>JAZHRO010000077.1:12422500-13672500 GCA_037157565.1 Thalassia testudinum | reverse complement strand
GGATTGCATATGATGTTACAGAAGTCCGATTGGGGTGATCTTAGAGGCATTGCATTTCGATAGTCGCTCTGATCATATCTGTGTGGTTGGATCTTCAATCTGAGGTCTAGATAAATATTGTCCTGTCTCCTGACCACAAAAAGGGAAAATTAACCTATAATTTGTATAATATATTCTAAATGTAGAATGATACATGTTATACAATATTTATAATGCTGAATGCTTCTTTGACACTAGAAACATGCATATATAGATATTTTAGGCCAATTAGATGTGTGCACATCAGCTTGTTAAGTGCTAATAAGGAAATAATAATATAAATAACACACTTTCATGACATTTTTTTTCCATCACAACATTGAAAGAGCGAAACTACATAAGAGATGACATTTAAATAGAAAGATAAGTTGAACCTAGCAATAAAGTAAATGACAAGATTAAAATGGAAAAGCAAAATAAAAACAGAAGCTATCAAGAAATTAAAATACAAAGTTTTGGTTGATGGGAACACCACTTATTGCCATGATGATGGACTGTACCCATTGAACGAGGCATTCTTCACCCAAGCACAAAATTGGCTGTTTAAAAATAGTGCAATATGTAGGAACAAAGTGGATCAGTAGTGAAATTAAAATGTTCTCACCAGATTGAAATAACAAATTATGGGCAAGAAAGAAGCATTACAAAGAAAGGATGTGCTTCATTCCAGATGCCATGAACATAGATATCTTTTGAGAAAATATTCTTTAAAAAATTCATTTTCCGAGTCTCCCTGAGCCAATCTCCTTTTGATTGTACTCCATACTCAGAGCATGAACTATTGCTGAAGCGGATAGATCGTTGCAAATAGAGTTAAGTTTTGAAAATCCGTCATTGTAGTGCGATTTGCAAGAAAAGTCGTCAACATATAAATTTTACCGAAATTCAAAAGGAATTCCGGGTTGAACACAAGGAGGCGGACGTTTGATTAAAATCACGTTTGTTTTATTGTCACGAAGCAGATTAACTGGTCGAATTGAATCTAAACTAGTTATCTACTTAAAAAATAATAAATAGAAGAGAGAGGGAGGGAATATTACAAATAAAGATAAAATAAAGATAGAATAAACAGATATTTCATAACCACATAATAATGTCTATTACAACTAACCACTACAGTAGAAAGCGGGAAATCTACACTAGAAAGCAGTAAATCTACTCTAGAAAGTAGTAAAGAGAAGTTGGAGAGAAGTTATTCTCATTGGCGGCTGCTTGGAGGACGAGTCGCGTTGACGGTGTGCCCGGACGAAGGTGGTGAAATGTGGGGTGAAGGAGAACGACGACGGATGATGGAGAACGGGGTAGGCTGACGTCACAGCGGGATCCGCTTCCTGAACGGCGGTGAGAAGACAACCGCGGGATGCTCCACGAAGGGGATGAGAAGGTGGAAAAATTGTATTTTTAACTCTAGATGAGCATCTTGGGTTTGGGACAAGCTCTTAGAGCTTTGGAGGGGCGAGAGAAGAGTGGAAGGGAACAAAAATTGAGTGGTACGAGTCTCCTTTTATAGTTGTAGGGATTGAGGGCAATTTGGTCATTTTATGCTTAAAAACATTAACTTAGGGTCTTTAGTGATGAATTTAAGCGTCACTAAAGCCTTGAACGTGGACGTAGGTCACGCGCATGCTGCGCCTCGTCCTTTCACTACGCTTCAACGCTTACCCATGGTTGAACAATCTCAGCCGTTCAATCTTGCAATCGACGGCTGAGAATGCATCGTGTTGTGCCATCATAACGCCTCCCCCACGTGCGATGGTGCGTTGGATTGTGCGTTATCGTGCACGTACACGCTCGGCGTTCATCCGTCGCACCACGTGGCGACCCCGCTGCCGCGCGATCCAAATCTGACGGAGGAATTTGGCCGCGCCCGAGCTTGCGCTCGATTTGAGGCGTGCGAGGGCTTGACCCCACGACCTCTGCTTCGTGTGAGGGCGTTCACCCACTGTGCCAAGTCGTCCTTTGAGGCGCGCTTTTGGTTTTGAGCTCAGGTACCCTCGACAAGCCCCTCTCGCGCTGAGGACGGCGCTCATCACCCTGTCATTCTATGGGTTGGGTTTTCTTTCGTCCGACCCCAGAGAAGGCCTTCCATGGAATGCTTTACAGGCTCCTCTCAATCTGCTAACCATCCTTCACCCAGGTAGAATCCAATAAGTGAATTCATACTGAACTTTATAAAACCCGTGATAAGAAGTCACTATCTCAAACCCGGGTCTCTTTTTTATTAGTTAATTCACTTTACTTCTTCACTTCACTTAACCTGCGCTAATAAACATATAATAACCAGCCTGGGTAATAAACATCACTGATTTTACGCATCCCGAGTTAAGAGTGAGTAAGAGATATTAGTAGACTCTCAACCTGGGCTATTGAATGGGTTTAGGGTTGATCAAGCCGCTGATGAGGGAGAGAGGGCAGCGGGTGTTCATGGCTGGTGTGGCGACTGAGATGGCACCACGTGACATCATCTTGGTCGTCCATCTTCTGTGCCTTGTAGATAGTGCCACGAATGTCGGATTGGATCGATTTTTGTGCCGTTGGGCTGCGATCGTCGATTCGAACCTATCCGTGCGATCGGATTTGTCATTTGATATATGGATCTACACCATCTTGGCTCCTTGATCTCTGATCTTTTTCGGACTACATCTGATGCTACGAAAGTCCGATCAGGGTGGATCTTGGAGTAGTTGAACTCCAATCATCGCCCTGATCAGATCCGTATGGTTAGATCTTCAATGCAAGGTCTCGATTAAATGTTGCCTTATCACCATACCATAAAAGGGAGAAATTAACCTAAAATTTATACAACCTAACCTAAATGCAAGATGATGCATGTTATGCAATATTAATAATGTATGATGCAACTATATGCCTAAGAATATGCATAAATAGACGATTTTTATGATATAAACGTATTTACATCATACCCCCATGCATACCTTTTGATAGACCCTAGCAAAACTATATGTTATTTATAAGCGAATTAGGTCAGATTTCTTGGGCAATAGTTATTTTTCAACACTTAGAGATTTCAACTAAGACTTGAACTACAGAGACACAACAATGCCCGGGTGTCTGCTAAAATGTAGACCTCCTCAAGCCTCACCTTATTCAAAGAATGATCTTTTTTTCTTTTTCTTTACGTCTTGTTTTTTGGATTTTTGAGTTTAAGGTTTCAGAGCAGCTTTCTACGGCCACTCAACTCACCCAAAACTCAATGAGAACTCTAAGTTCTAAGTATCTTTATGTGTGAAATGTGATAGACTCATTGATCGGCGATTAGAATGGACTTCGGGTTTCTACGCCCCTAGGTGACCTTAATAAGGAATTCTGCCTGAAGGTGTATCTATTTGACCGGTAGCTTTCTCCGTACTTTTATTTTTATGGAGTCAACACAAGGGTGAACTCAGTGTATATCTCCTTGGTTTATTCTACTTCTCTGCTTTTTCCTAAGTGATTTGGAATTATACGTGCATTTATTGAGATGGGTTATGGATAACCTACCAATGGGCTGTTACGATAACTTGCCAGCCATACTCATGCGATGAAGTGTGGCTTATTTATTTTTTCTTTTCTTTTCTCCTTTTTTATTTTTTTTCTTTTCTTTTTGGATATTTTTCTTCTCTTTTCTTTCTTTAAGTAGGTGGCTTCCCTGATCTAAGATTTACCTAAAGGCAGGAGGAAAATAATGGTTGTGACTGGGCTCTGGACAACCTACCAATGGGCTGTTACCTACGATAACTTGCCAGCCATACCACCTTAGAAGGTTCATTAACTACCCAATTTCCGTGAAAATCGTCGAACGAGTCAGTGCGAAAAGTGTGTAGATGCTTTAGACTATAAGTTCCCTCAAATCAGAGGGCGGGTTGATAAGTCGTGTACTTATCACCCCAACTTATTTAACCAATTAAAAATTGAATTTAGAATGGTGAGGACCCGAAAACAAGTCCATATTTTAGTGGACACTCGAGCTGATTAAGTCTGAAGACCTGGGTTCTTAGTGTTCAAGTCAAACAGGTTTATTATCTAAGATTGAAAATTTTCTAAAGTCCAAGTTCTCTTTCCTAATTCCACAATTTTGTTTAATAAATAAAAAGAAAATAGAAAGAATCTACGGAGCTAACAAAATAATTCAGAGATGAATATCCACCCTCCCATGCCTATCTAATGCAATGTTCTCATTGTATTAAAAAGACATGAAACAGAGTGGAGTATAGTAGAAAACACCTGAATTGCGTAACAGGTAGGCTTCGATATGAAAACAAACTGTATATATGCTGAATTTAGTGCCTTCAGCTAGGCACACTATACAAAGAAGAAGAAACAAAGAATTCACAAGTGCAGGTCAGAATCAGAATAAGAAAAATTTAGCTTTGGACCTGCCAGGTGAAGATGTTCACAAATGTAGACCAGATTGTGATGTAGACCCATGCCCCATGGTCGAGTATATCTAAGATTTTGGATAAAAGTTATTCAAAACCTGAGATCAGTATCAAGCGAGGTCGGACCTGCGATTTGTGAGGATGCAACTGAAGTCCAAAAAGTCAGATAATAGAGAGATTAAGCTCAAAAGGATAATCAATGAATTTGTGCTTGAGTTGCACATCCTCAGAACAAATGTCGTAAGGGTCCTGGTAGAAGGTTGGTAGTTTCAGACAAATAGGCACCCTTAGACTCGGTCTTCTGATTCCTCCGGAATTAGCTTCCCAAATCTTCATTTCCCAACTCCTATCTTCCATAATCAGAATTTTGAATTCTGGGACCTCCTGCATATTAATCATCCCATCTAAAATGTCCAAGTCCAAGATTTGTTGCTGAATCAGAATTGACTTGTATTTAGTGATTTCAAAATCAAAATCATCAATATGCTCAAAGGGGTGTAATTGAGGAATATGGCTATGAATTGAATCATTCATGAAATCAGGATTTGAATCCACCATGCGAGCCTCAACAGGATCAAGTTCCTTAATTTTAGGGCCATCAAATAATTTATCGAATTCCTCAGGCCCAGTCGTCTCACTGAAATCGTATGCTGTAAATTCATGTGAGACTTCGCGTAATCATTCTTCACCTTCAGAATCAAAGAATTCTAAATTCGCATTAATGTATGCCTCAAAATCATCAATCACTTTATGTTCCATGGAGACATACGTTTCCTCGTACCTCGACTTAGGGATCTCAGGTGAAGAAATTAGTTTATTCTTATTTGATTGCTCTAGAACAACTTGGTCAACCCTGGTCTCGTAAAACGTGTCCCCCTACAAGTGCTTGAGCAGATTCTGACGTTGGCTCTCTTGTTAGAGGTTCATCCTGGGAATCCTCCCAAGATTGGATTAGAGAAATCACAAATCTTATCCTCAATTTCGATAACTTCCTAAGTAAGAACTCACCCGGGCCTTTATCCTTAACATCCTGAAGCCAATCCAACAAATACTTAAGATCGTCAATCATTTCAACCAGAGGCTCCAATTCTTCAGTACAAGGTGTTGGCTGAGCTTCTAAAGATTGTATGGTATTCCTTAAGTTAGTTTACACCTTATCTTGGTCCTGGTTAACCTGAACCAAATGGTTTGGTTCAAGGTTGGGCGAGTTTGGGTTCAGTGCAGGGGAGTCAACAAATTGAGGTTCTTGATACCTTCCCTGATAATAGGTCATTTTGAGTTGTCCATAAGGAGGTGATGACCTATATGCAGTGTAATTTGAGGAAGGGTAAGGATCAACATATCCTTCGTGATTGTAGATCATATTAGGTTGTCCAAATGAGGGCGGTGATCTATAATCGATGTAGCTTGGAGAAGGATAAGAATCAAGATTATGGTGTCTAGGGTTAGACCCTGAATACGGAGGTCCGGAACTGTATCTCCAATTAGGATTATCCTAACTAGAAGATGGATGGGAATAAGTCTGGTTGGAATAATAATCATTTTGGGAATAAGTAGTGGTAGGAGTGGATGTGCGAATAGGATGTGGAAGGATCCATGACAGACGGGAGGAAGAAAGGTATCCTGCAATACAAACAAATAAACCTGTCCTTAAGTGGGCTAGCCTAAAGACTTACGGACTCCCAGAACTTGTCTTGAGATAAAGAAACGATTTGATCTACTTTCCAATCAATCCAATCAGTTAGAGGGAGGGGCTGGGGAGAAAGTTCTTCATTTGGCTTGAGCCTTCGATTCCTAGTGTACCCTCCAGCCACAATCGTTTGATTTTGCTCCCATAGCTTGACATCAGATTGAATGGTAGAAATAGACTAATTGAAAATAATCTCGATCTGGGCTCCGAAGAGTAAGTCTAATCCTTAAGGCTAACGTCTACTCTATTTTAATTAGGGTTAGGTTTGAATGTACTTTGGAATGTGATGGACCCTTTATCTGGGTTGTGTCCTTAATGATTGATTGATATGTGTGTGCGTGCACAACCAATGATTTTCGGGCAAGATTATTTTTGGATGTGGTAAATTTTAGGGTTTAAATCTTGCTTAGTAGCTTCTAGGATTCAACTTTAGGTTTATTCAATCAAATTCAGTTGGCGCACCAGGTTTTGAAAGCACATGTGAATATATTTTCCTTTAAAGCTTAAAAGAATGTGGAGTGCTTGGTAAATCCTTAAAAGTTGAACCTATGTGGCAGCTACTTGAATTATTTTTAGTTGAAGTGGCGTGGCCTGAACAACTCAATCAATTAGCTTAATGCACCACTTAATTAGGCATACAAGTGATTACCTAATCTGATTTCTACTCAATTATGTGTTGATGAGTGTATCAGTCCCAAAGATCAGATTACCGGTTGAGTATGAAGAATCATAAGAGGTTGTGTACCTTTGTGAGATTTTTTTAAAAATTTTTTCTTTATACAAGCGGAGGGTGAGGCGGGTGGAGGTGACAAACAAATAATCAAAACTACCTTTAGAGTTTATGCAAGCTCCTAGGTTAATTAGGGTTTGTGTTATTAAGTGATGGAATGAAATTTAGTGGGTTGGGAGGTAGGAGTAAAGTTATAGACCCTTCAACAGCACTTTATTCCAATCCACCTCTTTTGCCCGTCTCAAGAGAGTACCTGCAATCACAATAAGAAAGGAGAGAAGTGAGGTAAAAAATAAGTAAGGTGGGAAAACGTGAAAAATCGAAGAGTGTTGCCTTCCCCGTAACGATGCCAAAATGTTGAAGTAGATAGATCGTCGCAAATAGAGTTGAGTTTTGAAAACTATCGTTGTAGTGTGATTTGCGAGAAAAACCATCAATAGATAAATTTTACCGAAACTCAAAAGGAATTTCGGGTCAAACACAGGGAAGCGGATTCTTGATTAAAAATCGCGTTTGTTTTATTATCACGAAGCAAATTAACTGGTCGAATTGAATCTAAATTAGCTATCTACTTAAAAAATAATGAATAGAAGAGAGAGATATTACAAATAAAGACAAAATAGAGATATAATAAACAGATATTTCATAACCACATAATGATGTCTATTACAACTAACCACTACAGAAGAAAATAGGAAATTTAAATTAGAAAGCGGTAAATCTGCTCTAGAAAGCAGTAAAGAGAAGGTGAAGAGAAGTTATCCTTCTCGACGGCTGCTTGGAGGACGAGCTGCGTTGACGGAGTGCCTGGATGAAGGTGGTGAGATGTGAGACGAAGGAGAACGACGACGGACGACGGAGAACGAGGCAGGGCGACGTCGCAGCGGGATCCACTTCCTGAACGGCGGTGAGAAGACAACCACGGGATGCTCTACGAAGGAGATGAGAAGGTAGAAAAATTGTATTTTTAACTCTAGAGGAACATCCCCGGTTTGGGACAAGCTCTTAGAGCTTTGGAGGGGGTGAGAGAAGAGAGGAAGGGATCAATAATTTGAGTGGCTGGGGTCTTCTTTTATAGTTGTGGGGATTGAGGGTAATTTGGCCATTTTATGCTTAAAAAAATTAACTCAGGGTCTTTAGTGACGGATTTGAGCGTCACTAAAGCTCCTGAATGTGGGCGTATGTCGTGTGCATGCCACACCTCTCCCCGCGCTTCAATGTCTACGCAAGATTGAACAATCTCAGTCGTTCGATCTTGCAATCGACGGCTGAGAATGCATTGCGCTGCGCCTTCATAACGCCTCCCCCGCGTGCGGTGGCACGTTGGATCGCGCGTCATCGCTTACGTACGTGCTCGGCATTCATCCGTCGCGCCACGTGGCACCCCTGTTGCCGTGCGATCCAAATCTGACGGAGGAATTTGGCCGCGCCCACGCTTGCGCTCGATTTGAGGTGCGCAGGGGCTCGACCTCGCGACCTTTATTTCGCATGAGGGGGTTCGCCAACTATGCCAAGTCATCCTTTGAGGCATGCTTTTGGTTTTGAGCTCAAGTGCCCTCGGCCGTTGGATCAAGATCCAACGGCTGAGGTTGATCAAGCCGCTGACGAGGGAGTGAGGGCAGCGGGTGTTCATGGTCGGTGTGGGCAGCTGAGATGGCGCAACGTGGTGCTATCTTGGTCGTCTATCTTCTATACCTTGTAGATGGTGCCATGGATGTCGGATTGGATCGATTTTCGTGCCGTTGGGCTGCGATCGTCGATTTGAACCCATTCGTGCGGTCGGATTTGTCATTTGATGTATAGATCTACATCATCTTGGTCCCTTGACCTCTGATCTTTCTCGGATTGCGTCTGATGCTATGAAAGTCCGATTAAGGTGATCTTGGAGTAGTTGAACTCCAATCGTCGCCCTAATCAAATTCGTACGGTTAGATCTTCAATGCAAGGCCTCAATTAAATGTTGCCCTATCACCTTACCATAAAAAGGAGAAATTAACCTAAAATTTATACAACCTAACCTAAATGCAAGATGATGTATGATATGCAATATTTATAATGTATGATGTAACTATATGCTTAAGAACATGCATAAATAGATGATTTATGTGATATAAACGTGTTTACATCAACTACCAATATCTATTTCCCTCAAACTGTCACCAGAATTCGAAGGCACAATTTTCTGATGTGTATCAACAACTTCAAAGCCTGAGGTAGCGCCTTAAACTCGCCTCACTGCCTCCAGTGCCTCGACTGCGCCTCGACTAAGTGAGGTGCATGCCTCATGCGTGCATATCGAGGCTACCACCTTGAGGCTAGTTTGGGCTGCCTCACGTCGAGGTGTACACCTCTATAGCCTCGAGGTGTATTTTTTTAAACCATGGTTCCCACTTACTTCCTTTAACAAACTATACGCCTCAGAAACTGAAAACCAAACCTCAATCCATGCCAAATGGTCTGGTGATAAGGAAGAAGACCGGAAATCTATTAACCAAGACATGCGTCTCGAAAATGTGTGTTTGAAAGTCCCCTTCCCATCCCAAACGTCATAAACAGTACCAAGTTTGTCATATGCAAGACCATAAAGACGAGGAACAACATTAGCAAAGTGCTCATATTTTTACCAATCATCCTCCTAGAATCTAAAGGTTCTCCCATTCCCTAGAATCAGGCTGAAAAAAGAGGCCAATCTTTGCATAACAGACACCAAAGCTCTCCAGAAGGCCAAAATGCCATGGCGAGTAACCACCCTTTCCTGGAAAGAAAGGTTTACACCATAGGAATCCTTCAGCAATGATGCCACAAACTATCCCCATTTTGAAAGAGCTTACCACCCACTTTGGCAAGAGTGCATCGCAGAAGTCATTGAGATCACGAAAACCTATTAACACCCTCTTTCTTGGATCTACGGATCTCATTCCATGGCACCATTTGTAAAAACCTCTCAATATGATCAGCCCCCCCACCCGGTAAAAAAAGGCTCGTTCATCACATCCAGTTTATGAATAATCTTCTTAGGAAGTTTGAAAAGAGAGAGATAAGACATTGGAATGGTAGAAAGAATGGCTTTGAGGAGAACAAGTCATCCTCCCCCTCGATAGCAACCTTCCACTCCATGAATTTAAATTTTTACCCATGCTTTCCACCAGAGGTGTCTAGTGGCCAGCTATAAGCTGTAAGTTTGCTTTTGCTGCATTTTCTTATGTTCATTTTCTCTTGGTGAATGAAGATAACTAAAGATCAAAACTTTGACGTATGCTTCTATCTCTGTTACACAATGTATTTACTTTTGGTTTGTATCCTTTTACTGATGCCCAATTCTGGAGCTAATTCTGCTTCCTTATTTCAGGAGTTAGAACTTCTCTATCAGCTATCGATGGCATGCTAGAGCTGTTAAAAGATCAAGATACTGATGAATGTGAAAGTGCACTTGAAGCAATAGGTCAAATAGGAGCATGTATGTGTGAAGTTTTGGTTTAATGATTGGTACACAGTTTAGCTTATGACTTTCGATGCTTCTATCAGCTGAAAGTAGAAAGCTTTTCAGTCCAATAATGAGATATTCTGTAAAGAAATAATTTGATTAAGTGAAAATATCTTGTTACATAATTACTTTCATTTTTTTTATTGTGATATATATGATGCTATTAAATTTCCCTTTGTAAGGTAAGTATCAATATATATTTAGAAAGGTTATCTATTTGTTGCTACCAAACTTCGTCAAAATTATGCATCTTTCTTAGAGTAGTCCAAGACACGAATATTGTTTGTAGCAGGAAAAATTAGAATGTCCAAACCTGATGTGACCTTTTGCTTTGGTACCTGGTTTTTCATTTAATTATTATCTTCAAAGTCTTAGAATGGCTCAAGATAGATCCTTAGGAGGCAAGAATCCACATAGCCATCTCCCCACCCACTCCCAGAAAAGACATAGCCACTCCATTTTACATGGGTCCTGGGAAAAGTTGTGGTTTTTGCTGCATTTTCACTAACTTTGAAAGAGACTATTGAATGGAATGTGATCTATGATGCTTCTTGTGTTTTAGAATCCTCATTTTACGTACAATTACTTCATTGAGGTGGCTTGAAATGGTAGTTGAGCCAAGAAAACCCTCCTATCTTCTGATTCTTCTCTGTTGCAAGTGGATGACTAGTCACCTGCAGTAGTCACCCTTTTAATTTAAAAAAAAAGCTGGATTTTACAGATGGCATTTTCCTTAGCCGAATTTGGCCATGACCTCTCTTCTTGGGTCCAGCTACTCAGGGTATGATAATTTGAGATCCGCCTTGGATTTCCCTTTAATTGTAGGTGATATGCCATTAGCATTTGCTTCCCTTGGCTCTGATGTTCCCTGCTGGCCATGATGGAGCATGACACTATTGTGATTGAGCCGAAGACAGACAAAATGCCATTGCAGCAAGAGGAGTTTGTACATAGCTTTCTCCCTCAGGTAGATTTGGCTGCCAACCCTCTGTGGATCTGGCTTCTCTGTTACAACATCTGTGGACTTCGTGCTGAATCACGCTCA
This sequence comes from Thalassia testudinum, assembly GCA_037157565.1. Lineage (NCBI taxonomy): Eukaryota > Viridiplantae > Streptophyta > Magnoliopsida > Alismatales > Hydrocharitaceae > Thalassia > Thalassia testudinum. The sequence goes on along the minus strand of JAZHRO010000077.1, from coordinate 13,661,133 downwards.
GATTTCTATTGCCTCGCACCAACATGAAGGGCTAGATGGTGGCCTTCCCTTTCCTCAGTTCACCTTTGAGTCGGAGGTTGTTTATTGAGCGAGTAGTCATTAAAGATAGGATCTGATCTTTCCTCCAGAGGGTGGGCAAGTGGGTGTGGGTGGACAAACACAGCATGCCTTTTTTGCCCCACCAACCAATCCCCTCGTGGATGCAGAGAAAAATGTGGCTGCAAGAGCTGCTGGGTTTTGGGATGCTACAAGATGCATTGATTGTGACAGACCTGAGACCTCATGGAATGAAGGCAGTTGGGAGCGTTGTTACTTTGTACTGAAGATCCTAACTTGGATGTTGGGGGTTTAAGGGGTGAGGATAGGAGGGTCTAACTTTGCCATTCTTCTCTGCACTTATTCCATCTTAATTTGGTCGATGCTAAACAAAGTATATTGTCATGTATAAGAGGACATTATTTATTTGTATATTTGGTAATAAGGCAGTCTTTTTTATCATACTATAATTGGGCATATTCTTTGTTGTGTCTAAAGTCTGTGTTTGCCTCCTTTTCTCTTATTTTATTCCTTTCAAATGTTAGCCTTTTTCTTTCTCTAATGCGTGGTTTGCTTTTTCTTTTTAATTTCCATGTTTTTCCCCTTTCTTCTAGTTAGTTTGGGATTATTGCACTGTTATTTCCATCTCATTTCTTTGGATCTAACGAACTTGCTTGTCATTGGCATTAGCAATGAAAGGGGCTACACTGGTGCTTGCAAGCTCATTTCCGGTGGCAAGACATGTCGTTGCTTCTGCTTTCAATAGGAGATCAAGAGGTATAAATTTGGTAAGAGGTGAACGTTACTCATGGTTTTCATTAAGTTTTGGCCTGATCCAACACCTGCCTATGTGTAGTACATACCTAGTTATCATTTTTTTCCGTCAAAATTGCTGACTCATCATTTTATCACTAAAAGAGCTTAGAAGAAAGTTCTATGCTATCATTTTTTCACTGAAAAAACTTAGAAGAAAGTTCTAAGCTATCTTTTTTGAAGGGGTACCTTTCTTTGTTTGAGAAACCAAAAAGTTAAATGCTCTTAAGTTCAAGTCACTTTTCTCCAACTCTCCAAATTATTGCTGCCCATTTTAATATTTGTTTGTTGTAATGCTACTTATTGCTTGTGTTCTTTCGTTGTTTAGACCTTGCCCTATAAGTTCCTTTCTTTTTAAAAAAAAAAGAAAAGTTTTTTTTGAAGTTCCTTCTTGGTTTTTCCCCCATTTTCCATGTTATTATTGGTAATTGTTAACATACATCTGTATGGGCATCCGAATAGTGTATTTATGTATCAGTCTATGATATTAGTGTTAGGCTAATGACACATGTAAAAGATTGACAAAAATGGCCATTTGGTTGCAATAGTTTGCAGCAAAAGTTACCATTTCCTTGAATCAAGGGTTGATCCGTGGGATTTATGCTTTCACATTTATTTGATGGTAGGTTTAAAAAGTGTTGTTAGGTAGTTGTTCCTGAAGTTGGTGACATTTCAATTTTTTTGGAGCTGATGGACTATCCATGATTTTTTTAGCAGGTTTAAATTATGGAATTACTATCTAAAGTCAGTGTGGCATGCAGATGAACACCAGATAAAAAAAAATGATTTCTATCTCTGCTGTTTCTCCTACCTGGTTCTCTGGATGATGTTACCCATGTTGTCTTTCTCCAAAAATATGCTAAATCTATAGCAGGGTCTCCTATGACTTTGGACCTGTCCTGTCATCTTAAAACTAATTGGCATCTGTGTACAATGCTAAATCCTGAAATCAAAGTGCAGTTCTGACCATAACAAACAAATTGAACAGTGGTGTGCAAATGGCAACCTACTGCATTGGAGTATAGAGCCCCATGACTTCAAGGTCTCCTTTTGTTTTTCTTTTGAGAAGTAGGATAACCTTTTTTACTCTTATTTTTCAAGTATAGTCAGAGGCTTGTATCCACAATGGGGATAGCTACACAATTTTTATTTTTTCCTATGTGGGTGTAAATATATAGCCATTTTTGTTGAGCCTTTTCAAGGATCTATTTGAATGTAACTCATTTCAGCAAAGTTTCCAGTAAGATATAGTGTATGCTTGCACTCTATCTTCATTGTTGTTTGAATTGAATATGATTTTTGTATTAAACCAGGCAGCTTTGCACGCTCTTGGGAGCATTGCTGGAGTAAATCGATCTGAAAGTCTGCTCAGTAAGGATGCTGAAGAGTCCTTGCAGCGCCTCATTTATGTGACTGCAGCCAATAGTTCAAAACTGACTCCATCTGTTAGTTCATGCCTTCCCGATTGCTTGTTGTTTATATTATGCCTTTCCATTATGAAATTGGAAAAAATGAGGATGGTTTTCCTCAACATTTCCTTTCTATTACCTTTTGAATCAAGAGTGATCTTGTAAATTACGTGTTTTTCTTCTGAATAAAACGATATAGCTCCCTATTACTTAGTGTTACCCTTGTGACTTGTCCCTCATCGACTATTCTATTGGAGTATTTTCTTATTCTGATATCATGACTATTTGTGCACTAATTACTCAAAGTGTTTGCAGGGTTTGCTTCTCTCTGTGCTGCTGCAGGAACCGGAAGTGCGATCGGCAGTAAACATCTAACTCAGCCTTCTTATCTTTTGTCTTGTCTTCTAAAAAAAAATCTTATCTTTTGTCATGTTTACCCCTGTATTTTTTTTTCTTTTTAAAATTTATATAAGGACTACCATTGGAGGTTGGGATATATCATTTGCATTATACAACAATCAGTTGCTTGTTGGAACCCATTTACCCTTAAAAAACAAGATAGCAAGCAACATACTATCCATACAAGGTATGCTTTCCACTGTATTGGAGATAAAGATCAATACTTAAAAAAAAAAACCTCCACTTTGGAAAGCATTACTTTTCAGGTTTTTTGTTCCCTCTTTAGTTGCCATGAGTAAAGGATATGTATGTGTGAAAATGACTGGATAGTGCCCTTTTTCTTTGTCTTCACTGTTAAGTACTGGAGGTGCCTCTGCTCTGGGTGTTGTGATTCCTGTGAAGATTGCACCCGATTTCCTATATTATCCTCTGACTAATATAGGGAGGAGTTGTGGCTTTTGTGGCATGCATTCATATTGTTCAGCAGAGCTGATGCAATTGGCTTTGACAAATGGTTGTAATTTTGCGTATTTGTTATTGTAAGATCATTATAGTGCTTTTAGTGCCAGTAATTGTTTTGAAATGACATAAATTCTACCTTTCAAAAAAAAAATGACAGTCTTAAGAGTTTTTGATTTATTTCAGGCATATAGAGTGATATCCACTTTAGTGGTCCGACGGTGGTGCTTGGTTGAGATTTGCAGAGGGCAGGAGATCATTGATGTTATAACAGATGCCCAGATTGAGACACAAAAAAATGGTATATTTACAGCCAAGCCAGTGCATTGTGATTCTTTATGTCGAAATTGTTTATTTAAATGGTGTGAAATCTGTTATGACTTATCCAGTAATTTTGTATTTAGGATCTTAGCTAGGAATCTTTGGGGGAGATTTTTCAACTACTTTGTGTTGCCTTTAAGGTTGCTAAAGTCACCACAGGATAGGAAAACTAGGTGGGTCTTATTTGTACTATGATATTTTTGAGCCTGTACTTTGCTGATGACTAAAATGTTTACTTGGAATGTCAGGAGTTGAGGGAGGAGGGGTAGAGAGTTTTGGACAATGCTGCTGGTGTCCAACAGCAGTTGAGTCTTAGGCTGGTTTGGGGTTCTGAGCTTTGCTGAATGTTAGGAGTTTGAGGGAGGACAGGCAGGGAGGGACACTTGGCAGATAGATGCATAATTGGAAGGCTGACATGGTTCTTCTTCAGGAGATGGAACTAGATCAGTCTGACAAGAGGGTTTTGAATTCTATCAGGAGCAGCTGAAGTTTATTTCTCTAGATGCTCTTGGCAGATCTGGACTTCATGTTTACTTGGAAGGATGACTTGTTTGAGCTTGTTGAACTTCTTATACTATACGGGCAAAAGTCATTCACTGTAAATGGGGAAAGGAAAGGTCTAAGTGGATAATGGCATTTGGGGACAGTGAGGGAAGATTGGATAGGGGCACACTTGAAGTGAGGTTAGGGACTGGAAGGTGGGCACATGATGGGGCTTTCCTTCCTAGCCTAGGGTTGTCGGTAGTTTCATGCATGCTCATGCATTTCCTTTCTTTTTGAGTTCTAACTATAATGAAAACATCTTTATCCTTGGCAAATGCTTTCATAGTTGGTTGTCGCCAAGCAAGACGTTCACCTTTGATTATGGAAGATGAATGTTCATGAACCCCTTGAGAACAACTTTGATCCCAACTAGCCTTGCTGCTAATTTATACAGTGTGTGGATTGCTTTAGTCTCTCTATTTTTTCTACTCAAATTCATTGAAATTTGTGCAGAATGGATTGGGGACCTATCAACATTGTTTGGTGACATGCCTTGGTGATAAGGGTGCTTTTATGACTATTTTGATGGAAGATAGACCTAGTGGGAGACATGGCAAAAAGAAGGGCAGAGTTCAAGGATTTGGTGATTGAATAGGCATTTGTAAAATATTTGGTAACAAGGTGAAGGTTCACTTGTGGAGTACAATGTCATATGACTCGAAATTATATGGTGGCAACAACAACCACTGCCAAGCCTTTTCTCATACATGGATTCTTTGCCTCAATTCATATCTGGGTCGTTGTATGACTTAATCCCAAAACATTCAAGATTACACTAATAGGTGGCAACAGGTCATGGAGGATGAGATGGTGCTCTTACTTCACATGGTACTTGGAATCAAGCATGGCCTACTAGTAGGTGGCAGGGATCTGTGTGGCTGAAAGTACATGGCAGAAGCTCCCAAAAGTAGGCCCAATTCCCTCAGTAGGAAAATTGCCTATAACTGGATATCTGGTACAACTACTAGGTGCCTTCCGAATGGTAATCAGAAGGTCAAGATCATCTGTCAGATCTACTAGTACTTAGGGTTGTTAACGGGTCAGGTTTGGGTCGGGTTTTATTATTACCAAACCCATCACCATTTGTAAATCCATTTCTCATATCCACCCCAAATATAATCGGGGAAAACCTGCCCATATATCCGTTAAATTAACGAGTACGCATTTAATTAACGGGTACCCATTAACATATTGGTTTATATATTGCATCATCATTTTAAAATACCACAAGGAAAAAATGCATATTCCACTATCAAAATTTCTTAAACACAACCATCGTTCTAAGGATATGTAAAACAAACAAAAATATCATAACGAAAAGAGAAAATACCAATATTCTAGACAGATTGACACTGAGATGGAATTGACATCACATAGCGTAAGGATAGGAAACGTCACGCTGCAGTGTTGCTTGAGATGAGATTTGAAAAATTAGAAGTCCGAAATATTTGAGTTCGTGACCACTTTTAGACCTCATGATCACATGAGCAGCCCATTGCCAGAAGTTGGGAGTCTTGGGACATTTGGAATTTCTAGAATTGCTTGGGAGTCTTGGAGTGTTAGAATGTTTAGAATTAATTTTTAGAGTCTTGTATATATAATATATTTATATTGGGTATACGGGTTTGGGGGTACCTTTTCCCATATCGAACCCAAATCAAATTGGGTTTGCATCCAAAAACCCAAACTGACCTAAATATTAATGGAGCGGGTTTTACCTGTCTAATGAGGGGCAAAAAATGCCATTGGATCCAAAACTCTGCACCTGACCCAACAAAGGATTCGGCTACCAGGACCCAGGGTGCACAGGCAGAATCGACACCCCATCCCGCCTAAGATTTGTCAGCTCCCAGTCAACATTAGCCCAGTTTAACAAAAGATCCTACATAGCAAGAGCAAAAGATATGACATGATGGGCTTGACCACCTATACCCTGACAACTACCATGTAGCCTGACAGATAGGGGTACTAGAGCCCATTAGTGAGGGTCCCCCCCTTTTATAAATAGAGGGGGAGACCCCCTAGTAGAAGGGACTCCTCCCCGAGAGAGAGCAAAATCATGTAATTCTCAAAATTATAGTGTATAGTTTGGAGCCCTGTCCCCTCCAGATGTACACCCTTTGTGGTGGAATTGGGTCACCAAGCTCTCTTTCTCCTCCGTGTATGCTTGTGGATTGTCGCTTGGTCCTCCTGATGGATGATTTATGGCTAAGTAGCCTCCTATGCTAAGAAAGCTTCTGGTGGCCTTCCGAGGCCTATCAAATGGGGCCGTCGGTGGGAAGCATCAACGAAAGAGCCATCGCTCTTCAGAGCATCTGATCGCTGGGAGGAAGGGCCCCTTAGGTGCCCTGCCTCCTACCCCCTGAGCGAGGATTGTTGTGGTGGTCATAACCACCCGCGGTCCCACTCGCGGCTTCCCTCCCCTCGAAGGGGCCTGGTTGGGACGCGATGTCCTTACGCCCTAATGACCTCGGCTCATCGCCCGAGGTCCCCAAGCTGGACCCGCCTTCCTCGAGGTGCGGCCTAGTGAAGGGGAACCAAGGATCGAATTGGGCGGTCCCAGATATATGCCCTTGTGCATAGCACCTACCCACTCGGGAAAGAGAAAATGGAGGTCTCCCGTTGGAAGCGCTTGAAGAGCCAGCCGAATCCTGGCGTGAAAGGATCGTGGACCCTAGCTTATGCACCACTCCCTTAGGATAAGTCGATGTTCGGCCATCTCAAGAGGAGTTCCCACCAGGCTCCTCCAGTGGCGCCCGCCCGGCGGGGGCCTGCATGTGAATCGTTGCCTGGCTAGCCAGACAGGTCCTTCGAGGGTGTGAAGAGCAGGTCCTGGGAGTGCTTCGCCAAACACTTAGGGACCGGCGACAACCCCAAGAGATTGTTGGAAGTCGAGCGGCAGAGGACCGAGCCCAGTCAATCTTGCTCGGGTTAGCTTGGGGCTCAGCACTCTGAATGGGGGAGGCCCCATGAGGTGACGATCCCTTGGCACCCCGAGTTGGGTTGTCCGATTTGCGAGCACGGGTGCAATGCCCTCGACTGTGTGCCAAAATACCCAACGAGAGATCACGGAGCGAGTTAACTCTTCCCGTGGATTGACTGAGAAGTGCGGCGACGACGATAGCCCCGCTGAAGGTGAGAATACTCCCGGATAGGCTTGCCCCCGTGCTCGCCTGCGAATAGGGTTCCTTCCACAAGTGAAGGATTGCCTCTTCCAAGGTAGCATTCGGCCCTCAGAGGGCTGCAATTGCAGGCTACGCTGCGCAAAGGAGTTTCTTAAGGAACACACTCCTTTGGTCATGCATCGAGTGGACGTGCTTGAGGGGAATCGATCCATCGAGGGTCGCCGGGGCGGACCCCGTGTGGGAGGAGCTCTCGGGAGAACGCACCCCCTTGGCCATGGACCAGGCAAGTGTGCTAAAAGGGGATCTAGCCCACGAATGACCCGTTATCCCAAGGCCCCATCGAGTGAAAGGATAGGAGGCCTGCGGAGCGCTTGAAGGACCACCCTAGGAAGGGGCCTCGACGATTGCGGGTGGCCGATGCGATCTTCAGGACAAAATTGAGAGCCAGGCAGGTTAGCACCCTGCCCCATCAAATAGGAGGCGTCACCTCGGCTCCCCTTCCAGACGGACATCATCGCCAAGTTCTGGCAGTGATGCTCGTGCCACCCGAGGTCCCCTCCTGATGCCTGAGCACATCAGCACATAGGTTAAGGTAACCTTGGGCCGACGTCACCCCAGGCATCCGATCCCCTCCTGAGTCGGCTCTTCCTAAGTCTCCCCGCAGAATCCAGCACAGCATCTAGGTTCGTCGCGACAAGAGTCTCCCCCCTTCAGGGCAGCACCAAGCCCTTCGAAAAATGTGCTCCCCTGACCAGGCGGGAGTCACCACCGTGGTACCTGCGATGGTCCGAGGCCTCCAACTTCGGTATCCCAGGCGCATTAGCCGCATACCAAGGCATCCTCTGAGAGCGGCGACACCCAAAACGGGTCCACAACCCACTTAACCAACTTCCAATGATAATGCCTGCACTGCTCTGAGGCGCTCGGGTCGGGCGGCCTTCTAAGCTACCCTTTCCGGGTTGGCGCGCCTGTGGCACATCCATCACTTCGGTGAAAACGATCCCCTCCCCACTCGAGGCTCTAAAGCACCGAAAAGCAGCCTCTTAAGGCTATCGGAAATCACGGAGTTCCCCTAAGTCCCGGCGATGGCAAGACCACCCCTCAAGGGGGGTCGACGTGAAAAACCCCTCATGCGAGCAGTCTTTGCTGCACGAGGCATGATCCTGTCACCGCTAAAATCGGAACTTGAGGCCCTTATCCTACCCCGGCGGTAGCAAAAGGCCCGACCTGTCTTAGCAAGGACAGGTCCCTACCCCTCGTAATGGATGGCCATTACCTGCAGAGGGTGGCGACTGCCCCTTGCTCTCGCCTGGCGACTCGCCTCCGGAGGGTGGCCGAGACGAAATTTTGACCTGGCAAGCCACCACTTGAGGTCGGCGAGAACTCAGACGGACGTGTTCGATGTTCCACATATTGTTACCTCTTCAGGTTGACAAACCACCTCTTAAGGTTGGTGAGAACTCGGATGGATGCATCCGACGTTCCACATATTGCCGCCTCTTCAGGTCGGCAAGCCACCTTTTAAGGTTGGCCAGAACTCGAATGGACGCATCCGACGTTTCACATATTGCCGCATCTTCAGGTTGGCAAGTCACCTCTTAAGGTCAGCGAGAATTCAGACGGACGCGTCCAACGTTCCCTCCATTGCTACCTCTTTAGGCCGGCAAGATGCCTCTTAAGGTTGGCCAAAACTCGAACGAACGCGTCCGACGTTGCCTCCATTGCTGTCTCTTCAGGTCGGCAAGCCACTTAAGGTCGACAAGAACTCGGACGGACGCGTCCGACGTTCCACATATTGCTGCCTCTTCAGGCTGGTAAGCCACCTGTTAAGGTCGGCCAGAACTCAGATGGACACGTCTGACATTCCACATATTGTCGCCTCTTCATGTCAGCGAGCCACCTCTTAAGGTCGGCAAGAACTCGGATGAACGCGTTCGATGTTCCATCTATTGCCACCTCTTCAGGTTGCCAAGCCACCTCTTAAGGTCGGTAAGATCTCGGACGAGCGCGTTCGACATTCCATACATTGCCGCCTCTCCAGGCCGGCAAGACACCTCTTATGGTTGGCCAAAACTCGAACGAATGCGTCTGACGTATTGTCGCCTCGTCAGGCCGGCACAGATGCGGATGGATGCGTGCGATGTTCTTTATCTTGCCACCTCACAAGGTCGGTGCAAATTCAGGCAAACCTGCCAAATGCTCTCTTATACCACCACTTATCCAAGTAGGTAGGTCTTTTCTCCAAGTTGGCCGGGGGTTGGGCGAACCCACCCCCCGAACCTGGGAATAGCTGCTCGTTATGGTCGGCACAACCACCCTCTATGACTGGCGTAAACCCGAACCGAGGCACTTGCGCCCCATTCACCGACTACCAGAATGCTGCCTACAAGAAACGACAGAACTAGGGCTTCTACGCCCTACATTCTAACGACTAGAACACCAACTCCCTAGGCTGGTAAGGACTCGGGCCCATGCGCCCTGAAGTCCACATATCACCCGTGGGAGAAACCCTGACCGCTTCACCCGTAGAGGCATCTGCCCACTGGAGCAAATGGTGAGGGTTCGGGCCATATTGCCCAACGACAACCATACTGGCCACCAAAATCCGAGTCAGGACCGTAGTGGCCCGTGTCACACGGTACCCATAACGTGGGCTTGGACCCCCACGCTCCAAGCCCTGCCTGGTGCACTTCCGGACCTCTGCCAACGAGAGTCTGAGCGCCTGCTCTTGGCTCTCGTTGGTCGACCCCACTTCATGGCCACCCTCTACGAAAGGCTCTAGGCGATGGTCATCTTGAAGGGTCGACCCACGTAGAAATCCCCCTGTGCTTGCCCTGCCAAGGGGGCACAACTGGGTGGGCAAATGCCCGGTGGTATCACACCTCGCTGCTATGACCATAGAGTTACTCCTCGCAAGAGCGGGCTCAGCGGCAGAATAGCTGTGTCCAGGAAACGGTCGGGTCACCCCCTTCATAGATATGGTAGGCCCCCCTATGGCCAACTTTCAGGTCCTCGCCTCTGTGAAGAGGCCGAAGTGACGGACAATGGTTCAACAACCGGGTCTAAATTAACCCTCGCAAGATTTTTTCCAAGTTCTTCAGTCTCGGCTGCTCAATACCACCCTGACGACGTCGCCTAGCTCGTTCGGGCAAGGGATTCGCTCACTCAGGCGACAATTATCTAGCCGCAATAAGAGGCCAAGGCTGAGGCTTGGAGAACTCTCAAGTCGGCTCCCTTGGATGCCTGTGGCAAGCATGACTCTCGAGGGAAGTGGCGGCCCTAAAACAACGCACGCCTGTAAGCTCCACCAGCAAATCCTACCTCAGGGCTCCCTCGTCAAGAATATGCGCTCCTGCATCGGACACTTCTGCCCAATCCTCATGAGGGATATGCAGTGAGCACCTCCAAAGACAGATCTATCCCAACCAAGGGGTCTCTCAGGAGACCCGACTAAACATCCCCCAGATAAGGGGGCATGCCTTAAGAAGAGGAGCCCCGACTCCCTACATTCCTCAACAAAAGGATAGAGGGACATCACTAAAGCAGCCATAGCCTCTCGACCCTCCGCCACCTGGACAGGACCCGGGTGGCACAGATGGAGCTTGAGCACCCTCCTAACTCCGCCTTAGGCAAACCTTGTCAAGCGACGACTGATTCCAAGGAGTACACGAAGGATTGGGGCATCCTGCTCTAAAGCCGCCAAGGCAAGTAGGGACTCTCCACCCCCTCCTACCACCCCACAAGGAAAGTCGTCCTAAGAGAACGGCAGAAGTAGTGCTCCCGTGCCCTATGTTCTTGCAGTTGCGGGGCTAGCCCCTCGGGTCGGTAAGGACTCAGGCCCATGGGCCCTAAGGCTCAACACACCGCCCATTGGCAAGAGTCTTGGCCACACCGCCCTTAGAGGTATTTGCCCACTAAAACGAATGACGAGGGTTCGTGCCGCCTCAACCAACGATTGCCATATTAGCAAATGGCAAGGGAGTGAGACCTTAGCGCTTCGTCTCCTTGGTGACGTCGCATAATGACACGAGCTTGGGCTCCTGTGCCTTGAGGTCGCCTCTTGAGGTCGCCCCCCCTTCTCGGCCACCCTTTAAGGGAGGCCCTCGTAAGCAGCCGACCCCTGGAGGAACACGCAAGGGATCGGGGCATCCCACTTCAAAAGTCAACAAGGCAAGTCGGGACTCTTCGTTCCCTCCTATCTCCACCTTGCAAGGAGAGTCGATCAAAGGCACATCATTCATAGCGAACGTCCTTAGCCCAAGTATTCTACGGAGATGAGCGCTACATACAAAGTAGTCTCGACGCAACCTCTTGCCCAAGGGACGTGCCGCTCCCACCTATTGAGGGGAGTACGTATGCCCACCCCATTAGGCACACGGGGCGTGGTCAAGGCACTGACTCCACCCACGGTTGAAACAGGCAGGTGGACTAGGCGTCGGGCAATTAATCGACCCATGGAGGCCGCAAAGAAGACCCCCAAGGGTAACCCGCCTATGCCTTCACGATGCAAGCCATAGGCGTCCGGCCACTACCGCGGATGGCCATCTCCACGGGCATCCCAATAGGCCCTGCCAACGATAAGCAAGAAGGAATAGGAGAACCCTCTATGCCAAGTCATTAGGGTAAGTAAAAGGGATCAAGTCAAGCCTTGTGAAATGCAGTTCACATAACTTGTGCGAACAACAGACTCTCAGGCAAAAAATACATTCTCACACTTGACATACGAGTAGAACATGCTAGGAATGAAAAAATTCTTCCTTTACAATAAACACCGACTGTTACATTCCCCGTATTAGTCTCCTGCTAAGTTACAGCTAAAAAGAGACAAGATAGTACAAGGAAAATGGTGGCAGGACTCAACGGATTCACCCTTGGTCTCCCAAGGCTGTTCGCACTAAGAAGAACATGGTGATAGTGCAGCGGCAAGACCGGCGAGCCCTATGGCTCCTATCGGGCCAGCCCAGAACGACTCCTCGATAGAAGCCGATCTGTCCCAGTCAACTGCCACCGGGCCGACAGGTGTTGATGGATAACGACAACCGCTTGAGGCAGTCAGGGCCGCCCGGAGGTGCGGAGTACCTCCCAATATATCAGTGAGGTACCCCACCTAATCATCTCTAGGCCTTCAGCTGGACCTTCCGCGAGGAGTCCCCAGATGAACTTAACCATTTGGGTGAGCGTGGCGAGTGCCATCTGACCAAGGCCCCATGTTTGGCTGGGTAAATACACTCCCACCAGAGGAGCTATTGACAGAGGCAGCCTCGGTTCCACCCTCATGGAATCACCAAGGGAGCCGAGCGAAGCGAGAAGTGTCGTGACTCTGTAAAAGAGCGACCTACCCCAGGACCCTACGGGGCACCCTTACGACCCCATGTTCAGCAGGTTCTCCACATCGGCCCAATAGGAGGGGCGCAGCTGCGTCTCTCTCCCAATGAGTGCCCTACTGGATTCACCCCGTGGGTGCCTTGAGAGAGTGTGCCCTGCCCCTCCTCGGCTCCCCACCTGCTTCCTCTCGAACTCTGCGAGAGCAAGAGGACCGCTTCTTCGCACGTCGCCAAACGAGCCTCCCCCACATGGGATGAACCCTTGGCTGGGAGAGCTCGCTGCAGGATCCAATATCGCCCGGCAAAGAAAACCCCCAGAAGCCTGTGCCAGAAAATAAGGCAAGATGAGCACACAGACTGGATGCCAAGCCACAACAGGTGTATCCAAAGATAAGAGCCTTTACCTCAACCTGTGTGTTGAACAAGGGCATGACAAGGGGCTCACCCCCATCCGAAGAGCTGCACATAACCACTCTTCGGTTGTTCCGTCGAACACACAGAAGTTCGGTTACAGAACTCTACCTAAGGAACAAGCGACATGAACACGCTCCTTCCCATGACTCTTAAGTCCCTCAAGCACGTCAGGCGGTGAAGCAAGGTCCACATCGAGCCTCTATTTATAGCCCCATCTCATGGGTTCCCGAGGGCAGTAACGTCTTTTCACCCCCCTACGGGTCGCCAATTCCCAAGGAACCGAATCCCTCGAGATTCAGCACGGATTTCGCGGTTACGTAAATGCATTGAAAAAAAACCACTGGTCAAGGACCCCTGCGCGTTATTACACGGACATCCGAAAAGCCTCTCACGTCTTTTAAGAAAGGCCTGACGCTTTAGGCCGTCTCCTTTCATGACAACAGTTAATGCTAGCCTCAACGTCTTAATCAGGCGAGCTGTTGCCTCATAAGGCCAGCACAGGTTTGGGCTCATATGCCCCACACTCAAATTTTTGCCACCTCACAAGGTCGGCAAGGGCTCGGGCTCATACGCCCCACGCCCAAATTCTCCCGCCTTATAAGGCCAGCTTAAACCTAGGATAGGTCGCCTCTTAAGGTCGACATAATCCTGAGGAGACAAGCCCCATGTCTAAGTGACGTTGCCTCCTAGGACTGACGCAAACTCGGACTTATACGTCCCTGACAAGGAACCTCTTCCAGCCAACCGGAAGCAGGTGAAGGCCATTCAACTCCTCAATCATAAATGTTCCCCCCGCTGCAATACAGTCGGAAGAACATCTGGGGGCATCACCCACCGCGGAGTTCTGGTCACTACTCTCTTAGCAGTTAGCACTAGCTAGAGAGTGGGGGCATATGATGAGGGGTAAAAAATGCCCTCGGATCCAAAACTCTGCACCTGACCCAACAAAGTATCTGGCTGCCGGGACCCAGGGTGCATGGTGGAATCGGCACCCCATCCCGCCTAAGACCTGTCAGATCCTAGTCAACATTAGCTCAATTTGACAAAAGATCTTGCGCAGCAAGAGCAGAAGATATGACATGATGGGCCTGACCACCTACATCCTGACAGCTACTAGGTAGCTTGACAGATAGGGGTACTAGAGCCCATCAGTGAGGGTCCCCCCTGTTATAAATAGAGGGGGAGGCCCCCAGTAGAAGGGACTCCTCCCCGAGAGAGAGAGAGAGCGAAATCATATAATTATCAAAATTATAGTGTATAGTTGGGAGCCCTGTCCTCCCCCCAGACGTACATCCCTTGCGGTGGAACTGGGTCATCAAACTTTCTTTCTCATCTGTGTATGCTTGTGGATTGTTATTTGGCCCTCCTACACGATGGATGATTTATGACTAACTAGCACCTCCTACGCTAAGAAATCTTCTGGTGGCCTTTCGAGGCCCATCATCGCCAAAATCAGGTCGGGTCGGTTCTCCGTTGGGGAGTACCAAATTGACATCCCTACCAGTACTGGCTTTGAGGTAGAAATATCCTTAGTTGGACCTGTTGCATCACCACTGGGTACCATATCATCAGTATGGAAACTATTTGTGGCACCTAAACCGGAGACAGCGATGTCTATGTGGTTTCTTGTGAGGGTGGCATCTACAAAGTAGTGTAAGGGTATTTGTAGGTAATAGTAGGCTCAGAAAGCTTCATAGGTCCAGTCGTAGTAGCTGTGGGAGCAGAAATAGGTATCTCCTCCAAGGGAATAGGAGGTATAGGCATAGGGGCCTCCATAACCTTAGGAGATTGGCTTCGGGCAGCAGTAGAAAAGTATAGAATGAACTCATGAAAGGTAATATTAGCACTCATATAGTGCCTACTATTGATGGGATCCATGCATTTATATTCTTTTTGAGTCCGTGAATTTCCCAAGAATACACATTTGACTGCTCGTGGTGCAAGCTTGTCTCGACCTGGGGAAAGGAGATGAACGAATGCAACACAGCTAAACACACGTGGTGGGACGTGAAAAAGCTCTTGCTTAGGATGCAATTTATGCCAAGGAATCTGCCCGTGAAGCATTGAACTGGGCATTCTATTGATTAAAGAACAAGCTGGAAGAATTACATCTCCCCAATATAATGCAAGCACACTGTGATGAATCAATAAAGTGGGCCACATTCAAAAGATGTCGATGTTTCCTCTCAACCACCCCATTTTGCTAAGAGATATAAGCACAGGTAGTCTAATGCACTATCCTATGAGACCTGGTGCATAACTCAACCACTTTAATAGCAGTTGAATACTGATTCTTTATCTCTAACAAGAAATGCTCAATGATAGATTCAATATTTGACTTATTCTGCAACAAAAACACCCATGATAGGCGTGAAAAATCATCGACTACTAAGTAGTAACGGTGACCCTGCTTATTTGATATCTAGCTCGCCCCCTACACATCCATATGTAACAACTCAAACAAAACCGTCGACTTAGGATGAGTACTCATAGGGTAGGAGGAACGATAGTGCGTTCCCATCTGACAAGTTTCACAACAGATCGAAACTACAGGAGATATATAGGGAATGACTCGTCAAAGGCTGTCCAGAGGAAGATGTCTAAGTCGGAGATGCCACTGAAATGCACTCCTAGCAACAAAATAGACCTCTCCTCGACATGCAGAAGCAAGTGGAGTCCAAGTTAGACAATAAACTCCATCCTCTACATTTCCACTACTAGTCTTCCCTGTCAGCTTGTCTTGAATGATGCATCCCATATCATCAAAGATATCACGACAATTACTAGGGAAGTTTGGCACATACGAAACATTAGGCAATTTCAAAGTAGAAGTCACTGGTACCTCCCCCTGACCTTCTATCCTGGATTGCCTACTGTCTGCAACCTGCATTGTCCTGCTTGCGGGTACAGACTTGAGATGGGTAAAATAATTTTGATCTCCACTGAGATGTCGTGAAGCACCTAAATCACAAGCCACTCTGTACTATCTTGATTCCTGTCATGTACAATATAACCCAACTTGGTGGCTCCCTGAAACTCATCATGATGGCTAGGACCTCGGAGTAGTTTCTTATACTCTGTGCAATGGTCATTGTATCGTTAGTCAACCTTTATGGTAAGGTGCTTGGCTCAATATTAGAGAAGGCCATACCTCTATAGTAGAGCCACAAATCCACCACGAAAAGACTTTAAAGCACTGAATTAGGGTAGGTCATATTAATTTGATGAAGAAATCAATTTGAATTTTTTCTTTCCATATCATAATTAGGGCAACACTATAGCTGTGAGAGCCAAGATCAACCTCTAATAGTGTAGCCTTTCCCTCATGGATCTCTAGAACGAGGAAAAGAAGAGGGAGGACGCTGATTGTCCCTACCATAGTAGACGTAGATTTGGTTGTAGCAAGAGACCACTCAGAAGCACTGCACAGAAGAAAAGGCTCAACAGGGTTGGGCGACAGCAAGAACAAGCCCAGCAAGGCTAGGCGATGCTTAGGGGGCAGCAGGTGGTGCTGTTAGGGGGGTCAGGAGGGTCCCAGTGGCGACCTTGGGCACCCAACCACCACCAGCTTTGGTGTTGGTGGTGGTTGCTGTTACTACGTCACTGGCGAGAAGAGATCCAACGAGTGAGAGAGAGAGAGAAGGGAGATGGTGGAGGTGTTGGAGGCCATTTTAGGTGATGGTATCTAGGGTTTCGGTCTAGGATTGTCACTCTGATATCTAGTTAAAAAAAATAAAGCACTTAGTTTATTCTCAAACCCTACCTCTCTTTATATATATAGAGAGAGGTTGGTACAAATTACAGTACAATCTCATGAAGTAAAAGAAAAATAACACACAACACCAATAAAATAAAAGACTAATAAAACTTCATAATGGTGTCTCATGGGGTGACCTCTTAACTTCTAATGAAAACACAAATGTTCACATTCAATATGGTTAAAATGAGGAAAATTTCCATGATCCGTACCATTTGTTGGTCAGATATGCCCCAAAACAT
The DNA here is from genome assembly GCA_037157565.1 of Thalassia testudinum. Taxonomy (NCBI): domain Eukaryota; kingdom Viridiplantae; phylum Streptophyta; class Magnoliopsida; order Alismatales; family Hydrocharitaceae; genus Thalassia; species Thalassia testudinum. Next base: position 13,644,291 of record JAZHRO010000077.1, on the reverse strand, counting down.
TGTTATCAACTTTTCAGTCATTTCCTTCAAGCTTCAAGCCTCCAAATTGCTCTAAAAATGACCCAATCAATTCAGGCCGTTTGATTGCTTCCCCTGTTGCATCCATCAAATGATATTTGAAATTGTGAATGTTTTTTCATGTTGCCTTAAGGTTGTCTCTTTTCCATTCTCATCACATTACAAAAGATTAATAATTTCATAGCTTCTGGTGATCTCCATTCTACATATTAGCTGCCTACTTGGGGAGCATTAACATGTTGCAGGTGGTTTTGTCAGTGGCCATATTGGCCATTGAGGTTGGAGCCTACTGGTTGTGTTTGAAGGACTCAAGCCTTACGTTGATAATGTGGTTGACAGTGCCGATCATTGCAGTGTGTTACATTATGTTGTGAGGGTGTTCATGTAATTTTTATTTAGAGTCTTGTAATATTTTGCCTCACCTCTTTTTATAAAAGAGGTGTAAGGTTTCCTTTACGAAAGAAGATGCTTCATTTCCTTCAACTTGGTATCATAGTCAATTTGAGGGCTCCACCAAGAAGAAACCTTAACCCCCCCCGGCACCTAGGCCGCCGCTCAGGCTAACCTTAGCTGGCCTCCACCTGACGCTACAGGCCACCGCTCTAGGCCACCCCTTCTCTTTGTGCTCTCTCTCATTGCCTTCGTGTTTGGCAACGGGGGGAGGGCACACCAGTGCCTCTATTTGCGTGGAGAGTTCTTGATCCAAGAATCCTCCGCATGGTAGTTTGATGGTATTTTTCAGAATTTTCTCTTAGATTTGGGGTGTGCATTCCCCTGTTTGATGATATTCCAAGGTGTGTATTCCCTGTTGGTGCATTGAAGAAATATTCTACCGCGTGTTTGTGGATTTTAGGGGTGTGTATCCCCTAAGTTGACTGTTTTCAGATCTGATTTCTGCATTAGTTTTGGTGTTTGTAACTGTTGAAGGCGCATTATGGCCTCTTCTGGGTCAGAAGTAAATTCAGGGCAAGGTGGACAGGTAGGAGAAACAAGTGTGTACAAAAGCTCGTTTTTCGCATCCATTGTGAAGTTGGATGAGACGATCTACCCTCGTTGGTCTTAGACTTTCCTTGTGACGGTGGAAGGACATGTGAAGCAACATGTGCTCATTGAGATGCCACCCAAGTATAAGACAGGCAAGTATGCCACATGGAACAGGGATGACACTATGGTGAGAGCCTGGATACTAAATAGCGTCATTCCTCGAAATGATGATGAGATTATGTACTATGAATTTGCCAAAGAAATGTGGGATGGTCTGATGATAGCGTATTCACATGAACTTAATTCCACTCAGGTGTTTCAGATTCATTATGACTTGTGCCATTTGAAGTAGAATATATCCCTTTCACAGTATTGCTCCACTATGAAAGGACTATTGGAGAAGTATAATGCGTGCCGACCCATGTGCAGCTCTACTATTTGTTGGGATTAGAGAAAGGAATTTTCTGCCCATATGTTTTTTACTGGTTTGAGTGATGAGTATGCGGCGGCCATATCTCAGATTCTTACTTTGTTAGAGTTACCACCTATTGAGGAGATCAAAGGAGATTGAGCAAATTGCAGGTGTAGGCTACACATGAAGTGATTTCTACTCCTGTCTCATTTGCCCATGCAGCTGTTGGTGCTCATGACAGATGGGGTCCTCGTGGTAGAGGAAAAGGACGTGGAGATGGTAGTTGTGGCAAACCTACTTACACATATTGTGGGTGACTTGGTCATGGCAAGGCCAAGTGTTGGAACAAACTTGGGAGGCTGACTGTCTCTAACTAAGCCACTGTTACTACTGCTTCGGTGATTGCTCTTGAGTCCATTACACTTGCAAAGGCAGATTATGATTCCGTGGTACAATGCTTGGCTCAGTTGACATATGATCAGGGCCAGTCTTCAGGCATAACAACCTATGCTTCTATTTCTTTAGGTATGACTACTACCTGATTGATAGATTCTGGTGCATCAGATCATCTCATTGGGAATTCCCAGTGTTTTGGAGACATGCAGGGAGTTCCATAGGGACGTTTAGTCCAACTGTCAGATGGCAGGCATGCTTCTATCTGTGGCAGGGGAGGAGTATTGGTTACCCCTACTATGCATAGCTCAGATGTTTATTAGGTATTTGATATGGTCATGCAGTCGCTTTCTATTAGTACTATTACTAAACAGTTGAACTGTCGTGTGATTTTTTATGATGTTGGATGTAGCTTTTAGGACCGCATGACGGGGAGTACGATTGGTGGCGGATATGAGGGGGTGTCTATCAGCTAGCTCAGAGTCCAATTGCTACAACATGTTAGATGAGTTCTGCTGGCAGTGCCTTGCAATGGCATAGATGATTAGGCCATCCTTCTTTGGGCAAGCTACGTCAGCTCATTCCACATCTCTTGCCTGCCACCAAGGTCTAGTGTGATGCTTGCCACTTTTCCAGCATCTACGAGTTCTACTAGCTCTACTTGTTTTGACTTAGTACATTGTGATGTGTGGGGTCCAAGTTGTGTTGTAGATAGGCATGGTCATAGATATTATTTGCTGTTTGTGGATGATTTTTCACGTTTGTTGTGTATATTTTTGATGAAAAATAAATCAAATGTTGGTTCTCTTATCATTCAATTTATTGCCTTTGTGAAAAATTAGTTTGATGTGTATCAAGACTATTAGAACATATAATGCATTGGAATTTTGTATAAAGCAACTGGACACTCCTTATGCTTCTCTTGGTATTGTACACCAGATCTCTTGACCACACACATCACAAGAGAATAGGGTGGCAGAGCAGAAGTATAGACATATTTTTGATATAACTCGTGTTTTACTTATTCAGAATAGTGTCCCACACTTTTATTGGGGGATGTAGTACTGACTGCATGTTATCTCATTAATAGGCTTCCTTCTTCTGTGCTTAATGAACAAGTACCATGGACGGTGTTATATCCAGATGCTGATTTACTCTTGGTGCCACCTGGACATTTGACTGTGTTGCCTTTTACTTGGACTTGGACATGACAAACTTGCACCTAGAGCAACCAAGTTTGTGTTTTGGCTGTTATTGAATCCAGAAGGGGTATAGATGCTTTGACTCAATCTAGAGGAAGTAGTATGTTAGTGCGGATGTTACTTTCCATGTGTCCATTCCCTACTTTTCGACATCAGCTCGTCAGTTGCGTTATGTGGAAATTGTTGCACCTATGCCTGTGCCTCCTGTGCCCATGGATGATTTCTAGGTCAGTAGTACCACTCCAGAGTAGCCTAGCAGTTCACTTAGAATTGTACCTTTAGATGAAAGAACATTTAAGGGCTCTACATATCAAAGAGAGAAAGTTACCCACCCCCCCTCCTTTGTCCCTTCTGAGCTACCATAGTTCTCTCCTCAGGTACATATTGAGCCCACTGACAATACTTTTCCTATTGATGTTTCTCCAGGTCCACCTGATGATGATAATGTTCCGATTGCTATTTAGAAAGCACCTCACTCATGTGCCTAGTATCGTGTGACTGGGAGTGCAATGTTTACCCACTCCTTGGGTGTTGCATTTCATGCCTTTACCACTGGAGTATCTACCTCTGAGATTCCCACATCTTATCAGCAGATACTCTTGAATCCACATTGGAAGGTGGCAATGGAAGAGGAAATGTTCATGATAGGGGCACCTGAGAGCTTGCTTCTTTACCATCTAGCGCACATCTTGTTAGAGCAAGGTGGGTCTTTGCCTTGAAATACAACCATGATGGGTCTATTTCTCGGTACAAGGCTCGTCTTGTGACCAAAGAATTCACTCAGACTTATGAAGTGGATTTCTTTGATACCTTCTCGCCAGTGGCTCGACTCTCGACTATTTGCATTCTTATTTCTGTGGTTGCACACTATGGATGGACACTTCATCTGTTGGATGTCAAAAATGACTTCCTGTGTGGTGATCTTCAGGAGGAAATATACATGCAGCAGCCCTAGGATTCGAGATTTAGTGGGAGTGCGTGTGTAGACTGCGTAAGGTAATCTATGGCCTTAAGTAGAGCCCTAGAGCATGGTTCAAGCGACTATCAGAGGCATTGTCTGTGATTAGATTATAGAGGTCTTTGTCTGGCCACTCTTTGTTTGTGAGAAAGACTAGTAGGGGAGTTGTGGCTCTACTTCTAGATGTAGATGACCTTATTATCATAGGTGATGACATGGTTGGTATGTCCTAGGTCAAGGAGTATTTGGCACAATAGTTTGTTATAAAGGATCTTAGTAGACTTAGGTATTTCCTAGATATTGAGATTGCCACGAGCAAGCAGGGGATTGTTATACCTCAGAGGAAGTGTGCTTTGGATATTTTTCAGGAGCATGGCATGCTTGGGTCCAAGGGTGCAAATGCCCCTATGGATTCAAAGGTTCACCTATTTGATGAGTCTGCTTGACTGATGGACAAGAAGGTATTGATAGTGAAAATACGTGGTTTGTTAATTAGGTAATTTAGTGTCATTGCAATACGTAAATCCACTTTCGCTTTTAAATTTATATCCTAGATAGTGGGATATTTAGGGTCGTCCAAGGAGGCAATATGTTTGCAAAATTAATTCTCTTGCTTGGAATATAAATCTCAACTTTCTTTTTGGTCTTTTCAATATATCATTTTTATGTTTTTGAAATTAAGGCAACATGCGAAATTGTAGCGGGAAAGTGACTTGTACTTCAATTCAATATACTACTTCTAAAGTGGCAAGTAGAGCCTCTCCTTAAGCCCACTCTAGGCAAGTGGAGGCTTAGAATAATTAGGGAGAGGGAGTGAAGAATGCTAAAAATAAAGCAATTAAAAATGCAATTAAAGAAATTGCAAAGAAGGCAACTAGATTAATAAAAGTGTTTTACAAAAAAGCCTAGTAGATGAATGCTTCTACTACTAGAAAAATTGCAATAAATAAAAGAAAACACAAATCCTCTAGATAGATGGTGAAGAAGAGGACTTCTTGCTCCAAGCTTGGTAGCTCCCTAGCTTGAAAAGAGTCCTCCAACTTCTTCCTTGCTATTCTCCGCCAAGGTGATGTCCTCCAAAGCAAGCCCTAAGGGGGCGTGCCCTAAGCCCACCCTAGGTCTTTCTCCTTTGCCTGGTCGTCCTCCTTGAAGTAGAGAAGTCCTCCTTGGCGTGGCCCAAGTTGAAGAGAGTGGGGAGAAGGCACCAAAAGAGCTGGTGATATGCCCCTTTAATCTTCTTCTCTACTCCTTGGCCGTAGGTGTAGGTGGGCATAGGTAGAAAAATGCACTAATGGAGGATGCCCTCAAATGGTGGTAGGTGGTGGGTTTTTATAGAGTAGGAAGGGGGCTAAGGTGACTCTTGGAATGGAGGGCTAAGATGGAGAGATGGAGGTGGTTGGGGATCCTATGGCTAAGGACAATTGGCGCCGACCTAAGGGACACCTAGGGGGTGGTTATGGGTGGTGGCACCCCTTGAAGTTGGTGCCAAAATAGTTTCTAGAAGGTGGTCTTAGGTGGCACCAAGAAAGGTTCTAGAAGGAGGGGTTATGTGGAGGGTGGAGATGGGTTTAAGGGGAGATGTGTGGTGGAGATGAAGGGGATTTTTGGAGGGAAAAGTGGCGCCAACAAGGGGGTAGTTAGGGTGGTTTTGGCGCCACTTTTAGGTGTCTTTTGGAGGTGGTGGGTAGGCTAGGTTGGCGCCAAGTAGGTTAGCTTATGTGGAGCTTAGGTGGAGCTAGTTGGGTGGAGTTGTTAGGTGGGTTTTTGGGGTGGTATAAGCCAAGGAAGTTGGAGCATAGCTAAGCTAAGTTAAGCTAAGCTAAGTTAGCTTAGCTAATGGAGGAGTAGGGGAGGAGGTATTGGAGCTAGGGTTTGAAGAGAGGAGTTGAGGAGAAGTCTGGAGCTGGAATTGGAGCTGGCAGCTGCTGAAGAGGCTGGCGTAGAGCTACTCTAGCTGGCTTAGCTTGCTAGTTCTTTGCTAGCTGCTAAGCCAAGCTAAAGTGAGCTGGCTTCTACCATAATGAGCTGAGGTGAGTTGGGTCTGGTGCTCCCGGGGAGGATCAAGCTGGTTGAGGCAGCTAAGGTAGCTTAGCTCAACTGATTTGAGCTAAGCTGAGACCCCGGGAGTTGGACTTGAGCTTCCTGAGCTGGAATGAAGTTATCTTCAGCTGGCTGGAGTTGAGTGGAGCTGGATGTAGCTGGATCTGAGCTGGGGTGAACTCCAGTCAACTCAGCTGAGCTAGCTAGAGCTCCCTGTGGACTTGTGGGAGCTAAAATGAGCTAGACTCAACTAGGTTGAGTTGGATCTGAGCTGACTTGAGCTAGGGTGAGCTAAGATGGACTCTCTTGAGCTGCCATTCAGCTGAGATTAGCTGAATGGAGCTGGGATGAGTTAACCCCAGTTCAAGTGAGGTAGGTTCCAGCTGTGGTGAGCTAGATCAAGCTGAGTTCCAGCTAGTCTGAGCTTCTCCTTCACCGTTTGCCTTCTTCAGTGCTCAGGTTTTAGGGATCTGTATATCTATTCATCCCTAACATTCACAAAAACATATCAAAAAGACAATAACAAATGCAATGCATGCCTAACCTAATTTATGCCTAAATGCAGCCCAAAAACCTATTTTGCGGAGTAAAATCTTAAGAGCTAGGTTTGTTTTAATGCATAAGAATGATGATAAACTGGCGTTTATCAGGTATATAGACATCTTGTGGGAAAATTACTCTATCTAACTATCACTAGGCCAGATATTAGCCTTGAAGTGGGCAAGTTGAGTTAGTTTCTAGATAGGCCTATAGATGAGCATTGGCAAGCAGTAATGTAAGTGCTGCAGTATATTAAGGAGGCTCTAAGCCGAGAACTTCTGTTCCAGAGAGGAGCTCCTATGATTGTTGTTAGGTATTCTGATGCTGACTATGCAGGTGATATTAGGGATAGGAGGTCTACCATAGGTTTCTGTACCTCTGTTGTAGGAAATTTGGTAACATGGTGAAGCAAGAAGCAGAGCGTGGTGTCACGTTCTAGTGCCGAATTAGAGTACCGTGCTATGCCACTTACTACTGCTGAGATGATCTGGATACAATCATTATTGGAGGATCTCCATGTTACAATTGAGGAGCCTATGGAGATGTCCTGTGATAACAAAACTGTCACATATATAGCCAATAACCCTATGTTTCATGAACAGACGAAGTATATGGAGGTAGATCGCCACTATACTAGAAGCCTGATTCAGTGGTTCCTACTTCGTACTTGTTTAGCTTCGTCAGAGTAGACTGCAGACATGTTCACCAAGCCCTTGCCACGCCCTATATTTGAGAAGTGTAGAAACAAGCTGAGCATAATTGATATATATACTCTAGCTTGAAGGGGAGTGCTACGTTATGTTATAAGGGTGTTCATGTAATTTTTATTTTGATTAGGAGTCCTGTAATATTTTCCCTCATCTCTTTTTATAAAAAAGGTGTATGATTTTCTTTACAAAAGAAGATGCTTCATTTGACCTTCCATGTGGGGTTGCATAAAGGGATGACGACTTGGTAACATGATATTCTACCATTCTTATCCTTTTATTACTGCATTCTTGATGGCTATCCTCAATGAATCCTTTTCCTTGTTCAGAAAAAGATCTTTACTCTTAGAAAGGTCTAAGACTAAGCTTGGAACCTCTTTTTCGTGTCTGCTTCAAAATGAACCGACCACTTTCCTGTCACCATCTGTATTATCTCAATGCAAGAATCTTGCTGGAAGTGCTGTAACTTGTGGGCTTTGTTTACTGCCCATCAAGCCTCTACTAAGATTTGCCAGACTTAAAACAGGAGGCCTCCAGTTATATGCTGTCAAGTCAAGGGCATTTTGCTGCTAGCGTATGCTGGCAACTTCATCCCACAGCAGCTGCTTCCTCTTAGGTAGTATCCTTGCACTCTTCTCTCCATGCTACTGGCTACACTTCCAATCTCTAAGTCTCAAGGAGTCCAGGTCCTGAAACCTTAATTTAGGGTTCTTCACTGCTTCACTAGTTTCAGATCGCATTTCATGTTAGGTGTCACAACAAGAACAGTCCTTACCCAAGTATTCATCTTCTTCCCATTTATTGATTCTCGTAGTATGTGAATATGATTGAGTACATGGCTAATAGCAGGCATTCCTGGGCCACTCTGATGTTGATGATCATGAAAAGGACCATGAGAGTATGGTTGCCAAGTATAGCAAGGCCCTCTCCCATGCAAGATGTTTTAGCTTGCTTGCTTCCCACTTGAATCACTGCTGACAGATAGGGATGGTTTTGATTTAACATTTGAGTCAAATGAAGAAATCCAGGTTTCAGTTCTGTTCCGTGACCATCCTACTACAAGAGAGGAAGTCGTTTCAGAATCCTAGAAAGGGGCTGTCAGGCCAGAAACCAGAGAAAGGGAAGTAGTAATTGGCAACCAAGACCAAAAGGATAGAAAGATGGGAAGAGGAAGAGAAGAGTCTCTGTACATTGACCTTCTCCGTTCCCTGGATTCAATGCAGTTTGAGAACCATCTGTGCCACAATGTATAGTCATGCCATGGGTTGCCATCTTAAACCGCCATACATGCAGCTGATATTTGAGCTATCCGTGCCCTTATTGGGTGCTTGCTGCTACATTGGCACACAAAATGGCAGGTTTCAAATACAGATTTACCTTCAAAAGATTTTTTTTTCCTTCGTCAGACCGGATTGCAACATCCACCCAAATCTCTGTTCTTGTCAGCTGTTCAGACAAATATCTGAACCTGCAGTCTTCAATTATTGGGCAAGATGCAGATCTTGAATACTACAAAATTTATGATATTGTGACTGATATCCATGGGTCTGTGCCTGCATGTGGCCAGTTGCAAGTGGTTCACCAAAAGAGGGAATTTTATGCATGAGCTTCCATGGGGTAAATGATGTTGGTGTGGAATCCTTGGATCAAACTGCCTAATGCATGACCAAACATAACTAAGCATAATGGGTGGATGCAAAGTTGGTTATAATAAAGTTGAGGTGTGAAGACAAAGCCCTACATACTTCATGGAGGAGAGATCCCAAAAAGGCAAGATATTCCTTTCTCATCCGTGGATAGGAAGTATGTGATACTTGGGCAGTTTGGTGTCTTTTGTAAGCTCAAAAGTGAGGTGGGCCTAAACTTAATCGTATACAAGTTCCAGATATTGATTCACACCCACTATCTCTCAACACTTATGCTCAGGTTTAACCCTTTAAGCATGAAATACTCTTTAAGTTGACTATAGCTAGTATGCAGGCAGTTTGACGGGGATTTTATGATTGTCCTTAATCTTCTCTACATCTAAAAGATCGGGCATTCCATATTTCACCAAGCAAAATGCATTCTCTAAATATCACACATATATCCACTACTAGACATTTCCTTTGGCATGTAATTCCTGCGTTCCTTTTTCAGGGATGGATGCCCGATACAACTGTTGCTTGGCGGTCAGCAATGCTTTGTCATCAAATATGCTCAATGATCCTGCTTTTTCTGGTATTGTGGAGAAGGTGTGTTAAGGATCCATGTGGTTGTTACTAGGTAAGGTGTTGGTTCCAGGGGCTTAACGTGGGTTTTCTTGTGATGCACAGTTGCAGGAAGCTGTGAGAAGGGGTCCGTACCTTCCCAAGAGACATAAGGAAGCCCAACCTGTTGTCGTCCCTGCTGAGAGGTTCTGACGTGTCTGACAATGAAACCTCATTGATGGATGCGTTCTTGTCAGTAATTAGAGTTGTGATGTTGCTGTGCTTATTTTGAGAGGATGGTATTAATTTGAGTATGTATTGTACTTTGTTTACTGTATTTCTTAAATATTTTTTATTTGGTTGGGAGTAAGGTTGAAATTGGATAACTTTTTTTTTTTTTTTGAAAACAATTTGGATGACATTCAAGGTGCTAAATCAAAAGAACATGTTTGATAAAGTGGTGCAGTATGCGGTGAATTTTATTTGATAGGTGAATTGGTATGATTCAAGTAGAGCATTATTTGTTGTATATTTGTCTATGTTTTGGAGTTGAATGGTTTAGTTGGATAGAAAAATAATAGGTAGGTTGATATAAGATCGAGGGTCGTAGTTTATTTGTTTGTTATATTTGATGCTGAGTTTGTTTTCTATCGGGATTTAGCGTGCATTGGAAAAGACCTGCGACACCCTACTAAATAATAACGTATACAAGTGGGATTTTCTCCTGTAAAAGGATTTTGAGTACTGAAAATAGTTAGCAATAGGATAGTAATCAGTAAATTAAGTTGTATTTCAGAAACTTCAAATATATGGTAAATTAATGATTCTTTCAACTATTTTTCGCGGTCCACAAACATTGATCTTTTTTTCTCTGCATGAAGAAGAAGCAAGAATTAGCACTATCAATGGAATATAGAACTTTTGATTCTATTTTATTTTTTGCCTGCTTTTCATACATTTGTGGAGTGTCGCTTACTTTCTGTGTCGTCTAACTACTCTCAAATCGCTACATTGATTGACATTGAAGCTAAGCCTAGTTCTCTTTTTCTATGATGTGGAGACAGCCGATGAACATTCGTTATTTTTCCATAATATAGACAGTTAATGAGAACTTCCCATTCCTCACAGACAAGCTATGAGTTTCGAATCCCACCAGTAGTGGTTGGAAGGAAGAAACTCTAGTTTTTTACAGGAAACTTGCATTGGAAATCCTTAAGCATTTTTTATTGGTACATATATAATTCTACAGTGGTGAAAGCCTGCTTGTATTTCTGTGCAGTGGATTGGTAGATGAGATTTTTTTATCCCTACAACTAGAAGACGATGGTAAACTTTTTTCCCTTGTGCATTGACAGTAAGTATTTCTTTAGTTCTTAGGTTTGAAGCGTATACATTACATGAGGCTAAAAGAAGAAAGGAAAATTGAAGAAAACTTAATCGTTTTAGGAGCTTGTACATGGGTGCATTGTAAATCTGCCAAATCATGTGCTTAGTTATCACATTTATGATATTTAACGATGTGGTGCTGGAACAAAAAAATAAAGGTATACATTTAACCTTGAGTTTTCTTTTTAGTATTTTTTTCTGCCCATTCTTTTAATAGCTATGGATTGAAAATTAATATTTTTAGCCTCTTCCCTTTCCCTTCCCAACCCCTACCACAAGGACCACAAATCTCCTTCCTGAAGGCCAACATCCCACACATAACCTTGGGCGTAATTGGTTGGAGGAATAATTAGGAGGGATAAAAAAAAATTACAAAAGAATAGGAGGAATTAGTATTTTTATTTAGTCTAAATGTTTGGTTGTGTTTGTTGTCACATTGAAGTATTTATTTCAACTGAGGTATTTGATAGGAGGAATAAATAAATTTTATCCGATGAAGTTGAGAGAGAGATGAGAAAGTTGGAATAAATTAGCGAAATAAATGAAGTTCACCTCTTCAACGAAATTCGTTTATTCCGAAATCTACCTCAATCTGAAGTCCGTCGACGTTAAAATAAAAGTTGTCAAATGAGAAATTTGATCCTAATTTTCCCTCTATTCCTTCAACCAAATAGCTCCTTAGGAAGGGTAGGAGGTAAGATCGAGGGAAAAGTTGGTGGGGGAGTACACAGGAGTACATGAAGGTGCCATTCTTGAGGACACCAACCTTGAAGTGAAGGGAGTGGATGGGGGTGATGATGGGGTGCTTATCTAGGGCCTCCAAATCCTCGATGTAGACAATGTAGTTGCTGAGCTAATCATTAGAGGACGTTGTCGGTGGTGTGTAAGGGGGGTGGGGTTAGAGGTGGTGATAGGTTTGCTATTGTTGTCATCTTTTCCTATTTATTTGTAGGGATTGAATCATTTACGTTAAGTTTGGATCTTATAATTTTAGATTATGATAATTTTAAGATTATTCAATTTTGAGGGAGAGTGAAGTAAATTTATCTTAAAATTATATGAAAGAATGCCTGCACCTATATCTTCAAATACCTTATTATTTAACAATTCAGAGGAAGAGGAAGGAATGGGTGGGTGGGGTGTTGTGTTGTTTATAATTATCTTAAAGGAAAAGTTACACGAAATTTCGGTTTATAAAGGTTCAGTGATGTTTCCTAAGCAAGATTAGTTCACAATATTGTGATAAAAAGGAGTCAGAACAACCCATAACTTTTTAAAGCATTTATAACAGCCGAAATAAGTTTGAGCCTTGGGCTCATATAATTCTCTAACATATGACATATACAGTAATTTATCAATAGGGTTGTGAACCATAGGATCCTGAACAAATAGTCACCTGATGACTCTTTGTAAGAGATTAGCATCCAATTTTATAAACATGTAACAAACTAGTCTTCCTCTCTTAGTAAGATTCGTCAACTTCCATGTTAAATGAGGAAATAACTTCTTTTGTGTTTTTGGTGACTTTATAAATTTATTTTTATTTTTCATTTCCCCTTCCTCCCCGTGTCCATCGTTCCCTTTAGTCCATTCCTCTCCTTCCTCGACCCCAGCAACTTCAACCTTCAACTCTTACTCTAGTCCTCCCTCACCCTCCTCTGTGTCGCCCACTTCATCATCTTTTGACCATGCCCCAACACCTTCTTCTTGTTGTTGAGAAGGCATACCATAAGGAACGCTACGTCACTAAGAACATCAACACCACCTTGGTCCCATCCTCCATGATGGCCGAGTATGACCTCTGCCATAGCAAATACATCACCTACCGCCTCGTGCTCCATGGGAATGTCGTACCCGAGGATGTTAATGTTGCCATTGCCACTATCAAGAGCAAGTGCAACATCAAGTTGGCCCCCATTGGCTTCAAGTGGGCAGGATTAACCCCAGCCTTCGATCATTGAGACTACAGGTGATTTGGCCAAGGTACAACAGGCTGTTTGCATGATACCAACTCAACCAGTGACATAGAGGAGTCCTTGCACATCGATCACAACTTTGATCTCATGCATGCCAAGCAGTCATTCACTTTGTTGGTACGTAGGCGAAAGCACGGTGGAAGGCATGTTCTTCCTGGCTCGTGAGCATCTTGCGAAGCTTGAGAAAGAGTACAAGGAAATGGACGCCAAATTATTTGTTAAGCTGCTTTGTATTGCCGGTTTACCGTCGTTGATTGTCTTTTGTTATTTTAGTGTGGTGTGAGTGATATCTCTTGTTAGGTCATTTGTTGTTTTCTTTTGATGCTGCTAGTACGAAGATCTTCTTGTTGTTATGGAGAGACTTGTAAAAGAAAAAGAAAGAAAATAAGTTTTTTTTTAGGAAAGAAGGTGAAGTAGGCATGTTGAGGCCCTGGACCATCGTTGCCGGTGTGAGCCGAAGTGCAGAGAACAAGGGAGGAAGAAGAAATTAAAAAAAATGTAAAATCATCTACACTGCATAAAGAAGGGCTAACTTCGGTCACTTAACATGGTATTATCCAATTTTACCAATGACAATGTCATTCCATTAGATGTTGTTGCAAATAATTTTTTAGAATCCTATTTAGTCACGACCATACAGTGTGGGGTCTTATTAGTAAATTACTCAACTTTTCAGGTTTTCACATATATGTAACTCTAAATGTCAAAAATCATGTGATTATCATTGATTTTTCAATATTACTTTAAATATTATAAAAAAAATCAAATCATTTTTACAATTATTACAATTGTCAATCATAACACGGTTAACTTAATAGTGATACGCTTAAAAGTAAGAAAAACTTATTTTTTCCTTGACAATTTATATTTTTTCATCTCTCCTACCCTCTTCCCTTTCACACTCGTCTCCTTTCTCCTTCCCACTCCATGCACCTTCACAAGAGCTCCCCTCAATAGACCTCCAACACACTTCCTCAAACCTTGTTGCATCTTGACAGACCTCGTCGAGTTTCCTTGCACAACCTTGCTTGACCTCATTGAACCTTATGGAACCTTGTCGAGGAGTGGGACAAGGCATTGGGGGAGGCCATGAATGAAGGTTATAGTGGTACTTGGCAAGGAGGTAGTGGTGGTGTTGCCGTGGAATTGGATAGATAAGGTGGAGAGGGTGGAGCACTGCATGAGTACCCTTTAGTCACTCTCTTGATCACACTCTAGGTTGTACTCTTCCTTACTCTCTCATGCATGCGCATATGTGCATTCTCTCTCTCCATATCTTTCTTGCTCTTGTTCACACAATCTCTCCCACTCCCTCCCTTGATTGGGTGTCTATCTCTCTCATTTTCTTTTTGGGTCACTCTCCCAATCTCTCTCTCTCTCTCTCTTGACGAGGTGCAAGAAGACACAAGGAGGCCTAGCTAGGTATGACAAAGTCTAACCAAGGTCTAGGGTACCTGCAAGAGGTCTACCAAGAGGAGATTTGATGAGGGAAGAAGGAAACAGAAGGTGAAGGAGGGCGGAAGGGGAGGGAGAGGAAAAATATAAAAATTGGAGATAAAAACGATAAGTTTTTTTAAACTTTTAGATCCACTAACTTCAGAGTTAATGGTGCTAACAGAGTAGTGATTGCCAAAATAATGTAACTTTTTAAAAGGCATTTAAAATAATATTAAAAAATAAATGACAATCACACTCTTATCCTTCATTAGAATGGGGTAACCATGTGAATCTCTCAACCCTGTCGTTTGTACGGTGAAAAGACAAGTTTCATCATTTCCACCGGGGCTATTGAGGTGGTAGATGAGAACTAGAGACTGCTCACCGCTCCGATGCAACCACTCTTTATATGCATCAACTACAGTCTTGCTTATAGCTACCACCCTCTTCACCCAACTCTTAACCAACTATTGCCTGCATCGATCATGTTATTGGCACTTCGTCACTTACATCGCATGCTTGTGTATCTTATCCCAGCCTAAGCCAACATATCAGGGTTTGTGTGCAATTGTCTGATCTAAGTGGGAGATGTGCCATGCCGTCATCGAGGGAGTTCATGTGTCCCGTACGGTATGTTAGGTAGTCATCGGTTGTAGTGCCAATTTTTCGATATGTTACATGACCCAAATGCCGGTGCCGTATTTGGTAGCAACTGCACCATGGCGTAATTAGGCACATGACATGGTTATAGTAACCGTATCATCGCATAACTTGGCATATGACATGGTTTTGTTCGAGAACATGCGATCTACGTCACATGAAGAACATAACAAAATGTATTAACCAAATTAGAAAAGCAATGATTGTAAACTTGGAAATTTTACGAGTAAAAATCTCCGAGGGGAAAAATCACTGATGCATGGAGAAAAAATCCACTATCAAAATAAAAAGCAAAAACAATTTGACACTCTCATTCACTCAGCATGCGAGGATCCCACCAAAGCGGCATAAAGGAAAAATATACGAGTACTAGGAATTGTCTTCTAAATATCAAACGGCATGAAAATTATTTTTTCTGAAGAAATATCAACCAGTGAGGGATACAATCTCTGATGCAATCACCATATGAATACTTCAAGCAAATGCCTGGAGGCCATATATTTCCCGTTTCTCTCCCATGCTTTCAACTCTCAACCTGAGGAGTTGCTGCTAGCCATAAAAAAGCCACGTCATCCACTAGAGATGCATCAAATCCTATCTGCTATCTTGTTAGGATTGCTTAATAGTTGTATAACTACAAATGCATTCACACAGATGAGACTTTTTATCGACGCAGCAGTCCATGATTTTATTCTGCATATGCCTATTGTAGAGCGAGCTCCATATTATATTATTGTTGCTTGGGAAGCTATAAAAACAAATAGAATAAAAGGAACTGTATAATGTAGAGAGTGAACACATGCCTTCAAGATAATTCTGATTGCTTGCGATGCTTCATGAGACTGACTGAGCAGACACATCCGGAGAATGGTGTCAAAACCAACTTCGGTTCCAAAACGTTGAAGTTGATTTCAAGCCGCTAGATAACATGTAGCAACTTGCTGGTACCCACATTGAGTTTTATAGCATATACAAACTTACACGAGGTGGACAAATTGGCATGTATTCACATGATATAAATGTTTCATATGAATGCTCTAGTAAGAGACTAGTGCTTCCATTAAGGGATGAGAGAAGGTAGGCAAGTTGGCTCTAGAATATGGACCGATGCACGATGAGATGAAAGACAGGGGGCCGGGAGTTGAGCGGAAAGACTAGAGATTGGCACTATAGGCAAAGAAAACAAAATAGGATGACCCCGTTGAAGTGGAGAATATAGATGAATACATCTCTAATCAAAATCAGTCTTTTGCTAGATATAGAGAGACACACTGGACAAATCATATAAACCCATGAATATATAAAGGAAATACAACAACAAAAGTACAGCAAGGGAACGAACTTAACAGAAGGTATGTGCTTTAAGCAATAGAGCACGGTAATTACATTAGGTCATTAAGGATTCCGACGCCATTCTCACTAAAGTTTTCACAAATTATCATACATTTATTGTTACTGCGAAGTAAGTCGTTTCAGTTGTATATTTTGTGTGTGAAGTACTAAAAAAACACAATACTTAAGCTGAGCAGTGAAAATGATTAGATACTTTACCGGGATGAACTTCAACCTATTCCTTAGGACGTAGCGATCCAATTAATTCGTCACTCAAGACACGGTGCAGAATATTGTCCACAATGCGACTTCTTGTCTTGATACTGCATTATAACAAAATAACACATTGAAAATCTAGTATACAGACATATAGCAAACAAATCAGAGAATAATAAATATTGTATGAAAGAAATACAAACCCAATGCGTCGTGCTCGCTGCTTTCTTCCTTGCTCATCCTGAAGAGAAGAATGTACAATTAAGTTGGTATAACAGTTAGCGATATTAGCTAGTCTTGCATTTGTGCCACCTACAAATTTTCTGACCTGTAATGCTAAACTTAAACTAAAGTAAATGAATACATATAAATAGGGGTACTAATTCAATCAAATCTCACCAAATCCACTTGGATTCGAATTTGATTCGTTAAGAAAATTTGGATTCGATTCGAATTTGAATCTCCTTCGAATATAAAAACGTGGATTTGTATTTGATAGGATAAATGGGTGATGTATTCTTTTGAGAAATCCTAAGTACCTTTATATAGAGCCACTAAAGGAAGAATTATAAGCACACCCATACAATAAGAAATGACAAAAATAGATTATATAATTCAACATTCCCCCTCAAGTTGGAACATCTACATCAAACATGCTCAGCTTGGAATGCAACTCAAGATGCTTCATGGAGAGTGCTTTGGTGAAAATATTAACAATCTGGTCTTCAGTGGCAATATAGGGTATAGAAATCTTGCCAGCTAGAATAGCATCTCTGATGAAATGACAATTAACTTCTAAATGCTTAGCTCACTCATGGAATGTTGGATTGTTTAAAATAAAAACACCTGCTTTGTTATCATAGTACATGAGAGTAAGAACAGAGATAGTCACCCCTAAACCTTGCAAAATAGATCTTACCCATAGTAGCTCACAAGTAGTATGGGCCATTGCCCTATACTCATACTTAACACTAGATCTGGAGACTACATTCTGCTTCTACTCTTCCATGTGACAAGATTATCACCAACATAGGTGCAACACCTTGTAGTAGATCTATCCTCATGTACTTTAGCATAGTCAGCATCAGAGTAGCCCTATATATCAAGATGACTATATCTTTTGAAGGATAGTCCTTTCCTAAGAGCTTGCTTAAGGTACCTCAACACTTAGCATACACCATCCCAGTGTACATCTTTAGGAGATTGCATGAACTGACTGAGTCTCCTAATAGCAAAGGAGATATTTGGTTTAGTAACTATTAGATATAGCAGGTTTCCCGGTATAGCATGGTACGTAGTCACATCCTTAAGTAATGGACTCTTTGAATTTGCAAGTGGTATAGATGGATCCATTGAAATACCGGTAGGTTTGCAATCGAGCATTCCCACATTTCTCAACATATCTACAACATATTTTCTCTAAGACAAAACAAGACCACCATCAATATGTTGCACCTCAATACTCAGAAAATAATTTATCAGTCCCAAATCTTTAGTTACAAACTAAGAATACGAGAAATTCTTGGTACCTTCTATTCCTTTTTTCACTCCTTGTGAGCAAAATATCATCAACTTACATAAGGACGACTGAACCAGTAGCTCTATGCATAGTAAAGATTGAATGATTAGCTGTGGATCTCATAAAGCCATATTCTTGAACCGCATTACTAAACCTTTCAAACTAAGCCCGAGGATTGGTCAAGAACACGAATAGCTTTCTTTAATTTGCATACCTTTTGACACTCCCTCTCAATCACAAAGCCTGGGGGTTACTGCATGCATACCTCTTCCTCGAAATCATCATGGAGGAATGCATTTTTAATGTCTGGTTGAAACACCAGTCAATCATTATTTTTTGCAATAGAGAGAAGAATACATACTGAATTGAGACGAGCCAAAGGCAAGAGTCTCAAAATAATCAACACTAAAGGTTTATGTATAACCTTTAGCAACTAACTGGGCCTTGAATCTTTCAACTGACTCATCTGGATGACACTTGAGGGTAAACACCCACCTACACCCCACAACAGTAGCACCAAAGGATAGGTCAACAAGTTCCCAAGTCCCTTTAGACTGGAGAGTTGCCATCTCCTCCTCCATGGCTAAGGTCCAGGAAGGATCCTAGAATGCCTCTGTATGACTCCTGGGAATATGATGGCCATCCACTGCAAGAGATACAAGTCTCCCTACAACAGGTAAATGATCAAATGACATATAATTTGAAACTGAATACTTAGCACACAACCTTTGTAGCTTTCTCTGGGCAATAGGAAGATCCGTATCATTTACCTTAGGTACTGTGGGCTTTAGATCTCCAGTAGAATTAGTAGGTTTAGTAGAGGACTGAGCATGTATGGTAGAAAGGGGCTCATCTATTGGAGATGTAGTGGAAGTAAGTGCCTACGAAAGGTATTTGTAACCTTAGGGTGTCTAAGGAACATAGTAGAAGGGACATCTGTCTGAGGTACAGTAGACTCAGAGGGCACTAGTGGCGCAGCAGTTGGCATGGGAAGTGGAACATCCTGTGACACAGTGGAAGACTTCCCAGTAGTAGAATAATGTGCAATCTACTTAAAGAAGGTGACATCCTTACTGACATAAAAATGATGAGCTAGTGGATCAAAACACCTGTTCTTTTTGGGTTCTAAAGTATCCCATAAAGATACATTTAACTGACTAAGGAAATAGTTTGTCCACCTTAAATAAGTGAACAAAACAAATACATTCAAATATTTTTGGTGATAAAGAAAACAAGTATTGACCAGGAAATAAATCAGAGTACGGTGTATCCCACCCAAAACAAATGAAGAAACACGATTAATTAAGAATGCTACTGTAAAAACTGCATCAGCAGTTGGGACGTGCATATCAAATATAATAGTATGCGTGACATCAAGCATCTCAACGTGCATTCAGCTACCTCATTTTTGTTGGGATGTATGAACACAAGAAGTCCGATGGACAATACTTAGAGATTGAAAAAATTGAGCCAAAGTTGCATTTACAAACTCAAGTCCATTGTCAGTCCGAAACATGAGAATAGTAGTAAAAAATTGAGTCTTTATTTCATTAACAAAATTTGTGATCAGTACGGGGGTTTTAGATTTCTCTTTCATCATATATACCCAACAAACACAATATAATTATCCATAAGAATAAAAAAATAACGAAAACCCCTAAGAGTTTTGACCTGACATGAGAGCAACAGATCAACATGAATAAGACAAAAAGGAGACTCGATTCTATTATTACTGCTTGGAAAAGACATCCTATGATGCTAAGTTACAAGCCTCACAGGAAAAAGAATTAAGAAATTACATGGCTGAAAACTGACGACAGAGAACTGAAATACTAGGATGTCCTAATCTAAGATGTCACTAAAGAGTATACGTGGCACAAGTAGTAGCAATGGAGTGATTTTCAGGTGGAAGGTACATGTAATAGAGGTCATCTTGTTCAAGTCCACCAATTTGCTTCATCATTTGGAGGTAAAAAATGATGATGAGAAACAACTTTGCAATTCAATGCCTAAGTCATATGACTTATATACATTAAATTTAGGGTGAATTTAGGAGTATGCATAAAATAAGGTAGCAAATAAGGAGATATCACCCAAGCCTGTCACAGGGGACAAGGAACCATCAGTTACCCTGACATGAACAAGGGTAGTCAGTGGTCTAAGAGATGAGAATAATGTAGCATCTCTTGTAATGTGGGAGGAGGTACATGAAACAAGCCATGATGGTGTACGAACACCTCCAGCACTAGCAGCAGTACCTGTCGAACGAGTCAAAGAAGAACCGGTAGTGGAAGTAGTCTGAGAAGACACAAGCTTGTCATACTCCTCTTTAAAGATAGTAATCTGGGTACTGGTTTGATCCTCCTGTTAACCGATTTCCATCTCCACTATAAGCAACCTGATTGGCCTGATGCCCCTAAGGAAAGCCATGCCTTATCCAACATTTATCGACTATCTGATTTGTCTTGTGACAATGGTCACAAAATAGACCACGACCCCTGCCTCGGTTTCCTATTCTTGCACCGCGTCCTCTCCCCCTGCCTCTTGAAGACCTTTATTATAGTCAACTGATGCCATGGTAGAAGAATCTGAAGGTGAGATAGGATCAGAAATCGCCAGTTGCAAGAGTCGAGCATAAATTTGAACAAGTGTAGGAATTTTCTCCAAACTCATAAGCTGATCCTTTACTACCTTGTATTCAAGACCTAGGCCAACAAGTAACTGAAGAGATCGAAAGGCCTCTCATTGCTTGGTAATGACTACAACATCAGATGAGATGGTTTGATAAGTGTCTTGCTTGTCCTAGAGATTCTGCATAGGACCATAATATTCAGTAAGAGACATGATACCCTTTTGAAAAGAATGTAGCCCCTTAATGACATGGTATAGGCAGCTAATATTGTTTTTGTGGGAATGTATATCATGAAGAACTTCCTACATCTTGGTAGAGGCATAAGACATAACTTACTTCGCTATAGGTTCCTTTATGCTGTTTAACACGAAGGTAGCAACTTCGTAGTCTTAAGAGTAGGTTCATCTTGTATTAGAATGTACTTCTTGCAATGCGATCCCACAAATCGAGAGAAAGATGTAGACCACAAAAGAAAGTTGGTACCATCCAACTTAATAGAAGTTTTTTGCATAAAAGAAGATGCACTCATGGTAGAAACCTTCTCCACTGAGTAGCTAGAGGATTCTTTTTTGTCTTCCATAATACCTGACATATGGGAAGCAAAAAATCACGCACCAATATGAAAATCAATATGATTTATATTATATGTAGATTTAAAATAGCAACCACCCTCTGGAGCTAGCAGAGGCCCCAAAGGGGTTGCCTCTTCTTCCTAGGCCCCAAAGGAGGGTGACAATCACGTCACCCCTACCAAAACAACCCTTTCACACGCTGTGAAGGTCTAACGATGGAGAGGACATGAGTGGTGCTGTTGCACCTTAAAGAAGCACCGTAGAGGTGCTAGAATAGCCCCACGAGCCACTGGAAAGGCCCTTGGAAATAGTGATGGGTCCTAGGGGTCGTCGCTACTATCGTTAGGTGGCAACACTGGGGTCGTTGCCTGCTAGGGCTAGCGACGGTGATTTGAGGGCCAACGACGCCCTGGAGAGAAAGAAAAAGGAGAGAGATTTGGTGGAAGGGTGAGGAGGCTAGGGTTGGGTGGGGTATTCGGGTACTGGTTTAGGACCGCAGCTTTGGTAACATGATAGGACAAATGAGCGATGCATTATTTTGAGAAACCTTAAATGCCTTTATATAAAGAAGCACTAGAGGAGAATTACAAGCACATACTCGTATAATAAGAAATGACAAAAATAGGGCACATAACTCAACAGTATTCGATTTGTTAAGGATTTGAATATTTATTGAATCCTTATCGAATCTTTATATAATACATAAGTGTATAGAATGTGTAAATTATTTCTTCATTTGTTAGTAATTTTTAGTTGAAATTTATAATAAGCGAAGTTAAAGAATAGAATGCGTTGTCTCATTATGGGAACTCTACACCTCTTTATAAAGAGAATAAGTGTGGGAAAATAACATCATGGTCCATAAGAAATAAAGAGACATAAAATCAACATAACACCACCATCTCTAACACTCCCCCTCAAGCTGGAACATGAATATCTATCATACTCAGCTTGGAACAACATGCCTCAAAGGTAGATCTCGATAACACCACCATCTCTAACACTCCCCCTCAAGCTGGAACATGAATATCTATCATACTCAGCTTGGAACAACATGCCTCAAAGGTAGATCTCGCTAGTGGTTTTGTGAAGATATCTGCAGCCTGCTCCTCAAAAGTGACACTCGTGGTATGTAGCGTTCCATGCTAAATGAGATCCCTAGTGTAGTGGCAGTCAATCTCAACATGCTTTGTCCTCTCATAGAACATAGGGTTATTGGCAATGTAAGTCGCTACTCTGTTATTACACTGCATCTCCATAGATCTATCTAGAGGAATATGAAGATCTAACAGAACTGACTTACCCAGACCATCTCAGCGGCTTTCTGGGCCATGGTCCTGTACTCTGACTCGGCACTGGATCTAGATATAACTACTTGCTTCTTGCTCCTCCATGTAACCAGATTGCCTACAACAAAGGTGTAAAACCATGTGATAGATTTTCTCTCCAGCACAGCCAGCATAATCATCTTCAGAGCATGCTACAATCCTCAGGACGTTCCCTTGCGGAACAAAAATCCTCGTCCTGGTGCTTTCTTCACGTCCCTAAGCGCCTACATTGCAGCCTCCCAGTGCTGCCTAGTTGGCTTATCCATAAACTGGTTAAGCCTACCAATAGGTAAAGACAAGTCTGGACGAGTGATGGTGAGGTAAAGGAGTTTACCCACCAACTGCTTATAGGCTCTACTATCAACCATCTCAGATCTTTCATCATATAAATGGACCTGGGCATCCATGGGAATATTTGCAGCCTTTGCTGCTAACATGTCGGTCTCCTGAAGAAGATCAAGAGTATACTTCCTCTGAGAAAGTACTACTCCATCCCTGCCACGTGCAACTTCAATTCCCAAGAAATACCTCAACTATCCCAGATCTTTCATGACAAACTTCTTTGAGAAGTGCCTCTTGACTTCATTTATTACATCTCTGTCATCCCTAGTGATGATAAGATCATCCACATATACTAGGAGTGCCACAGTCCCCTTGTCAGCCTTCCTAGTAAATAAGGAGCGATCTGAAGTAGAGCGCCTCAGACCAATCTAGTGGAGTACCTCTGAAAACTTCTGAAATTAGGCCCTTGGACTATGCTTTAACCATAAATTGCTTTCCTCAATCTGTACACACACTCCTAAACCTCGAACCCTGGCGGCTACTACATGTAAACCTCCTTCTGAAGATCGCCGTAGAGAAATGTGTTCTTCACATCCAGCTGGTATAATGGCCAATCTCTGTGAGTAGCAACAGAAATATGTATCCGGACAGTGGAAAGCCACGTAACAAGAGAGAGTATCAAAGAAGTTCACTCCATATGTCTAGGTGAACCTCTTTGCCACTAACCTGACCTTATATTTCGAAATAGACCCATCAGGGTTGTATTTCAAGGCAAAGACCCATCGGGAGCCAACTAGTCATGCGCCAGTAGGAAATGAGATAAGATCCCAAGTCTTTCTACTCCGAAGTGTTGCCATCTCATCCTCCATGCCTTGACGCCACTTTGGATCAAGCATGGCTTGCTGATAGGTAGAAGGAATGTGTGACGCTGTAAGTGCCAAACAGAAGCTACTAAAGTGAGGAGCAAGACCATCGGTAACCAAACTACTTGCGACCCGGTATCTGGACTCACAAGTGCGCGGTGACCTCCTAGTGGCAATAGTGAGATTTGAATCATATGGTACCTTTGACTGAGTCGCTACAGAAGGAGCCTCGCCACTGTGGTGATCTGCACTATCTGGGGAGTTAGGTCTAACCAACTTGTCACTGGCATCAGGTACCTTCTCAAGTACTTGTGAACCATCAGCTGCTGGTGTGGGAGGCGGCCTCTGAAAAGTAGTGTGAT
This sequence comes from Thalassia testudinum, assembly GCA_037157565.1. Lineage (NCBI taxonomy): Eukaryota > Viridiplantae > Streptophyta > Magnoliopsida > Alismatales > Hydrocharitaceae > Thalassia > Thalassia testudinum. Next base: position 13,620,283 of record JAZHRO010000077.1, on the reverse strand, counting down.
GCCTGTGATAAGTATGTAATGACCCGTGTAATCTCTTAAAGTCATCTACGGAGGAAGAGCTCATCTATCTATCTATCAGCTGGAGGTCTGGACTGAGTAGACACCTGAGTCTCTGTACACGGAACAGGTAGGGGAAGAAAAGCAACATCATCACAAGAGCTCCTCTGTCCAGTGACTGAGAAATATGGTGTATCATCATGGAAAGTCACATCAACGCTAACATAATGTTTGTTTTGTAGAGGATCATAGCAACGGTATCCCTTCTGTGTCCTAGAGTACCTAAAAAATATGCACTTGATAGCGCGAGGAGCCAGCTTATCATGACCAGGTGACGGCACATGGACGAATTCAACACATCCAAAAGTCCTGGGAGACATATGAAATAACTCATCATCTGGATGCAAAAGAAGAACCGATATCTACTCGTGAAGAACTGAGCTGGGCATCTTGTTGATGAGATAAGTCGTTGTTAGAGCTGCGTCCCCCCAGTATCTTTGCGGCACATTGTGATGAATCAATAATGTACGGGCTACATCCAACAAGTGTCTGCTTCCGCTCTGCGACTCCGTTCAGCTGTGAAGTGTGAGGACAGGTGGTCTGGTGGACAATCCCACGAGTCCTGTAGAATTCTTTAAGTCTGGTAGTGTAGAACTAAAGGGCATTATCAGTCTGCACAATCTTCACTATTGCCAAATACTGTGTACTAATCTCCAGAAGAAGTCTCTATGCATCCTCCAACCTTTGCCTTGCTATTCAACAAAAACACCCACATGGCTTTAGAGAAATCATCTACGACAACTAGGTAGTAACGGTGTCCCATTTGGTCTGGGACTTTGCTCGGTCCCCATACGTCCATATGCAGCAACTGAAATAATGTCAAATATCCAGGAGAGGTGCTAGCTGGAAAAGAAGACCGATGGTGCTTACCCAATTGGCAAGCATCACACTATATGATAGCAGCTGGAGAAATATGTGATATCACCCTCCTGAGGTGATCCAGAGACAAGTGGCCAAGATGAACATGCCACTATAGAACACTCTTGTTACCATATCGAATAACTCTTGCAAACGGCTCTTGTCCCAAACAGTAAATGCCATTCTCCTCTGTACTTTTGACAATAATCTTCCCGGTGAGCTTGTCCTGAACAACACATCCAACATCATCAAAGATCACTCCGTAGTTGAGATCCTTCGTAACTCTACTCACGGATAATAGGCTAAGAGGGAATTTTGACACATGTAACACACCAGACAACTGCAACCTGGGGGTCACAGACACCTCCCCCTTACCCCTCACTGAGGTGTGTTTGCCATCAGCTACCTGTACAGTCCTCCTTGGAGGAATGGACTGTAGCGAGCGGAAATAGGTCAGATCATCGCATAGATGCTGTGATGCACTAGAGTTGATCAGCCACCCTGCTCCACGGTGGCTCATGTACTGCTCCTGGCGCACCATACTCGCATACCTTGCCATCAATGTCAAACAGACCACATCCAGAGAAACAAGAACCCATATCTAAATTCCTGCATCAAACATCAATGTTCGGGAAATACACATCCTGAAATCAGCACACAATACCATAGGGGACTACACACCCAAAGAGTGCAACCCGTGCATGGAGCCAGGGTTGGTCTACATGCAGTGAGGCGCTGCTGCAATGTAAGGGGCGGCACGAGGGCCTACTGCTGCGCAAGGGCGGTAGTGAGGCATTGCTGCTATGTAGGGGCGGTGCGAGGGCAGTAGTGAGGTGCTGCTGTTGTGTAGGGGTTGTGCGAGGGAGGCAGCGAGGCGCTGCTACTGCGCAGGGGTGGTGCGAGGGCCTATTATAGCAATTGACGCTATAGGCGCTACAGGCAGCAGCGGCACTGGCGACCTTCCGTGTCGTTGCAGTGGGAAGGCGGCGCCAGCGTTGCCGCCGGTGGTGGCGGTGGTGTCCGGCAATGACGACGGCGATGGGCGGGGCTTGAGGTAGGGTTAGCGTTTCTTCTTTGGTGGAGTCCCCAACCTGATGCTCTAATACCAAGTTGAAGAATGGAATGCGTTATCTCATTATGAGAACCCTACACCTCTTTATAAAGAGAAGAGGTGTGGGAAAATAACATCATGGTCCATAAGAAATAAAGAGACAAAATCAACATAACACAACCATCTCTAACAAGCGGGAACAAAATAACAAAGCAATAAAGCATAAAAAAGAACACTTGGGTTTTATGTGGAAACCCTACTCAGGAAGAGTGGAGAGAAAACCATGGGAGAAGTGCCCATATGATCGTGTTTCTCTTTATTTCTTCTTAAAGAATAATTGAGGGGTACGAGTCTATTTATAGGCCACCACACACTCCAACAATCCACATTACTAGATGTGACACTAAACACCACACACTCCTTTCAACATTCCCCCTCAAGTTAGAGTATAAAATGCTCAACTTGTAACAAAATACAATCCTCATTCTATGGTAGAATACACTCTTCTCAGTTGGTCCTCACTTGTAGGTAGGAACACAGGCTGAAGCTATTGAAGGAACTACTGATGTCTTTGACAAGAGCCTCTCCTCTGGAGACCTCAACTAGGGCTGGTGGCTCCCCATTCAGTATCCCTGTAATGGTATTCCTCTAAAGATCTTGAAGCTGGATCTCCCCTCTGGAGCCCAGGAAACTAGATCTCTCAAATAGAAATTGGCTGGGCTTATCCTCTTAGGACCTCGAAATGGGATCTCCCTCTCTGGAGACCTCAAAACTTTTGGATCTTCCAGAGTTTGGTTTCTCATGTGATGATCTGTAACTCCTAATGTCTGTAGCGACATCCGATGTCACCTCAGAACTGCTGGAGGATGCCATCATGCCTTAGGAAGAGAGAAACACGTAGATATGAAAATCTACAACAAAGGGACTCCCAAATGGGGGTGACTACAATACTCATCCACAATCTCCCTTTCTCCCATATGACCATTTCTCCCATGCAAGTATGGGAGAAGAAAATAATGAGAAGAAATAACAAGCAAAATAAAGAGCTTTTCCTCTTCTTATCACCATTTCTTTTCCTTTTTTTTTTAATTTCTTTCCCTTTTTTAATTTCTTCTTTATTTTTGTTTTTGAATTCTCTCTTTTTTTTACTCTACCCCCTTTACCCTTTTTCTTTTTTCTGTAAGGATATCAAATAACATAAAAGGCAAAAGAGGGGCTAAGAATGGCAACAAGCAATTATCACCGCACCTTAGGGTTCAGATGAACCCAACTTGCCTGCCACTAGAGCTCGTTGCCACTGCTTTGGTCGCATGATCAGCACCTCCACAATGTCATTGCCCCCATCTTCTTCTCGCTCTCCTCCAGCTTGTAGCAGCAACAACCACTACGACATGCTGCCAGATCAATGAGCCTCTTCGTCGAGTGATCTTAAGCTGCCTTCTTCCTTCCTTGCTTCCTTGCTTCATAGGGTTCGATGAACCCAAAATCCTAACAGTGCCGCTACTGCCCTTCTTATCTCCTGATTGCTGCCGGCAGGGGAGGCCACCAACTCCCCCTCTCTGCTAATTGCTGCTGCTTAAGGCCACTGGCTCCTTTACTTATCTCAAGAAGCGTCGCTGACCCTTTTGGTCGGTCGATAGGCCTTCGCTTCGTTGCCTTGCGTCACCTAGGGCTATTGCATAGCCTGATCCTCAATCGTGTGGGCACCAACAATCGTGTGTTGCCTTGGGTCTCCCTGAGCAGTCCCTGTAGCACTGCGATACCCCTGCTTTGCTTCACGCTGTTGCCATTGCCAACAATCACAACAAACATTACGCTGTTGTGATTGAGGCCCAATGCTCCTTTGATTTCTCACATGCTCCTAATCATGGAGCTTCCAAGAAAGACAAATGCAATAATCTTAAGAACGAAAAAGATAACTCAAGAATCAATTTGCTCTGATACCAAGTTGAAATTTATAATAAGAGGAAGCAAAATATCAAAGCAATAAAACATGAAAAAGAACACTTGGATTTTACGTAGAAACCCCTCTCATGAAGAGTGGAGAGAACCATGGGAGAAGTGCTCCAATAGGAAACTCTATTTCTTCTGAAAGAATAACTGAGAGGTACAAACCTATTTATAGGCCACCACACACTCCAACAATCCACATTACTATATGTGGACACTCCACACAACATGTTTTTTTAAAATTTGGTTTAGATTTTAATAAGTTTTTTCCTATTAAAAGTATATCACATAACTAAAATAAGCAACACTCCTTTCACTACACATACGTACATACATACATATGTATATTTTATCGAACCAAATTGAACCTTTTCAAATTGAATCCAATAAAAAAAATCGATTAATTAAGCTATCGTATCAAAATATTGGATTCATATCCCATTCGTTTTGTTCAAATCTAATTGAATCAAATAATTACTTATTCGAATCAGCATAGCTTGATTTGATTAGCAACCCTGCAAATAAACCAAATTTAATAGGTTTTTTCTTGATGCAACTTGCATCTTCTCTTAATTTGTTTATCTCGCTTCTTTACAAAAGTTTAGACCTATAACAAGAAGAAAATTACCTCGCAGTGTAGATTGATTTGAATAAACAACAAAGTACATCACTATCTCTTTCTTTGAAGATTCCTTAGACAATAGATATTGTTGGAAAATATAGTTGGTTTAATCCAACATTGTCTATTGTGGGATTATGGAATGTGTGGTGATCTATAAATAGACATGTACTTCTCACTTGTTTCTTTGAGAAGAGTAATACAAATATCAACACTATCGTGGCCTTCTTGCTCTTCGTGAGTAGGGTTTTCATGTAAACCCAAGCATTCTTTATTGTTTATACTTTGATATTTATGTTATGTTTCCACTTATTCGTATTATCCAACTTAATATTGAAGCAAGTTGTTCCTAGTCTTATTATTAGATTTTTGTTCCACGTATCATTATTCTTGAGTCCTGTTTGAAAAAAAAAAATCATTATTCTTGCGTCATGCCATGATTTCGACTTCTCTCCACAACGGTGAAGAGTCGAAGAAGATGTCGAAGAGTCTGGTGCAGCCGATAGGGCGGAAGAGGCTGGCAAATGTGGCGGTGGTTCATCTGAAGATGGGGATGAGGTTCGAGATTGTGTGCTACAAGAATGAGTCTAGGGTTTGCCACAACATACTTGACAAGGAGAAGCACACGAGATTGCCAATGAAGGATGCCAAGATCGTCGTTGCTATTGGTAGCACTCGGTAGTAGCAGGGATCGGAGGCAACAGTGGTTGAGGTAGCAAGATCCACAACAACTGTGATGACGGTGGCAATTACAAATGAAGATTCTTGCGTGAGATCACGACATCCTCCCATCCGCAGCGAAGATGGCCGCAATGTACCACAATTGGCGATGATGGGCCGCGATTGGAGGCGTTGGTTGCGATCAACGGCGACGATCTCGTGCGTGTGGCGATGAAACAACCGATGACGAAGGCGATATTGCAGTGGTCTTCTCTATGGAGAAATCTCAACTTTCGCCACTGGGACTCCTCACATCGAATCCAGTGATGATGGTAGTAGTGAGGTCGTGGCGGTGAGCTTCGCCGTTAAAGGCAGCGAGATTGGTTGCAAGTTAGCGGCGATGAAGCAGCCGAAGGAGACCACGAGTTCGTGACTTTGGGTTCTATTGAACCGTTAGGAGATATTTTAGGTAACTTTTATTTATTTGCTCCTTATTTTCCTTTTTTCTCCTTGGGGCTCTCCTTGGTCCCCTCTTAGCATGGTAAAGGAGAATGGGGGCAAAGCAAAAAAAAGAAAAGAAACAAAGGTGAAGAAAAAATATCGAGAAAAAAAAGGAAAAGAAATATAACATATAAAAAAAGGGAAAATTACATCGAAAAAAAAGGGAGAGAAGAAAAACATAAAAAAAGGAAGATGAAGGAAAACTTTAGAGAAAAAAAAAAGGAAAAAAAGGGAGAAAGAAAAAAAAAGAAAAATTAATTAAAAAAATGATGATTATGTTTAAAAGAAGAAATGAAGAAATTTTTCTCTAGTTCTATTATTTATTCTCTTTGTTATTTTCTTTTCTCATATTATGAGAGAAAGGGAGAGTGTGGATCCTATTATAGTCTTCCTCCATTTGAGAGTCATTTTTTTTGTTTGAGATCACCACACGAGAAACCACAACTCTGGTAGACTTAGAGTTTCAAAGTCTCCAGAGAGAGATCCAATTTCGAGATCCTTATAGGAAGGCCCCATGTCAGTTTCTATGTAGGAGATTCAATTTGGTAGACTTTAAAGGAGTGATCCATCTTTATGTCTTTAAAGGAAGGTCCATGATAGGGATACTGAATGACGAGTTACCAGCACCAGTTGAGGTCTTCAGAGGAGAGGTCTTTGTCAGAGTCAACTACAACAGTTCGTCCAGCACCAGTTGAGGTCTTCAGAGGAGAGGTCTTTGTCAGAGTCAACTACAACAGTTCGTCCAGCAACTCCAACCTTGTTGTCATTAGCACACCCATCTATAAGTAAGAACCAGATTGAGAGAGTTGTGTTCTGTTGTGCAGAGTGAGATTTTTGTATTGTACAAGCTGAGCATTGCATGCTCCAGCTTGAGGGGGAGTATTAGAGTATGTAGTTGGTTTAATCCCACATTGTCTATTGTGGGATTATGGAGTGTGTGATGGTCTATGAATAAACATATACTCCTCACTTGTTTATTTGAGAAGAGCAATACAAATATCAACCCTATTAGGGTCTTCTTCGATGGTTTCCTTTCTACTCTTCGTGAGTGAGATTTTTACGTAAATCTAAATATTTTTTATCATTTATACTTTGATATTTATGTTATGTTTCCATTTATTCATATTAGTCTACTGATATGAGCCGATTGTTATCAATAAAGTGTCAATGCTTGCCATTATAATCTCATCCAAAAAGAAAAAATTGCCACCAACTAAATCTAATCCTTTTTTCTTTTTGTGATTATTTCAAATATGTTGAACCATAGCTGGGCAAATGGATTCTGGCTGAGATCCTTACAAGTCTTTAGTTGCAGGTTCCTGGCTAGTTCTACATGTTAGAGTGTGGGGTCAGCATAAGTGTCTTACATATTATTGGAATATAAAATAGAATTGAAAGTGCATATCAACAAGGTAATCCTCTTGCCCCCCTTCCCCCCACCAAAAAAAAAGAAACATCACCATTGGAAAAACCCTAAGACAAAGGAAAGACCACCTGAGAAGCCTTTGCTGGCAGATCTTTTAATATTGCTTCTCTCAACTACGACTCACATCTTGGAACTCCGTGATAAGCAAGGTGGAATGAAACATAAGATCCACAAAGTACACCTAATTATATCCAACAAGATTAATAAATCTCAACAATAGACATATATCTTCCAATACCTTCAATGATACCCCACAAAATGACAAGAAGGCATCCTGGTCATAGTCCACTAGCTCTAACGATGATCACGATGCTTTATAGGTCATGCTGGTGAGTAGCTCAACATTTAGAGTATCAACTACTAGAAAATCTATGTAGTTAGAAAATCATGGCTCCAGAATTCCGCAATAGCCACTTCTAAACACCAGTTGGTATTTGATTGCAGACTATGCGTTCTCCTTGCCACTACATAAGTCTTGAGCACAACAATTGTCTAACAAACGTAGACCAATATGGTGAATAGAGCTGGTTGGAACTTCAATAGGTTTGAACATTTGAAAAGTCACTCAACAAGAAGTCACCTGTAAAGAGAACGGAGTTATCCACCTTCGAACTTGAGCCACAAACGATGAAGGTGGCAACAAATGCAGATACGCAATTTCTGGAGGCTCTCCCTATTTCTCCTATATCTTTGACAAGCACGGGAGAAAAAAACTACCATCTTTTTCCTTTTCTTCCTGGGGTTTCACATGTATGTCCCTGCAAACATTGCAAAAGATGTGTATACCCTTGCCTATCTCATATTCATGTACGTATCCTTGGTATTGACATATTTTGCCTTCAAAGCATCAATTTATTAACTTCTTAAAAAAAGATTGGAGTAAAAATTATTTTTTTTTAAAGAACCCCCTAACTTTCTTCTCTTTTTTCCAAAACATCCCCTCCACCTCCCATTCCTCACCTCCTCCATGAACACTACTTCGCAACACTGCTCCTCACCTCCTCCTCCAAACCCAATCTCCATGCCCAACTCCAAAAAGATGGCCTTCCTCCTTTCCTCTACCACCACAACCACCACCACCATCTCCCCTCCTCCAAAACCCTTATCTCCCCTACCCACCTCTCCTCCACCTCCTGACCTCTCCCTGCCAACACCACAAAAACCCATCCTCCCCTCCACATCGCTGCCACCTCCTCCATGTATCGGTCGATCCCTATGACTCCATCGACCCTCACTGCCAAAACAAACCCAATCCCTTCCTTCAAGTGGCCATGCCCCTCATCTTCTTCCTCATTGGGGTAGGCACCGTTGCTACTTGCATCGGCATCCCCAACACCCTTGCAACCATTCCAGTTGTGGGTAAGAGGAGGTGATCTCTGTTGAGTTACGCTTCTTGTTAAGTGGTTATTTACTATTTTATTTTTCCTTAGGAAACTTATGTTGCTATTTTCCCCTACCTCTCTCTCTATAAAGAGGTGTAGGGACGGCTTGGTAATAATAAGAATCATTTTCTTCTTCAACTTGGTATCAGAGCACCAGGTTAGGTATACTACCAAATAAACCCTAACCCTACCTTCAAGCCACACCACTGCCGGACGCCATCGCCACCATCGGCGGCATCGCCGGCTCTCCACCGCCATCATAGCAGCAGTAGCATCGCCCATCGCCATCGCTGCTGTAGCCCATCGTTGCAGTGCCTCCTTACGTTGTTGTAGCCGCTGTTGGTGTGCTGCAGTAGTGTCGCCTAGGGCTGCTGTAGCCACTGCCGTTGCTCTGTAGACATCACCGACGGTTGAGTAGTCTCCCGCAGTGCCGCCTCATGCTGCTGCGCTCTAGCAGACCACTACTGCAGTGCCACCTTGCCTTTTGCAGCATCGCCTTACGCTGCTGAGCTCCGGTAGACCGCCGCTGCAGCCCTGTAGGCCATTGGTGCAGCTCCAAAGCAGCACACCACTGCTACCTTCTCTCCCAATCGCCACCTAGGTCACCGGAGAGTAGGTTGCTGGTCACCAGCACGTTGTAGGGAGGTCCTTGAGTGTTGTGGAGATGGAGTTTTGAATCAAGAACCTTTCTATGTGTGGTATGAATCTTTGTGACTTTGTGGTCTGATTAGGGTTTGTATTCCCCTTTAGTAATGATTTTTTGGGGTGTGTATTCTCCTGATTGCATGATTAGTGGGGTATTGATTTCCTAGTGAAGTATTGGAGATAGTGCTTGTGGACTACGGGATGTGTATTCCCCATGTTTTGGTATTTGATTAAGGATTTCAGATCTGTTGTCTGGATTTATTTCTATATGTCTGGAGCTACCATAGCTGCATCTAAGGCTTTTGACGTGTCTTCAGGACAGAGTACAAAAAGTGGAGTGTACAAGAGTCCCTTCTTTGCCCCGATTACTAAGTTGGATGAGACCAATTACCCTCGTTGGTCTCAAACCTTCCTTGTCATTGTGGAGGGTCACGAGAAGAAACATGTGCTTATGAAAGCACCACCAGAACAGAAAACAAGAAAATATGCAATGTGAAACCGGGATGATGCTATGGTGAGAGCCTGGATACTGAATAGCATTATTCCTCGGATTGGTGATGAAGTTATATATTACACTTCTGTCAAGGAGATGTGGGATGCCTTGAAGATTGCTTATTCACATGAGTTGAATTCAACTTAAGTATTCCAGATCCATTATGATTTATGCCATCTCAGGTAGGAGGAGATGAGTCCGTCACAGTACTACTCCACCATGAAGGGGCTATTGGAGAAATACAATGCATGTAGGCCGATGTGTACTTCCTCTACATGCAGGGATCACATGAAGGAGTTTGTAGCCCATATGTTTTTTGCAGGGCTAAGTAATCATTATTCTACGGCTCGTTCCCTGATTTTGACTCTCTCCGAGCTTCCTCCTATTGAGGAAATTTACTGGAGGCTGAGTAGGATGCAGATTCAGCGTACTCATGATATGGTTGTTATCAATACATCTTCGGCTTATGCAGCTGTTAGCACTCGTGGTGGTAGAGGTGGCTTCTTTCGTGGCAAGGGCATGGGGCGAACTGATCGTGGTCGTGGCAAGCCTACCTGTACTTACCGTGGTAGACTTGGCCATGTTGAGGTCAGGTGTTGGAATAAATTTGGCCGCCCTACTGTTGCCAACCAAGCCTCTGTTACTACATCTCCAGGTGTGATCATTGAGGCAGTATCACTTGCAGAGGCAGACTATGATGTAGTTGTGCAGCGGCTAGCACAGTTAACGCATGAGCAGCCTCAGTCCTCCAGTATTGCAGCCTATGCTTTTGCTTTAGGTACTAGTGGGTCATGGTTAATTGATTCAGGTGCATCTGATCATTTGAGAGGAAATTCTTTGGGAAATTGTAGAAGACACCACAGGATCATTCAGTACAGCTAGCAGACGGTAGACATGCCTCCATCTGTGGTAAGGGAGGGGTATCTGTTACACCCTCCATGCATCTTGCTGATGTATATTATGTGCCTGACATGATAATGCAACTGCTATTTGTTAGTTCTATTACTAAGCAGTTGAATTGTCATGCTATTTTTGATACTGTTGGATGCACGTTTCAGGATCGCATGACGAAGAGGACGATTGGTGGTGACCATGAGGAGGGGGTGTATATCGGCTAGTTCAAAGTTTGGTTGCTGCAACCTGTCAGATGACTACTGTAGGGAGTGCTTTGCAGTGGCACAGATGACTAGGTCATCCGTCACTGGACAAGCTACGCCGTATCATCCCTTAGTTGTCTCCTATCATGAATATTCAATATGATGCTTGTCAGCTGAGAAAGCATCATCGTGCTAGCTTTCCAGCATCTATCCAGTCTACCAATTTTGCTTGTTTTGATTACTTTACTGTGATGTTTGGGGTCTTAGTCGTGTGGTAAATCGCCAGAATTTCAAATATTATTTGTTATTTGTTGATGACTTTTCATGCTTATCATGGATCTTTTTGATGAGAAATAAATTTGAAGTTGGTTATTTAATTCAACAATTTGTGATATTTGTGAAAAATCAGTTTGATGTGTGCATTAAAAAAATCAGAACAGATAATACACTAGAATTTTGTACAAAGAAACTGGCTGATTTTTATGAATCACTTGGAATTGTGCATTAGACATCTTGTCCTCACACATTGCAACAGAATGGGATTGCTGAGAGGAAACACCATTATATTCTGGATACAGCGAGAGCACTGCTTATCCAAAACAGTGTTCCATATAGTTATTGGAGAGATGTGATCCTTACTGCCTGTTATCTTATTAACAGGCTTCCTCTGTGCTGCATGAGCAGATCCCATGGAGTATCTTATATCCTGATGTCGGCTTGTTTCTTGTGCCACCAAGGATTTTTAGCTGTGTGGCCTTTGTACACCTCCTTGGACCTGGTCATGATAAATTGGCACCAAGGGTGATTAAGTGCGTGTTTTTAGATACTCGCGCACACAGAAGGGGTACAGGTGTTTTGATCCCATACACTAGAGGCACTATGTGAGTGCATATGTGACTTTTCATGAGTCTATCCCTTATTTCTCTACTTCAGGTCATCAGTTGAAAGTAGAGGTGGCTGCTCCTATGCTTTTACCTCCTATAGCTTTGGAGGACTTTTCTCAGAATAGTAGTGTATCTACTATAGATCAGATTGTAGGCACCTTCAGACCTGTAACATCTACTGAGAAGACATTTAAGGGTGCTACATATTAGTTGCTAGTCATTTACAAAGAGAAGACACACCCCTCCTCATCTTCAGTTCCTACTCAGCCACCATTGTCCTCCTTTGCTCAGGTATGTATTGAGAGTACTGATGATTCTTCTGCTGATGTCTTCAGGATCTCTGTCTATGCCCATAGATGAGGATATTCCCATTGCTGTCAGGAAGGCTCCGCAATCTTGTGCACAGTATTGTGTTGCTGGCAGTGTTGTTTCTGCGGGCTCTCTTGGATCCAACTTCCATGCATTCACAGCTGCAGTCTCTAGTACTAAGATCCCTACCTCCTACCAACAGGCTCTTTTACATCCACAATGGAAGGCGGTTATGGAAGAGATGTTTGCACTTACTAATAGAGATATTTGGGAGTTGTCTGCTCTACCTTCTGGTGCGCACTTGGTTGGGGCTAGATAGGTATTTGCCTTAAAATACAACCCTGATAAGTCTATTTCTCGCTATAAGGCTTGCCTTGTGGCTAAAGGATTCACTCAAACCTATGAGGTGGATTTCTTTGACACTTTCTCTCTAGTGGCACGACTCTCTACTATCTGCATTCTTATCTCGGTTGCAGCTCATTATGGATGGCACTTACACCAGCTGGATGTCAAAAATGCTTCTCTATGGAGACTTGGAGGAGGAGATCTACATGCAGTAGTCACCTGACTTTGATGTTCAGGGGGAGTGTGTGTGTAGGCTTCATAAGGCTATTTATGGCCTTAAGCAGAGCCCCCGAGCCTGCTTTCAGTGCCTGTCTGGGGCATTATTTGTTTTTGGGATGCAGAGATCTTCTTCTGATCATTCCTTATTTGTCAGGAAGATTAGTACTGGCACTGTGGTGTTGTTGGTATATGTTGATGACTTTATCGTTATAGGTGATGATGCAGATGACATTACTCAGGTGAAGGATTATTTGGCTTGCCAGTTCGTCATGAAGGACCTTGGGAAGCTGAGATATTTTCTAGGTATTGAGATTGCCACGAGCAAGCACAACATAGTGATGTCTCAGAGGAAGTATGCACTTGACATTCTCAAGGAGATAGGAATGCTGGGATCCAAGGAAGCTAACATTCCTATGGATCCTAAAGTTTATCTATTTGAGGACACAGTGAAACTAAAGGACAAGAAGCTCTATCGACAGCTGATTGGAAAGCTACCGTATCTAACCATCACTAGGCCAGATATCAGTCATGCAGTAGGTAAGCTAAGTCAACTCTTAAACAAGCCCACTGATGTTCACTGGCAGGCTACTATGTAGTATTGAGGTACATTAAGGGATGTCTAGGGAAAGGCAACCTATTCCAGAGGAAGAAGGCTCCTAAGTTTGTAGTCGCTTACTTTGATGCTGATTATGCTAGGTATGTTGGAGATAGGTGGTCTACTACTAGCTTTTGTACATTTGCGGCTGGGAATTTAGTGACTTGGAAGAGTAAGAAACAAAGTGTTGTTTCATGCTCTAGTGTTGAGTTCAAATACAGGGCTATAGCTCATACTGTAGCAGAGATGATATGGATCAAATCTCTGTTACGAGATCTTCATGTTGATATTCAGGAGCCTATGGAGATGCATTGTGACAATCGGGCTGCGACATACATTGCTAACAATCCCATGTTTCATGAGAGGACGAAACATGTGGAGGTGGACTGTCACTATACCACGAGCCTGATTCAGCAAGGTCTACTTCATACTACATGTCCTGCTTCCACTGATCAGATTGCTGATGTGTTTACCAAGCCATTGTCTCACCCCCAATTTGAAAAGTATAGAAACAAGCTGAGCATGATGGATATATATGCTTCAGCTTGAGGGGTATGCTTCTTGTTGAGGGACTATTTACTATTTTATTTTTCCTTAGTGGACTTATGTTGCTATTTTCCCCCACATTTCTCTATATAAAGAGGTGTAGGATGGCTTGGTAATAATAAGAATCATTCTTTTCTTCAACTATCTCCAACACCCTCGTTGTTTGCACTACAGAGGATGCCAATGAAGATTGAGAGTGGGATAAGGAGCTGGAACATGAGTTTGAGTTTTGGAAGAATGAGAAGTTCCTGTGGACAGTCCTTCCTGGAGTCACCACCTTACAGAGGTCGTTCTCAAGTCCACTAGTTGTCGGTGCAGGAGATGGCATTGCACCAGTCCAACAACTAGCTGTGGCCATCCTTACCACTAAGGCCAACCATTTGGACTTTGATAAGGAGATGGCATTAGAGGAGGAATGAAAGGAGGAAGGGAGCTATGGGTGGTGGAGGAAGGGGGAGAGGGGGTAGTTGGTGAGAGGGAGAAAAGACTTAGATACAAAAAATCTTTATTATTTAGCCTACAAAATTTGATAATGGTAGGTGAAAAAGAAACCATATGTTTTTTAGGGTATATACGTAAATATGAGATAGGTAGGGGTATATGTGTCTTTTATAATGTTTGTAGGGACATATATGTAAAAACCTCCCTTTTGTATTTTTTTCCATTTTTAGTCTTGCTTCTCTTCCTTTTTTAAATCTTTTCACAAAGGAAACATGTTTAGAACACTAACACCATGGCAATGACTTGACACGAGAGAATGAATTATTGGACTCTTTAGGCCTCTTATCTTGTGGTTTTTTCCTTTGTGATTTCCCACAAAAATCTTGGTATCCTTTTTCTTTCCTTGAGAAGTTGGTATTCTTGTTTGTGGACATATGTGTTATTAAGGGCTATTATGTTATTATTGGCATTTTGTTGGATACATGTGTAATTTACCTGTCTCCCATACAAAAGAGACTGGGGTTTCTTTGATGAATGAATTGCACAAATACCCCTACTTGTCTTCGTATCTGCGATCATCGGATGGCTAAGTCAATCTAATGATAGAAGGGTATCGTGCTGCAGCTTGTCGCCTAGCAGCATGCAATGGCTGCTGTTTAGCTCATTGCCCATCAACAACATGTGGTGGCTGTTGTTCATTGCCCAACAGCAGCATGTAGTTCCTGTGCATCGCTTGAAGCACCCCTATGTGCAACATTGTCCATGTGTCCAGCGTGCTCCTTTGCTGCAAGTGCATTGCCTTGCCTTGTCCCAGTGTGAGATTGTGCCCATGTGCCTAGTGCGTGAGATCTGGGGTGAGATCCATCTATGCCCACAACTTAGATATGATGCCTTCTTTGATGTTGCTTGTCTTATAAGAGTACTATCAATGGGACGGAATGAAGAATTTTATTTCAATAGAAAATCCTACACCTCTTTATATAGAAAGAGGTATTGGTAAATTACATAAGAGAATCAGGAAAAAACATAAAAAAGAAAAGTCCATGACCAAACATAAAAGATAATTAGAGTACTCAACACTCCCCCTCAAGTTGGAGCATAGATCATGCTCAGCTTGTCACAACAAGCCTCAAATGCAGATCTGGCAAGAGGCTTGGTAAACGTATTTGTTGTTTGGTTTTTTGAGGCAATTGATGTGGTAAAGAGAAGACTCCTTTGAATCAGATCTTTGATGTAGTGACAATCAATCTCTACATATTTCGTGCATTCATGAAACATATGATTGTTTGCTATGTAGGTAGCTGCACTATTATCACATCTCATCTCCATAGCTCCTCAATCTTGACATGCAAGTCAAGTAAGACAGATATGATCCACACAAGTTCAGCTACTGTCTGTGTCATTGCTCTGTATTTTGACTCTGTACTCGAGCGAGACACAGCACTCTGCTTTTTGCTCTTCTAAGTCACCAGATTACTAGCCACATACGTACAAAATCTGGTAGTGGATTTCCTGTCAGAAAGACAACTTGCATGGTCTGCATCGAAGTAACCCACTATGGTCATAGACCTGCCTTTCTTGAACAGTAGTCTACGTCTTGGTACTTGTTTCAAGTACCTGAGCAGCTGCATGGCAATATCCCAGTGCTGCTTGGTCGGCCTGTCCATAAACTGACTAAGCTTGCCAATTGCAAGCGAGATGTCTGGACGTGTAATAGTGAGATAAAGAAGCTTCCCAATCAATTGTTTGTAGTCTTTGCTTTCTACAGCTTGTAACTTAAAGTCATATAATTGCATCTTTGGATCCATGAGTATGTTAGCTGACTTAAATTCCAACATCCCAGTCTTCTGCAGTAAGTTAAGAGCGTATTTCCTCTAGCTAAGGACAATACCGCTCTTTCCTCTTGCCACCTTTATGCCTAAAAAGTATCTCAAGGAGACTAAATCCTTTATAACAAAAGTTCTCTACTAGCCTCTGTTTGATCTCAACTATCCCAATTGCATCAGCACTGGTGATAATGAGATCATCTACATAAACAAGGAGAGCAACAATCCCCTTGTCTGTCATCCTCACAAACAACGAATGATCAAAAGTAGATCGAATAAGTCCCATATTTTCAACGAACTCTGCTAGTTTCTGAAACCATGCCCTCGAACTCTGCTTGAGGCCATATATCGCCTTCTTCAACCTGCACACACACTCCCCTTGAGTCTCAAAGCTGGGGGGCTACTGCATATATACATTTTCTTGTAGATCACTACATAAGAAGGCATTCTTGACATCCATCTGATATAATGGCCAGTCAAAATGGGCAGCAATAGAAATGAGAATCCGCACAGTAGGAAGCTGGGCAATGGGAGAGAAGGTATCAAAGAAATTCATCCCATTAGTTTGGCTGAATCCCTTTTCCACAAGACGAGCCTTGTACTGAGAAATAGATCCGTTTGGGTTATATTTTGCGACAAAGACCCAACGACAACCAACGATGCGTGCACTAGGAGGTAACGGAGTAAGCTCCCATGTTTGTCGAGACTGGAGTGCAGCCATGTCATCCTCCATGGTCTGATGCCATTTCGGATTGAGCATAGGTTGCTAATAAGTGGTTAGTATTTGTGCAGAAGTAAGGGCATCTGTGAACAAGGCAAATGAGCGACTCAGACAATCAGAAGAAACTGCCCTTGCCACCTGATAGTGCGCACAACTCCTAAGGGCCTTCCGAATAGCAATAAGAAGATTTATATCGTCAGAGGGAGGCTTAGTCTCAATAGGTGGCTTAGATGGTGATGCTTCATCATCATTAGGAGGAGACTCGGAGGCAATTGGTATAACATCTGCAGGATCGCCAGACACACAATGGTCAATGGTGTCAACACATACCTACTATGGGTAGGATGATGGCGCTGAAGAGGGGGGGTATGTTGTCGATATGTCATTGGTTTGCTAAATAACAGTGGAGGATCTCTGAACCGGGTACGACTAATATCTGTAGCATCTGATGATGTAATCTGAGTGGCATGAAAGTTGCAAACTGAATGGAAGGAATAGGCATGGGAGCCTTCTCTGCCTCAAGTCTCAACTGTCTGCCAGTAGTGGAAAAATATGGGACTACCTCATGAAAAGTAACATTTGTATTAACATAGTGCCTCTTCTGTAGGGGATCATAGCATCTGTAGTCTTTTTAAGTATGACCGTATCCCAGAAAGACATACTTGACTGCTCTGAGGATAAGTTTATCTCTACTTGGCCCAGTGATTGTACAAAGGCTACACAGTCAAAGGTCCAAGGTGGCAATTGAAATAACTCTTGGTCTGGGTACAGTATTTTCCATGATACTTGCTCAAAAATAATAGAACTAGGCATCCTGTTAATCAAGTAGCATGCAGTAAGCACTGGATCTCCCCAATACTGTGATGGTACATTATGGTGAATCGATAGAGTCTGGGCCACATCGAAAAGATGTCGGTGCTTCCTCTCTGTTACTCTATTCTGCTGGGATGTATGAGGACATGTGGTCTGATGAACCACCTCCATGGGATCTATAAAATACGTTCATTTGCGCAGTACAAAACTCAAGCACATTATTAGTACACACAACTTTGACAATAGAAGCAAATTGATTCTTTATTTCAATAATAAAGTTCTCAATCACAGACCCAACATCTGACTTATTCTTTAACAAAAATATCCAAGATAGTTTGGAACAATTATCCATAATCACCAAATAATATCTGTCCTAGTTGATCTGAAATTCGACTAGGGTCCTATACATCTAAATGCAATAAATAAATAAAAAACTCAGAACTAGTAGAACTAGTAGGATAGGTGGATCTGTGGTGCTTTCCCATCTGGCACGTATGACAGTGAATTTTGATGGCTGGGGAAAGATGAGGGATGATACATCGAAACTTGCCCAGAGATGGATGACCAAGGCGATTGTGCCACTGTAAGGCACTCCTTGTAGTGAAACACATCCCCTTGGCAATGTGCAGCAACTGGCGTTTAAGACAAGTGACATATACCCTCCTCTTCATATTCGCCACCAATCATCCTCCCTGTGAGCCTGCCCTAAAACACACAACCAACATCATCAAAAACCACCATGCAATTAAGGTCTTTTGTAATTCTGCTAACAGATAACAAGCTCATCGAAAAATCCAGAACAAATAGAATATTTGGCAACTTCATATTGGGGGTGACTGGCACCTCCCCTTAACCATCAACTCTGATATGCCTTCCATCTGCTACTTGAATTGTCCTACCAAGATGCATAGACTGAAAATGCTGAAAGCTGCTGTGATCGCCACTCAAGTGCTGTGATGCACTTGAGTCTACCAACCAAGAAGACCTATTAGATACAACAAAAACACACCCTGTACCTGAGGAGGCAATGGCAGTAGTATCTAAAGTGGAAGACAGAGTCTCCCAAGTGATCTGAGCAACCCTCTGGACTACAGCATCATACTCAGCACGTGACACTATGTCAGATTTTGTCTTAGAAGAAGCGGTAGCCTGATTAGCATCGGGAGGTCTCCCATGCTTAGACCAGCAAGAGACCTCCACGTGACCAATCCTACCATAGAAAGTGCACGTGGGACGTGGTTTGTCTGTCTGTCCTCTGCCACGACCTTGCCCACGAGTAAAGGGTAAACCTCTAGTGCCTCGACATCCACCAACAGTCAATGCGGAGGTCTGACTAGTGATCTCAGGGATAGGAGTAGCCACTGTGATCCGACTCAATCGGCTATAAGTCTCCTCAAGGGATGGAAGCTCCGATAGTGTCAGAATCTGAGAGCATGTAGAATCATATTCAGGGCCTAACCCAGAAAGAAAGTGCATGATTGCTATCTCCTTGCAGTATTCCTGCTGAGTACCACACGTGTGCACAGGCCTGCACACATTGTACTTCTCCAGAAGCCCTTTCAATGTGGAGTAGTATTGCGTCAAGGGCTATCCCTCCTGTCTGAGAGAGAACATCTCATTGTAGATCTAATAGACTTTGCTAGAATTCTTCTCATGGGAATATGTCAGGTAATGTATCCCACATCTCCTTAGCAGTCCTGTAATACATGATGCCATCCCTAATCCGTGGCGAGACAACATTCATGATCCACATTCTCACCATAGCATTGTCCTTCCACGAGGCATAGTTCTTGGTCTTGTTTTAAGGCTTTGGCTTTAGTAAAAGATGCTCCTTGTCATGACCCTCAATGGTCATCAAGAACATTTGAGACCAACGGACGTAGTTGGTCTCATCTAACTTCACAATGGGGACGAAGAATGGGTTTTTGTAGTTTTCGCTCTCCTGACTAGTCTTTGATGTCACCTCAAAAGATGAAGACAAGGCCATGATGCTCTAAAGTTATGGGAAGGTGTCGAAATCAGATCTGAAATCTAATTTTCAGATCGTAGATCACAAAAGAGGGTGATCTAACATGAATCCAAGCTATCTCTTCCTTGGAAATCACGTTAGACATGCATAGTAGCCCTCCAACAGTTGGAAGGGATCTACTAGGGTCCAGAGGCACCCCTAGTGGCCCTCAAAAGAGGGTTACTACCTCCTCGCTACGCCGGGTTGACAAGACCCATTGGTGGCTCTACCACCCGCCGGTGGACCTGCTACTGCAGTAGATCACTGTCGCCGCCCAACCCAGGGCCACTGGGCCCGCTAGTGGTGCCTATGCCGTCGCCGCAGAGGTTGGTTGCCCCTGCAACGCCGCCGCAAGGGCAGCGGGGTCCTTCAGCATCGTTGCTTGCCGTCAATGGAGTCCTCTCTGCTGGATGCGCCACCACCGGTAAGGATGGTGGTGGTGATGAGTGATGTGGAGAGAGGGTTAGGGTTTTGGTGGAAGGAATTGGTGGCCTATTTTAGTGACATAACTGAGTGCCAATCTAGGATTGCCGCTCTGATATCAAGTGGGATGAAATGAATAATCTTATTTCAATAGAAAACCCTACACCTCTTTATATAGAGAGAGGTGTTGGGTAAATTACATAAGAGAACCAGGAAAAAATACAAAATAAATAAATAGTCCCTAAACAAACATAAAAGATAACTAAAGTGTTCAACACTAATAGTGGAAGTAATTGGTGACTCCTTGATTGTGCTTGGGATCGTCTCCCACATTGTGTCCATGTTTTCTTCGATTTATGTTGTGTCGGGCATGAATTGTATGCCTGTGGTGTTATTGGATGTTGGAAGCTCAAGGTTTTGCATTGGTTGTAGATAGAAGGGAAACAATGGCAAAGACCCAACCTAGGCAGTGGATAATCGACTCGATTCATCTGACAGGAGGCCCCACCATGTTGAGAACATTGATAAAAGTTCAAATGATCAAGTCGATGAAGGTGGCCAATGGGTCAATATCTCTGGTTACTACAGTTGGGAAGGTCCAGATGCCTCCCAACATGGAGTTTCTAGATGTACACTGTCCTCTTGAGTTCCCGATGAATCTCTTGTCGGTGAGCAGTATTTGCAAAGATCTCCGGTGGTGTGTGATTTTTGATGATAGACTGTTATTTCCAGGATAACAAGACTAATGAGATCATTGGAGGGGGAATTGAGAAGGATGGTCTCTACTTCCTTGATGTCCCTACACACTTTGTAAGGGTCCTCTCTATTTCAAATGATCCATTACTGTGGTGGGTGCCTTTAGTCACCCCTTTGTTGGGAAGATGTGCCAGATGTATCCAAAGTTTCCAATGAGTATTTTCCTAGATTGTGAGGCGTGTCAATTGGGGAAGCATCACCGGAGTGTGTTCCCCCGACGTATTGAAGGGATTAGCTCCTCCTCCTTTGGCCTTATGCACTATGACGTATAGGGTCCAGTATGTGCTACTAGCATTGGAGGACATAAATACTTTGTTGTGTTTATGGTTGATCACAGTTGGTCCACGTCAAGGTTTGATATATCGCCAATATATCAGTATCGATGGGCTGGGTGGTATCGATATCACCTGAGGTATCTTTTTGCATGATAGTGGTGATATATCACCGATATCAAGATATATCACTGACATATCGGGAGATATCCCCGAGATATACCAGGGATTGAACACACACATACAGAGTATACTTGACTTTGTTGATATGCGACTAATGCATTTCTATAGGTATTTCTTCATGATGTATTACTTATTAAAATATTAATTTTCATAAAATTTATGACATTTTGTGACATTTTGGACCTTTCTGAGTAATTTCCAAAAAATTCATCGATATCAGGGATGCATCCCCGATATATCCCTTTTTTTACTTGTCGATATGATATCGATATCGATTTTAAAACCTTGGTCCACATAGGTTTTCTTAATGAATACTTGATTAGAGATTCCTCAGATTGTGCAGAGATTTTTTGCGGAGATACAGACATGGTATTCAGCCTCAATACAGATTTCTCGTAGCGATAATGTTTTGGAGTTTATGTAGAGAGAGCTATAGGGTTTCTTCATCACTAGAGGGATCATCCATTAGACATCCTGTGCACATACATCTCAACAAAGTACTGTGGCTGAACACAAACTATGCAATTTATTGGGCATTGTACGGACCTTGCCAATGTATATGAAGGTCCCGAAGTAGTTTTGGGGAGATCAGTCTTGACTAGGACTTATCCACCATGTTCTGTCTTCAGTTTTACAGGGATGCATCACATACCAGGTTTTGCATCCCGACTCAGAAAGGCCATTTGCACTACCATTGCGCATCTTTAAAAGCACTTGTTTTGTTTAGGGTTTTCGATCACATGGCAAGTTCTCCCCTAAGGCAGTGAAGTGTCTTTTTGGGTTATTTACGTACTCAAAAAGGTTACAAGTGTTATGATTCGGTGCATAGATGCTACATTGTCATTGTGGATGCTACCTTCTTTGAGGTTCCCTACTACTTTGAGGATGGGGCTACTATGGATCTTGCTCCTGGAGAGATTGGTGTATGATGTAAACACATTTACACTACTTAAGATGTCTATTTATGCATGTTCTTAAGTATAGGATTGCATTTCATGATATAAATATTGCATAACATGCATCATCTTGCATTTAGAGTAGTTTGAATAAAATGGAGGTTAATTGTCTCCTTTTATGTGCTTGGATAGGGCAAACATTTTATCGGGGCCTCGGATCAAAGATCCAACCGTATGGATGTGATTAGGGCGACGATTGGAGTTCAACGACTCCAAGATCGTCTTAATTAGGCATCCGTAGCATCAGTTAGTGACCCGGGAACCCTAGAAGATCAAGGGCCAGGATGGTGAAAATCTGCACTTCAGATGACAAATCCGATTGCATGGATGAATTCGGATCGACGATCGCAGCCCAACGATGCAAAAATCGAGTCAATCCGACATCCGTGGCACCATTTACAACTTCCAGAAGATGGACGGCCAAGATGGCACCACGTGGCGCTATCTCGGCCGCCCAAACGGCCGCATGCAATCTCGGCAGTCTCCGCATCCGCCTTTCCCTGCCGTTGGATCAAGATCCAACGGCTGCGACGCGCCCGCGCTGAAGTCAGGCGCTCGACATAAACGCGACCCCAACGCGTTGGTCGAGCGCTCTAACGCGAAGCAGGGACGCGCATTCGAGCCTCGCCACGCTGAAATTGGAGCGGTGGTGCGCCTTCGATTGATCGCACGATCGCGATCCAACGGCCGCGCGCGCTCAATCAAGATGAAGCGCTTACGCACGCCTGCGCGTAACGTGCGATCGCACGCGGGCGGGCGTGCAATGCAGCGGGTGAAGGCGCGACTTAAGCCATCCGATCTTGCGATCGGACGGCTGAGGATCGTTGAACGTGCGTAGGCGTTGCGCGCGCAACCAGCTGAGTGGGCGCGCATGGGCGCGGAAGCTACGCCCACGTTGGGGGCTTTAGCGACGGTTTTATCCGTCACTAAAGACCCCTCATTTATTATTTTGAAGTTGTAATGTTCATTTTGCCCCCACTCCTTGCAACTATAAAAGGAGACCCCCTCCATACGAAATTTTCATCTCTTCATTCTCCTCTCTATCCCTCCAAAGCTCAAGAGAAGCTTGTCCCACACCCGGAATGCTTCTTGTGAGATAAAGTCCAAATTTTCGTCCCCCTTCGGAAGTGGATCCCGCGACGATGACGGCGTGCTGTTTCGTTCCCGTTCTTCTGCTTCGTCCTCCTTCGTTCCCCTTCGTCCAGCCGTCGCCCCATCCGGCTCGTCCTCCAAGCTACCGTCGAGGAGGATTTCTCTCTCCCTATTCTTTTTACTGCTTTCTAGTATAGATTTACTATTTTCTAGTGTAGTTTTGCTCGTCCTCCAAGCAATCGTCGAGGACATTTCTTCCTCCATTCTTTAATGCTTTCTAGAGTAAATTTATCGCTTTCTAGAGTAATTGTTTTATGCTTTCTAGTTGTAATGGACAAATCCCCCTAATGATAAATTCTCTGTTTATTCTACATCTCTTTTAATTTCTCTATGTAATATTCTCTTTCTCTCTTACTCTCTCTCTTCTATTTATTGTAAATAATTAGATAGTTTTAAATTGAATTATTCCGTGACAAATAAAAAGAAACGCGTAGTTTTTAAATCAAACGTCTGCCTCCCTGTGTTCGACCCGGAATTTTAATTTTGGTATAAATTTTATTTGTTGAATACGAATTCTTCGCTTTCAAATTACAACGACAGGTTTTCCAAAACCAAACACGTTAGCGTAGCGATTCGTAACGTTCAACAGTGTATCATCGGTGTCATGCTCTGTTACCCATTGCCCTAAAGGCTGTTGATGATTGTCCATCGTATGGTTCTACATCATCTCTTCTAGATGGGCATGATGATAGGCCGATTGCACTAAGGAAGTCCAGTCGATCTTGCACTCTCCATCCAATGTCCAATTACATGGCTATCTCTCATCTACAATAGGATGCCCAACACTTTGCTTCAATTCTTACCAATACTGTTCTTCCTCGGGATTATCTTGAGGCATCCCAGGATCCTCGTTGTAGAGTTTCTATGGACGAGGAGATGGAGGCCTTGACTTCTCACGATACTTGGGAGCTTGTGTCGTGTCCAGTTGGTACCACACTTGTTGACTGTTGATGGGTATGTACAGTCAAATATTTGCCAGATGGTTTAGTAGATTGGTTTAAGGCACACCTAGTTGCCTAGGGGTTTACACAAACCTATGGTATTGATTATATGGAGACCTTTTCACTTGTGGCTCATGTCTCTTCTTGGATTCTTCTATTCGTGGTAGTCAACAACATGCGACCTCTATATTAGTTGGACATTAAAAAGACCTTTTTGTATGGCGAATTGATAGCAGTATATATGTGCCAGCCACCTGACATACTCAGGGGGAGTGTGTTTGCAGACTAAAGGCAATTTATACTCTAAAGCAGAGTCCTGAGTCATGGTTCAAGAGGCTGAGTATGCAGATACAAAAGATTGGGTTTAACAGATCTTCGTTTGACCATTCTATTTTCATCATGAGAGTCAGAGACATTGAGGTACAGAAGGTGGTCATATTGGCAGTATATCTAGATGATATGGTGTTGACAGGCAGTAATGAAGCTAGTATATGCCAGACTAAGAAGTTTCTACACACAACCTTTGTGACTAATGATCATGGGGAGCTGAGATACTTCCTTAGGATAGAGGTTGTACGATAGGATTCTAGTTTGTCACTGTCTCAGAGTAAGTATATGTTATAGATCTTGGAGGAGGCTGGACTCCTAGGAGCCAAGCCATCAGGTGTTCTTGTGGAGGCACCACAGAGTAACACACTATAGGATGACCCTTTATTTAAGGAAGTTACACATTATAGGAATATGGTTGGGAAGCTTCTATATTTGACGGTGACCAAATCAGATATCAGTTTTGTTGTCAGCTATTCCAGCGAGCATATGGATTAGCCTCGATGGTCACTAGAGGGATGCCTGCCTTATTCTGAGATATCTTAAAGGGACTCCTGGGCAAGGACCTCATTATCAGGATCGTGAATCTTTGGATACTATGGCTTATTCTGATGCGGACTATGCTGGCTCTATGATGACAGACGATCTACCTCGAGGTATGCAATGCTTCTAGGTAGCAACCTAGTGTCCTGGAGGAGTAAGAAGCAAATTGTTGTTAGATCTAGTGTAGAGGCTAAGTATCGTGCTATGGCCCATGCAGTCTGCGAGATCATCTGTATAGTGGGGTTTCTAAAAGACATGGCCATATCAACTTCAACTCCAGTACCATTGTATTGCAATAATAAGTCTACGACCAACATTGCCTCTAACCCTGTGTTTCATAAGTGGACCAAACACATAGAGGTTGATTGTCACTTTGTTTGCAATGATATTATGGAAGGGAACATTAGTACGACACATGTTACCTTTGAGATGGAGTTGGATGACATCTTACCAAAGCCCTTAAGGAGTAACACGTGCTCCTTTGTGATAGGTTGGGGCTAACAGATATCTATGACCCAACTTGAGGGGGAACGTGGACGTGTGTGTTATTAGGGGTTATAATGTTATTGTTGGTACTTTATTGGGTGCATGTGTAATTTTCCTAAGTTACTCCCACAGAAAAGAGACTAGGGCTTCTTTTGATGAATGAATTGCACCTTTTCTCGTCACAATGTTATTTATAGGGCTTCTACTTTATAATTTATGTTATCAACATAAACCTCGATAAAGGTTGACTTTTAAAAGCACCATTTGTGGCCTTAGCAACAAATCAACTTCACAAAGACAAGTTTTGTGGAATCTTCGGCAATAACATAACAATCTAAGAAGGGCTAGGTAAGGTTACTTGTCAAATTGCTTCCACGAAAAAATGAGTAGATACTTACATCCTTATCTCTAGATTCACGTTCTTCAAGATCAATTTCAGCTTGAAATGCCTCCAAGACAAAGGCAACAATCTGCAAGACATATAATATTTAATGAAACTTGCCATCACAATGAACACTACATAATATTTACAAGAGAAATCAATGCAAAAAAGTTTTTAAGGATAGAACATGAAATTGGTTGATGTAAAAGTTTCAAGGAAGAAAATCCTATGGAGGAAGAAAAGGCAGTGCATAAATGTTACACTTAGTGGATGTGCAAATACTCTCTTTTTGTAACATGAAAAAGCCTAATAGCTATGATTGCAAACCTATTGTTGAATTTTCCCTTACTAATTCAGACGATTTAAGTGTACGTTGATATAACTTGTTATCACAGCAAACATTTCAAGAGGACTCTTCTCTCACATCAGTTAAATCAGTTATAACAGATATCATCAAAATGGATTAAGTGGAATTCTGAAGTCATGGATAGGATATCCAATTGCTTTTTCCTGGTTCCTTGGACAAGTTCTTGTCCAATCATGGCAATAAGTTAAACATGTTAAGCTGCATCAATGTACACAATATAGGACAATAATACAAACTGAAGAGGTTCTCACCAGATTTAGCAGTAGTAGCACTGTAATGAGGTAAAAGCTGATAAAATAAACCAATGTCCAATATGTGCCTGTCAAATCTGTATAACTCTGTAAAACAAGGATGATGAGTTCTCAAGATACAAGGATGGATAAGACCTTTTTTCTTGAAAACAAAACTGTATACAAGATATATGCTTGGGCAAGGCCAATAATTAGTTGGATGATCATCCTACGAGTCATCCTTTGTGGCAATGGAAAAAACAAAAAAACAAAAGAAAAGCAGTGGCAAAGCTAACCACAGAAGAGTGACAACTTCAACATTTAAAATGACTTTTGACATTTAGTTACTTTTGCCCGACTTTGAATCTAGAGAGTTGTAGTGATCAATGGTAGTGGTTACAGGATTATGATATTCAAGTCCATGCTTTGTGACAGAATTGGGCATACTGAACCAGAATCCTATTGCTAGAGATGTGGTAATGTGATATATAAGGAGACCAGAGATTCATGCACTTGCTAAACGTATGAAGTGGCACCTTTGACAAGTATCTTTACATAAGATCCTAAACAAATAAATTCAAATAATTGGAGGACTCAAATAAAAATGATATCAATAAAAATAATAAAAATCCTCTTTTTTGTTTTTTTTAAGTTAAGTAGATCCAATTCCATTTTTTTATGGGATCAAAATCAAATGGTCGATGGACTGTCAAAAGGTGAATTGGCTGAACAACCAATTAGATTGGCTTGCTAATTATTCCAGCAGCCCCTTAATTTATGCGTCCTTTAAAGAACTTAATTGCTCACCGAAATTCTAGTAAATGATGTGAATGACGGGCCTCCATGCGACTTCTTAATCAGACAGCTGGGTTGCAGCCATCTTTTTTGACTTTTACAACCCACTTTTTCACACGTTGATATTTTATTGAACGGAGTTGACAGGTGACAGTAGATTAGACTCTGTTGAGTTGTATGGGTTATATGGGTTTTTGTTATATTCTTTATTGTATGAGGGTGTGTGTTGTTATTTATCTTTTGTACCTCTCTATATAAAGGCAAGTTCGGTCTCGTGAAATAAACAATTCACTTATTTGTCCTAACATGATATCATAGTAGTGGCTCTAGACCGGTGCTCAGGTGCCCCACCAAACCCTAGCCTTCAAAACCCTTCCACCCAAACCCCTCCTCTCTCCTTGGGCGCTGCCAGCCCCATCACCTGTGTTGCCAGCCCAACACTACCACCACCGGGCCCTCTCTTCTCTTCTACCTGTGCAACGCTGCTGCTGGGAGGCCTCCAAGGCTCCTAGCGCCACCGTTCGTGCCTCCTCTCCTTGTTTAGGCCTCCCTAGAGCTATCGTAGGGACTGCCCTTGCGTGTGGGGAGGCCCATCTTCTTGGCAGGGGCACTGTAGCACCCTCCTTCCTCCTCTTGCGTTGCTAGAAGACTAGGAGGAAGATGCAGTCTCACTGGGGCCTCCTCTTGCCCCAGCAGTTGGCTACTAAACCCATTTTGTGGTTGTCAGATCATCTAATGGTTTGAAATCTTTCCCTTCATATTTGTTTTTTGTTCCTTCTATGGAGCATATGAATTAGTTTGGTACAAGAATCTGATTGGAGCAGGTATTCTACGAATTGGGCTATTATAAGGGAACATAAAGATTCCCTGAGCGACTCAATGAGGAGATTATCAACCATGAGCGCCTCTCCACACATGCAGGAGACTTCTATCAAGTTGGATGGTTCCAACTTTCTTATATGGTCTACATCATTTTACTAGTTTGTTGGATCTCATCGAAAGTACATTCTCACGAAGAATGAGCCAGTTTGCCGATTGAGAGGCAGATAATGATTGGGTAGCCACATGTTTACTGAATAGCATGACTCAGACTATTGCCAAGCAGGTGATGACTTATGCCTTAGCGAAGAAGATGTGGGAAGTTCTACGTGGGATACATTTCCATAAGAGTAATATTACCTGACTTTACAGAGTTGTGGAGGAGCTACACATGCTCAGGAAGGGTACCATGTCCCTAGTTGATTATTGCGGTACCATGAATTTATGGGATGAGCAAGACATTCATCAGCCTATATCCTCTGATGTAGCTATCATGACAATACAACGGGAGGCGATTAGATTCATATAGATGCTCTCTAGCATTGGACTAGAGTATAAGGCGGTCAAGGACCAATTCATGACCATGGATGAGATCCCTATGCCTTCTCAAATTTATGCTCGCCTCTCCAGACTGGAGACTTCTGAACTTGCTCCCTCACCTCTGCCATGACAACTGTTGGTTGTGGCATTGGGAATTCTGGTTCTGGAGGTCATGGTGGTGCTTACGGTGGTCATGGACGGAGCAATCTCTTTTGTGAGTATTGCTACAAGAATGGTCATATGGCTGATAGATGCTGGGTGAAGCACGGCTACCCTTAGAGGATGGACCTATGTGCTCATCAAATATCTATAGAGAATACTACCTAGGCTCAAGAGGATGAGAAGTTACTATCTCTAAGGTCGAGTATGAGAAGTTCATTGCTTCCCAAGCTTCCACCATGGTTGGAGCATTTGTTCTATAGTCCACAGGTACCTCTATGCTATCTACCAGGTCTTATGCTTCTGCCTGCATTATTGATTTAGGTGCATCTTCTCACATCACTAGTGATGCTGGTCTTTTTTCTTCCCTTCAAGATCTTGCTACCACCTTCCAGGTCAAGGTACCAATTGAGCCTTATCACCTGTTACAGGACTAGGGAATATTTCCTTGTTACCTACTTTGCCTCTTTCTAATATGATGCATGCACTGAGATTTGCACTTAACCTAATGTTTATTAGTTAGATTACTAGAGATCTTCAATGCCGAGTTGTTTTTCATGATTTGTATTTCTTCTTACAGGACCTCTAGATGATGAGATGGATCGGTGGACTTGAGTAGAACCTGTACTACCTCCACATTCCACCTTCCTCCTCCGCTGCTGTTGTGTGTGTCACCATTGCTCTTTAGTGGCACCTTTGTCTTGGCCATCTCAGTTTCCTTGTGCTTCGCTAGTAGTTTCCAGATTTGTCATTTTCAAATTCCTTTCAGTATGAGGCTTGTCAACTTGGCAAGCACCACTGTTCATCCTTTCCGTCCCATAATAAATGTACTGAGTCTATTTTTGGTTTAGTTTATGAAGATGTGTGGGGCCCATTTAGGATCTATAGTGTTAAAGGTTTTTGTTACTTTCTTTTGTGAGTAGATGATTGTACTAGGATGCTGTAGGTCTTTATGATGAAAGAGAAGTCCGAGGTCTCTGTTTTTGTTCAAAATTTCTTCTAAGAAATAAAGACTTAGTTTTCCATAATGGACTGGAATTTGTAAATATCATGCTTAGTTTCAGTCTATTGGAGTTATTCATTAGACGTTTTGCGTTCACCCCTCCCAACAAAATGGGGTTGCTGAATGTAAGTTCCGTCACTTCCTAGATGTTGCTAGTACCATCATGTTCCAGATGAATGTATTGTCTTCCTTTTGGGTGGATGCAGTCTTGAATACCACCTTTCTGATCAATCAGGTTTCTTCTTCCATCTTGGGTGGTAGAGCTTCCTACTCTGTGTTGTTGCCTGGTAGAGATTTATTTCCCATCACTCTTGTTGCCTTTGGTTGTGCACCTGTTCAAAATGGATAAGATTTCTCCTTGATTTGTCAAGTGTATTTTTATGGGGTATTCTAGGACACAAAGGATATCGGTGTTATGAACCATTAGCATGGCATTTTTATGTCTATGTAGATGTTACCTTTTTTGAGGAAATCCCTTATTATCCCAAAAAGGGGGAGCCCTCAACTTCGGCCATACCTCAAGAGGTTCCTCTTCCTATGCTTGTTGCACCACCACCAGAGCCCTCTGAACCTTCCTTACCACATATAGATGTTCCTCTTGTCACCTTTCCTAGACACCCAAATGTTACAAACACATTTCTTGGACACTTCTGGTGTAGGACCGCGTCTACCTCTCCCATAGACAAGCTCTTGTCTACCATTCCTGTTCAGTCTTCCCTAGATGCTAGTGACTCGTCTGAGGACTAGGTTCTTCTACTACTAAGAGCACAGATCTAAATCTTCCCATTGCTTACCAAAATGCTTAGTGATCTGAGCACAGAGGTTTAGTGACCCTTTTGTTACTTACAGGTAGCCACCTCCCTTTTCGGCACCTACTCCTTCCCCCATTTAGGTGAGCATAAAGGTTTGGCAGATTGATGATATGTTGACTAGCGATGTTGGTGCACCTCAGAGCAGGATGCATCTTCTACTCCCTTAGGGAATTCAGATGATACACATCCTACAAATACAAAGCTTGATGATCTTGATCTTCCGATTGCCATTCGGAAGACATCACGTAGCTGTGTCAGATACCCTTTTTCAGGAGTCATCCCTACAGAGTCTTTAGGGACTACATATAGGAAGTTTTGTCAGGCCTTGTCTGCCACATCGATTCCCTCTACCTACTAGTAAGTCATGCTTGATCGAAAGTGACACGAGGCCATGGAGGATGAGATGGGAGCACTCCGGTCATTAGTAGGGATGTAAATTTTGGTAAACCTAACTCGAACCCGATTGAACCCGACCCAATCCGACTTGAAAAGAATGGGTAAAACCTGACTCGAACCCAATTTGAACCCAACTGGATTTGGGTATGGGCTTTATCCAAAAAACTTGATCGAATTTAAGTATAGGTATGGATCTATACTCGATTACTCGACCCAAGTACTTAAATAAAATCCCCATGTACTCGTGATATATATGCCCCACCTTAAGTCCCTCATTATTCCCTTCATGATTTTGAAGCTTGGGAGTGCTTTTGAAGCTTTCATTGAACATTTATTTTGGAGATGAGAATCATTTTGTTTGAAATGTACTTATATTTTGTCTTTCTCTGTATTTTTTCATTTTTTATTTTTTTATGCATTCCCCTTGTTATAGTACCCCTTGATATTTGTCCTATTTTTATTATTCTTTTATTTCTCTGGTCCTCATCTATATTTTACCCACACCTCTTCTTTTATATAAAGAGGTGTAGGGTTTCTTTGGAATAACTCGCTCATTTCCACCAACTTGGTATCAGAGCGACGGTCATGGATTGGGGCTCTCAGTATCCCACCTGAAAAAGCCTTTGAAACCCTAAACCACCAAACCCCTCTTTCTCTCTCTCTTGCATGCGTTGGCAGTGCCATTAGGTAGCCTCCTCGTTGTAGCAGCAGCGCTATAGCACTTGGAGCGGTGCCGCAACGATCTGTAGGCACCACAAAAGGTGGTTTGCGGCGTAGCGGTGGCACAAAAACAATCTGAAGGCGCAATGGTGGAGCAACGACGGTCGCATGGCTTAGCGGCGTTGATTCGAGCATCTATGGTGATCATAGTAGTGATTTGAAGGCACACTGGCGTCGCAGCAGTGATTTGAAGGCGCAACGGTAGAGCAGCTATGGTTGCAAGGCCCAGCAACATTGATCTGAGCATCTGTGGTGACGCTATAGTGCGGGCGGAGGTGCTTCAGGTGATTGCAGGGGTTGCTGTAACCTTATTCTAGGGTTGCATCTCCTGTGACAGCAGCGAGAGAGGCCTAGGTTCCCTTGGGGCCATCTTGGGTGCCTTCCCCCGCACCCTTGCTAGGCCTACGTCTGTCCAAGGGAGACTTCTGTTCATCTTGCAGATCTTAAAACCTCTGATTCAGATCTTGCCTGTCTATGAAGAGATCTGTTCGTGGTGATTTCCCTTCCGGATTTCCTGATTTGGCTTCATGGCTGCCTCTCCAAAGTCCAAAGGCTCGTTTGAGAATGTGACGGATCATGGGAACATCAAAAATCCATTTTTTGTTCCCATCATGAAGCTTGATGAGACCAATTACGCTCGTTGGTCACAGACGTTTCTCACGACGGTTGAAGGTCATGATAAAGAACATATACTTCTGGACTAGAGCCAACAAAGAAAACTGGGAAATACGCCACATGGAAGTGTGGCAACGCTATGGTGAGAGCATAGATTATGAATGCTATGGCTGCTTGCATCGGAGATGGATACTGTTCTATAAGACTGCCAGAGAGATGCAGAACTCTCTTCATAATACATATTCCCATGAGAAGAACTCGAGCAAGGTGTTTCACATCACTTATGGCACCTTCTCACTGAGGCAGGATGGATTGACAATGGCACAGTGTTATGGTAGATTGAAGGGGTTGTTGCAGAACAACTCATGCAGGCTTGTGTGCACATGTGCAATGTAGAGAGAGCATCACAAGGAGTTTACGGTGCTCAAGTTCTTGTCTGGATTGAGCTCTAAGTATGAGTCTGTATGGGATCGGATGCTTACTCTCACAAAGCTTCCTACTCTGAAGGAGGCTTACAGTAGGGTTAGTAGATTGCCCATTAAATCTACTAATCCTAAGGTGACGAGCTAGACTTTAGCCTTTGCTGCTAGTGGTGGATGTGATGGACGTGGAATTCCATCCACTCGTGGATGTGGGCGTGGCCGGGGGCAACCTAGCAAACCACAACTCACTTGCACATATTGTGGACGTATTGGTCATGTGGAGGCTAGCTGCTGGACCAAGCATGGTCGTCCTCCCATGGTAGATTAGGTTGCCTCGACCCTAGAGATGGAAACTGATATGGTGCTCAGGTCAGAGTATGAGGCTCTTGCCCAGAGATTGGCTCAGGTGACCCAGGAGACTCCATCCACTTCTGATACCGCTACAGTTGCCTCCTTAGGTATGGAATATGCTTCTAGTATTTCCGTTCTTCCCTACAGCCGTAGTACAACATGGCTCATTGATTTTGGAGCCTCCCAGCACTTGAGAGTAGAGATTAGAGTTGTTTTAGACAGATACATGCAATTTCTTTTGGTAGAATTGTGCAGGTGGTTGATGGTCATCACTCTAGAGTAGATAGATAGGGGGAGGCATCTTTCTCGTTTACTCTATAGTTGCCTCGAGTTTTGTTTGTACCAGAATTTCCTATTAGTCTTTTATCTGTGAGCAGAATTACTAAAGACCTCAACTAGCATGTTATATTTGATGATGTGGGTTATGTGTTACAAGACAGGTTCACGGGGAGGATGATTGGCGGCGGACATGAAGTGGGGGGGTTTATCGCCTAGTTTAGATTGAAACTGCTGCTTCGTGTCAGAGCAAGTTTAGTTTTGCTATAGGGACTGCACTGCAGTGGCACTACCGTCTTGGACACATTCCTCTAGATAGGCTTCGTCAGATTTTCCTCCATGTCTTTCTGGCCACTGAGATTACTTGTAATGCATATCAGCTTGGGAAGCATCACCGGGCTTCATTTCCTACTAGTTCAACTACTGATTCTATGTTTAGTTGATTCACTTGGATGTTTGGGGTCCAAGTCATGTTTCAGGTAGACAAGGTCATAAATATTACCTAGTCATTGTGGATGATTTTTCACGCATGTTATGGTTGTTTTTATTAAAGAATAAGTAAGATGTTGGCAATGTCATTCAAAATTTTATTCTTAAAATAAAGACGTAATTTTCTACCATTGTGAAATGTGTGTACTCAGATAATGCATTAGAGTTATGTACTGCCAGATTGTGTGATTTTTACAGATTGAATGGTATTATACATCAGACTTCCTGTTCTCATACATCCTAGCAGAATGGGATAGTGGAAAGGAAATAGACACCTCCTGGATGTTGCTAGAACATTGATGATACATCATAATATTCCACAGATTTATTGAGGCGACACTTGTCTTACTGTCTATTATTTGATTAATAGAATGCTCAACATTGTATTGTCTGAACAGATCCCTTGGCAAGTTTTGTATCTAGATAGAGAGTTGTTTCATGTGCCACCTCGCATTTTTAGTTATGTTGCATTTGTCCACATTAATGTACCTAGCTAGGATAAGCTAGCACCACCGGCAGTAAAATGTGTTTCGGGGTTATAGCTTTACTGAGAAAGGGTACATGTGCTATGACCCGTTGACCAAACGGCATCATGTCAGTGTGGATGTTACATTTCATGAGGCTATACCTTATTTTTCCTTCACTGCTCAGTGGATGCCCACTGTTCTTGAGACGACACCTGTTGAGAAGACACCAATGCCGGTTCCTACTATATAGTTTGGAGATTTCTATCCAGCTACCGAGTACAGATACCAAATTAAAGGAACAACCATTTGTGTACAAGCTTTCAGTGACTTATAGACCACGAGTCACCGTACCCCTCCTTTCTCACCCTAGCACCATCATCCTCCCCGACACAAGTATGTGTTGATGATATTGATATGCCTGTCTAATGCTTCTCATAGGGACTGTCAGCAGGAGCCTACTGGTGTTCCAGAGGAACATGAAGTTATTGATGTTCCAGATGAGGCTACTGAGGACATTGACTTGCCTATTGCCATTCACAAGGCGCTCTGGAGTTATGCTCAGTATAGGATCATAGGTGCTTCTGTTAGTGATGGGCTGGGTTCCTAGTTGCATTTACTTTTGCTGTATCTGCATCCAAGCTACCTACATCATATTAGGAGGCCATGCTTCATCTTAAATGGCTTCAGGCCATGAAGGAGGAGATGACAGCTTTATGTTCGCAAGGCACGTGGGAGCTTATGCCGAGACCACCTACTGCACGTGTGGTAGGATGTAGATGGGTCTTTGCCTTGAAATATAACCTTGACGGGTCTATTTCTAGGCAAAAGGCTCGATTGGTGGTCAAAGGGTTTACCCAGATTTATGGGGTAGACTTCTTTGACACATTCTCATCGGTGCCACGACTTCCGATGGTTCAGGTTCTCTTGTCTATTGCAGCAAACAGAGACTGGGAGTTACATCAATTAGGTATAAAGAATGCATTTTTATATGGTAATCTTCAGGAAGAAGTATATATGCAGTAGCCCCCTGGATTTGAGGCTCAGGAGTGTGTGTGCAGGCTGAGAAAGGCGATCAATGGACTCAAGTAAAGTCCTCATTCATGGTCCACAAACTGTCAGAAGTTGTGGAAGGATTGGGCATGGTGAGGTCTACTTCAGATCATTCATTGTTTGTCAGGAAGATTGACAATGGAGTTGTGGTGCTCCTTGTGTATGTCGATGATATTATCATTACAAGAGACGACATAGAAGGGATTTGAAATGTCAAACAGAAATTCGCATCGCAATTTGTTAGGAAGGACTTAGGTCTTCTATGATATTTTATTGACATTGAGGTAGCTAGAGGAAAAGAAGGAATTGTAGTTAGTTAGAGAAAGTATGCTCTCGATATTCTCCAGGAGACTTGGATGCTTGGGGCAAAGGCAGCAAATGTACCTATGGATCCCAAGGTCCACCTGTATGATACTGAGGCATAATAGGTGGAGAGTAAGAGCTACAGGCAGTTGGACGGTCAGTTGCTTTACCAGACCATTACCAGACTAGACATCTCCTTCGCTGTGGGGAGGTTGAGTCAGTTCATGGATAAGCCCACAAAGCAACATTGGGATGTTGCTATGCAGGTGCTCAAATACTTGAAGAAAGCACCTGGATGTGGGTTGTTGTTCAGAAATGGGTATCCTATGGCAATTGCAGGATATTCAGATGCTGACTATGCAGGTTGTCTTATAGACAGGAAGTCTACTACTAGTTTCTGCACCTTTATTGCTAGGAATGTAGTCACTTGGAGGACCAAGAAGCAGATAGTTGTGTCCAGATCAAGTGCAAAGTCAGTATCATGCCATGGCACAAACTACTGTAGAGATAGTGTGGATTTGGTGTATCCTTAGAGATTTGCATGTTTAGATAGAGGAGCTGATGGAGATGAGGTGTGACAATCTAACAGCTACTTACATTGCCAATAATCTCATGTTTCATGAGCACACGAAACATGTGGAGATTGATTGCCATTATACATGAGATCTCATCCAGAAGGGGATCATCTACACTATGCCTGTCTCCTCGAAGGACCAGGCTGCAGATGTCTTCACCAAGCCACTTGGTCGGATTGCATTTGATAGTTGCTGTGACAAGCTGAGCATGATTAACATCTATGCTCCAGCTTGAGGGGGAACGTTATAGTAACCCTTGATATTTGTCCTGTTTTTACTATTCTTTTATTTCTTTGGTCGTCATCTATATTTTACTTACACCTCTTCCTCTATATAAAGAGGTGTAGGGTTTCCTTGGAATAACAACTCGCTTATTTCTATCAACTCCCCTTGAAGGGCTCTTTTTATAATAATTGTAGTAGGGAGTAATAAAATCTAAGTAGCTCGAGCTCCTATGTTTTAGGCTTGTTAAAAATAAAAAAATTAATGAATCAAATTATAGATTTTTTTCCTTGAACTCTAATTTGGACATGATTTGATGGTAAGATCAATTTATAAATGGGTACTCGATGGGTAAATGAATACCTAATGGGTAGATGAGTATGTATATGGGTTTGGATTTTTGTACCCGATGGGTAAATGGGTAGGGTAAGGATATTGATTTTGTAAATGAGTATGGGTTTAGGCAAACCCTACCCGAACTCGACTCACTTGAATCCCCAGTCATGAGGTACATGGGAACTTGGAGAGTTACAAGATGGAGCGTCAGTTGTGGGGTGTAGATAGGTGTTCACCATCAAATACAACCTTGATAGGTCAGTTGTCAGATATAAGGCCCGCTTGGTAGTAAAGAGGTTTACGTATATATATGGCGTGGATTTTTTTGATACTTTCTCCCCTGCAGCCAGGCTCCTTATTGTGTGGATTCTTATCTCTGTTGCAATATTTAGAGATTGACCCCTTCATTAATTAGATGTGAAGAATGCTTCTCTACAGTGACTTTCAAGAGGAAGTTTATATGTAGCAGCCCCCTAGATATGAGGCTTAAGGGGAGTGCTCCAGAGTATACAAGTTGCAGAAGGCGATATATGGCTTGAAACAAAGCTCAAGAACTTGGTTCCAGAATCTTTCGGAGGTTGTTGAGGCAATTAAACTTTAGAGATCTACGTCTAACCATTCCTTGCTTGTTAGAAAGACAGGAAAGGGCTAGTTGTGCTCCTCGTTTATGCTGATGATTTGATCATTACAGGAGATGATGGGATAGGCATAGTTGAGGTCAAGAAGTGCTTTGCAGGCAAAGCTTTTCACGAAGGACCTTGGGCTGTTGAGATACTTCCTTGAGATTAAGGTTGCACGTAGTAGGCAGGGCATAGTGCTATCCCAAAGGAAGTATGCTCTTGATGTTTTGCAAGAGATTGGCATGTTGGGGGTTTGTTGAGCCCGCCCCTTTTGTTTATTTTGTTCCCTTTGTTATTTTTATATTCTTATGGACATGTTACGCTATTTTTCTCACCTCTATATATTGAGAGTTAGGGTTACGAAATAAAGTGATTCATTCACTTTCTCTAACTTTGTATCAAAGCACAGTTCTAGACTGAGGGTTGGTACCCACCTTGATTCTCATACCGTTTTTCTATCCACCAAAAAAAAAAAACCCTAGGGAAGAGGTCTTCACCCTAAAATACAAACTTGTTGGGACGATAGTGCGATACAAGGCTCATCTGGTAGAAAAGGGGTTCACACAAACATAAGGTGTGGACTTCTTTGATACCTTCTCTCCTGTTGCATTGCTGCTCACAGTTCGCATCTTGATCTCTATTGTCGTACACAAAGATTGGCTACTTCATCAACTAGATGTCAAAAATGCCTTCTTGTATGGAGACTTATAGGAAGAGGTCTGTTACAAATTGCACAAGGAGGAGAGTGGAGGCTCCCTCATACGTGGGAAAAATAGTCAAAGCGTGAACTATTCACGTGTGTGGATAGGGAGAGCAGCTGGCCTGCTTAGGGAGAACAATGGTCTTCAGGATGGTTGGCTGAAGGTGGAAGGCCAGCAGTAGGTGGCCGGTTGCCAAGGAGGGTGGCTGGCTATTCGGAAGAAGAGAGAGGAGAGGGGCCTTAGATGAATAGGAAATATTATTAATTGACTCAAAAGAAATTACAAGGGAAGACTCTCTTTTATAGAGAGAACATATCTCAAAAATAGGAAACAAACATTATCTTCTAAAATAAGAACTTATCTCTAAAAACAAACCAAATCCCAATCTATTTCCTAAAATAATTATTCTAAGATTAGCAAACTTGACTCTAAAGAAAGGACCCAAAACTTGGTCCCTTGGACCTTTAGCCGCTTGCCCTTGCTGGGCCTTCTAGACGCTGCTACGTGGACTGCCACGTGACCTGCTGGCTGCCATGTGGCGTCTTTTATTCCCAACACTCTCCTTCAAGTCACATGGCAGCCAGCGAGAGGATGATGACTTGCTGAACTTGATATTGCTACATTGTTCTTCTCTTGAAGAGTTAAGGATAGTCTTTGTGCGTCTTCTTCTCCGCTCAAGAGTCGAACCCTTTATCTCGGTGTTCCTTAATGCGTTAAAGGGTTCCATGTGCCTCTTAAAAAAGTATGGTACCTTGCTTGTAAGCCGGAAAAGACTCTCGACTTTTCTTCAAGCCAAGGTCACCAAGAGAGTGGAGAAGTTGATGCAGTAGTGGTGCACCTCTAGAGGCTACACTGTGTGTTTTCTTCTTGAGTCAGAGTCGATACGATCGCCGTGGTGTTCGTTCCCCGCTCATTTTCTCTTTTTGAAGTGTTTGGTATGCTTGTTTTGATAAAACCTCCTCTTTTGAAGAGTAAAAAATCGAATACAAAAGCACCATATGGACTGAAATATCTTCTGATAAATCTCCTCCTCAAGCTTCTTTTTCTTGGTTGCATGAACAACCATCTTGCCTTCTTTCCTGACAACGTGGCGTCACCAACCGTTATGGAGGCTTCCACCATCTTCTATAGATTTCCTTTTCTATGTAAGGCATCGGATTTGTCGAGGAAGACTTTCTAGATGCGTGGACCACCAATGTGCGGTCAATAACCCACACGCACAAGGAGCCTAGATTAAAGGCTCTGATACCATGTTGCGAATTGCGCAAGGAGCGTGGAGGCTTTGTCGTGCATGGGAAAAATAGTCCAAGGGTAGACTGTTCACATGTGTGGATAGGGAGATCAATTAGTCTGCTTGGGGAGGCCGATGGCCTTCTGGATGGTTGGCTGACGTGGCCGGCTGAAAGTGAAAGATCGATAGTAGGTGGCCAGCTGCCAAGGAGGGTGGCCGGTTGTTTGGAAGAAGAGAGAGGAGCCTTAGATGAATATGAAATATTATTAATTGACTTAAAAGAAATGACAAGGGAAGGCTCTCTTTATAGAGAGAACATATCCTAAAAATAGGAAACAAACA
The DNA here is from genome assembly GCA_037157565.1 of Thalassia testudinum. Lineage (NCBI taxonomy): Eukaryota > Viridiplantae > Streptophyta > Magnoliopsida > Alismatales > Hydrocharitaceae > Thalassia > Thalassia testudinum. The sequence goes on along the minus strand of JAZHRO010000077.1, from coordinate 13,580,575 downwards.
TTATCTTCTAAAATAAGAAAAAACTTATCTCTGAAAACCAAATACTAAACTATTTCCTAAAACAACTATTCTTAAATTAGTAAACTTGACTCGAAAGAAAAGACCCAAAACTTGGTCCCTTGGACCTCTAGCCGCCTGCCCTTGCTGGGCCTTCTAAATGCTGCCACGTGGACTGCCATGTGGCCTACTGGCTGCCACGTGGTGTCTTTTATTCCCAACAAGTTCTATATGCAGCAACCCTTAGGTTATGAGGTACAAGGGGAGTGTTCCAGAGTTTACAGATTGTGGAAGGGTATTTATGGCCTTAAGCAAAGTCTGTAGGCGTGGTTCTAGAAGCTTTTAGACGTGGTAGAGGCCGTTGGCTTCAAGCGATCTTCTAATCATTCGTTGTTCGTTAGGAAGATAGGGGGAGGTACTGTTGCATTTCTAGTCTATGTTGATGACTTGATTGTTATTGGGGATGACATTGCATGCGTTACAGAGGAAATGATTGTTAGGGAATTTTGTGAAGGACCTCGGGCTACTAAGATATTTCTTTGGGATAGAAATTGCTTGCAGTAGGAAGAGCATAGTTCTATCTCAAAGGAAGTATACCGTTGACTTATTTTCGGAGACTAGCATGTTGGGGTCAAGCCAGCGAACATACCTATGGATCCTAAGACTCATCTGTATGATGAGAAGTCAGAGGCGGAGGATAGCAGGCAATATAGGGGGTTAGTGGGCAAGCTTCTGTACCTCACCATTACCAGGCTTGACATTTCCCTTGCAGTGGGGAAATTTAGCCAATTCCTGGACAATCCTACTAAGTAGCACTGGGATGCTGCCATGATGGTGCTAAGATACCTAAAAAAGGCACCAGGCAGAGGCATTCTTTTCACTAAGGGAACTTTGTTGGAGTATATGTAGTTGGTTTAGTCCTACATCTATTGCGGGATTATGGAGTGTGTGGTGGCTTATAAATAGGCATATACCCCTCTACTTATTCTTTGAGAAGATCAATATAGAAACTCACCCTATTGCAACCTTCTCCTATGGTTTTCCTCACGCTCTTCGTTAGTGGGGTTTCAATGTAAATCCAAGCGTTATATTTGTCATGCTTGATATTCTTGTTGATTATTATTCTACTTATTTTCACTTATCAACTGGCTTTCAGGAGCATCATTGACTATTCTGATGTAGGTTATGCGGGGTGTTTGGTAGACAGGAAGTCCACCACAGGCTTTTGTACTTATGTGATAGGGAATTTGGTGACATGGAAAAGTAGGAAGTAATTTGTGGTCTCCAGGTCAACTGTAGAGTCTGAATATGGGGCCATGGCTCACACTACCTTAGAGATGATGTGGGTGAGGTCCCTTCTTGCTAATCTTCATATATTAGCAGATACTCCCATGGAGATGCGATGCGATAACCGTGTTGCTATCTACATCGCCAATAATCCTATGTTCCATAAGAGAACCAAGCACGTGGAAGTTGATTGCCACTGTATGCGTGATTTGATTCAGAGAGACTTCATCTTCACCACACTCGTTCCCTTAAATGACTAGATAACAGACATCTTCACCAAAGCTTTTCCTTGCACTTCATTTGATGTTTATTATTCCAAGCTAAGCATAAGTGATATATATGCTCCAGCTTGAGGGGGAGTGTCGAGCCCCTTCGGTCTATTTTGTTTCTTTTGTTATTTTCATATTCTTATGGACATGTTACGTTATTTTCCCACCTTTATATATTGAGAGGTGGGGTTATGAAATAAAGTGATTCGCTCATTTTATTTAATTGAGTTAAACTAGCGAATATCGCTATGGATCCCAAGATTTGTCTTTATGATGAGAATGCTTAGGTAGTGCATGGTGGATAGTATAGAGGACTGGTGGGCAAGCTCCTCTACTTGATTATTACTAGACTTGACATTTCCCTAGTAGTTGGGAAATTGAGTTAGTTCATGGATAGGTCGACAAGGTAGCATTGGTATGCTACAACGATGGTGCTGAGATTCCTGAAGAAAGCACTAAGTCGAGGGATTCTATTCAGCAGAGGGATCTCCATGAGTGTGGTAGCTGATTATTGTGATTTCTACGCTAAAAGTTGAGTTAGAAAATCCATCATCGCAGTTGCGTAAAAATCCGCCAATCAGATAAAATTTATAACCGAAACTCTTGGGAGTCTCGGGTCGAACACGAGGAGGCGAACGTTTGATAAAAAATCGTGTTGAAAACTGGTTGAAATTAATCTACTAGCTATTCTACTTAAAGAATAATTAATAGAAGAGAGAGAAAGAATAATATAAATAAAGAGAAAATAGGGAGAGAATAAACAAATATTTCACAATGATACTAACATGTTCATTACATTTAATCGCTACAACTAGAAAGTGGGAAATTTACACGAGAAAGCGATAAAAAGAGAGCGGTGAGAAGTTATCTTCTTTGACGGCTGCTTGGAGGACGAGCCACGTTGACAAAGCGCCTGGACGAAGGTGGTGAGATGTTGGACGAAGGAGGACGAAGCTAGAGGACGGAGGATGAAATAGGGTGACGTCGCAGCGGGATCCGCTTTCCGAACGGCAGTGAGAAGGCAACTGCAGGCTCTCCATGAACGGGGATGAGATGATGGAAAAATTATCTTTATGATTCTAATGGAGCATCCCGGGTATGGGACCAGCTCGTAGAGCTTTGGAGGAGGTGAGAGAAGAGAGAAAGGGATGGATAATGAGTGGTAGGGGTGCCCTTTTTATAGGTGTAAGAATTGAGGGCAAAAGGCTATTTTTCAATGGCTTAGAATTAATGCTGGGGTCTTTAGTGACATATATAACTGTCACTGTAGCCGAGAGTTGGTGAAGGCGCACCTCTTCTCCTTCAGTTGTTGAGCGCGCCCATCACATCCACACGATCTCAGCCGTCCGATCAAGAGATCGGACGACTTAAAAGCGCTCAAGCCTGTTCGCCTTATCACGTGCACAGCGCCAGCGTGCGATTGCATGTCATTGCGCACGTGCGGGTTGCGCTTCCATCCAGCGCTCGAGAAGGCACCATGTCACGTCCACCGTTGCCGTTCAATGTCAATCGGATGGTTGAATTACGTGCGCCCTGCCCGTGCCTTCTATTTGAGGTTCTTGGCATCTCGATCTCACGCCACCTCTTCGCAGATGAAGGCGCTAGCCAATGCGCTACGCTCTCGACTTGGTCAGGTTTTTGAATTTCCGTCCACGTGCTCTCAGTCGTTGGATGGAAATCCAATGGCAGAGATTGAGAGGTGCGGATGAAGAAGAGGAAGGCCGGTAGCTGTGGGCAGCTTGGATGGCATCACGTGGCATCATCTGGACCGTCCATTTTCCAATGCTTGTAGATGGCGACAGATGTCAGATTAGGTCGATTTTTGCCCCGTTAGGCTACGATCGTCGATTCGAATCCATCCGTTCGGTTGGATTTGTCGTTTGAGGTACGGATTTTACACCACCTTATCTCTTGACCTTTGATCTTTCTTGGTCTGCATCTGATGCTATGGAGGTCCAATCAGGGCGATCTCAGAGTCGTTGAACTTCGATCATCGCCCTGATCAGATCCGTACGGTTGGATCTTCAATCTGAGGTCCCGAAATGATATTGCCTTGTCCTCTGGCCACAAAAAGGGAAAATTAACCTATAATTTATACAATCTAACTTAAATACATGATGATGCATACTATACAATATTTATAATGCATGATACTTGTATAGACCTAGGAACACGCATAAATATGCATTTTAGGCCAATTAGATGTGTGCACATCAATAGCCTACTCAGATGCAAATTATACAAGATGCTTAGCTGATAGGGATTTTGTGCTTATGTGGTAGGGAATCTGGTGACCAGAAAGAGTAAGAAGTAGGCAGTCATCTCTAGATCTTGTGCCAAATCAAAATACAGAGCCATGACACTGCTTCAAAGATGATGTGGGTGAAATCACTCATTGTAGATTTGCACATGCTGACACACCTATGGAGATGAGACGTGTCAACAGAGAGTCTACCTACATAGCAAACAATCCCATGTTCCACGAGAAGACCAAGCACATGGAGGTTGATTGCCATTACACATGTGACTTGATCCAAAGAGGCCTTATTTATACCACTCCATTCTCTTCAGATGACTAGACAACAGACATCTTCACCAAGCCATTGCCACGATCGTCATTTGATGTTTATTGTTCAAAGCTGAGCATGATTGACATCTATGCTTTAGCTTGAGGGAGAGTGTTGAGCCCCTTCGATATTTATTTTAGTTATTGTCCTTCTCTTATTGTTTTTTATATTTTCTTATTTCTTTGTGGAGGTGTCTTGTACTTTTTTCATCTCTCTATATATTGTGAGGTAGGGTTCCAGAGTAATCTATTCGAATCATTTCTTTCTATTGGAAGAAAGGAACCACGTCAACTCATAGGCATGGAAGTTGACTCAGTATTTCTTTTCCTCTACAAAATTCAAGGTTCAGGATTTTATCTGGAAACACAAATCCTCTCTCTTGCTCCTATTCGAGAAATGCTCATGGCCGTGCCCACTGATGGGATGGGTCATATGGACTAACCCTTAAATGAAATGAGTAACTTTCTTATTCAAAAGCCATTGAATTTATGGAATCATGAATGATAACCACTGCCTGATACTTAAACTGTTACGGAGTCTAGGTAGTTGTGTGGTTAGGAGTGGTGCATGTGGTGTGTTATTATATTTTGTTTTCTTTATGGGGTTGTATGAAATTTACACCCACTTCTCTCTCTATATAAAGAGAGGTAGGGTTAGATGAATAAAGTGATTTGCTCATTCTTCCTAACTTGGTATCAGAGCACTGGTCCTAGATCATAGCTCTACGTATCCCACCCCTCATGGCCTCCTAAACCCTAACCACCAAACCCTAATCGTCTCTCTTCCTCGTAAGTGGCAGCAGCACTCGACGGAGCTCCAGCGACGTGCTACAGCACGTTCATCACCAGCAGCGCTCAGGCGGTGCTCGAGGAGGTGCGAGGACTTGCTACACCATCGCGGTGCTCAGGCGACGCTTGCGGTGACGCTGCAACGAGCTTGGGCCTCGGTAGTGACGCTGCAGAGCTTAAGCGACGCTTGAGGCTGCGCGGGGAGGACCTGCTACATCGTCGCGACACTCAGGCGGCGTTCGCTGTCGCGGCTGCGCTGTGGCAAGCTTAGGTCTCGGCAGCGGCGTTGCAGCATCTAAGGCATATCGCGGAGGTGCTGCGACGACCTTGGGGGGCTTCTACCCTCCGGCGGCAGTGCAGCAGCAGCTAGGTGTTGCTGAGGGTCTTGATCGGCGACGGCGGCTAGGATAGCGCAGACCGGCTGGGTGGTGGGCGTGAGGGCTTCTTTGCTCTCATGTGCACCCCCGGTTAATCCTTGCAATGCGGGATCATGCCCCTAACATGATTTCTGGAACTATTTTTGTCCAGATCTTGTGCTAGGATCTGTTTTTTGTGAAGTTTGGTGTTCTGCATGATCTAAAAAGCGGATTTTCAGATCTGATGATAAGGACCATCTGCTGCTACAGTCCTTTGATATGCCCGACTATAGGTGGCACCAAGGCTGTTGGTTGCAAACTACATTGGTAATGACGATCTGATTTTCTTTTTTTTTCTTTACTTGGCTAATCTACCCCGATTGCCTGGTATGACTCCCTATGATGATGTTGGTCCAAGCATCTCTACCACACAGAGGTTGGCAGAGGCTATGGTGACCATTACCAGGAGTGAGTATGAGAGACTACTTTGTGGTTGTAGCCATCATGATTGGATCCAAGGGGCTAACGAGTTTGGCTCCATTGCACGCAACAAAAATCAAGGTAGTACAGAGTGGTTGGTTGACCTAGGAGCTTCACGGCACCTCAATAGGGATTGGGATCATTATACCCATCTCAGATCTGTACCTGCAGGCAGGATTATATAAGTTGCAGATGGTAGGCATTCTAGGATATAAGATCAAGGGGAGGTACCCGTGACTCCTACCTTGAAATTACCCGACGTTTCTTATGTGCCAGGCTTTCCTGAGCTTACTCTCAGTGAGTACAATTACCAAGAAACTTAATTGTCATGTTATTTTTGATGATGTGGGTTGCGTCATTTAAGATAAATTGACAGGGAGGACGATTGGCAGTGGAAATGTAGAGGGTGGAGTCTATCGCCTTACTTAGACTCCACTCGCATTTGCATGTCGAGGAGAGGTATTTTCTGCTCCTGGAAGTGTATTTCAGTGGTATCTTAGGCTTGGACATCTTCCTTTGGAGAGTCTTCGTAGAGTCATTCCGCACATATCTCCTGCTGCCAGGATATGCTGTGATGCGTGTCAGATGGGCAAGCATCATTGTTCCTCTTATCCTATGAGCACTCGTTCTGGATCCACAGCCTTGTTTGAGTTGTTGCACGTGGAGGTGTGGGGGCCGAGCAGGATACTAGATAGGATGGGTCACCGTTACTATTTAGTAGTTGTTGATGATTTCTCACGTCTATCTTAGGTATTCTTGTTGAAGAACAAATTAGATGTTGGATTTAACATTCAGAATCTCATATTAGAGATCAAGAATCAGTATTCAGCTACTGTTAAAGTAGTAAGATCTGATAATGCACTTGAGCTATGCACCGTCAGGTTGTCTGCATTCTATAGGTCCCATGGGATAGTGCATCAGACCATGTGTGCTCACACTTTTCAGCAGAATGGGGTGGCTGAGAGAAAGCATAGACATCTTTTGGATGTGGCCCGTACCTTGTTGATCCATCATAGTGTGCCTCCGTTATATTGGGGGGATGCGGTTCTTATGGCTTACAATTTGATCAACAGGATGCCTAGTTCAGTATTTCATGAGCAAACACCTTGGTATATAGTACATACTGAGTGGGAGCTTTTTCACGTACTGCCATGAGTGTTTGGCTGTGCTGCATTTGTTCACCTTCTTTCTCCAGGACGAGATAAGTTAGCACGAGCAGTCAAGTGTGTTCTTGGGATATTCACAAACTCAGAAAGGATATAGATGCTTGGATCCTCTCACTGGTAGGCATTATGTGAGCAAGGACGTTATCTTTCATGAGTCTATCCTATATTTTTCTATTGCTGCATGAAGTTTATCCCATGAGGAAACTGAGGCTCCTATGCCTATATCTCCTGTTCCTTTGGAGGAGATACCTATTTCTGCCCCCCACCTACTACGACTAGTCCTGTGAAGTTCTCTAAGTCTATTGTTGCATATCAACGACTTCACAGTACTTTTCAGATGCCACCTCCTAAAGATGTCCAAGAGATTCCACCTTCTCCACCTTAGGAGACCACAAACACGTTGCAGAGTAATGATACGGCACGCCCTGACGATAGATGCCTGGATGAGGATATTTCTGCTTCATAGATAGGACGGAAGAATCAAATAGCTGATCTTGACCTACTTATTGCCATTAGGAGGGCACCCTGCACCTGTGAGTCTAGATATAGTGTTGCAGGCAGTCTGGCTACTGATGGCTTTGGGTCAGCTTTTGGGAGCTTCTGTCGTGCTCTTTCTACCATATCTATCTCTACCACCTACCAATAGGCCATGCTTGATCCAAAGTGGCACCAGACTATGGAGGATGAGATGGCTGCTCTTACTTCACGTGTTACTTGGGAGCTTACACCTTTACCAGAGGATGCTACAGTAGTTGGCTGTAGATGGGTCAGTTGCACGCTTCAAGGCCCAACTTGTTGCCAAAGGGTTCACGCAGACCTACGAGGTAGACTTCTTTGCCATTTTCTCACCGGTGGCTCGTCTATCTACAGTAAGGATTTTAATTTCTGTGGCAGTTCAGTGAGATTGGCATCTTTACCAGTTCGATGTGAAGAATGCCTTTCTCTATGGAGATTTACAGGAGGAGGTCTACATGCAACAGCTTCCTGGTTATGAGGTTCAAGGGGAGTGTGTATGCAGGTTGCAGAAGTTTATTTATGGCCTCAAGCAGAGCCGAGAGCTTGGTTTTAGGTCTCCCAGGTGGTGTATGTATGCAGGTTGTAGAAGGCCATCTATGGCCTTAAGCAGAGCCCGAGAGCTTGGTTTCAGAAGCTCTCCCAGGTGGTAGAGTCTATATGGTTCATTAGATCGTCTGCAAATCATTCTTTATTTGTCAGAAAGATTGGGAAAGGTATTGTGGCTCTTTTACTTTATGTTGATGACTTAATTGTCACTAGTGATGATACAATAGGTGTGGTTGAGATCAAACAGATGTTGGCAGCTCAGTTTGTGATGAAGGATTTAGGGCCATTGCGATATTTCCTTGGTATAGAAGTAGCCCGGAGTAGGCGTGGTATTGTTCTATCTCAACGAAAATATGCCCTAAATGTGTTGAAAGAGACAGGTATGCTGGGAGTCAAGCCAGCGAATATTCTTATGGACCAAGGTACGACTATATGATCGTGATGCAGAGTCAGTTGATAATAGGCAGTATCGTCAGCTGGTGGGGAAGCTGCTTTACTTGATGATTACTAGGCCGGATATTTCCTTTACTGTAGGTAAGTTGAGTCAATTTATGGAGAGGTCTACTAGACAGCACTGAGATGCAGCTATGATGGTGCTCAGGTACTTGAAGAGAGCACCAGGACAAGGTCTTCTCTTCACTAGAGGGACATCTATGACTGTAGTTGGATACTCCGATGCAGATTATGTAGGCAGCCGTGATGATAGGAAATCTACCACAGGCTTTTGTACGTATATTGCAGGGAATCTGGTCACCTGGAAGAGCAAGAAATAGATTGCAGTATCTAGATCCAGTGCTGAGTCTGAGTATCATGCTATGGTTCAAACCTCAGCAAAATTGATGCGGGTGAGATCCTTGTTGAGTGATCTACATATACAAATTGATGGGCTTATGGAACTGAGATGTGACAACAAGGCTGCCACTTATATTGCCAACAACCCCATGTTTCATGAACGTACCAAACATGTGGAGGTGGATTATCATTACACAAGAGATTTAATTCAGAAGGGATTTATCTTTACCTCCTAGGTTACCTCAGAGGATTAGACAGTTGATATCTTCACCAAACCACTAGCTAGATCCATATTTGATACATGTGTATCCAAGCTGAGCATGATTGATATCTATGCTCCAGCTTGAGGGGGAGTGTTACGAAGTCTAGGTAGTTGTGTGGTTAGGAGTGGTGCGTGTGGTGTGTTATTATATTTTGTTTTCTTTATGGGGTTGTATGAAATTTACACCCACTTCTCTCTCTATATAAAGAGAGGTAGGGTTATATGAATAAAGTGATTTACTCATTCTTCCTAACTTAAACCTTTTAGATACTACCTGATATTTACTCTCCAAATAACGGTTGTGAGGATTTCAAGGTGGCATATTTCAGGTACTAATCCAGATGATCTATTTGGAATAAAAAAAATGATGTTTTGAGATTTTCTAAAGAAATGAAGTATGCTGAAACACCCGTGTTTAGTTCATTTCCACAATGAGTTAAACCTACATAAGAGAACGTATGAATGAGAAAATAATTTAAAAGTATAAGCTTGAATACCTGCATCCATGCTTGCCAGTTTCCCATTACTAGCAAATTGAAAAGAGTAACCATTCCATTGGGGTAGTCATTAAAATTGAAAAGAAGATAACTATTTGTGTTAAAGAAATTGACAGATCCAACAAATCCAAATTTTGCTAACAGGGGTGCTATTCAGTATCAAATAATTGCCAATAGTTTTCTTGGAATCCCCCGAGGACAATAGAAAAATCACGTATCTTGTAACAAATTTCATTCCAATAGATGGCCAAATGTTATAAAATTCTCGATGAAAGCAACCCTAGAGAAAAAGTTTTTTTTTCGCATGAAAGAGACACTAGGATGTTCCACTACCCACAATCATTTCCCTCATCTTCCACATCCGCCCCCCCCCCCCCTTCTTCCAGTAAAAAGAGCTAAAGAGTAGGTGGAATTGATTCCAGCATGAAAGCTAGAGAAGGGAATAACAAGGAAACACTTAATTTCTATCCAGGTTGCATGCACAAAACTAAGGTAAATATGGTAACGTGAAAATGAATGATGTGGCATTTATGAGACAGAAAAAGCTAGATATATTTATTGTCAAATGACTGATTCTGCAACACGGTCAAGGTGGTAGAGAATTCCTCCTACCTCTCTTTTTTAACCGATATTCCTTTTTAGAAATAAAGCCCAATTATGAAAATGGCACTAAAGAAAGGATACTCGTTGTCAGAAAGATCAGTTGCTGCAAGTTTTGGATTTCCAGCATTAACCAACCCTCCAAAGACCTGCATCATAAGAATATTGCCAATAAGTCACCAAATAAATACCGCACAGAAGGTTTTCGTTAAGATAACACACTTACATATTGCTATAATAATAAAAATGAATGACTACAAAAGTTAGACTTTGATATTAAACTAAGATAACCTAACATGAAAGAGAGGAATAGGCTCACGAATACTTTGAGCTATCTGAACATGTCCTGAATCTTTCATGCACCAGAGGCTTCTGAGAAAGACAATTTTTTTCTTTTGTTGCAATAAGAAAGAGGTTTCTTTTTTCTTTTTTTAAGAGAAGGTAAACAAGGTGGACATGGAATTTTATCCCATTAGCCCTTAATCCCAACGGGGTGGCTTTACCACTCTACTAACCTCTTGGTGGCCATAATAAAAAGTTACTTCTCTTGCAATCCTAACCACTTCCAGAAGCTGTATTCTCACTTTGTATCTTGTATATGATAACTACTTATGCTTAAATTTAAATAGCAATCCTTGACCATTCTCTGTGTTGAGTGTTATTTTAAATATATGGATCTTTGGATGTGGGCCTTTTTAGCATGGTTCTCTATTTATTGTAAATACCTCTCCTTATTTGTTCTTTGGTGAAAGAAAACCCTAGTCACCAGCTAGTGCTTCTTCCCATATTTCTTTTCCACGTAAGTCCAATTCTCATGTTTGCTTCTGCTCTATGCGTCTTTGATTCTACATGGTGTCAGAGTCAAGATTTGAATCCATAGGTTCTTCATCCAAGTATAAAAAGGTGTGGGAAGATTTGCTCTGATCAGATCTTACTCATGGTCATTGCAGGGGGATACCGTGATCAATGCCAAAAGTAGTGATCTTCTTCATGATTGTTGGAAAAAGAGATCATGGATCATGATCGAGGTGATCTTATTCATGAACATGATTTCAAGTCCAGATTATGGTGGAGGACAATTGAGGCTTACAGATTGAGTGGTGATGACTAATTGATTTATCACCTGATCACCTGAGTGAAGGTGGTTTGGAGTCTCCAGGCTATCTACCTCCAGTCAGTCAGTCAAGTCCATGATCAGTAAGAGATTTTTTGCAGTAGTCAACCCTTAGGAAGGTTTTATCCAATTGGTTAGTTCCTTCCTGACTTGTCAGCTAGTTTGATGTCAAAGTTCATCTTTTTCTTGGCAATATATCCAACAGTCAACACTTATTTTAACCAGTTAAACAAACTACTTGTTGCATGCAGTGATATGGTTGGCTAGAAGCCGAATAATTGTATTTCTAATGTCCATTTCAAAAAAAAGTACTTCTAATGTCAGAAAGGATTGTGGTTTGCCTGGGGTTTAAACACCTGGTCTTGCCCAATTGTGATCTTCACGAAGAGTCGACTTAGGGTTGGTTTAAGTGAGTATTTTTAGGCTGGTTTAAGTGATTTGTCAGCTGCTTCTGAGGTTTCTCACATCCAGGACCTGCTTCTTTTGCATACACGGAATCATCTGAGGATGATCTTGATAGAATTAGTCGTTTACATGGGCTCTTATGTAAATGTTGTAAATGGTGGAGTGTGTGGGTTCTCTTGTAATTTGCAAATTACTTGGGCAGGAAGAAAACACTTATGAATAGACTCCTAGGGTCTTTTCTTCTGGTTATCGAGAGAAGTAAACCTTAAGCCTGGATGTAAAGAGGTACACTGCCTCTCGAACAGGGTTAACAATTCCCTTGTCATTTGTTTGTGTTTGCTCTTGATTTACATGGTATCAGAGTACTCTTGACAAATCAAAGGAATCCTCCAACCACTCCATCTGCGACTACAACATCTAAAAGGTAGCAGGAACCCAGAGTATGGACCCCTCCACCTCTTTTAATGTATCAGAGACATTGCTCGACATAGACAGCAACAGAAGACAATGGCCATCAACTCGCTGTTCAAACTCTTCCCGTGCCCGAGAATATTGGATCAAGTCAAAATCTCACTACACACAACAAAATTGGAGCAAGTCAATTAAGTCTAGAAACGGGCACACAAGACGTTACTGGGGATGCTGTTGCTTCTCCTGTGTTAGCATATAGTGGTTCTTATATTTTTATGTTTTTCTTGTACGGGCATATGGGTGTTTACCTCATTAGGGGCAGTGCTGTACTTTCAACCCTTTGGTCTCTCTCTATATAAGAGAACCTAGGGTTTTCTATAATGAATTGAGTCATTTCATCCAAGTTGGTATTAGAGCATCGGTCATAGACCGTGACTCTAGGTATCCCACCTCTCAAGGCCTCTGAAACTCTACCGCCACATCTAGTTCTCCTCTCCCCCTTTGGCGTTGGTGCATAGGTGCTCCAGTCGGCAGTGGCGGCGGTGGCTGCGACCCAGGCTCGTAGCCGGCAGCGTGCAATCGAGCCCTTGGCCGTGCAAACCTAGTTGCGACAATGGTGCAATGACTTGTAGAGGGCGGCACACAACCGGTGGTGATCTGTGACAGCCCTGGCGGTGCAGACCTAGCTGCAACGGCGGCGCGACGACCTGCAGAGGGAGGCGTAGCGATCTGTAGAGGGCGGTGCACAGCCGGCGGCAACCTACGGCAGCCAACAGCGTCTGCAGCGACCTGTAGCAGGCGGTGCAAGGATCAGCAGAGGTTGCATGAAGTTGCCTAGTCCCTGTGCAACCTACAGGCGACGGCAGTAAGGGGCTTGCAGCCCTGATCTAGGGGTTGTAGTCCTTGTTGTCGTAGGGAGAGGGAGTCTAGGTCTCCTTGGAGCCACCTCGGGTGTTCTCCTTGCACTCGGATTAGGCCAATGTTTGTCCAAGGGAGCCTCCTGTTATTGATGCAGATCTGAATCTAATTTGTTTCAGATCTATTGGTGTCCCCTGAGCAGGGGCATGCTTTTCTCCAGTTATATGGACTATTTTGGGATGTGTGTTTCCCGTATTGTATGATTTTGGGGTGTGTATTCCCCATTTTCTTTGGATGTGGTTTGCTTGACACCTATGGCAAAATTTGTGAGTCTGGTGCATCAGGAGCATTACAGGAGCCACTATGGAGCAGGGTGGCTGATCGACTCTGGTGCGTCACAGCATTTGTGCGGTGATCAAATCTATTTTCGTTTGCTAAAGTCCGTTCCCCCAGGAAAGATTGCACAGGTAGTTGATGGTAGATATACCCCAGTTAGGGATAAGGGGGAGGTGTCTGTGACCCTTAGTTTGCAACTGTTTGGTGCATTGCATGTGCCAGAATTCCCACTAAGTCTGTTGTCAGTGAGCAGAATCACGAAGGATCTTAACTGCAGAGTGATCTTCGATGATGTCGAATATGTTGTTTAGGATAAACTCACTAGGAGGACTGTTGTCAGAGGTACGGAGGAAAATGGTGCTTACTGTCTGGGATAGGAGCCATTTGCAGGAGTTACTTGATATGGTAGCGGGAGTGTTCTACAGTGGCATGTTCGTCTTGGCCACTTGTCTCTGGATCGCCTTAGGAGGGTGATACTACATATTTCCCCAGCTGCTACCATACAGTGTGCTGCTTGCTAATTGAGTAAGCACCATCGATTCTTTTTTCCAACTAGCATCTCTCCTGGATCATCTACATTATTTCACTTGCTCCATATGGATGTATAAGGACCGAGTAGAGTCCCAGATCGGATGGGACACCGGTACTACCTTGTTGTGGTAGATGATTTTTCTAGAGTCACGTGGGTGTTCTTGCTGAAAAGCAAGGCAGAGGTTGGAGGATGCATAGAGACTTCTTCTAGAGATTAACACACAATATTCAGCCATGGTGAAGATAGTGCGGACTGATAATGCTCTTGAGTTCTGCACTGCTAGACTTAAGGAGTTCTATAGGACCTATGGGATTGTCCACCAGATCACTTGTCCCCACACTTCACAACAGAACGGGGTTGCAGAGCGAAAGCATAGGCACTTGTTGGATGTTGCCCGTACACTATTGATTCATCACAATGTGCCGTAGAGATACTAGGAGGATGTAGTTCTGACGACTTATCTCATCAACAGGATGCCCAGCTCAGTTCTTCGTGAGCAGATACCGGTTCTTCTTCTGCATCCAAACGATGAGTTATTTCATGTGCTTCCCAGGACCTTTAGATGTGTTGCATTCATCCATGTGTCGTTACTTGGTCGTGACAAACTGGCTCCTCATGCTGTCAACTGTGTATTTTTGGGGTACTTTAGGACATAGAAGGGGTACCATTGCTATGATCCTCTGCAGAACAGACATTATGTTAGCACTGATGTGACTTTTCATGATGATACACCATATTTCTCAGTCACTGGACAGAGAAGCTCTTGTGATAATGTTGCCTTTCTTCCCCTGCCCGTTCCGTGTACAGAGACACTGGTGCCTACTTCTCAGTCCAGACCTCCAGCTGATAGACAGATGAGCTTGTCCTCCTTGGATGACTTTAAGAAATTGCACAGGCCATTACATACCTATCACAAGCATCACACTACTTTTCAGAGGCTTCCTTTCTCACCAGTAGCTGATGGTTCACAGGTAGTTGAGAGGGTACTTGATGCTGGTGACAATTTGGTTAGACTTGACACCCTAGATAGTGCAGATCACCACAGTGGCGAGACTCCTTCTGCAGCGACTCAGTCAGTGGTACCAGATGATTCAGATCTCCTTATTGCCATTAGGAGAGCACTACGCACCTGTGAGTCCAGATATTGGGTCAAAGGTAGTTTAACTACCGATGGTCTTACTCCTTAGTTTAGCAGATTTTGTTAGGCACTTACAACATCACACATTCCATCTACCTACCAGCAGGCCATGCTTGATCCAAAGTGACGTCAAGCCATGAAGGATGAGATTGCAGCACTTCGAAGTAGACAGACTTGGGATCTCATCTCACTTCTTACTGGCGCACGACTGGTTGGCTCCCGATGGGTCTTTGCCTTGAAATACAACACTGATGGATCTATTTTGAGGTATAAGGCTAGGCTAGTAGCAAAGGGGTTTACTTAGACATATGGGGTAGACTTCTTTGATACCTTCTCACTTGTTGCGTGGCTTGCCACTGTCCGGATACTTATTTCTGTTGCTTCTTATAGAGACTCGTCATTATACCAACTTGATGTGAAGAACGCTTTTATGGCAATCTTCAGGAGGAGGTTTATATGCAGCAGCCTTCGGGTTTCGAGGTTAAGGGAGTGTGTGTGTGCAGATTGAGGAAGGCAATTTATGGATTGAAGCAGAGTCCCAGGGCATGGTTCCAGAAGCTATCAGAGGTGCTTCGCCAGATTGGTCTGGGTCGTTCTACTTCAGATCGCTCCTTATTTACTAGGAAAGCTGACAGGGGGACTGTGGCACTCCTGATATATGTTGATCTTATCATCACTGGGGATGACAGAGATGGGATAGACAAAGTCAAGAGGCACTTATCAGAGAAGTTTGTCATGAAGGATTTGGGACAATTGAGGTTGCACGTGGCAAGGATGGAGTGATGCTCTCGCAGATGAAGTATGCTCTTGATCTTATTCAAGAGACTAGCATGTTAGCAACTAAGGCTGCAAATATTCCCATGGATCCCAAGGTCCATTTATATGATGAGAAATCTGAGTTGGTTGACAGTAGGGCATATAGGCAGTTGGTGGGTAAACTTCTTTACCTCACCATCACTTGTCCAGATTTGTCTTTGTTGATTGGTAGGCTTAGCCAGTTTATGGATAAGCCAACTAGGCAACACTGAGAGGTTGTAATGCAGGTGCTCAGGTATGTGAAAAAAGCATCAGGATGAGAATTATTGTTCCGTAAGGGAACACCTATGAGGATTGTAGCATACTTTGACATTGATTATGCTGGCTGTGTTGGGAATAGAAAATCCACCACAGGTTTTTGTACCTTTGTTGCAGGCAACCTGGTTATCTGGAGGAGCAAGAAGCAAGTGGTTGTATGTAGATCCAGTGTGGAGTCAGAGTATAGGGTCATGGCCCAAACAACCACTGACACTGTTTGGGTCAAATTGGTTTTGTCAGATCTTCATGTTTCTCTGGATAGCTCTATGGAGACGCGGTGTGACAACAGAACAGCGACCTACATTGCCAATAACCCTATGTTTCACTAGAGGACAAAGTATGTAGAGATTAACTGCTATTACACTCGAGATCTTATTCAGTGTGGGACATTACATACGATGAGTGTCACTTCTGAGGAGCAGGCTACATATGTCTTCATAAAGCCCCTGGCGAGATCTACCTTTGAGGCATGTTGTTCTAAGCTGAGTATGATAGATATTTATGCTCCAACTTGAGGGGGAGTGCTAGCATATAGTGGTTCTTATATTTTTATGCTTTTCTTGTACGGGCGTATGGGTTTTTACCTCATGAGGGGCAGTGTTGTACTTTGAACCCTTTGGTCACTCTCTATATAAGAGAACTTAGGGTTTTCTATAATGAATTGAGACATTTCATCCAAGTTCCTGAAATTACTCATGTCAACAAACCTTCTCCCACACACTTTTACAACTGTTGGCCAAGAAAAAAATCTCAAAATGCGGTATGCCTTATCTAACTACACAAATTATAGTGCCTTTACCAGTGCTTTTCAGAAACTTGTCACAAGTGATTCCACTATCAAATAACCGATGAACTATAAGGAAGCCTTCAGAGATGATGGACGGGTTCAAGTGATGCAGGAGGAAATCAATGCCATGAAGTCAGTGAAAATGAATAATCTTATTCCTCAAGAAAGCCCTACATCTCTTCATATAGAGAGAGGTGTTGGATAAACTACATCAGAAGTTCAAAAGGGAAAAGTAAATAATAAAATAGTCTAAATATATAAAGGATAAGATAACTAAAGTGCCATGTCAACACTCTCCCTCAAGCAGGACCATATATATCAATGATGCTCAGCTTGGAACATATCAAATGTGGATTTAGGAAGAGGCTTTGTGAATATATCCGCAATCTGATCTTTAGAAGCAACTGAAGTAGTGTAGATAATCTCACGTTGTATCAGGTCTCTGGTGTAATGGTAATCAACGTTCACATGCTTCATACGTTCATGGAACATTGGGTTATTTGCAATGTAAGTAGTAGCGCGATTAGCATATTTCATCTCCATTGGTCCCTTCACCTGGACAAGTAAATCCTGTAACACTGATCTGACTTAGACTATCTCAGTAGCTATCTGTGCCATAACACGGTACTCTGATTTTGCACTTGACCTGGATACTACCTGCTGCTTCTTACTCTTCCAGGTCACAAGATTACCTACCACATAAGTACAGAAACTAGTTGTTGACTTTCTGTTTGCCATGCAACTTGCATAATCAGCATTAGAATAACCAACAATACTCATAGACCTGTCCTTCTGAAACAGAATTCCTCTGCCAAGTGCTTTCTTCACGTATCTAAGCACCTGCATAGGTGCATCCCAATGTTGCTTGGTTGGTTTGTCCATGAACTGACTGAGTTTTCCCATTGCAAAAGAGAGATCAAGATGCGTAATAGTAAGATATAATAGCTTACCAACCAATTATCTATAAGATCAGCTATCTGTTGACAGAGAGTCTGTATCATAGAGATGTCCTTTGAGATCCATTGGTATATTAGCAAGCTTAAACCCTAGCATCCCTGTCTTTTGCAACACATCAAGGGCATACTTGTGTTGACTCAGGACAATACCTTCTTTGTTACGTGCCACCTCAATGCCTGGGAAATATCTAAGTTCACTTAGATTCTTCATCACAAAGGCTTCAGCCAACTTCTTCACCTCAACTATCCCCAATGAGAATGAGATCAACACAGACAAGAAGCACCACAACTCCTCCTGTGCTCTTCCTGACAAAGAGCGAATGATCAGTAGAGGACCTCACAAGTTCCATGGTTTGTAACTCTGACAATCTTTGGAACCAAGCCCTTGAGCTCTGCTTCAGGCCATAAATGGCCTTTTTCAGTCTACATACACACTCCCCCTAAGTCTCAAACCTCGGAGGTTGTTGCATGTAGACTTCCTCTTAAAGATCACTATACAGAAATGCGTTCTTTACATTCAACTGATGAAGAGACTAGTCATAGTGAGTAGCAACCGATAACAGAATGTGAACAGTAGGAAGCCATGCTATAGGTGAGAAGGAATCAAGGAAATCTACCCCATATGTCTGGGTAAATCCCTTTGCTACCAATCCTGCCTTGTAGTGAGATATACTGCAATATGGGTTGTACTTAAGAGCAAAGACCCATTGACACTCCACTATCTTGGCGTGACTGGGTAGAGTAGTCAATTCTTACGTTCCTCTAGAGTGTAAAGCAACCATCTCATCCTTCATGGCTTGACGTCATTTTGGATCTAGCATGGCTTACTGATGGGAAGTGGGAAGCTGTGTCGCAGAGAGAGCAGCCGTGAACATAGCAAACGATCTCCCAATGTTGGCAGTAGGCACTGCTCCTGCAATATGGCAGTGGGCACAACTGCGGGGGGCCCTCTGAGCAATAATCGAAAGGTCAAGAGCCTCTTCTATAGGCTCAATAACAATAGGAGGTGTAGCTTGTTGCTCAACAGGGGAAGTAGACTTCATCAAAAGAACTTGCATAATTACCATTAGGATAACTCATATTGGTATCAACACATACCTGACCAGGGGAGGAGATAGGTGGCTGAGGTGGTGGGGGAGGTGTGTTTTTGACGCCATGTATGTTGTCTATATGTAATAGGTAACCTGTATACATGAGTAATCTCTGCCTCTTGCCTCGTAGGAGTCTTTGTAATAGTGGTATCCTCACTGTGTATAATAGGAATCTGCTCCAAAGGAATTGATGGAGTAGGCATAGGGACTGAGCCTCCCTCAGACATCAATTGATGACCATCTATAGAGGAGTATGGAATAGGCTTGTGGAAAGTGATATCTGTAGTCACATAATGCCTTTTGCCCCGTAGGTCGTAACATCTGTATTCTTTTTGGGTGCTACTATATCCCAGAAAGACACTTCACTGCCCTTGGAGCAAAGCTTATCTCTGCCAGGTCTTCAAACATGGATAAAGGCTACACAGCCAAAAACACAAGGTAGCATAGTAAACAATTCCTTCTCTGGATGGACCTGCATGGAACCTACTCCTGAATAGTTGAGCTGGGCAACCTATTAATCAAATAGCATGCAATTAACATTGCAGCTCCCTAGTAAAATTGTGGCACATTATGCTGAATAAGTAATGCTCTAGTCACATCTAACACATAATGGTGCTTCCTCTCACCTATGCCATTCTGCTGCGAAGTATGGGGGCATAATGTCTGATGAACAATCCCAATAGATTTATAAAAAGATTCTAACTTGGCTGTATAGAATTTTAAGGTATTATCAGGTTGTTCAATTTCTACAATGGCGGAAAACTAAGTCATTAAAACTAAGTTTTTATTTGCAAGATAAATGTCTCAATCATAGACTCAACATCTGATTTATTATTTAGCAGAAACAAACATGACATCCTGGGAAAATCATCCACAATAAGCAGGTAGAATCTATGACCCAGTCTATCTGACACTCTATTAGGACCCCATACATCCATATGCAATAAATAAAAAATTACAGTAGAACTCTGAGAAGAACTGGAAGGAAAACTAGCTGAGACCTCTGCCATCTGCCACCTGAATAGATCCACCAGAAGGAACAATCTGAACTTGTTTAAAGCATGTCTGATCACCACTAAGATGCTGGGAGACTCCTGAGTCTACTAGCCACAAGGTGCTATCAGAAATACCACTACCAGAGATATAAGCAGAAGCTACACTTGAGGAGGCCCATGTAGTAGTATCAGTAGCAGCAGCAATCTCCTGGGTAAACTGAGCGAGACACTGGACAACATCATAGCTAGCACGTGACACCGCGTCGCTCGCCTCCTCAGAAGAGATAGCTTGGTGGCTAGAGGAGGTCTACCATGCTTCAACCAACAGGAGGCCTCCAAGTGACCAACCTTGCTACAGTGCGAGCATATGGTGCAGGTTCTGCCAATCGTGTCTCGATCACCACGTCCTCTCCCCTTAGTAGATGGAGCGCCATGTCCACTACATCCTCCAATAGTCATTAAGGTAGAAGTCTGTCCACCATCTGATAGGGATGGTTTAACAATCACCCTACTCACCCAACCATATGCTTCCTTAAGAGATGGAAGCTCAGTAAGAGTCAGGATCTGGGACTTCGCAACCTCACAATTTGGTCTAAGTCCATTCAGGAATTCAAGGACTGCATACACCTTCCTGCACCCTCTGACTGGCACAGGTGCAGACATGACGATATGAATTATACTTCTCTAGAAGCCCCTTCAAAGTAGCATGGTATTGGGACAGTGACTG
Source organism: Thalassia testudinum (assembly GCA_037157565.1). NCBI lineage: Eukaryota > Viridiplantae > Streptophyta > Magnoliopsida > Alismatales > Hydrocharitaceae > Thalassia > Thalassia testudinum. The sequence goes on along the minus strand of JAZHRO010000077.1, from coordinate 13,560,028 downwards.
GCCCTCTTGCTTTAGACCACCAATGACATGGTGGATCTTAAACACTTTGCTGGAATTCTTCTCATGAGAATATGTGTCACGTAGAGAATCCTACATCTCCTTGGCCATCTTGCAGTACATGATTCTATCTCCAATCTGAGGCTCCACAGAATTCATGATCCAAGCACGACCCTTCTCTTTCTTCCACGTGGCATTTTTCCCTATCTTGTCTTGTGGCTTCAACTTTATTAAGATGTGTTCCTTATCATGTCCCTCTACAGTCATGAGGAACGTCTGAGACCATCTGGCATAGTTGGTCTCATTCAACTTGGTGATAGGAACAAAGAAGGGAGTTTTGTAACTCCCGATGTTTACAGCGGTAACCGATGACACCTTTGAAGAGCTTGAAGAGGACATCGTGCCTTAGGACTGCTACAAGATGCCACGAACGTGATCTGAAACCAATATTTAGATCTGAAAAACTCTGTAATAAGAGAGAACATGATCTATTGATCATGAAATCTGTGCAACGGAAGGATCTACGCAAAAGGGATTGGATTTTGAAAAATCCGTCGTCGTAGTATGATTTGCGAAGAAATCTGTCAACAGATAAATTTATATCGAAACTCTAAGAATTCCGGGTCGAACACAGGGAGGCGGACGTTTGATTCAAAACCGCGTTTGTTTAATTGTCACAAAGCATATTAGCTAATCGAATTGAATCTAAATTAGCTATCTACTTAAAGAATAAAGAATAGAAGACAGAGAGAATATTACAAATAAAGAGAAAACAGAGATAGAATAAACATGGATTTCATTACCACAAGCTGATGTTCATTACAATTACAACTACTCATTACACTAGAAAGTAGGAAATCTACACTAGAAAGTGGAAAATCTATACTAGAAAGCAGTAAAAGAGAAGATAGAGAGAAGTTATCCTCCTTGACAGCTGCTTGGAGGACGAGCCGGTCGGGGGGACACCTGGAAGACGGAGGACGAAGCGGGAAGAACCGGGGGCGAGGCAGGACGACGTCACGGGATCCACTTCCCAAATGGAGTGAGAGGACAACCGCGGGATGCTCCACGAAGGAGGGACACGGTGAAAAAATTCTAATTTTAACTCTAATGGAGTATCCCGGGTTTGGGACAAGCTCTTAGACCTTTGGAGGGGGTGAGAGAAGAGAGGAAGGGATGAGAATTTCGTAGGGTAGGGGTCTCCTTTTATAGTTGCAAGGATTAGGGGTAATTTGGTCATTACAAATTCAAAAGCATTAATATCAAGTCTTTAGTGACGGATTTATTGGTCACTAAAAACCTGATGTGGGCGACGTGTGCGCGCGCCGCTCGCGCCTTTTCTTTTGTGCACAAAATGTCTTTGCACGTATAATGGTTCTTAGCTGTCCGATCTCTTGATCGGACGACTTAAACTTCATCTCGCTTGTGCCTTCTTCTGCGCGTGAGATCGAGTGTTTGAAAGTGCGTTGAATCGCACGTCTGGCCGATCGCTTCATTTGAACCATAAACACTTGATCGGATGGCCCAAATTGTGCTCTCGCGCGCGAAGGAAATGTGAGCTGTGCCAGAGTCAAACGGGTGACCTCTTGCCCTATAGCACCTCAACCGTTGCGCTATGAGGCTCTCTCAATTGCGTTTTTGTTTTAGCGCTCAACCAATCTTGGCCGTTGGATCTTCATCCAACGGAGATCTTTCGTTGCTTAAGCCTTCAAATGAGGGGAGGCACCGGAGGGGAGAGAGTGAGACGACGTGGCAAGTTCTCAGCCATTGGATGGGCATCCAACAGTGGAGATTCGTCGAGCAGGCGAAGAAGAGCTGTGGCCGGTGTTGGGAGGTTGTGATGACGCCACGTGGCGCCATCATGGCTGTCCATTTTCATTAAATTGCAGATGGTGCCACGGATGTCGGATTGGTCCGATTTTCTCGCCGTTAGGCTGCGATCGTCGATCCGAATCCATCCGTGCGGTTGGATTTATCGTCTGAAGTGCGGATTGACACCATCTTGGCCCTTGATCTCTGAGCTTCCTCGGACTATATCTGGTGCTACGGATGTCCGATCGGGGCGATCTTGGAGTCGTTGAACTCCAGTCGTCGCCCTGATCAAATCCGTATGGTTGGATCCTTAGTCCGAGGCCCTGATTAAAAGTCGCCTTGTCCTTGGCCATAAAAGGAGACAATTATTATACAATTTGTACAATTTTGACCTAAATGCATGATTATGCATGTTATGCAATATTTATAATGCACGACGTTAATATGGTACTAAGAACATGCATTAATGGACATTTTTGGCTATTTAGATGTATGCACATCAAAATCTAAGATCTAGAGATCCAAGATAAGGTTCCAAGAGTCACAAGCACCCCTTAGATCAAGACTTAGCCCATGTTAGGATACTGGGAAGACCCTAATAATGCTCCTACGGGGTGCTACTCCCCTTTGCCGACAAGATCTAGTAGCCAACAACGACCATCACCCGTAGTAGCAGTGGTGGCAACAGCAATGGCAGCAGGAGAACCCCCTACTAGGTGATGGAGGTGGCGCAACTCCCTTGCTAGGCATGCGTTGGCCCTGTTAGGGGTAGCACTGCCTTGCTGGGTGGTACTGCTCCCTCCTAAAGGTTGACGACGGCCTGGTAGGGGCAGTGCCCTACTTGGAGGAGGCCGACTGGGAGACTTAAGGTTAGGGTGGATGAGTTTCGGAGGCTAGTGTGGGTAGGATACCGGAGTGCCAATCTAGGATCACTGCTTCGATATCAAGTCGAAGAAAATGAATAATCTTATTCCTCAAGAAAGTCCTATATCTCTTTATATTGAGAGAGGTGTTGGATAAATTACATCATAAGTCCATGAGGGAAAAACAAATAAAGTAATCCAAAAACATAAAGGACAAGAAAACTAGAGTACTATGTCAACACATGAAGCACAACCATGCTTGGATACTTGTGCCTTGACCTTCGCACAAGAATGTTGTTGGATCCAAATGGGTATACAAAATCAAATATAATCCTGATGGTACAATAGAGAAAGTTCAAAGTATTGGTGTAAATGCATCTTGATTTTTGATTTTGATGATAACAACATTTGTATTTAACCATTGAATTGGTTGTAATGACTTAGTTTCATTAGAAACTCTAGAGCTCTCTTATATAGAGAGACCGTAGAGTCAAAAGTACAGAAATGTCCTTGAGGGACAAAACACCCATAGCCCTTACAATAAGAGAAAATAAAAGATCACATATGCTAATACTCCCCCTCAAACTGGAGCATAAATATCTATCAAGCTCAGTTTGGATATACAAGAATCAAATGAAGATCTGGTCAAGGACTTGGTGAAAATATCTGCAGTCTGCTCCTCAGATGCAACAAAAGTGGTATATAGCAACCCCTTCTGAATAATGTCCCTGGTATAGTGACAATCAACCTCAACATGTTTCGTCCTCTCGTGAAATGCTAGGTTGTTGGCAATGAAGGTGCCTGCTCTATTATCACATCACATCTCCATGGGGCTAGAAAACTACACCTGTAGGTCAATAAGTAAGGATCTGATCCACATTATCATTGCAGTCGTCTGAGCCATAACTCAATACTTAGACTCGGCACCAGATCGCGCAACTATGCCCTGTTTCTTGCTCCATGTGATCAAATTTCTTGCTAAGAAGGTGCAGAACCAAGTAGTGGATTTGTGATCCACATGACATCCGAAATAGTCTGCATCAAAGTAGCTAACCAATGTTATAGAAGATCCCTTGGAGAAGAGACCCTTGCCAAGAGCCTTCTTGACATATCTAAGCACCATCAATGCCACATCCCAATGCTGACGTGTTAGCTTGGCAATGAACTGACTTAGTCTCCCAACTGCAAAGGAGATATTTGGCCTCGTTATAGTGAGATACAGCAGCTTGCCTACAAGCTGTCTGTACTGTTTGCTGTCCACCACTTGTGCATCCTCATCATAGAGTGGCATCTTAGGGTCCATAGGAATATTGGTCTCCTTAGCCCCAAGTATACCAACCTCCTGCAGGATATTTAAAGCATACTTCCTCTGAGATAAGACCGCATTCTTTTTGCTGCGAGCAACCTCAATACCAAGGAAATATCGTAGAGCCCCCAGGTCTTTCATGACAAACTGCTTTGCTAGGATGCACTTAACTTCAGTAATACCTTGCTCATCGTCTCCTATAATGATTAAATTATCAACATAAACAAGAAGTACCATAGTACCTTGTCTAGTCCTCCTGACAAAGAGTGAAAAATCAATTGTCGATCTCTTACATCCAGCTGCCTCCATAATATGTGACAACCTCTGAAACCAAGCTTTAGGACTCTGTTTGAGGTCATATATAGCCTTCCGTAATCGGCATACACACTCCTCATGACTCTCAAAACCAGGTGGCTGTTGTATATAGACTTCCTCTTGGAGATCACCATAAATGAAGGCATTCTTCACATCTAACTGATGCAAGGGCCAATCCAACTGAACAACCACTGCAACCAACATCCGGACCATGGGAAGCCTGGCAACTGGCAAGGTGTCAAAGAAGTCCACCCCAAAAGTCTGGGTGAACCCCTTTGCCACGAGGCGAGCTTTGTACTTAGCAACACCACCATCAGGATTGAACTTCACAGTAAATACCCAACGACAGCCAACGAGTGCAGCACCATCAGGAAGTGAAGTGAGTTCCCAAGTCTCACGGCCTCAAAGAGCGACCATCTCATCCTTCATGGTTGCTCGCCATTTTGGATCAAGCATGGCCTCACGGTGAGTAGCTGGAATCTGCGTAATAGCTAACGCCTAAGTGAATCCAGTAAATCCAGGAACTAGACTATCAGTAACAAGTGTCTCCGCTTTGGGATAAGTAGTGCAAGTCCGTGGTCGCTTCCGAATGGCTATCGGAAGATCAAGATCATCACTTGACACATCACTTGTCTTGTCCCTGTGACCACCACCTGGCAAACATACGCCAGTGTCTAAGGGACTCACCTGAGAAGCTGATGGTGAAGGTGAGGGTGGTGGTCTTTGATAGGTAGTATGAGGGTGGACGTATGTCTGGAGTGGCCTAATCAGGCGTGGAAATGGATGCATAGTAGGAGGTGGTGGTGGTGTAGTAGGGACAAGAATCTCAGGAAAGCTCCTAGAGCAAATGGGAGTATATAGTATAGGTGCCATATTACCCTCAGGAGGCATCTCAGCAATCGTCACAGAAAAGAAAGGTACAACCTCATGAAAGATAACATCCGCGGAAACAGTGCCGGGAAGTAAGCGGATCAAAACAACGATATCCCTTTTGTGTTCGGGTATACCCAAGAAAGATGCACTTAACTGCTCTCGGTGCTAGTTTATCTCGACCTGGTCCCAATAAATGGACAAAGGCAACACGATCAAAAGTCTGAGGTGTGACGTGAAATAGGAGTCGATCAGGATACATAACGTGTAAGGGAATCCGTTCCTGTAATGTAGCATTAGGCATGCTATTGATCAAAAAACATGTCAAAATAGTGTCACCACAGTAAAGGGAGGGAACTGAATGGTGAATCAACAGAGTGAGCAACATCAAGAACATGGCGATGTTTCTTCTCAGCAATACCATTTTGCTGAGAGATGTGTAGGCATGTGGCCTCATGAATAATGCCATAACAGGCCAAAAATATTTCACAAAACAAGAATGCTGAGTTTTTATTTCCTTAACAAAGTTCTCAATGAGTTGTCCCACATCGGACTTATTTTGCAAAAGAAACATCCAAGAAATACGATAAAAATCATCCACTAACAGAAAATATCTATTTCCAAGTCGATTAGGAGTGCAACTGGGACCTCACACATCCATATGAATCAAGCCAAAAACAACAGCAGAAGAAACAGAGGTAGAACTGGGAAAACTAGCCCTATGATGCTTGTCCAATTGACAAGCATCACATGTGAGCAGTTGTGGAGGGTATGTGCGGCAAAATCCGTTTGAGGCAGTCAATAGGCAGGTAACCAAGGTGATGATGTCACTGAAGGGGAGATCCAGTGGAAGCAAGGCCCTAGGTAGCAGAAGCAGCAGCAATGATCTGGCTCAGACGGTACACCCCTTTTTCCTCACGCCCTCCACCAATAGTCTTCCCAGTGAGTTTGTCCTGCAAGACACAAGAAGACGCATAAAAAATGGCTCTGCAGTTCAAATTCCTAGTAATATTGCTAACAAACAGTAAACTCAAGGGATAATACGACACATAAAAGATATCTGCAAATCTTAAGGTAGGAGATAGAGACATATCTCCCTTGCCAAGTAGTGGCCTATGTCTCCTGCCTATCACCTGCACTGTCCTGGTTGGTGTAACAGGGGCTAATTGAGAGAATGCACCTCTGTCGCCACATAGGTACGTAAATGCACCCGAATCAATCAACCAATCACCAGAGGACAAGCATGAAGACATACTAGTTGTAGGTACCTGTAAGGAGGTAGCAATAGCTATAGTATCTGAAGACTGAGAGGATGAGGCCTATCTCAACTATGCAATCTGCTATCGTAGAATCTCAATCTCTGTACTTAGGGAGCTCACATTAGGACTGGTGGGCACTCCATCTATAATCTCAGTTGCCTGATTGGCCATGGGTGACCTACCATGCTTTTGCCAACATGTAGCCTCTCGATGACCAAGTCTGCCACAGTAAGTACACGGTGTCTTAGTACGTGTACCAGACGAGTGTCCGCATCGACGACCACATGTAGGGGAGGAGTACCCCTGCCATGTCCAGGGATCACTGCCAGTGCGGACATTTGAGTACTAGTGTCTGGAGCTAAAGTACAGACTGCAACTTTGCTGAGTCTGCTATAAGCCTCCTCTAGGGTAGGAAGCTCAGGAGCGGTGAGAATATGATCTTTGGTAGTTGTATACTCAGGTCCAAGACCTTCCAGGAAGAGAGAGACGACCAACTGTCTCCGAAAATCCCTCTAGGAATTACAGGCACACCCCGGTAGATAAGAGTGATGCCTCTTCAACATTCACTTCAAGAGGGAGTAGTACTGTGGTAGAGTGCGTCCTTCCTAACGCAAGTAGAAAAGGTCGTAGAAGACCTGAAAGACCCATGCAGAGCTCTTAGCATGAGAGTAGGTCTCGCGCAAAGATTCCCACATCTTCTTTGCGGTGTCGTAATACATGATCTCATCTTCTCCACAGGGAATAACTATCTGCATAAGCCACGCAAAGATCATGGCATTGTCTAGTCCTAGGTGACGTTGGTATCAATCTTGCTCTCAGGCTCTGGATATGTAAGGATGTGGCTCTTCTCATGACCCTAACGATCACGAGGAAAGTCTGAGACCACCATGGGTAGTTGCTCTCGTTCAACTTGACGATAGGATAAAAAAATGGATTCTTCAGTGCCCTGATGTCTAAAGAAGTGCCCGATTCACCTCGGACTAATCATTTGAAGCAATCCTTGCAATCTTTGAGCTGCAATCGGACTTCTATATCCAAGAGGTCATCAATTAGATCTGAAACCTGAAAAATAAGATTTGCATATTCACAAGAAATCCCCTTAGACTAGCTTTGGCCTAGCCTGGTTAAGAGGAAACCACCCGAGAAGGCCCCACGGAGATTCCCCCTTGTGGTAGGAGAGTAGCCCTAGAGAAAGGCTATAGTCCTTTTAGGTCAAGTTGTAGGCAGAGAATCAACGTTGACATCGTTGGGTCGTCGAAGCACCGCCGTCGCCGTGCCAGTGCGCGTCAGGCAATGTCGCTGTCGCCGCGCGAATCGCCGCCTCTGGGTGCTAGTGGTGCGAATTGCCGCTGCTAGGTGCATTACTACGATCCATGGTTGCCTAGCATGCGATAGCCACGGCTGCGCGCATTGCCAATCGTGCACAAGTCGCCGCTGTGTAGATGCGTACTGCCCAACGCGTGAAGGAGGGTCCTCTTGCTCCTCCTTCGCGGTCGCTTGTGCGTGGTCTTGCACTGACGCAAGTGCGCCCTATGCGTGTGAGAAGCGGCGTGAGGCCCTGTTGCTGCCGCAGGTGGTGCACGGAGAGGAGAAAGGGATTTAGGTTTAGAGTTTTGGAGGCCTTAAGGGTGGGGACTGAGAGCCACGATTTAGGACTGGTACTCTGATACCAAATTGGTTGTAATGATTTAGTTTCATTAGAAACTCTAGGGCTCTCTTATATAGAGAGAGATTGTAGAGTCAAAAGTATAGAAATGTCCCTGAGGGACAAAATACCCATAGCCCTTGCAATAAGAGAAAAGAAAAGACTACATATGCTAACACATTGCATTTGAGTTGTGCGTTCTTAGGTTAATGCACTTGATTTAAAAGATTTGAAGGGTGTTCAAGCTCTCAATACATGGTGATGGAGGAGCTTCATAATGTACAAAAGCATCAAGGAGCATAGAGATAAGATGAATAGAGCTAAAGTTTATGAAGAAAGAAGAATATGATAGATCCCAATTTATTTCAATGTATTTGCTCTTTTATATTTCCTTAGATACTTGTTAAAGAGCTCAAAATATAATAACTTAAATCCTAGACACACCCACTAAACCTTAAAACACTTAGGCAAATCCTAAAATCAAGTTAGCAAGCCAAAACAACTATTAATTTGCCTTATTAGATGTTCAAACACTTCATCAGACATCCAATAACCCATTTTAAGATGTCCAGACATTTGATCATACATCCAATAACCAGAACCCAAGCCCTGAGTCTTTGGCATTTGCTTTCAGACGTCCATACCTTGTGTTAGATGTTTAGAGCCACCTCCAAACGTCTGTAGACCTTCCCAGATGTCCAATAGTTGATCGTTATGATTAAATGACCTAAATCTTGTTAGACGAAATCATGATTTCCCAACTTACGAAAAATTCGATTCTTAGTAACACCTTACATTAGACGTCCAACACTATGATCGACGATCCTATAGACATCAAATGATTAAGACCATATACGCTGCACAAGATCCAATCTAATTTTAGGGAGATTACCTTACAGAATTAGATGTTGATCAATTTATTAGATGTTTAATTATGCTGTCATAATTAATTATTGCTTTTCACTCATTGAGAATTCGATCAAATTTTGGATTTGATTCCAACGGCTATGAAACCTCTCCCAAGCCTTCTTGAACCTTCCTAACACATTTATAAATAGTTTAGAGCATCTCTTTTGTTTAGACAGAAATAATTCTTTCCACTTTATACTCATTTTGTGAGAGATCAAAGAAGAGAAACTTAGTCGTTGCTTTCAACTCTCGGCACTCTGCATGCGAGAACATCGATACGCTGCGCCTTCATGTAATTACACTTCCATCTCAGGGAAGATCATTAACCCTATAGGAGCTTAGTTTAATTTACATTTTGGATTTTATAGGTCTTGTTTAGTTGTAGTAGTTGGTAGGTATTCGTATTTCAAATTCCCGTCTTCTTGTGAGACAATTCTCTTCATGAAGAAGAGGGGTTTGAGGTATACTACCTTCGGTCCAAACTAGTGTCGTATTGAGGTTGTGCCACCTCATTTTAAGTGATACGTATAATAGATTTGATTGACTAGGTCGATTGGAAAATCCTATGTTGAGGTGACTTAGGTAGTCGCTTTTACCCTTGGGGTTTCCACCTAAAAATCTATTATTGCTTGTGGTGAATGTTTCTGTGCAAATGAATTTTCTTTTGCAAGTGTTCATCATTTTATTTTTCTCGCACTATTTACCCCCCTCTAATGCAACTTATACAAAGCTCATCTTGTAACTAAAGGGTTTACACAACAATTTGGTGACTTCCATGGGATTTTTAGCCTTGTTGTCAAGATGGTCATTGGTTTACGTCATTGAGTCTTGCCTTTAGTTGCAATCGAGTCTCACATTAATTAAATGTTAAAAATGTCTTCCTACATGGAGAATTACAAGAAATTTACATAGAGTAGCCTGATGGTTTACAAGATGGTTACATAGCCTCAGCAACACCACGTGTGGGACCCAACTCCCCCTCCAACCGTTGCTGGTGGAGAACACCTAGTAGCATTCTTGGGTGGAGGCTGCTATGCTGCTGCTGCGTAGCTTGGAGAAGCTGATGTGGTGCCAGCGAGGAGAAGAGGAGGGGCAACGATAGTGAAGAGGGAGAGAGAAGGGATTTAGGTGTAGGGTTTGGAGGCTTTGTTTGGTAGGATACCAGAACCCGATCTAGGATCGCGCTTTAATACCAAGTGAAAAAATGAGTAATCTTATTCTTTCAAGAAACCCTATACCTCTTTATATAGAGGAGAGGTGTGGGAAAATAACAAGACATGTTCAGAAAAAGAAATAACAAACCCGAGTGCAAGAAAGTAAATAAGAAAAGGGGATATGTCAACATGTCACTTATTAGCATTGCCAAAAAAAAAGAGAAAATAAGGGAAGGAAAAATATTGAGAAAAAAGAAAAAAAATGATGATGATGAAAAGAGAGGAGAAGCTTTTCTTTATTTAATTTTCTTCTTTAGTTTCTTTTCTGTTAAGACTCATATTTATCTCTAGTTGTTTTACCAATTTTGGTGGATTTTTTGTTATTTTTATTTTGATATGGACATGCACTATTATTTACTAAAACCTTTCTCTTTATAAAAAGGTATTGGGTCCTTTTCTGAGAAATAAGATTTCTTATTTTCTCTGACTTGGTATTAGAGTGGCGATCCTAGGAACGATGCTTCGATATCCCACTTGCAGTTTGCCTCCGAAACCCATCCACCCTAACCCTGATCTCCTTGTCGGCTGCTGCCTCCCCCCTCAGGCTGTAGTCAACCAGCAAGAAGGGCAGCGCCGCTCTTGCAGGGTTGTCGCCCGCCCAACCATGGGGGGGGTGGGGGGGCTCCTCGAGTTGGGGCTCTGCTCCGCCCTGTAGCCCTTGCCCAGTAAAGCGCCGACCGGCTAAGCGTTGCCCAGCAGCCGAGGAGCTATTTTGCTTTGGTCGCTCCGCATCTCCAGCAGCGCCGCCCAATAGGCGCATCCTCCGGCAGCGTTGACTGCTTCCCTCTCTAGCAGAGCGTCGCTCGGGTGACCAACCCTGTAGGTGCGCGGCTTCTTGCTACTGCTACGTCTACAGGGTGCTCCGCCGCTGCTTCCTACTCCTGTGGTGCTTGCTTAAACCACCAACAATATCGTTTGCGAGTGGAGGTGGCCAGTGGCTGATTGTCTTGCCAATGAGGGAGAGTAGCATCCTTTAGAGGCACTGTTAGGGACTCCCCAATCCTTAACATGCGCTAAATCTTGATCTAAGAGGTGCCTGGGATTCTAGATATGATCTCTAGGATCTCTAGATCTTAGATCTCATGTTCTAGAGATCACTTTCTCCTTGGTTTTAGAATTTTCAGATCTGAAAATGATCTTTCAGATCTCCTTTTTGGCATATTCTATCCAAGTATTTAGCTCGAGATGGCATTGGATACTGCTACTGTGACAGGGATGGTAGAGTATGCGAGCAGAAGCCACCTTGGTGAAAGGTGGTAAGTTGATTCTGGTGCTTCACAACATCTGTGGGGATTAGGCCTATTTTAGGTCACTCAATTTCGTTACACTAGGGAGAACGGTAAATGTTGCTGATGGCAGGCATGCTCCAATTGTTGGCCGGGGGGAAGTGTCTGTTACCCCCACATTGCGATTGTTAAGAACACTACATGTGCCTGAGTTGCCCATGAGCTTGTTGTCCGTAAGCAGGATCACGAAGTTTCTTCATTGCAAGGTTATTTCGATGAGATTGGATGTATTATTTAGGATAAGTTCATTAGGAAGACAGTCGCCAAAGGTATATAGGAGAATGGTCTTTACCACCTTGGCTAAGAGCCATTTGCAAGAGCTAGTAGGTATGACGGTGGGAGTGCCTTACAGTGGCACGTTCGTCTAGGTCACCTGCCTCTGGATTACATCAGGAGGGTGATTCCACATATTACCTGCTGCTATTATTAGGTGTGATGCCTGCCAATTAAGTAAGCATCATCGGTCTTCTTTTCCTACCAGTACTTCTCCTGGATCAATAGCTACTTTTGAGTTACTATGGATGTCTAGGGATTGATTAGAGTTCCAAATAGGATGGGACATTGTTATTATCTTGTTGATAATTTCACCAGAGCATCCTGGGTGTTTCTTCTAAAGAACAAGGGAGATGTTGGAGGTGTTATAGAGACTCTTCTCTTGGAGATCAGGATTCAGTATTCTGTCACAAGGAAAATTGTACGAATAAATAATGCCATCAAGTTCTGCACTGCTAGACTTGCAGAGTTCTACAGGACTCGTGGGATTGTCTACCAGATCACTTGTCCCCACACCTCAAAGCAGAATAGGGTTCCAGAGTGGAAGCACAGACACCTGTTAGAGGTTACCCACACTCTTCTTATCCACCACAATGTTCCACAAAAATAATGGGGGGATGTTGTTTTGATGGTGTGCTCCCTCATTAATAGGATGCCGAGTTCAATCCGTCACGAGCAGATGCCGATTCTTTTGTTACATCCAGATGGTGAGTTTTTCCATCTGTCTCCTAAGACTTTTGGGTGTGTTGCTTTTGTTCATGTGCCATCACCAAGCCATGATAAGCTTGCTCGTTGCGCTAAGTGCTTCTTAGGGTACTCCAGGAGTTAAAAGGGATATCGATGTTATGATCCCATCCACTATAGGCATTATGTTAGTATTGATGTGACTTTTCATGAGACGACACCGTATTTTTCTATTGTTGGACAGACAAGTGTTTGTGATGATGCAACTCTCATGCTTATTCCTCCTATTCCACTTTAGGTGATTCCGATCACATCTCTACCGACTTCTTCGAGCTCCACTATACCTTTGGATGACTACCAGAGATTGCATGGTCCACTGCGCACATATAGTAGACCTCATGCGACACTACAGAGGCCACCGCCTGCACTTGTGATTGATATTCCATACGCAGTTGGGATGGGTTCTGATGACAGTGATCAGCTAGTTCGACTTGATCCCCCTTATAGTGCAGATCACAATAGTAGTAAGGTTTCTTCTGCAGAGACTCAGTTAGAGATACCAGATGATTCTGACTTCCTATTGCCATTAGGAAGGCGTCCTGCATGTATGAGTCTAGATATCGTATTGCAGACAGTTTGGCTACAAATGGTCTTGGTTCTCAATTTGGCAAGTTTTGCTAGGCACTTATAGCCTCACACATTCCGTCTACCTATCAGCAGGCCATGCTCGATCCAAAGTGGTGTCAAGTCATGGAGGATGAGATGGCAGCGCTTCAGAGTAAACAAACTTGGGAGCTCACCTCACTTCCTACAAACGTGCGACTAGTTGGCTCTAGATGGGTCTTTACCTTGAAGTACAACCCTAATGGGTTTATTTCAAGGTATAAGACTAGGTTGGTCGTAAATGGGTTCACCTAGACATATGGGGTGAACTTCTTTAATACTTTCTCTCCCGTTGTGCGACTTGCCATTGTTCGGGTACTTATCTCTGTTGCTGCTCACAGAAATTGGCGTTATACCAACTTAATGTGAAGAACGCTTTTCTATACAGTGATCCTTAGGAGGAGGTTTATATGCAGCAGCTCCCAGATTTTGAGATTTAGGGGGAGTATATGAGTAAACTCAGGAAAGCTATCTATGGCCTTAAGCAGAGTTCGAGAGCCTGGTTTCAGAAACTCTTAAATATGTTGCAGAGGATGAGGATGCAGATCTTCTTTAGATCGCTCTCTATTTGTCAGGAAAATAGAGAATGGTGTGGTAGCACTATGACCTAATTATCACCGGTGATGATGAGGTTGGGGTAAGACAGGTCAAGGAGTCTCTTGTACAACAGTTTGTTATGAAAGATCTGGGCCATCTTAGATACTTCTTGGGGATCGAGGTCGCTAGGAGTAGAGATTGGATTGTTTTTTCTCAATGCAAGTGTGTGTTGGATGTTTTTCAGGAGATAGGTATGCTAAGGTCCAAGCCAGCCAATATTTCTATGAATCCTAAGGCACATCTTCATGATGAGGCAGAGGCAGCTAATAGCAAAGCATACAGACAGCTTGTGGGCAAGTTGTTATATCTGACTATTACCAGACCTGATATTGCCTTGGCAGTAGACAAACTTAGCTAGTTTATGGAGAGGCTAACGAAGCTGCACTGGTAGGTAGCTATGTAAGTGCTGAGATACTTAAAGAAAGCACCAGATCATGGTATTCTTTTTCAGAGATGCTTTCTTATGATAGTGGTAGGATATTCCGATGTTGACTATGCTGGTTGTGTGCTTGACAGGAAATCCACCATTAGTTTCTATACCTTTGTGGCTCGTAATCTGGTTACCTGGAGGAGCAAGAAACATGGGGCAGTTTCTCGCTTTAGTGCAGAGTCAGAGTATAGAGCAATAGCCCAGACTGCTGCAGAGATGGTCTGGATACGATCTCTACTGTATGATCTGCATGTCCAGATTGTGGGACATATGGAGATGCGATGCAACAATTGGGTGACTACATACATAGCCAACAACATGATGCTCCATGAGAGCACCAAACACGTTGAGGTTGACTGCTACTACACCAGAGATCTTATACAATGTGGTTTGCTGCGTATTACTTATGTTGTATCTGAGAATCAGACTACTGATGTGTTCACGAAGCCTCTACCTCGATTGGCATTTAACTATTGTTGTTCCAAGCTGAGCATGATTGACATCTATGCTCTAGCTTGAGGGGGAGTGTTGAGACTCCTATTTATCTCTAGTTGTTTTACCACTTTTGGTATATTTTTTGTTATTTTTATTTTGATCTGTACATGCATTGTTATTTACCCAAACCTCTCTATATAAAGAGGTATTGGGTCCTTTTCTGAGAAATAAGATTCCCTATTTTCTCTGACTTTTTCCTATATGAGTATGAGAGATAGGGGGAGTATGTGGGCCTCTTTGTGTACCCCATATGAGACTCTTTTCTTTGTGGTCCTCATATGAGAAGCATTTTACCCATATATGAGAGCAACAAAAAATTCCTGCATAGAAGAAACCACTACCTAGGTCTCCAAAGGAGAGACCTCTCTTTGAGTTTCTCTGTGGGAGAGGCTCAGTCTCTTGGTCTCCATGAGAGACCCTTTTTAGAGTCTTCAAAATGGGAGGCATAGGCACTATAGCCAGTTTCAAGTATTCATCTCCAGACTCCGACATACACTTGCTTACAAGCAAGAACGAAGATGCAGGGAAGCTGGTGACCCAACAACATCAGTTGAAGTCTCTTGAGTGTTGTGCTTTTGATTTGTAGAGTAAGGATTTCTTTTGTACAAGCTGAGCTCTCAGTGGAGAGTTGTAGTAAGGCTTGTTTGTAGTCCCACATCACATGTGGGCAAGTTTGTGAGAGTGGTTGCCTAGAGAATAGAAATATCTCGCCCTATAGGGGCCTAATCCTGTGATTTTCTCCTTGCTTCTTGATTACTTTAATATTTATGTTCGCTATTATTCCGCTTATATATTTTTTATGAAAGGGATCGTTCCACTACAGCCTTGGGAACAGGTTGTAGAAGATAGGGTAGTGTCAGTGAGGAAGACTGGCTACCAAGGGTTGTCCCAATGAGGGAAACCATCCATCTCTTTACTGCTTTGACTTGTGTTGGTAACTGGAAGACATTTTAGCTTGGTGCTAGGAGTTGAAGAGGTTAAGCAAAAGGTCTTCGAGTGAGAACAAGCAAACAAGAGGCTCCGGTAGTGTTGCTGTAATGAGAGGAAGGGCCCTTGGACCTTAGTAGTGCACTAACAAGGCCATTTGAAGAGTGTTCCACCAGTGGGTGTTTGGATCAAGTGCTACTTAAGCAGTCAGAGAAAATGATTTATCTTATTCTCAAATGAAACCCTGCACCTCTTTATATAGGCAGAGGTGTTAGAAAAATAACATCATGAGTCCAACATGACAAGAAACATGACAAATGACTCCAATAATTCTAATAAGTGCCCTACCAACACTCCTCAAGTTGGAGCATATATATTAATGATGCTTAACTTGGAACAACACTTATCAAAAGCAGATCTGGCAAGTGGCTTCGTGAATATGTCTGCAATATGATCTTCAGATGATACAAATGAAGTGTAGATAATTCCATGTTGTATCAAGTCTTTAGTATAGTGGCCATCAACGTCGACATGTTTTGTCCACTTATAAAACATTGGGTTGTTGGCAATATAAGTAGCAGCACAATTATCACATCTCATCTCCATTGGTCCCTCTTCCTGAATATGGAGATCATGTAAAACAGATCTGACCCAAATCATTTCTGTAGTTGTCTGAGCTATAGCCCTGTACCCTGATTCTGCACTGGACCTAGATACCACCTGCTGCTTCTTGCTTCTCCATGTCACTAAGTTGCTAGACACAAGTATAGAATTTAGTTGTTGATTTCCTGTCTATCATGCACCTTGCATAGTCGGCATTAGAGTAGCCAACAATACTCATAGATGCACCCCTTTGAAATAAAACCTCTGCCAGGTGCTTTCTTCATATACCTAAGCACCTGTATAGTAGCATTCCAATGCTGCCTGGTCAGTTTGCCCATGAATTGACTGAGCTTTCCTATTGCAAGGGAAAGATTCGGACGTGTAATAGTAAGATACAATAATTTACCGACCAACTGCCTATATGATCTGCTATCTATAGGTGAAGACTCAGTATCATAGAGATATCCTTTGGGATCCATAGGTATATTGGTAGGTTTGGATCACATCATTCCTGTTTCTTGCAAAATATCAAGGGCATACTTCCGTTGACTAAGAACAATGCCCTTTTTGCTGCGTGCCACTTCAATCCTAAGAAAATATGAGCTCACACAGATCCTTCATCACAAAGGCATTAGCCAACTTCCTTTTTATCTCAGCTATCTTAGCAACATCTCCAGAGAGGATCAAGTCATCCACATAAACAAGAAGTACAAGCACTTCCTTTTTACTCTTTCTGACAAATAAAGAGTAATCAGCAGAGGACCTTACAAGTCTCATTACATGTACCTCCGAGAGTCTCTGGAATCATGCTCTTGAACTTTGTTTCAAGCCATAGATTGCTTTCTTCAATCTGCATACACACTACCCTTGAGCCTCAAACCCAGGCGGTTGTTGCATATAGACTTCCTCCTGAAGATCTCCATACAAGAACGGGTTCTTGACATCCAACTAATGAAGAGGCCAGTAACAATGAGCTGCTACAGACATCAAAATCCGAACAGTAGACAGTTGAGCAAACAGAGAGAATGTATCAAAGAAATCTACCCCATAGTTTGGGTAATCCCTTTGCCACCAATCTTGCCTTGTAGCAAGAGATCATGCCGTCTGGGTTGTATTTAACGATAAAGACTCAATGACACCCAACTGTTGTGGCATGAGGAGGCAAGGTAGTCAAGTCCCACGTCCCTTTAGACTGTGAAGCAGCCATCTCATCCTCCATGGCCTGACGCTAGTTTGGATCCAGCATGGTCTGCTGATGGGAGGTAGGAACATATGTTGCAGATAATATCGCTGTGAAAGCAGCAAAGGAACTACCGAGGTTGGCAGTGGAGACTATCTGTACATTATAATACTGGGCACAGCTGCGTGGAGCCTTTCGAATGGCAATTGGGAGATCGATATCCTCTTCACTATGCTCAGTAACAATTGGAGTATGAGATTCATCAGAGGAACCTGCACAAGTACCACTAGGAAAACTCACGTCAGTATCAACACATACCTGACTAGGGGAGGAGATAGGTGGTTGAGGTGTAGTGGGGTGTGTTTCTGTCACCAGGCATGCTGTCTGTATGTCACGGGTAGCGTATATACCTGAGTATTTTTTGCTCTCTGCCTCATAGAAATCTCTGTGGTAGGTATATCCTCATGATGTGTAATAGGGATTTGCTCCAAGGGAATTGGTAGAATAGGCATAGGAGCCAAATTCCTCTCAAATGTCACCTGATGACCATCTGTAGAGAAATAAAGAATAAGCACATGAAATGTGACATGTGAAGTCACATATTGTTTCTTACCACGTAGGTCATAACATCTGTATCCTTTCTGGGTGCTACTGTATCCTAGAAACACACACTTCACTGCTCTTGGAGCCAACTTGTCTCTGCCAAGGCTAAGAATGTGAACAAAAACAACACAGCCAAACACGCGAGGTGTAACAGTGAATAGATCCTTCTCAGGATAAAGAACCAGCCATGGAACTTGTTCTTGTATGGCTGAGTTGGGCAATCTATTGATCAAATAACATACAGTCAACACTGCATCTCCTCAATACACCTGTGGCACATTGTGCTAGATCAATAATGTTCTCGCCACATCAAGCACGTAACGGTGCTTTCTACTACACCATTCTGTTGCGACGTATGTGGACAGGATGTCTGAGAGATTACAAAAGCCTGCCAACTTAGATGTCTAGAACTCTTAAAAGCATTATCATACTGCATAATCTTCACGAAAGTAGAAAATTGAATCTTTACTTATAAGAGAAATGTTTTAATCACTGATCCAACATCAGATTTATTTTTCAAAAGAAATAACCATGACATCCTAGAAAAATCATCTATAATAAGTAGATAAAACTATGACCCAATCTGTTTGGGATATGACTTGGTACCCATATATCCATATGCAGTAAATCAAAGAAAGCATTAGAACTATGAGATGAACTAGGAGGAAAACTGGTCCTGTGATGCTTTCCCAGCTGGCATGCATCACACAATTTCTATAGCCGATGAAATATGAGGAATGACACGTCAAAGCCTGTCCAGTGATGGGTATTCAAGACGTCGATGCCACTGAAGAGCTGTACCAGTACCAAATGCAACCTCGCCCTGACATGAAGCGACAACTGGATTCTGGACCAAGTGATACACATCTCCTTCCTCATGTCCGTCACCAATCGCCCTCATTGTGAGTTTGTCCTGAAAAATACAGCCTAGCTCATCAAATATTGCACGACAGTGCAACTTTTGTAATTCTACTTACAGACAAGACTAATAGAAAATTCTAGAACATAAAGAACATCAGGCAATGTCAAAATAGGAGTCATTGTAACATCTCTTCTGCCATAAATCCTACACTGCCTGTCATCTGCTACCTGCACAGATCTCCCTGTGGGAACATTATGAACCTGTCCAAAACATGTCTCATCCCCACTGAGATGTTGAGATGTGCCAGAATCCACCAAATACAATGTACTGTCAGTGTTACCAAACCTGTAAGAGGAAGTCATACCTGAAGTGGCTAAGGTAGTAGTATTTACAGTAGTAGTAGTCTCCTGGGTCAGCTGGAAGAGACGCTGGATCATAGCATCACAGTTTGCACGAGACACCATGTTGCTTCCCTCCTCCAAAGCGATAGCTTGGTTGGCCATGGGAGGTCGACCATGCTTTGTCCAACAAGAGGCCTCTGTATGGCCAATCTTTCCATAGTGCAAGCAAATGGTGCGAGGTCTGCCACACGTACCTCGACCACCACGCCTTCTCCTCCTGGTGAATGGAGCACCACGTCCTCCTCGTGCAGTAGCAACAAGTACAGGAGTTTGTCCACTTTTTGACACGGGTTACCTAACAACCACTCTGCTCATGCAACTAGAAGCCTCCTCCAGAAATGGAAGCTCATCCAGAGTAAGGATCTGGGACCTAGCAGCCTCATAGTTAGGCCCAAGTCCGTCAAGAAACTGAAGGACAGCATACTCCTTCCTATGTGACCTCTAAGTGGCACACGTGCAAACAGGTTGGCAGACATTATATTTCTCAAGAAGCCCCTTTAGGATGGCATAGTACTGCGACAAAGACTGACCCTCCTGTTTGGGACAACTAAGGGCATGGTGAATCTCAAATACTTTATTGGAATTCTTTTTATGAGAATATGTATCACGTAGATAATCCCACATCTCCTTGGCGATCTTGTAGTACATGATCTCATCATCGATCTGAGGCTCAACGGAATTCATGATCCATGCACGAACCATGGAATTATCTTTCTTCCATGTGCCATTCTTCGCTATTTTATCATGTGGCTCCATCTCCAACAGTAGATGTTCCTTCTCATGCTCCTCAATGGTCATGAGGAATGTCTGAGACCATCTAACATAATTGGCCTCGTTCAACTTGGCGATATGAACAAAGAAAGGAGGTTTATAACCTTCGTTATCCATAGCGGTAACCAATGACACTTCTGAAGAGTCAGAGGAGGCCATCGTGCCTTAGGATTGTCACAAGATGCCACTAATGCGATCTGAAATCAATATTCAAATCTGACGACTTCACAATAAGAGAAAAGTAATCTTTTGAACATGAGATCTAAGGCCAATAAACCCTAGAAAACATCTCAAGAATCACAGAGATCCTGTAGATCAAGTTATAGTGCATGTTAGGATGTTAAGACATGTCCTAACAGTGCTTGGATAGGCTCGATCAACCCCAAGAGACACCACCGCGACCTGTAGGTGATGGCGGCGGAGGTGGTAGCGTTGCCACGGTCAGAGGCGGTGCTGCTGCGGTCAGAGGTGACGCTCTGGCGACGGGAGGCGCTATCCTGAGGTTAGGGGAGGCGTCGGGACGATGCTTTGAGGTGCTGGATCAACCTCTGGGCAGCACTACGACCTTAGGGCGGTGTCGCGACCTCCAGATAGGGCCTTAGCGTGAGGAGCGGCAGCGTAGACAGGACCTCAGCGCGAGAAGCAGTGGCGCAGGGCCTTGAGGCGACGTTGCAGAACTCACAGAGGGGCGGCGATGCCTTGTAGGGCATGAGGCAAGTCCGCTAGGGCCTGTTGGTGGTGCTAGCACTCGAGGAAGGTGATCTGCAGCTTGAGGACAAGCAGCAGGCCTTGTTAGGGCACTTGAGTAGTAACACCTGCGACGAGCACCAGCAGCCGCTACGACCGCTGCAGCAACTTCCTAGGGCCGACAATGGCTCCCGCTGGTGTGAAACAGGAGTTAGGGTTTTGGTGGAGTACGAAGGCTCGTGAGGGGTGGGATACCAGATTGCCGATCTAAGATCGCAGCTCTAATACCAAGTCGGAAAAAAAGACTTGTCTTATTCTCAAATGAAACCCCACACCTCTTTATATAGGCAGAGGTGTTGGGAAAATTACATCATGAGTCCAACATGATAAGAAACATGACAAATGACTTCAATAACTTTAATAAGTGCCCTACCAACATAAGCCTTTAAGGTTTGGTGGCATGTGGATTCCCTAATGGAACCCTATTGGCAATGGATGGGATTTCATTAGACACGGTGTGACTATGGCAAGGCTCATAGGAGCTGGTCCGCACTAGTAGGAAGACCGGCGATGGGTAAAGCTGCAAGGATTAATGCCAATCTTCCTTCTAGATGTGGATCTATACACTTGAAATAAGAAGAAAATCCTAAAAACAAATTTTTTTCGTGACAATCGGACTGCCAACCTAGGGATGTTGAGAAAAATGAAATCCTTTAATCAACAGAGGAACCCTACGTGATTTTAAATATAGAGACACAGGAGAAAATCATAAAAGAACTCGTTAAAAAAAGAAAAGAATACAAAATCACATTGTTTAATTTGTTTACTCTTAACAATTATAGTGAGGAGAAATGCTTGGTTTTGATTTTGGTTAGTCAAAATTTTCATAATATTGAAGCTCTGTCGAATTCAATGCCAAGGTCCAAATCTAAGTGAAAACTTCAATAGTAAAAAAATATTGTACTTTCGATTTTGTGAGATGTGCAACAAAATTACAAATGATGAATGGCTTAATGATGACTATGTTATGATTTCGGTCGGTACAGATAGCAACTATGAATAGCGTGTCTCTCAGAAAAAAAAAAAAACTATGAAGTGTCAATGATGGATTAGATGAAATAGACACTTTGGATTAGATCTGAACTAGCAAAAATGATAGATTTTCTCAGAACTTTGATGATCCAGGGTAGGTGTGATTTGACGCACTGGATAATATGCATGCTCCATTTATGTTCTTCAAAAGAAATGTAGGCTGCATGTATGTGGCTTAATTTCCATGACAATTACCAGATGAATTTTGCAAGATGATTACTCATGACTCTTTATTGGCAACCTAGCTAAAATGGAAACTATAAATGCTAAATTCTTCTTGAAGGGGGTATATAAGTCTGCTTGCTGGACTGGAGTGGATGGCAAGATGCTCTAGTCAATAAAGTAGCCAGGAAATAATGTACAGCTTTGCTTTTAAGGATTTTTCTTTCACATAAAAGAGTGACCAAAATATATTCCATAACTTGTGTCAGGAAGGTCTCCAAATAATATTTGTTTCATAAATTATTTTACATTATCATATTTATGAGAGTGGGCCATATACCTGTAAGCCAAGAGTGCAGTAAATACACATCAAACAAAATATTGTCCCTAGATATGGCATTAAACTTGGAATTAGATATAAGAATGTGGCCACAGATGCTCTGAATCGTCGGGCATGCGTTAGAATTCGTATAAGACGCAACATTCTTGCAATCAAGAGGTAGCGAATCCTGTCATAAAGGAGTAAACAACAAACATTTAAACAAAAAATCATGCCCAGGAAATATTTAGGACTTAAACAAGTCATTTGCAGTTTTAGGTTCTACTTTATATGAACTATGAAGTAAACTATAGAAGAAGAAACAAATAAGTATTTGAGTCAAAGGCAACTATTGTTGATACTCCTATTTATCTAGCATTTTATTATTAGTTATTTCTTTATGGATATGTCTGCTATTTAGCCATACCTCTCTCTATATAAAGAGGTATTGGGTTCCTTTCAATGAAATAAAACTTGTCATTTTCTCCTTGGTATCAGAGCACGGTTTTAAGTCGGGTTTCTGATATCCCATCGAAAAAGGACCTCCAAACCCTAAACCTAACCCCCTTTCCCTTCCTCACCGCTGCCAGCATACTTCACCAGACCAACACCATCCTCTTCACCGCCGTCTACTATAGTAGGGGCAACCAAGGGCTGTAGCGGTGTCGTGGGGGACTTGTTGGCCCTTGCAGTGGCTGTTGCAGCAGTTCTCTGGGCCAACCAAGGTTGGGTGACGACTGTGGAGACACCCCCCATGTTGATCGCCGCCCTCTGATGGGTTGCTGCGCCCCCTGTTGATCGCCGCTCATCCTTCATCCTAGTGATGTAACCCTTGAGGCTGGTCATCTCCTCTCCACTTTTGGTGGAGTGGAACCTCAAGAGCTCGGCTGACTTCGCCCTGCTCAGAGGATCTTGTTCATCGCAGGGCTGCAGCATCTCCCCTGTCCTTGATCTATTCAGAGGATCTCCTCTTCGCTTTTGCTGCAACATCTCCCTACAGGGCTGCACTTCATCGTAGTACTAATGCTACTATTGTTGATGCCCATCGGCTGTTGTTGGTAGGCCTGTCAAGAAAGTGTCAACTCATTTAACTTGACCCGAAATCGACTCGAATATTGTGCCCGAACCCATTTAAATTAAATGGGTTCAAACCTGTTTAACCCATTTTATAAATGGGTCAGGTTTGGTTTTAAACCAATAAACCTGTCAAACCTGCCTAACCTGATACCCCTCTCCCTGTAACCCTACCCCCTACCCGATACCTGCAGTGCCCGCACCCCCCTTTCCCCTTGCAGTTGCAGCCGGCCCTAAACTCCCCAAGTCATTTCCCCTACCCAACCCTACCCAAGTGACTGAGAGGAGAGGAGAGGAGAGGAAACCTAAGGTCCCTAACTCTCTCGAATCTCGACTCTCGCGGCGCCGCATAACTGCAACGTGCCAGCGACGATCGATCGATGTGCTTCCGGAGGTGGAGGGTGGCCACGACGGCGTCTAAGCTCTGCACAGTAGACGGCGGTTGCGGAGAGGCTGATGGTGAGCAACTGTGAGCCTGTGGCAGGACGATGCTCAGCCTCTCAAGTCGATGAGATCGACGTCGATGGCATCTCCATCGACGAAGCCACGACCACGAGGGCATCGCCAGCGTCGGCAGAGCGTCGACTCGCAGCGACAAAGGCAGAGGCTTAACTCTTGAGTGTGTTGCTTGCTGTGAGTCTGCGACTGCGGAAGGTTGGCTCGAGTGATCCCTACCCCGATCTCCCCCTTGCAAGTGTGTTGCTTGCTTCTTCGGATCTTCTCCTTCTTTAGATCCGTGTTGGCACGCTTGCTTTTTCAGGGAGGCCCACTGCTCGCAGCCACTCCCTAACTCCCATCTGCTGCTCTGCACCACCATTTGCCATTTGGTCCGTTCCACCCAGGCTCCCACATCTCTGTTCCGACACTGCAGCCTGTAGGCGCCCTCGACCCCTCGATATGGAATCTCATAGAGAGGTAAAATTTCTAGGTGGTTAAATTCTATACACACTTTTTTTTATGCTTAGTGATTTTTTCTGTTGGTATTCATTCGTAAATCATCAAGTACGTTTGAATCATCGTATACATTTGAATTATCGTATATGTTCACCTGATAACGTAGATTGACCTAATTTACTGAGAAATGTCTTTCTGATATAACTTAATCATATGGCAAGATAGCATTCTCTATCCGTGGACCATGTCTTCAGAGCTTTACATTTTTTAATATTGTAATTTATATCCTTTCAATAGTCATGCCATTGTGAATGGATATTTGTATCCAGATGAAAGTTGTAATATATATCCATATCCACGAAAATGGATACTACAACAATAGTAGAATGAATCATAAGAACATTGAAATGGGAAACACATGTCCAACTAAATAGGGATATCATTACCATATGTTGAAATTATATGTCACTGTGTTAAAATTTTACTTTTTAATTAATCAATTAATGAGTTTAAGTATAATGTGTCATTGTGGAATGTTTATGGTGATGGTTTTTTAATTTATAGATTGTTGTTTGTGGTAATGGAGCTGATGAAAATGATAAGAATGAGGGTATTCCAAGGACAGAAGTCACTTTTCAAAATGAGGGACGTAAAGGAAAGAATGTTTCTGAAGTAAAAGAAAACGAAAAACGTAAGAGGAAAAGAACTTCAAGGGCATGGAATTATTTTGAAATAATTGAAAGGAAAAATAAAGGTGATCCCGAAAAGGCTAAGTGTAAGAAATGCGATGCTGAGTTGATTTGTGAGAGTAAGACCAATGGGACTACAAATTTATAGCATCACATTGATGATACATGCCCTAGAAGAGACATGCAAGCTATTGGGCAACGCATACTAGTTCGTGATTCAGGATCTATGACAATGAAATCCAATGTTCTTGATCCGAAGAAATTTCGAGAGCTATTATCCCACGCTATCATTAAGCATGATCTTCCATTCTCTTTTGTGGAGTACGATGATATAAAAGAGATATTCAGTTGTATGTGAAGACATGAGAGTCATCACGCAATACTGCTAGATCGGATGTCATGGACATATATTTAAGGGAAAAAAGTCTCTCAAATCATGATTATCTTCTGGAAGAATTAGCTTTACCATTGATTTATGGACTTTAATAAACACTGATGGTTACATATTGATAATGATTGGAAGTTACAAAAGAAGGTCTTGAGTTTTTCCATTCTTCCTCCACCTCACACAGGTCTAGCTATATATGAGAAAATATTGGAGATAATAAATGAATGGAAACTTGAGAAAAAAATCCAGGGGTTTACATTGGATAATGCATCTTCCAATGATGCATTTGCATGATGTATGAGGGATTACCTTTCTTTGAATGATTTGCTGGTGAGAAGTGGGAGCTTTTTCCATAATAGATGTTGTGCTCACATACTAAATTTGATTGTTAAAGGACTTCAAAGTATTCACGAGCTTGTTAATAAGGTTAGAGAAAGTATGAATGTATGTGAGAGGGTCACAAGTAAGGAAGCAACGGTTTATGCAATGTGTGAAACAAGCATCTCTTATTAGGAAAAAGGGGTTATGGCAAGATGTTCCGACAAAATGGAACTCCACCTACTTGATGCTTCAAAGTGCACTTCATTATAAAAGAGCTTTCTCTCATTTGAAGCTTATAGATTCATCATACATTCATTGCCCTTTTGAAGGAGAATGAGATTTGATTGAAAGGGTAAATAAGCTGTTGGTTGCATTTTACAATGCAACTTGTGACTTTTCAGGTATCCATCATTCGTTTTCTACTTGATGTTCACCCTTCAAATTAAACAAAATGATCTTTCATTAAATGAAATATTTTATGTATTTTATGTTTCAGGTGTAAAATATGTTACAGCAAATTAGTACTTCCCTCATGTCTTCTTGATCCAGATTAAGTTGGTGGAAGCAATCAATTCTGGAGATAATGTTTTACAAAGTATGGCTTTTCTCATGTTTGAAAAATTTAAGAAGTATTGGACTGTTTATAGTAGCATTCTTGCAATTGCCATCATCTTAGATCCCAGGTATAAATTGAGGTTCATAGAATTTTCTTATAAGAAGATCTATGGACCTAATTCCATTGAATTTGAAGAAGTTAAGTATGAATTGTTTGCTTTATTCAATGAGTACATGTCAAGTAACATCACAAACTTAATCATCACAACTCCATCACGGGATAGTGAACTTCCTCAAGCTACTCCCGATGCAATGGCAATTGCAGAAGAAACACATTTTTTTGCCATAATCTCTACATTCGTATCTTATTTACTCAAAACCTTCAAATTAGTATAAATTACTGTATTACATATTTTCAAACTACTTGTCTATTGTATAGGAGTTCGACGATGAGAATACCTCTAATGTTTCTTCCAAATCTCAATTGGAATTGTATTTGGATGATGAACTAATTGATAGGAAGAAAAGCATAGACATCCTTCATTTTTGGAAAGAATCCGAATCACGGTATCCTCAACTTGCTACAATGGCAAGGGATGTCTTAGCCATTCCTTTATCTACTTTCGCTTCAGGATCCACATTTAGTGTTGGCGGTAGAGTTCTTGATAAATTCCGCAGTTCTTTGAAGTTAGAAATCGTTGAGGCTTTAATTTGTTCACGCGATTGGCTTTTTAATTTGAAAGGTAAGACTCAAGTATTTAACTTCTTATCTTTTTAGTTTTCCATTCTAGCTATCTTAATCAAGTAATTGATATTATATTTTTTCTTTAGTTCAAGATGAAATTATACTTGGAAAAGAGGAGTACAATGAAAATGAGGTAGTTGTTACTGATCTTGAAGAGGATAGTTTTTGTAATTTTGAGGTATGATTTTCAATATTTGATTAGAGATGCTTTTGAATTTATCAACACATCTTATACATTTTTTGGAACTTATCTTGAAAATGTCTATTATTATCTTATTGCATGTAGATATACATTGATGAAATAGATGTTTGGACTTTCGATACCCATTTCTCATCTTCTGCACATAAATAGATATTTGGACTTTTGATACCCATTTTTCATGTTCAGCACATTTTGGTGGGTTTGTTGTTGCTGCATTTGTTTAGGCAATGATAGTATGCTGCATGTGCATATGAGCGTGACTGGGTGCTTTGGCCTTTGGGTTATTAGACAATTTAAAAACACTTTATTTTCGTTATGTAGATGCTAAACATTAGACAATTATTTCTTCTAGGTGATTACACTTTGCATGTTGCATGAATGTGTAACAGTGTAGGCAAGATGTATTGTGTTCATATATGTGTAGTATTTGTAATGTGATGTCAAGTTTGTTTGTCTACATGGTAGCTTTGTAGAGTGTTTTCCCTTTTTGATATTGGTTGATCTTTTAGGTAGTTCTTGTCATGGCCTTTTTTCCCTTAATTTAATTTAGGGTTTGTCAGCGTAACGACATTGCTAGTGGTGTGATTGAAATATGCATTTCTCTAATCTTCAGCATGTTCACTTGTTCAGGTTCTCCTTTGCGCTGTTTTGGCATGGGCTCCATTCTCATAGTGGGATCTATTTTGGATAGTTATGTGAATGGTGTGGCAATCCTCTTATGTATAAATATTGTGCTATGAGTTCTTGCTATGTCAGGCATTGTTTTGTTCTTGCTTTTCGTATGCCCTCGTCTCTCTTTTAGGAAGGTCCATAGATTTTACATTGATAAATACATACATGCTTAAGAGTATAGAGACGAGCCTCTGATGGATGTTACGTAGATTTTTAGAACAATTCATCTTGTTCCAAGATTTTTTAAACTGCACTAGGTAGGGGAATTAATACGCTAAGTTTAATGCGTGAAACTGTCGGGTTATAAGATATGCCGCGAAAGATGTATTCACCCATTTAATCTGTCAAACCCATTTAACAAGTCATTCACCCATTTAACATATTTAAACTTGCCAAAGTCATGCAACCATCAAATCCGTCAAACCCATTTAACCCATTTAAACTTGCCAAATTCGACAAACCCATTTAACTCATCAAACCTAACAAACCCATTTAACCCATTTAAACCCGCCAAACTCGTTTAACTAAATGGGTTAAACGGGTTGGGTCGGGTTTTAAGACCTTAAACGGGTCGGTTTCGGATTTGGAGGTGTTGGACCCATTTACTAAATGGATCCACCCGACCCGACCCGATTGATGACGGGTTTAGGGTCAAACAGGTTGGATCCAACCCGACCTAACCCATTTGACACCCCTAGCTGTTGGTGATCGATACATCAAGGGACGTAGCGTTGCTTGGTTGATCTCTACAAAGGGCCGCTTGCCTTTGTAGGATGCTTCGTATGGTCCAAAAAATTCAAATTATAATTTGGTTGTCTCTCCTGTCTCGATGGCATTGGATATCGCTGCTGCAGCAGGGATGGTAGAGTATGCGGGTGTGATGCTGCAGGAGAATTACAGAAGTCCCCATGGTGCAGGATGGTTGGTTGATTCTGGTGCTTCATAGCACCTTTGTGGAGATCAGGCCTATTTCAGGTCATTCAGTTCCGTTGTACCAGGGAGAACGGTACATGTTGCTGATGCTAGGCACGCTCCAGTTGTTGGCCAGGGGGAAGTATCTGTGACCCCTATGTTGCGGCTGCTAGGAACACTACACGTACCAGAGTTTCCTATAAGCCTGTTGTTTGTAAGTAGCATCATGAAGGATCTTTATTGCAGGGTTATCTTTGATGAGATAGGATGCATTGTCCAGGATAAGTGTACTCGGAAAACCATTACTAGAGGTACACAGGAGAATGGTCTTCATCACCTTGGCTAGGAGCCTTTTGCTGGGGCCAACAGATATAATGGTGGGAGTGCCTTGCAGTGGCACACTCGTCTGGGTCATCTTCCTTTGGATCGCTTTAGGAGGGTGATTCCACACATTTCACCTGCCACGACTATTCGATGTAATGCTTGCCAATTAGGTAAGCATTATCTGTCCTCCTTTCCTACCAGTACTCCTGGATCAGCCGCTGCTTTTGAGTTACTCCATATGGATGTCTGGAGATCGAGTAGAGTTTTAGACAGGATGGGACATCGGTATTATCTCGTAGTTGATGATTTCACCAGAGTATCTTGGGACTTCCTTCTAAAGACCAAGGGAGATGTTGGATGTATCATAAAGACCCTTCTCTTGGAGATCAGGACTCGGTATTCTACCACGATAAAGATTATATGGACAGATAATGCCCTCGAATTCTGCACTGCTAGACTTACTGAGTTTTACAGAACTCATGGGATTATCCACCAAACTACTTGTCCCCATACTTCACAGCAGAATGGGGTTGCAGAGAGAGCACAGACACCTAGTAGAGGTTGCCCGCACTCTACTTATTCACCATAGTGTTCCACAGAGATACTGGAGGGATGTTGTTTTGACAGCATGCTACCTTATTAACAGGATGCCGAGTTCAGTTCATCACGAGTAGATACCGATTCTTCTATTACATCCAGATGGCGAGCTTTTTCACGTGTTCCCCAGGACCTTTAGATGTATTGCTTTTGTTCATGTGCCATCACCAAGTCATGATAAGCTTTCTCGCGCTGTTAAGTGCGTATTCTTAGGGTATTCCAAGAGTCAGAAGGTGTACCGTTGTTATGATCCCATCCATCACAGGCATTATGTCAGCGCTGATGTGACTTTTCATGAGATGACACCATACTTTTCTGTTGTTGGACAGACAAGTGTTCATGATGATGCTACTTCTATGCCTATTCCTTCAGTTCCACTTGAGGTAATTCTGATCTCTACACCTTTATCGACTTCTTTAAGGTCTATTGCCCTCTTGGATGACTAGCAGAGATTGCATGGTCCGCTGTAAACATATAGTAGACCTCATGCGACACTACAGAGGCCTCTACCTGCACCGGTGATTATGTTCCACAGGCAGTTGAGATGGGCTATGATGATAGAGATCGTCTAGTTAGACCTGATCCCCCTGCCAGTGCAGATCATCATAGTAGTGATGTTCCCTCTGTAGAGACTTAGTCAGAGATACTGGATGAGTCTGATCTTCCTATTGCTATTAGGAAGGCGCATCGCACGTGTGAGTCCATATATCGGATTGCAGGCAATTTGGCTACAGATGGTCTTGGTTCTCAGTTTAGCAGATTCTGCTAGGCACTTACAGCTTCACCCATTTCGTCTACCTACCAGTAGGCCATGCTTGATTTGAAGTGACGTCAACCCATGGAGGATGAGATGGCAGCACTTTGGAATAGACAGATGTGGGATCTTACCTCGCTTCCTACAGGCGCACGACTTGTTGGTTCCAGATGGATCTTTGCCTTGAAGTATAACCCTGATGGGTCTATTTCAAGGTATAAGGTTAGGTTGGTGGCGAAGGGGTTCACTCAGACATATGGAGTGGTCTTCTTTGATACTTTCTCTCCTGTTGCGTGGCTTGCCACCATTCGGGTACTCATCTTTGTTGCTGCTCACAGAGATTGGCAGTGACACCAGCTTGATGTGAATAACGCTTTTCTCTATAGCGATCTTTAGGAGGTTTACATGTAGCAGCCCCCAGGTTTTGAAGTTCAGGAGTATGTGTGCAGACTCAGAAAGGTCATTCATTTATGGCCTAAAGCAAAATTTGAGAGCTTGGTTTCAGAAGCTCTCAGATGTGTTGCAGAGGATGGGGATGTAGATGTCATCTTCAGATCATATTCTGTTGTCAGGAAAACAGAGAATGGCATTGTAGCATCACTGGTTTATGTAGATGACCTGATTATCACTGCAGTGATGAGGTTGGATAAGACAGGTCAAGGAGTCTCTTGTACAACAGTTTGTTATGAAGGATCTGGGCCAACTTAGATACTTTATGGGGATTGAGGTTGCTAGGAGCAGAGATGAGATTGTTCGTTCTCAACACAAGTATGCATTAGACGTCCTTCAGGAGACAAGCATGCTGGGGTCCAAGCCAGCCAATATTCCTATGGACCCCAAGGCACATCTACATGATGAGGCAGAGGCAGTTGATAGCAGAGCGTACAGATAACTTGTGGGCAAGCTGTTGTACTTGACCATTACCAGACCAGATATTACCTTGGTAGTAGGTAAACTCAGCCAGTTTATAGAGAGGCCAGCGAAGCTGCACTGGCAGGCAGCTATGCAGGTGCTAAGATACTTGAAGAAAGCACCAGGTCATGGTATTCTCTTCTAGAGAGGCTCTCCTATGACAGTGGTAGGATATTCTGATGCAGATTATGCGGGATGTGTGCTTGACAAGAAATCCACCACTAGCTTCTATACCTTTGTAGCTAGTAATCTGGTTACTTGGAGGAGTAAGAAACAGGGGTCAATTTCTCGTTCTAGTGCTGAGTCGGAGTACAGGGTAATGGCCCAGACTGCTGCAGAGATGATCTGGATATGATCTCTCTTGTGTGGTTTGCATGTCTAGATTGAGGAGCCCATGGAGATGCGATGCGACAATCAGGTAGCTACCTACATAGCTAACAACCTGATGTTTCACGAGCGCACCAAACACGTTGAGGTGGACTACCACTGTACCATAGATCTTATACCGCGTGGTTTGTTGCGCACTACTTATGTAACATCTAAGGATCAGATAGCCGATGTATTCACGAAGCCTCTACCTTGTTCGACATTTGATTCCTACTGTTCCAAGCTGAGCATGATTGACATCTATGCTCCAGCTTAAGGGGGAGTGTTGATACTCCTATTTATCTAGCATTTTATTATTAGTTATTTCTTTATGGATATGTACTGCTATTTACCCATACCTTTTTCTATATAAAGAGATATTGGGTTCCTTTCAATGAAATAAGACTTGTTATTTTCTCCTACTATCATGTATCCTGCACAAATACCTTTTTTTTTTTTGGAAAGGAAAAGGACAGCTACCTCGGTAGTCATCCACTTCAATTAATTAAAAAAGACACATTACAAGCACTGAATCCACAACTCAGATAGTGCCCGGGCCACATTTACAACATTTTTAACCCATACTCTCTCTCCCCTTGAAATGGTAGCATTACGCAGGATTCAAATAAACCAAAGAATTGCCACTGCTGTCACCCAAGTAAGAGTGTTTGTCTGTATCCCACTTCGAAAGGATCTCCAGAAACCCTCTTCAGAAATCACCCTAACAACAACAAGATTCACAGCCTCCCAAATTGAGACTGAGAAGTCACACAGCCAAAAAAAGATGGGCAATGCCTTCTTCACCATGACCACACATGCAACAAGTAACATCACAATTTTCCACCCACTGACCCCTTCACTTCTTAGTAACCAGACCATTCCTCCTCAAAAGCCAAAGAAATATCCTGACCTTCAAAAGGAATCTTTAAGCGCCAAAATAAACTGACAGTCTTCGACCAACTTGTCTGCAGGCAACCCATAGCCTCTCAACACTTAGTAAGCCTTTGCAACTGTAAAGTGTCCTTCAGTCCCGACAAGGTGATCATCAGATGTGGGGCTTGGACGGAGATACCTTTTTTTTTTATTTCTTGTTATACTTAATTTATTTTTCTTAGCTGGATTCTGGTAGTATGTTCCCTTCTAAACCTGTAAATAAGGAGAATCAGGATAAGAGTAGTGATTATGAAATTACACGTGCTCTGCTTGTAGTAATTCTTCCAATTGGTGTCTGAACTTGATCTCCAGATTGTCAATGGCAACACTCATGCCATCAGGGAATTCCATCTGCACAGCTACAAGGATCCTGACATGTACAGCCATTGCATGATTTGTGAGGAACCCCCACCTCCAGAACTCTCATAAGGACCACTGTGGCACAAGTGGTGAGGGGCCTCAGCCTTCAGGCCTCTCATGAGACTCCCCTCACAACAGGCCTACAACTGCAGGGGATTCTGCCACAGGAAGTTCTCTGCTGGAGATCAAAGATGTATTTTCCACAACCAATAAACTATGTACTTAGATTTTTGGTCATAGACTAGTATTTTTCCCACAAAGAGGAACATTGGATGGCATTAACTACCACTCTTCAACATGTGCTATGGGGTTGCTAGCACCGAGTGTTGTGAGGGACATATGATTGATTTAGTCTTCAAAAACATGCACTGTGGTACTCTGAAAGTCAGAGAACCACTTCTCTCTTATGGCTGATTCGGGTCTGCGATGGCTTCCTCCTCACCTGATGTGAATCTGGTGATTAATCCAAGTCAAGCCCATTCAGGTGGCAACTTCAGAGGATTCGGAACTCTTGCATTCGGCAAAGACCCAACAAGCTCCAACAAGATGTGCTCCAGAAGGAAGTGGTGCCAACTCCCAAGTCCCCCTATCACAAAGGGTAGACATCTCGCTCTCTGTGGTAGGATGCCATTTTGGATCGAGTAGAGCCTATTGATAGGCGACTGGGATCTCCATAGCAAAGAAGGTAGCAGTAAAGGCATACCAACTTGGGCAACAGAGACAACACTCACTACCACTTTGTAATGCGTACATGAATAGGGGGCCTTCCGAATAGCAATGGGAATATCATCCTTCACCTTTCTTGATACTGTACCCGAGGGGACATCCACTGTATTAGATACGATATTTGAAGGAACATCCTCTATGCGAGACTCTGTACTTGTAGGAATATCTTGAGAGGTAGCCTCCAAGTTCTCAACACTAACTGGAGGAGATTGTAGAATAGAAGAGGGTAGCTTTGCCTTATAAGAAACTGGAATTGATAAATGTGACCCTTGAATGTGCTCTCATCCATTGGTACATGTCTGAATGTGCTGGTTGATGACCCTGTAGAAGGAGGAGAATTACTAATATCTGAGAAGACACAAAATAGCACATGAGCATACTTTGGCACACTCTGCAACTGTCTGGCAACAAGAGAAAAGTAATGAATAGCCAAAAAAGCACACACTTGATTGCTCGAAGTGCTAATTTATATCGATCGGATCTAAGAAGATGAACAAATGCCACGCACCCAAATGTCTTGAGTGGAACACCAAACAACTTTGCATTGGGATATAACACCAGCTATGGTACCTACTCATGAATATCTGAGGGCAATCTATTAATGAGATAACAAGCTGTGTGAACTACATCACCCCAGTATGCGGCACACTATTCTGAATAATAAGAGTTCTAGCCATATCAAGAATATGCCTATGCTTCCTTTCTGCAACCCCATTTTGCTGAAAGGTGCGGGGATAGGAAGTCTGATGAATGATACCATGAAAATTCGGATACAAAACTTCAATGCATTATCTGATCTGACTGTCATGATGCAGACACCAAACTGATTTTTTATCATTAGCACAAATTTTCCAATAAGAGGGTCCACTTCAGACTTATTCTTCATGAGGAATAACCACGACAATCGGAAGATATCATCAACCACAATCAAATAATGGCGATGTCCTTGTTTATCAGGAATCCTGCTGGGACCCTAGACATCAATATGCATTAACTAAAAGCATGAAGATGTGTGTCGTCCAGTAGCAGCTGGAAAAGTGGATCATGGTGCTTCCCAAGTTGACATGCATCACAAGAAAGCTGTGTGGTTGGGGACATGTGGAATAAGTCTCCTAAGTTTATCCAAAGATGGATGACCCAACTGTTTATGCTACTGTAAAGCATTCCCTAAAGCAGAGCTAATCTAACAGGCTGCAACCATGGGGCCTTGAACAAGTTGGTAAACACCTTCATATCCACTACCAATAATCTTCACTATCATTCGATCTTGGAAAGTGCATCCAAGCACATCAAAGATGACACGACAGTTCATTTGCTTGATGACTTCACTAACAGAAAGTAAATTCATGGACAAGCAAGGTTCGAAATGCCAATTTCGACGTTGTGCCGATAAAATTCTAAGTGTGCATTTCCTGGGCATGCCGAGGGCACACTGTGGAAACACCGAGGGCATGCCGACAAAAATGACAAAAGTAGTTAAAAAAACCAGTAGCAGCCTCAGCATGACCATCAATTACGCTGGCATGCCAACTATGCCGACGATATCCCGACATTTCGACAACTTTACCAAGTCGGCATGGGTTTTTCCCAAAAAAGGCCTTGCCGACAGTATTTAAATCACTGATGAAAAGCACTTGAGTCAGTTAACCACGACACACCAATGGTTGAAGAAGAGTCACAGACAAGTTCCCAGCATAATCTCTGACTCATGAGAAGTTGCCATGTCCACAAACACAATGTAAACAACACAGTAGGATGTCTTTCCACACAAATTCTGACCACTTCAATTACTCTTTGGGCATATTTGAAGAAAGCAAACTTCCTTAGGTTGCTAAGAAGTCCCTACACCTCTATATAGGTGTAGGAAAAGTACATCATAGATCCACTACACAAAATAAAATAACACAGCCCCCCTTACAAACATAAACATAACTCAACACTCCTCAAGCTGGAGCATATATATCCATCATGCTCAGCTTGTTTCTACAATTCTCAAACTGGGGACGTGGCAACGACTTGGTAAACATGTCAACAGTCTGGTTTGAGGAGGCAAGACAAGTAGTACGAAGCAGACCCTGTTGAATCAAACTCCTCGTGTAATGATAATCTACTTCCACATGTTTTGTTCTCTCATGAAACGTAGGATTGCTTGCAATGTAGGTAGCAGCCCGGTTGTCACAATGCATCTCCATAGGTTCCTGAACATCAACATGAAGATCTCGTAACAGAGATCTGATCCATATCATCTCAGCAGCAGTATGTGTCATGGCCCTGTACTCAGACTCAGCACTAGAGCGTGAAACACTTTGTTTCTTGCTCCTCCAGGTTACCAAGTTCCCAGCAATAAAGGTACAGAAACCAGTAGTAGATCGCCTATCCTCGACATCACCTGCATAATCTACATCTGAGTATGCAACAACGGCCATAGGTGCCTTTCTCTGAAAAAGAATGCCTCTACCTGGACATCCCTTGATGTACCTCAACACCTGCATCATAACCTACCAATGAACCTCAGTGGACTTATCTAAGAACTGACTTAGCTTCCCCACAGAAAGCTAATATCTGGCCTAGTGATAGTTAGATATAACAGCTTCCCCACCAGCTGTCGATATGCCTTCTTGTCTTTTAGCTTCACATTATCTTCAAACAGATGAATTTTAGGATCCATAGGAATATTTGCATATTTGGATCCTAGCATGCCTGTCTCCTGAAGAATATTAAGGGCATATTTTCTCTGCGACATAATTATCCCTTGCTTACTTGTAGCAAACTCAATGCCTAAAAAATATCTCAGCTTCCCAAGATCTTTCATGACAAACTAGTGTGCCAAGTATTTCTTCATCTGAGATACACCCTCTGCATCATCACCTGTAAGAATAAGATCATCCACATACACAAGTAAAGCCACTGTACCCCTATTGGTCTTCCTCATAAATAGTGAATGATCCGATGAAGATCTCTGCATCTCAATAACAGACTGCCTCAGACAGGCACTGAAACCAGGCTCGAGGGCTCTGCTTAAGACCATAAATGGCCTTACGAAGCCTGCATACACACTCCCCCCGAATCTGAAAGCCAGGTGGTTGCTGCATATATATCTCTTCCTCCAAGTCTCCATACAGAAATGCATTTTTAACATCCAACTGATGTAACTGCCATCCATAATGAGCCGCAACAGATATAAGAATTCAAATAGTAGAGAGTTGTGCAACAGGGGAGAATGTGTCAAAGAAATCCACCCTATATGTCTGGGTGAATCCTTTGGCCACTAAGCAGGCCTTATACCTTGAAATAGATCCATCTGGGTTGTATTTCAAGGAAAAGACCCATCTGGCTCCAACAAGATGCGTGCCAAACGGTAAAGTGATAGCTCCCAAGTACCTTTGATAGTAAGTGCAGACATCTCCTCCATAGCTGCCTTCCAGTGTGGATGTAGTAGAGCCTACTGGTACGAGGTAGGTAACTTAGCACTAGATACAGCAGCTGTGAACGCATGAAACTCCGAACTTAGAGAATCATTAGTAACACCACTCCCAGCAACACGATATTGGGCACAAGATCGTGGAGCCTTCCTAATAACAATGGAATATCTGCATCAGTGCTCATGGAATTAGGACCTGGAGAACTATCCTCAGGTGGCAGACTCCAACTTGCTACATTTGCTGACACTGTGCCTGAAAAAGTCTCCTGAGTAGAAATCACCTTTAAGTTATCAACACTAACCTGAGGAGTCTGTAGAATAGATGGAGGGGGCTTTGCCCTATACACAACTGGCAACTGATAGGTGTGACTCTTGAAGGTCCCTTCATCCCCTGGTGCTGGTCTGAATGTGCTGGTAGGTGGCTCATCAACCTGAGAAGGGCTACTAGTATCTGTGAATATACCAAATGGTATAGGAGCAACTAGTACAGGCGCACTCTCCGGCATACTCTGCACCTACCTGACAGCAACAAAAAAATAAGGTACTTCTTCATGAAAGGTGACATCTGCACTGATATAATGCCTCTGATGTAGGGGATCAAAATACCAATACCCCTTTTAAGTACGAGAATAACCAAGAAACACACACTTGACTGCTCTAGGTGCTAATTTATCATGCCCAGGTCCAAGGAGATGTACAAAAGCCACGTACCCAAATGTCTTCGGTGGAAGATCAAACAACTCATCATTTGGATAAAGCACCTGCCATGGTATCTGCTCGTGAATCACTGAGGAGGGCAGTCTATTAATAAGGTAGCAAGCAGTGCGAACTGCATCTCCCCAATAGTTCTATGGCACATTGTTATGGATAAGAAGAGCTCTAGCCATATCAAGGATGTCTATGCTTCCTCTCTGCGACTCCATTTTGCTGAGAAGTGTGAGGACATGAGGTTTGATGAATTATACCATGTATGCCAAAGAATTCTGCCAACCGACGAGTAGAAAACTCCAGTGCATTATCAGATTTGAGAGTCTTGATGCAAATATCAAACTGATTTTTTATCAACACAAACTTCTTAATCATTGGACCTACTTCAGACTTATTCTTCATGAAAAATAGCCAGGACAATCTGGAAACATCATCAAGCACAATCAAATGGTACCGATGTCCTACTCTATTAGGAGTCCTACTGGGACCCAAAACATCAAGATGCACTAACTGAAAACATGAAGTTGAACGTGGTCCTGTAGCAACTAGAAAGGAAGATCTATGGTGCTTCCCAAGTTGACATCCATCGTAGGAAAGTTGCGTAGTTGGGGACACATGAGGAATAAGCCAGCGTAACTTTTCCAAAGAAGGATGGCCCAACCGTCTATGCCACTGTAAAGCACTCCCAAATATGGTACTAACCCGACATGCAGCAGCCATAGGACCCTGCTGAAGTCAGTAAACTCCTTCATATTCACTACCAATAATCTTCCTTATCATTCTATCCTGGAAAATACATCCACGCTCATCAAAGATGACCCGACAATTCATCTGCTTAATGATCTCACTGACAAAGATCAAGTTCATAGATAAATCTGAAACAAACTGAACATGACTAAGTTGCATAGAAGGGGTAACATTAATTTTCCCTTGACCACTAATAGGAGCAAGTCGCCCATCAGCCACCTGTACTGTACGACCCTGAGAGACAGGTTGAATTTGTCCAAAGCACTGCAGATTCCTAGATAAATGATTGGAAGCACCTGA
This sequence comes from Thalassia testudinum, assembly GCA_037157565.1. Taxonomy (NCBI): domain Eukaryota; kingdom Viridiplantae; phylum Streptophyta; class Magnoliopsida; order Alismatales; family Hydrocharitaceae; genus Thalassia; species Thalassia testudinum. Next base: position 13,521,203 of record JAZHRO010000077.1, on the reverse strand, counting down.
ATCAATCAACCATGTCACACCAGTGGTTTGAGTATCACCCACGGTAGTTCCTAGTGCAGTCTCTGACTGAGACATTACCATGTTTATTGAACCACATTGCCATAAACAAAGTTCGACGTGCCACAGAGAAGGGTACACACCCTTGAACTTCTTCACACTTCAGATCTGAAAATTGACAGAAAATGGGGACTACACACCCCAACAAATATACCAACTGGGGAATATACACCCAGAAAAAGAAAACTCCGCTCACACATGGTCAATACTCAAGGGGATACACACCTCAAAAACATGCATCAAAAGGGATTACACACTCCAAATCTAGTAGATAAGATTTGAAAATACCATCACATCATCTTTCTGGAAGATCCTTAGCTTTAATACTCCATCAACTATGATCCAAAGATCTTCCAATCAACACAAGGCAGAGATGTGCCCTCTCTTTGCTGCCAAACACCAACAGCAGGAGAGAGAGCAGAAAAAATCAACGGCTAGGCCTGGGCGGTGGTGGTAGGTGGCCTAGGCGGTGGCCTGCAGCAGCTCATGCCGATGCTTTGACCTACTGCTGTTGCCACCAGCAGTGGTGGCCTGCTGCTGCTGTTGGCGGCAGTGGTGGCCCGGTGCAGATGCTGCTGCTGGAGGCGGTAGTGGCTTGCTGTTAGCCTACTGCTGCAGCAGTTAGTGGCATCAATCGGTGCTGCTGCTGCTGCGGCGGTGGTCCAATGCCGGCGTGGCCGCCGGTGGTGGCGGCGGTAACTCTGGTGAGAAGGCTTAAGGTAGGGTTAGGGTTTTGTTTTTGGTGGAGTCCTCAACCTTGGCTCTGATACCAAGTTGAAGAAAACAAACTTCCTTAGGTTGCCACGAAGTCCCTACACCTTTATATAGGTGTGGGAAAAGTATATAATAGACCCACTACACAAAATAAAATAACACAGCATCCCTTACAAACATAAACATAACTCAATAGGCATAAAATCACAATGTCCAAATTTAATTTCACTTTTCCAACACCTACAGATCTGATTTTAAATGATAAACGGGGAATACACACCCCGGAATGGCACAAAAATCAATTTTAGATCTGATTGATGCCACTAAAAACAAGAACCGAGGAATACACACCCCTCAATCTGCATATATGCGGTGCAACACTTCAACACACCAAAGGGGAATACACACCCCAAATTGAATTAAAAGTCTGATTTGGTCATACCACAGTACTAGAAGATCTTCAACACATCTTTCGGAAGATCTTTGGCTTTAGAAATCCATTAAACAGGAGCCACGACCTCCCTAGGACCCACAACAGGTGGTGCTGGGCATTATGTGAATACAAAATGGCTTGGTGGTATGTTAATGAATTGGTCCACTACAGAAGGGAGACTTCGTCAATTCAAGCACTTAAGAGCAAAACAAAAGATGGGTAGATTCCAGCGTATCCCAAAAAGAGATGCAGCAATCTTGAAGAGAAAATTAGATACTCTGCAAAAATATCTGGGCGGGACTCCCCTCCCATGGTAGTCGAACAAGAGTCGATAGCAAGAGAGAGCGAGAGAGCCGAGAGACAAAGGGCGGTGGTGGTAGTGCTGCCGGCACTGCTGCTAGCCAACTGTGCTTGAAGCAGCGAGGGTAAGGCTTGGTGGTAGGGTTATGATTTTCTTGGTGGTGTCCTTAACTTGGCTTTGATACCAAGTTGAAGAAAATGAATCTCGTTAATTCACTAAGCCTGCCTTACACCTCTTTATATATAAAGAGGCGAGGGAAAAATTATTAAGGTAGTCTTACAAGAAAACATAAATTAATAAAAGAGTCCAACAATATAACATAACAAGTATCTATCTAGATGAATGAATGACTTACGCAATATAAAATATATATATGTTGCTACGTTATATTTTGAGGGGCATTATGTCCCTTTATTGTTTTGTTGGACCTATGTTATAATTTTTCCCTCACCCCTTTCTATATAAAGAGGTGTAGGGACAACTTAATAATTATGAAATTTCATTTTCTTCAACTTGGTATCAGAGCCAAGTTGGGGATTCCACCAAGAAAACCCTAACCCTATCGCAAAGCCTCGTCAGCAGTGACGCTGCCGCCAACCAGCAGCAACAATAGCAGCGTCACCTACAGTAGTAGCGCAGCCATATAGGCAATACCGCCGCTACCAGTCACCGCAACGGCAAGAGGAGCGACAAAAGGGTCGATCTAACCCCCTCTTCTTCTCCAGCACCTTCACCTTGCCGCCAAGCCTCCTTCGGCGGTAGGGAGAGGGCAGTAAGCCCTATTTTCCCTTACAACAGGGTCTAGGAAGGTCCTTGGCACGTTGATGATGGAGTTCTAAGGCGAGGACCTTTCGGAAGGTGTTTGGAAACTCATCATTGATGGTGTAATCAAATCAGTATTTTGATTATTATTTTGGGGTGTGTATTCCCCTTGGATTGTTGACAAATATTGGAATCGTGTGTGAGCGAAGTTTTTGAGGTGTGTATTCCTCGTTTCTATCAAAATTCAGATCTGTGTTTAAAGGAGTTTGTGGTGTGATTTCACTATGGCCTCGTCATCATCAGAGTCCAAAGTGACGTCAGAATAGACTGGAGAGTGTAGTCTACAAGAATCCATTTTTTGCTCCTATTGTGAAACTTGATGAGATCAATTACCCACATCGGTCTCAGACATTTCTTATAACTGTGGAAGAACATGAGAAGCAACATGTCCTTATAAAAGCACCACCAGAGCAGAAGACAGAAATATGCAACCTGGATGAGAGATGATGCCACGGTAAGGGTTTGGATACTAAAAGTGTGATATCCTGCATTGGAGATGAAGTCATGTACTACAAAATTGCCAAATAGATGTGGGATGGTCTGAAGGACGCATATTCTCATGGACTTAACTCCACCCAGGTCATGCACATTCATTATGACCTCTGCCACTTTAAGCAGGAATCCATGAGTCTCTTGCAGTACTATTCCACCATGGACTCTTGGAGAAGTATAATGCATGCATGATCATGTGTACCTCAGCCATGTATAGGGATCCGAGGAAGTTCTCTGCACATATGTTTTTGGCAGGGCTTAATGATAGTTATTCTGCTGCACGCTCACAGATTATGATGTCTGATCTTCCTCCTATTGAGGAGATATATAGGAGAGTTGGCAGGTTGCAGGTCCAGTCTACGCTAGAGGTTGTTACTAGTGATACCTTCTCTGCTCATGCAGCCGTGAATACTTGAGGATGGACAGGAGTCTTCCGAGCTAAAAGAAGGGGATTTGCTGATGGTAGTCGTGGCAAGCCCACCTGCTTCTATTGTGGGAGAATTGACCACATTGAGGCCAAGTGCTGCAACAAACTTGGACAGCCTGTAGTTGCCAACGAAGTTTTTGTGACTACACCTCCAGTTGTGTCTACTGAGGCAGTGATCCTTACAGAGGCAGACTATGATGTAGTTGTACAGCATCTAGCTCAGTTGACCCATGGGCAACCTCAGTCCTCAGGCACTGTTGCTTATGCCTTCGCATCATGTATGAATAGTTCATGGTTGATTGATTCAGGTACCTCAGATCATTTGTTAGGGAATTCCCAGTGTTTTGGGTATATGCGAAAGGTATTACAGGATTGCTCAGTACAACTCGCAGAAGGTAGGCATGCCCTCATCTGTGGTAAGGGAGGGGTGTTAGTTACTCCCTCCATGTACCTCTCTGATGTTTATTATGTGCCTGATATGACAATGCAGCTACTGTCTGTTAGTTAGTACTATTACTAAGCAATTGAATTGTCATTCCATTTTTGATGCAGTTGGATGTACGTTTTAGGACCGCATGATGGGGAGGATCATTGGTGGTGGCCATGAGGAAGGGGGTGTATACCGGCTGGTTCAGAGTCATGTTGCTGCAGCTTGTCAGATGAATACTACTGCGGGGAGTGCCTTACAGTGGCACAGACGACTAGGCCATCGTTCACTGGACAAGCAACACCGGATTATCCCTCATCTTTCGCTTGCCATGAAGATCCAATGTGATGCCTGTCAGCTGGGGAAGCATCACCGTGCTAGTTTTCCAGCTTCTATCAAGTCTAATAGTTCTGTTTATTTTGATTTATTACATTGTGATTGGGGTCCTAATCATGTGGCAGACAGATAGAGTTATCGATATTATCTATTACTTGTGGATGATTTTTCTCATTTATCATGGATATTTTTGATGTGGAATAAATAAGAGGTTGGATCTATTATTCAGCAATTAGTGGTGTTTGTGAAAACTCAATTTGGTGTGTGCATTAAGAAGATCATAACTGATAATGCCTTAGAATTTTGTAATAAGAATTTGGCATCCTTGTATGGGTCACTTGGCATTATACATCAGATGTCTTGCCCTTACACGTCACAATAGAATGGGATTGCTGAACGGAAACATCGTCATATTCTGGATACAGCTAAAACCTTGCTCATCTAAAATAGTGTTCCCACATAGTTACTGGGGAGATGCTTTCTCACTACTTGTTATCTCATTAACATGCTTCCTTCTTCTGTGCTTCACAAGTCGATCCCATGGAACATTCTTTATCTTGATTCAGATTTGTTTATTGTGCCACCAAAGACTTTTGGTTGTGTGGCATTTATACACCTCTTTGGGCCTGGTCGTGATAAATTGGCACCTAGGGTAGTTAAGTGCGTGTTTCTTGGCTATTCATGCACTCAGAAAGGATATAGGTGTTTTGACCCTATACACTAGAGGTACTGTCAGTGCAGATGTGACCTTCCATAAATCTATTCCATATTTTTCCACTTCAGGTCATCAATTGGAGGTTGAGATGGCGGTGCCGATGGCTGTACCTCCTGTAGCCATGTAGGATTTCTCTTAGAGCAGTAGTGTACCAGCTACAGAGCAGAATGTGGGCACATTCTAACTTGTACTAGCAGATGATAATACCTTTAAGGGTGTTACATATCAGCTTCTTGTCAGTTATAGAGAGGACACACCCCCCTCAGTTCCTATTAAGCCAATACTGTCCTACCCTCCTCAGGTATGTGTTGAGGATACTGATAATACTTCTTTTGATAATGTCTCTAGGTTCTACCTCTATGCACACAGATGAGGATGTTCCCATTGCTATCAGAAAGGCTCCACGATCTTGTGCCCAGTATCGTGTTGCTGGGAGTGTTGTTTCTGCTGATTCACTGGGTACAGAGTTTCATGTGTTCATTGCTGCAATTTCCAATGCTGAGATACCTACCTCTTACCAACAGGCTCTACTACATCTACACTGGAAGGCAGCTATGGAGGAGATGTCTTCTCTTACTGACAGAGGCACCTGAGAGCTTACTATTTTACCTTCTGGTACGCACCTTATTGGAGCTAGATGGGTCTTTGCTTTAAAATACAACCCAGATGGGTCTATTTCTCGATATAAGACTGGCCTTGTGGCCAAAGGATTCACCCAAACTTATGGAGTGGATTTCTTTGACATATTCTCTCAAATTGCTCGGCTCTCCACAGTTCGTATACTGATTTTTGTTGCAACTTATTACGGATGGCACCTATACCAGCTGGATGTTAAAAATACATTCCTCTATGGAGATTTGTAGGAAGAGATATATATGCAACAGCCACCTGGATTTAAGGTTCAGGGGGAGTATATGCAAGTTTCGTAAGGCCATTTATGATCTTAAACAGAGGCCCTAAGCCTGATTTCGGTGCCTATTTGAGGCGTGCCTGTTATTGGGATGCAGAGGTCCTCGTCTGATCATTTGACTATTTGTGAGGAAGACCAGTGGTGGTACAATAGCTCTACTTGTGTATGTGGATGACCTTATCCTCACAGGTGGTGATGCAAATGGTGTTTCTCAGGTGACGGAGTATTTGGCACACCAGTTTGTCATGAAAGACCTTGGAAAGTTGAGATATTTTTTGAGCATTGACATTACTACAAGTAAGGAAGGGATAATTATGTCGCAAAGAAAGTATGCTCTTAACATTCTTCAGGAGACTAGCTTGTTAGGATCCAAGGATGCCAATATACCTATGGATCCTAAAGTCCACCTCTTTGATGATACTGTGAAGTTGAAGAATAAGAAGGCATATCGACAGCTGGTGGGGAAACTTTTATATTTGACCATCACTAGGTTAAATATTAGCCTTGCAGTGGGTAAGCTAAGTCAGTTCTTAGACAAATCTACTGATGATCATTGGCAAGCTTTGATGCAGGTATTGAGGTATATCAATGGATGTCCAGGTAGAGGCATTCTATTTCAAAAGAAGGCTCCTATGTATCTTATTGCCTACTCGGACAGATTATGTAGGAGATGTTGGAGACATGACATCTACTACTGGATTCTGCACTTTTGTAGTCGGAAATTTGGTGACCTGGAGGAGTAAGAAGCAAATAGTAGTTTTACGCTTTAGTGCTGAGTCTGAGCATCGTGCCATGGCACATACTGTAGCTGAGATGATAGGGATAAGATCTTTGTTATGAGATCTTCATCTTACTATTCAGGAGCCAATGGAAATGCACTGTGACAACCAAGCTGCAACATACATTGTCAACAATCCCATGTTTCACAAGAGAACCAAACATGTGGAAGTGTATTGTCATTACACTAGGAGTTTGATTTAGTAGGGTCTACTTCGTACTACTTGTCTTGCCTCTTCTGACTAGACTACCAACATGTTTACTAAGCCGTTGTCTCGCCCTCAGTTTGAGAAGTGTAAAAACAAGCTGAGCATTGTGAATATATATGCTCCAACTTAAGGGAGTGTTGCGTTGAGTTATATTTTTAGGGGCATTATGTCCTTTTATTGTTTTGTTGGACTTATGTTATAATTTTTTCCCACCTCTCTCTATATAAAGAGGTGTATGAATGGCTTAGTAATTATGAAATTTCATTTTCTTCAACTATATATGGCTAGAATGGCAATTTGTACAAGTTGCAATAAATCGGAGAGTGAAAAATTCTTATTGAACCAAGAAACCCTACATCTTTTTATATAGAAAGGTGAGGGAACAATTGTAGTACATGTCCAAGCAAGAATAGAAAATAACAAAAAATTACAACATGACTGAAGGGGCATCTAACATACTAACATAATAGATAACTCAAAATTTGGAGTTTGATGCAAATAGTGGTGTGAAAGGCAAAGATGTGTTGGTTGTTGAGAGACGGTTAAAGTCCAATTGTATTGGCAATGAAAAAAAAATGTGGTGGTGGTTGGCAAAGTAAGGAAAATTTTTTATTGGAAGATAAATACCAAAGCCAAAAGCCAAAAAGATGGTGGAGATGAATTTTTGGAGTAAGATGAAGGGATAATAGAAATTAAGGTAGTAAGAAATCGGTTGGCTGCTGAAAGCAAAAGCCAAAAGGAGGTTGGTGGTGGCTCCTCCCATGAGCTTGATGTGGCAAGTGGAATAAGGTGTCCTTACCTCCCATTTTATCTTTTAACCATTATGGCAAATAATGAAAATTTGCACAAATTGTGATTCTATCTCCACTAAATTGGGTAGGTATTTAAAGGGCTCTACGAAGTAGATTTCAGCCCTTTTAACCCTTGTCTACCAAGCCTTTTATCTCTCCTTTTATCTACTCTATCATCTCTATCTATCTATCTATGTCTCTCTCTCAGACTCTCTCTGGCATATACATCACCTAAGCGAAGGAGAGAGAAGAATAAAGGCGGCTGGAGCTATAGATTGGTGTTCTGAGGAAGAACAAGAGGTTGTTGCAACAAGGGAAAGGAGGAAGACAAGAAGATTGGTGTTGCTGCATTTGGGCTGATGTTGCTTTCTAGGAGGATTCAACTATGTTGAGCCCCTTCAGTGTTTATCTTTTGTTATTGTCGATTATTGTTTTGTTTGTTCGTTCCTTATTTCTTTGTAGGATAGTTATGTCCTTTTCCTACCTCTCTATATAATGAGTGGTAGGGTTAACGTGGAATGTATCAAAGTCATTTCTTTCTACTTGGCATCAAAGCCATGGTCCTAGATCGGGGTTCGGTAGCCACCATGATTCCCATCTCTTTTCTTCTCCTCACCAAAAAAAACCCTATGAAGCAAGAGGCATCGATGAACCTTCTCCATGCCACCGATGCCCTCTAGGTCGGTTCGGCGAGTTATCTCCTCCCATATCAGTGTCGCTTGTTCCTCCTTACGCCTCGCTAGGGTCATCACACACCCCAATGCCATCACTTATCCCTCTTGTAGTAGCCCAGTGTTGCCTCCTTGCCGTTAAGTGCTGCCATCACCCCTCCTATAGGCTACAGGACCCTTCTTGTCATAACCTAGTGTTGCCTCCTCACTGCCATTGCCCTCCTACAAGTTGCGGAACCCCTACAGGGCCGTTATCCAGCCACTGCGACCCCTGTAGGGTCATTGCCTAGCCTCTAGCTGGTCACCACCCTTGTGCATAGGGCTTATGTTTGGGTTGTTGTCCTTGTTTGGGGCTTGTCCCAATAAGGGGCACGTTGATACCTCCCTCGATACGATTTCACACCTGTATGCGTGAGTTCTCCTTGGGTTGGCTTTGTTTGAAGAATAAATGGCAACTTCATAGACGTTCCTAACGACTGTGGAAGATCATGACAAAGAACATATTCTTCTTCAACCAAAGCCAACTCAGAAGACAGGCAGGAATGCATCCTAAAAGAAGGATAGTGCCATGGTCCTTGCATGGATCACGAACTATATTATTCCTTGAATTGGTGATGAGATCATGTACTACTGGACAATGAAAGAGATGTGGGATAGCATATGTGACGTATTCCCACGAGAAGAACTAGAGTAGTGATAGGTTCAGTTTAGTGGACTACACTTAAACCTAAGTGCATTATCACTGAGATGGGAATTTAATTTAAAGTAACACTACATTAATAAAATTATTTAAGCTCGTGAATTATCATTTACATTTTTATTAAATGGAGGTGCACCCATTATATTCATGTACTAATACATTTACATATATATATTTTTGCAAGAATAAATTGGGCATATCAATTTTGACATCTTGGGTTTTTATCAGAAAAAGAAAGGAAGAAAGAGATTCTCAAATCTTCCTTTTTGGAACATAGGATTACCTTGGATGATCATTTCTTTCCATCAGAGATCCTCCTTATTTGAACCAAAAATACCTACCACCACTCTATTATTTCCACGCATGCACGTTCCCGTTCTCTGATTACCACCTTCCTCAAATCTCTCACCGGTAATCTCTCTCTCATTCTCTTATTCTTTCTCTTTATAAACAGGACATGGAGGATGACCAGAGGACCATCTTCATCTTCCTCCCCATGGAGGGAGAACTGGCCCTCCATCCTTCATCTTCCCGACACGACTGCGACTACCCGCTACTGCGAGCCATCGACTCCCTTGACCAACCATCGACCGCGGCCCGCTCCTCCTCGGACTCTTCGTAGCGACCGCGACCTCCCGACCGCAACAAGCCACATGGTGATAGTGTGTGGCTTGCACCGTGACCATCACCGCGAGCCTCCACCGCCTCGACGACCATCACCGTGCTCCACCGACGTCTACCATCGTGGTTGGCGGTGACAACGCCGACGCCACCACCACGTCTTATTCTTGTCATCAACTGTGTTCACTACTATAACCTCTCTCGGACGTTCCCGCCACTGTGACAACACTCGCATCCTCGACCTTCCCGAACTGCACCACTTTTCTATGTGCCATCGTGCTTCGCCTCGACGCTCATCAATGCGCTCCACCTCCTTACCGCGACTACGCTCACCTCACCGCAAGTTCATCACCACCGTGTCTGTTTTCCTCGACTCACCACAACACCATCAAGGCCGTCCTCGTCGCCTTCGTCTCCTTTTTCCTCAACAACAACCCAACAGGAGCAACCATGCACCAACAGGTCCTCCACGATCTTCTTCCTTTAGACCACAATGATAGAGCCGCAGCCCTCGCCCTCTCTCAAATCGACCACCACCTTCAACAACCAGCCCGCCGACACCCTCGTTGGCATCTTTACTTCCGTAGTAGGACGCTTGCCGACGACTATCACAGCGTTTGCCCTTGGCCATAGCAATAGCTCCCTCGTCCTACGCTCGACATCTTCTCCCCATTGATTGCAACAGAGAAGAGGAACCCATCACCCACCGTCACCGCCTACATGCAGCCACCACCACGGGCCACTATTCTTCACGTCATCGACGTCATCGGACTCACCTTAACTCCACGAGCCCAGGCATGCCCTTAGACGCACCTACAGTAATCCACGTGCATGCGCGAACAACCCAACCACCGATGAGCTTCCTCTTCTCCAGCCAGCCACCTTCAACCGCCTCCGTCGACGTTGCCACCAACGGAACGCCCTTCGCGTCCTCGACCTCCTTCGAGCTTCCCAAGGTCGACCGTGGCTTCCTCTTCATGCACGCACAAAGGGAACAAATCGTCGGTTTCCTCTCCTATTTCTTTTTACAAGATTTGCCATTCCAACTTTATTTTTTCAATAAATTATGAGGTGAAGTTGCATATGTGCTCCTCTCTTTCTTGCTATTTCTCATTAATGTTCATTCAAGTCATTCTTTCTCTCATTTGATGCTACAACATATTGACATTTATTTTGCATCATATTAGCCTCGTATAAAGTACTCGAATAATGCACTGAAAATATTTGTAGGTTTATTGGTTTGTTCCTCCCTGTGGACACATCCTAACTTCGTGGTTAGTTTTCACTGATAAATATTTTTGATCTAGGATTTTTCCACCACACTTTATATACTATGATGACATACTTTTTAGATATTATCTTCCAAGTGAAAATCTCCTGATCAAATAACACGGTTGTTAGAGAAGCAACTGACGCAATAGGTTTACGTGATTTTATTTCTGATCTATTCTGAGGTGCACATTGATCTGACCAGTTGCTATTTTTTCTATGTGAGGAATTTGACGAGCTGGGATGACAGATGCAGCTGAGCCATGATGTCGACCTTGAGCGATGCCCACATACACAGAGAGGACATGAAGAGGAGACCTGGATCCCACTTTTACAGGGGATTCTCTTTCATCGCCGAAATTATTACATTTCAGACTTTGCCCTTGTAGCATCGGGGTTGATTTTCGGGAGTCTGTCCCCACTTTGTTTAGCGACTAGGGTTATTTATCTATGGTGATATGCTTGCTTGCCTCTAAAACAAAACGAAAAAAAATATCAAGCTGCCTATTTAGGAGTTACATACCCTTAGGTGCATGCATTTAGGGGTGATTAAGCAGCATACTAGATCTCTTTCCTTGCATTGCGTACATATCTGCACGGAGATTGCTGGAGTTAGGTATACCTTTCTATCTTTGCATCCAGCTCCTGTTGACGCATTGCATTTGGACTAAATCTCAAGACCACAAAATTGATTGAATTTACTTAATCAATGGTTGCCTAATTGAAATTAGGATTGTTAATCAGATTCGACCTTAAAACCAAAATCACATTTAATCTAATCAAAAGGGACTTGCATGCGATTCTTTTCAAATAAAATTGAGTTGTGGTGTGAGGCACACTTCTGGCATTGAGCACGCACACTGGACACCGCACTAGGTCTCAATCCCTTAAGGCCGTAGGCACCGATCTCTTTATCGGTGCAGACCCTCTTATTTCACTTTGTGATGGTGATATTATCTTGTGACCAAGTATTTTGATATTTCAAGGAGTGGGACACTCTTTAAAGGAATGAAAGGGTAGTTAAGAGGCACCGCATTCGCATCGCCTCAAAGGAAGGGTTCGCCCTGCTTGCATCCCTTACTTTCGTCCTTGGAGTAACCTCTCACTAATTCACTTGAGAGCATCATTAAAGTAAGGTGTAGGTCTTAGGGCATGCTAATGTAAACACATTTGTATCACATAAACTGTCTATTTTTACGTGTTCTTAGATGTATAGTTGCATCATACATTATAAATATTACACAACATACATCATCTTGCATTTAGGTTAGATTGTACAAAGTTTAGGTTAATTTTCTCTTTTTATGGTAAGGGAACAGGGTGATATTTAATCGGGGCCTCGGATTGAAGATCCAACCGTACGGATCTGATCAGGGCGACGATTGGAGTTCAACGACTCTAAGATCGCCTCGATCGGACTTCTGTAACATCATATGCAGTCTGAGAAAGATTTGAGATCAAGGGACCAGGTGGTGTAAATCCGTACTTCAGATGATAAATCCGACTGCACAGATGGGTTTGGAGCAACGATCGCAACCCAACGACGTGAAAATCGATCCAATTCGACATTCGTGACACTATCTACAAGACACAGAAGATGGATGACCAAGATGGCGCCATGTGGTGCCATCTCAACCGCCCACACCGGCCTTTGAATGCCTGCCCTCTCTCTCTCCTCAAGCACTCGCCAGATCTGGGTTGTTGGATCAAGATCCAACAGCCACAGGCGCACGCACCTTGGATGGAAACGTGACAAAGTCTCGGCCTTGGTGCATTGGTTACGCACCCACGGGCGAGATAGAGGTTGCGGGGTTGAGCCCCCGCTAGCCTTAAATCAAGCACAGGCACGTGTGTGGCCAAATACGACCGTTGGATCAAAGATGAGCGACCGCAGGAGCACCAAGTGGCACGTGGGACGAGCACAGATCGCGTACGTGCGTGATGATGCGCGATCCAATGTGCCATCGCACGCGCGCGCGATGATGAGGCGCTGGCAAGATGCATCCTTAGCTGTCCGATCTTGCGATCGAACGATTGAGAATTTTTGAACGTGCGTATGCGTTGCTTGCATGGAAGAAGAGGCGGAGGTGCGGGCGCATGCTTCAGTGACATGGGGGCTTTATTGACGATTTTATCTCACTAAAGACCCCCTCATTCAATGTTTTAAGATGAAATGACCATTTTGCCCCTTCAAACCTCACCTATAAATATCCCTACAACCCCACATATCCTTCATCCCTTCCTCTCTTCTCTTACCCCCTCCAAAGTTTTAAGAGCTTGCCCCAAACTCGGGATGCTTTATTAGAGTTAAAATTAGAAATTTTCACCTAATCCCTGTTCGTGGAGTGCCCGCAGTTATCTTCTCGCCGACGTTCGAGAAGCAGATCCCGTTGCGACGTCACCTTACCTCGTTCTCCATCATCCGTCTTCATTCTCCTTCGTCCAACATCTCACCACCTTCGTCCGAACGCTTTGTCAACGTGGCTCGTTTTCCAAGCAGCCGTCGAGGAGGATAACCTCTCCACATTCTCTTTTATTGCTTTCTAGTATAGATTTTCCGCTTTCTAGTGTAGTGATTGGATGCAATGAACTTGATTCAGTGGTTATGAAATACCTGTTCATTCTATCTCTATTTTGTCTTTATTTGTATCATTCTTCCTCTCTCTTCTATTAATTATTCTTTAAGTAGATAACTAGCGTATAATTAATTCAACTAGCTAATCTGCTTCATGACAATAAATCAAACGCGATTATTGATCAAACGTCTGCCTCCCTATGTTCGACTAGTAATTCCTTTTGAATTTCAATTAAAATTATTTATTGACAGATTTTTCTTGTAAATTACACTACGACGATGGGTTTTCAAAACTCAACTTTTTCAGCACAGATTCTTCGCGTCAACACATGCGAAGGTCGTCTTAGGGCATGTAATTAATTGTGTAACTTATTTGGCCACTGAGAGATGACGTAACCGACCTCTGCTCTTCTCCAAAGAACTTGTCAGGGATCTCAAGTCACAACCCCCTCTTATACCACTGAAGTGGGAATGGACGGGCATAAACTTGGTCCCATTTAACAACTTTGAGGGGTAGGTTGGAGGTTGGCTCAAATCTATCTAAGGAAAAGTCCCATTGCCTTGTGTTTGATTGGGGTGTGCGTTCAAGAGTTGTTTCAAATGGATTACAATAACTACTCCACTTCTTACCTTCACCCCAGAACACCTAATCCCAATCCCATGACCTGCAGTTATCCATCATCTAATGAATAATGGGATCCTTTCTACTCCTACCATAGGAGCATTGGTCTGATTAATCCCCAACCATGTGATGATGAGTAGAACCTAAGAGAAGGGTATCATAGCCTTAGCTCTCCCATGACTATGCCCAACCCACCCACTCTAAATGATTTTGCTTAATCGAGGTTGGACTGATACTCCTAGGCAACTAGAACCGGAAATTGACTATCCTCCCCAATTTAATAGTAGCCTCTCCTCTTTTACGATAGAAATGCAAAAACAACAGGAAAAAAAAAAAATAAATGAAGAAATTGGTTACCTGATTTACTCCCTTGAGGTTGATTTTAACCCCTCCACACTAGATGCACCTCTCTTGAGAGAGCCATGCCATAAGATGAAAGGGGTCATTAGGGACTCAATCATGGAGTATAGCTACCCTCTTGAGGATATTGTAGACCCCTCCATACTTGACAACTCATCTTTGAGAAGTCCTGACATTAAGGGGAGGGGGGTTACATGGATACACTGGGAATTGAAAAGAGTAGCCACTCGAATTGTGATGTAGAATGGTGGCAACCAGAATAGGAGCTCTTAGACCTTCCACCTGAGCTTTATTGGAGCCAATCAAAGAGAAAGATGGTCCCATTAGATGAACTCGACTCAAATGATAGCATTTTTGTTACATTTGACGAAATGGATTGCAGTTAAATAGTCAACTCAACTCCTTTCCCCGATTTGGAGTTGGATTCTACACCCCATCCCAAGGATGCCAAACCTATACCGTACACCTCTGAGGACCTTATATCTCAGTTAGCTCTCCCGGAGGATTGTGATTATGAAGTTAATAAATTCCAGGAGCTTTGGGAGTTGGAAGAAATCATACCGGAAGGAAATGATAATAACTATGACCCTCTACTTAAGGAACTAGTATCCTCCACACACCATTCTAAGATTCTACATGTGTCTAATAGAGGTGACCCTAAAGAGATTGATACTAAACTAGATGACTTGGATCAATTTTGGTCTCAGGGACATGAAGATTTGATTTTTGAGGAGGCCAAGAAAACACTTGAAACACTTAACCTTAGCTTTGAAGATTTTCCAGAGTTAACCTTAGCTTTGAAGATTTTCTAGAGGCTAAAAGGCAAGAGGGAAGAAACATAGAGGAGGATGATGATGACTTTGAGGGGGCCTAGACTCAGAATATGGAGTGACTCTAAGGGGGAATATGTTTTGTTCGAGGACTTACCCCCTGAGGATCTTACTGATTTAGCCAAATCTGGATTCCTACATACTTTTGACTACAAAGATCATCCTCTTAAACATTGGGAAGAAATGGAAGCAATTAATACTCTTGATGAAGGAATCTATACACCCCAGGGGCAGGATCTTAGCATCGAACAAGAACCTGGGGATGTCGCTGTTGATGACACTCACACCCCTATTACTTCCAACCCACCTCAATATGATAATGAAATGGGCGACACCTTTGATCAGTTTAATTTGGAAGATGAACATTTGGGCCCATTCCAGGACGAGCGCACCAATGATAGGCAACATGAAGGTCAATCAGTTACTAAGGCTGCTTCTGATGACGTTCAGGAACTGGAATGGTTGTTGAGGATGAATACTGAACCTCTCAAGCTCGCTTTGATCCTCTTCCCTATCCTGCAACTGAGCGACTTGCACTCCTTCAGAAATAGCTTCCTAAAGTCTTTGCTCACATTCCTGCTTTATGGGGGGATAACTAGACCAATACATCCTGTGGTAGAGTGGCGGGTTTGGATCGACACTTGTCCATGTCATCCCATTATCCTTAGGGTGTCCTTCTTTGCACCCTCTTTTTCCCACACATTTGCTAGAGGAGCCTTTGCCTCCTCACCGCATACTCTCGGAGGGCACTACTCATGTGTATTATGTGAAACCTCCAACAATAGCTCTGGAGTACCCTATTTTCACCTGTATCTGGCGATCATTTAGCATCACTCTCCATCACCAGCTTACCAACATCTTGGGTTACTTATTTACTAGGTCAGGTTTGTTACGAGTCTTTTTTGAGTCTCCTGCTTCCATTCTAGAGCTCGATTTGCAAGAATCACCCGTTGGGAGACATCCCAACTCCACCTCAGGTAATATGTTTCCCTGCTTTTGCTTTCCAATGAGGACATTGTTAAATTTAGGTATGGGGGGTATAACCTGAGGTTGTTCATAGCATTTATGCATATTTGCATGCAGGTAGGGCATTATATTAAAAAGAAAAGGGAGAGAAAAGGGGGATAAAAGAAGAAAGGAGATGAAATCTTTGTGAGCTGAATTGCATGTATATTGAGAAAAAAGAGAGAAAAAGAGAGACATAGAGGAAAATGTGCAAATATTGTGCTAGTCCCAGCACTTGATTATGGAAGAGTTGACCTAAGTTTTAGGCTAGAATGAATGATTAATTAAGTCCTGAAGTGCTAAAGAGAAGAAAAGTGAGGGATATCGACTTTAGACCTCCTGGGTCTGTTCTAGGGTTTAAACACTGACGTATTTGTTAAAATCTAGACTATTCCTCAAGAGGTTGAGAAAGTTGTGAAGCTGAGGTATTAAGTCTAAGGCTTTGGAATTATTCAGCCCCGTTGCCTGCCCTTTGGTTTGAGGGACTTGGTAACCTAGGCACAAAAAAATCACACACCGATCTGCTTCAGTGTGCTTAATGAAGAAAAATGCTAAAAAGGTGTTCTGTCCTGAAAATGTTTTCCTGAAGATTTAATTTAGGAGCGGCTCAAAGACAAGTTGATTGGATGAATTCCCAGCGCGGAAAGGATGAATGAAAAATACTCCCATCGAAAATGCTTTGTAACATATCGTCTCCTCCATGCTTGTCTCCTAGGATATCTAAATATCCTACTAGGGGCACGGAAGTACCTTGTCCTGGTTCAGGTGCCATGAGTGGCATTATCCCAAAATATTTATTGTCAGGGTTTGAATTTAGCTACAGAACGCCATGGGTGGCGCTATCCCAAAGTGTTGAAAGCAAGGGTTCTGGGAGTTGTCATGAGCAGTGCTATCCCGAAACATTGATTACCAGGGACCCTGCGAGGATTGATGGTGGGGACAAGGAATCTGATATAGATCGTGTTTAGGGCCAATCCAATGTTGGATTTAGGGCAATTTAAAAAGAGAGAAAACTCAATAAATATTCCTCTCATAAAAAATGCACTAGCAAACTGAGACTAGACTTGCTGCATATATGCGGGGGTGCTTTAACTGCTGGGGTCAATGAACCTCTGGATAGTTTTTGTGAGCCTTAGAAACCTTCGCGGCGGACCCAATGCTGAGGCTGGGTAGGCTTATATCTTGGCTAGTACTTAAGTACCTTTAGGCCTATAGTTAGTATTGCAATGTAGTCTTTACAGATATGGCACGATAAGGCATTCTGACGATAAATCTAGCCTAGAAGCCTAGGCTGATCCATATGATTTTACTCGAGACTAGTAAAACTTAGGCATGAGGGTATTTGATAGGTCCACTTTAGTGGACTAAACTTAAGCCTAAATGCATTATCATTGAGATGAGAATTTAATTGAGAGTATGAAATATAAATTATTTAAGTTCGTGAATTATCATTCTTTCATTTTTATTAAATGGAGGTGTGTCCATTATATTCATGTACTAATACATTTACATATATATGCTTTGCAAGAATAAATTGGGCATATCAATTTTGGCATCTTGGGTTTTTATCAGAAAAGGAAAGGAAGAAAGATTCTCAAATCTTCATTTTTAGAACCTAGGTTTACCTCCTATGATCATTTATTTTCGTCAAAGATCTTCCTTATTTGAACCAAAAATACCCACCACCACTCTCTTATTTCCACGCATGCACATTCCGCTGATATTTCTCTGATTACCACCTTCCTCAAATCTCTCTCATTCTCTCATTCTCTCTTTATAAATAGGACATGGAGGACGACCATAGGACTACCTTCATCTTCCTCCCCACAGAAGGAGAACTGGTGCTCCATCGTTCATCTTCCCAACATGATTGTGACTACCCGCTACTGGGAGCCATTGACTCCCTCGACCAACCACCGATCGCATCCCGCTCCTCAAACTCCTTCCCGCAACGACCGCGACAAGCCACACGATGATAGCGTGTGGCTTGCGTCGTGACCATTACTGTAAGCCTCCACCACCTCGATGACCATCATCGTGCTCCACCGACATCTGCCACCGTGGTCAGCAGTGACAGCGCCAATGTCACTACCGTGACCTCTCTCCGACGTTCCCACCACCGTGACAACACCAGCGTCCTTGACCTTCCCGAACTGCACCACTTTCCTATGCGCCACCATGCTCTGCCTCTACGCTCATTATCCCGCTCTACCTCCTTACTACGACTGCACTTGCCTCACAACAAGTTTGTCACCACCGCGTCCGTCTTCCTCGACTCACCACAACACCACTGAGGCCGTCCTCGTCTCCTCCGTCTCCTTCCTCAGCAACAACCCAATAAGAGCAACCACACACCAACAGGTACTCCACGATCTTCCTTCAGACCACAATAATAGAGCCGCAACCCTTACCCTCTCTCAGACCGACGACCACCTCCAATGACCAGCCCGCCGGTACCCTCACCGACATCTCTACTTCCGCAGCAGGACACTCGTCGCAACTGCGTTCGACGATCATCACAGCGCTTGCCCTTGTCCTCACGCTACCACCTCGTCCCGCACTTGACTTCATCTTCATCTTCTTCGTCTCCACCAGTTGCAACAACGAAGAGGAAACCATCACCCACCGTCACCTCCTACATGCAGCAGGCACCACAGGCCGCTATTCTTCACGCCGTCGACGTCATCGGATTCACCTCGATTCCACAAGCCCAGCCACGCCCATAGATGCGCCTACGACAGTCTACGTGCACGCACAGACAACCCAACCATCGGTGAGCTTCCCCTTCTTCGGTCGGCCACCTCCGTCGATGCTGCCACCATCAACGAAACGCCCTCCGCATCCTCAACCTCCTTCGAGCTTCCCAAGGCCGGCCGTGACCTCCTCTTCACATACGCACGAAGGGAACAAATCGTCTGTTTCCTTTCCTATTTCTTTTTACAAGATTTGCCATTGCCAACTTTGTTTCTCCAATAAATTATTTGAGGTGAAGTTGCATAAGTGCTCCTCTCTCTCTATTTCTCATTAATGCTCATTCAAGTCATTCTTTCTCTCATTTGATGCTACAACATATTGACATTTATTTTGCATCATATTAGCCTCGTACAAAGTACTCGAATAATGCATTGAAAATATTTATGGGTTTATTGGTCTGTTCCTCCCTATGGATATGACATCCTAACTTCGTGGTTAGTTTTCATTGATAAATATTTTTGATCTGGGGTTTTTCCACGATGCTTTATATTGTGACGGCATATTTTTTTGATATCTTTAAAGCAAAAATGTCCCGATCAAGTAGCCTTCCAAATTTATAGTGAGCTCTCACAGCTTTGTTAGGAGGGTCGCTCGTTGTCCCAGTATTACTCCATTATGAAGGGTTTCCTTAAGAAGTATAATGCGTGCAAGTCAGTATGCACATGTACTTCTCAACGTAAGTATTGCAAGGAGGCAGTTGTCCTACAGTTTTTGTCTGGCCTTAGAATATTCTGCTGTTTGCTCCCAACTTTTTAGTCTCTTAAAGCTTCCTTCTCTTAAGGAGACCTATAGTAGATTGAACATGATTGTTGTTACTTTGGCCTCTATCGAGTCCATAAGACAGACTTCCACCCTAGCTACTACTTTAGGGCATGGTAGAGGTCCTCCTACATCACATGGCAGGGGTTTTGGACATGCACCTACTAGGAGAGGGTGTCCTACATATACTTACTATGGGAAGCCTTGATTGTTGGACTAAGCATGGTCGAACTCCTACTACCAATCAAGTAGTTACCTCTAAGGCACTTGGTGATACCGTTCCTATGCCCAGGGCAAATTATGATCAACTACTTCAACACCTAACCTAGTTGACCTAGGAAATCCCTGCTACACCTGAGATAGCTACCTTCGCCTCCTCTTTAGGTACAGAGCTTGCTCTTACATCTCATATAGATAAGCGGTGCTGTGCAGATTGGTTGGTCGACTTTAGAGCAAGATAGTGCAGGTAGTTGCTGGGAGACATTCCTAGATGGCAGGACAGGGGGAGGTTTCTATTACCCCCATGTTGAGGTTGCTAGATGTTTTGTTTGTGTCAGATTTTCCCATTAGTTTGCTTTTAGTTAATAGAATTATTAAGGAGTTACACTTCTATGCCATATTTGGCGCTAAGACTTGTACATTTTAGGACAAACTGATTGGGAGGAGAATTGGTGGTGATCATGAAGAGGGAGGTGTCTACCACTTGGTCTAGTCTCCTTTTGTAGCTATGTGCCACTGAGGTGTTAAGTTCGCTATTGGGAATCTCTTTCAGTGGCACCTCCATCTTGGCCATCTTCCCCTGAACATGCTCAGATGTGTCATTCCCCATATTCATCCTTCTGCTATGATTAACTGCGATGCTTGTCAGCTGGGTAAATATCATCGTGCTACATATCCCGCCATTTGTAGACCTGGGTCTACCGAGTTATTTCAATTGATGCATGTTGATGTTTAGGGCCCTAGCCTCATTTCTGATAGGCTAGGTCATCGTTACTATCTTGTGATTATTGATGATTTTTCTCGATTGACTTAGATATTTCTTTTGAGAAATAAGTTTGATGTAGGCATTATTCTTGAGAATTTTATCTTAGAAATAAAGATACAATTTTCTACTTGTGTTAAGATTGCATATTTAGATAATGCTCTTGAATTCTGTACCAAAAAGTTGTCTATCTTCTGTAAATCTCAGGGAATTGTATATTAGACTACTTGTCACCATACTTTACAATAGAATGTGATAACTGAGAGAAAACATAGACACATTCTTGATGGTGCACGCACCTTGTTAATACACCATAGTGTTCCCTTTCTCTATTGGGGAGATGTCCTCACTGCTTGCTAGTTGATTAATAGGATGCCAACTTCTATTCTACATGAACAGATACCTTGGGAAATATTACATCCAAATAGTGTTCTCTTTCATGTCCCACCACGTGTGTTTGGTAGCATTGCTTTTGTTTATTTTACCTCCCTTGGCCGGGAGAAGCTTTCTCCAAGGGCTGTGAAGTGTGTTTTCTTGGGATATTCTCGTACTTGGAAGGGGTATTGGTGCTATCATCCTATCACTACCTGACACTGTGTTAGTGTCAATGTCACCTTCCACAAGTCCATCCCATACTTCTCTACGATAAGGCATAGGCTTTTCTCTTGGTGTGGTCGTGCCCATGCCCATACCTTCTATTCCCTTGGAAGCTGTTCGGATCATGAAGTTTGTGCCCCCTTCTACTGAGCCTAGGAGGTTTTGTGACTCCCCTGTCTTTGACAAGCTCCCGGTTACTTATAGACATCACTCCCTCTTTTGTACCGACTCCTCCCACCAATTCAGGTGAGCACAGAGTTTTTTCAAATTGATGATACTCAGGAGAGGCAAGATGTAGTTGACCAGTTAGGTGATGCCCAACCTACAAATACAGTGCCAGGTGACCTTGATTTTCCGATTGCCATTTGGAAGGTGCTACGGAGCTGTGTCGGATATCGCATTTCAGGAGCTGTTTCTACACATTTTTTAGGGAGTGCATATGGCAAGTTCTACCATGCTTTGTTTGCCTCACAAATTCCTTCTACCTATCAGCAGCTACATGATGTAGACACATCTATGTCACATAAACTGTCTATTTATGTGTGTTCCTAGGCGTATAATTGCATCATGCATTATAAATATTGTATAACATGCATCATTCTGCATTTAGATTAGTTTGTACAAATTTTAGGTTAATTTCCCTTTTTGTGGCTAAGGGACAAGCCAATATCATTTCGAGGCCTCGGATTAAAGATCCAACCGTACGGATCTAATCAGGGTGACGATCGAAGTCCAACGTCTCTAAGATCACCTTGATCAGGCCTTCATAGCATCAGATGCAATCCGAAAAATATCAAAGGTCAAGGGACAAGGTGGTGTAAATCCGTACCTCAGACGATAAATCCAACCACACGGATGGGTTTGGATCGACAATCGTAGCCCAACGAAGTGAAAATCGGTTTAATTTGACATCTGTGGCATCATCTACAAGTCAAAGAAGATGGACGGCCATGATGGTGCCACGTGGCACCATCACAACCGCCTAACACCTCCAACGTTCTCCCTCCTCAGCAAAGGCCGCGCGATCTCAACTGTTGGATCGAGATCCAACAGCTGAGAGCGTCGCGGCCTTAAAACAAGAACATGACACAAAGGGGAGCTTGCGCAGTGGTTGAGCGCCCTGTGCGAAACATTAGGCATAGGTTCGAGTCCCTGGTCGCCTCCAAATCTCGGCACTAGCGTGAGCGCTAAAATTCAGCCACACGATCTTCATTGAGCAGTTGAGAAGTGAGCGACGTGGCACACAGTGATGCGTGGATCATGTACGCACTAGATGACGTACTAGTTGACACGCTGAAGAGCGTGATATGAGCGCAGTGGGGTGTGATCTCGAGCGTCTGATCATCAGATGACTCTCGCGACGCCACGTGTCGCGGTGATTGGTCGCACACCTCAACAGCTGAAGGAGAAGAGGTGCCTGATGTGGCCTCTCGTGGAGCGCCTGATCTCCATTAGAGGGTCCTTGCACGCATGCTTTAGCGACATAGGCCTTTAGTAACATTTACAAGCATTACTAAAGGCCCTACATTTATTTTAAAGGCTTTAAAAGACCCTTTTGCCCCCAATTTTTACACCTATAAAAAGGCCACCCCTACCACTCATTTCATCATCCCTTCTCTTCTCTCACCCCCTCCAAAGCTTTACGAGCTGGTCCCATACCCGGGATGCTCCATTAGAGCTAGAGTAAAATAATTTTCCCATATTCTCACCCCCTTGTGGAGCATCCCACGGTTGTCCTCTTACGACCATTCGGGAAGCGGATCCCGCTGCGACGTCACCCTGTTTTGTCCTCCGTCCTCCAGCTCTGTTCTCCCTCGTCCAGAATCTCGCCACCCTTTTCCAGGCACCCCGTCAACGCGGCTCGTCCTCCAAGTAGCCGTCGAGGAGGATTTTTCTCATCCCTCACTTTATACCGCTTTCTAGTGTAGATTTCCAGCTTTCTAGTTGTAGAAATTAGTTGTAATGAACATGCTTCTATGATTATGACATATTGGTTCACTCCCTCTTTTTCTTTGTATTATTTTCTCTCTTTCTATTATTTATTCTTTAAGTAGAATAGCTAGTGTAGAATAATTTTAACCAGCTAATCTACTTAGTGACAATAATTATAAACGTGATTTTTTATCAAATGTTTGCCCCAAGACTCACTTTGAGTTTCGGTAAAATTTATCTGATAGTGGATTTTTACGCACTACAACGACGTGTTTCAAACCAAATCTTTTTACATACGAAATTTCGTTAATCACTATGCTTGACCCCAAGTGCTGATAGGCCATGAAGGATAAGATAGATGCACTTCGATCTTATGGCATGTGGGATCTTACACTGTCGTACGTGGGAGCTTACAAAGCTACCAAATGGAGCATCAATTATTGGTTGTAAACGGATGTTCACCATCAAGTACAACCTTGATGGGTTTGTTACTAGACATAAGGCTTGGCTGGTTGCAAAGGGGTTCATGTAGACATATGACACAGACTTCTTTGACATGTTCTCTCCTGTGACCAGCTTCCCACTATGTACATCCTAATATCTGCTATTGTCTAGAGAGATTGGCCTCTTCATAAGTTGGATGTAAAAAATGCATTCCTTTAAGGTGACTTATAAGAGAAAGTTTACATGTAGCCCCCTAGAGGTTTGGAGCCTCCCCCGTTGCCACTACAAGGGTAGCACCCATCAACAATGTTGCTGGCCAATGGTGGTGCTGCAGCGCTGGTACTGCTGTTGCTATTGCCATTGAAGGTGGTTGCCCAGTGAAGAGAAGAGAGAAAGGGATAGGGTGGAGGGTTTGGAGGGCTTGTTTAAGTGGGATACCAAGTAGGAGAAAATCAGCAATTGGATTCCAATAAGAAACCCTACACCTCTTTTTATAGAGGAGAGGTGTGGGAAAATAATAACACATGCCTAGACTAAAATAGAAGTACTGAACAAGTACATAACAGGACCAAAGGGGTGTACTACAATGGACCAGACAGTAGATATCTTCACCAAGGTGTTGCCTCGGTCTTCTTTTGATATTTGTTATTCCAAGCTGAGCATTATTGACATCTATGCTCTAACTTGAAGGGGAGTGTTGGCCCCTATGGTCTTTTGTTATTTGCTATTGTCTTAGTTGTATTTCTTTATTTCCTTGAGTACTCTTGTAGTTTTTCCACCTCTATATATTAAGAGGTGGGGTTATAGAATAAGATTTTCCTATTCATTTGTTCTAACTATATATGTATAAATGCAAAATAATATATATAATTAGCTTAAAATTTTTTAAATATTAAAAAATATTTAATCGATTAATTCCTCACATACCATATACTCATTAATTGATGACCTTGCCAATTGAATGTTGACTACCCATTCTTGCACCCTTGTCTTATAAACCCTAGTGTGTATTTTATATGATGACAATTCAATTGATGTTGATGCTAAAAAGTATAGGTGTTTGGTGGCAAAGCACCTATATTCAACTATTACATGCCCAAATATAGCCCTCGTAATGATCAAGGTAAGCCAATTCATGGACAAGCCTATGAGGATACACTAGGATGCTATTATGATGATTCTTAGGTACTTGAAGTCATCCCCAAGAAAGGGCTTGCCATTCGTCCATGGGAAATCCTTGGATGTAGTGGTTCATGCTTATGTTGATTATGCTAGATGAGACAGTAAGTCCACTATTGGTTTCTGCACCTTTGTAGGGGGGAACCTAGTCACTTGGAGAAGTAAGAAGTAGATGGTGGTGGTTGATATACTGTAGAATCCTATTGCAAATTTGTTATGTACTTTGAGAACTTTATATCCCTATCTCTAGCTTAACATAGATGAAGTGTAACAAGAAGCTTGCCTTCTTCGATGCAACCAATCTGGTCTTTGATGAAAAACCAAAGCATGTGGAGGTTGATTGCCATTATGTCGAGACATGATCCAGAAGGGATTTATTTGAACCTTACATGTTGCCTTTGGAGACTACAGACATGTGCTCTCCCTTATTCGTCCTTTGAATGGTGTTGTTCCAAGCTAAACATGATAGGCATCTCTGCTCCACCTTGCAAGGAATTTTAAAGAGATAAGGTGTTCGTTTATCTTCTTTACATCATTTTTAATATTTTTATATTTTATGAGGGGATGCTTGTACTTTGTCCACTAGATTTCCCCGTATAAAGAAGGCTAAGGTTTAACTAATGCAATAGAACCTGCTTGTTATACAGGTAGGTCCTGTGTTCAATTTTCCTTGATATTGAATGCCAATGCAAGAATGAACACAAGCCACTGAATCTAGCTTTGCTATTTGAAGGTTGTGGTTCTCTTCCCATCTTTCCAGTAATTGAGAACCTATTCTTACTGTACAACATTAAAAATCCTTTATTTTCTTTTTTCTTTGGTATGCACAGCCATAAAGGCAACTATTATAGAATGCTTGTCGTTGATTCCTTTCTTGTGATCTTTAGGCAGAAAGACAACAAACTCCATTGAGGTGCAATGACGCTTTTGACGTGGCCATTTATGAGAACTGAACTATGCAAATCTTCATGCCTTAATTGTCAAGGAACCTTTTAACTTTTTCAACTGTCAATGAGAAATTGTGTTGTGTTTTCTTTTTTTGACAAAACGGATTGACTTCACTTTGAGGATCATGATCCATTTTGTTTAAAAAAGGCTCCAACCTAAAAAAGATTTATAATATAAAAATCAATGTGCTAATATTCATCCCATGAAATAAAAAAGCTCTTACCACTCGCCATTAGAAAGGAATGGAAGAGAGCGGGGAAAACAGAAAGTAAGAGTTTCTCCAATGGCTGCAACAAGGAGTTTAAACACATATCAGAAAGAGAACTTTGATAAACAAGATGGGTGCATGAGATACAAATCTGGTGAATGGAACCATTCAAAGCATGACCATGTTCACATTCATTAGTTCTCAATTAGCATAAATCTAGAATTTGCTGAAAACTCTATCTGAACTTCAGAAATGAGCAACAGATAGCATGTTGCAGTTAGAAAATTCTTAGAAGTTTGATCTTGAGGGAAAAAAATCACAGAATCCAGAAGAAGCGCTCCTTATTTATAAGCATGATAGAAATCTCTAATGCTTTCTATAACATACACGGTTGAGTGTGGACATTTTAACAATGTAATATATGAGAACCAAGCCATAATTAACATTGCAATATATCAGAACCAAATCTTGTCTTCAAGTAGTGCTACACTTGCTCTACATCAAATGAGCTCATACTTTATCTTATCCCTAGACTTTCTGTTTTTGAAAAGTGTTCTATCCCTAAACCTCCATTTAACCATTTATTTATCAGCATCCATCCGGAATATGTTTTTCATGTAGAGAGATCTTAGTTGCTTAGCATTCCATGCAAGGAAGCAATGCCTATTTGTTGAGAGTTATTTTTCACTCGTCTTTCTTTTATATATCTTTATTGTCTTTGTTTACATATTTATTATTCTTAACATTCATTGTAATTTACCCGAAGAGCTCCTCTATATAAGAGTCATTAGGATTATTGGAATAAGAAAAGTTCTCTCATTTCCCAACACTATATGGCTAAATATATCACTAATCTTATGCATGTCTTTATTGTGCATAATTAAGCATGCATAGCACTTAAAAGTTGACCATTTGAAGTAGATAGTTTAATTAGTCTTTCAAAGAATCCATTTACCCAGTTAGCATAAGCTTTTAGTTTAGTATTACATACTTGATTAGAGAGATTCTGTGATCAAATGGACCTCTATACATGATCTCGTATACCTGATTTCCTCGAGAGCCTTTTGGTCCCCTCCCATGAACTAAAAAGGCTTTGTCCTCTACATCTTTGCGCTTCATGCTTTGTATTTATGATTCAACTTTGTACGTAAGCAGTAAGATCTGTCATTTTATCATTCTGTAGAGTACTTTTCAGATTTGATGTTTGTGAATCTTGTTTTCTTGTTAATTCATTTAGAGCTTGTGTCCTCACAATAAACACTACGAAGTTTTTCCTGTTCTCATTTCCTGTCAGAGTGGTTATGAGTACCGTATCAGGTAACGCAAATGAAAAGCCAAAGAGAGAGAGATCAGGTTGAAACTGTAGAGAGAAATGAGCAATATAATTATTATGTAACCCTACATCTAAGATGTGGGTAAACTTCCGAGAAGTCCATATAGAATAAAGAAAAGATAAAAGAAGACACTATACAACCCTCAACACTCTCCCTCAAGTTGGAGCATAGCTATAGTTAAAAAATGCATTCAATCATATTATTCCATGTCCACACCTCTCACGATATAGATGTGAAAACAATACAGAGTGCCTCTCATAAAACAAAAGAAACACAAGAGTTTATCAAAAAAGACATAACAAGTAATAAGACTCAACACACCCCCTCAAGTTGAAGCATAAATGTCAATCATGTTCAACTTAAAACAACATTTGTTGAAGAGACTCTAAGGTAGTGCCTTGGTGAAGATATCAGTTGTCTAATCCCTTGAGGCCACATGAGTGCTATGAATCAACCCTCTCTGAATCAAGTCACATGTGTAGTGGCAATCTCCCTCAATGTGCTTGGTCCTCTAATGAAACATAGAATTATTTGCAATGTAGCTCGCTACCTTATTATCACATTTCATTTTCATCGGGGAGTTAGCAATGATGTGCAAGTCTGATAGGAGAGATCACACCCACATCATCTTAGCAATAGTGTAAGCCATCACCCTTTATTCAGACTCTGCGTTGGATCTTAACACCACATCCTACTTCTTACTTTTCTACGTAACTAGATTCCCTGCGACATATGCTCAAAATCCACTTGGAAGCCAGCATAATCAACATTAGTATATGCAATAATGGCCAATGGCATCCCTCTGGTCCCCTTTCTTGGAGATTTCTTCAAGTACCTCAACACCATAATTGTAGCATCCAAATGTTGCCTGGTAGACATGTCTATTAATTGACTGAGCTTCCCAACTGCAAGGTAGATATCTGACAATGTAATGGTCAAGTACAAGAGCTTCCCCATAAGCCCTCTATACTGATGAGTGTCCACTGATTCTAACTACTCTTTATATACATGTGTTGTAAGATCCATGGGTACATTTACAGGTTTGGCCCTCAGCATGCTAGTCTCTTGCAAAAGATCAAGGGCATACTTTCCCTGTGATAGTACAATGACTTTCTTCCTCCGTGCAACCTCTATACCTAAGAAGTACCTAAGTAACCCAAGGTCCTTAATCACAAAGTTGTTTGGCAAGCACTTTATAACCTCATTGATATTAGCCTGTCATCAACGATAAGGATAATATCATCCACCTACACCAGTGTTGAGTTATGTGGCCTTTTTATTATTTCTTTATGTATGGGTGTGTACTTGTAATTTTCCCTTTAGTGCCTTTCTATATAAAGGCACATACGATCATGGAATCAGAGTAGCGCCCAAGATCGGTTCCCGGGTACCCTACCCAACCCTAGCCTCCTTACCCTTCCAGCAAATCTCTCTCCTCTCTCTCTCTCTATCTCCAGCATGTTGCTTGCCTCCCCTAATGGGAAGAAACCACCAATGCTGCCACCCAAGGCCAACAACGGTGGCCCCTGGGGCCCAACACTGCTGCAAGGGGCCTCTCCAGCTACCCTTAAGGCTGTTGCTGTAGCCATACGGTGCCTTTGTGAGGCACAACAACGTCGCTACTGTCCCCTTTCTCCATCGCCGGTCCTCCACAGCGTGAAGGAGGATTCTCCCAGGTAGGGGCAACATGGTTGTCGCCCTCCTTCCTCCTTGAGTAGCGTCACAGAGAAGTTTAGGGGGAGGCAACCCTTTTGGGGCCTCTTCTAGCCCAAGAAAGTGGTTGTTACACCTATTTTCATCTTCAGAGCTACATATAGTATAAATCAGAATAATTTTCAGATTGGTGCGTGGTTACTAGGCAGTTATATGATTTGATTTTTGGTACTTTGCACTTGATTTTTTTGCTTCCCACACATTGGGTATTATGGAAGATAAGAAGGAATCCTCTAGCGACTCAGTGGGTAAGGTTTCTACCATGAGCACATCTTTTATGCAAGGAACTTCTATTAAGTTGGACGATACCAACTTTCTTCTGTGGTCTACGCCTTTCTCCTGATTTGTGGGATCACATTACAAGTACATCCTGACACAAGATGAGCCCGCAGCCAAGACTGCTGACTGGGAAGCAGACAATAACTAGGTTGTCACCTGCATGTTAAACAGTATGAAGGAACCAATAGCAAAGTAGGTTATGTCTTATACCTCTACTAAAAAGATGTGGGAAGTTCTTCATGAGAAATATTCTCATAAGAACAATATTAGCTGTCTATATCGTATTATTGAGGAGCTTCATTCCTTTCGGAAGGGATCCATGTCTTTTGCTTAATATTATGGCTCCATGAAAAACCTCTGGGATGAGTGGGATACTTATCAACTCATCTCATCTAATGTTGCAATCATTACGAAGCAATGAAAGGCCTTTCGATCTATTTAGTTACTTGCTGACCTAGGTTCTAAATACAAGGCAGTAAAGGATCAACTTATGACTTTGAAGGAGATTCCTACACTTGCTCAAATCTATGCTTGACTTACGTGACTAGAGATTTCTGATCCTATCCCACCTTCAGATTCTTCTACCATGGCATCTATTGGTCGTGGTAGGGGGACTTCAAGAGGCAGGGAGAGAGGATGTGGTGCAAGAGCAGGAGGCTAAGGCAAAGGCCACAATGGTCTATTTTGTGATCACTATCACAAGAAAAATTATAAAATTGATAGATGTTAAATAAAGCATGACTTTGCTCAGGGCATTAGGCCAATCAAGTGGCTTTTAGTGGAGAAGGCAATCGGTATTATTAGGAGGATCAAGCTAGTACCCAAATCACTATCTCCAAGGAAGAGTATGATAGGCTCGTGTCTTCTTAGGCTACTTCCACTACCAGTGCTTTGATGACTCATATGACAGGTACTATTGCTAGTGTTGGAGCTGTTTGTACACCATCATGGCTTGCTAACTCAGGTGCCTCCTCCCACATTACAACATATGCTACTGTTGGGATTTGGAAATTGACCATGTGGCATCTGCCATGTGGCAACCATCAGGTCATGTGGCAGTGCCACGTGGCCAGATCTGAAGGCCTAACGTGACTGGCGGTTTGGGTTCTCAAGAACCAAACTTGGGTGCACTAAAATTAGTGGTTTTCCTATTTTTAGTAAAGTCAATTTAGGAATAAAACTTGTGGGATTTGTTTTAGTTGAGAGACAAGATCTTATCTCTAGAAATAAAAATGTTGGTTTTGTAAAGAGATAAAATCTTTCCAAATGAGAAAATATTTTCTCTTCCTTATTTGTTGGGATATGCACTCTCTATAAATAGAGAGCCTCCCCCATATGGTTTTTCCTTGAGCAATATAAAAGAATATTTCCCATCAACAAGGCTTCTCTCCTCTCTCTTCCCTCACTCTTACCATGCATCAACAAGGCCTACCAGTCTTCACCTGCAGCCAGTCAACAAAGAGCATCTGCTCCTCCCTCCTACCGCTGCCTTCTTCCCAGACTCACTGATCACCCAGATCAGACATCTGGTGGTCATTTCAGACGTCTTAAATGCACAATCTAATATTATGCATGAGATTTTTGGATCTATCCAAGCACATGAGCCTCCATGCTCCATCTGCACCCACCTTAGAAATCTCTACATGGTATCAGGGCCTACGTCTAGGCTTCTACGCGTATAGGAGATCCAACTATTCGTTGGAGTTTCTTGCATCTAAAGAAGTCCTCAAATCCAACTAGTTGCACGGAAAAAAAGGAAGGTCCAAAGATGACAATCTACCACGACTGTAGGAGATGCTATGCTTGGCCTTGGAGAGAGCAAGGTGGTTGTCTACGGGACAACCATCAAACTGAATGGCACTGCTAACTACATCTTATGGGCTTGCGCCTTCAAGATTTTCGTTGGCGGACAGGAGAAACTTAGTATTCTCTTGGAAGAGGCATCGGAGTTCAAGGTTGACAAGAAGGAAGCAAGAGGAGACATATCAAGTTCTATCCTACGTGGGGCTACTAGTACCTCGTGTGTGGATATGGACTCCCCAACTGCCAAAGATCTCAAGAAGCTACTTGCTCGACTTCTACAAGATACAATGATGGCCATAGCGACAACCACTCAGGTTGCCACAGAAGCAACGACTTCGGAAGTCGCAAGAAGCTACACCGTCGACACACTGAAGGAGAAGAATGAGAGCGTTTCTATCAAAAGGAAGACAAATGGTTGGGTAGATAGCCTCATACATGAAGACCAAGTTGTTGGCCTTCCGACCTTCGAATTAAGGGGGAGTGTTGGGATTTGGAAATTGACCATGTGGCATCTACCACGTGGCAACCATCAGGTCATGTGGCAGTGCCATGTGGCAAGATCTGAAGGCCCAACGTGACCGGCAGCTTGGGTTCCCAAGAACCAAACTTGGGTGCACCAAAATTAGTGGTTTTCCTATTTTTAGTAAAGTTAATTTAGGAATAAAAGTTGTGGGATTTGTTTTAGTTAAGAGATAAGATCTTTCCATATAAGAAAAGATCTTATCTCTAGAAATAGGAATGTTGGTTTTGTAAAGAGATAAATCTTTCCAAATGAAAAAATATTTTCTCTTTAGGCAATTAAATTTTATCTCTTCCTAATTTGTTGGGATATGTACTCTCTATAAAGAGAGAGCCTTCTCATATGATTTTTCCTTGAGCAGTATAGAAGAATATTTCTCATCAACAAGGCTCCTCGCCTTTCTCTCTTCTCTCTCGCCATGCATCAATAGAGCCTACCAAATACTAGCCTTCACCTTCAACTGGTTAACAAGGAGTATCTGCTCCTTCCTACCGCTGCCTTCTTCTCAGACTCGTTGATCACCTAGATCAGACGTCTGGTAGTGATCGGCGAGTCTAGTGGTCATTCTTAATGTCTTAAACGCACAATCTAGTATTGTGTGTGAGATTTCTGGATCTATCCACACATAAGAGCCTCCACGCTCCGTTTGCACCCACTTCAAAAATCTCTACAACTACATTATTCTCATTTCTTAGACCCCTGAATACCCCAGTCCATGCCAAGGTAGCTGAGGTTGTCTTATCTCCTATGACAGGCTTGGGTGACATGTCCTTGTCTTCTACTTTGCTTTTGATGTTATGCATGCCCCTAAATTCACCTTGAATTTAATAATTATAGATTGCTTTTCATGATCATTTTTTCTTTCTGTAGGATCTCCAGACGATGAAGTAGATTGGTGGATTTGAGTAGGATGGTCTCTATTATCTGCACCTTTCACCTGAAAATCACTCCATTGCTGCTGCTTATGCCACATTTGCTCTCCAGTGGCACCCTAAATTAGGACACCTTAGTATTTCAGCTCTCCATCGTCAATTTCCAGATATGTAGTTTTCGGATTCTTTTTCCTATCAGGCTTGTCAATATGGCAAGCATCATAGGATGTCTTTTCTTAGTAATAATAGAGTTGAGTCTCCTTTTGTCTTATTCATGTTGATTTGTGGGGCCCATACCAAGTAAAGAGTGTTAAGGGTTTTTGTTACTTTCTAGTTCTTTTGAATGATTATACCTTTGTCTGTTGGGTATTTATGATGGAGAAATTCGAAACCCTATATTGGTAAAAAATTCTTTTAATGAAATAAAGACTTTCTGGTTCTTGTGAAGGATTATACCGGTGTCTTATTCACATTGTTTGAAATGATAATGGACTTGAGTTTGTGAATGCTACTTTCGCTTAATTTTTTAAGTCTTTGGGTATTGTTCACTAGACTTCTTATGCTCATACATCCCAACAAAATTGGGTGGCTAAATGCAAGTTAGAACACTTTCTTGATGTCACACATATTATTATGTTCCAGATGCATGTTTCCACTATTTTTGGGGCTGATGCCATTCTTACGATAACTTTTTTTATCAATTGAGTTTCATCGTCTATTCTGGGTGGAAACACCCCCTACTCTCTTTTATTTCCTGACCGAGAGTTGTTTTCTATACCACCCAAGATCTTGTGGATGTGTTTGTTTTGTCCACTTGTTCAATGTGGATAAGCTTTCTTGATCAGTTAAATGTATCTCTGTGGACTATTCTAGAATCCAGAAGGGATACAAGCGCTTTGATTCACTGACACATCGGCTCTATGTTAGTAAGGATATTACATGTTTTTAGGAGATCCCATACTATTTTGCTATTGGCAAGTCTTCTACTATTATATGGGAGGTCCCACTTCCCATGCCTACTGTTGCGCCTGTTGCGCCTCTAGTGCCCTCTGAACTTGCTATACCTCAGATAGATGTCCCTTCTACAACATTTCGTAGACATCCTAAGGTTACAGACACCTTCTTTAAACACTTCCAGCGCAAGCCTCCATCCACCACATCTCTAGTAGATGAGCCAT
This sequence comes from Thalassia testudinum, assembly GCA_037157565.1. NCBI lineage: Eukaryota > Viridiplantae > Streptophyta > Magnoliopsida > Alismatales > Hydrocharitaceae > Thalassia > Thalassia testudinum. Next base: position 13,487,637 of record JAZHRO010000077.1, on the reverse strand, counting down.
TTTCTACTATTCATGCTCAATCCTCTGTTGATCTTGGGGATTCTACTAGAGATCCAGAGCCTATGGCACCTGAGGTAACTGATGTAGATCTTCCTATTGCTCAAAGGAAGCCACAAAGGTCTTGTGCTAAGTATTTTGTTTCAAATTATATGTCACCTGATCATTTGCCTATAGCAGGGCGACTTCTATCTCTTGTAGTAGACAACCATTATATTCCCAAGAATCATGTAGAGGCCTTCCAAGATCCTTCCTGGAACTTAGCCATGGAGGAGATGGTAGTTCTCTAATCCAGAGGAACCTAGGAACTTGTTGACCTACCCTCTGGTGCTACTGTAGTGGGGTATAGGTGGATGCTTACCCTCAAGTGCCGTTCAGATGGTTCAGTTGAAAGGTTCAAGGTCCACTTGGGTGCTAAAGGTTATACAAAAACTTTTGGCGTTAATTACTTTGAGACATTCTCTCCTTTGGCTCGTCTCAATTCAATTAGAATACTACTCTCTATGGCAGTAAACAATGATTGGTCAATTTATCAGTTGGACATTAAAAATGCATTTCTCTATTGTGACCTTGAGGAAGAAGAATATATGTAACAACCCCCAGGCTTTGCGATTAAGGAGTGTTAGAGGTGTGCAAGTTGAAGAAGGTTATTTATGGTCTTTGGCAGAGCCCACGAGCCTAGTTTGAGAGGTTTAGTAATGCAGTACAAGAATATGGCTTTACCAAATCCACAACTGATCATTCAGGTTTTACCATGCACAGAGTTACTGGCTTTGTTATTATTATTGTCCATGTTGATAATATTCTACTTACAGGGAGTAATAAAGAAGGTATAGAAGCTACAAAGACTTTCTTACACTCTCAGTTTGTGACTAAGGACTTGGGACTGATAAATTATTTTCTGGACATTGAAGTGTAGCACATGGATGGTGGTCTTGTCTTGTCACAGAGGAAATATATGCTGGATATGTTCAGAGAGGCGGGAATGCTCGGTTGTAAACCTACTAGTGTCCCAATGGACCTGTCTATACCACTTGCAAACTCAGAGAGTTCATTACCTGAGGATGTGATCACGTACCATGCAATGGTAGGAAAGCTCCTGTATTTGACAATTACGTGATCAGATATTTCCTTTGCTATTTCGAGACTCAGCTAGTTCATGTAGACACCTAGAGAGATACATTGGGTTGGTGTGTCCCAGGCGTAGAGGTGTCTCAAACAGGCTCCTAGAAAGGACTTCCTTTTAGGAGACATGACCATCTTGAATATGAGGCTACTCAGATGTTGATTATGCAAGTGCACACGAGGATAAGAGATCTACTACAGGCTATTGTACCTATGTAGCTAGCAATCTTGTCACCTAGAGTATGGAGAACTAAGAAGCAGGATGTAGTCTCCAAATCTAATGCTGAGTCTGAGTATAAGGAAATGGCTCATACTACCTGTGAGCTACTGGGGTGAGATCTATTATGAAGGACTTAGGAATGCCTATTTTGGGTCCTACTCCCATGTATTGTGATAACAAACCAGCTACTTTCATTACAAACAATTTAGCATTCGATAAGCGAATAAAGCACATAGAAGTGGACTGCCACTTCATCAGAGACCATTTTGGCTAGGAAAATTTCAACACTCTATATTGCCACCGCAGATCAGATTGCTGATATCTTTACCAAAGTACTCTCCAAGAAACATCTTGAGTTGTGTTCCAAGATAAGTATGCCTGAGGTGTATACACCAACTTAAGGGGGAGTGTTGAGTTATGTGACCTTTTTATTATTTTTGTTAGGAAAATAAATGATTTGATTAGCCTTTGAGAGCCCTAATACCTTTATATAGAGAGTTATAAGGGAGAAATATTATAAGACACCCACATAGAAATAGAAAAATATAAATAAGCCCCTAATACAACTCAACACTCCCCCACAAGTTGAAGCATAAACATCAAGCATGCTCAGCTTGGAACATAGAATCTCAAGTCACTTCCTGGAGAGTGCTTTTGTGAATATATCTGTTGTCTGATCTTCAGTCCGAATGTGGGGTGTCTAGATCTTATTTGCAATGGCCTCTTTAATAAAGTGACAGTCCACTTTAATGTGCTTGGTCTGCTCATGAAATGTAGGATTATTGGCAATAAAGGCAGCATCCTTGTCACAGTACATAGGAACAAGACCAAAAACATTGACCCCAAAATCCTATAATATGGATTGGACCCATAGTAACTCACAAGTGGTATGTGCCATGGCATTATAGTCAGATTCTACACTTGACCTCGAAACCACTGCTTGCTTCTTGCTCCTCCAAGTGACAAGATTGCCCCCTACATAGGTGTAATAACAAGTGGTGCACCTCCTGTCCTCATGTGCCCCAGCATAGTCGACATCAAAATAACCATATATATCAACATGTCCCTTGTTCTGGAAGTGAAGTCCCTTCCTAGGGGCACACTTCAAATATCTTAAAGCCTAACAAACTCCATCCTAGTGGATCTCCCTAGGTGCCTACATAAATTGGCTCATCCTCCCAAATGCAAAGGCAATATTTGGCTTAGTAATAGTTAGATACAACTTTCCAACCATGGCACAATATCTGGTCATGTCCTGCAGCAAGGGACTATCAGCATCTGCAAGAGGTAAAGAGGCATCCATAAGTACACATGCATGTTTGCACCCCAGCATACCAGCTTCCTTCAACATATCAAGAACATACTCGTAGTTAGATAGCACAAGTCCTTCTAACTGTTGTACCTCAATACCAAGGAAGTAATTAATAGGGCCCAAATTCTTAGTAACAAATTATGAACGTAATGCCTTACTATCTTTTATGCCTTTCCTATCATTGCCTGGCAGAAGAATATCATCAACATAAATAATAAGAATGACAGAACATGTCTCCCTGTGCAGCGTAAACACAGAATGATCTGTAGAAGACCTACCAATGCTGTTCTCCTGTCCAACTTCACTAAACCTTTCAAGCTATGCCCTTGGACTCTGTTTTAAGCCATAAATTGCCTTCTTTAGCATGTAGACCTTTTGACACCCCCTGAATTATGAAACCTGATAGTTGTTGCATGTTAACTTCCTTTTTTAATTCACCATACAAAATTGCATTCTTGATATCTAATTGATGGACAATCCACCTCTTGTTAACAACCACAGACAGGAGGATTCTGACAGAATTAAGCTGCACCACTAGGGTAAATGTTTCAAAATAGTTCACCCCAAATGTCTATGTATAGCCCTTGACTACAAGGTGAGCTTTGTAACATTCAACGTTCCCATTAAAACGACATTTAATGGTGAACACCCACCTACACCCCACAACCCTAACTCCTAGGGGTAGGTCAACAAAGTCCCATGTTCCACAAGATCGCAGAGTCACCATTTCTTCTTTCATAGCAAGCGTCCACATGATGATCTTTGAATGCCACATGATGATCTCGTGGTACCTGAATACTATCAACTGTCAAAGAATGACGTCGTCCTGTTGCAGGTAAATGGTCAAGTGGCATAAACTGAGAAACAGAATATTTAGCATAAGATCGTTGAGCCTTCCATTGTGCTATGAGAAGGTAACTAGTGCTCAGACGAATCATTGACAGTTGGAGAGGATTAAGTAAGAATGGTAGACAAAGGCTCATCTACTTGAGAGGTATCTACAAACCTACGTTGAAAGTGTCTAGGAAAAGTATTTGTAATATCTGGATGTCTAGGAAAGACCCCAGAATCAGGTAGATTTACCTTCTATATAGGCAGCTCAGAGAGCTGTGGTGGATTAGAAGGCATAAGAAGAGGGACTTCCTAGGGTATGACCTGTGTGCAAGACTCCCCCTTCTTAGGGTAGTAAGGAATCTCCCAAAAAAAGGTGACGTCTGCAGAGACATAAAATCATAGTGCTATAGGGTCGTAGCATCGATATCTCTTCTGAGTCCTGGAATAGCCTAAAGAATACACTTAACCGATCGAGGAGAAATTTTATTCACCTTGAAGAGATAAACAAAGCACACATAACCAAACGCAACAGAAGTGATGGAAAACAAATCTTTACCAAGACACAAAACAAAGTACTAGGTTTTACCACCCAATTTAGACGAGAACAATCGATTTACCAAAAAGGTAGTAGTCAAAATTGCGTCAACCCAAAATGATGAGGGAACATTCATGATAGTACGAGCAACATCCAAAAAATGATAATTTACATTCAGCTACCTCATTTTGTTGGGAGGTGCGAATGCAAGATGTTTGATGAATAATCATAAGTGACAGAAAAAACTAAGCCTGGCATTCATAAATTCTTAACTGTGGAAAATTGAATTTTTATTTCTTAAATAAAATTTTGAATAAGTTCAGGAACTTCGCATTTCTTTTTCATCATAAAAATCGAGGCCATCTTGGTACAATCATCAAGTAAGAGAAAACACTGAAAAACTCTAGAGACTATGGACCCTACATGGGCCCTAAACATCAACATGAATATAGTACAGATTTAATATGTTTATTTTGAGAAGGAAAAGATGACTTATGGTGCTTCCCTCGTTGACAAGTCACACAACGAAAGGACTCTGGAAACTGATGATGTAGCACAGATGGACTAGGGTGGCTAAGACGTAGGTGCCATTGGAGAGCACTAGTGGCATAGATAGCATTTGTAGAAGATAGTGGTGGAACATGGAGGTAGTAAAGACCGTTTTGCTTAAGTTCACCAATTCACCTCATCGTTTAAAGGCCTTGCAAAAAGTACTGGTCATGAAAGATAGCTCAGCACCACAAATCTCCAGTAATTTGACTAATAGACATTAAATTAAGAACAAACTTCAAGGCATGCAAAACATTAGACGGTGGCAGTGTAGGAGACAGGGAAACATTCCCAAGTCCTATAATAGGTAATAGACGACCATATGCTACCTTAACCTGAAAGGGGGTAGCAAGATCCCAAAAGGAAGAAAATAAACCAACATCACCATAGGTGAAAAAGCACCTGAATTTGCAATCCAGGTTGGAGCCTAAGACCTAGTAGACATAACAGAGGTACCTATGGACTTTTGAACTGATGCGGAGGTGGAGACCTGAGAAGCAACAAATCTCTCAAACTTTGCCTTTGATATAGTAATCTGGCCATCATCTTCATGTGTCTGAGTGTGGTCCTCTATAAAGACCTGGTGAGCACGTGGATCTATCTCTTGAGGGTACCTAGGGTTCACCCAACAACAATCCACAATATGGCCATTTTGTGATAGTACTCCCAAAAAAGGGAACTCCGTCCACGACCTCTACCACCTTAGGCACCATGACCACAACCATTTCCACCTCGACCTCCTGAAGAAGGCTTACCACAACCACAACCACGACCACGACCTATGGAGGCCATGGCAGAGGAATAAAAAATAGGCACGGGGTCGAAAGTCCCTAATCTAGACAGACGAGCATAAATTTGTGTAGGAGTTGGAATCTCATCCATCGTCATGAATTGATCATTGACCCCTTTGTATCTCCAGCCAAGACTAGATAATAGCTGAATTGACTGAATCGCCTCTCGTTGTTTGGCTATGACTGCAGCATTAGTATAATATCCCTTCGATCTTATTTTTAGTCTTTTGTTATTTTCTATTCTTTTTTGGACATGTACTGCAAATGTTCCCTTACCTTTCTCTATATAAAAAGTTGTAGGGTGCTCTGGTTGAATAAGAATTTTTGTTTTCTCTAACTTGATATCAAAGCGACGATCCTAGGTTAATGAACTGGTATCCTACCCACACAAGGCTTCTGTACCCCTCCACCCTAACCTTCTTTCCCTCCTTGCATCATGCACCCTTGCTTGCCACCGCCACCACCACCTTCAGCAGGAGCAGTAGCACCATCGCCTCCAGCAGCAGCAGCAATAGCGTTGACGCCTCCAATGGCAGGAGCAGGATTGTCGTTGCCACTCCATCGGCTGCAACACTACCATCACCACTACCTGCAGGCAATTAGGTGATCCCTACACCAATGAGAGGGGTGCAGCCCCTTGGGTGGCGTTGCTGGGGTCCTCATGCCCTAGCATGCGTCCTCGTTGATCCTGGGACTCCAGTGTCTTGGATTTCATGATTAAGTGATCATCTTCTTCTTGATCTGTATGTTTCACATTTGAAATCAATTTTTCTATTTCTCTTCCCTCTAAGCATGACAACATCATCCAGCAATTCAAAGGTGACATCAATACCACCACGAAAGTAGGGAACTACAAGAATTGATTCTTTGTTCCCATCTTGAAGTTAGACAAGACCAATTACACTAGATGGTCTCATACGTTCCTCATGACAATTGAGGGACATAATAAAGAACATATCTTGATCGAGATGGAGCCAAGAAACAAGATAGGGAAATATGCCACATGGAGAAAAATAATGGGATGATCCGAGTATGGATCATGAATTCTATTATGCCTCGGATTGGGGATAGCATTATGTACTACAAAACAGCTACGGAGATGTGGGATTATGTGCATGATACTTATTAACATGAAAATAATTCTAGCAAAGTGTTTGCGATCTACCATGAGATCGATAACCTAAAGCAGGAGGTTCAATCGTTGTCTAAGTCCTATGCCACTCTTAAGGGCTCCTGGAGAAGTATAATGCTTGCAGACCCATATGTACCTATGCCATACAGAGAGAGTACCGAAGAGAGGTTGCAGTTTTACAGTTTTTGGATGGACTTGGGCCTGAATATGAGGCAGCCAGGTCACAAATTGACACTAAGATTTCATCTCTAGAGGAAGCATATAGTCGGATGAGTAAAGTTGTTGTGAAGGCCTCTTTTGTTGATATTGGGTAGACCACTGCACTTGTGGTCACTGATGGACGTAGTGGCCGTGGTACTCCTACAAGGGGGAGAAGTCATAGTCGAGGTCAGACAGGCAAGCCCCGGACCATATGCTCTCACTATAGCAAAGTTAGACATGTTGAGGCTATGCACTGGATCAAGCATAGTAGATCCCCCATGGCCAACCAAGCCATTTCTTCTTCCAAGGAGCAAGTTGATACTATTTCACGTGCAAAGTACGATGCAGTTGTCCAGCATCTCAACTAGTTAACACAAAATCTATTATTAATACCTTTGTTTTGATAGAACAAAATTATGTTTTTATTGAGGACTAACCAATACAGGTTAAATCAAATTATAGTATGATGTGTCCACATCAAGATTATTCAAACGCTTCATGTGAAGAAGACTTGAAGGTTATTTTTATATTTATTGAGTCTAGAATTATGTAAGGAACCTCAATAGGATAACAAATGCAAGCTTTCAACATTCGCAAACATCGTTCTCTTTTGAACATGTCATTTCTATTGTTAATCAACCAATATCTATTTTTGATCGACCAAATCTTGATCTACCAACTCCTTGATTTAATCGATCAAAGACCTCTAATGGTCATACTCCCTTTTGATCAATCAACCCATTTTATTTGATCAATCAAAATATTCTAACGGTCAAATTTCCTTTGAAATTATTAAGTCAATCAATATACCCTTTTAATCGATCAATATTGAATCGATCAATACTTTTATTTAATCGACCAAAAGAATCTTTAATCGATAGAACCTAGTTTGATCGATCAAAACCATATTTTCAGTATTTCCAAAACAGAACGAAAAACACCTATAAATAGGACCTTTGACCCCCTCTTCAAAACGCACCTTAAGAGTTTTCAAAAAGCAAAACACGCATATTCTCTCTAGTGCTTTCACACCTCTGCACCTACAACTATTGTGATTCAAAGCATGCTCTTTTGCGATTCAAGAAAACTCGATTTATTTTAATTTTACTGAGGTTTCATAGGAATTATTGCTATATTCTTTTTATTCTGTTGTTCTTTATATAGGAATCCAAGTTGTCTTGAAAGTTCCATTCTTCTCTGGGTCAGGTGTAAGAGGAGACGTTTGTAAGAGATTGTGCCACCCTCATTCAAGTGGTACGTTAATGGATTTGATTAGGTCAACTAGTCAAGAAAATCCTAAGCTAGGAGGCTTAGGTAATGGTTTTCACCCGGAAGAGTTTCCACTCTATATCAGGTGTTATTTTTCTGATTTGTACTTATTTAATTTTTGATCTGTGGTGAATGATTTTTTAAGTTCTCATAGAAATAGATATTACACTATTCACCCCGTCTAGTGCATACTTGATCGCTTAGGCTTCGTACACACTCACATCTGGTATCAGAGCCCTGTTTTACTCTAGTCAGGATGTCAAAGTCCTCTGAGGTATATGTTAAGGGTCAATCTACTGTCGGATCACCTCTATTCAATGGCACAAATTATGGATTTTGGAAAACCAGAATGCGAATATTTTTGGAATCAATGGATTATGAAGTCTGGGACGTGATAGCATCAAAATACATGTGCCCAGAAAAGGAAGGTGTTGAGATTACTACAGGCCAAAAGAAGATTGCTACACATAATGATAAAGCCATGAACGCTATCTCCTGTGGTCTATCCAAGGATGAGTTCAATCAAGTCTCAGCATGCAAAATAGCATATGAAATCTAGAATACTCTTGAAGTTACTCATAAAGGAACTTTAAAAGTGAAGGAAACTCAGATCAACCTGCTTACCCAGAAATATAAGCTCTTTCGTACGAAGAAAGGAGAAACCATGAAGGAGATGTACACCAGATTCACCGATATCAACTCCTTAGGAAATCTGGATCAGAAGATCACAAATGAGGCATTGGTTCGAAAGATTTTCCAATCTCTAACTAACAATTGGGAAACCAAGACAACTATTCAGGAATCTTAAGGATCTTTCTGTACTAAAGTTGGATGATCTTCCAGGTAACTTAATGGACTGAGGTTTAGCTCAAGCACATGAAAGAACATGAAGGAGAAGGTAAGAAAAAGAAAGACCTCACTCTGAAACCTAATACTGGCTCCGAAGAATGAGAAAATGAAGACGAGGAAGACATAGCTTTACTCTCCAAAAAGTTCAAAAGATTAAGAACTGGAAGAAGAAAAAGGAAGAACCATAAGAAAACAAAGTTATCTGCTACAATTGCAATAAGAGAGGGCACGAGAAAAGAATGTCCTCAACTTAGGAAAGAAGTTGAAAAGGGAAAGGTCAGAAAACCTTTCAAGCATGATGCAAAGAAGGCTCTACAAGTAACTCGAGAACTTGGGATGACAGCGATACAAGCTCAAAAGAGAGCGAAGACACATCAAGTGAAAAAGCACTCTGCGGTCTTATGGCGATCGAAGATGAGGTCTCTTCTGTCACTTTTAATGAATTATTAGAAGCATTTTATGAGCTGCATGATTTAGCTAAAGCGCTTAAAGTAGCTAATAAGAAATTAATAAAAGTTTTAGATGGAGAAACAGATTTAAGAAATAGTGTTAAATCTCTAAATCAACAACTCTCTCAAGAAATCACTACTCTTCAAGCTTATGTTGACTCACTTCAAATAGAATTAGGAAAACTAAAATAAAAGCCTATTGCACTTGTAAATGATCTAGAAAAGTTTACCAAAGGAAGAGCCAACCTAGAAAAATTATTAGATACACCAACCCAAACCACTACCAAATTTAGGTTAGGATACATTCCTAATAACGATTATGAAGCATCCACTTCACGAACTAATACACAAATTTCCTCTAGTCCTAAGGTCAAGAACAGGTCCACACCTAAACAAGCACCTGCTAACAAATCTGGGACCAAAAGAAAATGGGTACCAAAAAGGATTTCGAAATCCTATTTTGTAGGACATTCTATGAAAGGACAAATAAGTTTTCTTAATGGACCTTCCATCAACAAAATGATGGACATCTTGTAGCCGTAAGAAATACATGACCTTACAGATGTCAACCAATGATAGATCCCAGGAAAAAGAAGATGGGCTATGGACAACGGTTATTCAAAGCACATGATAGGAGAAGACTTGTTCCTCAACCTCAACCATAAGGAAGGCGGTTCAGTCACCTTTGGCAACAACCACCAGGGTCATATTATTGGTATTGGCTAAATTGATAACTCTAAAACCTTTTTTGATAAAGTTGAAGAAAAAGAGTTTTCTTAATTACCAAGCCATCCCTACACCTCTATATATAGAGAGAGGTGAGGAAAAGTTACATCATAAGTCCAACATGAAAAATAGAAATAACAAACAGCCCATCACATAACAAAACATAACCCAACACTCCCCCTCAAGGTGGAGCATGTATATGTAATTCCCTACTGAAGGGGGTGAGATATGCGTGACGTAAAAAATACGGAATTAAAATAAATAACAATCTCACTAAAGCAATCACACAAAGGCGCAAGTGATTTTTAGGTGGAAACCTAAACTAGGTAAAAATCACCACCTAACCCTTTCGAGTTAGGATTTCCCGATCGACAAAGTCGATCAAATCCACTAAATGAACTACTTAAAATGAGAGTAGTTCAACCTCAGTACAATCATGCTACTTAATACCCGAGGATAGCGTACCTTAAAACCACATCTCTTCACGAAGAGTATTTTGTCCCTCGATGGAGAAGGGAATTCGCAAAGCGAATACCCAACATAAGCAAAGATAAAATACAATACAACCCATAGAGCCACAAAATATATGGTTAAATCTAGCTATTATAGGTAAGGGAACTTCCTTTTAGTGGGAGTGCGTCGACTTGACGCGAATGCGTGAACCACACGGCGACGCTTCGTCGCTCTCGTAATCGCAGAGGGAGAGCAGGTGCGCAACTGAATTGAAACTCTCTAGATGTAGAACAAAGGCTTGGATAGCTAGATCTTCTTAAGATCAAAAGGACATAATATGGTATGAAAGTGTGTTGCTTGGTGTATTTTTGCAAGGCAAGGGTCCTCTATTTATAGAGGGCCTAGGAAGGCTTTGGAAAGCCTTAGAAGGCTTCCATAACCGTTAGGGTTGAACCCAAGGCAAAATAGGCCGTAATCAGAGTCATTTATGATTCTGACAGGGTCATCAAACGTCTGATCCAGGTATCAAATGTCTGGAAAACTAGTTTAAGACGTCTGGGAACTAAGTCAGAACCAACTAAGTCCAACCTAAGTTATTGGATGTCTAAGTCAACAGTCAGACGTCTTAAAAGTCATTATCAGACGTCTGATATTCAGTTTAGACGTCTGAAAAGATTGTCTAAAGCCTAACTTGATTTTCTAAGTTCTCTAAGAAAAACCTAAGTATCCTAGGGTTGTGCAAGTGTTCCTATGACTACTTTGAGGATACTTTAAGGCTCTTTAATATAAGATTTAAGAAAGACATAAAGAACAAAAACATAGTATAATGAAACAACAAAGGAAATCTATCATATTCTTCATCTCCTTCAAGCTTTCGCACCTCGCAAAGCTCCTCCTCTGTCAAGCTCTTCCAATCCACTATGGATGCGAGCTCGAACTCCGTCTAAACACGTCTCTATATGCAAATATCCTGAAATCTAAGACTTCAAATGCGAATGTTAAATAACATGTGTTTTGTTATCATCAAAATAAATGATTGTGATGCTATAGTAACAACAATATATCCATCATGCTTAGATTATTTATACATTTCTCAAACTGGGGGTGAGGCAGCAACTTGCTAAGCACATTAGCAGTTTAGTTGGACGAGGCAAGGCAAGTAGTACAAAGCAGACCCTGCAGAATCAAGCTCCTAGTATAGTGGCAATCCACTTCCACATGTTTTGTTCTCTCGTTATCACAGTGCATCTTCATAGGCTCCTGAATATCAACATGAAGATCTTGTAACAGAGATCTGATCCGTATCATCTCAGCTGCAGTATGTGCCATGGCCCTATACTCAAACTCAGCACTAGAGCATGAAACAACACCCTGTTTCTTGCTCCTCCAGGTCACTAAGTTCCCCGCAACAAATGTACAAAAGCCAGTAGTAGACCGTTTGTCTCCAACATCTCCTGCATAATCTGCATCAGAGTAGGCAACCACATACATAGGAGCCTTCTTCTGGAGTAGAATGCCTCTGCTCGGGCATCCCTTGATGTACCTCAACACCTGCATAACAGCCTGCCAGTGAACATCAGTAAGCTTATTTAAGAACTAACTTAGCTTACCCACTACAAGACTGATATCTGGTCTAGTGATGATTAGATACAATAGCTTCCCAACTAGCTGTCGATTGGCCTTCTCGTCCGTTAGCTTCACTATATCAACAAATAGATGAACTTTAGGGTCCATAAGAATATTAGCCTCCTTGGATCCTAGCATGCATGTCTCTAGAAGAATATCAAGTCCATATTTCCTCTGAGACATCACTATGCCTTGCTTGCTCATGACAATCTCAATGCCCAAAAAACATCTTAGCTTTCCAAGGTCTTTCATGACAAACTGACATGCCAAATTGTCTGAGCAATGCCATCTGCATCATCACCTGTAAGAATAAGATCATCAATATATACCAATAGAGCCACAGTGCCAATACTGATCTTCTTGACAATAAGGGAATGATCATATGAAGATCTCTGCATCCCAATAACAGCTAATGCCTCAGATAGGCGCTGAAACCAGGCTCGGGGGCTCTGTTTAAGGCCATAAACGGCCTTATGAAGCCTGTACACACACTACCCCTGAACCTCAAAGCTAAGCGGCTGTTGCATGTAAATCTTCTCCAAATCTCCATAGAGGAAAACATTTTTGACATCCAGTTGGTGTAGATGCCATCCACAATGAGCTGCAACAAAGACAAGTATGCAAACTATAGAGAGCCGTGAACTGGAGAGAAAGTGTTAAAGAAATCCACCTTATAGGTCTAGGTGAATCCTTTGAACACAAGACGAGCCTTATACCAAGAAATAGATCCATCACGGTTGTATTTTAGGGAAAAGATCTATCTAGCCTAAAAAAGGTGCATGCTAAAAAGTAGAGAAGATAGCTCCCAGGTGCCTCTATCAGTAAGAGCAAACATCTCTTCCATAACCGCCTTCCAGTGTGGATGTAGTAAAGCCTGCTGGTAGGAGGTAGGAATCTCAGCATTGGAGATTGCAGCTGTGAATCCATGAAACTTCGATCACAGAGAATCCGTAGAAACAACACTCCCAACAACATGATATTGTGCACAAGATTATAGAACCTTCCTAACAGCAATCGGAATATCATCATCTATGGGCATGGGAAGATAACCTAAAAACACATCAGGAGAAGAATCATCAGTATCCTCAACACATACCTGAACGGGGGAGGACGATGGTGGCTCAATAGGGACTGAAGAAGAGGGGGGTGTGTCTTCTCTCTATAAGTGACAGGAAGCTGATATGTAGCACCCTTAAAGGTCTTCTCATCAGGTGGTACAACTTTGAATGTGCCAACGATTTGATCTGTAATAAATACACCACTACTCTGAGAAAAATCCTCCATGACTATAGGAGGTACAGGCATTGGAGTAGCCACCTCCACCTCTTTCAATTGATGACTTGAGGTAGATAAATAAGGGATAGACTCGTGAAAAGTCATGTCCGCACTCACATAGTGCCTCTGGTGTATAGGATTAAAATACTTGTATCCCTTCTACATGCGTGAGTAACCCAGAAATACACACTTAACCGCCCTTGGAATCAATTTGTCACAACTAAGCCCAAGGAGGTGTACAAATGCCACATAGCCAAAAGTCTTTGGCGACACAAGAAATAGATCTACGTCAGGATATAGTATGCTTTATGGGATTTGCTCATGTAACACAGAGGAAGGAAGCTTGTTAATAAGATAACAGGCAGTAAGAACCGTATCTCCCCAGTAACTATGCAGAACACGATTTTGGATAAGCAAGGCTCTAGCTGTATCCAGTAAATGACGGTGTTTTCTCTCAGTAATCCCATTCTGCTGCGATGTGTGAGGACATGATGTCTAATTCATAATACCAAGTGATCCATACAAGTCAGCTAAATTCTTCGTACAGAATTCTAAAGCATTATTGGTCCTAATATTCTTAATGCACACACCAAACTGATTTTTCACAAACATCACAAATTGCTGAATAAAAGAACCAACTTTAGATTTATCTCATCAAAAAGATCCATGACAAGCGTGAAAAATCATCCACAAATAATAGATAATATCTATAATTCTGACGGTCTGCCACACTGCTAGGACCCCAGACATCACAATGCAGCAAATCAAAACAAGCAGAACTAGTAGATTGGATAGAGGCTGGAAAATTGGCACGGTGATACTTTCCTAGTTGACAGACATTACACTAAATCTTCATGGCAGAAGACAAGTGAGTAATGATCCAGCGTAACTTGTCCAGTGAAGGGTGACCTAGTTGTCTATCACTGTAAGGCACTCCCTACAGTAGTCGTCTGACAGACCATAGCAATAGGACTCTGAACCAGGTGGTACACACCTCATGGCCACCACTAATTGTCCTCTCCGTCATGCGGTCCTTAAAAGTGCATCCAACGACGTCAAAAATGACACGACAATTCAACTACTTAGTAATAGTACTAACAGATAGCAATTGATTGCTATGTTAGGTACATAGTAAACACCAGAGCGATGCATGGAGGGTGTAATAGATACCCCTCCCTTACCATAGAGAGGGGCATGTCTACCATTTGCCAGGTACAATGAACGATCTTGTGGTGTCTTCTGCAATTCTCTAAAGCACTGGGAATTTCCTATCAAATAATTTGATGCACTTGAATCAATCAACCATGAACCATTCATATCTAATGTGGATGCATAGGATTGAGGTTGCTCGTGGGTCAACTGTGCCAGTCGCTGCACAACTGCATCATAGTCCGCCTCTGTAAGTGACACGGCCTCAGTGGGCACAACTGGATGTGTAGTAACTGAAACTTGGTTGGCAACAGTAGGCTATCCAAGTTTATTCCAACACTTGGCCTTAACATGGCCAAGTCTTCCACAATAAGTGTAGGTAGGCTTGTCGCAACCACCATCAGCATGCCCGCTGCTTTTGCCACAAAAGAAGCCACCCTGACCACCACGGGTGTTAACAGCTGCATGGGCAGAAGATGTGTTGGTGACAACTGCATCATGAGTAGGTTGAAACTACAACCTGCTCAGCCTCTTGTAAATTTCTTCAATAGGAGGAAGCTCAGAGAGAGTTAGAATTTGAAAACGAGCCGCAGAATAGTGATTACTCAGCCCTGCAAGGAACATGTGGGCTGCAAACTCCTTGTGATTCCTACATGTGGTGGAAGTACACATCAGCTTGCAAGCATTATATTTCTCCAATAGCCCCTTCATAGTAAAGTAATACTGCGACAAACTCATCGCCTCCTGCTTGAGATGACATAGATCATAATGAATCTGGAAAACTTGAGTTAAGTTCAACTTATGTGAATAAGCAATCTTCAAGCCATCCCACATCTCTTTGGTCGAGGTGCAATACATAATTTCATCTCCAATACGGGGAATAACACTGTTCAAGATCCAAGCTCACACCATAGCATCATCCAGATTCCAAGTTGCATACTTTCCTGTTTTCTGCTCTGGTGGTGTTCCATAAGCACATGCTTCTTCTCATGACCTTCCACAATAACAAGGTTTGAGACCAACGGGAGTAATTGGTCTCATCCAATTTCACAATCGGAGAGAAAAGGCTTTTGTACACCCCACTTTCTATACTCTATCCTAAAGGCACCTCACATTCTGTTGATGAAGCCATGCTAATTCCAAACACACAAAAAAGAACACAGACAGCAAATCTGAAATCCTGTATCAAACACCAAAAACTAGGGAATACATACCCCAATAATCATGTAATAAGAGGAATACACTCCAAATCAGACCACAAGATCAAAGGAAGTCATACCACACATAGGAAGGTTCTTGATTCAAAACTTCATTCCTAAGATATTCAAGAACTTTCCTATGAAGTTCTGGAGGCAACCCCTTCTCCGGCGACCTGGACGACGGCGAGGGCTAGGTGCAGCAGCAGCGAAGTGCGGCGTGCTACTGCAGCACGTGTAGCAAGGCGAAGCAGCGCGCTACAATAGCGGCAAGTTGCGGCGATGAGGCACGCTGTAGTAGCAAGTGCATAGGCAGCGGACTGTTGTGTCACTGCTGTGGCGGCAAGGCTACGCCGGTGGTGGCGATGGCGTCCGACGGTGATGGCAATGGGGGCTTGAGGTAGGGTTAGGGTTTCATCTTTGGTGGGGTCTCCAACTTGGTGCTCTGATACCAAGTTGAAGAAAAAGAGTTTTCTTAATTACTAAGTCGTACCTACACCTCTATATGTACAGAGAGGTGATGGAAAAGTTACATCATAAGTCCAACATGAAAAATAGAAATAACAAATAGCCCCTCACATAACAAAACGTAACTCAACAGATAATTTCATCTTATAAATGACCTAAAACACAACTTGCATAGTGCAAGTCAAATATGTGGTAAGGGCTATAAAGTCACTTTTACATCAAAAGGTTTTAAAATCAGGGATAAGAATTGAAAGGAAATCCTTTTGATTGAAGGCAAATCAAAAGATACCAACCCTGTTGACTTTGATAAATGCAACGATCCTAATTGCTTAGTTGCATCAAATGATGAGTCAATATTGTGGCATCGTCGACTCGATCATGTTCACATGCGAAATATAAACAAGCTTGTGAAACACGACTTAGTACGAGACTTGCCTAAGATTTCGTTCAGAAATAAAAATCTCTGGTCATCTTGTGAACTTGGAAAACTTCATACAACTTTCAAACCGAAAAACATGGTTAGTACTTCCAAGCCACTTGAGTTTATCCACTTGCATCTCTTCAGATCAACTAAGTCTGAATAGGTGCAGATATTGTCTTGCTATTATTGATAACTTCTCCCGATTCACTTGGGTATTATTCTTAAGGTTTAAAGATTCTACTTTCAAGGAATTTAGAAAATTAGCTAAGAAAATTCAAATCGAATCTGGCCTATCCATCACTAGGATTAGGAGTAATCATGGATGAGAGTTTGAAATTAAGAAATTCTGAGATTTCTACTCTACTTATGGAATAAAATAAAAATTTACTTTCCCTAGGGTAGCTCCTTAAAACAGTGTTGTAGAAAGAAAGAATAGAATCCTACAAGAGTATACCTGTACCATGCTGTACGAGTCAAAGCTACCTCGATTTTTTTAGGTTGAGGCTGTAAACACTACTTGTTATATCAAGAATAGGGCCTCTATTAGACCTATCCTTGAGAAAATATCTTTTGAACTTTACCTTGATAGGACTCCTAAGATCTCTTACTTCAAAGTATTTGGTTGCAAGTGTTTCATATTAAATACAAAGTAAAACTTGGATAAGTTTGATGCAAAAAGTGAGGAAGGAATCTTTCTGGGATACTTCTTTAGAAGTAAAGCCTACAGAGTCTTTAATAAGAAAATTTTGGTAGTTGAAGAGACTCTGCACATATCTTTTGATGAATCAGATAATGATCAACCTCTAGATGATCATTCAAATATTCCTGAAGACACCGTCTCTAATGAACTTCCAAAAGATCTAACCTGCACCAAAGATCATCCTAAAGAATTGGAGATTGGTGAAGGCTCAAAAGGAATCCAAACCAGATCATCTTTTAATAACCTTGCACTTAGTGTTTTTGTATCTCAACGAGAACCTAAATCTATGAAAGAAGCATTCACTGATAATTGTTAGATTGTAACTATGCAAGAAGAATTGAACCAATTTGAAAGAAATGATGTTTGGAAATTAGTTTCAAAGCCAGAATCTCAATCTATTATTGGAACAAAATGGATTTTTAGAAATAAGCTTGATGAATCAGGAAAAGTTGTAAGAAATAAAGCTAGACTTGTTGTTCAAGGCGATAATCAAGAAGAATAAATCGATTTTGATGAAACCTAGGCTCATGTAGCTAAATTAGAATTCATTAGAATGTTACTACTTTTGCTTCTCATATGAGATTCAAACTATTCCAGATGGACCTCAAAAGCACATCTCCCAATGGATTTCTAAAAGAAAGTCTATGTGAAACAACCCTCTGGCTTCGAAAGTACAGAAAATCATCATGTTTTCAAACTAAATAAAGCTTTATACAAGCTTAAGCAAGCTCCTTGAGTGCGGTATGAAAGACTAAGAAACTACTTGTTGAATTAGAAAAATCGTCGTAAATACATTTGAGTTTTGAAAATCTGTCGTATGTGCGAAAAATCACTAACTGATAAATTTTACCGAAACTCGAAATGAATTACGGGTCGAATACAGGGAGGCGGATGTTTGATTAGAAACTGCATTAATTTTATTTGTCACGAAGTAGATTAGCTGGTCAAATTGAATCTAAACTAGCTATCTACTCAAATAATAATGAATAGAATAGATAAAATATTACAAATAAAGACAAAATATTTTTCACATCGTTGCTCCGCAATCGTCGATCCAAACCCATCTGTACGGTCGGATTTGTCATCTGATGTACAGATTTACACCATTTTGGCCCCTTGACCTCTGATCTTTCTCGGACTGCATCTGATGCTACGGAAGTCCGATCAAGGCAATATTGGAGTCGTTGAACTCCAATCGTTACCCTAATCAGATCCGTACGGTTGAATCTTCAATCCGAAGGCCCAATAAGATATTGCCCTATTTCCTGACTACAAAAAGAGAAAATTAACTTAAAATTTATACAACCTAATCTAAATGCAAGATGATGTATGTTATGCAATATTTATAATGTATAATGCAACTATATGCCTAAGAACACGTAAAAATAGACGATTTATGTGATATAAACATGTTTACATAACTACTTAATAGAAAATGAGTTATAAATTGACTTAATTGTTCCAACCTTATTTACTAAAAGAAAAGATAACCAATTAATTCTAATCCAAATTTGTGTTGACATAATATTTGATGCAACCGATGATCTTCTATGCCAAGAGTTTGCGAAAGTCATGCAGGAGCAATTCAAAATGAGTGATGGGAGAATTAAAGTTCTTCGTAGGGTTGCAGATTGATCAACTGGAAGATGGAATCTTCATTCGCAGACCAAATACATAAAGGAGATTTTTGACGAAGTTTGGAATGGATAAAACGAAAGGAAAAGACACCAATGGCTACCACTGCACAACTCAAAGAAGATAAGTCAGGTAAGTGCAAATATCAAAAGCTACATAGAAGTATGATAGGATCTTTGCTATACTTAACTACTAGTAGACCTGACATACTCATTAGTACTTGTCTTTATGCTAGATTTCCAGTAAATCCTAAAGAATCTCACCTAAATGCCTAAAAGGGATACTTAGGTACCTACTTAACACTGCAGATCTTGGTCTGTTCTATCCCAAATCAGTCACACTTGACTTACTCTCCTATTGTGATGCTATATATGTGGAAAGTTAGACTGATCGTAAGAGTACTAGTGGAATGTGTCAATTTCTCGAAAATTCCCTAGTATCTTGTGTCAGCAAGAAACAAAACCATGTTTCTCTATCCACAACTAAAGTTGAGTATGTTGAGCCATGAGCTATGTTTTTGTTGTAAGGGGTGTTTTGTCATTTTTATTTTAGTAGTGGGTTTATGATGTAACTTTTTCCTCACCAATATAGAGGTGTAGGGACTACTTGGTGAACTAAGAAAGTTCATTTTCTTCAACTTGGTATCAGAGCCAAGTTGAGGACTCTACCAAGAATACCCTAACCCTACCACAAAGCCCGCCGTCACCGCCACCGCCACCTCCGGCAGCAGTGCTGACCAGCAGCAGCACCGCCACTACTAGCAAGCGTCATTGCCACTGCCAGCAGTAGTAGCAGCGTCGGCAACAGCAGTACTGCCACCTGCCACCGCTGCCGCTGGCAGCGACAGGAGGGTAAAGGGGGCAACACCGCCTCTCCTACCCTTCTCCACCACCCTCCTCTTGCTGCTGGACATCTTCCGGCAGTAAGGAGAGGGTTGTAGATCCCTATCTCCTTTGTTTTGGGGTCTAGGAAGATCCTCCACGTGTTGGTAATGAAGTTCTAGAGCGAGGATCTTTCGGAAAGGAGTTTGAAAGGTCTTCCTGGATGGTATAATGAAATCATATCTTTGTGTCTATTTGTTTTGGGGTGTGTATTCTCCTTTGATGCATGTTTTTGGGGTGTGTATTCCTCTTGAGTATTGATCGCATGTGAGCGGAGATTTTTGGGGTGTGTATTCCCCGTTTTCTGTCAATTTTCAGATCTGAAGTGTGAAGAAATTCGAGGCTGTGTACCCTTTTCTGCGACACATTGAACTTAGTTTGTGGCAATGTGTTTCAGTGAATATGGCAGTGTCTCAATCAGGGATTGCGCTAGGAGCCGCCATGGGTGATACTCCAACTACTAGTGTGACATGGTTGATTAATTCAGGCGCTTCCAATCATTTATCTGGGAATCTACAGTATTTTGGACAGATTCAACCTGTCTCTCGAGGTCGTATAGTACAGGTGGCTGATGGGCAACTTGCTCCTATTAGTGGCCAGGGGGAAATTAATGTTACCCCTTCTATGCAGCTTAATCATGTCCAGTTCGTTATAGATTTATCCATGAACTTGCTCTCTGTCAGTGAGGTCATTAAGCAGATGAATTGCTGTGTCATCTTTGATAAGCGTGGATGTATTTTCCAAGATAGAATGACAGGGAAGACTATTGGTAGTGGATATGGAGTTTACCGACTTTAACAGGGTCCCATGGCTGCAGCACGTCGGATTAGTAGCACATCTAGGAGTACTTTACAGTGGCATAGACGGTTGGGCCATCTTTGGAAAAATTACGCAGGCTTATTCCTCATGTATCCCCAACGACACAGCTTTCATGCGATGAATGTCAACTTGGGAAGGACCATAGATCTTCCTTTCCAACTGTTACAGGACCACGTTCGACTTCGTGTTTTCAGGTAGTGCATCATGATGTCTGGGGTCCTAGTAGGACTCCTGATAGAGCAGGACATCAATATGCTTGAATCCGAATTGTCCCATGTAACTTGAAGATCCTTTTTCTTCTCTTCTCTTTTGGGTGACTTCTTGGACTTTCTCTTTTTGGCTTCCCTTTGAAGTAAGGGACAATCCTTTCTAATATGTCCCTTATTCTTGTAGTTGTAGTAGGTTTTTCTCTAGCTTCCTCCTTTCTTTAGTTCTTGTTCCTAAAGACTTTTCTAAACTTATGTGAAAGTAAAGCTATATCATCATTACCTTCATCGTCAAATTCCTCAATGTCAATGTTTGCATTGAGAGCAATATCCTTCTCTTTCTTTCCTTTGTTCTCATGTTCCTTCATGTGTTCTGGTTGAACTTCATATGCCATCAAGCTTCTAATTAGATTGTTGAGTTGGAAGTTTAGTGAGGTTCTTTGATTCTTGGATTGTCGTTGTCTTGGTTTCCCATTCACTGGTTAGTGATCGAAGTATCTTCCGAACCAATGCTTTGTTCTTCATCTCTTGACCCTCATTTTTGAACAAATTTACAATGTTTGTAAATCTGATGTACATTTCCTTTATCATCTCTCCCTTCATCCTAAACAATTCGTATTTCTGAATTAGTAAATTAATACGAGTTTCCTTTACCTTTAAAGTTCCCTCGTGACTTCAAGGGTGTTTCAGATCTCGTAAGCACTTTTGTAGGCGGAGACTCGATTGAACTCATCCTTTAAGAGTTCACAAAAGATAACATTCATGACCTTGGCATTGTAGGTCGCCTTCTCTTTTGTTGTAGCCTCAACTTCAGTTTTCTTCTCAGGTCTCGAGTACTTTGAGACGATGACATCCCAAACTTCATAGTTCATAAGCTCCAGAAAATTTGCATGCGAGTTTTCCAATAATTGTAATTTGTTCCATCAAAAAGAGGTGGCTTTACCATAGATTGACCCTCAATGTAGACTTCAACCATTGCAGACAATGAAAGTGACTTCATCCTTTGCATAACCGTACACTGATACCAAATGAAATTACCTATAGGATCTAAACGTCTACACTAAAGGGGGGTGAATAGTGTACGATATGCAAATAATATCAAATTTAAAAATCAATCCACAATAAAAGAGACAAGTACACCTCGATTTATAGTGGAAACCCTTGCGGGTAAAAACCACTACCTAAGCCACCTAGCTTAGGATTTTCTCAACTTGGCAACGGCTAGTCAACCCATTATTCGTACTACTTGAATAACGGTGGCACGACCTCCTACAACCGACTTCTCTTCAACCTACTTAGAGAAGTCAAACAACCTGGGAATCCCAACGAGTTGGGTCCCAATCAAAATAGGAAATAGAAATATACAAACTATAATCCTATGAAACCTTAAGAAATGTAATTATTAAACCGTGCTTTTCTTAAGGTACATAGTGATGTGCTTAGAAGAATGTTGAAACGAGCATGAAAGCATGAGAGCCTTTTTTAATCGAAAGAGTAAGAAAGTGTTGAAGCACTTTTTCTTATATAGTGGCTTTTTGAGTTGTGATTTGAAAAGACTGCCATTGCTTCTATTTATAAGTGAAAATGAGACATAGCAGGAAGGTCATAAAATATCTTTTGAACTAATTTGATCGATCAAGTTGATTTAAGTTGATCAATCACTAGTTGATAGATTAACTTTCTAATTGGTCGATCTTTTTGCACGAAAAATTGATTTGAATTTTAAGCCCATTTAGTTGATCAATCTTTTTTTTTTTTGATCAATCAATTTTGTTGATTGATCAATCCTATCATTTTGGCCAACCAATTAACAATTATACTTAGTCATAAGAAGATTTTAACTAATAGCTAATGACTTAGAAAAGCGTGAAAGTATTTCTGAAGTTGCTTACATAATTTCTAGACTTAAGATACTTAAAGAAAATTACATTGACTCTTTACAATAATCTTCACTTCAATCCATGTAGAGAATAATTTGATTGATTTGCACAAGCGTGAGCTTGAAAGATTAGTTCATAATAAAGCGTAATCTTGTTTCATCAAAATAGAGGTCTCAACAGGACAAGGAAAGGTGCTCTGATGATGCTTTCTCAACTAATAGGCCTCACAATCGAAGGCAATATTTGGTGTAAGGTTTGAGAACATTTGTCACATCTTCCCTACAGACGGATGACTAAGACGTTAATGCCACAATAAGGATCAAAAGAGATGGACAAGGCACTAGCAAATGGTGATGGGATGTCAAGATATAGTCCATCTTTCTTGATACCATCACCAATTATCTCGTTAGTCTGTCTATCCTGGAAGTAGCAATGCCTATCATCTAAGATAACCTAACATTGAAAATCCTTGCAGATATGACTAACTGACAAAAGATTCATAGGAAACTATGAAGCACAATGCATCTCTGGTAACTACAGCTTGGATGATATCTAGACATCACCAATTGCGGTAACAGGAGAATAGGATCCATTAGCCACCTTCACCGACTTCACATGCCTGGACTTCTTAGAAGTCATTAGGAGACTAGTATTGCTAGTGAGATGAACCGAAGCTCTTGAATCAATTACCATTGATCATGTGTAGCATAGGCACAATCTTCTGTACTCTATTTTTGGCAATTGCCATGGCAACACCACAACAAAACGACCTTTTGTGTAGCCATACACATGCAACCAAACCTCAAACTAACCATATAGTAGTCAGAAGGAGGTTAGGTAGGTACTGGGAGACGATCCTAAGCATGATAGGGAAAACACCTGACACTTCCATGGTTGATATACTCATGAGAACACTAGTGGCAACAGCACCAACAGGAACAAGAACACCAACAACAACGTCGCACCAACACGGAGAATGCAACAACAACAACAGGAAACAACTAACAACACCAGATTGGATTGCAATAGTGGAGAAAAATGCAACAACAGTAGTAGATCAGATCACCATGGTAGGAAGAGCACACAATCAATCATGTTGGGTGAGGACCACCTATTAGCATTAGCATCGCCCAACCTGCTGGGTGGTCAGATTTATGAGGAATCGCACACAATCTGGCCAAGCCAGTTGATCACAGAACATCAAATCACGTGATCTGATGTGAGATGATCACATGATCTGAAGTGAGAAGACACAGTCTGGAGTGATGCGTTCGGAAGCAAAATCATGATCACTTACCATGATCCTTGCATGTGTTAGGATATCGAGTACTAGGAGGATATTTGGTGGTATATCGGAACGCCACTTTGATACCATGTGAACAAAAATAATCTTCGTTGTTCCATTCATAAGCAAGCCTTAGCCATTTACATAGAGAGAGGGCCAAGGTATAAAAGAAATATAATTAGGCATAATAAAACACTTGCCAAACATACGAAAGGCTAAAAATCGCAAGACAACCAAATCTAACTAATCTAATTTATTGTTAGATAGCATAACAGATCTATGAAAAACATGAAAACTCAAAGAGAGCATGCTTAAGAAAATAAAAGACATGAAGCAAATAACAGTTTTTGGTTTGTGAGTCCGTGATTACCTATTATGCATGTGACAACAAAGTCAAATCTATTTTGGCCTTCCATCCAATATTTGCTGAATCCAAGTGAAAATATCTTCAAAGCCATTTCCAGCACATAAATCCAGCCTGTCAAGACCAGACAGAATGTCATTTGCTAGACAAAGTAAGTTTACATGGTTGATTATCACAGAAAAAGTTTGTTACATTGAAGCCAACTCAGAAAAGTACTAATTCACTCCAAAAACTGCCAGATGATATATTAGCAAGAAGCATTAAAAAACAAACTGATACATGCAAAAGGATCTTTAACTCTATGAAGTTCAACACTTTAGGTATAGGTTGCAAATATATGCATGGAGGAAAAACTACTTGTTTGAAATAGTTGATTCACTATTTAGATATAAAATTTCAAAAGTATCTACTTTCTAAATTTGTTATATGATCACAGTATTATTTCGTGCACATTTTATGCCTAAATATTGTTAATTCTGAGCCATTAGGGAAAAAATAAGATACTTTAGTTATGTAGTTAGAACTTACATAGTAATAAGCCTCTCTCTCTCTCTCTCTCTCTAATAAGAAGCTTTTACCCCATTGTTGATCTACAGGTGAAGATGAGAGCAAGTAACCATATTCAAAGTTTAACTCAATATCCAAAAGATCGAGACACAATTTATACGATGATTAGAAGTCAAATATGGTGGAGAGGGACACAAAATACCTTGCATTTTATTCAGAGTCGCGAGGCCTTCAACTGAGAGGAAAAGCCTTAAAAATCAATCCCGATTCAAAAGAAACATTTTTCGGGGGCATAGAACAGATTTCTCTCTATTTTTTACCACCTGAAACCCCTGAACACAATTTTCCCCGCCACTCATTAATGTTCAATAGTGGAGAAGCTCTCCACTGCTGTGCAGGCCTAAAAAAAAGAATAGCCCCTTGAGGGACAAGTGTATTGGGCGGGAAATTGAGAACAAGCCCTGTACAAGAAGCATAAGGCCCATTTTGGGTGGCTAATTGGGCCCAATGCAGAGAAATACTAAGAAAAATGGAAATGAAGGTTCAACAGGCTATTTAGGCGCCAATAATTGAAGGCGGGGATTGAGCACTTGTTTGGACTTTTCTTTTTTTTTGGAAGGGAAAAAGATGTCTACTGGATTACATATGCGTAGACCAAAATGAAGAAAGAGACAGCTTCTCTTACAACATTGTCAAGCCAAACCCTCATCCCCCCGCCACCCCCCCTTGAAAACTGGCTGGTTTTGCTGCAACCATAAAAACCATAGCGCTACCAACATCAATACCCTGATTGCAGGATCCACCATAGTTCCTGGTCACCAAGAGAACCAAAATTCAAGGAAGGAGCCATCCCCTGTAACCGGAAGACCGTGAGTTTTCTTTTTTTAAGAAAAAAAAGAGGGAGGGTGGTTATCCACTTGACAATCACCCGGATTCATTCATCACCAAAAAGAATGTTTACTATACTAGAAAAGTACAGGGAGGACTCCTAAAACATCACTTGGGAAGAAATGGAAGATACAAAGTTTTCAACGTAGGGGTTCTGCCCCCTAGAAACCACCTTCAACTCCACCAACGCCTCAAGATGCCTAGCCAAAAGCCCAACTCCTTCACACCTTCGGAGGCATGCGAATGGGAAGACCACCACCTCAACTACCTCCACCATCCGCAGCCACCAAGGCACTCCTTCGATCAAGATCTCCACCGATAGTCGTTCCGGTGGTCGCTCCCTCTACGCCCCATCATTCACAGTAGCCCTCCGCCAAGCCACCTCTCCGGACTCCAAGCGAGCAACCGTGGAGCAAAGCTCCACCTTCGTAGGAGGGAGCCCCACCACCAGAACTCTCCCAGCCCTTGATGGGAGGATCCTCACTCCTGCCGCCAACACCCCATCACCAAGGACCTTCACCACCTCGGGGATTCACAGCCGTCCCAGCGTCACCTCTCCCACCACGCCCCCAACCACAAGGTCGTGAAGAGCCGCAACATCTGTCGACCAAGGTGCCTCCACTTCCGCCACAGGCACCGCCATCAGTGGAGGAGGTGAGGGTCATCTCCCTTCCACAACATGCGCCAAGTCACATCGCCCTGACGTCATACATTGCGCATGACGATGCCCAACCCCTCGACACCCCTAGCACCGCAGGGGTTCTCTGCAGCCCCTCGCCCAGTGGCTGGACCCCAGGCACTTGAAGCACTGATCGCCTCGTATTGCCACCCCCTTCAAATCCGTCGCGACCACCCTCTTCCGCTACACCACCCTCCACTCCCCGAGGACTCCGCCCTGACCGTTTCGCTGGTCAGAGGGTCCCCCTCTCCTTTCCATCGCGCACCTCCCCCCATGCCTATCTTTTGCTAGTCCCTAACAAAACTACATGTTATTTATAAAATTAAGATCAATTACTTGAGCAATATTTATTTCTCAATACTAAGAAATTTCTACTAAAGACCTGAACTGCGTAGACTTAATAGTGCTTGGGTGTCTACCAAAATGCAAACAGCCCCAGCCCTCACCTTATTCAAATGCAAATACTTTTTCTTTCATTCTTTTTCTTCTTTTCTAATTTTTTTGATTTTTGTGTTAAAGAGTTTAGGGGTAACTTTCTACAGCTACCCAACTCACCTAAGACTCGAAAAGAACTCTAAGTTTTAAGCATCTTTTTACGTGAATGTGATAGACTTACTGATAGACAATCAAAACAGACTTCGAGTTTCTATGCCCCTAGGTGACCTTGAAAAGAAATTATGCCTAAAGATGTATCTATCTGATAAGTAGCTTTCTTCCTACTTTTATTTTTATGAGGTCAATGCAAGGATGAACCTAGTGTATATCTCCTCGGTTTATTCTACTTCCCTCTTCTTCCTAAGAATTTAGGAATTATTTGTGCATTTCGTAAGCTGGGTTCTGGACAACCGACCCTTGAGATATTACACACAGCAACTTGCCAACCATACTCGTGCGGTGAAGTGTGGCTTGTTTATTTTTTCCTTCTTTTCTATCTCTTTTTTTTTGATATTTTTTCTGTTTTTCTTCTTTCATTTTTTTAAGTAGGTGACTTTCCTGATCTAAGATTTACCTAAAGGCAGCAGAAAGAGAATGGTCGTGTGGCTAGACTCTAGACAACCAACCAATTGGCTGTTACCCACAACAACTTCCCAGTCATACCACCCTAGAAGGTTCATTAGCTACACAATTTCCGTTTAAACCATCGAAAAGTGAGTCAATGTAAATAGTGTGTAGATGCTTAAACTATAAGTTCCCTCAAATCAGAGGGTAGGTTAATAAGTCGTGTACTTATCACCCCAACTTATTTAACCAATTATAAACGAATTCAAAATGGCGAGAACTCAAGAAACAAGTCCACATTTTAGTGAACACTCGATCTGATTAGGCATGAAGACCTGAAGAATCTAAGTGCTTAGGTTGTATGGTATCATTTCTTAAAGTTGAAAATTTCTAATGCCCAAGTTCTCTTTCCTTAATTCAATTTTCTTTTATTTAAATAAAGAGAAAATAAAAAGAATCTACAGAGCTAACAAGATGATTCAGAGATGAATATCCACCCCCATACCTATCTAACGCAATGTCCTCATTGTATTAAATGACATGAAAAAAAGTGCAGTAGAAAAGAAATCACATGAATTTCGTAATTACCCAGTCAGCTCTGAGATGAAAACATACTATATATGTGCTAAATTTATTGCCTTCAACTATGCACACCATACAAATAAAGAGGATATCAGGAATTCACAACTTCAGATCATGATCAAAATAAAAAGATCAATTTTTGGATCTGCAAGGAGAAGATATCCACAAATGTGGATCAGGTTATGATGCAGACCCATGCCCCAGGGTCGAATATATCTAAGGTTCTGGATAAAAATTACACAGAACCTGAGATCAGTATGCAAGCGGGATCAGGCCTGCGATTTATGAGGATGCAACCCAAGTCCAAAAAGTTAGACAATAGGAAAATCAAGATCAAAAAGATAATCAATGAATTTGTGATTTGGTTGCACATCCTCAAAATCAAAAATTTCATAAGGGTCTTGATAGAAGGTTGGT
Source organism: Thalassia testudinum (assembly GCA_037157565.1). Taxonomy (NCBI): domain Eukaryota; kingdom Viridiplantae; phylum Streptophyta; class Magnoliopsida; order Alismatales; family Hydrocharitaceae; genus Thalassia; species Thalassia testudinum. Next base: position 13,459,218 of record JAZHRO010000077.1, on the reverse strand, counting down.
GGTTTCAAGCAAATAGGAACCCTTAGACTCAGACTTCTGTTTCCCTCGGAATTGGCTTCCCAAACCTTCATTTCCAGATTCCTACCCTTTATAATCAAACTTTCCAGGACCTCGAAAGTGTTATCAACCCCGTCTAAAATGTCCAAGTCCAAAATTTATGGCTCAATCAAAATTGACTTAGGTTTGGTAATCTCAAGAAGATAATCATTATGCTCAATGGGGTATGATTGAGGAATGGGGCTATGAATTAAATCATCCATGAAAACAGGATTTGTATCTTCCAACCTAACCCCAACATGATCAATTTCCTTAATTATAGGGCCATTAAATGATTTATCATACTCTGCGGGCCCGTTTGTCTCACTAAAATTATCTTCCTCAAACTCAGATGAGACTTCACATAACGATTCTTCACCATCATAATCAAAGAATTCTGGATCCGCATTTCTACGTCGCAAAGCCATCTATCATTGCTTGGTCCATGGAGACATTTTTCCTCATACCATGGTTCAGGGATCTCGGGTAAAGAAATCCATTCATCCTCAACTAGTTGCTCTAAACCAAATTGGTCATCCCCGGTCTCGTAAAATGTATTCCCCCTACAGGTACCTGAGCGGGTTCTAACATTGGCTATCCTGAAGGGGGTTCATCCTGGAAATCATCTCAAGATTGGACTAGAGTAATCACAAATCTCATCCTCAATTTTGACAATTTCCCAAGAAAAAACTCACCCGGATCCTTGTCCTTAACATTTTGGAGCCAATTCAACAAATATTTGTTAAGATCAATCATTTCAATCAAAAGCTCTAATTCTTTAGTGTAAGGTGTTGGTTGAGTTTCTAAAGATTGAATGGTATTCCTTAAGTTAGCCAACACCCTATCTTGAACCTGGTTCACCTGAACCAAAGGTTTTGATTCAGGGTTGGGTGGGTTTGGGTTCAGTCCATGGGAGTCAAGAAATTGAGGTTCTTGGTGCCATCCCTGATAATAGGTCATTTCAGGTTGTTTAAAAAGAAGTGGTGACCTATATGTAGCGTAATTTGGGAGAGGGTAAGAGTTGTAATTAGGATATCCTTCTTGATTGTAGATCGGGTTAAATTAATCATCAAAGGGTGGAGATCTATAATTAATATAGCTCGGAGAAGGATAAAAATGAAAATCATGGTGTCCAGGGTTAGACCCTGAACACGGAGGTCCTAAATTGTATCCCCAATCAAAGTTATCCCGACTAATAGATGAATGGTCATAAATCAGGTCGGGATGGTAATCATTTTGAGAATAAGTGGTGATAGGAGGGTAAGAGTGAAAATGCGAGTAGGATGTTGAAGCATCCATGGCAAAGCAAAAGGTAAGAGAAAAGAAAGGTGCCACGCAGTATAAACAATCAAACATGTCCTTAAGTGGGATATCCTACAGATCTACAGACTCCCAAAACTCGTCTCGAGATGAAAGAAACGATTTGGTCTACTTCTTTCCGGTCAATCCAACCAGTTAGAAGGAGGGATTAGGAAAAGGTTTTTCCCTTGGCTTTCACCTTAGGTTCCTTTGATACCCCCAACCGCGGTCGTTAGACACTAATGCCCTAGCTAGACATCAGATGGACCAGTAGAAGCAGATTAATAAAAAATAATCTCGATCTGGGCTCCGAAGAGCAAGTCAAATCCTTAAGGCCAACGTCTACTTGATTTTAGTTAGGCTTAGGTTTGAATATGCTTGGGAGTGTGATGGGCCCTTTATCTGGATTGTGCCCTTAAAGATTGATTAATATGTATATGTGTGTACAACTAGGGTTTTCAAATAAAGTTTATTGATGATTTGTCTTTTAGGATTCAACCTTGTTTAGTAGCTTTTAGGGTTCAACTTTAAGTTTATTCAATCAAGGTTCAGTTGGCACATGAGGTTTTGAAAGCACAGGTGAAGATGTCTTCCTTTAAAACTTAAAAGAATGTGGAGTGCCTGGTTAATTCCTAAAAGTTGAATCCTATGTGGCAAGCTACTTGATGAATCAATTTTTATGTTAAGTGGTGCGGCTCAAACAACTCAAGCAATTGACCTGATGCATCACTAAATTAGGCACACATGTGGTTACCTGATCTGATTTCTACTCGATTATGTGTTGATAAGTGTACCGATTCCAAAGATCAGGTAACTAGTTGAGTATGAAAAATCAGAAGTTATGTACCTCTGTGGGATTTTTAAATTTTTTTTGATAAGCGAAGGGTGAGGCGAGTGGAGGTGGCAACCAAACAACCAGAACTAACCTTAGGATTTATGCAAGCCCCCAGGTTAATTAGGATTTATGTTATTAGGTGGTGGAATGAAATCTAAGGGGTGGATGGTAGGGATATACTTACAAACTCTTCAACAGCACTTTACTTCAATCTTATAGCTCTAGCTCACCTCAAAAGAGTAACTGCAATCACAGTAAGAAAAGAGAAAAGTGACGTAAAAGATAAGTAAAGCGAAAAATGCGGGAAATCAAAGAGCCTCACCTCCCCAGCAATGACACCAAAATGATTAGCTAAATTTCGTACACTAAAAGATTGAGTTTGAAACCCATCATTAGTCGCGTAAAAATCCACTATCAGATAAATTTACCAAAACTCTAGTGAGCCCCGAGTCGAACACGGGGAGGTGAACGTTTGATCAAAAATCACGTTTGGAATTATTTTTGAAAAGCAGATTAGCTGGTTAAATTAAATCTACACAAGTTATTCTACTTAAATAATAAACAATAGAAAAAAGAGAACGAATAATACAAAGAAAAAAAAGGGAGAGAATGAACAAGTATTTCATAACTACATCATGTCCATTACATCTACTTACTACAACTAGAAAGCTGGAAATCTATACAAGAAAGCGATAAAAAAAGGAATGAGAAAATCCCCTTCGACGACTCCTTGGAAGACGAGCCGCGTTGACGGAGCGCTCGGACAATGGGGATGAGATGCTGGATGAGGGAGAATGGAGCTGGAGAAAGGATGGACCAGGGCGACGTTGCAGCAGGATTCGCTTCCCTAATGGCGGTGAGAAGACAACCATGGAATGCTCCACAAAGGGGGTGAGAAGGTAGGAAAATTATTTTACTCTAGCTCTAATCGAGTATCCCAGGTATGGGACCAGCTCGTATAGCTTTGGAGGAGGTGAGAGGAGAAAAGAAGGGAAGAAAAAGTGGAGGGCATAGAAGCTTTATATAGGCGGATTTTGTGGGCAAAAATGTCAATTAACATCATTAAATCTTTAATACAGGTCTTTAGTGACAAATATGTGTCACCGTAGATGCACGTCACTGAAGCTGCGCATGCAACGTCAGCCGCATGATGGAGATCCAAGCGCTCACAGCGTACCACGTCACCACCTCCTCAGCTTCAGCTGTTCGTGCACCTCATCGCACCCACTGCTCCTCAGTTGTCCAATCGCGCATCCGACGGCTTAGAATCGCGCGAGCCTGATCGCCTCCGTGCGTTAGAGGGTGACATAGCCCCTCTGATCACCATCTGATGAAGATCGAACGCTCCAGATCACTAGCGAGCGCGTGTGCTGAGGAGCGCGTCTGATTGTGCGTGAGATCTGGAGCCTAATTGTATGTCCATCTGATCGGTTGATCTGAGCTGTTGGTGCTTGATCACACGGCTGAATTGCGCTCTTCGCGCGCAAGCTGGAGGCACAGAGCAAAGACTCGATCGCGCGACCTTTAGTGGCGAAGCGCTTTACTCACTGCGTTACGCGTGCTCTTTGGTTGCGTTTACGTTTTAAGGGTCGAAAGCTCGCAACCGTTGGATGGCAATCCAACGATCAAGAGCACTCGAACCCTTTCCTTCAGTGGAAATGGTGCACGGCCTGAGAGTGAATCTCAACCGTTGGATCAATGATCCAATAACTGAGATGCGTTGATCATCAGATGAAGTGCTGCGGGGAGGTTGGGCCATTTTGGGCAGCTGGGATGGCGCCACGTGGCTCCATCTTGGCCATCCATCTTCTCTGACTTGTAGATGGTGACACAGATGTCGAATTGGACCGATTTTCACGTTGTTGGGTTGGGATCGTCGATCCAAACCCATCCGTACAGTTGGATTTGTCATCTGAGGTACGAATTTTACACCACCTTTTCCCTTGGCTTCTGATCTTTTTCAGACTGCATCTAATGCTACAAAAATCTGATCAGGGCAATCTCGGAATTGTTGAACTATGATCGTCGCCCTGATCAGATCCGTACGGTTAAATCTTCAATTCGAGGCTCCAAAATGATATTGCCCTGTTCTCTAACCACAAAAAGGGAAAATTAACCTAGAATTTGTACAATCCAACCTAAATGCATAATGATGCAAGCTATGCAATATTTATAATGCATTATGCAAGTATACGCCTAAAAATACGCATAAATAGACAGTTTATGTGACAGTTGTGTCTACATCAGGATTGTTTTGTACTTTTCCTTCTCTCTATATATTGAGAGGTAGGGCCTCTGAATGAAGTAATGTAATTCATTTTATCCCACTAGGCTTGATGTAGAGCAGTCTCTACCAATTACAAAGACAACAAAGAAGTTACTTAAGAAAATGATCATTGGACAATTCATTCAGCTTGAGATCCGTCTTCGGGGTGTTAGCCCACAATATGTTGCACAAGGACAAGGACATGAAGGAGATGAGGACATGGACAAAGTCAAGGTGGGCAAGGATGAGGTCGAGCATTAGATCAAGTGGGTAACTAGGGAAGAGGTTAGGTTGATGTTTGACATCCATTGCACGTGGATGAAGATGCTGTAGATAAGCCTCCCCGTGTGATCCTATTCCATCTACTAGTGCAGATCCTGGCATTTCATCCACTAGTGCAAATCCTAAGACTAATGTTATTATAGATCGATCTAGTAACACTAACACCTACTATAGATATGGGTATCTCACTTTCAATTGGAGGTGCTAGCACGTCATTGACTAATGCAGATCACACTCCGTCATCTTCTACAAAAGATCTTGGTACATCTGCTTCCACAAATCCAGCTCAAGCACCACAAGCCATAGATGTGGATATCACATTCTAGTGGTGGTCCCAACATACCATTAACTAGTGCAGAGTCTGCAGATGCACTCCATCATCTTCTATTGTAGATCTAGAGACATCTCCTAGCACAAATCAAGCTTGAGCACTACATGCCATAGAGGTAGGTGCCTCACTGTCTCCTGTGTGTGATGCTACAGCATCAGCACAGATATTGTGACCCCAATGCTTGCGATGCCCATCAATCCACTACCAACTATCATTGCATAAAATCTGTGTTGAGGATGACTCTCACAGCCACCTATATCACTGCAAAAGCCACAGTTTGATGAGGTTTTGAATGAGTGCACCTTACAGCAGATCAACCAGGCACAGCCATTCAATGAATAAAATAAAGCAGAGGAGGGGGTCACTAACAAGTTGGTAACTGGCATCTTTGGCTTCATCAATGTATGGAGTTGTCGAACATTGAGAGAAATGTATGTTTTTTTCAATTACCTACTTAAATGGGATGCATTCGAACTTTGTCGTAAAATGTTATGTTCATTCAACTATTTGTTTTTTTATGAGAATTCATTCAATTATTTTTGTTTGAGGAATGTCAATATGTTTAATGTACTTTCGACTTATATTTGGTAGTTTATTGTGATTAAAGATGACAAAGAATTACGTTGAATAGGGGAGATTGTTGACTTGTTAATGATTAACTTACAGCAGCAAGCAATTGCTGCCCGAAAATTCCTCAGAAACTCACCTCTACAAGGGGAAGGTTCTTCCCATTTTGTAACAAAGAATCTACTACTTCAAAGAGAAGCTCATTGATGAACACATAAAGATTGATACAAGTCATGCTTAATTTGTCTTTATTCCGCAGCAATGCATGCATCCTTGCATTAGGTTAGTACATATTATACATATCTGCATCTAGATTAGGTTTGCAGGCATCTAGGTCAATATGGTGTCACATAATGCATTTATCATACAAGATAATAATTGCAAATGTTTCTTCTTTTTGACAGATTACATCGGGTGAGGACATTTGTTGCAAAGACTAAGGTGGCTACTACATTAATCACCGTGGCCTCTCTTTGTCTGAAAAGAAATTCCTCCTGAGAGTGGACCTCTCCATAAATTACCAATTCCAACAAAAATCCCACACCTCTTGGTTCTTAGGCACCACTTCTCTTCCCAATTTTGAATGCATTAAGTTCTCAATTCTCTCCTTAATACATGTATGAGTTGCCTATTTTCAGAAGAGGGTAGGCGCACATTCAAAGGAGGATCCTCACTTTGTGCAAGCCCATCAATTCCCTTTCCATTCCACCACTCATGTCCCCTTCTAAGGGAGGGGGATGGCCTCCATTCTTCCTAGATCCACCTTCTACCCAACATCACCTTCCCCTCCTATCCACCATCTAACCGCCACCCTCATCACATCATCAAGGGTGTGCACTTCGGAGAGTTTGGAGGGATGTCCACCATTGAGAAGAACTAGGAGGAACTCCATTGGAGGACTTGAAGCTTCACCATCTTGCCATCAAGCCCACATCCTTGCGAAGACCTCAAGGAGATCAACATTTGGAGCAAAGGACTATGTTTTCCTTCTTTCATCTTTATTATTTTGTGATTTAAAATTTTTGAGAAAGAAACTTGTTCTTTGTGTTGAATTACATTTTATGGTCTTCTTGATGCATGCTTGATTTCTCTACGTGTTTTAACGAGGGTAGAACAAGTAGGCTAATATTCCGATTGATGAAATAGATTAACTACAGGACAGATCAAGAAACCGAGTTGGTCTATGCCCATCGATCTGTTCATGGGATAATCTGAGCCTAGGAACATTGATTCCGAGTTGGATTATAACCCCAGAATGGGTGTCTTGGATAGACCAAGCCTAGGAGAAGAGGATGTCCAATTTATTTCATTGCAACCATCTTCATACCTACTGAAACTCAAGTATAATTCGTTCTTCATGAAAACCTCTTCGTCAAACCCGTACGTAACCCTTAGGACCATTTTCTGTTTCTGTCCAGCATTTCCAGAATTTTTATTTTGATTTCAAAATTCATTTTAGTAGTTTTCATATTTCTAAAAATTCTAAAAACGTGCCTGTAGATAAATAATCAACTAAGGCTTCATGCTACAGAGTTGGGAACCCCAATTCCATATATTTTTCTTTTATAAAATTTGTCCATGAGAGGGGGGGGAGGGGGGGTCCGGACTAAAAATAGCACCAGATTTCTGCCTTTTTGGAATTTTTGTGAATTTTGTAGACCTCCAAATGGCATGAAATCTGTTTCCAGTGATTCCTTATTTAATCTATATTCTTAGATAAATTTCGTGAATTTTTCTGAGGACTTTAGACATAGGTTAGGTTAGATTTAGTTGTTAGGAGTCAGTTCTGCCAGATTGAACCCTGTGCGAAGTAAAACAACAACAACCATGTCTTTTCCCACACTAAGTGAGGTCAGCTATATGGATTCTTTGGCTCCACACAGATCGAATTTGAGTCACTTCAGGACCCTGTGTGAATTAAAAATCCCAAAAAAATATCAAAATCCTTCTAAAAATCCTATAAAAATATCTGACACAACTCTAGTTAAATAGAGAACAAGATCTCTCTGTGGATCGACCTGACTTACAATAGATTGCAAAATATAAGTCAATATTTTTAAATCTGTTGCACTTTTGGACTTAGGAGATGACAAGCAGCACTCATGCCTTCACCGAAACTGCAAAGAAGAAATTGGCTTTCTAATGAACCCACCTCTTGAAGAGGTGAGTTCCTTAGAAAGTGTGATTCACAGCTGACTTGCATCTCCAAGAGGTGAGCACTGTAGTTTTTTTTTTTCTCTTTTTAATGGGGGCATTGCCACATTTAAGAATTTTCTTCTCTTCTCAGACCAGGAATAATGAAGTTCGAGACATGGTCATCTAGAAGCAGCCCAAAGCGCCATTGACTTTATCGACAAGCAAATTTATTGATTCTTTCCCTTATCTCCTTAAGAGATTGATGCTGCACAGGGCTTAGAAGTCCAGCTAGAAGAGAAAATTTGCCATATCAGTCTCAATGTTGATAAATGGGGACATTGAAAACTTTCACCAGATAAAATCAATTTAGACAATACAAATGAATATTACAGTAATAAACAATATAGTTTTACCATAGGTTGTAGATAATTGATACATTTACTTGAGCTTGCTATGTTAGTTTTACGATAGGATAAAGTTATATTTTAAGAACTTGGATCAGCAATGTTAGTTTCTCTGATTCTAACCATTCTAGTAAACCAGGAAAATTCACTTATCTCTGAGATCAGTGTAACTAACATATGAAACATTAGTTATTCTTGACATAGTGGAGCAACTAGAACAAAATCAAGCTGCAAAGACAAGAAAAAGTTTGATATATTACCAAAGACAAATTCAACTGTCTGCCAGTGTTTCTGCCCAGAGCTATTCTGTATATCAAGCTGCAAAAATTTACCGAAACAGGGTTTCCGTAACATGTTTATAGTGGACCTGATTCTACACATTTATGATATTTTACTCAAACAGAGAAAAAGAAGTGCCGATAACCGGTTGTACGATAATATCTGGATGTATGAAAACTCGATCACTTTGCATTGTGCATTTTCATTGTGAAATAGATGAGGAAATTCAAGAAAAGAAAGGAGCTACCAATGCAACTACAAATGCATTTATCTCTGCACAACTGCCTATCAGATTATTGTGAAGAAAACTCCTTGATTTTATGCAGCCACTAACCATTTATTAAAACACAGAGTAGGAAAAAACGTAATGCACTAGACAAATGAAAAGAAAGCAAACTAGAATTAAAGATAAACTGAAAAGTACATAAAAGTCATGATGAAAAAATCCCGAGTCAACCTTTCAATGCATCTGACAAAGCTGGAACATTAATCATCCATGCATCTTGCATAAACAAAATCCGCAAAAGCTTAGCCTTTGGAAATGTGTCAGAAAATCCCTCAGCAAGTTGATCATGGGACTTGTGTGAGTTATAAAATCTTGTTATTAGAGAATCTGAGTCTATGTTCTGGACTACTTTCTACTTTTTCCCTACTCTCTATATAAGAGAGATTAAGGTTTTTTTTGAATGATAAGCCAACTTATCTCCTCCAACATGGTACTAGAGCGGCAATCCTAGATCAGCCGCCTGTTATCCCACCAAATATTCCACCATGGCTTGAAGGATCCTTGCATGTGCATCGTGAGTGTTGGCTGCTTTGCAGCCAACGTGTTATCAGCCCTGATCTCCATCGCCAACATACTATGCGCTGGGGATCAAGCATCATGTTCCACACAATGATCGTTGCTTCTGTTGTTTTGCATCCCGATTGCCTTGGCTGCTGCAATGCGCTGAGTACCCCATCGCCCAGAACCTGATCGTGGGACTGCTGCTCATCGATCCCTTATGCTGCTGCTGCTAGGTCTCATGCTGTTGCCGGCACTCACCATGGAGCTGTCCATTGCCCTGATTGTTGCTGTTGTTGGGATCCTACTGCTGCCTCTCATCACTCAGAATCTGCAGTTGCTGTCACTGTTGCTGTTGTCCTCATGCCTAGAACCTGATCCTTGCCTTACCGTAAGACTCCCGTGTTATTCCCCGTGTTCAAGAGTGTCTCAACGATGGAAGTGATTGGTGTCTCAATTTATCTCATGCTTGAGATCGTCTCCCAATACCTGTCAATCTATGTTGACTATTGTTCGTTCTAGTGTAGACTATCTCAGATGGCCAAGTAACTCACAGCTGCAAGTGAGTTCATCAAACAGTAGTGAAACCTTTGCCGTTGATACCTCAAAGGTACATGATCAAGCTTTGTTCTCCGGTCATGGGCAAGAGGTGATAGATTCATGTGCTTTTATACACCTCACTGAAGATATTGGTGCATTGCATGATACGAAGTCAACCAAACAACTTCAATGAAAGTAGCTAATGGCACTAGTTCCCTTATTACTACAGTTGGTGGTATAAAGTTCTCATCTTGGATAGAGTTGCCTGATGTTCACTGTTCTCCTACGTTTCCCACGAGCCTCTTGTCAGCTAGTTGTCTCTACAAGGGCCTGAAGTGTCGAGTCATTTTCGACGAGTACTGTTATTTTTAAGACAAAAGAGCTAATGAGATTATTGGTGGAAGAATAGAGAAAAATGGACTCTACTATCTTGATTGTCCATTTGTGTTTGTGGCAGCAACCTCTATTCTCTACACAGTACTTTGAAATTGCTGCCTGGGTCATCTATCCTTCAGGAGGACATGCAATATGTTTTCTAATCTACCTACTAGTGCCCGTTTTGATTGCGAAGCATGCAAACTAGGCAAGCATCATAGACCGTCATTTCCCCTCCGTACTGAAGGGAGATGTACTATACATTGTGATTAGGGTTGAGTAATGGGTCTAACCCTTCAGGGCCAACCTAGGCCCAACCTAAGCCCATGGGCCAAGCCCAAGCCCAAGCCCATTTAATTTATAAAATCATGACCTAAGCCCAGCCAAAAGTAAATGAACTAGGCTCCACTGTATCGGACCCATTTATTATTCAAATAAAAGGATAACATGAGCAATTTAGTAAAACCTAAGACCGAGAGGTGGGAGTTTGGGAGTGGGTGTGTGATGTGTCACTCACGGGAATGAGGATGGGCGTGTTACGAACTTAAGAGAATGGGTGGGAATGGGAATTGTTTAGGTATATATGTGAAGCTTCAGGTAGGAATAAGGAACCCATTTTCATGTGCAAACGACAGACTCTGTGCTAGGAAATTGAGAATGGGTAGGAATGGGAATGGGTGTGCTATGAGAATTGATGGGCCGCAAGGTTTAAAACCCTTTGTTATTTTTTATTTTTAAGTATGAATATATATATGGGCCTTAAATGGGCCAGGTTGGGCTTGGGCCAACCTAGGCCCTGACCGAAGCCTATTTAATTAATTGACAAAAATCTTGGCCCAAGCGCCATTAGATCCAAGCACGCAGTCTCATCGGTAGAGTCATCTTCCTCTTCTTCCTTCGAGCTAGCATCATCCCAAGTGACTTGGACTGCTTTCTTCTTCAATGGTTTTTGCTTGGAGGACTTCTTGTGCTCAATCACCTTCTTCTTCTTGTCCCCATCTCTTTTTAACAAGGGACATTCTTTCCTCATGTGGTCCCTCTTTTTGCAATTGTAGCCAACAAGAGGTTCTTCCTTCTTTCCCTTGATATCTTTCCTATTCCTAGAAAAACTTCTTAAAGTTTACAGTAACTCAAAATCTTCATCATTGGAGCTTAGCTCACCGTTGAATGCAACTTTGAGTGCTAAGTTATTCTTCTTCGACTCTGGAGTGATGGACTTCCTTCTTTATTTGATTTTAGCCTCATAGGCCATAAGGCTCCCGAAATGATCATCCATGTTGAATTCCTCCACTTGATGTGCTTCTTCAATAGCGGTGACTTTTTGCACTCGCTCCAATCCAGGCGAACGTAGGAGCTTAAATTGTAGCTCTCCTTAAATGAATGTCTTCCCTAAAGACTTGAGATTGTTCACGATCAATGTGAACCAAGTGTATATGTCACGTAAATTCTCATTCTCTCATAGAAAATTATTCGAATTCCTCTGCTAAGAGGTTAATTTTTGAAGTTTTAACTTTGGAAGTTCCTTCGTGGGTTACCTTAAGTGTTCTCCAAATCTCGTGAGCGGTTGAGCACTGACTGATTCGGTTGAACTCATCTGAACTCAAGCATTAACTTTGTTCATGACATGTGCATTGAGATTGAGATGCTGAATTTGATCTTTAGTATATCCGATCACATGCTTCTCCAGAATCATGAATTGGCTTCCACATTTCTCCCAAACGGCAAAGTCATGTGCCTACAACCACATCTTCATTCTAAGTATCCAAAAAGAGTAGTTCATACCTTCGAAGAGTGGTGATCGAGTGGTGGACTATCCTTCGATGCAGTCAGTGGCAATGACCTTCCCCTCCATCAAATCTTCGCTAAAAAGTTACTCCAGCAATTGCAAAAACTTACTTTGATACCAAATGAAACTACACCAAAGGGGGGATGAATGGTGCAGAATAAAAAATATGATATAAGTAAAATCAATCGCACGAGATCAATCCACAATTTGCACAAGTAATTTTTACATAGAAACCCAATTGATAAAAATCACCACCTAAGTTTCTCCACATGGGATTCCACGATCTACCTAGTAGATCTAGTTCACTAACGTATCACTTAAAATTGAAGGTGATACAACCTCAATACAACACGTACTAGTCAAGACGGATACAAGTTTTGCCTCAAGAGAGGCTGGGAATCCACAAACTAGACAACCAACTCCAAAGAACAAAATAAAGATCCTATAGAGCTCATAAAATATAATCAATAGAAGAATGGGGAGTATAGAGATCACTAGGCTCCCTTAAGCAATAGCGAGTTGTAGCACATGCAAGATAAGCTCAGTGATTGAGAATAGCACTTGTAAGCTATGAGAGCCAAATGAGAGCAATAAAGAGCTTGTAGGAATTCTTGAGTGAGGTAGAGCTCGTGTGGTGTATGTAATGTGGGAGTATTCTAAGATATATATAGAAGGCTTAGGAACACTCTAGATGGGACATTGGGACCTAAAATACTCGTTAGGGATCTTAATTAAATCAAATCTAATGTTCAGAAATCAGACAATACATACAGTACAAACTAATCGGTGCCTAGTCGATGCACTATAGCACAGCCGGTCAACTCAGATTTATTTTCAGTTGAAACCTTGAAGCATTATATTAGTGTGAAATGGATCTTCTATAGCCTGATGACTAATGGTCGACTATTATAGCAAGTCAACTTATGGTCGACACCCAACTAAAGAGTTCTTGGGATGAAAGTTCTTGGATTTGATCCTGTTGTGCCACCAATCAACCCCCTTACAGTATCGATCAACGCCCAAAGATGTGGCTGGTCAATGCCCAGTTGACCAAGGCTTAGGATTTTTGAAAGTAGATTAGTGAAATGACTAAGATCATTAATTCCAACGAATCTCAAATTTAAAGAAGTTGGAGGGTCAACGGTCATGACATAGGTCGACCAATTGTCCCGTTAGTCGACTTGCTATGATGGGGCAAGTCTATTGGCTTCCTTGTCGGTCGACACCCTTGTGAAGAAAAGTGTGTTTTTTGTGGCTTTTGAGGTAAGTTTGGTTTCCTAGGTAAATTGACGGCTATGGGATCTTTTGTACCATATTGTAGGGGATCTTTAACACATAGTCTATAACAAAATCTATCTAAAAAGATTACATAATGATTTCACAACTTTACAACAAGTGAAAGACAAAATAAAGAGTCTTCTTTGATTTTGTTCATAGCCTTCTCCATGAGCTCTTTAATAAGTTCTCTTCAAGCTAAAGTAGGAGCTTCTTTTTGCATCTATCCTTCGTCCTTCTAGGCTCCAACGTGTGTAAGATGACCAATTTAAGACTTGCAAATAACTTAACGAAATGCTCGCACAATTCTTAAATTAATATTATAAATCATCAAAATATAGAATTAAAGGATTAATTGTAATATTTAATTTAACATTAACCCATCATGTCATGCAGGGTCGGAATTTGGACGGTCATAGTGGATGAGTGCATGAAGCTGGACTCGACCCTTCATCTATTGCATGTAGCACTAGCCTACATTTTTCATAAGAGGCCGCTTCCATGACCGGAACCCATGACCTGCAGGTCATACTACAACAACTTTACCGTTGAACCAAGGCTCCAACTCAAGCTGGCAAGATACATAAACAAAATCACATGACTGACAGTCAGCTATGTTGGCCTTTCACAAACTTAGAATTTTGAATAATTGCCCTTGGAAATTTTAGATCTAAACAATCCAATTAAAGAACTGATTTTGAAAGACTTACTGCTAATCAAACATAGCCATTATCTTATGAGTTAGAAAAATAAATAAGAAAATCAAAACATATATTTTATTAACACTAAACCTTACCGTTGTTTCTATGACAACTGTCACAAGGTTGAGTAAAAGGACAAATGCAACGATATATCCAAATGTAGGACTAATCACAAAATCTTTCAAGCTTTTGATTGGGCCAGAATGGTAAAATGAGGGCCAGTATTCAAGCCAGGATGGCTGCAGACAAATGAAAAGCATACTTAACACAATAAACTTGTAATTCTTGTAACATAGATTGGGATATTAACTTACAGAAGGCTCCTTCTGGAACTCTAGTGCGATGGCATCGCAAAGGTCTGTAAATTCGTCCAAATTTATCTGCAGAGAAGTAGCTTAAGTCAAAGAAGTGGTCAATCAACAAAAGATACTAAAAATCACCAAATGATATAGTAAAGTAAATTTCTATAACTACAGGAAAAAAAATCTATAGAACAGTTCCATTAAATATAACCTGCTACCTCATCGAGAATTGCCTATCGCAGAAAGCCAAAGAAAGCATTACCGAAGCTATTAAACAGAAATGCTATTTGTGGAGAACCACGGCAATGGAGAAGAGGAAAGAGAGCATACACATATTCACGTTGAGAGAGAGAGAGAGAGGAGAACATTAGATAAAACATTGTGTAGAACGTTTTATTATTGATGTAGAGAACTCAAGAAATAATGTGCTGCATTGGTCTCTATATAAAAAGATCCCATCACCAAACCAAAATAGTAAACTGCACAAACAAATCCTATTCCTAATGAAACTCTTTACTTAACTAGCAAGACTTCCCTAAATTACTTAACCAACAAGTAATACTAAACTTGAAAACTATTGAACCCCTTCGGTCAGTTAGGGTTCTATTTCCATGCAAGGGTATGTTTGTATTTTTATTTATTATTTAGAGTTGTGTTGTAATTGTCCCACCTCTCTCTCTATATAGAGGTAGGGTTTTGGAATAAGAGAAGTTGTTAGTTTCTACTAACTTGGTATTAGAGCAATGATTCTAGATCTGAGCTCTTGATATCCCACCCAAATAAGCCTCCGAACCCCCCACCAATCTCCTCCTTCCACTCCCTCACTGGCTACTCTCACCGCTAGCACTACAGGTGCCACCAACCTCGTCGTTAGTGGTGCTCCTGCCACCGATGCAGCCCAACCAGTCACCTAACACCATCATCGCTGTCGTTGGTGGTGGCTATGATCACTGGCAGCGCCGCTAACCAGCTGCCAAGTCTTCATGGCTACAGTAACTTTGATTTTGGAGGGGTTGCACCACTTCTGCCTCCGATCTGATTTTCAGATTGGGTTGGAGGTTGTTCTACCTTGGTAAGGGTGTTCTTGTACCCTCCTCGTTTATTTAGAATCTAAAGGGAAGAGGTTGCTCTTGTACAAACAAATCTTGTCTCTACAAGGTGCAACTATGCCTTGGTTGATCTGATTTTGCGGTTTCAAACCAAACTCAGATATTCGTGGCCTAAGATGGTGATTTGAAGACTTCTCAAGTTATGCAGGTTCGAGGGCAAAGGAGATATGACTTCCTCGAGTTCGTCCCATGTTACTTCGAACTCTATCGTGGACACCGGGGCTTATAAAAGCCTGTTCTTTAGTCCTATGATCAAGCTTGATGAGACCAATTATCCCCAGTGGTCCAAGACCTTTTGATGATTGTGAGAGGTCATGGGAAGGAGCACATTCTGAGTAGCACAGAATCCATACAGAAGATAGGAGCAAATGCCAACCGGAAAAAGCTAATGCAATGGTATGCGCTTGATTGATGAATTGCGTTATCCCCACAATTGGTGATGAGATTACGTATTACACCATGGCCAAGTAGATGTAGGATTCTTTTTTTTTCTCATGAGAAGAATTCAGCCAAAGTGTTCCAGGTTATCATGAACTTTTCCATCTTCGTCAGGAAGGTGTTCATTGGCACAATATTATTCCATTGTGAAGGGTCTCTTGGAGAGACACAATTTGTACAAGCTTGATTGTACCTACACCTCTTCGCATGATTTCAAGAAGGAACTAGCAATTTCTCTATTTCTCTCTAGGCTTGGTCTCGAATTTACTACTACTAGGGAACAGATCTTGAATCTACCTGAGCTTCCATCACTTGAGGAGACCTATAGTAAGCTCAATCAGATTGTTATTCAGTCTCCTGTGGTTGATACTTCTGGACAGACTTCTGCTTTGGCTGCGACCCCTGGACGTAGTAGAACACTTTCTACACGTGGTCGTGGCCGTGGACATGGATTCGAGGGTCGTAACCAAACTCCTTGCACCTATTGTGGTTAGGTAGGGCACGTTGAGGCTACCTGCTAGAAGAAGCATGGTAAGCCTGCCATTGCTAATCAGGTGACAGACACTTCAGATACATCTGTTAGAGGTGGTCAACAAGGGTGAATTTGATGATCTTTAACGGTTCTCCTAGTTCACCCATGCTTCACCTTTTAAGCCTGTTGAAACTACAGGTTTTGCCTCTTCCTCAGGTATTGACTTAGTTTTCTCCTCTTTTCTAATGAGATCTGATGAGTGGTTGGTCGACTCTGGACTCTCGAGACATTTGTGTGGAGATCACAGCTCTCTTCCTGCCATAAGCCCAATTGCTCTAGGCAGAACAATACATGTTGCTGATGGTCGGCATTCACTTGTGGTTGGCAAGGGATATGTGCCCCTTTCATCTACTTTGAGATTCTCTAATGTTCTTTATGTGTTAGATTTTCCTCTTAAATTGCTTTCTGTCACTAGTATTACCAAAGAATTAAATTGTCGAGCTATATTTGATGCACAATCATGTGTCTTGCAGGATAAGCTCACGAAGAAAACAATTGGTAGAGGACGTGAAGAACAGAAGGTATACCGTCTAAGTCATTCACCTGTTATTGCTACCATTGTTGACCATAGGGAGGGTTCTACTACGTCTGGACCTCCATTCCAGTGGAATCTCCACCTTGGCCATTTACCCTTGGAGAGCCTCAGATGCGTCATTCCCTACATTCCATCCACTGCTACTATTACTTGTGATACTTGTCAACTTGGCAAGCATCACCGTGTCAGTTTTCCTATTTCAAGTCATACTGGGTCTAGTTCTATTTTTGAGCTTATTCATAGGGATGTATGGGATCCCAGCGAGGTTCCTGACCGATTACGCCATCGTTATTTTCTATATTCTCTATTTCTATTTTTCGTTGTATGGCTGCTGGGTTTGGTTTGCCCCACAGGGGCTTTATGTACTTTCACCCTTTCGGCCTCTCTCTACATAAGAAAGCCCTGGGGTTTCTAGTGGAACTTGAATCATTTCATCTAACTTGATATCAGAGCACTAGTCCTAGACCGTGGCTCTAGGTATTCCACCCCTCACAGCCTCTTAAACCCTAACCACTAAACCCTAATCATCTTTCTCTTCCTCGTGAGCGACAGCAACACTCAGCGGAGCTTCGGTGGAACGCTGCAGCACGCGCAGCAATGCTGCAGCGGCGCGGAGGGGGTTGCTGCATTGTCAGCGGTGCTCAGGATGCGCTGACGGCGACGCTGCGGCAAGCTTGGGCGCAGTTCTAGCCTCAGCAGCAACGCCGCAGTGTCTAAGGTTGATCGCCGCGGCGCTACAGCGGCTTTGGAGGCTCTTCTAGCCTCTGACAGCGGTGCTACAGCACCTAGGGTTGCTCGCGATGGCGCTACGATGATCTTGGTGGTTGATTTAACCTCCAGCAACGGTGCAGCAGCAACTAGTGCTGCTGGTTGGACCTGTGACGCGGTGCTACAGGCACTGCTGACCCCTAGCAGCCATGTGGCACCACCAAGATCGCGCGCAGCAGGGCCTGGCAGCACTAATTCAACAACTGCGATGATCAATAGCACTGCACAGCAGCAGCGACAACCTATGCGGCGGCGACGGCGGTCTACAAGTGAGGTGCAGCGACCTGTGCTGTGCTTCTGACCGTGCAAGGGGGTACGCAAGGCTGAGTAGTCCTAATTTGGGCTGCAGGCGGTGGCTATAAGGGGCATGTAGCCTTACACTAGGGGTTGTGCTCCTCGTGGTCACAAGGAGAGGGAGTCTAGGTCTCTTTAAGGCCACCTTGGGTGTTCTCCTTGCACCCAAGTAAGGCCAACATCTATCCAAGGAGGCCTCTTGTCAGCGATGCAGATCTGAATATGGATTTCTTCATTAATGAGTTTGTTTCATTAGGTGTGATTGATGGATGCTTTTGGATCAGTTCGTTTCATTGATTGATGAGGAGTTGTTTATCTCCCCTTGGACATGTTGAAGTCACCAGGAATTTTTGAATTCATGATGGAGGCCGCCATGGAAGTAGGACAAGTCAGTTTTGACAAAGACTATCATGTCAAGCAATGTCATCTGAATAGACAAGGAGGCCCTTCTACACAAGGTAGGGGGTGCTATCATCGACAGGGTAGCAGGCAGTGGGCCACTGATATGTTCCCTGACAAGATAGGTCATGTTCAGACAATGACTGAAGGTACAAAGCGGGCCAATGAAATTGTTAGGAAAGAGGATGAGGCTGCTGTGTCTACCACTTTAGATACTGCAGCTCTTGCTTCTTCTGCAGATGATGGATGGTTAATTGATTCCGAGGCATCCAGGCATCTTAGTGGAGATCGGGAGTGTTTTCGCATGGTGCGTGATGTTCCACTTGGCAGGATTGTTTAGGTGGCAGATGAACATTTTTCTCAGGTCTAAGGCGAGGGGGAGGTTACTATATCCCCTACCTTGAGACTACCTAATGTTCTATTTGTTCCTAATTTTACGATCAGTTTGTTGTCAGATAGCAGGATTACCAAAAAGCTCAACTGAAGAGCAATCTATGATGATGTAGGGTGTATTTTCCAAGATAAATTCACAGGGAAAACTATTGGTGGTGGACATGAGGAAGGAGGTGTATACCGCTTAACTCAGTCTCCATTGGCAGTTGATGGACAGGTATATGTGGCATCTAAGGCAGGGACAACACTTCAGTAGCACCGTCGGCTGGGACATCCCTCTCTAGGTCGATTGAGACGGGTTATTCCTCATTTATCACCTGCTATTGATCTTCTTTGTGACGCTTGTCAACTAGGCAAGCATCATCGTTCCAACTATTCTCCTAGCACTACAGTTGCGTCGTCTGCATGTTTTGACTTACTTCACATGGACATATGGGGCCCAAGTCATACTCCAGACAGGCATAGATTCCACTTCTACTTGGTGGTCGTTGATGATTTCTCCAAACTATCATGGACCTTTTTGCTTCATAGTAAGTCAGGAAAGACAATTGAGATGTTAGTTAATAAGATCAAGACTCAATTTTCTACGGTTGTAAAGATTGTTAGAACCGACAATGCACTTGAGTTTTGCATCAGGGGACTAGCCCAGTTCTACAGCTCCCTAAGCATCATACATCAGACTCCTGCCCCCATACATCCCAGCAGAATGGCGTGACAAAAAGGAAACATAAACATCTCTTAGATGTGACAGCAGGATGCCTAGTTCAATCCTTCATGAGAAAATTCCGTATCAGATACTATATCCAGATAGAGATTTGTCTATTATGCCTCCTCAGATTTTTGGCTGTGTTTCATTTGTTCACATTCTTGGTCCTGGTAGGGATAAGCTTGCTCCCCGTGCGATCAAGTGTGTATTTTTAGGTTACAGTGCCACCAAGAAAGGCTACAAATGTTATGATCCCATTAGTAGGCGACACTATGTTAACATGGATGTC
Organism: Thalassia testudinum; assembly: GCA_037157565.1. Taxonomy (NCBI): domain Eukaryota; kingdom Viridiplantae; phylum Streptophyta; class Magnoliopsida; order Alismatales; family Hydrocharitaceae; genus Thalassia; species Thalassia testudinum. The sequence goes on along the minus strand of JAZHRO010000077.1, from coordinate 13,439,557 downwards.
ACATTTCATGAGGAGGTGCCTTATTTTTCTATGAGGAGCCATCGGATGTCTACTTCAAAGGCATCTACCCCGATGCCCTTTCTCCTATCCAGTTTGAGGATATTCTTGTTTCGACTCCCCCGCCTCCCGCGTCAGATTCTAGGCAGTCCGTGGATGATTTTGAGAAGCTACATGGCCCGATGCACATCTACAGTAGACCTCACTTGACTCTGTAGAGGTCATCTCCATCTAAGCCACCACACTCTCTTGCACATGTGCATGTTGACTTCACTGAGCTACCTGTTGACAATGGTCCCACAAGTGACTCTACAGTCCTAATGCTACTAAGGATCTTCCTATTGCTATTAGGAAGGCTCCACGCTCTTGTGCTCGCTATCACGTTGCAGGTGATCTTCCCAGTGCCCATCTTGGGAAGTCATTTGTCCAGTTTACTTCTGCCTTGTCAGCTGCAGAGATCCTCACTACCTTCCAGCAAGTCATGCTTCATCCAAAATGGCAGGCTGCCATAGAGGACGAGATGGCTGCACTTCGAGGTCACGGGACCTGGGAGATCACGCCACTTCCTGACGGAGCTACTGTTATTGGCTATAAATGGGTATTCACAGTGAAATTCAATCCAGATAGGGGCATTGACAAGTACAAGGCACGTCTGGTGACAAAGGGGTTCACCCAAACCTATGGGTGGGTTTCTGACACCTTTGCACTAGTTGCCCGACTTCCTACTGTACAGGTGCTGGTTGCAGTGACAGTTCAGTTAGATTGGCCTTTACATCAGCTGGATGTGAAGAATGCCTTTCTTTATGGGGATTTCCAAGAAAAAGTCTATATGCAGCAACCGCCTGCTTTTGAGGCTCAAGGGGAGTGTGTATGTCAACTACAGAAGACCATCTATGACCTTAAGCAGAGTCCCAGAGCCTAGTTCCAGAGACTATCACAAGCTGTAGAGGCAGCTGGATTCAAGAGGTCGACAGTTGACTTTTCTCTTTTTGTCAGGAGGACTGGATGAAGTACGGTGATACTTCTTGTTTACGTTGATGACTTGATTGTCACAGGAGATGATGAGCAAGGTGTTGCTAAGATTAAGCGCATCCTAGCAGAGCAGTTTATCATGGACTTAGGAGCTCTACGGTACTTCCTCGATATTGAGGTTGCTCACAACAAAAAGGGCGTGGTCTCGTCCTAGAGGAAATATGCTTTGGACATCTTGCAGGAGATTGGGCTTGGGGCCAAGGAGGCCAATATTCCAATGGACCTCAAGATGCCATTATATGATGAGAATGCACAGTTGGGGGACAACAGGCAGTACAGATAGCTTATAGGCAAGCTGCTATATCTCACTATTACAAGGCCAGACATCTTCCTTGCAGCAGGGAAACTGAGTCAGTTCATGGCCAAGCCAACATGCCAGCACTGGGATGCAGAATTGATGGTGCTCAGATACATCAAGAAGGTTCTTAGAAAGGGTCTTCTCTTTCCAAGGGGTCTTCCTTGACCTTGTTTGGATACTCTGATGCGTATTACGTTGGATGTCATATGGATCGCAAATCCACTACTGGGTTCGACACCTTTCTAGTAGAGAGTTTGATTACATGGAGGAGCAAGAAGCAGAGCACAATTCGAGATCTAGTGCCGAGTAAGAGTATAGGGCCATGGCTCAAACCACTGCAGAGATGATGTGGATCAGATCCCTGCTTACTGATTTGCAGATATAGTTTTCTAGCCTGATGGAGGTGAGATGCGATAATAGAGCAACCACCTTTATTGCCAACAACTCAACATTTCATAAGAGGACGAAGCACGTTAAGGTTGACTGTCACTACGCCAGAGACATCATTCAGAAGGGGTTGCTTTATACCATGTCAATCACATCTGAGAAGCAGATTGCTGACATCTTTACCAAGTCCTTAGCCAGATCTCTATTTAATTCATGTGTCCAAGCTAAGTATGATAGATATCTATACTCCAACTTGAGGAGGAATGTTAGCATATATTTTCTATTTCTATTTTTCGTTGTTGTATGGCTGTTAAGTTTGGTTTGCTCCTTAGGATCTTTTATGTACTTCCACCCTTTCGGTCTCTCTCTATATAAGAGAGCCCTAGGGTTTCTAATGGAACTTGAATCATTTCATCCAATTGAAACATTATTGAGCATTTTGTCATTAAAATAAAGACCCAATTTTCCATTGTTATTAAAAAGTTTCGTTGTGCTAATGCATTGGAATTTTCCACTACTCGTTTAAACTCTTTATAAGTCCAATGGCATTATCCATTAGACTACTCGGCAAAATGTGTGGCTTAGAGGGAGCGTAGGCACTTGCTTGATGCTGCTCTTACTCTTTTGATTCACCATTCTGTGCCTTCCTTATATTGAGGTGATGCAGTATTAAGCGCTTTATTAAGAGATGTGAGTGGTACGTTTAGTGAAGTGAAGAGAAGTGTGTTGTGTGGGAACCTATAAATAAGCTATTGTTCCCCCTCATTTATCTTTGAGAAAAATAGAAATATCCACCCTGTCAGGACTTTCTCCCATGATTTTCTCCCCGCTCTTCATGAGTGGGATTTCTACGAAAACCCAAGCTTCTATTCTTGTTATGCTCTTGATATTATTGTTACATTTCTACATTTTTATATTATTCAACATGATATCAGAGCAAGTTGATCTTGGGTTTATTTTTTCATTCTTGAGATTATACGATTTTTATCATCTTTTGTTCCAAGTTCGTCGTAAGGTGCTACTGCTCTACCATAAGAGTTGAGCAAGGATCCACATGATCAAACAAGGATGGAGAAGAGGAGCAGCGACGCCATTGACGCTACGAGGAGCTTAATGAGATCGCGAGTCCGAAGGAGGTCTTGCGCTAATTGAGATCGCAAGGCACAATGTGAAGAAGCGACGTGGCAAGGAGACTTTCGATCTGGCGACTTTGTTGAGGATCAAACCCAAACCTGTGATCGAGAGAGGGGTTTCCACTCGCGATGGTGCTGGCGATGGTGCTGGCGACAGTGTCGGCGATGGCCTCATGGATTCTCGCACACAATGGAGCTGGCGATGGTCATGTGAGCACTGATGGCATCAGCGATGGATGTGGTGCTTTTGACGATACAGCAACCACCATGCTCCTGGAGGCGACGTTGGAGCATTGGCAGGCTAGGTGGCGCCGCTAGGGTTCGGGTAGACCCTAACAACGCTGTGCGAGATGAAGACAAGGTGGTGCACTAGGTTGCAAGACCTGGTGTTGATGACGGCGGAGATCGTGGGGACAATATGCGCGAAGATCTCACATACAAGATCAACAGAGATGATGGAGTCTTCTAGGAGACCAAGTTCTCGTTGCTCTCATGGCTTTAGCGTGTGATTATAGGACCCCTATTTTTATTTCTCTTGGTCTCTCAATAGGCCGGTAGCTTTGTAAAAGAAAATAAAAGGGTACCGAGCCAAGCAAACTATAAAGAAAGATATCGAATGAGAGGAAAAGAAGAAAATAGAGGAAAGTAAGAAAAAGGAAGGAAAGGAAAAATGAGAAAAAGAAAAAAAAAAGGGAAGAAAAAAAAGAAAAGAAAAAAATGAATGATGATGAAATTAAAGAGAAGAGGGGAAAGAAGCTCTTCTCTCTATTCTATTTTTTCTCTATCTATTTTCTTCTCCCATACTTGTATGGGAGAAAGGGAGAGTGTGGTAGGTTATTTTTGGATTCCAACCAACACCAAATTAATTGTCTACGACTCATCTCCGGACTCCTACCTACACCCATCTACCAGCAAGGTGAAGATGCAATGAAGCTGGTGACACAAGGCAGCCATAACCCGGGAGCACCAGGATGCAAAGAAGTCAGCAACACAAGAGGCATGAAGAAGTCGTGACCCAACGGCACCAGGATGCAACGAAGCCGGCTACACAAGAGGCGTGAATGAGCAAATTTCGTGAAAAGTTTTGCATCTTGATCGACCGTTGTTTCATGTTGCATCTCGGGTGTTTGGTTCTGTTGCTTTTATGCACTTGGTCTAAGATGAGATAAACTGGCACCCAGAGCGGTGAAGTGTGTTTTCTTGGAGTATTCCCATACACAACAGGGATATTGATGTTTTGATCATATTTCTTCTCGTTATTTTGTGTTTGCTATATTACCTTTCATAATGCAATTTCGTATTTTTCAACATCTAGTTGTCACTTATCTCCTACTATTGATGTTGCTCCTATGCCTATTCCACCTATACACCTTGGAGCTATTCCAAACACTCAGGCACGTACTACAATGTCTATGGAGATACAGAAGTATGTTAAGCCTATTCTCACCTATAAAAGGCCACATACTACCTTGCAGGTTCCCCCCCGCCCCCCCTGCCTCCTCCAGCCCCCAGGCCAAGTGAGCTTTGCACGTTTAGACACTAATGAATGTGTTCTTAATGATGTAAATGGATCCCTTTCTGATTCAGTTGACGAGAATGAACTTGATCTTCCAATGGCAATTTAGAAGGCTCCACGGAGCTGTACCATATATCTAGTTGCAAGCAGTTTTGTAGCAGATGGTATTGGGACAACATTTGCTAGCTTTTGTCGTGGCCTAGCAGCCACCCATGTTCCGGTGACATATCATGGGGCCATGCTTGATCTGAAGTGGCGACAAACCATGGAGGAGATGATCGCTCTTCAATGTAGAGGTGCGTGGGAGTTGACATCTCTACCAGAGGGAGCTGTTGTGGTTAGTTGTTACTGGATTTTCGCACTCAAGTACCATTTAGATAGGTCTGTTGCAAGATACAAGGCTAGGCTTTTGCCAAAAGGGTTTACTCATACCAATGGAGTAAACTTTTTTGACACTTTCTCCGCTGTTGCCTTTCTACGGTGAGGATTCTTGTAACAGTTGCAGTTCATAGACATTGAAAGCTACACTAGTTGGATGTCAAAAATGCCTTTATCTATGAGAAATTACAAGAAGAGGTGTACATGCAACAACCTCAAGTTATGAAGTTCAAGGGGAGTGTGTATGCAGGTTACGGAAAGTCATTTATGGTCTTAAGCAAAATTCCCATCCTTAGTTCCAAAAATTATCCTAGGTGGTAGAGTCTGTTGGTTTTCAAAGGTCGTTTGCAGACTATTCCCTGTTTGTCAGAAAGACAAGGAGGGGTGTTACTGTTCTTTTAGTCTATGTGAATGACCTAATTGTCACAAGGGATGATTCTGAGGGAATAACTAAAATCAAGACATGCCTAGATGAGTAGTTGGTCATGGACTTGGGTCTTTTAAGATACTTCTTTGGGATAGAGGTGGCATACAACAAAAGTGGCATTCTTTTGTCCCAGAGAAAGAATGCTCTAGACGTCTTGAAGGAGGCTGGTATGTTAGGGACGAAACAAGCAAATATACCCATAGATTCTAAGGCACATTTGTATGATACTGAGGTTGAGGCTATTAATAGTAAGCAGTATAGGTAGCTTGTTGGGAATCTGTTGTAACTTACTATCACCAAACCAAATATCTCCTTTGCAGTTAGCAAATTGAGTCAGTTTATGGCTAAGCCCACTAGACAACATTGGAATGTAATGATGAGGGTCCTTAGATATCTCAAGAAGGCTCCTAGGCAACATCTTCTATTCACCAGAGGGATATCCATGACAGTGATGGGCTATCCATGACAGTGATGGGCTATTCAGATGCAGATTATGTAGGGTGCCACATGGACTGGAAATCCATTACGGGCTTTTGTACTTTTTTTCTTTTTTCTAGGAAAATGAGGAAGATTACCTAAGAGTGGTAATCATCCAAATATTGTATTAATTTAAAAAAGGAATAGATTTACAAGTTTTGTAGCCAAAAATCAAAAAAACATTTGGCCTCTCTTAACTGACAATCTTGTGACCTAGAAAAGCAAGAAGCAAGCGATAGGCTCCAGGTCTAGTGCAAAGTCAGAGTATAGGGTGATGGCCTAAACTGCTACTGAGATGATGTGGATTTGGTCTCTCTTAAATGACTTACATGTTGAGATAGTCCCATGGAGATACGATGCGATTATTAGGCAACCATTTACATAGCCAACAATCCCACATTTCATGAGCACATGAAACATATAGAAGTTAACTATAATAACACTAGAGATATTATTCAAAGAGGGCTACTCTACACAGCTCTAGTATCTACTGATGACTAAATAGCAAATATATTTACCAAGCCTCTTATCAAATCTAATTTTAATGCATGTTGTTCCAAGCTGAGAATGATTCATATCTATGCTCCAACTTGAGGGAGAGTGTTGTAGCCCTTTGATCAGTTATGGAATTATTGTTGGACATGCGGATCAAGAACTACACTAAAGGGGAGGGGTGAATAGTGTAGATGGCAGTTTTTAAAATAAAGTTGGAATATAAATGCAAACCACAAAATCATTCACACAACTGCACCTATATTTATAGTAAAAACTCTTTCGAGTAAAAATCACTACCTGAGCTTAAGATTTCTCTGACTAGGTAGGGCTAGTCAACCCACTAAAACTCGTAGTACTTAAAAACGAGGGTGACAACCTTTTACAACAACCCTACTCTTCAAATACCAGAACAAAAATATAACGGGTCTCCTAACCAACTTGAGACCCAAATCAAACTAATAGAAATAAAGTAATTCAGTTTACATATAAGGAACCTCAAATAAGAAAAGAATTCAAACCGAAATTTTCCGTAGAACCTTTGAACAGAGTGCTTAGACAAGCATAAAAGAAAGAGTGCAGAAGCACTTCAGAGTAAGTGGAGTACTTTTTCTTTTAGTGATTTGCTTTCTAAGTGTGTGAAGAAAAAGGTTGCTAGAGTGCCCTATTTATATTTGAAATTTGGGCTACTAACGTAGTTGGTTGATCATAATAAATGGATTGGTCAATCGGTCAATTAAATAATTTGTTTGGTCAATCACCTATTGATCGATTAATCTTTCAAATTCATATTTGCTGAGATTTAATCGATATATTTTATTAATTGATTGATTAACTAATTTTGGTCGATCACTTTAATAATTTGGTTGATCAAAGGTCCGAAACGATGGATTTTATTGTTGAAGTTATTCAAAAAATATTTGACGTTCCATACAATAAGTTTAGACTTAAGAAAATAAAAGATACAAGATACCTCCAAGATAGTGCATTCCTTTAGAAGAACCAAGATTGAGTCCTAAAAGATTAGTTGACATATAACATAATTTTGGTATATCAAACTGACATGTCAACATTTATTTCTATGTAAAGGTGTATTTGTATTTTTTATTTCTTTATTGGAGTTGTGATGTAATTATCCTTCCTCCCTTTGTATATAAAGAGAGGTAGGCCTTTGGAATAAGAGAAGTTATTTGTTTCTTCTCACTAACCCTGTAGATATTCTAGTCATGAGAATACATGGTCTTCATATAGTACCATATCTCCTTTGCAATTTTATGGTAACTCATCTGACCTACAATTCTAGGCACCAAGTTGTTTAACAACCACACACACGATACTACCGTCCCTCTTCCACTGAGGGTATTTTCTATCTTCTTCACTTGGTACATTTCTTATCATGTCCATTAGCGTAGAACATAAACATCCTCGATCATCAACTACAGTTAAATTCGTCCACCTTAACCATAGATCCATAAGCAAATGGATTTCTTGAGAGCTCCTCAAGAACCTTTCTCAAGATTAGATAATGTTAAGGTTGAAATACAATAGTTTATTCTAGAAAGACCTTAATGCCCTTATATAGAGAGGCATCGGATAGAAATTACAGACACACCCCTTCAAGATAACATAAAATAGAAAAGATCACATATACCTCAACACTCCCCCTCAAGCTAGAACATAAGCATCGAACATACTTAGCTTGGTACAAATATAGTGCAATCGTTTCTTGCAAAGTGCTTCAGTGAAAATGTCTACCAATTGGTCTTCAATACATATGTAGGGTATATAAATCTTCTTTGCTGCAATTGCCTCCCTGATGAAGTGGCGATCCACTTCAATATATTTAATTCTCTCATGGAAGATAGAATTGTTTGCAATGAAAGTGACAGCTTTGTTGTCACAATGCATAGGAATAGCTCCAAGAACATATACTCCAAAATCCTCTAGGATAGATCGAACCCAAAGTAGCTCACAAGTGATCTAAGTCATGGCCCTATATTCTAACTCAACACCTGATCTAGAAACAACCGCCTACTTCTTACTTCTCCACGTAACCAGATAACCCCCAACAAATGTACAGTACCCTGTAGTGGACCTCTTATCCTCATATGCTCCAGCATAATCTACATCTGAATAGCCACAAATATCCAAGTGTCCATTGTTTCTAAAATAAAGTCTTTTCCCAGGTGCACTCTTCAAGTACCTGAGAATTTGGCAAACGCCATACCAATGGGCTTCACTTGGTGACTGCATGAACTGACTCAATCTGCCAAGAGAAAAAGCAATGTCAGGTTGGGTAACTGTCATATACAATAGCTTACCAATAATTGCACGGTATCTAGTCACATCAAGTAGTAAGGGGCTCTCACCATTCGCAAGAGGCAAGAACACGTCCATAGGCACATAAGTTGCTTTACAACCAAGCATACCCATGTCTCTCAACATGTCAAGCACATACTTGCACTGAGATAGCATAAGTCCTTCAATATGTTGCACCTCAATACCAAGGAAATAGCTGATAGGGCCAAGATCTTCAGTAACAAACTATGAATGTAGCAGATTTTTTGTTTCTTCTATGCCTTGCTTGACACTGTCAGTTAGCAATAGATTATCAACATAAACAATGAGTATAACAAAACATATCTTCCCACGCAATATAAACACAGAGTGATTAGCAGACAATCTGATAAAACCATAGTCCTAAACAAACCTGCTGAACCTCTCAAACCAGGCTCTAGGACTTTGTTTCAGTCCATAAATAGCCTTCTTCAACTTACACACCTTATGACACTCCCCCTTAGCAATAAAACTTAGTGGCTGCTCCATGTATACTTTCTCCTCCAAGTCTACATAAAGAAACGCATTTTTATGTCTAACTGATAAACCATCTAGCTCTTGTTGCCTACAAGAGAAAGCAAGATCCTGATAGAATTTAGATGAGCCACAGGGGAGAACGTTGTTGGCATGGCAACAAAGGGTAATGACGTGGTAGCATAGTGGCACAAGAGGTCTAGCATGATGGTACAGCAGCACGAGGAGTAATGTTTACAGCACTCCATTCATGAAATCTAGTGTAGGATCAAATCAACGAGAGGAAAAGAAAGACAAAAAGGAGAAGAGTTAGGGAAGGAAAATAAGGAAAAAGGAGAAAGCGAATTAGGGCTCCGTTAAGTTGTATTGATTTATTAATACTTTAAAAAAAAACAAATTACGTAGAGTCCCAAATCCTTACAGAGGCTGAAACATCACCACAAATGTTTTCAACCCATACACAACTCTAATTAAAAATTGCACCATTCCTAGTTCTCCAAACTACCCATAGAATAGCAGCCATAGTAACATGGGGCTTGGAAAGAGTCGTAAGGTCCACCCATATTTACATTTACCCATGTATCTCTCTATATAAAGGTACTGGGGATCTCATAATAAGACTAAACCATTCATTTTTCCCATCATGATATCAGAGCAATAGTCCTACATCGGTGGTCTGGTATCCCACCAACCTTAGCCCACTAACACATCCACCAAAACCCTAGGTATATCTCTCCCTACGTCGCCGCCCATCTTTAGCAACCCTCCACCCTTAGCGCCGCCTCCAGTAGCGTTTCTCCTTCCAACACCGCTGCAGATGCTGCTCCAGCCTCAACACCACCACCAGCGACGTTTCTTCTCCTTCCAACACCGCTACCAATGCTATTCTAGACTGAGCGCCACCGCTCACGACCTCTCTTCCATCTTCAGCCCATTCCCCAACACTCCTCCCTCCAGCTCCGCCGCCCATGCCTGATGGTCTCCTACACCATCGCTTAAGGCTACACAAGGACTTGGTAGTGGTGTTGGGGGCCTCTCTTAGCCTCTAGCGGCACTATTGCCATCCTATAGGGATTGCAATCCCTCGCTATAGTACCACAATCTCTCTCTCAAGCGTGAGAGACCCCGATCTTCACTGAGGACGCTCTTCCTCTCCTCCAAGATATGAAATGCTACCGTTCAGATCTCTTTGGTGCTTCATAGAAAACACATGATATGATTTCTGGGTTTTCTGGCATCAAGTTCATATGGCGAAGACAAAGGATACAATTGGCGACTTGATGGGGAAACCATCCCCCATGAGCGCATTGCCATACATCCAGGGGACCTTTATCAAGTTAGACGGATCTAATTTTTTGTAATGATCTACCTCCTTTTCTCGATTTATCAGGTCCCACCGAAAGAAATATATCTTGACTGAAGATGAGCCTTGATGTAAACATGTTTATATCACATAAACTGTCTATTTACGCATATTCTTAAGCATAGAATTGCATCACATATTATAAATATTACATAACATGCATCATCCTGCATTTAGGGTAGTATGTATAAAATTTAGATTAATTGTCTCCTTTTATGGCCAAGGACAGGGCAACTTGTTAATCAGGGCTTTGGACCGAGGATCCAACCGTACGGATCTAATCAGGGCAACGACGGGAGTTCAATGACTCCAAGATCACTCTAATCGAACATCCGTAGCACCAGATATAGTCCAAGGAAGCCAAGAGATCAAGATGGTGTTAATTCGCACTTTAGACAACAAATCCGACCGCACAGATGGGTTCGGATCGATGATCGCAACCTAACAGCATGAAAATTGGTCCAATCCGACACCCGTGGCACCGTCTACGACACTCAGAAGATGGCACCACGTGACGCCATCTCAGCCACCCAACCGGCCCCAAGGACCCGCCTCTACTTTTCTTCTTCACCCGCTCGACGAATCTCCATCGTTGGATGCCCATCCAACGGCCACAGATCCGCACGCACAAATCCTCCGCGTGACACAAACGAAGGCGTAGTGCAGCAGCCGAGCACCTCTTCGCAAGCAAAGGGCGCGCGTTCGAGCTGCGTTGAGCTCCTCAATCCAGACGGGTGCGATTGGGCCATCAAATGAAGATCAGGTAGCCAAGGGAAGGAGACGTGGACTGCGGAGGATCCTTCGATCACGTACGCGCATTTGCATGCCTCATCGCAAGCGGCATGCGACAGAGGCGTTTTGAACGGGCGTTGCGAGGATCAATCTCGACCATCCGATCGTTGAGATCACCAAAACATGCGCGGGTGCGTTTAGGCGCGGAAGGTAGGGAGGCGCGCGTAGCGCGTGCACACGTCGCCCACGACGGACCTGTAGTGACGTTTAAGCCCGTTACTAAAGGTCCCATATTAATGTTTTTGAAATTAAAATGTCCAAAATGTCCCTACTCCTTGCAACTATAAAAGGAGACCCCTACCCTACGAATTTCTCATCCCTTCTCTTCTCTCACCCCTTCCAAAGCTTTAAGAGCTTGTCCCATACCTAGATGCTCCTCTAGAGTAGAAATCATAATTTTTCCACCTTCGTTCCCCTTCATGGAGCATCCTGTGGTTGTCCTCTCTCTGCATTCGGGAAGCGGATCCCGCGACGACGACGACATGCTACTTTGTTCCCATTCCTCCCGCTTCGTCCTCCTTCCCGCTCCGTTCCCCGTCTTCCAGGCGTCGTCCCATTCGGCTCGTCCTCCAAGCGATCGTCGAGGAGGATACTTCTCTCTCCATTCTTTTTACTGCTTTCTAGAGTAGATTTACCGCTTTCTAGTATAGATTTCCCGCTTTCTAGTCGTAATGAGTAGCGTAATGAACTTATGATAATGAAATCCATGTTTATTCTACATCCCTTTTGCTTTTATTTGTAATATTCTCTCTTCTATTTATTTGTTAAATAGATAGCTAGTTTTTGACCGGTTATTCTATTTCATGACAAACAAATAAAACGCGTATTTTTAATCAAACGACCGCCTCCCTGTGTTCGACCCAAAACTTCTTTACGACTTTTCAGTATAAATTTTATCTATTGAACAGATTTCTTCGCGACTCAAACTACGACGGGTTTTCAAATCCAACTCCGAACGCGTAGTTTTCCGTACTTCAACAAGCTTGCTATGAAGTCTGTAGATTAAGAGGCAGATAATGCCTGCGTTGCGACATGCCTTCTAAATAACATGACCTAGACGATAGCTAAGCAGACTATGGCATATTCTTATGCTAAGAAGATGTGGGAAGTGTTGCATGAAATACATTCCCACAAGAGTAACATCACTTGGTTGTATCATGTTATGGAAGGCATACACCCTCTCAGGAAGGGATCTACGCCCATAATGAACCTATAGGATGAACATGATGTATATCAGTCCATATCCAGAAATGCAACCATTACAACAAAACAACGGGAGGCCATCCGTTCCATCTAACTTCTGTATGGCCTTAACTCTGAGTACAAGGCGGTGAAGGATCAATTTATGATAATGGATGAGATCAACACAACTGCTTGATCTATGCTCGCTTGTCGAGACTAGAGACCTCTGACCCTGTTCCTTTATCTGATCCCTCTACCATGGCTGCTGTAGGCCGTGGTCGAGAGAATCCTAGAGGCAGAGATGGCCGTGGTCGAGAGAATCCTAGAGGCAGAGATGGCCGTGGTCATGCTAGTACATGTGGTGGTCGTGGTCATGGACGGAGTTCCCTCTTTTGTGAGTACTGTCATAGAAACGGACACAGTGGATTGTTGTTCGGTGAAACACGGACATCCTCAGGGGAAGGATCCATGTGCTTACCAGGTTACTACAAATGATTCTACTCAGGTGCATGGAGATGATGGTCAGATCTCTGTATCTAGGGCAAAGTACGAGCAGTTTATTATTTCTCAAGCCTCTACCTCAGCTAGATCCTCGGTTCGAAAGTTTGCAGGTACATCAACCATGTCCATTAAATCCCAAGCTCCTACTTGGATTGCTGACTCAGGTGTTTCTTCACATATCACTGATGATACTAGATTGTTTTCCCCTCTACAAGATCTAGCTACCCCATTCTAGGTTAAAGTAGCAAATGGTGGTGTAAGTACCTCTGTTTTGATGCACCAAAATTACACTATCTACTAGACTAATCTTTCTGGACACCCTCATAAATTAAAGCTAAAAGATTGCTGATTTCTTCTTAGTGTCTTTATTTTTATTGAGTCTAGATTATCTTGTAAGGAACCTCAAATAAGATTCAAACGGTTTTTCGCACTTAACGTAAAAATCAAGTTTTTAAGTTAATTGATCGACCAAATAATAATACTGATCAACCAAATGAATTGATCGACCAACTAGCTTAGTTAATCGATCAAAACAATCCATTTTAGGAAGTTGATAAATACACCTTTGATCAACCATTTAGATTAATTAATTGACCAAGTATTGATCGATTAAATAACTAGTTTGACTGACCAAAACTCATTTTGATCGACAAAACTACCTTAATTGATCGACCAAATTGACTTTCTTTTCTAGTTGATATTCTATTATAAATAGAGGTAGTAGGTAGCCTTTTTCAAATATACATTCAAAGAGAAATCCATATAGAAAAAGAGCACTCGTGCTCTCTCAAAGTGCTTCTGCGCTTCTACTTTTACGCTTTTCAAAGCACGTCGATTCGAACTTCTGCAAAAATCCGATTTGAGTTTCCTTGAGGTTTCATAGGATTATATTGTTTGTATTCTACTTGCTTTGATTACGGATCCCAAGTTGGGAAGATCCGTTGTTTTGCTTCTCTTCAGGTTGTAAAGAGATCGGTTTGTTGTAAGAGATTGTGCCATCCTTGTTCAAGTGGTACGATAGTGGATTGACTAGCTTTTCCTAATCGAAAAAATCCCAAGCTGAGAGGCTTAGGTAGTGGTTTTCACACTGAAAGGGTTTCCACAATAAATCAAGGTATTATCTGTGCTTGATAATTTCGGGGATTGATCTATCTCTATTGCATTTAAATATTTTTAAGCGATACTATTTACCCCTCCCATCTAATATACCTTTAAGATCCGCTAGGAACCTCACTAGTATCAAAGCCTCGACATCTCGACTTTGTTGAAATCATCTGTTGACACGTATGCAGAGGGACGGTCTGCAGTTCAACCTCCATTATTCGATAAAACGAACTATGGATACTGGAAGACCATGATGCAGATCTTCCTGGAATCAAAGGACTACGAGGTATGGGACGTCATTGCCTCAAGTACACACGCCCAGAAGTTAGGGAGTGGCGGTAACTCCAGATTAGAAGATGGCAAAACATAACGCAACGGTTATGAACGCGATCTTTTGTGCACTTTCCAAAGAAGAATTCAATCGTGTGTCAACCTGCAAGACAGCCTACGAAATCTGAAACATCCTAGAATCACCCACAAGGGGACATCCAAGGTAAAAGAAACCCGAGTCAATTTACTAACACAAAATTATAAGATTTTCAGGATGAAGGAGAATCAATTAAAGAGATGTTTACGAGATTCATGGACATCGTAAACTCTCTACAGAACCTAGATCAAGAGATCAAGAATGAAACTCTGGTAAGGAAAATCCTCCGATCTCTCACCAGCGATTGAGAGACAAACATCACCGCCATCTAAGAATCAAAGGATCCGTCTACTTTAAAATTAGACGATCTTGTCGGAAGCTTGATGGAATACGAAGTTCAGCTTCAACATACGAAGGAGCATGAAAACGAAGGAGTTAAGACTGTGGCATTTGAAGCCAATGATCAATTAGAAGAAACATCAAGTGAAGATGAAGATATTACTCCTCTCAGAAGTTTCTCAAGAACAAAAGGAATTGGAGAAAGAAGGAAGAATCCAAGGAAGACACCATCATTTGCTACAACTGCAAAAGGAAGGGACACATCAGAAAAGATTGTCCATTCCTTAAGAAAGAATCAAAAAAGAAGAAATTCCTAAGGAGGGATGAGAAGAAGAAGGCTCTTCAAGCAACTTGGGATGAGTCTGACTCAAGCTCAAAGGAAGAAGAGACCTCCAATGAAGAAGCTCTTCTAGGATTCATGGCCCTAGAAGATGAGGTAACATCTTTTTCACTAAATGAATTATTAGAAGCTTTCTTTGAAATGCATGACATAGCTAAATCACTCAAGATAAAAAATAAAAGCTTAGTAAAAGCCTTAGAAAAAGAAAAAGTACAAACGGATACACTTGCATCACAAAATAAGGAGCTATCTGTTGAAATCACATCACCAAGATCATAGATAGATAACCTAAAAATAGATATATACAAACTCAAAGGAAATTCTACTAACCTTCTAAATGATCTAGTTAAGTTCACTAAAGGTAGTCATAACTTGCATAAACTCCTAGTGACATAAACCCAGAGCACCACAAAATTTGGGTTAGGATGCATGCCTAAAACTGATCATAAAGCATCTAGTTCAAATCAAAAGAAAGAGAAAGGGAGCTTACCCAAACAGGCATCACCAATTAACCACCCTGGACCCAAGCAAAAATGGGCACCAAAAGCACTCTTGAAATATTATTTTACAGGTCAAGTAGATTATAAGAAGTGGGCTTATCGTGAATCAAATGGAAACCTGAAGCCAATTTATAAATCCAACACCTTACAAACGCATATAAATGACAAGATCGAGAAAAAAGAAGATGGATCACGGACAACGGGTGTTCCAAGCACATGACAGGAGAGGAAGGCATGTTCCTGCAACTCAACCACCAGGAAGGTGGTACAGTTACGTTTGGGAACAACCACAAGGGTTGTATTATTGGTAATGGCCAAATTGGTATCCACCAAGATATTCATATCCCAAACCAAGTACACCACGGAGATCTTGAAGAAATTCTCCATGCACAAAGTGAAAGGAAAGGAAACACCAATGGCAGCTTCTACACAGCTCAAAACTGATGAGACAAGTCTATAAATCAAAAGTTGTACAAAAGCATGATAGGTTCTCTACTGTATTTAACAGCTAGTACACCTGATATTCGTTTTAGCACCTACTTATGTGCTCATTTACAAGTTGACCCTAAAGGATTACACCTAAATGCAGTTAAAAGAATACTTAAATACCTAAACCACACACCAGACCTAGGACTATTCTATCCAAAGTCAAGCCACATTGGATCTTTATTCCTTTTGTGATGCTGATTATGTGGGTAGTTTCACTGACCAAAAGAGTACTAGTGGAACGTGTCAATTTCTCGAAAATTCCCTAGTCATTTGATTTTCTAAAAAACAACATTTGTTTCATTATCTACAACAAAAGCCAAATATGTAGCAGCATCTTTAGCTTGTTCACAACTATTATGAATGAAACAAACACTAAACGATTTTAATCTATCATATAAAAATAACAAAATACTTTGTGATAACATTAGTGTCATCAATCTATCTAAAAACCCTGCACAACATTCTAAGACTAAACACATTGATGTTAGGCATCACTTCCTAAGGGAATACATCCTAAAGGTGATATTAACTTAGTTTGTTAAAACTGAAAATCAGTTAATTGATATCTTTACAAAACCTCTACCAAAAGATAGGTTTAACCTTATCGGCCTTGCACTAGGAATATCTAGATTGAAAGAGCTAATTTGATAATTTTGATTGCATTATTTTCAACCTTTGATCGATCAAAAATTTCAAATTGATCGACCAACTTGTTTGATCAATCTACCTTTTCAAATTGATCAACCAAATCTTTGGCGAGAATTTTCCCTCCAAAAATTTGAAGTTTGATCCACCAACTTTGTTATTTGATTGACCAATCTGTTTGGGGGGGAAATTTCCCTCCAAACCGTTGAACCCTAATCGACCAATGATCTTAGTTGATCAATCAGTTTCTCTTTTGATCGACCAAGACTGGGCGGATTTCAAATTCACGTTTGCGATCTTAAACACCTCTAATCTCGTTCCCAATCACCTATGTCGTACCCACTCTCTACGATTACCTACACTAAATGTTTTTACCTTATTTACCCCACCAACTTTATATAAAATACCCGCTTTTTACCACATTACCTAATTTTCTACCCAACACACCTACCCCGCCAAATAACACCTACCCCACATTTTTGTCCCCACTGCATCCACAGACCAAACATCGATGACCCCACCTTTCCTCCGACCATCATGGTTGACCAACACCTCCGATGCCACCAACCACCGCCGCATGTCACAAGAGAGAGAGAGAGATCCGATCTCACCCATTCTTGCTTGGCCGTGCAATCTCCCCGTCGATTCCCCTTTCCGTCCATCGACACCATCCACGTCGCGAAGGAGCATCTCGCGCACATCCTCGCCATGCATCCTCCTCCCTCGCTAGCCGCGCTCTACGTCACCAACGACCACGCCGACTCCCTCTTGATCGACCATTTTGATCGATCATGGTAACCTCTAAAACTCAATTTAAATCCGTTTCTTTGGATTTTTCTCAAGTATAGGTGTGCTATCACTTGATCTTATGGTAATCTTGTGTGGATCCTATGTTTGCATGCCATTTTGATAGCATTTGTGAGCTTATCACCCGTGGAACTCTCGTTTTTTTTCCAGTCTGATCACGTTTGGTCGACCAAATTCCTTGGTTGATCAACCAAAGGTCGATTTTTCAGAATATTGTCCAATTTGTTTTTGATCGACCAATCTTCCTTGTTTGATCGACCAACGTCGGATTTCAGTACTTCCATGGCTTTGAAATGTGCACGTGCCTCAAGTTCTCGTGACAACAATTTCGATAGATTTTTCATTACCGAGGCTACCTGATGTGCATACATCTGATTAACCTAAAATGTTTATTAATGCATGTTATTAGTGTCACATTAGCATTATACATTGTAAATAGTGCATAACATGCATAATCATGCATTTAAATCAAGTAGTATAAATTGTATAATAATTATCTCCTTTTTATGGCCAGGGATAGGGCAACTTATTAATCGGGGCCTCGGATTGAAGATTCAACCATACGGATCTAATCAGGGCGAAGATTGGAATTCAACGACTCCAAGATCGCCCTGATCAAACATCCGTAGCACCAGATAGAGATCAAGGAACCCTAAAGATCAAGGGTCAAGATGGCGTTAATCCGCACCTCAGACGACAAATCCGACCACACGGATGTGTTCGAATCGATGATCGCCACCTAACGACACGAAAATCGATCCAATCCGACATTCGTAGCATCATCTGCAACACTCAGAAGATGGACGGCCAGGATGGCACCACGTGGTGCCATCTCAACTGCCCAACCGACCACAGCTCTTCTCTTCAACTGCTTGACGCATCTACACCGTTGGCTGCTCACCCAACGGTCGCGCGCACCCGTGCATAAATTCCTCCACGTGCCTCAATCGCACGCGTAGCGCATCGGTTAAGGCGCTGCGTAGGCGGGAGGCGTGGGTTCGAGTCGCAAGCACAGCGCCTCTCCTCGCGTGCGAGCACGCTATCACAGCCGTGCGATGCGCATCCAGTGGTGCGGATCAGCCGATAGCGCCCATGCGCGATCAGATGCGCAACGCTGGCGAGGGCGATTTAAGCCGTCCAATCTCTTGATCGGACGGCTGAGCGGACGCGATCGTGCATAAGCGTTGAGGCACTGAAGATGAGCGGGCGCGCGTGGCACGCGCACGTCAGCCACGTTCAGGCCTTTAGTGACGGATTTATCCGTCACTAAAGGTCCTAAATTAATGTTTTCAAATGTTGTAAGGACCAAAATGTCCCCACTCCTTGCAACTATAAAAGGAGACCCCTACCATACGAATTTCTCATCCCTTCCTTCTTTCTCCCTCTCCAAAGCTTAAGAGAAGCTTGTCCCACACCCGAGATGCTTCTAAAGAGCTAAAACCAAGTTTTCGCCCCCATTTCGGAAGTGGATCCTACGACGACGATGACGTGCTGCTTCATTCACGTTCCTCCTGCTTCGTCCTCCTTCCCACTCCGTTCCTTGTCTTCCAGGCATTATCCCATCCGACTCGTCCTCTAAGCGATCGTCGAGGAGGATAACTTCTCTCTCCCATTCTTTTTACTGCTTTCTAGAGTATAATTTTCCTGTTTTCTAGTTGTAATAATTTCTCACTTTCTAGTGTAAACATTTCTCGCTTTCTTAGTTGTAAAAACATTATGCAATATCAAGTGATTGTTCTTTCTCCCTTTCTCTCTCTCTTATTGTCTATATTGATTCCATTGTGATTATTTCACCCTTTAAACAAAAACACAAAAATATAATTACAAATTTTGATCGATGTAGCCGCCTTGTGTTCGACCCGGAATTTCTTTACAAATTTTTCGGTATAAATTTTATTTGTTGAATGGGTTTCTTCGCGACTCGAATTACAACGTGTTTTCAAAACCAATTCCGATAGCGTTGTCATCCTCAGTCAACACCATCTGTGAGTCTATTCTCTCCAAGCTTTCCCCCCACATTGGTAGACTAATCGACTTTCCATACTTTGAGTCTGTCTTTCTAGGGATTCGCGAGAAGTTTGCTTGCCACCAAATTCCTCGCCTATTTGAGCGGAATTTTTATGCGTGTTCCAAAAACAATCGCACACCCAGTGTTAACCCCATGACTTGTCACCTATTTTATGTCAATCTTAAGAGCATAGGTGAAGGGTTCAACATTGAACTTACCTCGAATGTCTATGGCATTGAGGCTTTGGTTAATGCAGATGTTATTTCTGAGATTCTTGGTTGTCCTTTTGTTGGACCTACTTTTCTTGAGCTCCACCAACAAACACAGACTGATTTCTATTCCGGAGACCCTGCTCACTTCCACACATTATGACTTGGGTCATCTTGCCAAGTCACCTTATTTTCTTCGTCTTCCATGATTTCTGAATCGAATATTGTTATGGAACTTCATGTCTAAGTCTACCTCCTTTGAGAACTACCCCAGTATTATGCTCATCACCCTCTACGCCTTTCTTAAGAATAAGCAGTTCAACTAAAACCACTTGGTTCTTTATTTAATGAGCAAGCAACCCATCAACTCCTTCCAGTTTGGGACACTCCTCTCTCACATCTTCCTACATTTCAATGTCTTAATGGATATAAACCACAAATAGTTTATTACGAGAGTCTCCATTTTTTATAAGCTTACTTATACCAAGATGGAGCAAGCTCAGGGAGCCCATGGCGAGGATGCAGACCAGTAGCAGCAGTAGTCTCAAGAGCCAGATACACTCTTCTGCAGTACCTCCTTTCCCGCCGTATGAGCATTTTACAGTGACCTATCCTCCAATGCGACCTACTTCATCCTTCTACAACCAGGAGTGGGGTCTTCTCGACAAACCACTTTCAAGCAGGGATTACATCAGTATTCAACATGTCACTGACGGGATTTCTTTGATAATGCACCGACAGCACGAGACAGACCTAGTGATGATGAGACATGGGAATCAAGTATCCGACTACCTGAATGCTCAGGGCCAGTTTTTGGATAGACTTGGAGAGTTTATTCACGAGATTCAACAGCAGCTTCACAGGCCTCCTCATTCTCACTGATCTACTACAGTGCCTCCATCATTAGCAGTACCTCCTACAATAGCCACAGACCAGTAGGTTACACCTCGCAAGGCAGCTAGGCAACCGATGCCCTCTTCATCAGCCCAAAGACGCCTATATCTTGGCTGCCCAACTTCATCAGAGAGATCTAACTCGATGGACCTCGAGCGAGATATAGATCTTCAGAGCACCATGGATGCTTTCATAGCTTCCCTAGAGTAGTTTTGCATAGTATTACCAATTTTCTTGTTGCTACTATTTATTCTACTATTGTGGCATGTAGTACTTTATTTTGTACTCTTATCTTGCTACTAGACTCATTTATATTGCTTTCTAGTTATATGCATCGTTATATCTCTATCAGCTGAATATTTCACTCTTTGAATTGCATGCTATTAACGTTACTCTTCAATTACATGTTCAAGGGGAAGATAAATAAAATTGATAGCTATATATTTACATTTTGCTGAAACAAAAAGGGAAGATATTATGCATAACTCTTTAAATTTCTCTCTACATAATTATAATTTTGTTGTTATCAAAAAAGGGGAGAATGTAAGTATCTCTATTTTGATGCACCAAAACTATGCTATCTGCTAGACTAATCTTTCAGGACACACATGGATTAAAGCTAAGAGATTGCTAATTTCTTCTCAATGTCTTTATTTTTATTGAGTCAAGATTATTTTGTAAGGAACCTCAAATAAGATTCAAACGATTTTTTTCACTTAACGTAAAAATCAAGTTTTTAGGTTAATTGATCGACCAAATAATAATATTGATCGACGAAAAGAATTGATCGATCAACTGTTTAGTTAATCGATCAAAACAGCCCATTTTAGGAAGTTGATAAATACACCTTTGATCGACCATTTAGATTAATTAATCGATCAAATAACTAGTTTGACCGATCAAAACTCATTTTGAGCAACTAAACTACCTTAATTGATCAACCAATTTGACTTTCTTTCTAGTCAATTTTCTAGTATAAATACAAGTCGTAGGTAGCCTTTTTCAAACACATTCAAAGAGAAATTCATCTAAAAAAAGAGCTCTCGTGCTTTCTCTCAAAGTGCTTCTACTTTTACGCTTTCCACACGTCGATTCAAACCTCTGCAAAAATCCGATTTGACTTTCCTTGAGGTTCCATAAGATTATATTATTTTTATTCTACTTGTTGCTTTGATTACAGATCCCAAGTTGTTCGGAAGATCCGTTGTTTCGCTTCTCTTCAGTTTGTCAAGAGAACGGTTTGTTGTAAAAGGTTGTGCCACCCTCATTCAAGTGGTACAATAATGGATTAACTAGCTTTGCCTATTCGGAAAAATCTTAAGCTGAGAGGCTTAGGTAATGGTTTTCACCCGGGAAGAGTTTCCACTATAAATTTAGTTGTTACCGGTGCTTGATAATTTTGTGGATTGATCTGTCTCTATTGCATTTAAATATTTTTAAGCGATACTATTCATCCCTCCCCACTAATATACCTTTAAGACCCGCAGGCAACCTCAGGTGCTTTGTCGCCAATTACTGGACTTGGAAATATATCCTTATCTCCTATTCTACCATTATCTAATATTATGCATGCCCCAAAGTTTGCTCTTAATTTGATGTCTATCAGTTAGATTACTAGGGACCTACAATGCAGTTTAATGTTTCATGACCAGTATTTTTTCTTGTAGGACCTCTGGACGATGATACAGATAAATGGAGGAATTGGGTAGAATGATCTTTACTACCTGCACATTCTACCATTGATGTTGTTTGTGCCACTACTGCCCTTCAATGGCACCTCCACCTTGGTCACCCTAGTCTGCCTATTCTTATTTGTCAGTTTCCTAAGCTATCCCTTCCAAATTCCTTTCACTGTGAAGCATGCCAACTTGGCAAACACCATAGGTCATCTTTTCCTCCACAGAATAAGCATACTGAGTCCGTATTTGATTTGATTCATTATGATGTGTAGGGTTTAGAATCATAAGCTTTCAGTACTTTCTCGTACTTGAAGATTGTATTAGGATGTCCTGGTTTTTATGATGAAAGAGAAGTTTGAAGCATGTACTTTTTCATAATTTTATTCACGAAATAAAGACTCAGTTTTCCACTATTATAAAAATTTTCCGAGATGATAATGGTTTAAAATTTGTGAATGCCAAGCTTACTCAATTCTTTCAATCTCTTGGAATTAATCACCATACATCTTGCATTTACCTCCCAACAAAACGAGGTAACTAAATGTAAACTTCGTCATTTGTTGGGTGTTACTCGTACTATTATGTTTCAGATGAATGTTCCTTCATTTTGAGCTGATGCAGTTTTAACTACCACATATCTGGTGAATCGTGTTTCTCGTTAGTATTGGGTGGTAAAACTCTGCATTCTATTTTGTTTCCCGGAAAAGACCTGTTTTCCATCACTTCTATTATTTTTTATTGTGTTTTGTCCACCTATTCAACGTGGATAAAATCTCTCGATCTATCAAGTGCATCTTTGTGGGTTATTCCAGGAAAAAAAGGATACAGGTGCTACGATCCTATATCACAATGATTTTATGTTGCAACAGACGTCACTTTCTTTGAGGAGATACCTTACTACCAAAAGAAGTGGGAGCCTTCTACACATCTCATTCCTCAGGAAGTTCCTTTTCCTATGCCTTCCGAACCACCACAGCCCTATGAGCCTCCTATACAAAAGGCAGACCAACCAGATCTTAGTGTCTTTCCACGTCATCCTGATGTTACCGATACCTTCTCTAAGCACTTTCAGCAAAGGTCTGTGGATACTCCTCAAGTGGACGAGCCTTTGTCTACAATTCCTACTCAGTCCTCGCCAACTGTTGATGACTCGTCTGAGGATCAAGTACCTTCTGCTCTTGGAAGCACTGCCTTGGATCTTCCCATAGCACTATGGAAGGCTCAGCGATCTTGTGTCAAGTATTCTGTTTCACAATTTGTCTTTTGACTATTTTCCTGCAACAGGACAACAGCTTTCTTTAACTATTGATAATCATCAGGTACCACAGGACAACCAAGATGCATTCCAAGATCCATCTTGGACCCTGACCATGCGAGAAGAAATGGCAGCCTTGAAATCTTGTAGGACGTAAGATTTGCTTAACCTACCCTTAGGAGCTCCAGGTGTGAGGTGTGAGTCTTCACCCTTAAATATCATCTTTATGGTACTGTAGAGCGATATAAAGCCTGCCTTGTTGCTAAAGGCTACACACTGACATTTGGAGTTGATTACATTGAGACATTTTCTCCAATAGCTCGAGTCAACTATGTCATAATCCTACTGATGATAACGTCATCATCAACCATATCTAACTGTATTTAGTTATATTCCATCATTAAATGCTCCAACATAACCGCCAGAGAGCCCTAATTCACTGCAAATCCATTCTGAGGGAAATACAGTTAAACAGGGGTAAAACTACAGCTTTAACATTTCTTAATTGCAGTATAACCGCGGGTTTCTTCAAGGGTTAAATAAAGATTAAATGGTCTTAAAAGTCTAAGTGGGTTAGTACAGATAGAAAATGATTTTCGCGCGTTACAGGAATTAAATGACATCCAAAATCCTAAAAAACAAATCCGTTTAATTAATTAAGGTTCTGATCAGAACAAAATTCATCTAAACCATCTAAAATTCATAGAAAAATATTCTCTAAGGTTTAGCATCCTCAATTTGACCATCAGAACCCATCTTGACCTAAAACAGAGTCTCAGATAGACTTTTGCCCTAATTTAGGTAATTATGCAAATTTCTCCATTCAAACATAGTCAAAACCTAAATATAATTTTACCATTAGATTCCTTGGATCAAAATTAGGTTTACCAAAATTTGGACCGAATCTAAGATCATCTTGACCTAGTTTGCAATTTAGTCCTATCTAATTCTTTTATCTCACATTCATGCCCTTAACTTTTGAATTTCTAACAAATAACCCCCTAACTTTGTCATATTCTTCACATATAGGTCCCCGCCACACCAAAATCCTATTCCTACAACTCCGGCGACCTTCAAATGGGAAGATCTCTCTGATTTCTCACTCAATCCCTTCCAAAATTGGAAGGGAGATTCCTTGAGTTCTCTCTCCAATGAAACCGGTCATGAGTCCAACAACCTTCCCAATCTCTCATGCGAACACATGAGAGATTCGGGTGTCTTTCAAGCTTCCATCTCCAGTGACCTTCCAAGCTTGGGAAGCTTGCTTCCCAAGCTCAAATCATCTTTCAGAGGCCTATAAAAGAATCCCCAGATCAGATCGAGTTCCTCAGACTAGATTTCGGCTAGAAAATCCCCAAATTCCTCTCTCCTATTTCGACCGAATAACTCCTCGAGCTCCAGCGACACCCTCTGCCTATCCTCATCATCCAACTCTAGTACCGACAGCGGATTCTTCTTCCCTACCTTCCGCCGCGTCATGCAATACCAGCCGTCGTCGTCGCCGTCCCCCTCTACCGGAGTATTTTCTTCCTCGGCCCCGGCCAACCAACACCGATGTCGTCCTCCTCCTTTCGTCTATTAAATTAGGGTTAGATTAGATCCTTAATTCTCTTAGGCTAGTTTTATACCCAAAAATCCCAAAAATATCCCCTCGCCTCACGCGACCACCCTCTTCTCCGCATCCAGCGACCACTCCGACAAGGCGCCTCCAACGCTACACCACTCTATCTGCCTCGTCGACACACCCACAAGCACCGCCGTCCCTCTGCGCACAAAACCCCTATCTCTATTCACCTTTCCGTACACCCAAACCCTCTGTCAACCAACCCACCTTCCCGCCGCCATACCCAACTTCGTCCGGCCACCACACACATCCATCCACCACACAACCACCACCAACGCACTCCACGCCCTACGGCGAAGCTCCTGAGTGCTTCTGATGTGGCTGCGAGGCCGTGTTTATGTTTTCAGGTACCTAGGATGCAGCAGCCATTAGCGACGAACTTCAAGTTCGCTTGAAGCCTTCTTCAAGACCTACGAGTCCCAGGTGGTAGTCCCAGGCAGAGCGGAAAGATCCCAGGACGTGATCCACAGCTTCTATTGGAAGCTCTACCCTCAGCAACTCCCTCAATTGGACGCATCATCCACTGCAACAGTGTGCACGAGGAAGGTGGGGCATTTAGTCCCACCTCGAAAACCACTGAGCATCCAGCACCGCAAAAATTGATTTTGTGTTGTAGGCATATCGCCTCAACACACGGGGGTGAGGTCCCCTCTCACTCGACACTTGCCTCACCCGTGACACTGCTCACACAGGCCTGCACTCACCCGATTACTTACCTAAGCTTACTCTCACACCTCGGCTGTGACCCACGAGTGCAGCCCTAGTCCCAGGTGCGCTTAGATCTAAAACCCGATAACCCGGACATTGCTCTTGGAAAGGCGGGGAAGGAGGAAAACCCAGAGAGAGAAAGGAAAGACAACACGGGACAAGGGGTTTTGCTCTGAAGATCAACGGCTGACACTTAGCTGTTTGAAGAAGAGGAAAAGGAAGAAGGCCTGCACAGAAGAAAAAGAAAAGAGAATAGGAGAACGGCAGAAAAGAGAAGGCAGAAGAAGAGGAGGGCCGTAGAAGAGACATCAAAGAAGAAGAGAAGAAACAAAGGGGAAGGTACTATAGCAAACGCATGTTTAAGTCGTCTGATGGCTTAAGGTGACGTCTGACTTGGGTAAAAGCGGTTGATACTATTGATATATTTGAGTACCTAAGTTTGAACGGTTGATGGCACTATTGCATTATTTGAACTCAATGCATATATGCTTAAATTGAATAACTGGTGATCTAAATCACCATTGTTTTTGCTTTGAGATTCTTTTTGCCCTGCATAACTATTGTTAAACTCATGCTTTACATTGATTATCATTTCTGAGTAATTATTATTCATTTCTTGGTATTATTTAGCTTTAATCTTATGCTCAATTACACTTTATTTGCGATTAGCGTGTGAATTCATATTTGCTCCAAGTGAACGACCTCGGACTTTCATTCAAGTTATAAATTTTATTTGTTATTCGAGCTATTTTTGAGGATTTATTACTACAACGAACGCAATCTTTCAAAACCCTTGGATCTCGCTTGTTAAATATTTTGGCGCCGTTGCCGAGGAAGGATTCATCAGCAATAGCCCGATAAACACCTACTATCAGTGGTTGTCAACAAAGGTTGACTGTCCACCAGCTAGATATCAAGAATTCATTCCTTTATGAAGATTTGGAGGAAGAAGTATACATACAGCAACCACCAGGACTCATAAGCTAGGGGGAGTGTCAGAAGATATGCAGACCAAAGAAGGCCATTTATAGCTTGAAACAGAGTCCGTGGGCATGGTTTGAAAGATTTAGCAAGGTTATACAAGAACACGACTTTGCTAAGTCTTTTGCAAATCACTCTATTTTTACATTAGATGGGGAGGTAGGTTTTGTTATTCTTATTGTTTATGTTGATGATATACTTTTGACTGGCAGTGACAGGAAAGGCATAGAAAATACTAAAGCATTGCTACTGTCGCAATTTGTGATTAAGGATCTAGACCCTATCAACTTTTTTCTTTATATTGAAGTGCAACAGATAGGACTTGTGCTATCTCAGTGCAAGTATGCTCTTGATATGCTAAAAGAGACTGATGTTGGGCTACAAACCAGCATATGTGCCTATGGATTCCTCATTGCCTCTTGCAGATAGTGATAGCCCCTCATTACAGGATATGACTAAATATCATGACATGTTTGGCAAATTGTTATATTGACAGTTACTCGGCATGACTCTACCTTTGCAATTGGCAGACTGAGCCAATTTATGCAGCACCTAAAGAAATCCACTAGGATGGAGTTTGTCAAGTACTTAGATACCTAAAGGGTGCTCCTACGTAAGGGCATCATTTCCATAATTATGGACATGCGGATGTATGTGGCTATTCAGACGTCGATTATGTTACACACGAGGACAGGTCCACTACAGAATACTACACCTATGTGGGGGGCAATCTAGTTACTTGGCGGAGCAAGAAGCAAGAAGTGGTCTCGAGGTCATGTGCTAAATTAGAATTTAGAGCTATAGCTCAAACTACTTGTGAATTTGGTTCATCCTACAAGATTTTGGAATCCATGTCTCAGGCCCGATTCCTATGTACTATGACAATAAGGCTACCACTTACATCGCTAATAATCCTATTTTTCATGAGCAAACTAAGCATATTAAAGTTGTCATTTCATCAGAAAAGTCATTGCAGCTAAGATCTACACACCTTACATCTGTACTAAAGATCAGATTGCAAACATCTTCACAAAAGCACTCTCTAGAAAATGACTTGAGATTCTATGTTCCAAACTAAGCATGTTTGATACTTATGCTCTAGCTGGAGAGTGTGTTGAGTTGTATTGAGGGGCATATTTATATTTATTCCTTTCTGTAAGGGTGTGTCATGTTATTTATCCATATACCTCTCTATATAAAGGTATTGGGGGTCACAAAATAAGATGGAACCATTCATTTTTCCCATCTCTCTGCCACCATGTTTAGAGAAGAAAGATCCTTTTAGAAAAAACCTAGTCCTTTAAATAAAAGGCTAATGAAAAAATTACAACAGATTCTAGAACATAAATAATTGAAAATAGCATGAAAAAACATAAATACTCCAACATAAGGTAATATTTTGGATGACATTCCAACCTCCACTTAACGTCCTCATTTATGACACGACCGTCACTCTACTCCTGGTAGTAGTGGCAACTCCACCTCTTAGGCAACCTTTTCCTAAAGTTCTCTTTACCAGTAGTGGCTCAACCAGTTAAAGAAAACAAATTTCCTTAGGTTGCTAAGAAATCCCTACACCTCTATATAGTGTGGGAAAAGTACATCATAGACTCCCTACATGAAATAAAATAACACAGCACCCCTTTACAAACATAAACATAACTCAATACTTCCCTCAAGCTGGAGCATATATATCCATCATACTCAGCTTGTTTCTACACTTCTCAAACTAGGGACGTGGCAACAGCTTGGTAAATATGTCAGCAGTCCGGTCTGAGGAGGCAAGAAAAGTAGTACGAAGCAGGTCCTATTGAATCAAACTCCTGGTGTAATGACAATCCACTTCCACATGTTTTGTTCTATCATGGAACATAGGATTGTTTGCAATGTAGATAGCAGCCCGGTTGTTACAATGCATCTCCATAGGTTCCTGAACATCAACATAAAGATCTCGTAACAGAGATCTAATCCATATCATCTCAGCAGCAGTATGTGCCATGGCCATGTACTCAGATTCAGCATTAGAGCGTGAAACAACACTTTGTTTCTTGCTCCTCCAGGTTACCAAGTTTCCAGCAACAAAGGTACAAAAACCAGTAGTAGACCACCTATCCCCAACATCACCTGCATAATCTGCATCTGAGTATGCAATAATGGCCATAGGCACCTTTCTCTGAAAACGAATGCATCTACCTGGATATCCCCTGATGTACCTCAACACCTGCATCACAGCCTGCCAATGAACCTAAGAGAGCTTATCTAAAAACTGACTCAGCTTCCCCACTGCAAGGCTAATATCTGGACTAGTAATAGTCAGATATAATAGCTTTCCTACCAGCTGTCGATATATTTTCTTGTCTTTTACCTTCACATTATCTTCAAACAGATGAAATTTAGGATCCATAGGAATATTTGCATCCTTAGATCCTAGCATGCCTGTCTCCTGAAGAATATCAAGGGCAAATTTCCTCCGGAACATAATTGTCCCTTGCTTATTTGTATCAAACTCAATGGTTAAAAAATATCTTAACTTCCCAAGATCTTTCACGACAAACTAGTGTGCCAAGTATTTCTTCATCTGAGATACACCCTCTGCATCATCACCTATAAAAATAAGATCATCCACATACACAAGTAAAGCCACTGTACCCCTACTAGTCATTCTCACAAATAGTGAATGATCCGATGAAAATCTCTGCATCCCAATAACAAACAATGCCTCAGACAGGCACTGGAACCAAGCTTAGGGGCTCTGCTTAAGACCATAAATGGCCTTACGAAGTCTGCATATACCTCCCCTAAATCTCAAAGCCAGGTGGCTGCTGCATATATATCTCTTCCTCCAAGTCTTCGTACAGAAATGCATTTTTAACATCCAACTGATATAACTGTCATCCATAATAAGTCACAACAAATATAAGAATTCAAACAGTAGAGAGTCCAGCAACAGGGGAGAACGTGTTAAAGAAATTCACCCTATATGTCTGGGTGAATCCTTTGGCCACTAAGAGGGCCTTATACCATGAAATAGACCCATTTGGATTGTATTTCAAGGCAAAGACCCATCTAGCTCCAACAAGATGCGCACCAGACGATAAAGGTGACAGCTCCCAAGTACCTCTAGTAGTAACTGCAGACATCTCCTCCATAGCTGCCTTCCAGTGTGGATATAGTAGAGCCTGCTGGTACGAGGCAGGTAACTCAGCACTAGAAACAGCAGCTGTGAATGCATGAAACTCCGAACTCAGAGAATCAGTAGTAACACCACTCCCAGCAACACGATACTAGACACAAGATCGCGAAGCCTTCCTAATAGCAATAGCAATATCCTCATCAGTACTCATGGAATCGAGACCTGGAGAACTATCCTCAGGTGGTAGACTCCCACCTGCTACATCTGCTGACATTGTGCCTGAAACAGTCACCTGAGTAGAAACCACCTTTAGGTTATCAACACTAACCTGAGTCTGTGGAATAGATGGAGGGGGCTTTGCCTTATACACAACTGGCAACTGATAGGTGTGACCCTTGAAGGTCCCTTCATCCACTGGTGCTGGTCTGGATGTGTTGGTAGGTGACTTATCAACCTGAGAAGGGCTACTAGTATCTATGAATATACCAAATGGTATAGGAGCAACGGATACATGCGCACTCTCCGGCACACTCTGCACCTGCTTGGTAGCAACAGAAAAATAAGGTACTGCTTCATAAAAGGTAACATCTGCACTAATATAATGTCTCTGGTGTAAGGGATCAAAACAATGATATCCCTTCTGAGTACGAGAATAACCAAAAAACACACACCTGACTGCTCTAGGTGCTAATTTATCACACCCAGGTCCAAGGAGATGTACAAAAACCACGCACCCAAATGTCTTGGGTGGAAGATCAAACAACTCATCATTTAGATAAAGCACCTACCATGGTATCTGCTCATGAATCACTGAGGGCAATCTATTTATAAGATAGCAAGCAGTAAGCACTGCATCTCCCCAATGGTTCTGTGGCACACTGTTATGGATAAGAAGTTCTCTAGCCATATCAAGAATGTCTATGCTCTCTTTGCAACTCCATTTTGCTGAGAAGTGTAAGGACATGAAGTCTGATGAAATATACCATGTATGCCATAGAATTCTGCCAACTGACGAGTACAAAACTCCAGTGCATTATCAAATCTGAGAGTCTTGATACAAACATCAAACTGATTTTTTATCATCAACATAAACTTCTCAATCAGTGGACCTATTTTAGACTTATTCTTCATGAGAAATAGCTAGGACAATCTGGAAAAATTATCAACCACAATCAAATAATACCGATGTCCTGCTCTATCAGGAGTCCTACTGGGACCCCAAACATCAAGAGGCACTAACTAAAAACATGAAGTTGAACTTGGTCCTATAGCAGCTGGAAAGGAAGATCTATGGTGCTTCCGAAGTTGACATGCGTCGCAGGAAAGTTATATAGTTGGGGACACATGAGGAATAAGCCTATGTAACTTTTCCAAACAAGGATGACCCAATCGTCTATGCCACTGTATATCACTCCCAAATGTGATACTAACCCGACATGCAGCAGCCATAGGACCCTACTGAAGTCGATAAACTCCTCCATATCCACTACCAATAACCCTCCTTGTCATTCTATCCTCGAAAATACATCCACGCTCATTAAAGATCACCCGACAATTCATCTGCTTAATGATCTCACTGACAAAGAGCAAATTCATGGATAAATCTGGAACAAACTGAACATGATTAAGCTACATAGAAGGGATAACATTAATTTTCCCTTGACCACCAATAGGAGCAACTCACCCATCAACCACCTGTACTGTACGACCCTGAGAGAGGTTGAATCTGTCCAAAGCACTGCAGATTCTCGGATAAATGATTAGAAGCACCTGAATCAATCAACCACGTCACATCAGTGGTTTGAGTATCACCCACGGCAATTCCTAGTGCAATCTCTAACTGAGACATTGCCATGTTTACTGAACCACTCTGCCACAAACAAAATTCAATGTGCCACAGAGAATGGTACACACCCCTTAACTTCTTCACACTTCAGATCTAAAAATTGACAGAAAATGGGGACTACACACCCTAACAAATATACCAATCGGGGAATACACACCCCAAAAAACTCACAAGCCAAAGAACAGCGCTTCACTGGGAAACACACCCTAAAAATCATCCACTACGGGGAATACACACCACAAATTAGGTCAAAAGATCAAGGAGTTCATACCATCCTGTTGAAAGTTTTTTTTTTTTTCTTCAAACCCTCATCTCTACGGAGAGAGATCAAGGGGAACTGGCTGCAGCTACGACAGGGTGGCAGCAGCACCGTCACGAGGTGCTGCGACGTAAGGAGGGGCACTGCAACAAGAAGACCTGCTGGTGGCGGCAACAGAGGGGGTGCTGCAGTGCGAGGGGCAACTTGCGTCTCGACCCAGCTGTTGGCAGAGGCAGCAGCGTCGTGGCGACGGCAGCGGGGGTGCTGCAGTGCGAGCGCCTCGATCAGGTTGCTGGCGGTGGCAGCAGCGTCGTGACCGGGTGCTACGACGGGAGAAGCGCTGCAGCAGGGTGCTACGACCGGGTGCTACGACAGTCGATGTTGTTGCTGCTACAGCGGTGGTCCAGCGCCAGTGGTGGCAGTGGTAACTCCGGTGAGAGGGCTTAGGTAGGGTTAGGGTTTTGCTTTGGTGGAGTCCTCAACCTTGGCTCTGATACCAAGTTGAAGAAAATAAATTTCTTAAGGTTGCCAAGAAATCCCTACACCTCTACATAGGTGTGGGAAAAGTACATCATAAACCCACTACACAATAAAATAACACAGTACCCCTTTACAAACATAAACATAACTCAACACAACATTTTGGATAGCCCTTTCTTCTAACTAGAGAATGTTCAGCCTGATACCATTTGTAATAACCTAAGACTAGGCTCAAACTTAATTGAGAAAAATCCACCATGATTGCTTGTTGGGTGTGGAGCCAATGACCATTCAACCATTCAAAATATTTAAGCCCAAGTTATCAAATAACAATCCTCAATCCACCAGTTAGATTCCTAAGTTTCCAAGTTGAGACTATTTGGGGAATATTCAAATTAAACTAGCACCTTGAAGAGTGTGCATTATCAATACTGCACTTATTATAGTAGTGATTCCTAAATGGGCACAAATGATCAAATAAATATGCAACAAGATCACCATGAAGACTTGATGCTCGTGATGGCATGAAAACCTACTTCAAAGAACAGACTTGAAGTGTCTCTTACACTTCAAGTGTCTATCATTCTTCTTAGTGCAATACCTGTTAATCA
Organism: Thalassia testudinum; assembly: GCA_037157565.1. NCBI lineage: Eukaryota > Viridiplantae > Streptophyta > Magnoliopsida > Alismatales > Hydrocharitaceae > Thalassia > Thalassia testudinum. Next base: position 13,406,493 of record JAZHRO010000077.1, on the reverse strand, counting down.
TATGTTCATAACAGAAAAGGATGATTTTTTCGCACACAACTTAAAAGAAAGGAAACAGTTAATATCAAAGAGATGACCATAGAACATTAAATCCCTGCCATCTTGCATAGATAGTCCCTTTTCATTTGATGAAAAGGGCAAGTGTGTTTATTCCAATTCCATCACGGAGAAAACTGCTTTGGACAAGCATTATTGCAATATCACACCTAAACTAAAACCAAGTCTATTCTAACAATAACCAGGTGAGCAAAGTGGATTTTTTTGCTTCCATTCAGATCTATCACAGGTCATAACTGGATTTAGATCCAACCAGTCCCTAAAACAAGAAATCATGTTATAAATAACTTGTTTCCTTTTCCAATGAGGGCAACATTCATGTGTTATTCCCAGAACAAGATGGGCCAATAGAAAAAGTCACTTGCAACACTAAGCAATGAATATAATACCTTAAAATCACCACTGTCGTCTAGCTCGTTAAATATATGTTCAAAGTCTTCCCTGGAAATTTTTGGTAGAGACCTAATAATAGTGTAAAAACATTCAATGTTAGAATTGGGCATCAAGACACTAATAGAAAGTACTTTGAAAAAGATAGTAACAGAAATACAGAAAAGTTTTCATGACAGCTTTGTGTTCAAATTTTCTCAGCACTGCACAGCAAAAACACCAGTGGACAGCCTTTACTTCATATGTGAACACCTTTCAAGAAGATTCCATTTTACAACTGCTTGGCAGAAAACATTTGCTTTTCCACTACTCCAAACAGCTCATGCTGAACATGTGAAACACAAGGACTTGCGAATTACTCGATGACAATGTTTACGTGCACTTAGCATACTAACATGAAGCAGACATCTTAGAGTAAATGGGCCACAGTACAACTGACATCCAAGAGAGTACACAGCCCCAAACTAGGTGCAAATGGAAGATTGGTTTTCAAGAACAGAAAAATGAAATGACAAGTGATGGGAAGTTTTCCATCTTGGCTCTCTTTCTAGAAATCCCATGAATTAACTCATACTACTATGACCAATAAGAGGCTCAAGAAAGGTAATATTATAGGAAAGATAAATTGATTTCATATCAAAATTCTTGTGGTAGAGTTCCCAAAATAAGCTTCCCTAGTAAATAATTTTACCATTCATTTGACCATAAGAGAACTAACAACAACCAAGCTCCAATTTGGTGGATCTTCTATGAAGTTAGTCAGTTGTCTATGGTAATTTCCTTTTTCTTTAGAAAGAATCCATGTTTAACACGAAGTCTAAATTGTTACCGAGATTTTGCAAGGAAAAGCAACTGCAGGAAGAACAACTTACCATCGTTCATTAGTTACATCCAAGTAAGGAAGAGCATCACTTCTTGTATATATTTACCTTCTAATTGAAATCCACTTCCTGTACATATTTACCTTCTAATTGATATCCAGAACCCTTGATTTGATAACCCGGCACACTTCATTAAATTATGTTGAATTCCTTGACTCTTTCAAAATCAGCTTGATCAAAGTTATCATTTCTCATGCGGCATACCAGATAATCAAGGGGCAATGCATAATACCTAATTCAGTAATCCCGTTGTAACCAGGATTTGTGATTTAACGGGATTGTCTAAATGGTAATTTTTATCTCATGTTAGAGTCCGTGCTTTGCTTAAACAAATTAAATAGTTAACTATATAGCTTATCATGGTATATATTTAAACAACTCAAATTGCATGGAACTTTCAAGGGTTGTGATGTATAGTATACAAGCTCTAACAGGAAACTAATAGAATTGAAAAAGAACCCCCTTTTAGGCTCATTTGAAAGTGGTAATTATTCGTCATCTAAACCTTTGAGAAGAAAGATTCGTTGTCATTGACTTTGTTACAACTCTATTTTATGTCACTTATTTTAGTTATTTTTCCACTAATTCTCTATTTAAAGGGGATTAAGGTTTCTAATGAAAGGAAGACAACTTTTCTCCTCATAATGGGATTAGGGTTTGCTCCATATAGTGTGACCGTGAAGTCGGTTGTTGTTTCTTTCTTTGGGGGAGTGGGTAGGACTTGATTTTGAGTGGTTTTCATACCACACTGTTGCATGAAGTCTTGTGCCTATTGTAACTATGTTTAGCTTAATTTTAATGGACCTGGATGACTACTGAATGCAAGTAGTCTTCCTTTTTTCTCACAAAAAAAAGGTATTAGAGCAGCAATCCAATATCCCACTAAACACATAGATCCAGGGTTTTTACCAAAGAAAAAAATACGAAAACTTGTATTTCTAGTGAAGCAACAGCCAAATCACCGATTAGAGGCCACTAAAGGCCGGCCTCCAACATTGCCCAACTCCACTAGTGGCAGGGATGTTGCTACCAAGGAAGAGAGAGAGGGGGGGTTGAGGTGGATGGGTAAGGAGGCTAGGGTTTAGTGGGGTACCTGGCCATAAGTTTAGGACCACTGATATTATGTTAGGACAAATGAGTGAACTATTATTTCACGGGACCCTATATACCTTTACATAGAGAGACGTACTAGAGGGAAAAAATTCAAGCACACCCTTACACAAATAAATAAAAACAAAAAGACCATATGCCACATAACTCAACAAGAGTGGAAGGATCATATGCTCAAATGAAGATGACCAATCAACTATACGCTATTGCACTTTTTTTAGGTATGGTCTTCTTACATGAAAAAGCAAGAAACAAAATGCAATTTCATGATCTAATGTTGAATTTGAATACAGAGTGATGATACAAATAACTTGTAAACTCATCTAGATGCATTAATTTACAAACTTGGGTATCTCAATCAACCTGCCAAAGCCTATATTGCCATAATAAGCCTCTCAAAAATGTGTATGCATTTGTGTTTGGGTGCACCATGCACATATGTATGTATGTATGTATGTACTGTCATAACAAGGCAAAAACATTTCCTTGCTTGTAATCCTACCCTTCATGAATGAATCAAATATATAGAGGTTGACTGCCACTTTACTAGAGATGTAGTGATTCAGGGCCAAATCTATACTCTATTTAACAAGTCTTCAAAACAACTAGAAGATATAGTTAATGCTCTTCACAACGCTCAATTGATAGATATTATGTCCAAACTAGACATGAGAGTTACATGCTCTAGCTTAAGGAGTGAGCATTGGCAAAACGTTGTATCCACCTTTATATTTATGCTTATTCTTGCTCTTTTCCTCGTTTCTTTTTTGAGAAGAAATAGGCTTGAAGATTTTGGAGATTCAAATCAAACAAAAAACAAGTCTCTCTCACTACATTATCCACCCAAGCCCACTCTCCTTTGAAGACCACAACATTACGTTAAGGCCAGAGGTACCACAAAGCAACCACACCACTCACTCAACCAATCATATATGAATCAAATGTCCGTTGAAAGGAAGCCCAGAAGCTGTCAAAAGAGGAACAGTCTAAGCCTCGAATCTGCAATTCCCTTCACAACACTACCAAGAAATCACAGGAGGAGAACAAGTGATCAATGTCCTCATCAACAAGGGCACATAAGGGGTAAGAAACATCTAGATCATCCAACCATCTTGATCTGAAAACTTTCATGTCCAATTTCCTCTTCCTAACCATCCAAGCAAAAATTTTTATCTTTGGTGGCATAGGAAGTTTCTAGATTAAAGAATAATCCATCCAAAGACCTGAAGGCAGACCATCTTCCAAAACCAGCCTTTTATGAATCCTCCCAACAGTACAAACTTGTTACGTATACCAGGCCTGTAATCCTCCAACATAGCCATCAAACCCCGAAATTCCAACATAGAAGCCTCAAACAACCCCATTGGAAGCAGAGGTGCCCAAGAGTTGGAAGCCCCATCCCACACTTCGTGAGCCCTTATCCCCTTATCAGCCACAAGACCAAACAGGCGTGGAAATAATGAGCTGAAAGTGCCATGACCTGTCTAATGATCTCCCCAAATGCAGTAATTATGGCATGTTCCCAGAGCTGGGCTAAAAAAATGATGAATGGATCCCCTTCTACAGCACAGGTAAAAGGCTATGCCAGAAAGCCTAAGGGCTCGACAGAGCAGAATTGCCCAACAGAACCATAGGAATTATACAACCTCTCCACAAGTCCACCACCACCACCAAGGAACCTAGTAGCCTACTTCATAAGTAGAGCACTGCTAAAAGCATTGATCAGCCTCAACCCCAAGCCACCCTTAGATTTAGAACTATAAATCTCATTCCATGGAACCAATTGTAAAAGGCAACCTTCATGCTTTGAGCCCTTCCAAAAACTAAAAAAATCTTCCTTGCCAACTCAAGCTTTTTGATCACCTTCTTTGCCAACCTAAACATAGACAAATAAAAGACAAATATGGTAGATAGACTAAATTTAACTAACATGAGCCTTCCTCCTCTCGATAACAACCTACCACTCCAGCCACTAAGTCTTCTTTGCACCCTTCCACCACAAGGCTCTAATCTTGACTCAATAATCATTTCCCCTTTATGGGGAGACCCAGACAAACCAATGGCAGTGTCAAGAACCGCCAAAATAGACCCCTCTTGTCCTCTATCCATGTTTAGCATAACAAAAGCTGACTTTCTCCCATTAATGGACAAATCAGAAATACCACCAAAATTTTTTACCAAAGAGGCTAGATTCTCCACCAGCACAACTCCTCCATGTATGAAGAAGCTTGTGTCATCTGCATACTGCAATACTAGTGTAAGGATGGAGCCATCAAATTGTAGCATAAAGCTAAAAAACAGACCACCCTCAAAGCCTTTGAAAGTAAGACATGCCCAAGTGTCCACTGCAAAATTAAACGACAATGGCATAAAAAGGCAACCTTACCACCCCCCACACTAAGGCTAGGTCCACAATCCACATGATTTTCCATTCACCAAAACAGGGAATGTAGTTGTAACGCACCACTTAACAAGACGAACCCATTCCTTCGGGAATCCTTTTCTCTGCAAAATCTCCTAAAGATAGGCCCACTGTAATGACCCACTATGTTTTAGCCATTTAAGACGTCTGGAATTTCAGTCAGACATTTGGACCCGTTCCCAGACGTCTGAAAGTGGATTATTTCGTACTGCGCTTTGCGCTCTGCGATCAGGCGACGCGCAGAGGCTGTTCTCCTCTCTCTCCCTCATTTCCCCCCGAACCCTAAACCCTACACCCCTCCTATTTATACCCCTCTTTCCGTTTCTGCTCTCCTCACACCACCAGCCACCACCACCTCCAGCGCTCCTGTGCGGTAGCAGTGAGGTCTGAGAGAGGGGCACGAGAAGGGGGCGAGCGACGGAGAGCAAGAGGGAGGAAGGAGAGAGTGGAAGGTCAGAGGACCTTCGGGAGATCGACGGAGCTCGCACAGCCAGCGGCGGGTGCATGCACGCGTGGAGGACGTCAGCGAGGAGCTGTCCAAGCTCCTGCAGCGGCTAGAGCTGCCGTCGCGGGCAGAGGCGCGAGCGGAGCGAGCTGCGAGCAACTACTGATACTGGAAGTTTTCCAGTATCAGACGTCTGGCGCGACATCCAGACAACTGACGAGGGACCTGGACGTCCGGAGCTAAGGCCAAACATCTGCGAGCACGTATTTCTCCCATGCAGATCACAGTGCAGGAGGCGTTGTCGACTGACCGTGCCTGCGTTTGCGTGCACAGGTGCAGCTTTGGGAAGGCGCACGAGACGCTTTTCCACTCGCTTTTGGACGTCTGATCACATCACCAGACGTCCAAAGGTGCTTCCAGACGATCGGAGACCATGTCCGACGTCTGGAACTGTCTTCAAAGGGTCGCAGAGAAGGTCTGAACGTCTGATTAGCCGTAGGAGACATAAGGTGAGTTTTGACATCTTTTAAGACATCTGGGATTAGTCCCAGACGTCTGATTTTGATCAAAAACCACGTTTTTGACCCGTTTAAGGCCAAAACAGAATCGGATTTCCGCAAACGAAATACCGTTGTTTTCCACTCGAGTTCCTCTACGTATTCGTGTTGAGTACCTACTGTTTTGAGCATGTCTATTGTACATTGGTCGCTGGTACAGGTTACCAACCGGTGGTATGTTCGGGAGCTGCAGAGACGACGAGATCTGCGGCGCAAGCCCCCATTCCTCCCGTAATACCCAGTAGAGTGGTTTAATTCAGTTATTAATATTTAAATAAGTATGTGCTTGGTTGAAATAGCCAAATGGAACTCTAGGATGTGGAATGAACCTTAAGGTAGAAGATGGATGAGCCTATTTGAGCTGTATTGTTTACTTGAATGCATAGTTAAAATAAATTGCTAGCAATGCCTGTATTATAATTACGAGTTGCATGTTAGAATACGAGCTACCTGTATTCAATTGAGAAATTACCTGTGAAAACATTAGTTGCATGTTATTGAGAATTGAACCATGAAAACACGAGCTGTCTGTATATGGATGTGGAATAAATTATGAAACATGAGATCTGGATCTGGATAAATGAGGTAAACATGAGCATTAACCCTACGGGGAATTAGGAGTAAAACTCCTGTGGATAAACAGAATTTGGAATGTAGTCGGGAAGTGTGCTGGCCCTTGAGTATGTGGTACCAAGGAGAGCAACTATCCCCTTTTAGTGTAGAGCAGAACTAGCCTCCCTTGAGTTGAGATCCGGGGTTAGGATTGGCTACTCTACACCGACTCCTGTTGGCCCTCGCATACATGATACCGAGGCGAGCTACTAGTGTAGGGAGGGAGCTAGCCACCCCACGGGACCCGGGGTTCAGCTAGCCACCCTACACTGACTTTGTTAAACCATTTGGGCAAACCAGGGTAATCAGACGAGGGTGCGCGGACTGTGGAGGGGCAAGACCCCTATTTAGTTCTGAGAGGCGTAACCCCTATTCTGAGAGGGCAAGGCCCTATACTGTTCCGTGTTGTACTTTAGGCGTACCCGCTAGCGGAAACGACTGACCGCGTGTCAATGCGGGGTAGCTACCCGTGCGCTTATCACGTATGCCGTAGTCACCGCTACGTCTTGACAGTGACCTCGGGGTGGTTGACTGGGTGTACGACTACCACAGGGGACTCCCAGCTAGGAGAGCACCACGTGTACCTTCTACTCTACGAAAAAGACTGCAATCAAGATCGTTCTCACGAAGAACATGCAAGATCAAGAAATATCTGAATACTTTGAGAAATGGATGAACTAGAAACATATAAATGAGATAAATAGAAATGAAAATTAAATCTGTTGTTTCTACTGTTTTTGTACTTAAATAATATATACACCACTCTACTCAGCGTTCGCTAACTTTGTCTTTTCATAACACTGTTCAGGACCAGAAGTTGAGCAGTCTGAATTTCCGGCTGTAGAGGGTGTTGGGCCCAGCCGAGCCCAGCAGTAGTCGTTCTTTCAGTACTTTCTTATTCTCTACTGTTGTAGTAAGTAATGGATACCTAGTTTATTGTTTCTGTTATTCCAGTTTCCTTTCCGCTTTCAATTGATGTTGATGTTGTGGTGGCATGTACTGAGATAGTTATTCTACTTTCTTTACTGCTTTGTATAGTTGTTCTACTTTCTTTGCTGCTTTGTATAGTTGTTCTACTTTTTACTGCTTTGTACTTTTCTCCTACTTAGTTATATTGCATGTGTGAATGTGATTTATTTTCCTGCTTTTGGTTATTTCTTATTGCACGACTAGGTCTTGAGATTAGTCGAGGCGAGCCAATCTCGAGTCCTGTAGGGATCTAGGAACCGGGTCGTAACACCTACATGACCAAATCATAGACCTCAGAGAAATCAACCTTCCAAAGGAAAGCAACCTCCCTCCTCTAGGCCGTGATTATCTCCTCTACTAACACGAATGAGTCCTGCAATGGTCTGCCATGAATAAAGGTCGATTAAACATGGGAGATCAACCGAACTAGTACCACACGACGCCTATTGGCCAACACCTTGGCTACAATGAGATATATAGCATTGGATAAAGCAATAGAGCTATAATCATCAATAGGCTCAGTTCCCGACTTCTTTAGAAGGAGAAAGAACTAAAGTCTTTTAAGCCTCTCAAAACCAAGATTCCCACCAAAGAATTCTCATATCACATTCATAACATCATCACCAACCACATCCCAAAGCTCCTTATAAAACAAGATCAGCAGCCCATCCCAACCTGAGGAACCTTCTGCCTTAAGACCTTGCAATGCAACCAAAACCTCATCCTCCGTGACCTCCCGAACTAAGTTCACTCTTTCCAGATTATCCAACACAGGCACATTTGACGAGCCCGACCTCCAATTGATAAGTAAGCGTAATTATATCTTAAGATGCCTAGATTTGTTAGTTTTAGGTGTTAGTTGCATAAGATTTAGGCCATTATATACATAATTGCATATTTGCATGCTAGGGTAAAACTGACATTTTGATCCTATTTTGTACTAATTTCAAGTCTTGCAATCTACAATCCTTCACTCAGGCTCATGAGCCGAAGGAGTAGAAATACCAGTCATTGAAGCTTTAATTGAGAAGAGATTCCATTTAGGCCTTGAAAACCCTATCCCTAACCCTAGTCAAATTCTACTTATTTTAACCTCACACAAAATCCTAATCCTGATACCTAACCCTAAACCAACTCTCCTCAACTCACCTAATCATAATCCTAACCCTTGCCTTCATCCTAAACCTAATCCTAAAGCCTAGCTCACACTCCAGTTGATACTCTCCTAATCCTACCAATCTTCTATAAGCCTCTATCTTATCCACTTGCCACATAATATTTCCTACATATAAAAATGTAAAAGAAAATTCTTTAGAATCATCTAAATGTGATGTTGAGCACTCTAGTTATCTTTCATGTTTAGTCAAGGATTATTTATACATTTTATATTTTTGTCTAGTTCTCTCATGTAACTTACCCAACACCTCTCTATATAAAAAGGTGTAAGGTTTTCTATTAGAATAAGATTGTTCATTTCGTCCCATTTGGTATCAGAGCGGCGATCTTAGATCGACGCTTGGGTATCCCACCAAAACAAGCGGCCTACCCCCTCCACCTAAACCCTAACCCTTCTCAGTGCCGTTCACCATCTCTCTTCCTTGTCAGCGGTGACACGGTTGGTAGGGGAGGCACTTGTGCCAGCAGGCGGCGACGCCAGAGGCTCCCACGCTTCTTGTGGCGGCACTGCGAGGGATCCCTGCCTCTACAGCGACGCCGTATGCCCACCAATAGCGGCGGGGGCTGGCAGCGCTGAGGCTGGGGCGACAGCTCTAATCTGCTGCAAATAGCATATCTACCACTAACGAGCAGTAGAGCCGCTGATGGGTCTTGTCGGCCTAGTACAACAAGGGGGTAGCAGCCCTCTTTTGGGGGCCGCTAGGGGTGCCTCCGGACACTAGTAGGCTCCTACCAACTGTTGGAGGGCTACTATGCGTATCTAACGTGATTTCCAAGGAAAAGATAGCTTGGATTTCATGTTAGATCACTCTCTTGTGTGATCTACTGTATTTTGGCGACTTCCCATTGCTTGGAGCATCATGGCCTACACTTCATCTTCTGAGGTGACATCGGATACTAGTCAAGAGAGCAGAAAGTACAAAAATCAATTTTTTGTCTCGATCATGAAGTTGGATGAGACTAACTACACTCATTGGTCTCAAACTTTCATGATGACCATTGAGGGTAATGACAAGGAGCATCTACTACTGGAGCCAGAGCCTCAGAATAAGACTGGGAAGTATGCCTCGTGAAGGGACAATGCTATGGTAAAAGCGTGGACCATGAATGTTTTCTCGTCATAGATTGGAGATGGCAGCATGTTTTATAGGACTATTAAAGAGATGTGAGATACACTGCATGACACGTATTCCCATGAAAAGAATTCCAGTAAAGTCTATCAGATCTACAATCAGATGTTCTCTCAAACAGGAGGGATAGCCCTTGACGCAGTACTACGCTACATTGAAAGAGATTCTGGAGAAGTACAATGCGTGCAGGCCTGTGTACATGTGTGGTACTCATCTGAAATACCGCAAGGAAACAGCAGTCCTTTACTTTCCCTCAAGGTTAGGCCTAGAATATCATCCTGCACGCTCTCAGATTTTGATATTATCACAGCTTCCATCACTTGAGGAGACTTACAGCCGACTGAGTCAGATCACAGTGGCTACTCCTACTCTTGAGACACTGGTAAGACCTCTGCACTGGCTGTTGGTGGAGGTCAAGGCACTAGAGGTTTAACCTTGACTCGTGGGTGTGGTCATGGCAATGGACAAACAGGCAAACCACATCCCACGTGCACTTTCTGTGGTAGGATTGATCATGTGGAGGCCTCATGCTAGTCTAAGCATAAGATGCCTCCCGTTGCCAATCAGGTTCCTGCTTCATCTGAGACAGAGTATGACACAGAGTCACATGTTGAGTATCATGCTGTTGTTCAGAGGCTTGCTCAGATTACTCAGGAGACTTCATCATCCTCTTCAGATACTGCTACCATTGGCTTCTCAGGTACAGGGTGTGTTTTTACTGTGTCTGACAGGTCTACTTAATTGGTAGATTTAGGTGCATCACAACACTTGAGTGGTGATCACAGTCGCTTCCAGCATTTTCAATCTGTACGTCCCGGTAGGATTGTTCAACTAGCAGATGGGAGGCATACTAGAGTTGATGGTCAAGGGGAGGTGCCAATCACCCCAATATGAAATCGCCTAATGTTCTTTTTGTCTCAAATTTCCTGATGAGCTTGTTATCTGTTAGCAGAATTACAAAGGATCTTAATTGCAGGGTGATTTTTGATGGCGTTGGTTGTGTGTTTCAGGACAAGCTCATGGAAAGGATGATTGGTGACAAACGTGAAGAGGAGGCTATTGCCTGTCTCAGACGCCAATTGCTACACAGTGCCAAGGCAATGTGTGTTTCGCTGCAGGGAGTACCTTATAGTGGCATAATCGCCTTGGTCATCCATTGCTGGACAAGCGTCGCCATATCATTCCTCATCTTTCGCCAACCACTGAGAGTCATTGTAATACATGCCAGATGAGAAAGCACCACAGATCTACTTATCCTAGCACTTCAACTGTTTCTAAGTCACTTTTTACTTTAGCATTTAGATGTATGGGACCCTAGTCAAATTCCAAATCAACTACAACATAGGCACTACTTGGTAATAATGGATGATTGTTTCATATTATCTTGGCTATTTTTGTTAAAGAATAGGTCAAACATTGGGTCTATAATTGAGAATTTTATTATTGAAATAAAGAATCAGTTTGCTTCTACTGTTAAAGTTGTGCGTACTGATAATGCACTTGAGTTCTGTACTACATATATGAAAGCATTCTACAGTCTCATGGAGTGGTTCATCAGACCACACGTCGTCATACATCCCAGCAGAATAGGGTAGCAAAGAGAAAACACAAACATATCTTGGTTATGGCCCAAATTCTTTTGATACATCATAATGTTCCATTGCAGTACTGGGGAGATGCAGTGCTTACTACATGGTACTTGATTAACAGGATACCTAGTATGTTCTTTCTGAGCAGGTACCACGGCAGATACTATATCCAAATCAAAAATTATTTCAGTTGCCACCTCGAACCTTTGGCTGTGTAGCCTTTGTGCATATCAGTGGGCCAAGTAGAGATAAACTTGCCTCCAGAGCAGTTAAGTGTCTTTCTGGGCTATAGTCATACTCAGAAAGGCTATAGATGCTATGATCCTCTACAGAAGAGGCATTATATTAGTGTTGATGTTACATTTCATGAGGCAATCCCATACTTTTCAGTTACTGGCAGACAGTTGAGACTTGAGACAGAGGGCTCCTATGCATATTGTTGAGACTCCTATTTATCTCTTGTTTTACCACTTTTGGTGTATTTTTTTGTTATTTTTATTTTGATCTGGACATGCACTGTTATTTACCCAAACCTCTCTCTCTATAAAGAGGTAATAGGTCTTTTTCTAAGAAATAAGATTCCTCATTTTCTCCGACTCATATTCCTTCCATTTCGTTTGGCTACTTTCCTGCTACTTAGATTGCATTACCAGATACTACAAATACTGGTCAGGCCCAGTTCAGAGATCCTCCACTGGTCTTTAGGAAACCATTTACATATCGGCAACATACCCTCCCCCACCTCTTCAGCACCATCATCCTCCCCACAGCAAGTATATGTTGACGTGCTAACCATTATGTGTCTGGTGATGATCATGCAAGTGTTATACCAGTTGCCTCTGAATCTCCTCGTAGTGATGATGAACCATCACCATCTGAGCAACCTGTTGATACTGAGTCTCCCTCTGATGATATAGATTTTCCAATTGCAATTTAAAAGGCCCCTAGGAGTTGTACGCAATATCAGGTGGCAGGGGTAGTTTCATCTGATTATTTGAGTCACCCATTTGCCTTGTTTACAAATGCCTTCACTTCTACAAAGATACCAGCCACTTATCAGTAGGCTATAGTCGATCCAAAATGGCATCAGGCCATCAAGGATGAGATGGCTGCACTCCAATCTCAACAGACATGGGAGCTTACTCCGTTACTGCCTGGTGCACACACGTTGGCTGCCGTTGGGTCTTTGTCATGAAGTATAACCCAGACAATTTTGTCTCTTGATACAAGGCTAGGCTTATGGCAAAAACATTCACCCAAACCTATAGGGTGGATTTCTTTTACACCTCCCGTGTCGCTCAGCTTCCTACTGTGCAGATTCTTATTTCTGTTGTTTGCCCATTTTAACTGGTCGTTGTATCAGCTAGATATCAAGAATACCTTCTCGTATGGTGATCTACAAGAAAAGGTGTATATGCAGCAGCCCTCGTGATTTGAGGCTCAGGGGGTGTGTGCAAGCTGAATAAGGCGATCTATGGCCTCAAGCAGAGTCCAAGGGCTTAGTTTCAGAACATATCTGAGGTCGTTGAAGATATGGGACTCATTCTGTTACTTCTGATCATTCCCTGTTTGTGAGAAAGACGGACAAGGGGATTGTTGCTCTCCTTGTCTATATAGACGACCTAATTTCTCCGATGATGATGCAACTGGGATAATTGAGGTCAAGAAGAAGCTAGCAGAGAAATTTGTTATGAATGATTTAGGCCCTTTGAGATACTTCCTGGGCATAAAGGTGGCAAGAGGAAAGAGCGGTATTGTCCTCAACCAGAGCAAATATGCTCTTGACTTACTACAGGAGATTGGGGTGTTGGGATCTAAGTCAACCAACATAACCATGGATCTTAAGATGTACTCATATGATTCTAGTCAGCTTGTGGAGAGTAGAGGCTACAGACAGCTGATTGGGAAGTTGCTCTACCTCGCTATTACATGTCCAGGCATCTCGCTTGCAGTTGGCAAGCTTAATCAGTTTATGGACAAGCCGACCAAGCAGCACTAGGATGCTTCTATGCAGGTGCTCAGGTACCTAAAACAAGCACCTGGACCTGGACTTCTATTCAAGTAAGGCAAATCTATGACCATAGTGGATTACTCTGATGCAGATTATGCACGTTGCCTTTCTAACAGGAAATCCACAATCGGATTTTGCACTTATGTAACTGCTAATCTAGTTACTTGGAGCAAAAAGTAGAGTGTTGTGTCTCGCTCGAGTCCAGAGCCAGAATACAAAGCAATGGCACAAACAGTAGATGACCTTGTGTGGATCAGATCTGTCTTACTTGACTTGCACGTCAAAATTAAGGAGCCTATGGAGATGAGATGTGACAATAGAGCAGCTACCTACATCGCAATCAATCCCATGTTTCATGAGAGCACAAAACATGTAAAGATTGATTGCCATTATACCAAAGATCCGATTCAGAGGGGGCTTCTCTTCACCACCTTAGTTTCCTTAGAAAACCAGACAGCAAATATGTTTACCAAGCCACTTGCCAGATCTGCATTTGAGGCTTATTCTGACAAGCTGAGCATGATAGACATCTATACTCCATCTTAAGGGGGAGTGTTGAGCACTCTAGTTATCTTTCATGTTTAGTCAATGACTATTTATTCATTTTATGTTTTTGTCTGGTTCTCTCATGTAATTTACCCAACACCTCTCTCTATATTAAAAGGTGTCAGGTTTTCTATTGGAATAAGATTGTTCATTTCGTCCTACTTGTGGCAATTAATCAAGTTAATTAGGCTTCAATTACATCCCACGATTTTAACCAATCAAGATACTAATCCCAATCCTAATCTCAATTTGTGACAGGCTGATACATCTTCAGTATTTTGGTCAACTTTCTCATTTTAAATCCAAATTAAGTGATTCAAGCTGCATTTAAAAGATGATTTCAAGGGCTACAACTTTCATTTTATGTGCAATATGAAATTCGAACCATACAAAGATTGAAAATGGAACAGACAATTAGGGATTCCTTCTTTCCTATTTACATAAACCCAATCCTAATCCTAATTTCCAAATCCAAAACCCAATACCTCGCCTCTCAAGTACCTTGGACATCGACCCCCTCCCCTTGTGCCTATATAAACATCATATGGCCTCCATTAGTGGAATACAGCTCTCCTCCTTGCTCCTTCCTCCTCCTTAGGTCTTCTACCTCCTTAGCCTCTTCTTCCTCCAACATACTTCCTCCACTTCTTCTACCTAGCCCTCCATCTTTTAGCATCTCCATTAGGTACCTTAGTTGCTTAGGAACTCTCTTCTCTAGTTAGGATTTCCCCTGTCTCCTTCCACGTCAAGTTCTTCTCCAAGATCTTCTTCAACTTCTTCAACATCTGCTTCAACTTCTTCTCAGGCCTTCTTCTGATGCTTTCCTCTACCTCCAGGGGCTTAAGGCAACGTTCTTCTTCAACCATCTCAAGCTTCTTCGTCTTCTACATCTTTATGGCTACTTCATCTCTACCGTCTCTCCTCTCTTTCTCTACTTATTCTTCTTTCTTTTTAATTGTACTTGTAGGCATTATTTTGATTGGCAATAAATCCTGATTTTTGCATTGCATCTCCCTTGCCTCTATTTGCTTCTTGGTAGATTTATTTGCTTTTTTGCTTGCTGTACTTCAAAAAAAAATAAAAAATCCCAAAAAGAGTGGTGTTCTCGCAACTTCACAAACCTGCATTTTCTCGCTGTTTGGCAATCTGTCTTTTGAAATTCACTCAAACTATTTCATGCTTCCAAAAATCACCCATTTTCGTTAGTATGTTAGGATAATAGTAAGGAGTATTTCTGCAAAATTTCAGCACAAAAATCATTTCCAATTATTTTATAAAATTTGCTGATCAACAAGGATTAGAGCCTACACAAAACCTGATTTTCTAGTCGTGTCCGAACTTTAGGAATTTTTGTACACCTCTTATTGATGCAAAATAAATTGTAATTGTTTCCTAATCTAGTCAAGATTCTTATGAAAAACCAGCAGAAATTTAGAACACCATTACATCTGGTTTAGGCACACATTAGAAAAAAAAATCCAAAGTACTAGCAAAACACCTCCAAAAATTCCAAAAAAAATCCTGCATTCTTAGGATTAGTTATGAAGCAACCCAGTCAAAAGTCTCTCTGAGATACGACCTAGACTCCCATATATTACGTTTTCAATCCATTATGAGTTCAGAAATTTAATTTTTAGCGATCACATAACCTATGCTACAACGACACACTTTAACCCTAAGCAGGTTTCACGCATCACCAACCCCCCATATGCCTCTTCTCTTTTGAGTGAAAGCATGAAAATGCAAACTACCTGCATCACAAATTTGGGACCATTGGTCCAACACAACATCCCAACCCGCAAAATGGTGATGAAATTTGTCCTTCTGACCGATGTCACCATATGAAAAATTTTGGTGTTTGCAATCCCCTCCTTGAGCCACAAATATCTAGACTTTTGTCTCCGGTCCATCTCTATCTTCCAGTCCTCCCCAATTACGGTCGGCAACCCAGGCCTCACCTATTGCTCAACCACCACCGACAGCCTACCACCTTATCTTAGGTCCAACCCAAAAATCATCTGGAGCGTCTCTGTTTAGTCTAATTGCATCTCACTTGATTCTCCTTTTTCAACACATTCAGGGCCACTCGGGTACCTTTTATTTTTTCTGCAAGGGTACATCTAGCCAAAAAGGAATTAGCAATCTTTGACCATTGCGAACGGGTGTAATCACGAAACCCTAGCTCAGGCAACTAAAACTTCTAGAACTTGAAATATGACGAGAAGAGTGTAGCCTCCCCACTATCCCAAAGCAACATCATATAATCAAAGGATGGTTTGTCCATGGCCTTTACTGCCACCACCTCGAAGGCCTTTGCTGTCAACACACTACAAAGAAATCGATCAATCCTAGAAGCAAAACTTGCTCCACTCCTCCATGTAAACACTTCCTGAGAAGTCAGAAGATCAATCAACTCAAGCTCATGCACCATACGGTGACACTCATGAGCATAAACATCCACCCTGCCATCAAGATGACATTGAAATCCACACCTATCAACCAAAGTCGACCATCCACCCAAGCAAAGGCCTACTTTAATTCCTCCCACAAGGCCAACCTAGAGGAACCATCACATGGACCACAAACAACAAAGAGAGAATGTGACTTCATCAGTAATCCTAGAAAAGAACCCCAAAACCACTCTGGACATAACCAAGGATGCTGTCAACTAGGAGACGCCACCATTCCACA
Source organism: Thalassia testudinum (assembly GCA_037157565.1). Lineage (NCBI taxonomy): Eukaryota > Viridiplantae > Streptophyta > Magnoliopsida > Alismatales > Hydrocharitaceae > Thalassia > Thalassia testudinum. The sequence continues at coordinate 13,389,907 of JAZHRO010000077.1, read as the reverse complement.
TCAAAACTTGTCCTCCAGATCTTCCCTCCAATTAATCACATGCACCTCAAAGAGATAATCACCCCCTAAACTCCTTGTAGAAATATCCATCCCCTCCAAATGTGTTTCCAGTATCAAACGAAAATCCACATGCCATTCCAGCATATACCACCATAGTATTGCCCTACAACTTGCATCTCATAAACCCCTGACATTCCACAAGAGGACCTTAACCATGAGAACAATCTCTGCTCACAACTCTAGATCCACTAGAAGCCCTCTTCACATTCAAGGCATAAACAACCCTTTTGTCAATCTCCGAGACCTCAGAGGGTTTAGGATTCAGCCCTTCAACAACATCCATTTTCTTCTTACACCATTTTGTCCTTTAGAAAGAATGATAAAGAAGCCCACGCTTGACTCGCACTGGCCTTGCTGCACCAGACCCCCTACCAGAGAAAGATGATCGCTTAACAATCCTTCTCGTTCCATCAACAACACAGCCTACGTCACCAGAAAGAGCCAGGCCAATGGAGTTATAACTCCCACAATCAAGGTTAGCACAACAACCCACTAGCTCCACACCATCACCAACAGTAGGGCCACCTATCAACTCTGAAGTGGAGGGGAGGTAGTGCTAAGAGTTGAAGTCCAAGCCTCCATGCAAAGAATAGAAGAGAGCTCCAAATGCGTCAAGCCCCATTGAAGCATCCTAGATATCAAGAGAAAAAGAAAGGCTAGTATGAGAAGGAAAAAGTGGTGTAAATGGCCAATCAAGTTCAAAATGAACCCAATCCAGGATCATAATAGCTAAGATCTGCAACTCACTACTTCGGATCTATTTCCAAATCTGGAGACCACCTGTAGATCACCACAATAAAAATCATGTCCAACCACATCATCAAATCCAGTGCGAAGAGCAACTGGCTACACGCTAACCATGCCATCAACTTCGTCACCACGAACAACAGGTTACGCACAATCAGCATCGTTGATAGGGCCACACTTCACTCCAAATGTGTCACACTGTGGAATCTACGGCAAATCAAGCAATGAGCCATAAATTCAAAAGGCCAACAGTTGCGATTCGAGATTTGAAACAACAGCAATAGCTTACGACGTAACATCAACAAAACCTATTGATGTATAGTGGGTTTAGTCTGCGTGGGACTTTGTGAAATGTGTAGTGGCCTATAAATAGGCATGTACTCATTTCTTTCGTAAGAGTAATATAGATATCAGCCTTATATCGGGACATTCTCCAATGACTTTCTCCCTTCTCTTCGTGAGTGAGATTTCCACGTAAACCCAAGTGTTATCATTGTTTATACTTTAATATCTTTTATGCTTCCTCTTATTATATTTTTAACTTGGTATCTGAGCAATTCAGTCTTTGATTTTGTTCTCAAGTTTTATCATTATTATTCTTGAGATTTCTTCCATTATTTGTGTCTCTATATTGTCTCTGATTTCGAGAGAGAAGGGGAAATCCTAATCTCTCTATGTAAGGTAAAGATCCGATGGCAGGCAGTGGCGTGAAGGACTTCCTACTTGGTTCACGAACCCTAAAGGAGGATTTCGTGAATTCGATGAAGCAGATCAGAAAGATGGTTGTGATGGCGCGTGAACAAGCGAGAAGGAGATCAAAGCCCCCCCCAGTAGAGGGGCGATGCTTCAGCCTGTTGGGCTCATCAGCGGAGACTACACCAATCAATGGTCGCCGAAGGGGGTGCAGCTGGTCAGCGATGAGCCAGCAACATCCCCCGTAGGAGCTAATGTTGATCGAAGCAACGATGGCAATGGTGTTGTCGATCTTCGTTGGAGCAACAGTGGTGGTGGTTTTGCTTCGTCGAAGCAAGGGCTTCAATGGAAGCGCCTGATCGGTCCAACAGCCGTCAGAGACACTCGGGCTGAAGGCTAGAGTTCCGTCGACCACCCCATCGGTGATCCCTAGCCGGTGGAAGGTCGATGGCGACGCTAGCGACGCCTTCTTTACAGGTGATGGGAGAGTAGCAGCAAAAGCAGAAGAAAAGAAGAGAGGTTGGGAAAGAGATGCCTCTCCGGTCGCTCTCGATGAAGGCGACGCTAGCGATCGTAGAGACACGATCTTAGGCGAAGATCTCGCGATGAGAGATCGTGGAGAGCTCACAAAGATCGCAGCGAGGTGACGAGGATCTCAATGGAGATCTCATGAGAACAGCTGACTTGCGCAAGCTGCGATGAAGTCAAAGAAGAGGGGCTCGATCGGCAAGGACATTTCCTGCTGTCGTGTCCCTTATATATTTATTTGGTCTCCTTTTAACTTTGCAAATGAGAGGCAAGAAGAAAAAATAAAAAGCGCACAAAGGAAAAGGAGAAGGAAAAATAAAAAGGAAAATAAACAAAAAGAAAGAAGAAAAAACGAAAAAAATAAAAAAACGATTAAAAAAATGTTGATGATGTTTAAAAGAAGAGAAAGAGAAGCTCCTCTAGTCTTATTATTTTTTTTCTTTATTATTTTCTTCTTTTATAGAATATGAGAGAAAGGAGTGTGAATCCTATATTTTGGAATCACTTTGTTCGTGATAACTACATGAGAAAAATCACAGCTCAAGGAGGTCCAAAGTTTCAAGATCTTCAAAGGAGGAGATCCAGTTTCGAGATCCTCAAAAGGACCCATGTCAAGTTTCTATGTAGGAGATTTAGTTTCGAGGTCCTCAAAAAGACCCATGTCAAGTTTCTATGTAGGAGATCCAGTTTCGTGGATTCCAGAGGAGAGATCCAATTTCGACGTCTTCAAAGGAAGACCCATGTCAGGGATACTAAATGAGGAGTCACCAGCACCAAGTGAAGTCTCCAGAGGAGAGGCCCTTGTTTAAGCCATCTACAGCAATTCGTCCAGCAACTCCAACCTTGTTAACGCACCTTCCTACAAGCAAGAATCAAATTGAGAGAGTTGTGTTCTGTTGTGTAGAGTGGGATTTCTATGTTGTATAAGCTTAGCATTGCATGTTTCATCTTAAGGGGAAGTGTTGGAGTATGTGTCATGGGTTTAGTCCCACATAATAGAATGAGACTTTGTAAAGTGTGTAGTGGCCTATAAATAAACATGTACTCCTCGCTTATTTCTTATGGAAGAGTAATATAGATATCAGCCCTAACGAGGCCTTCTATCATTTTCTCCCTGCTCTTTGTGAGTGGAGTTTCCACATAAATCCAAGTGTTATCATTATTTATGCTTTAATATCTTTTACGCTTCTGCTTATTATATTTTTCAACTAACCCATCACCAATAATAGCTGGTTGCATGCCAGTTACGTCATCAATTCCAGTGCCAATAACTACAAGCTGCATGCAATCGACCACAGTGCCAACGCCAGACCCCATTCCAAAATTGTCACGCTAAGGAACTAGTGGCAAATCAAGAAAAAAGCCATTAAACATGGTGGCCAGCTGTTGCAATTCGAATCCACAGCAACAATTTGGAGTGCTACATTAACCACTGGTTTCCAAATTCGCTGCACCGGCATCTTCTCGAACAACCTCGCTTGATTGTCCCCAACCACAACCTCCGCAAAGCACCTTCATGTCAGTGCACATAAAGGAACCAAAGAATTAGCTTCAAAGGAAATGACCCACAACTAGGGGTGCTAATCGAATCGAACATACTCGAACATAGATATGTTCAAGTTCGAGTTCAAGTTCGATAAAATATTCGATATTGGAGTTCAATTCGAGTTCGTTAAGTGTTCAATTACCCATGTTCGAGTTCGGCTAATAATGAAATCAAATGTTCGAATTTGATTCGTTTACATTGTTCAAATAAATATGTTCGATTAAGATATTTTAACCTGATACTTATATAGAATCTAAATCTTTGAGTTGTTAATTATACAGAGTAAGACATGTAGAGCACCTTCATCTCTAGGTCTTGTGATAATCAACCACTCATCTAGAAGGAGCAAAACGTGATGCGTATACCACCATGACAGTTTTGTGCTATGGTAGGCATTCATTCTATACCATCGCAAAAAAGAACAGAAGAATAAAACTGATGTATCGATAGGGAACTGGAGAGGTAACCGATAAAGGAGAATACTAAATACCCCTTCGATGACAGGTTTAATGAGGAGAAACTGGTTTTAGTTCCTTTTCTATTCTGAAATTTATAAAAAGCTCGTACAAGTAACCTACTAAAAGTAGGATTCATCCATAGAATATTTAAGATATAACAATTGTGGTAAGTCCTTGCATTCAAGCTATAATCGAACACATTCAAAATATAGTTTGCAAACATATTTGTTCGACTTCAAAACCCACTTTTCAAAAATGACCAAACAATTTGCCATGGAAGAAACCAATCCAACAACAACGAAATGGGAGAGTAGTAGGTCCTCTTCCGTTGTTGACCTCCCTTCACGAGAATCATCCCCGCCACCACCACCACCAAAAAAGTGAAAAACCCTCAACCTCCCCAAGGCAACACCTTACCTACGAGACCACAAGGAGCTTACCTCGAGATTCATGTCAACGAGGGTGAAGTGGCTCAATTGCTGACGGAGGAATCAGGTGGAGGGGAGGGGCTAGAGGGCAGCGAGCAGAGGGGAGCCACCGGAAGGCAGCAGGCAGGGGGCTACAGTGACGAGGGTCTTGTGAGGGAATTAGGGTTGGTTTGGGAAGTGTTGAAGGGAAGGGATGATTTGATCGTAGGGCGTGGGGAGGGGGGGTGGAACAAGATTATGTGGGTTGGGTTTAGCCGTTTTAGGTGTTTTTTTTGTTTTGAGCCTTTTAAGGCTGTAACTGTGAGAGGGAATGGGAGGGAAGGGGGTGGTTAATTTTTTGTTGAGTTATTTATATCAACATAAATATATATTTATATTTATATATACTTTTACCTGTATGTGTTGTCGTACTCGAACTTTTATCAAACGAACATACACTACGTTAATGTTCGATTCATTAGGCTAACGAGTGTAGTTTTAATATTCATGTTCAATTCATTTTTTTCCAAACGAACTTTTATCGAATATTTCATCGAATGAATTCGAGTCGAATTCGAACTGTTCAGTTCGATTAGCAACCCTACCCACAATGAACCACCAAGCCTAAGCACTACACAGGACGGTAGCTCCCAACCCACGAGCAACTCCCCCACAACCATAATGGAAGAGATATCTCCCTCGATCAAACCAATCCCCAAGCACCTCTTCACCCTCACAAATGGCACACACACATCATCTACCACCTCCAAAGTGCGAAGTCGAAGTGGAACACTCGTGATACGAAACACCACCTCTGGCTTGAGAGGAGGCCGCACACTTTATGCACCTTCATGATGTGACTGGAACCTCCACCGAATTAAAGCAATACCCAACACTCAATTCTCTAAACCTCCAATGCTCAGCATCCATCTTGTGCAATCCAAATAACAAAAACATATCAAGTCCACTCAATCACTAGAACGAAAGACAAACCCCAAGAGCCCCCTCTTAATCTCCTCCAATGAGGCCCCACCATGCAAACCAACACCCACCAACAAGAATTGCAGCACAAAATCACGATAACCAACAGAAGGAGACCACGGTGCTTCCACCTGGAAGGAAGAAGGAACCCTTGGAAGTGTCCGTGGCCATCCAACCATCCTCCGACAAGACCACCTCCCACGCCTAACCCCTTTGCACACCGAACAAACAACAGGATCAGACAAACAGATGCGACGTGTCGTCACTCCCTACACCTGAAGAAAACCACATCACAACAAGACCTTCCATTCTTTACAGCCCTCCTCCTCTCCCTCCCCCTTGCCTTCTCACCTTCACCCTCCTCCCTCTCTTTGCCTCCTCTGCCCGATTAGTGTTAGATGGGTAACACTTCCTCAGAAACTGCTGAGCTGTTAGCTGTAGGTACAGCAGCAGCAAGCAGGCCCCTATGTGCAATCCCAGATGGCCGAGCTCTCCAACGGAGGAAAACACAACAAAAATGCATCTTTTTTGTTTTTCAAAATGCTCCCTTCCAATTATGTTAGTTTCCTGGTTTGTATTTTGTTTCATTCTTTCGTGCTTCTCTTTATGTAGAGGGCACATCCATCAATAATAGTCATTCAATTTTCAAATGAGCACCAAATGGAAAGAATACTTTTAGGAACTAAATAATGTTTCTTCTAACCGTTACAAAAATGTCATGAGAGCTACCTGTAGTTGTTTAACTCTTCAAATAGACGACTACACTGATCCTTGTTAAGACTGCCATCATTCTGTCATTCAGTAAAAATAGGCCTCACTTTACATATAATTCCATGCAAGCCAATCAGGTTGCCAAAAAAATGAATTGAGAGAATAGTTTCTCACACATCAAGGAAAGTGACTTCCAAAAAGTTGAATGTTGAAAACAAAGAACAAAAGAGCTGACTGGATGTGATTTCAGTGAAGTAGGCTTGCAGTTATTCAGAAGGATTTCAAGCAATTCAAAGGGCTTTTGCCATAATCCCAATTAATGATCAATCATAATACATTCCGCATAAACAATTAATCCTGAGAGCAAATTATCTTTGACAATCTCAAAGAAATATATAAACGCAGAAAAAGAATCTAGTTCCAGAATTTCTGAAGAGAATAAAAGCTACTTACCATCACGATACGTTGGGTTTTTCCATGCGAGACTAACTTAAGTATCTAAAGGATTAAGCTTTGGAATTTCATTTTTCGTTTGGACTTCCAGTTACCCGTGCTTAGAATCATTTGTAACAACAAAATTACATTTGGCTTATTATTATTTACATAAATTTAGTAGGACGATAAGTCTTATTCCAACAGAAAATCCTACACATTTTTATATAAAGAGAGGTGTTTGGGTAAATTACATAAGAGAATCAAGTAGAACACAAAAATAAATAAACAAGACAAGGTTTAATTAAAAGATAACTAGAGTGCTCAACACTCCCCTTCAAGATAGACCATAGATGTATATTATGCTCAGCTTGTCACAATAAGCCTCAAATGGAGATCTGGCAAGAGGCTTGCTAAACATGCCGTTGTTTAGTTCTCTGAAGCAACTGGTGTAGTGAAGAGAAGTCTCCTCTGAATCAAATTACTAGTGTAGTGACAATCAATTTCTACATGTTTTATGTGCTCATGAAATATAGGATTGTCGGCTATATAAGTAGCCACTCTATTGTCACATCTCATCTCCATAGGCTCCTCAGTCTTGACATGTAAGTCGAGTAAAACGGACCTAACCCACACAAGCACAGCAACTATCCACGCCATTGCTCTATACTCTGACTCTACACTCAAACAAGACAACACTCTTCTTACTCCTCCATATCACCAGATTGCCAACCATATAAGTACAAAATCCTGTGGTGGATTTCCTGTCAAAAAGGCAACCAGCATAGTCTTAATTAGAGTAGCCCACTATAGTCATAGGCCTGCCTTTCTTGAACAATAATCCGCATCCTGGCTCTTATTTTAGGTACCTGAGCACCTGCATAGCAGCAACCCAGTGCTGCTCGATTGGCCTATCCATAAATTGACTAAGTTTGCCAATCACAAGAGAGATATATGAGCGTGTAATAGTAAGATAGAGTAACTTCCCAATCAACTATCTGTAGCCTCTGCTCTATAGCCCGTGAATCAACATCATATAGGCGCATCTTCGGATCCATGAGTATGTTGGCTGACTTGGACCCCTACATCCAAGTCTCCTGTAGTAAATCAATAGCATATTTCCTCTTACTAAGGACAATACTACCATTTCCTCTCACCACCTTTATGCCCAAGAAGCATCTCAAGGAGCCTAGATCCTTCATAATATGCTTGACCTCAACTATCCCAATTGCATCATCACCAGTGATAATGAGGTCATCCACATACACAAGAAAAGAAACAATCCCCTTGTCTGTCTTCCGCATAAACAAGGAATGATCAAAAGTAGATCTGACAAGTCTTATATCTTCAACAACATCTAATAGCTTCTAAAACCACGCCCTCAGACTCTACTTAAGGCCATATATTGCCTTGTTCAACCTACACACACACTCCCCCTAAGTCTCAAAGCCAGGAGGTTGCTACATGTACACCTCTTCTTTCAGGTCACCATATAAGAAGGCATTCTTAACATCCAGCTGATATAAAGGCCAATCAAGATGGGCAGCAACCTTCCGAAGGTTTAGGACCTTCCGAAGACGTTGATGGGCTGATCAGCCCTTCCCCCTGCGACCCAACAAGGAAAGGGACACCTCCAGCGGACGCTGCCCCCCTTCCCCTCGCTCTCTAGAGGGTGGCACCTGCGGCAGAGAAGGTCGGCAGCGCTGGCAATGGCTGGCTACTGCTAGCACTGGCGACGACAATGGCGGTGGGCTACTGCCATGATGACGGCAACCAGTTGCTCCTGGTGAGGCCTGGCAACCAGCAATGGCTATCGCTGGCCCTGCAGTGGCCGACGAGGTCGGTTGCCGACGACGGTGGCAGCGACGCGAAGGCGGGGTCTGAGGTAGGGTTAGGATTTTGTTGGTGGAGTCCCTAACTTGGCTCTGAAAGCAAGTTGAAGAAAATGAAACTTCATAATTACTAAGTCATCGCTAACCTCTTTATATAGAGAGAGGTGAGGGAAAAATTATGACATACGTCCAATCAAAATAATAAAAAACATAGAGACCCTCAACAATTAACGTAACGTAACAACTATGAATAGTCGTAATTCATCGAAGGTGATTAATGGAAGGTAGGAAAAATACCCTTGTTTCAAGTGATAGCATATCTCTGTGTGCGAGGAGCAAACTTAGATATCATTCTTTTGACAAAAGGAAATTTGTTAGGAGTAAGCAGGCTAAGGGAGATGGCCATGATGGTGACATGGAGATAAGGGTGGCGATGGTGTTGAATCTCAAGAAGGTTCCATGAGTCGATGAAGGCAGAGGCAGGGGTGTGTCATTGTTAAGATACTCACTTGGAATGTGAAGATCGCTCCTAAAGAGATATCTGGCTAAGTGGAAGGTTGATGTGGCTAATTTATAGGAGACTCATTTGGAAAGGATGGATAATGTCATTAGGACATGTATTGGGGGTAGAATTTTTGACAAATTATTTGGTAATTGATGCTATTGCATGTTCTTTGGAATGGCTCTATGTTCAAGCTGGAGGATTCTTTGGTGGCTTCCCATGTTGTTACTAGAGTTTTCTCATGTGCTTCTAATAGTGTTGTTAATACCCTTATTATGTAACAAAATTATGTTTTTATTGCGAACTAATCATTTCGGGATATCTCAAGTCAATTCAAGAGATGATGTCCATATCAAGTGAAATCAAACTCCAGATGAAGATATTGAAGACTCTTTTTAACTTTATTGAGTCTAGAATAATGTAAGGAACCTTAGAATATAACAATCGATGCATTTTCAAACTCGCTAAACTCAAATTTTCTCTTTAACCCTAAGTTCTTAATTATGTTGATCTACCAACTTTAATATTAATCGACCAAACCTATATTGATCGACCAACCCTTTTTTATTAATCGATTAAATACCTCCAACGATCAAATTTTCCATGAATTTGAAAAGCCAATCAAATTCTCAATTTCATCAATTAACATAGAATCGATCAAACTATTTCATCAATTGACCAAAAATCATTTGGATCGATCATATGATCAACCAACATTATATTTCCAGTATTTTCAAATCAGGTCCAAAATCACCTATAAATAGAACCCTCAATCACCCTCTTCAAAAACACACCTCAAGAGCTTTCTACAAGAAAGCTCTAATATTTTTTTAGTACTTTCACGCCTCTACGCTTGTGATCGCTACAATTCAAAGCACAATTCTTTGCGAATCAAAAAAGCTCAATTTGTTCTATTTTCCTGAGGTTTCATAGGAATTTTTGTTATATGCTTTGTATTCCTATTGTTCTTGATCTACGTCTCAGTTGTCTTGGAAGTCCTATTGTTGTTCTTCTCTTAGTCAGGTGTATAAAGAGAGGACGTCATGTAAGAGGTTCTAGCAACCTCATTCAAGTGGTACGTGAATGGATTCACTAAGGTCGACTAGTCGAAGAAATCTTAAGTTGAGAGGCTTAGGTAATGATTTTTACCTACAAAGGTTTCCACTCTAAATCCAGGTGTTCTCTTTTAGTTTGTGTATATTTAATTTTTTTATCTGTCGTGAATGATTTTTTAATTCATAAATAGAGATCAACATTACACTATTCACCCCCCTCAAGTATATACTTAGATTCTTCAAACTCCGCATGCACTCACATCTGACATCAGAGCCCTGTTTAATCAAGTCAAAAATCCTCTAAGGTATACGCTGAGGGATAATCTGTTGTCAGACCTCCACTATTCAATGGCACCAACTATGAACATTGGAAGACCAAAATGCAGATATTTCTGAAATCTATGGATTATGAAGTTTGGGATGTGATATCCTCCAAATACGCTCTATCTAAAAAGAAATGAGTCTCCATCACATTAAATCAAAAGCAAACAACCACACATAACGCTAAAGCTATGAATGCTATCTTCTATGGGCTATCGAAAGAAGAATTCAATCATGTCTCTGCCTGTAAAATCGCCTACGAGATCTGGAATATTCTTGAAGTCACTCATAAGGGAACTTCAAAAGTGAAAGGGACACGAGTTAATCTCCTCATACAAAAGTATGAGCTTTTCCACATGAAAAAGGAAGAGACCACCAAGGAGATGTATACCATATTCATAGACATCATCAACTCCTTGAAAAACCTAGATCAGGTAATCACAAATGAAGCCCTGGTTCGTAAGATTCTTTGATCTCTCACCAGCAACCAAGAGACGAAGACAATAACAATCCAAGAATCAAAGAATCTGTTTGTGCTCCAACTAGATGATCTCATAGGAAGCCTAATGGCATATAAGGTTCAGCTCGAGCACATGAAGGAACATGAAGGTGAAGGCAAAAAGAACAAAGACTGACACCAATACTGAAGAATTAGAAGACGAAGAAGAAGATATAGCTCTACTCTCCAGAAAATTCAAAAGGTTCGTGAAAACAAGAAGAGCTGGAAGAAGAAAAAGGAAGAATCAAAAAAGAGTCAAGTCATCTGCTACAACTGTAAAAAGGACATATGAGATAAGAATACCCTCAACTCAAGAAAGTGAGAAGAATCGAAAACTTCCCAAGCATGAAGGAAAGAAAAAAGCCCTTCAAATCACCTGGGATGACAGCGACACTAGCACAAACGAAGGAGAAGACACATCAAGTGAAGAAGCACTTTGTAGACTCATGATGATCGAAGATGAGGTATCATCTTCTACCTTCGATGAACTCTTAGGAGCTTTTTATGAGTTGCATGACTTGGCTAAGGAACTTAAAATCACCAATAAAAAGTTAACCAAAGATCTAGATGGAGAAATAGAGTTGCAACACAAAACTGCCTCACAAAATCAGCAACTCTCACAAGAAATCACCACACTTAAAACACAAGTAGATTCGCTTCAAGTAGAAATAGAAAAACTAAAACAAAAGTCTATCACTCTAGTAATTGATTTAACAAAATTTATTAAAGGTAGAGATAACCTAGAAAAACTACTAGGAACACATACCCAAACCACAACTAGATTTGGGTTAGATTACATTCCAATCACCAAGCAAGTTACGTCTTATGCCTTGGCCAAGAAGATATGAGAAGTCCTCCATGAGATACATTCCCACAAAAGCAACATCAGCTGCTTACACAAAGTCATCAACGAGCTTCATTCTTTCAGGAAGGGAACTATGTCACTTGCTGAGTACTACGGTTCAATAAAGAATCTATGGGACCCCGAACATTCATCTGCCTATGTCATCCGATGTTGTAGTTATTGCCAAGCAGCGTGTGGTGTTTAAATCTGTTCAGTTATTTGCTGGCCTTGGTCTTGAGTACAAGGCAATAAAGAATTAACTCATGACCTTAGAGGAGATCCCTACACCTACCCAAATATATGCTCTTCTTTCGCAACTAGAGATTTCTGAGACTGCCCCACCTTCAAACTCATCTGTCATGGAATCTATTAGCCATAGTAGGGGGTTCCTAGAGGCAAGGGAAGTGGATGTGGTACAAGAAGAGGTCATGGCAGAGACCGTATTGGTTTATTTTGTGATCATTGTCGCAAGATAAATCATACAACTAATTCATGTTAAGGTAGCGGATAGGACCCTATCCCCTATGATAGGCATAGGCGGCATCTCCTTATCTTCTACTTTACCCTTATCTAATTTATGCATGCACCTAAATTTACTCTGAATTTAATGTTTATAAGTCACATTACAAGGGCATTAAACTGCAAAGCAATTTTTCATAACCATTTCTTCTTCCTACAGGACCTCCAGACGATGAAGCAGATTAGTGGAGGACTTGAGCAGGATGGCCTCTACTCCCTGCACCTTTCACTTGATAAACCTTCCATTACTACTACTTGTGCCACATATGCTCTTCAATGGCACCTTCGATTGGGACATCCTAGTCTTTCAGTTCTTCATCATCAGTTTTCAAACATGCATTTTCCTTATCCTTTTCCTGTGAGGCTTGCAATTCTATTCTTGGTGGGAGGACCCCACACTCTTTTATTTCCAGACCGAGAGTTGTTTTCTCTACCACCTAAAGTCTTTGGATGTGTTTATTCTGTTCACTTATTCAAAGCGGAAAAACTTTCTCCTCGGTTAGTCAAATGCATCTTTGTGGGGTATTTTAGAACCTAAAAGGGATATAGGTGCTTTGACCCACTGACAATTTTATGTCAATGTGGTTGTTACTTTCTTTAAGGAGATTCCCTATTACTCTACTACTAGGAAGACAACTACTATTTCACAAGATGCCCTGCTTCCTATGCTTGACTACTATGCCTCCTATGCCCACTGCTATGTGTCAAGTGCCCTTTAAGCCTACCATACCCCAAGCAAATGTCCCTCGTGATGTTACATTTCCTAGACATGTTACAGTTACAGATACCTTTCCTAAACATTTTCAACGCAGGCCTGCACCCACCACCACTCCAGCAAACGAGTCTCTCTACTATTCCTGCTCAATCCTCTGTTGATCCTGTGGATTCAACTAGAGATCTAGAGCCTACAGCACTTGAGGTAACAAATGTGGACCTTATTGCCCAGAGGAAGCTACAAAGGTCCTATACTAAGTATTATGTTTCAAATTATATGGCACTTGATCATTTACCTACAACAGAGCGTCTTTTATCCTTGGCAGTGGACAGTACCATATTCCCAGAAATCATACAGAAGCATTTCAAGATCCCTCTTGGACCTTGGCCATGGAAGAAGATATGACGACTTTCCAATCTAGAGGGACCTGAAAGCTTGTTGACCTACCCCCTAATGCTACAATAGTAGGGTGTAGGTGAGCGTTTACCCTCAAGTGTTGTCTAGATGGCTCTATTGAATGATTCAAAGCTTGTTTGGTTGCTAAAGGTTAGACACAAACCTTTCGTGTTAATTACTTTGAGACATTCACACCTGTCGCTCGCCTCAATTCAACACAGATCCTCCTCTCCTTGGTAGTGAACAGCGATTGGCTTGTCTTCCAACTGGATATTAAAAATGCATTCCTCTATAGTGACATTGAGGAAGATGTATACATGCAACAAACCCATAGGTTCATGATTTAGGGAAACTGTCAGAAGGTATGCAGATTGAAGGTTATTTATGGCCTATAGCAGAGCCTACGGGCCTGGTTTGAAAGATTTAGTAAAACTATTCAGGAGTATGGATTTACTAAATCCACAGCAAATCACTCAGTCTTTACCATGCACAAGACTACAGGTTCAGTCATTCTCATTGTGTATGTGGATGATATTCTGCTTACAGTGAGTGATAACGAAGGCATAGAGACCACCAAGGCTTTTTAACATTTTCAGTTTGAAACTAAAGATTTGGGACCCTCGCCCTGATCACCGCTCAGGTAGGGCCATCCGCTTTGTTGGGCGGGTCCTTTCATGCCAAGAAAGTTAGGATGGCGACTCCCCAAGCCATGGTTAATGACCGCTCGCAGAAGGACAACGTAGTTGGACATAGAGAGGCAGACGGCCCCTTGGCCATGGCTAAGGAGGCAGAAATCGCAAAGGTCCCGTGTGGCAGGCTTCAGGCCGGTTGCCAAGGAGGTGCCTGAACATACCCCATGTTGAATGTCCTAACTTGGAACATGTAGGGCCTCAATGACCCCGCAAGAAGATCAGCGTCGAACGGGTATCTAAGATGGTGGAGGGCCGATGTTGTCCTTCTCTAGGAGTCAAAGCTTCCCTATTGTAAGGCAAGCACTTGGAGGGATATTGGCGGCACCTAGCTTGATAGATTCGTTAAGCTCAACGCACAAGGTCGAGCTGGAGGTCAGCTGTTGGGCTAGCGGGAGGACGATCTCGTGCTCAAGCACTCCTTTATCAGTGAGCACATCATCTCTGCATGCTTCCTTCACAGGAGAGATGGTATTTCCTTCACGGTGACGGTGGTGTATGGACCTCATGATGCAGTTGCACAATCTTGCCTTTGGGAGGAGCTCACCTCGATCGGAGCTACCTGTCATGGGTGCCCCTGGCTAGTAATGGCCAACTTCAACAACACCTTACAGGTTGAGGACAGACCCAATGGTCACGAGAGGCATGATCCGAGCTCCGAGCATTTTCCCGAGTTCGTTGCAACTTTTGGACTCAATAATCTTGGCCCCACCTCCTGCTCCTTCACCTGGAGGAGTGGCAATGGACAGCAAATGCGCATCAATAGATTCCTCTCCAACGTGGAGCTTGCTAAAGCCTTCCCGTTGGCGGCAATCTCGCCCATGGAGGCCATTCAGTTAGGAGAAATGATAAATCAGTTTATTTTTCTAACCCTACCTCTCTTTATATAGAGAGAGGTGAGTGCAAATTATATACAACCCCATGAAGAGAACAAAAAATAACGCATCACATAACACAACCACATAATTAACTAAACTCTGTAACACTCCCCTTCAAGTTAGAGCATAGATATCAATCAGCTTGAATATACATGTATCAAATGTAGGTCTAACTAATGGCTTGGTAAAGATATGAGCGGTTTGAGCCTATGAAGTAACCTGGGAGGTAAGATAAATCCCTTAATCAAATCTCTCATGTAATGACAATTTACCTCCACATGTTTGGTGCATTTATGAAATATGGGGTTGTTGGCAATATAAGTGACAACTCTGTTGTCACATTGCAACTCCATAAGTCCAATCTGTACATGCAGATCACTTAGCAAAAATCTTATCCACATCAATTCTATTGAGGACTAAGCCATAGCACGATACACAAACTCAACACTAGATCTGGACACCACAATCTGTTTCTTACTCTTCCAGGTAACCAGATTCCCTGTGATATACATACAAAAACTTGTGGTAGACTTCCTATCATCATGGTTGCCTACATAATCTACCGTCATAGATGTCCCTCTAGTGAAGAAAAGACCATGTTCTGGTGCTTTTTTCAAGTACCTGAGCACCACCATGACGGCAACCCAGTGCTATCTAGTAGACCTCTCCACAAACTAGCTCAACTTCTCTACCGCAAAAGATATATACGACCTAGTAATCGTCAAGTAAAGCAGCTTTCCCACCAACTAGCAATACTGTCTACTATCAACTGGCTCTACATCAGTCTTAGTTTATCCCGACCTGGTCCCAACAAATGGACAAAGGCAACACAACCAAAAGTCCAAGTGGTGACGTGAAACAAGGGACGATCATGATATATGACCTGAAGAGGAATCCGCTCATGCAATGTAGCATTAGGCATCCGATTAATCAAAAAACAAGCAGTCAAAATAGTGTCACCCGAATAGAGAAGGGGTACAGAATGGTGAATCAACAAAGTGCAAGCAACATCAAGAATATGGCAATATTTCCTCACAGCAGCACCATTTTGCTGAGAGATATAAGGACATGTCTTATGGATAATGCCACAACTAGAAAAGAAATTGCGCAAACGCAAAGTACAAAATTCCAAAGCATTATCAGAGCGAAAGTACTTCACCAAACAAGAATACTGAGTTTTTATTTCTTTGACAAAGTTCTCAATAATTTTTTCGATATCTTCCTCAAAAAAAAAATAATGTCCCACATCGAACTTATTTTTCAAGAGAAACATCTCAGAAATATGAGAAAAGTCATCAACTAAAATAGGATAATATTTGTTCCTAAGCCGATCAAGAGTACGACTGGGACCCCACATGCCCATATGAATCAAATCAAATGCAACAGATGAAACAGAAGTAGAACTGTAAAAATTAACCCTGTGGTACTTGCCAAGCTGACAATCATCACAGATGACAGCAAATAGTGGAGGGGATATGCGGTAGAACATGCCTTAAGCGATGAATGGGTAGATGGCCAAGACGGTGGTGCCACTGGAGAGGAGATCCAGCAGAACCAAGGCCTTAGGTAGCAAAAGCATTACGGCTCAGATGGTATACCCCATGTTCCTTACGCCCTCCACCAATTGTCTTCCCAGTGAATTTGTCCTGCAAGACACAAGAGGACGCATCAAAAATAGCTCGACAGTTCAGATCTCTAGTGATGCTGCTAACAGACAATAAACTCAAAGGAAAATCAAGCACATAATGGACATTTGCAAGTCTCAAAGTAGGAGATAAAGACATTTCCCTTGCCAAGAATTGACATTTATCATGACACAACTTCCCACTTCCCATCAGCAAGCCATGTTGGATCGCAAATGGTGTCAAGCCATGGAGGATGAGATGGCTACTTTATGCTCCAATGGAACGTGGGAATTTACCACTCTACCCATTCACGCCAAGACAGTGGGGTGTTGATGGGTCTTTACTCTCAAGTACAACCCAGATGGCACTATATCTCGCTACAAGGTGAGAATGGTAACAAAAGAATTTACCTAAACATATAGGGTAGATTACTTTGATACCCTCACCTATAGCACAGCTTCCTGTTGTTTGCATTTTGTTGTCCGTTGTTGCTCACTATGACTAGCCTCTTCATCAGCCGGATGAGAAGAACGCATTTCTGCATAACGATCTTTAAGAGGAGGTCTATATGTAATAGCCTCCAGGGTTTGAGACTGAGGGGGAGTGTGCATGTAAACTGAAGAAGGCCATCTATGACCTGAAGCAAAGCCCGAGGGCTTGGTTCCAAAGATTGTCAAAGGAGGTACAGACCATAAGACTTGTGAGGTCATCTGTTGATAATTCACTCTTTCTCAGGAAGAGCACAAGGGGAGCTGTGATGCTTTTTGTCTATGTCGATGAACTCATTCTCACTAGGGATGACGCTACTGGGATAGTTGAGGTGAAGTTGGCTAAACCTTTGTTATGAAGGATCTGGATAAACTCAGATATTTCCTAGGCATTGAGGTGGCATGCAGCAAAAAAAGGAATTCTCCTGAGTCGGTGCAAGTATGCCCTTGATATGTTACAAGAGACAGGGATGTTAGGTTCTGAGCCTGCTAATATACCAATGGATCCCAAAAGACATCACTATTATACAGACTCTCCGCCTATAGACAGCAAATCTTATAGGCAATTGGTTGATAAGCTATTATATCTTACTATTACATGCCTTGATCTCTCTCTTGCAGTGGGAAAACTCAATCAGTTCACGGACAAATCAACCAAGTAGCATTGGAATGCTACCATGCAAGTGCTTAGATACGTGAAGAAAACACCTAGTAGAAGAATTCTGCTTCAGAAGGGCACGTCTATGAGTATTGTTGGCTATTCTGATACTGATTATGTAGGTTGTATGGCAGACAGAAAGTCAACAATCGATTTCTGTACTTATGTGATAAGCAATCTTATGACTTGGAAGAGCAAGAAGCAACAAGTGATATCCACGTCAAGTGCAGAATTAGAGTATCGTGCTATGGCACAGACAGCTACAGAGATGATCTAAGTCAGATCAGTGTCACAGGATTTACATGTCCAGGTGAAGGGACCAATGGAGATGAGGTGTGATAATCGCGCTGCTACTTACACTGCAAACAACCTAATGTTCCATGAACATACGAAGCATGTGGAGCTTGATTGTCATTACACTAGAGACCTAATACAGTGTGGGATTATCTACACTACTTCAATTACTTCTAAAGATCAGATTGTGCATATGTTCACGAAGCCTCTTCTTAGATCTGCATTTGATATATGATGTTCCAAGCTAAGCATCATTGATATATATATGATCTAACTTGAGGGGGAGTGTTGACGTAACACTCTAGTTATCATGCCCTTAATGTTTTTGGACTATTTTATTATTTGTTTTTCCCTCTTGGACTTAGGATGTAATTTACCTAACACCTCTATATAAAGAGGTGTCAGGCTTTCTTGAGAAATAAGATTATTCATTTTCTCCGACTTACACCTATGGAGATGAGATGTGACAACAGGGCAATGACCTACGTCGCCAACAATCTCATGTTCCATGGGATGACCAAGCACGTGGAGGTCAACTGCCACTATACACGTGATTTAATCCAGAAAGGTCTCATCTACACCACCCACGTCTCCTCAGACGACCAGACAGCAAATATCTTCACAAAGGCATTGCCATGAGTATTAATTAATATATACTATTCCAAGTTAGCCCCTACGGTATAGTCACTTATGTTTCTTATTGTATTTTCTTATTTCTGTGAGGACATCTTATGTAATTTTCTCACCTCTATATCTATGAAATAGACCACTTGATTCATTTATTCTAACTTCCCACTCTTATGAAATATAAGTGAGAGCTGATAAATAGGTGATAGTATTAAAGTCTCCAACGTACACATGACAATGGAAGCCCTTACATCTCCAATATAATCAAAAAAAGTACAATAATGGCTATGAACATTAGCACTACCGAGTAAGGTAGGACTCACATTGGTATCAATTATACTGAAAGCTTTCTTCAAGATTCTGGTCCTCATGCTATCCATCTTCAAAACTTGCTGAGCAAGCTAGAGAAAGAAAGAAATAAAAAAGAAGGCAATAAAAAGAACATCCAATCTTTGAACTTGCAACTTCCTATATTATTAAAAAAAAAAAGGTTTGGCTACCTGAGCTTTAAAGCTATCATAAACAACAGCAAGAATGAGGTTTGTCACGAAGTACACTCCCACTAAAACGTACAGGATAAAAAATAGGCACGACAAACGAGATTCCCTGCTCAAGTAACAAAAATTTTGATCTTCAGTCAGAATTCAGAACATGCTAAGATTTCTCTAAAATAACCTCAGAGAACAAAGTTTGTTAAGTCAATAAAAATACATGCAATCTAGTGTATTAATTCCAAGCTGTCTCGCAAGCAGAGTGGAAAAGACAACTATTGTAAATTGCAAGAAATGCAAGTTAAAAGCTGTAAAGGGTGTTCTTGTGCTCCAAGTTTGTTGTGCCCCATCAGTCAGCTATGATTTTATTTCTATGTAAGGATGTGTTTATATTTTGTTATTTCTTTCTTGGAGTTGTATTATAATTGTCCCATCACTCTATATAAAGAGAAGTAGGGTTTTTGGAATAATTTGTTCATTTCTCCTAACTTAATATCAGAGCGGCGGTTGTAGATCAAAGAACTTAATATCCCACCTAAATAAGCCTCCAAACCCCCCACCGATCTCCATCTTCCTCTCCTTCACTGATTATACCCACCGCCGACACCATAGGTGCCACCAGTGTCGTCGCTGGCGTTCCCCTCCCACCGACACTGCCTAGGCAGCTCCCCTCTTCCATCGATGCTGCCCAGTCGACTCCCCTCTTCTATCGATGCTGCCCAGCCGATTGCACAGCACCACCAGTGCCACCACTGGTGGTGGATCTAATCATCGATAGCGTCACCAGCCTATTGCCAGGTCTTTGTAGCTATTGTGACTCCTCTTTCGGAGGGGCTACAACACTTCTTCCACCTCCAATCTGATTTTCAGATTGGATTGGAGGTTGTTCTACCCTAGTTGCGGCGTTCTTATGCCCTCCTTTGTGCAACATATAAGGAGAAGTGGTTGTTCTTACAGAGACGAATCTTGTCTCTCCAAGGTACAACTACGCCTTGGTCGGCCTAATTTTTATGGTTTCAGATGATCGTGACCTAAGTTGATGATTTGAAGATTTACGGGGTGCAAGTTCATGGGCAAAGGAGAGATGGCTTCCTCTAGTCCATCCGATGTTACCTCGAACTTTGTGGACACTGGAGCTTATAAAAGCCTATCTTTGGTCCCATGATTACACTTGATGAGACCAATTATCCCCGGTAGTCCCAGACGTTTTTATGACCGTAGCAAGTCATGGAAAGGAGCACATTCTGAGCAACCCAAAACTTGCACAAAAGACAGAAGCAAATGCCAACTGGGGCAAAGATAATGCAATGGTATGCGCTTGGATAATGAATTGTGTTATCCCCAAGATTGGTAATGAGATAATGTACTACACCACGACCAAGCAGATGTGGGATTCTCTACGTGAGACTTATTCTTATTAGAAGAATTCAGATAGAGTCTTCCAGGTCTATCATGAACTTTTCCATCTTCATCAAAAGGGACATTCATTGCCGCAATATTATTCCATTGTGAAGGGTCCCTTGGAGAGACACAATTCCTACAAGCTTGGTTGTACATGCACCTCTTAGCGTGATTTCAAAAAGGAACTAGGAGTTTCTTTCTTTCTCTCTAGACTTGGTCCTGAATTTACTACTGTTAGCGAACAAATTTTGACTCTACCCGAACTTCCATCTCTTGAGGAGACCCATAGTAGGCTCAGTCGGATTGTTATTCAGTCTCCTGTGACTAATACTTCTAGACAAACTTCTACTTTCGCTACGACCCCTAGACATGGTAAAGGTGTAATTTTGGCACGTGATCGTGGCCATGGACGTGGATCTGGGGACTGTAAACGTACTCCTTGCACCTACTGTGGTCGACTAGGGCACTCTAAGGCTACTTGCTAGCCGAAGCATGGCAAGCCTGCCATTGCTAATCAAGCCACATGCACCTCTGATACATCTGCAGAGGTGGTCTCCAGGGCCAAATTTGATGATCTTCAGCGGTTCTCCCAATTAGCCCACGCTTCTGCTTCTCAACCTGCTGATACTGCAGCTTTTGCCTCTTCCTCAGGTATTGACTTGGTTTGCTTCTCTTTTCCAATGAGATCTAATAAGTGGTTGGTTGACTCTGGAGCCCAGACATTTGTGTGGAGATCACGACTACTTTCCTGCCATGAGCCCAGTTGCACCAGGGAGAACAATACAAGTTGCAAATGGTCAGCATTCACCTGTGGTTGGCAAGGGAGACGTGCCCTTTCACCTACTTTATCTAATCTTCTTTATCTTCTTTATGTGCTAGATTTTCCTCTCAATTTGCTTTCTGCGGTATTACCAAAGAATTAAATTGTCGAGCTATATTTGATGCATAATCATGTGTCTTGTAGGAAAGCTCACGGGGAGAACGATTGGAGGGCGTGAACAAGGGGTGTATACCGTCTAAGTCATACACCTGTCACTGCTGCTGTTGTTGGTCATAGGGAGGTTGTTCCTGCTTTTAGATCTCCATTCTAGTAGCATCTCCACCTTGGCCATTTACCCTTGGAGAGACTCAGATGCGTCATTCCCCACATTCCATCCACTGCTACTATTACTTCTGATGCTTGCCAACTTGACAAGCACCACCATGCCAATTTTCTTGCTCCTAGTCATGCTGGGTCAAGTTCTATTTCTGAGCTCCTTCCTAGGAATGTATGGAATCCTAGCTAGTTCCTGACTAGTGAGGCCATTGTTATTTTCTAGTGCTGGTTCATGACATTTCTAACATTTTCTGCTGAAAAATAAGTCTAATGTTGAAAACATTATTGATCATTTTGATATTAAAATAAAAACCCAATTTTCTATTGTTATTCAAAAGTTTTACTCTGATAATGCATTGAAATTTTGTACTACTCGCTTAAAGTCTTTTTATAAGTCCAATGGCATTATTCATCGCACTGCCTGTGCTCATACCTCTCAGTAGAATAGTGCGACTGAGAGGAAGTATAGGCACTTACTTGACGTTGCTCATACTCTTCTAATTCATCATTTTGTACCTTCCTTGTATTGGGGTGATGCGATGTTAACCGCTTGTTTTCTAATTAATAGGATGCCAAACTCAACCTTACATGAGAAGATTCCATGGTAAGTTTGCATCCTAATCGACCATTATTTCATATCGCACCTCGGGTGTTTGATTGTATTGCTCTTGTGCATCTCTTTGGTCCTGTACGGGATAAATTGGCACCCACAGCGGTGAAGTGTGTTTTCTTGTGGTATTCTCAGACACAAAAAGGACATTGATGTTTTGATCCTATTTCTTCCCATTATTTTGTGTCCGTTGATGTTACCTTCCATGAGGCGTTTCGTATTTTTCCACATTTGGTCATGACTTAGCTCCTACTGTTGATGTTACTCCTATGCTTATTCGACCTAAACCCCTTTGAGCTATTCTAGACACTCAAGCACCTACCAGAGTGTCTACATAGATACAAAAGAATGCTAAGCCTATTCCTACTTATAAAAGGCCACATACTACCTTGCATGTTACCCCCTTCGCCTCCTCCAGCCTCTCCAGGCCATGTGAGCCCTGCACCCTTAGACATTAATGATTGTTTGCTTAGAGATGCAGATGGATCCCCTTCTGATTCCATTAAAAAGAATGATCTTGACCATCCATAGCAATTCAGAAGGCTCCACAAAGTTATGCCACATCCAATTACAGGCAATTTTGTAACAAATGGTATGGGAACAGCATTTCCAAGCTTCTGTCATGCAGCAACAGCCACTCATATTCCTATGACATCATGAGGCCATGCTTCATCCAAAGTGGCGACAACCAATAGAGATGGCTAGTCTTTAGAGTAAAGGCATGTGAGAGTTGACACCTCTACCAGAGAGAGTTACTGTTGTTGGTTGTCGTTGGGTCTTTCCACTCAAGTATCATTCAGATGAATCTATTGCAAAATATAAGGCCAAGCTTGTGGCAAAAGGATTTACTCGAACCTATGGAGTAAATGTTTTGACACTTTCTCTCCTGTTGCACGCCTATCTACGATGAGTATTCTTGTGGCAATTGCAGTTCATAGAAATTGGAAGCTGAAATTGCACTAGAGGGGGGTGAATAGTGAATTTAAAAAATATTGCAAGACAAAAATATAATCACAAAAAAAGACACAAGATTTTTAGGTGGAAACCCAAATTAGGTGAAAACCACCACCTAAGTCAATCCCTTGACTTAGGATTTTCAATCACAAAGTAATCAATCCACTAACCAAACTACTTAAACGAGGGTAGTGTACCTCAATTACAAATCCCACCTCCAATCCCTAAACGGAGGTTTCTCCCTTCACAATGAAGAGACGGGGACCCGACAAGTCAGATACCCAAACTACAATAATAGAATAAGAATGAAACAACACCTATATAACATCCCAAAATATTAATGACTTCCTTATCTATTAAGCATAAAAAGAACTCCCTGACGATCAGCAAAATGAAGTGCATCGGGAGTGTTGATTTGCCTTTTAATCAGAGTGTTGGCACAACACAAGGGCAATAGGAAGCAAGGAGTAGTGAGCAAGTGATTTTCTACGAAAATTGTATCTCAAGAGGTGTGTTTTGCCTAAGAGGGTTTGTAGTCTATTTATAGCCAAGTTTAGAACCTTCAAGAAGACTTAGGAGAGATCTCCTAGCCGTTGGAGGCAAGTCCCAAGAAATTAGGACGAAATCTAACACAAATCAAGGCAATTATGATTCTAACAGCAATACCACACGTCTGAGTTTTGGGTCATACGTCTTGTAAGACGTATTAGTACAATTACAGACGTCTAATTCTATTAGTCAAGCTCACTGTTTCATTGGATCGAAACAGGAGCGTCTGATATATTCATATAAGACGTCTAACACAAATATTGGACATCTAATTATAAGTGGGTTCGTTCCTATTTTGACCAGATCCAAATAGGGTTCTAGATTTTAAGGAACAGACGTCAATCTGGACATCTGCCATGTTTTCTAAACGTCTGAAAAGAGATTAATGACATGCCTTAGTAATCTAAGAGTCGAACTTTGGTTTCTAATAAGTGTGCGCAAAATAAATGGGCAACGGTCCATTGTTAAACGTCTGGTGATATGTCCAAACATCTAAAAGTGTATTTGCCCATTATACTAACACACCAGAGAAGAAATGAGCATTTGAGTCTAACGATTGGTTTAAAGACGTTCAAGCTATGTGTTGGACATATGGATAAGGTTATGGACGTCTGATATAAGGTTGCTTCGACTGATGCCTAAGAGGTGAGCATGTAAAGGTAAGGCTATAAGCAATTAAACATTTGAAAAAATTTTCAGACGTCCTAAAGTTGAAAATCAGACGTTTGACAGTTATGCTAGACGTCTGATTTGTATCTTAGTGTTAGGTTTTTGTTTCCAATTTATCCTAAGTGTAAAGAGCTTAAATTAGCTATTTATATGTTATGTTTAGAGGCTCTTTACAATATCTCTAAACTCAAATAAAATAAATATTACAACCTTTGAAAGTTTACATGAAAAGCCTAAGACATATGACAAGACTTATACTAATCTAGCCTTCACAATTTTAATCATCCGACTTGGAAAACTCCATGAAACCTGCAATTTTGTTATTACAGAGAAAAATATGCTATGCCTATATTTCATGTCTTTTTCTTTATTTTATAAAACAATCAAAATATTACTTATGAGGGGTTGAACTAACAATCTCCTCCTTTTTGATGATTTTCAAAATATATCTCTAGGTTCTTATTCGCTCCCCGTGAAAGTTATACTTAGAAATCTATACCAATTTTGAAAAGATTTTTCGTAAGTTTGCATGTCATGTCCTAAGTTCTTTTCATGTCATTTCCTAAGATCTTTTCATGTCATTTCCTAAGTTCTCCTCCTTTTTGAATATTATCATGAAGGGTTTGGAAAGGGGTTGAATCCTAACTTAAGAGTTTTATTAAGCAAACATGTAAAAGCTTAAGTGAGCTACAAGTGTTTTTAGTGAACATGTTTTAGCTACAAGTGTCATATTTAAAGCAAAACAGAAATCATGAATATAAGAAGTTGCATGCTTAATCAAAGTGACAGCACTAAAGTAAACTAATTAGGAAAAAAATGTATGTGCCCTAAGTACAAACTAACTATTGTTCTCAAAAACTATATATATATATATATATGGGGTCAAAGCCCCTTAATGCAAGCAAACATGGAAAGACAGAAAGAAAGAAAACAAAAGAACTAAACTAGTATTCTTGATCGTGGCGGCGGTGGCGGCGAACGGGTCCTTGACCCATCTGCAGATTGCGAACGTCGGTACGAAGTTCATCAATGTCACTGCGCATACCTCCCATATAAGTGTACATCTTGTCGGTTCGCCGCAACAAGAGAGATGCCCGAGGAGATGGAATCCGTGGCGGGATCCCATGTCTCATCAAAGCTCGATCGAGGAGCTTCTATTTGAAGAGGACGCTCTTCATGAAGATCCGAAAAGGGTGGAAGGAGTTCTTCAGCGGGCTCCTCGACTAGTTCAAGATGCTCTCTCAGAATGTGCATCTTGGCAGCTACAGCCTAATTGTAGGGCTCAATCTTTTTATCTATCGCCTGGTCATCGATGGAAATCCGATGACTTGCAAAAATCTTGAATAAAATGAACCCAAATGGTAGAGACGCCCCCTAGTTCTCATTCATAACATGAACAATGAGGCGGCAGTAGTTGAAGGGAATGTAACGTATAGTAGCAAAAAGGAGCGTCTTGTGTTGGCGCGAGATATAGTCAAATCCACCCGATTTATTTAGGTCCCACCAAAAAATGCGAGACAATAATCGGGGAAGACGTTTAAGGTTCTTGCATGGTAGGGTACCAAGATTTTCTACATATCTTTTAGGTAGGACTAATTCTTGATTGATGACTTCTAAGTCATATTGCCTCAGAATGTCATTGAAATCATTTCCCTCAATAGGGATGGCAAGAAGGGTGGAAATAGAATCAAAGGTGATATGAATTTCACGCCCAAATAAATGGGTATGTAACTCAAGTTCATCATTGTTATAGTCTTCAACAATGTTGGTGTAAAAAAGGCGGACAAGGTTGGGAAACATGCCAATAGTTCCAACGCCAAAGTGGAACTATCAGTCAAATAACGAAATAGATGAAGGGTTTCAAAATGTTCCCTAAGGTTGAGATGGGTAAAGGCATACCAAGCAATAAAGCGAGGACTCTTGACTTTGGCATTTGCGAAGCAACGGAATCGCTGTCAAGTGATGTCGCTAAGCAGTTGGTCAGCCAAATAGGTGGAGGGGGAAGAGCCCTCGGCTTGCTTCCTACGGGGAGGCATTTTGGGTAGGTTGGGTGGGCTGGTTTTGGAGGGTGGGGTTCGGTGTTTGAGGATAGGACACCTGCAAAAACAATGCCACACCCGTCATTCAACCAATTTTTCATACATAAGGCAATATAGTGTCATACATGCACACAACAAAAAACAACGGAAAAAAAAATTGTGTGGTAGTATGCCTTGAGGCAACACAACCTGTCATAATGTTGTGGCAATATACCTTTGAACTCAAGCCATTAAGACGTCGGCTTGAATCACTTAAGGTAATACCCTTACCATTAACATCCAAAGGTACAAGCTACGAAAAAAACAAGTTCATGCCCTAGATTTTGTTCTAGGGTTTTAGCTCCAAAGGCAAAAGAAGCATGATAGAAGAGGAAAGCTTATATGAGTTGTATATCAAAGGAAAAATAAGTCAGGACTTTAAAAGGACTCGATCAATGCCACTTAAACGATCATGGAAGGAGATACTGATGTAAATACGTTTATATCACATAAACTGTCTATTTATACATGTTCTTAAGCATATAGTTGCATCAGACATAATAAATATTACATAACATGCATCATCTTGCATTTAGGTTAGGTTGTATAAATTTTAAGTTATTTTCTCCTTTTATGGTCAGGTGACAGGGAGACATTTAATCGAGACATCGGATTGAAGATCCAACCATACGGATCTGATTAGGGCGACGATTGGAGTTCAACAACTCCAAGATCGCCCCAATCGGACTTCCGTAGCATCAGATGCAATCCGAACAAGGTCAGAGGTCAAGACGCCAGGAGGTGTAAATCCGTTCTTTAGACGACAAATCCGACCTCACGGATGGGTTCGGATCGACGATCGCAGCCCAATGGCGTGAAAATCGATCCAATCCGGCATCCGTAGCACCACTTACAAGCATGTGAAGATGGACGACTAAGATGGCGCCACACACAATCAAATCTGGGCCGTTGGATCTTGATCCAACGCCATGGGTGCACGCGCAATGCTTGGAAACTCGATGAAGTGGCAGCTTGGCACATTGGTCGGTCACGCTATTCGCAACCAACAGGTGCGAGATCGAAGCACGCCTCACTTCAAATCAAGCAGACGCACGGAACCGACTCAATTGAACCATTGGATGGCAAGCGGACGTTCAGATGGAGTGTGACGTGGCATCACCAGAGCGCGCGGATCACGCACGCACGATCAGATGGGCGACTGCACATGCGATCAAACGCGCAGGCGTTAGAGGCGCTAAAGTGGAAGTGGGTGCACACGTCTCTCGACCGTCCGATTGTGCAATCATCTAATCGTGAGAGAAGCATTGAGCGCGTGGGGAGAGGAGAAGGCATCACATGAGTGGACCTACGCCCACGTTCAAGTCTTTAGTGACGAATAAATCTGTCACTAATGACCTGTGCATTAAAATTTTAAGCATGAATTAACCCATTTGCCCTCAATCCCTACAACTATAAAAGGGGACCCCTACCACTGGAATTCATCAACCCTTCTTCTCTTCTCTGACACTTTCCAAAGCTCTAAGAGCTTGTCCCAAACCCAGGATACTCCTCTAGAGTTAAAAATATAATATTTCCATATTCTCATCCCGTTCATGGAGCATTCAGCAGTGATCTTCCCACCGCAATTCGGGAAATGGATCCCACTGCGACATCACCCTGCCCAATTCTCCGTCGTCTGTCGTCATTCTCCTTCGTCCCACATCTCACCACCTTCGTCCGGATGCTCCATCAATATGGCTCGTCCTCCAAAAAGCCGTCGAGCAGGATAACTTCTCTCCACCTTCTCTTTACTGCTTTCTAGAGTAGATTTACCACTTTCTACTGTATATTTCCTACTTTCTACTGTAGTGGTTAATTGTGATAGACATGATATTGTGGTTATGAAATTCTTATTCATTCTCACTCTATTTTTTCTTTATTTGTATTATTCTATCACTCTTCTATTAATTATTCTTTAAGTAGATAGCTAATTTAGATTTAATTAGACCAGCTAATCTGCTTTGTGATAGTAAAACAAACTCGATTTTTAATCAAATGTCCGCCTCTATGTGTTCGACCCAGAATTCCTTTTGAGTTTCGGTAAAATTTATTTGTTGACGGATTTTCCTCGCAAATCACACTGAAACGACGAGTTTTTGAAACTCAACTCTATTTGCGACGATTTTTTTCACCACAACAGATACCCTAAGGGTTTAAGAGGTTATACCCACGAAGGAGGGTCTCCAGATGCAAGGAAGAGTATGGCACGCGTGCAGGAGAGCAGCTACACCGCCAGTCATCGGGGAGGCGGAGCGATCGTCTGACGGCGAGATGGGCATCGCCAACTTGCAGCCGACAGTCATCTGGCGAAAGGGGGTTTTGAGGATTTAAGGATTTTGAGCGTGGGGGAAGTGGGACCTCAACGAATGGTTTTTTATACCCAAAGGGGTTGAGCAAGTCTCCCCCTAAAGTTGGGGATAATTTCATTGCAAAATCACCCAGAGAACAAGCGCAAAAAGGTAGATTTTTCCCATATCAGACGTCTGGTAATGTCGCCAGACGTCGGGATTGGCCATTTGGGATTTTAACCCTTTTGATCGCGTCGTCTAAGTTTAAGATCAGACGACTAATAGGACATCCAATTAATAATTTAGACGTCTGACTTCTACATACATACCTTCCTGGAAAATGGTTTATGCTTCAGGTTGTCGTTCAATTTTTGTATCAAATGACCGAACTAACATCTAAAATAAAAATTAGACATTTGATCTCTGAAATCAGTCCTTCCTAGATCTCACCCTAAAGCTACAAGTTGTCGTCTGATTTTGGCATCAGACGGCTTATACAACATCTGAATAAAGCCTCAGAAATCTAAATCCAGACTTCCTGATTCAGATCCTGATGCTAAATAGACATCTGTTGTCAACAAACCTGGATGACTGTCCAGACATCGGTGGATGATAATGGACGTTTAGAATAGCACTTTTCTCAACTCTACTCAGATATGACTCAATAAAATTGACGTAAGACGTCTGGGGTTTTAATCAGACGTCTTATATTGCACAGAATGTGCATTTTGATGTTTGAACTGTGTTTCAAGGTTCTTAACTTGAAAAAGTCAAGGCTCCTTCTATGTTCATGACAAACAAAATTCTACTAGGTCAATAAATTCTTCAAATATCACTTAGCTTACATATACCTAGTTTCCTACATATGTAATTAAAACGATCATAATTCAAAAGTTTAGTGAAAATATCAGCCAATTGCAATTCAATACAAATAAATTCAACCTCAATTTCTCCCTTAAGTACATTATCCCTCAAAAAATGATGTCGAACATCAATATGCTTTGTATGGGAGTGATGTACAGGATTTTTCGAGAGGTTGATAGAACTAGTATTATCACATAATATTTTTATCATATTAAATATCAAACTAAAATCCTTCAAAGTATTTTTCATCCATAGCAGTTGGGAACATGCTAGAGCGGCGACTATGTATTCAGCCTCCGTGGTTGATAGGACTACACTAGATTGTTTCTTTGAAAACCAAGAGACTAGTGATTGGCCCAAGAATTGGCACGTCCCACTAGTACTCTTCCTACCGATGCGGCTACCTGCGTAGTCCGGATCGCTATATGTGACTAAGTTGAATTGTTAACTCCTAGGATAGAATAAGCCATAATCAAATGTGTCAACTAGATATCTAAATATTCGTTTTACAGCATTTAAGTGTGATTGTTTGGGGTTTGATTAAAACCTAGCACATAAGCAAGTACTAACTAAAATGTCAGGTCTACAGTTACTGGAAGTTAAATACAGTAAAGATCCAATCATGCTACGATAGAGCTTTTGATCTATGGGCATACCTAATTCGTCCAAGTCTAGGGAAGTTGTGACACTCATAGGAGTGTTCTTCCCTTTACTTTTCCCCATTTCAAATCTTTTCAGCATCTCCTTTGTGTATTTTAGTTAACACACAAAGATCCCAAATTCGAGTTGAGTGATTTGTAAACCCAAGAAGAACTTGAATTCACCCATCAAACTCATTTCGAATTCTTCCTGCATAATCTTTAAGAACTTTCTACACAGATTCATTAGTAACACCAAAGAGAATATCATCTACATATATTTGAACTAATAAAATGTCTTCCTTTTCTTTTAATAAATAATGTGGAATCAGCTTCTCCTATAAAAAAGTTTACACTTAACAAATAGTCTTGAAGCCTCTCATACCAAGCCTTAGGAGCTCGCTTTAGACCATACAGTGCCTTGTTTAATTTATAGACAAAATTAGGCTTATCAAGAGACTCAAAATCGGGAGGTTGTTTTACAAAAACTTCCTCCTTGATGAATCCATTAAGAAACGCGCTCTTAACGTCCATTTGAAAGAATTTAAAGCCAAGGAAAGCGGCATAAAAAGGAAGCATGCGAATTGATTTGAATCGAGCTACAGGAGCATATGTCTCATCAAAATCAATTCCTTCTTCTTGGTTGTACCCTTATGCTACCAAACGAGCCTTGTTCCGAATGACTATACCGGATTCATTCAACTTGTTCCGGAATACCCATTTTGTTCCTATTACCGTTTGCCCTCTAGTCTTAGGTACTAGATCCCAAACCTCCTTCCTTTGGAATTGGTTGAGTTCCTCCTGCATGGCCATCATCCAAGATTCTTTGGAGCATCCTTCCTCGACACTCTTCGATTCAACTTGAGATACAAAGGTGGAAAGATCGAAAGAGCAACTAAAACGAGATCGGCTTTTAACGCCATCGGAAACACTTCCAATGACTTGACTTTCGAGATGATCCCTTTGATAAATCCAATCTTTTGGAAGATTATGGACATTGGAATTTGGGATGTTAGACGCATCAATAGAAGAATCATCTTCATCTTCCATATTGACTCGGTCAATAGAGGAAGAGTGAGGAGATTCATCGAAGGAAACATAAAGGGTTTCCTCCACTATTAATGTGGTCATGTTAAAGACCCAACATGCCATACTACGTGAAGAATAACCAATGAGGATGGCTTCTTCACCTTTGACATCAAATTTATCTAAATTAAAGCGGGTATTCAAAACAAAGCATCCGCTTCCAAAAACTTTAAAATAACTGATTTTGGGTATTTTCCCATAATATAATTCAAAACAAGTTTTTCGCAACTCGGATCGAATTAAGGTGCGATTTAACACATAAAAGTATTTCGGTAACCTGGAGTATATGAGTAATGTTCGAGAACACTCTTGCAAAGTATGGTTCTTTCTCTCAACTACCCCATTTTGTTGAGTTCGGGGGAAAGAAAACTCATTAGCAATACTAAGCTCTTGACAAAAATCATCAAATAAGGAATTTTCAAACCGCCCCCATGATCACTACGAATACGAGTGATTTGGTAGCCTTTTTCAATTTGAGCCTTCCTGCAAAAAACAGAAAAGACAGAAAATACTCCTTTGGATCTCAAGAAGGAGACCCATGAAAACCTTGAAAAATTGTCTACAATCACAAGGCAATATTTGCATCCACTAAGGCTCTCATAATTTGTTAATCCAAACAAATCCAGGTGAAGTAGTTCTAATAGTCTTGATGTGGATATAACTTCTTTGTTTTTAAAACAAGATTTCATAATTTTACCTAATTTACATGAATCATAGAAAAGCTCATTTAAAAATTTTCCTTTAGAAAGACCTCGAACTAATTCATATTTGGCTAATTTTTGAACTAGCTTCATATGAACATGTCCTAGTCTTCTATGCCATACACTTAACTCGTTATTTGCTACAAGACATTCATAAGTGTTATCTTTATCAAATTCTACAATATAAATGTCTTTAAATCTAGTTCCCTTAAGAAGGGTTTCATTAGTTGATGCATGCATAATTTCAAATATTTTTGAAGTAAATACCACCTTAAATCCCTTATCACTTGACTAACACTTAAAAGATTATGTTTTAGTCCTTTAACTAGAGAGACATTTGAGATAGGAGAGAGAGGGTTACTTATTCTACCAAGGCCAAAAATATGACCCTTGTGGTTGTTGCCAAATATAACAGTTCCTCCATCTGTAGGTTGGAGGTCCAAAAATAGATGCTTATCTCCCATCATGTGTTGGAACACCCGGAGTCCATCACCCATCGACCTCCTTGATGGCGGTGGTCTCCTTGTCTTCTTTCTTGTAGACCCCCTTACTCCTACAAAAGATCTTGGGTGACTTGGTGTTTCTTTTGGTCTTTCTGATTTGAGTCATTCATCCCTCATTTTGTATATCCAATTTTTGACATTATAATGTCCTTTGAATCCTACAAAACAAAGTAAAAGTTATCTTTTCGGTATCCATTGTAATGTGAATCCGTATTTGTTAGTGGTCCCCTTTAGAGGAGGATCCTTTTCAGGCTCACTTTAACTAGGTTCATAAAAGCCTGGTCCAAATTTACTCGAAGAAGGTTTTTGATGGACAATGAGTTTGTCTAAATTATCTTTCCCTTTTGTAAATTTGGCTAAGTCCTCAAGAAGTTGATTTGATTTTTCTTTAAGGTGATTTATCTCTATTTTCATTATGTCTAGTTTATCTTCTAGTCCTCTAATCTCCACTCGAAGTAAGCTATTCTCATCCTTTTTAAAGGAGTTTAATTTTTCAAGCACATGGATTTTGTCAAGTAATTCTTCTCCATCTAGAAATTTTTGTTCACTCATGGCCATATACAAATCATTTGTTAATGACTCTTTCAATCATTAGGTTTCTTATTTGCATATTCAAGGTAGTTGTTTCTTTAGTAAGAATTAGATTCTTCTATTTAAGATCATTGATTAATTTCTTACTCTCTAAATTTTCTTCTTTTAGAGCTTTGCTTTTAATCTTTGTTTCCTTAAGATCTAGATATAATGGAATCAAAAGCATCTTGTAATTCATCTAGAGAATAGGAGTTTACCTCAGGCTCCTCAGATTCAGATTTGGAAGCATCTTTCGTTGCCATTAGTCCCAAGCATGCCGTTTCTTCATTTGTTTCCTCTTCTTCTTCAGAGGTGGAGTCATCCCAAGTTGCTTAGAATGCCTTTTTCTTAAGTTCCTTGGGCTTGGAGAACTTCTTGAAGTCGAAAGGCTTGTATTTCTTCTCATTATCCCTTTTGAATAAGGGACACTCCTTCCTTATGTGACCTCTCTTCTTACAATTATAGCAAACTAGATGCTCTTCCTCCATTTTCTTTCCCTTAATCTCTTTTCTATTTCTGAGAAACTTTTTAAACTTTTTAGCTAATAAAACGAATTCTTCATCATCAGTACTTACCTTATCGTCCGATGTAGCTTTGAAGGCTAAAGTCTTCTTCTTTGGCTCCAGTGTGATAGATTTCTACTTTTGATCCATTTTTTATTCATAAGCCATTAGATTCCCAAGTAGATTCCCCATATCAAGATCCTCTACTTGGTTGGCTTTTTCTATCGCTGTGACTTTTTGCTCCCACTCGGGTCCAAGAGAGCAAAGGAGCTTGCCTTGAAGCTCCTCCTTTATAAACGTCTTTCCAAGAGACTTGAGGTTATTCATGATTAACGTGAATCGAGTGTACATGTCCCCAAGTCTCCCATTTTCCTTCATAGAGAAGGCTTTGAATTCCTGCGATACCACGTTAATCTTAAAGGATTTAACTCTAGACGTACCTTTGTGAGTTACCTCTAAGGTTCTCCATATCTCGTGGGCGGTTGTGCATTGGCTAATGCGGTTGAACTCCTCCGAGCTGAGTGCGCAGTAGAATGAGTTCATCGCCTTAGCATTCAATCCAAGGTGATGAATATGCTCCACCGTGTATCCCATTTCTGGTTTCTCGGGAATGATGTATGCGGATTCACATTTCTCCCAAACAGAGAAATCGTTGGCTTGAAGCCACATCTTCATTCTCAGCTTCCAATAGGTGTAGTTTGTCCCTTCAAAGAGCGGTGGTCAGGTGGTGGATTGCCCCTCAGATCAGCCAGTCGAAATGACTCTCCCCTCCATATGATCTTTCCGCAGATATTACTCCTAAAAGCGGAAAACCTACTCTGATAACAAATAAAATTGCACTAAAGGGAGGTGAATAGTAAATTTTAAAAATATTGCAAGACAAAAATACAATCAAAAAAAGAGGCACAAGATTTTTAGGTGGAAACCCAAACTAGGTAAAAACCACCACCTAAGCCAATCCCTTGACTTAGGATTTTCGATTACAAAGTGATCAATCCACTAACCAAACAACTTAAACGAGGGTAGTGTATCTCAATTACAAATCTCACATCCGATTCCTAAACGGAGGTTTCTCCCTTCACAATGAAGAGACGAAGACCTGACAAGTCGGATACCCAAACTACAATAATAGAATAAGAATGAAACACCTATATAACACCCTAAAATATTAATGACTTCCTTATCTATTAAGGATAAAAAGAACTCCCTGAGGATCAGCAGAATGAGGTGCATCGGAAGTGTTGATTTGCCCTTCGATCAGAGTGTTGGCACAGCACAAGGGTAATAGGAAGTAAGGAGCAGTGAGCAAGTGATTTTCTAGGGAAATTCTATGTCAAGAGGTGTGTTTTGCCTAAGAGGGGTTGTAGTCTATTTATAGGCAAGTTTAGAACCTTCAAGAAGACTTGGGAGAGGTCTCCTAGCCGTTGGAGGCAAGTCCCAAGAGATTAGGATGAAATCCAACATAAATCAAGGTAATTACGATTCTGACAACAATATCACACGTCTGATTTTTGGGTCAGACGTCTTGTACGAAGTCTTAATACAATTATGGACGTCTAATTCTATTAGTCAGGCTCATTGTTTTATTAGATCGAAACAGGGACGTCTGATATATTCATATAAGACGTCTGATACAAATATTGGACATCTAATTATAAGTGGGTTCATTCCTGTTTTGACCAGATCCAAACAGGGTTCTAGATTTTAAGGAACAAACATCAGTCTGGAGTCTGCCATGTTTTCTAGACGTCTGGAAAGAGATTAATGACATGCCTTGGTAATCTAAGAGTCGAACTTCGATTTCTGACAAGTGTGCGCAAAATAAATGAGCAACGGTCCATTGTTAGACGTCTGGTGATATGTCCAAACGTCTAAAAGTGTATTTGCCCGTTATACTAACACACTAGAGAAAAAATGGCCATTTAAGTCTAACGGTTGGTTTAAGGGCATCCAGGCTATGTGTTGGACGTCTGGATAAGGCTATAGACGTCTGATATAAGGTTGCTTCGATTAATGCCTAAGAGGTGAGCATGTAAAGGCAAGGTTATAGGCAATTAGACGTCCAAAAAAATTATTAGATGTCTTAAAGTTGAAAATCAGACGTCTGACAATTATGTTGGATGTCTGATTTGTGTCTTAGTGTTAGGTTTTTGTTTCTAATTTATCTTAAGCGTAGAGAGCCTAAGTTAACTATTTATATGTTATGTTTGGGGGCTCTTTACAACATCTAGACTCAAATAAAATAAATATTACAACCTTTGAAAGTTTACATGAAAAGCCTAACACCTATGACAAGACTTATACTAATCTAATCTTCACGCTTTTAATCATCCGACTTGGAAAACTCCATGAAACCTGCAATTTTGTTATTACAGAGAAAAATATGCTATGCCTATGTTTTATCTCTTTTTCTTTATTTTGTAAAATAATTAAAATGTTATTTATGAGGGGTTGAACTAACAGAAGCTACACCAGCTGGATGTAAATAATGCTTCTCTTTATGAGGATCTATAAGAGGTGTATATGCAGCAACTCCCAAGTTATGAGTTTCAAGGAGAGTGTATATGCACATTACAGAAGGCCATTTATGGCCTTAAGCAAAGTTTTCGTGCTCCGTTTCATAAATTATCCCAGGTGCATTCTGTTGGTTTTCAGAGGTAATTTGCTGACCATTCACTGTTTGTCAAAAAGACAGGGAGGGGTGTCACTGTTCTTTTAATTTATGTGGATAACCTGATTGTCAAAGAGATGATTCTAAAGGAATACCTGAGATCAAGAGATGCCAGGCTGAGCAGTTTGTGATGGACTTAGGTCCATTGAGTTGCTTTCTTGGGATAGAGGTAACTCGCTGCAAAAGTGGCATTGTTTTGTCCCAGAGAAAGTATGCTCCAGATGTCATGCAGGAGGTTGGTATGCTGGAGGCCAAGCAAGTTAGCAAGTTACAGTTAGTAGGTTGAGTTAATTCATGGCTAAGTCCATTAGACAACATTGGGATGCAGCGATGATGGTCCTTAGATATCTTAAGAAGGCTCTTAGGCAGGGTCTTCTATTCACCAAAAAGACATTCATGACAGTAGTAGACTATTCAGATGCAGATTACACAGGGTGCCATCTGAACCAAAAAACCACTACGGGCTTTTATACTTATATAGTTGGCAATCTTGTGAGTTGGAAAAGCAAGAAGCAAGTGGTAGCCTCCAGGTAGGTCTAGTGCAAAGTCAAAGACAGAGCAATGGCCCAAACTGCTGCTGAGATGATGTGGATTCGGTCTCTCCTGAATGACTTACATGTTGAGATAAATGGTCCTATGGAGATACGATGGGATAATCGGGCAACCACTTACATAGCCAACAATCCCATGCTTCATGAGTGCACGAAATATGTGGAAATTGACTTTCACTACACTAAAGATATTATTCAAAGAGGGCTACTCTACACAACTCCAATATCTACTGATAACCAGATAACAAATATATTTACCAAGCCTCTTATCAGATCTAGTTTTGATGCAAGTTGTTCCAAGCTGAGCATGATTAACATTTATGCTCCAACTTGAGGGGGAGTATTATACCCCTTCAGTTAGTTATGGCTTTATTTCTAGCCAAGGGTGTATTTGTATTTTTTTATTTCTTTCTCAAAGTTATATTGTAATTGTCCCACCTCTCTCTCTATATAGAGGTAGGGTTTTGGAATAAGTTAAGTTATTCGTTTCTCCTAACCAAGTTCAGGAGCGAGAGAATTTATTTTTTGCATCAAAGAAAAGTTGGGGTTGTGGTGTGCTGCAGCGCAATGTAATTATTCAGAAGTTTAAGGGATTTTCTGCAATTTCGTTATTTTTTATTTAGGGTTTCATCATAATTTCGTCATTTAGGATTAATGGTTCCTATTTTCCCTTTTTGATGTAATAGCCCCCCTCTATAAATAAGGGGGTCATGAACGGTAATGAAAAAGGAGATTGAAAATTAGAACATTAATATTATACCCACAATTCCCTTTCTTCCTTTTCTCTTCTCTAGACAACTTTGCATGGCCTTTCTCCCCAATTTCTCTCGTCTATCTCTTTTCGCTCTCTCACTCTTACTATTCCTTCCACTGAGTTTGAAAATTAGAACATTAAAATTATCCCCATAATTCCCTTTCTTCCTTTTCTCTTCTAACAACTTTGCATGGCCTTTTTCCCCAGCTTCTCTCCTCTGTCTCTTTTCACTCTCTCTCTTACTATTCCTTCCACTCCCCCCCCACTCCACATCTTCTTTCAATGTTTTCTTTTCCTTCTGTTCTTTCCCTCCTTTCCTACAAGTCCCCACAAGAACCCACCACCATCACAGCCTCCTTTCCCCCTTTGCCTCTCTCCTTCGCCATTGCACACCCACCTAGCACCCCCACACACAGTCACTGCACATGCTCCCTCCCTACAGCAATCCTATCTGCCCCAATTCCACGCACAACCCTAGTACATGCACCCCGATGTCGTCCGCCACCAGCCTCTGCTTCCCCACCTCCATTGCACACATCCTTGCCACCGATGGACAGCACTAGCTCAGGTCGAACAGCTATGAACGCCGCCTTCTTTGGCTCCAAATACAACTCCTATTGCAATCCTCGACCGAATCCTAATCACGTGGAGCCTCTGCCCCATCCAAGATTTGGAATTATTTAGGCGAAGCTTCCTATGGACTCGTCTGTGGCACAAAATATAAATCAAATTAATTCCCAGTTGGCCCAACTTTCACAAACAATTAAAGGATCTCTAAACCTCAACACTCTTAATTGGTTATAAAATCAGTTCATGCCCACTTATACAATGATTTATTCAAGCCCTTGACTACATCATTAGAGTTATCTATGTTTCAGTTGAAGACAGCAAGGAATTATATCTCGGCTCCTTTCCAATATGCATCAATTCTAAATTATTATTATTTGGGCCTATCTTCATGATGGTGTGGGATTAGACAATGCCAAAATTCAGCATCTAACTTTAGTTTAAATCAATGACATTTACATATGTTAGCCAACCATCTACATAAAGTCCACCCTCAAGAGGTCCCAAAACTCTCTAAAAAGGAGGATCTGAAAGCCATTAGGTCCTAGAGACCCTTCAGCCTTAAGACCCTACATCGCAACCAATACTTCCTCCACAAAGATATCCCCCTACCAAATTCATCCTCATGTCATCATCCAAAATAGGCATGTCTGCCGCAAACCATTCCCAAAAACGAAAGGTTATCCTCATGAAGTTGTCAAAGTGAACTCTTAGAGACTTGATCACCTACTCTCTGTAAATAATAGTTTGCTCACCTACACTCAGGCTGTTAAGCAAGCTGGATCGCCTTTTACAACTGGCTGCCATGCAGAAGAACCAGGTGTTGGCGTCATTTTTTTAAAGCCGAAATCACCTTGATTTTTGGTGCCAATCCATCTCCTGTTTAAGGCCTTCATGTTAAACTGCGACCAGAAGCCTCTCCTTCCCCTATCCCGAAAGGAGATAAGTCCCTTGAATCCTTCGCTCTGTTGAGATCTACCACACCCTAGAGAGCCTTAAGCTTGCTCTGTTGCCTAATCTCTAATTTCCTTCTTATATGAAATCAAAGGTGCCCTCAGATGCTGAAGTTTTGACGCTAAGGTGTGTGTAGGTAAAGTAGATGGCTCTACCTCCTGCCATTTTTGCTGTGCAAACTCCATGAAACCTAGTCCTATCAATCATGAGCAGTCAAACTTAAAATATGTTGTTAAAGTAACCCGTTCAGTCGAATTCCACAATAGCAGAATGTGATCGAAGAAGGGTCTTCGTGAACAACCTTCGCTAGCTGAAAGCACTCTGCCAGCTCAATAGAACACAAGAATCTGTTAATTTTGGATTTTTTTTTTAAGTAAGACGATGGCTACTGGAGACTTTCATTCATTCCAAAGAAGAGGGCATTAAAAGCACCACAACCAAAAAGCAAAAAGCAAAGAGGCAGCCCTCATAACATTGTCAGCCCACACACTTTGCCCCCAAAAAATGGTACCATTCATCTGTACCCAAATGCACCACAAAGCAACTACTAATCTGCAAAGCACACCAAGGTCTGCCCATGCTCCCCACCCAAAAGATCTCAATTTCAGATTTTGCTCCACAGACTTTCTCCAAGTGAACCATGTGCCAAAAACTGAAATGTTATACAACTCCAACTTACACACCAAACTTGCAAAATCCCCTGTAGTCCTGTCCCTCTTGCCATCTGGCCTATCATCAACTGAGAGCATTACATTAAAGTCTCCACCAACAAATTGTGGCCTTCCAACAACAAAATTCACAATCTGCCTTAATTCATTTTTGTTGGGAAATAAGAGAACTTCTCTTATTCCAATAATCCTAGGGACTCTTATAGAGGAACCCTTTGGGTAAATTACAGAGAATGTCCTTCCAAGAATAATAAATATGCAAACAAGAACAAAAAGACACATAAGCACAAGACAAGTAAAAAATAACTCTCAACACTACCCCTTAAGCTAGAGCATAAGCATTAGACATGTTCAACTTGGAACATAGGCACTCCAATCTTTTCTTGATGAGAGGCTTGGAGAATATATCAGCGATTATCAGTAGAAATGTATGGCATAGAAATCTTGCCTATCATCACAGCATCTCTAATAACGTGGCAATCCACCTCAATGTGTTTTGCCCTCTCATGAAATGCAAGATTGTTCGTAAGAAAGGTCACTGCCTTATTATTACGATACATAGGAACACGACCTGAGATACCAACACCACAGTCCTTCATAATGGACTTCACCCAAAAAAGCTCATAAGCAGTATGAGCCATAGCTCTGTATTTTAATTCTGCACATGATCTAGATACCACATTTTACTTATTGCTCTTCCAAGTGACCAAATTTCCACCTACATATGTACAATAGCCAATTGTGGATCTTCTATCTTTATAAGCACTTGCATAATCTACATCAGAATATCCACACATTAAGGTATCCATGCCTTTGGAAAAATAAACCTTTCCCTAGTGAGCTCTTCAAAAATCTCAATACCTACCAAATACCTACCCAGTAAACTTCCCTAGGCTCCTACATAAATTGACTCAATCTTCCTACAGCATTTGATATATCTGGTCTTGTCACTGTGAGATACAGTAACTTACCAACCATGGCTCTATATCAAGTCGCATCCTCCAAGATAGGACTCTCCATATCTACAAGATTAGCTGTTGGATCCAAAGGTATATTGGTAGGTTTACAACCAAGCATCCCTACCTCACAAAGCATATCCAGAACATACTCCCTTTGCATCAAGACCATTCCACCCTTCATGCAATGAATCTCAATACCAAGTTAAGTAACTAATCAAGCCCAAGTGCTTGGTCACAAACTGTATATGCAAGAAAGCCTTAGTATCATCCAGACCTTTCTCATCACTTCCGATCAAAAGTATATCATCAATATATATAATCAAAATAACAGAACTTGCCTCGATGTGCCTGGTAAAAATAGAGTGATCAGATGTAGGCATAGTAAATCCAAAGATCTGAACTGTCGTGTTGAATCTGTCAAACCAAGTGATATGCATTATTTTATGTGAAAATGTGTTCCTTAGCAATTTAATTGCATCTAGCATTGTAAATAATGCATTCATCATCTTGCATTTAGACTAATTGTTGTAAATTGCATAATAATTCTTCTCCTTTAATGGCCAGGGCACAGGGTGACATACATTCGAGCCTCAAATAACAAATCCAACTGTACGGATGGAATTAGGACGATGATCACAGTCCAACGTCGCAAAAATCAAGTCAATCAGACCCCTATAGCATCTTCTACGAGGAGATGAAGATGGATGCCCATGATGGCACCACATGTTGCCATCACACCCATCCAAACTGCCCGTACGCCCTCCCCCTCACCCGCGCTTTCTTTATCTTGGCCGTTGGATTCTCATCCAACAGCTGAGATTAAGCCTCCACGGCACCTTCACAAAATGCATTGGTGCGCCACCATGCGATTTCAACCATTGGATCTCCATCCAACGATTGAAATTAGGCCACCTCGCATTCACTTCTCTAAGGAACAAAGTCATGTGCACTCTCCGTCATTCGATCTTGCATCAACGGTTAAGATCGCGTTGTCACCTTCGTAGCACAATGGCCACCCAAGTGAGCTCCCAAGCAAGGGGCACGGGTTCGACCCGCAATCCGCCTCACAAGCGTGGATTAAATCCCACCGCTCGATTAAGAGCAAACAGCGTAGATAGCGCTACGCCAGTGCGAGCAACCCGCACGCGATGGGAGTCATCTGATGGCAATCAAGCGACAACAAACGCGCCACATGGAACGTTGGATGGAGAGAATCGCACTACACACGATTTGAAGTGCACAGAGGCATGCAATCTGGGCCCTGCAATGAGGATCCAAGGGCAATGGCGCCTTCTCATCTGCGACAACCTCTATTGCGATGTGTTGCCAGTGCAAGCGTACGCGCCGCGCACGATGCGTGTCCTACACGTGAGGTGGCATTGTCTTGGCGCTAAATGGCTAAGAGATGCCTCCTCACCGCTATATAAAACCCTCCCCCCTTCCATTGCCATCCATCCCTTCCTACTCCCTCCCACCCCCCTCTAGAGCTTAGAAACTCTTCTTGAGCTCTAATTCTAGTGTTCCCAAGCCCTTGGAAAGCTCCACTAGATCAAAAATGATAATTTTGTTGCACCTCTCATCCCCCTTCGTGGAGCTCTTGCCAGCTGTCCTCTTACCCCCATTCAAGGAAGCAGATCACTCCGTCACCGCATTGCCTCCCACCTTCTTCCTCTAGCTTTATCCTCCTTCCAACTTTGATCCTCTTCATCCAGGGGTCATCAAAGTCCTCATCCTTTAAGCAGCCGTCGAGGGGGATTCTCTCTCCCTATCTTTTTTTCTTGCTTTTAGTGTAGCTTACTTTATTTGGCAATATCCTGTAATAAATAATTTTTGCTTTCAATATAGCTATTTGTTCTCCCTCTCTGTCCTCTTAATTATTTTGTTGCTTAGCTAAGATTTAATTCCAACGTGCCCATACAAAATATTAAAAAAATAGATATAGTCAAAAATACCAAAAATAAATAAACAAATGCAATTTTCAAATGTTTGCATCCCCATGTTCAACCAGGGACTCACCGTCTCGATAATTTTTATTTGATAGTGAGATTTTGCAAATACGACGACGTGGGTTTCTCCAAAACCCTAATCCATTTTCTTCACCGAATTTTCGTTCACACCAAACTCTGAGACTCTTTCAATCCATATATAACTTTATGAAGTTTACAAACCTTCTGACACCCCTCTTACTAATAAATCCAGGAGGCTGATGCATGTAGACTTTTTCATCAAGGTGTCCATAAAGAAAAGCATTCTCAATGTCAAGCTAGTAAATCGATTAGTCCTAATTAACTGCAATGGACAACAGAATGCAAGCAGAATTGAAACATGCAACAAGGGAAAATGTCTCAAAATAATTCACACCAAATGTTTGAGTGTTGCCTTTGGCAACAAGTCTGGCCTTGTACCATTGAATGGAGCCATTATGAAGATACTTAATAGTAAATACCCATCTACAGCCCACAAAACTACACCAGGGGGTACATCAACAAACTCCCATGTGCCTCATGATTGAAGTGCTGCCATCTCCACTTCCAAAGCCAACTTCCAAGCTGGATCCTAAATAACCTTTATATGACTACGAGGTAGCATGACTATCAACTGCAAAAGATAATAACTTTCCTACTACAGGTAACTACTCAAAAGACAAACTGAGATAAAGAATCATGAGCACATGATCTCAGAGCTTTCAGTTATGCTATAGGAAGATCCAATTTAGAACTCTCAATAATAGAAGGAACTTGATCTCCAGACTAGTCATCAGCGTCAGCAAAGGACCGAGTAGGAATAGTAGAAAGAAGCTCATCTTCAGGAGAAGTGGGCATGAGCCTGCGCTAGAAATGTTTTGGGAAGATATCAGTGACTTCAAGATGTCTAGGAAGAGTATCTTCTATAGGAATATCTGTATGAGGTAAGGCAGGCTCAAAAGGCACTGGTGACAATGCAGAGGGTACAAGGGAATATCTTGTGGCATTGTAAAAGGTAAAGAGCCTCCCTTGGATAGAAAGGAAGTTCCTCAAAAAATGTTACATCAATAATAACATAGAATTTGTGACCCACTGGGTTATAGCAAC
Organism: Thalassia testudinum; assembly: GCA_037157565.1. Taxonomy (NCBI): domain Eukaryota; kingdom Viridiplantae; phylum Streptophyta; class Magnoliopsida; order Alismatales; family Hydrocharitaceae; genus Thalassia; species Thalassia testudinum. The sequence goes on along the minus strand of JAZHRO010000077.1, from coordinate 13,346,206 downwards.
GATACCCCTTCTAAGTACACAAATATCTCACAAAAATACACTTAACTGATCAACGAGACAATTTGTCCACCATGAATAGATGAACAAAACAAATACACCCAAACACCAACGAAGGAAAAGAAAACGCTTCACAATTGGGACACAACAGAGAGTTGGCCATTTTACCTCCCAAGACAGAAGACATCCTATTTAGAAGAAATGCAGTAGTAAGAACAGCATCGGCCCAAAACATCGAAGGTGCACTCATCTGAAACATCATGGACCGAGCAACATCAAGTAAATGACGTAGCTTGCATTCGACTACCCTATTTTATTGAAAGGTATGAACACAAGAAGTCCGATGAATCACTCCTATAGACATAAAAACTAAGTCAACGAGCATTTACCAACTCAAGGCCATTATGACTTCGGAAAACTTTAGTAGTAGTAGCAAACTGAAACTTTATTTCATTAAAAAAATTCATTTTTACTTTATCATAAAAACCTAAGCGACACACGTACAATCATCCACCAAAACAAAGAAAAATCGAAAACCCCTCATACTAAGGACCCTACAAGGCCCCTCCAAATCCACATGCATTAAAACAAAACCAGACTTGGATCTTTTATTTTTACTAGGAAATGAAGACCAGTGATGCTTGCTAAATTGACAAGCATCACAATTAAAAGACTTATGAAACTGCAACTTGCGATATTGACGACGAAGCACAGTAATACTCGGGTGACTCAGGAAAAGGTGCCACTCTAAGGCAGTAGTGGCACAAGTAGTAGCAGAAGTGGTACGTATGGATGTAGGTGGAAGACTGAGATAGTAAAGTATGTCCTGCTCAAGTCCACCAATCTACTTCATTATCTAGAGGTCCTACAAAAGAAGAATTGGTCATGAAAAAGTACTCTCCATCCCAAGTCCTTAGTAATTTGACTAATTGACATCAAGTTCAAAGCAAATCGAGGTGTATGCATAACATTAGATAAACCAAGAGAAGAAGATAAAGTGACATCTCCAAGACCAATAACAAGCAATAAGCCACCATCGGCCACCCTAACCTAGAAGGGTATGGCAAGAGATCGAAGAGAAGAAAAAAGTGTAGCATCGCTAATAATGTGTGAGGAGGCACCTAAATCAGCAATCCACACAGGAGTACCGGACCCAACATATAATGCAGTGGTACCTGTAGCACTAGAAGCAAAGGCTCTAGCTACAATGGTGGTCTGTGATGTCATTAGCCTATCATATTCTGCCTTGGAAATAGTCATTTGTCCATCATCAATTTGGTACTGGACACTTCATATGAAGCAACCTGATTGGCCCTAGGTCCCTGTCCCTGAAGATAGCCAAGATTCGCCCAGCATCTATCAATAATATGGTCCTGTATGTGACAATGCTCGCAAAACAAATTTCCTATCTAACCATAGCCTCATCCTCATCTGAAGTTGCCCTAACCACGGGCACCTCGTCCACCAAAATCTCCTCGTGCATGTCCGCAGCCAAAGGAAACCATGGCAGATGAATTTACACCAGGAACATGATCAAGAATCTCCAACCATGATAAGTGAGCATATATCTATGCTGGGGTAGGTATTTTTTCTGAGGTCATCAGTTGATCCTTGACTTCCTAGTATTCAAGACCTAAGGTGGCTAAAAACTGTATGGACCGAATAACTTCTCTCTGCTTGGCTGTAACAACAGCATCTGTTGTAATAGGCTACTATGTATCATGCTCATCCCACAAGTTCATCGCCCCATAGTACTCAGTTAGTATCATGGTACCTTTCTTGAAGGTATGGACCTCTTCTATAACTCTGTACAATCAAGCAATATTGTTATTTTGAGAATGAATCTCATGCAGCACCTCCCACATTTTCTTGGCCAATGTGAATGACATAACATGTATGGCTATGTGCTCCTTCATACTATTAAGCATGCATATAGCCACCCAATTATTATCAGCTTCCCAATCTTCCACCTTGTCTGTCCCAGTTGGCCCTTCTTGCAACAAGATACTTCTTCCAATGAGAACCCACAAATCGTGCAAATGAGGTAAACCACAGCAAAAAATTGGTTCCATCCAATTTGATATTTGTGCCTTACATATAAGGCGAAGTGTTCATTGTAGATATCTTCCCAACCGAATCGTTCAACGCATCCTTTTGGTCTCCCATGATACACAAAAGACAGATCTGATGTGGTTCTCTTCAAAGAAGGCTGCAGCCAAGTCACAAAACCATCCAATAGACAATACCAAATCTGAGAAAACAATTTTTAAACCATAGAATCAATCTAAACAGAGCCACATGGAGAAGAAAGACATGCTAAGGCGTCAAGGAAGCCCCAACAATGCCTCCTCTCCACCGGCAAACCCCCTTAGGCGAGAGCTGGCGACACCTCAAGGAACCAACATTGATGTGTACTACCGGTGAGGGTACTGGAAAAGCCTGGGAACCTTGCTGGTAGGATCTGCTGCTGAAGGAGGTACAAGCGGCACTTATGGGCCGTTGAAGAACAAAGGGCTAGTTGGCCCTGTTGCAGGAGACATCGACAAGGAGAATCGACAGCGACACAGGAGAAAGGAGAGAGAGGGGTACGATGGAAGGTTAGGAGGCTAGGGTTTTGGTGGGATATTGGAGCCCCGATTTAGGACCATTACTCTAATACCAAGTTGGAAAATGAGAGAACATGTCTTATTCCAATAGCCTTAGGGACTCATATAAAGGAGCCCTTCAGGTAAATTACATAGAATGTCCTTAGAAGAATAATAAATATGCAGATAAAGACAAAAGGACAAGTAAGCACAAGACAAGTAAAAAATAACTCTCAACAATCTCAAAACATCTACGTGCCTGGAGGTCCATAGGCAACTGAAATAGTGATGAAATCTGCATCTAAAATTATCATAAAGCACCAAATAATACCCACCAGCCAACCCTCCCTCCTATAATGTTGCCGACATTTATTCCCATTTGGTAGTTCTTTCCACCTCTCCACTCGTGACTGTGCTGGATTGCTTCAGGGATGATTGCTAATTACCTACCTTGCCTACTCCCCTATAGGAGGCAAGGTTGGATGATATTATGCCTTTCTTACAAACACTACTTCAGATAAAGCTACGTCACGAGCATGATGGTCGGATCTAAAGACATGGTCGGCTCTCTATTAAAAAGGTCTATCCACCACATAGATGAGGATTCGGTAGTACATTGCAGGAAAATTTGGAAAGGACCCATCTCCTTGGAGGTTAAATTCTTGTTGTGGCCATTAAGGAGAAAAAGGGTGCCCACTCGTGCTTATAGGAGTCGTTGGGTGGCCTCCAACAAGTGATAATTCATGTTTTCCGTGGACAGGGGATGGAGGATAGGAACAATCACCTTTTCTTTACATGGCCTAATTAGAACAAATGAGTCTAAATTTTATTCCATAGTCCTACCCCTCAATATATAAAGGTTGGAAAATTACATAAGTTCTCGGAGAAAATAAAAAATGCTACAACTCAAGAAATGACAAAATACATATAAATGGCTTAAGACCGTAGGGGCTAACACTCTCCCTCAACCTAGAGCATAGATGTCAATCATGCTCAGCTTGGAACAAATATCAAATGATGATCGAGGCAGTGCCTTGGTGAATATATCTGTTATCTGATCATCAGAAGAGACATGAGTAGTGAAGATTAGACCTCTCTAGATCAAGTCTCATGTGTAATGACAGTCAACCTCCACATTCTTGGTCCTCTCATGAAATATCGGATTGTTGGTAATGTAAGTAGCCTCCCTATCATCACACCTCATGTCCATAGGTACATCAGCAAAAAAATGCAAGCATGCAAGAAGAGATCTCACCTACATCATCTCAGTAGCAGTGTGTGCCATGGCCCTATATTCTGACTCTGCATTAGATTTGGAGACAACTACTTATTTCTTACTCTTCCAAGTCATTAGATTTCCTGCCATAAAGGTATAGAATCCAGTAGTGGATTTCCTATCTGAAAGACATCCTGCATAGTCTGCATCAAAGTAGGCTACAACACTCATGAAGATCCCTTTAGTGAATAGGATCCCCCTCTCTAGAGCTCTCTTCAAGTACCTTAGCACCATTACTACAGCATCCCAATGCTGCCTAATAGGCTTATCCATGAACTGGCTCAATTTCCTTACAGCAAGAGAAATGTCAGGTCTGGCAATGGTCAAATACAAAAGCTTGCCCACTAGACCTCTATACCGTTGACTATCCACTACCTCAGCCTCATCATACAAGTGTACCTTAGGATCTATAGGCATATTGGCCGGCTGGTGACTGAGATAGCTTGGTGGAACATATTACCAAAAGATTGAATTCTTGGAGTGGAATGCTCCTCTCTAGAGGAAGATTGGACCTTTTGAAGGCGATGTTGCCTTATATACGAATTTTTTTCTTCTCTGTCTTTAAACCCCCGAGGTAGGTGCTTCACAAGATAGAAGTGATACAAAAGACATTTTTTTTGGAAGGGGCCATACTATGATAGAAGGTTCTTGCAATCGATGGCTTGGGATGTTATCTATCAACCAAAAAGCAGTGGGGGGTTGGGGAGCAAATTGCTTAATGACTTTTGTGATGCATTATTGATGAAGTAGGTTGTTAAGTTGTTTAGTAATGGTAATGGCATGTAGGATAGGCTGATGCAGAACTCTTATGGAGGGGTGCTTGCAATTCGTGAAAGGGTCATTACTTACCTTGGGGATTCAGCTTTCTGGAGATCTCTAGTTCCTATCATGCTGAGAGGTACCTCCTTTACACTAGTCTTGGGTGATGGTATATCTTTTAAATTTAGTAAGGATGATTAGTCTGAAGGTGACAAGTTCTCAGATTTATTCCCAAGGCTTTATAGCTTGGTTGAAAATAAAAATGCTTTGGTTAGTGACATTTGGGATCACGTTTCATTGTCTTGGTCACCGATGATTCAGGCGGGCATGTTGAAGGAAAGACTTTAGGATTTCCATAATCTTATGACTATAATTTTGGAGATGCAACCTGATACGACTGTGTTGGATCGGTTGGAGTGGTTGCATGGTTGGTTCTTAGTGAGCAAGGCGTACAAGCTTCTACAAGGTGTAATGGCCCCACATGATGTGATTGACACTGATTGTGCAGTGATTTGAAAGGCCAAGATACCATTAAAGGTCAAGATATTTATATGGTTATTACAAAGAGAAAAGTTGGTGAGAAGAGTTCTTAGAAGTGCTTAGGTTTTATCTTGCCTTCTATAAGGCATGAGTATTAAAGATGCTTCCCATTTATTTTGGGGTTGTGAGTTCTCAAAGTAGGTTCAGGGAAGAATAGAAATGCAGCATGTTGACTTCTCTACTGTGGCTTTCTGGAGCATTAGAAGTACGGTTTCAACGTCAACATATGAATGGATAAAGGTTGTTGTTCTGTGGTATCTCTGCATACAACGAAATAATGTTCTCCATCAAGCGCAGCAGGCGTGAGTCAAAAATGTGGTGAGGGAGGCTATTTTTATATATGATTTGTGGTTGTAAGTTCATTCCTTTTACTTTTTATATAATGAATTTCAGCTAATTATCGACCTCCAATAACCATCCTTTACACTTCTCAAAAAAAAAGAAAAAAAGGAGAGAGCAAGTCACAATCGCGATAGTAAAGGGAGATTAGATCATCCAAAAAGCTCGAAGAGACAGGTTGAACCGAAACATGTCATAGAGAGACTTGAGCCATCTCCAAGGCACATAGAAAATAGAGCACCAACCCAATGAGGAGAGCTTCACATGTGCCTGCCAACACACATCAAAATCTGAGGCATGCAATAGTGCTACGCATGCACAGTATGTAGCATGGCACTACATGCACTGTGATCAAGGTTGCGTTGCACTTTGCGCACTACAACTTTGCACATGGTGCGCACTGCATGTTGTGCAGCGTGGCGCTACAAGCACAACACTACAGCGTTGCACATTTGACGTTGCGTGTGCTGCACGCTACACATTCCTGATGATGCTGTGCTTCGAGAGAGAAAGATATCAATTACAATGGTGACAAAGGATTGATGTAGGAGAAAGGGTAAAGGAATCAAGAAGGTATTGAACACCGACATAGGATCACCGCTCTAATACCATGTGGAAGGAAATGAAATATCCCATTCTAAAACCAAACCCTAACCTGTCTTATATAGAGAGGAGGGAATACAAAATTGCCTACATGCCCATGAAGAAATAAAAAATATCAAAGAACTACAAATATCACCATCCAAACATAACCCTTACAAAGCCAGTGAAAAGAATTGATAGATCTTTTCTCCACAGCTCTTGAATTCTTTATTTGGTTTCTAGGAAATAAGTTATTCTCTGATTTGAGATCTGTATCTTTTTTCCTTCTGAATACCTTGATTGCCAACTTTTTGCATCAATTCACTCTTTGTATGACATGGAGAGGAGTTTCTCCTCAACTTCCGTATTCTTTTCACTTTTCTATTTAAATTACCGAGATTCATTCCTTATCTTTAAGTTCAGATGCTCTTCACCTTCGAATTTAGTTGTTGATTGAGACTAGAAATCAAATTCAAGTCTGAGGTCTCAGATTATTGTCTTAATATATTTTCTCTGCTTAATTCAGATTAGTTGTGTTGAATGGATGTCACTTCAAGCCTATTTAGACTAAAAAGCATGAATAATGTCAGATTGGAAGATTTATGAAAGCACAAATACAGCCTACTCATGATAACTATTCTAACTTTTCACTGTAGACTTTTCTATGGTTAGTAATTTGGATTTAAGAACAAGTATTTCCATGCTATATATAACTTCCAAAGCAACTTTAGAGATTCTTAACCCAATTCATAATAGCATTACGACTTAATTTTGAGTAGAAAACTGATTGAGGCTAGGAATCAAATTGAAGGCTACGATCACACCCCCAGACAGGGCATGACATTGGCAAAGCTGGAAAAAATAGCCGCTTGACATGAAACAAGCTGCATATATTATTCCACAGCATCCCTCTTCCAAAAACAAACACGCGCACACACACAAACACACACTCCACAGCATTGAATGCCAGCATTAAGAAGACATGCAATAAATTATATCTTACTTGTATCCAGGAATCCACACATCTGGATTGTTCGACGTGGTGAAAAGAACAAGCATTTGGTACAATGTCTCATGAAATGAATTGAATAGAGTTTGTCCTTGTTCAGTATCTTCGAACGTAACATATGCCAACCAGCTAGAAAATATAATGAACAAAGACCAAAGAGCCTGCAGCATATGATTACATTTAAAGATTAAAAAATCGGAAAGATAATAAATGCAAAGAGGACGGTCATCACCCCTACATGACCATCCTTTTACTTGCCAGAAAAAGGAGATAATGCAATGCAAAAGCAAACAGGAGTAATCGAGATGACATACCAAGATATTCAGAAACATGCTCATCATTCCTCCTAAGGTAACCATGCATGATCTTAACTCCCTGGTCACAGATAAAAGATACAAGTCGATAATATTTGTCATGTTGTAAACTCCAGAACACCATGGAAGCATGTTTTAAGTAAATGAACCTTTGCTCATTTGTGTTTGTTCGCCAAGGAGAAAACAAACTTCTGCAGTCTTTTTTTTTTTCTTGAAATTTTCTTTTGCATGATTCACATGCATTTCTAGCAATCTTCATGAGCATCATTGGAATTAAAGGATTTACAAAGCAGGACACTGGAGAATAAAGTACACTCGAAAGAAATATCATTGTAGACACCATATCTAGTATTTATTGGTGCCCACCGACCACATCATCATGCATCTTGCAAGTTGTTATCCCTGAACTTAAACCATAATATTAACTGGGAATGAACTTTGAACAGGAAGGAGACCACATAGAGCCACTATCAAATTTTTATATTTACCATAAATATTAACTGAATAGTGAATTATCTACGGGGAATCGCCCGACAAGAAATGTTATATCAAACAGAATCTACCTATTTCACACAAATTTTTAAAGTTGGAGAAAATGAATCTTCTTATTTTACTAAGTTAATCCTACACCTCTTTATATAAAGAGAGTTGAGGGAAAAATTATAACAAGAGTCCAACCATAAGAAATAAATAGCAAAACAGCTCTCAACATAACATAACACTCCCCCTCAAGCTGGAGCATATATATCAGCTATGCTCAGATTGTTCATACACTTCTCAAACATAGGGCAAGACAATGGCTTAGTAAACATATCTACAGTTTGTTCTGATGAGACTAGGCAAGCAATATGGAGCAGTCCTTGCTAAATTAGGCTCCTGGCATACTAACAATGAACTTCCACATGTTTAGTCCTTTCATGGAATATGGGATTATTAGCAATATAAGTTGCAACTCTGTTGTCACAATACATCTCCACAGGGTCCTCAAGAATAACATGGACTCGCAACAAAGACCGTATCCATATCATCTCTGTTGTTGTGTGTGCCATAGCACGGTATTCTGATTTAGCACTTGAGCGTGACAGCACTGTTTGCTTCTTGCTCCTCTAGGTCACCAGATTCTTTGCTACAAAGGTATAAAAACCTGTAGTAGATCTTCTGTCCCCAACATCACCTGCATAATTTGCATCTTAATAAGCAACAATAGCCATAAGAGCTTTCTTATGGACAAGACCACAACCTGGATACTATTTGATGTACCTCAACACCTGCATCACTGCCTGCCAATAATCAACAATAGGTTTGTCCAATAACTGACTTAGATTACCTACTACAAGACTAATATATGGACTAGTGATGGTCAGATGTAATAGCTTCCCCACCAGCTATCTGTAAGCATTCTTATCCATTAACTTCGTTGTGTCATCAAATAAATGAACCTTTGGATCCATAAGGATCTATTAGCACTCTTAGATCCAAGCATGCCTGCCTCCTAGAGAATGTCAAGAGCATATTTCCTCTGAGACAATAATATCCTGCTTACTTGTAGCAATCTTAATGCCAAAAAAATACCTGAGCCTCCCAAGATCCTTCATAACAAACTGGTGTACTAAATAATCCTTCACCTAAGAAATACCAACTGTGTCATCTTCTATGAGTATAAGATCATCAATATAAACAAGTAGAGCTACAACACCACCACTGGTTTTCCTCACAAACAATGAATGATCAGATGAGGACCTCCGCAACCCAATAACAACCAATGCCCCTAACTAACGCTAAAACCAGGCTCGAAGGCTCTGCTTAAGGCCATAAATGACCTTCCATAGCCTGCAAACACACTCCTCCTGAAGCTCAAAACCAAGAGACTGCTGCATATATATGTCCTGAAGGTTGCCATAAAAAAATGCATTTTTGACGTCCAACTAGTGTAAAGACCATCTATAGTGAGCTACCACAGAAATAAGTATACAGATGGTAAAGTGTCAAAGAAATCCACTCCATAGGTTTGGGTGAATCATTTGGCCACAAGACGAGCCTTATACCTTGAAATAGACCCATCGGGGTTGTACTTCAAGACAAAGACCCACCTAGCACCAACCAAGTGCGCACCAAAGGGTAACGGAGTGAGCTCCCAGCTGATTGTGTCACGGAGAGTAGACATCTCCTCCTCCATGACAGACTTCCAGTGCGAATTCAGAAGAGCCTACTGATATGAGGTAGGTATCTTAGAGCTAGAGACAGTAGCAGTGAATGCATGAAACTCAGCACTAAGAGAGTCAATGGAGACTGCACTCCCAGCTAGACGGTATTGAGCATAGGAACAAGGAGCTTCCGAATTGCAATAAGAACATCATCAACATCCATGGATACAAGACCTGGGAAAACATCAACAAGAGAAGCACTGTCGATTGGCTCAACACATACCTGATCGAGGGAGGACGATGGTGGCTCAATAAGAGTTGGAAGGGAAGGGGTCGATATAACCTTCTCTATAACTAGCAGGTAACTGATACGTCGTACCCTTGAATGTCTTCTCATCTAGTGGTACTACTCTAAATGTGATCATAGGTTGCTCTAAAGAAGTAATAGGTCTGCTACTACTAGCAAAATCATCCATGGATACCAGAGGCACAAGCATAGGCATAGCAGTCTCCACATCTCCTAACTAATGAGCGGACGTGAAGAAATATGAAATAGACTCGTGAAATGTGACATACGCACTGACATAGTGCTTACGATGTATAGGATCAAAGCACTTATCTCCCTTCTAAGTGCGACAGTAGCCAAGGAATACACACTTTACTTTGGGAGCAAGTTTATCACGACCAGCTCCAAGCAGATGTACAAAGACAACACAACCAAACGTCCTGAGAGGTACTAAAAATAAATCTGCATCAGGATACAACATTGTTCATGGTACCTACTCGTGAATCACAAATAAGGGAAGCTTGTTAATAAAATAGCAGGCTGTAAGCATTACATCACCCCATTAGATGTAAGGTACACTATTCTGAATAAGCAAAGCATGAGCCGTATCCAAAATGTGTCTATGTTTTCATTCTGCAACCCCATTCTGTCGTGACATGTGGGGGCAGGAGGTCTGGTGCACAATACCAAGGGAGCCATAAAACACCGCCAGCTGCTTGGTGAAAAACTCTGATGCATTATTTGTCTTGATAGTTTTAATACAAACATCAAATTGATTTTTCACAAAAGCCATAAACTGCTAAATAATAGTACCAGCATCTAATTTATCACACATCAAAAATAGCCACGACAGGTGAGAAAAATCATCAACTAGAAGTAATAATGATGGCCTTGCCTATCTGCCACACGACTAGGACCCCAAACATTACAACAAACTAAATCAAAATATTCCGAACTACTAGGCTGCGTAGACACTAGAAAACTGCATCTGTGGTTCTTCCCCAACTAACAGGCATCACACTGAATCTTCGTAGCTGGTGAAAGATGTGGGATGATCCGACGTAGTTTGTCCAAAGATGAATGACCTAATCGTCTGTGCCACTTCAAGGCACTCCCTGCAGGATTCATCTAATAGGTTGCAGCAACCAGACTCCACACTAGCCGGTACACGCTCCCCTCATGCCTGCTACCAATCATCCTCCCCATCATGCGGTACTGAAAGGTACATCCAACAACATCAAAAATAACACGGTAATTCAGTTGCTTTGTAATAACACTAATAGAAAGCAATTGCATGGTTATGTCAGGTACATAAAAAACATATGAAAAATGTAAAGGAGTAGTATATACCCCCCTTTCCCACAGATGGGGGCATGCCTACCATCTACAAGCTGGACTAAACGGCCTTGTGGAACATCCTGTATACCTCGAAAACACTAGGGATTCCCAAACAGATAATTTGAAGCAGCAGAATCTATCAACCATGTACTACTCATACCTAATGCTGAGGCATAAGTTGCTGTGTCTGAAGACTGAAGCTAATCATGAGTCAATTATGCTAGACGATGCACCACTGCATCATAATTTACCTCTACAAGTGTAACTAGCTCAGTAGAAGTTGCTAGGGCAAAAGTCATAGTCACTTGATTGGCCACAGTAGGCCTTCCACGTTTATTCCAGCACTTGGCCTCAACATGACCAATCTTCCAGCAGTAGGTGCATGTAGGCTTACTGCGTGTAACAACACCAAGTCCTCTTACCTCTACCACGAAAAGATCCACTCTGTCCAACACAGGTGCTAATAGCTGCATGGGCAAAGGAGGTATTAGAGGAGTCTACAACATGAGTAAACTAAACCTGCAGCCTGTTAAGCCTCCTATAAATCTCCTCTAGGAGGAAGCTTAGATAAAGTAAAAATGCGAGACAAAGCGGCAACATAATCATGACTTAGACCTGCAAGGAACATGTGGGTAGAAAACTCCTTCCTATGATCTCTACACGTGGTAGATGTGCACATCAATCTACAAGCATTATATTTCTCCAAGAGGCATTTCATAGTAGAGTAGTACTTTGGCAGGCTCATGGACTCCTACTTAAGGCGGCATAAATTATAGTATATCTGGAAACCTTGAGTTGAATTCAACTCATGAGAATAAGCAACTTTTAGGCCATTCCACATCTGTTTAGCTGACTAGTAATACATGATCTCATCTCCAACGTGAGGAATCACGCTATTCAAAATCTAGGCTCTCACCATAGCATCATCTCTGTTCCAAGTTGCATATTTCCCAATTTTCTGCTCTAGTGGTGCTTCTATGAGCACATGTTGCTTATCATGACCTTCAACAGTAACAAGAAAGGTTTGAGACCAACAGGAGTAATTGCTCTCATCCAACTTCACAATCGGAGCAAAAAATGAGCTTTTGTACACACCACTTTCTGCACCTTCCCCTAAGGAAACTTCTATCTCTTATGAGGAAGCCATAATACATTCACAACACAAGTAACTTCTCAAGATATCATAAATCACATATCTGAATTTCAATAACATAATATCCAGGGAATACACACCCTGTAATCTGCACACACGGTTCAAAATTCCATCAACACTTCAAAGGAGAATACACACCCCAAAATATCATCAAAATAGAGGAATACACACCTCTTTATATAGAGAGAGGTGAGGGAAAATTTATAACAAGAGTCTAACCATAAGAAATAAATAACAACACAACCCTCAACATAACATAACATTTGAGGATCAGTGGATTTAATCATCCAAATTCTAACGGCGCTTGGGCAAAATGATACGTAAAATACTCTAGTCAAACATTGATGTGCATAGAACATTAGATGAATCATTTCGATACAATAAACAAAAATATGTGCTTTTACCAACAAATATGTTGCTCAAATTTTAATGGCGCCAGGACATCAAGTCAATAGACAAAAAGATACTCTTCAATTAATGTTGAGATAATTCGTTTATTACTCTCTTTGTCTTATCATTTTCTATTTTATTTTGGTTATGCACTGTAATTTTCCAATACCTCTCCTCTATATAAAAAGATATTGGGTCCTTTTGAGAATTAGATTTAAATATTTCTTCCCACTTGACATCAAAGTGCGATGCTAGGTCGGGTTATGATATCCCATCAGAAAAAAAACCTCTGATACCTTAATACCCAAGGCCTCTCTCCCCCTCTCACTACCGCCACCTTCTCCCTCGTCACTGACAATCCAACAGCAATAGGTGGCGTAGGACCTCCAACATCTTTCAGCGGCACCCAGCAGTGATGTAACAATGACAGCAAGCCTCCACGGCGACGCAAGTTGTGCTGCTGGATGGCTGCTACCCACCGATGACAGCGCAAGGGAGGGTCCCTCCATGCGTGGGTGTGTTGGGCTTCCCCTCGACCCCAGCACACCCTACAACACTGAGTAGGAGACCTCGCCTTAGGGATGGATTCCAAATTGCTAGAACTGTAGATCTCTACACTTGAGGCCTAATCTATTGTTCTTCATGTTTTTTGTAATCTGAAAGTTTTTTCAGATCGACTGTTTGCCATATTTTCCAATCTACAAGGTGTGTCATGGCAAGTTATAGTTCTTCTGAAGTGACATCGAACATTGTTCCTAATTCTGGGGCCTATAAGAGCCCATTCTTTGGTCTGGTCACTAAGTTGGACGAGACCAATTATCCTAGATGATCTCAGATGTTCCTAATGACAATTGAAGGTAATGACAAGGAAAATATTTTGTTGAAGCCAGAGCCTACAGACAAGACGGGAAAGTACGCCACATGGAAGGACAACGTAATGATCAAAGCTTGGTTGATGAATTACATTATCCCACAGATTGGAGATGAGATCATGTATTATCCTACAGCCAAAACACTGTGGGACAGTCTCAGTGACACCTATTCACATGAGAACTCACCCCGAGTTTTTCATATCAGTCACAAGTTGTCCCAGTTGAAGCAAAAAGGATGATCTCTCTCCCAGTACTACTCTGCCCTTAAAGGGCTTCTGGAGAAATACAATGTGTGCAAGCTAGTTTGCACGTGTGCTAAACAGAGAGTACCGCAGAAAGGCAGTTGTTCATCAGTTCCTGTTAAGCCTTGGTCCAAAGTACACCGTTGCTCGATCTCAGATCCTTACCTTGTTAGGACTTCCTACCTTAGAGGAAGTCGAAAGTCGCCTGAGTCGTATTAATGTGACAGTACCACAGACGAGAGAGACTAACCAAGCGTCTGCCCTTACTACTATTGCTAGATAGGGTGGTAGGGAAGCACCTTCCACCTGTGGATGTGGGAGAGGACGTGGTGTCTCTAAGAGATCTCGCACCACTTGCACTTACTGTGGCAAAGTTGGCCATGTGGAGGCTTCCGACTGGGCCAAACACGAAAGACCTCCAATGGTTAACCAAGCCTCTGTGACTACTGAGGATACTACTGATGGTATGCCTTTTCCGAGGCCATGCTATGATGCCTTGCATCAGCGTCTCTCCCAACTAACTCAGAAGTCAGCCACATCTTCCACTGAGACTGTTGCCTTTGCCTCCTCATCAAGTATAAATATTTATGCAGAGGCTTCTACAGGTATGCCATGGTTAGTGGATTCTGGTGCTTTACACCATTTGTCAGGAGCTTAACGGTGCTTTGACAGATTACAATTTGTACCCCTTGGCAGGACAATGCAGGTTGCAGATGGTAGACATGCGTAAATTAGTAGTCAGGAGATGGCACTAACTCTCACTATGAGATTGCCTGTTAACTTTTATGTCCTTAATTTTTCATTAAATCTGTTAGTTGTCAATATGATACAAAGCAACTTTATTGTTGTGCTATATTTGATGAACTCGGATGCATATTTCAGGACAAATTGATAGTGAGGACGATTGATGGAGGGTATAAAGAGGGGGTGTATATCGCCTAGTCCAGACACCACTTGTTGCTACTTGCCAAGGTGATTCGAGTTCTGCTGCTGGGAGTGCCTTGCAGTGGTACCATCGCCTTAGTCATCCTTCTTTGGACAAGCTCAAACGCATCGCCCCACACATTTCAGCCACCACTGAGATCCATTGCGACACATGTTAGTTGGGAAAGCACCATAGATTGTCATTTCCTTCTAGTACTGGACCAGGGACTACTACAATGTTTCAGCTTTTCCATATGAACATCTGAGGCCCTAGTCGAATTCCTGACCAACAGGGACAGATATTATCTAATTGTTATAGATGATTTTTCCCGCCTGTCATGATTATCTTTGTTAAAGAATAAGTCCAATGTTGGACATGTGATTGAGAGCTTATTAGAAAAAAAGAGTCGATTTTTTGTTATGGCCAAAATTGTGCGATCTAATAATGCTCTGGAGTTTTACACTGCTAAATTGGCAAATTTTTACAAGTCTCATGGCATTATACATCAGACGTCCTACCCTCACACCTCACAGCAGAACGGGATGGCAAAAAGGAAACACAGACATTTATTAGATGTGGCTCATACTCTACTGATTCACCATTGTCTGCCACATTTATATTGGGGTGATGTCATGCTTACAGCCTGTTATCTTATTAATAGAATGTCGTCTTCTATGTTACACAAGCGGATCCCGTAGCATGTTTTATATCTTGATAGAGAGTTATTTCAACTACCTCCTCGAGTGTTTGGATGTGTTGCCTTTGTGCACTAACTGGGACCAAGAAGAAGCAAGTTAGTACCTAGAGCAGTGAAGTGTGTCTTCCTTGGCTATTCATGGACACAGAAGGGGTATCAGTGCTTTGATCCAGTGGTTCGAAGGCACTATGTAAGTACTTATGTTACCTTCCATAAATCAGTGACTTATTACTCTCTTGCAACATGACAGTTAGTTCCCGAGGCTAAGTTTGCCCTTATGTCAATTTCATCTGTGCCTTTGGATGAGTTTCCTACATCTGCGGTTGATCCTACACCTGACAATGGTAATCATACACCTGTCAGCAGTTCGATACCTGACAGTGGTACTAATGATCAGAGATTCAGGGATCCACCTATTACTTTTCAATTGCCAGTCACCTACAGGAAATGCACCCACCAATTCAAATACACCATCCTCCCCGAGTCAGGTATGTGTTGAGGTATTTGACAATGCTATGTCTAGTGGTGATTATGCAGAACCAGGTGATGGTATTCCAGATGATGACCTTCCTATTGCTATTAGGAAGGCTCCCCTTTCTTGTGCTTAGTATCATGTAACTAGAGCAACAACTACAACTAATCTAGGGACTACATTCGAGATCTTTCTAGAAACCTTGCTGCTACGAAGATACTTTCCACGTACCAGTAGGCCTTACTTGATCCAAAGTGGCGTACAACCAGGGAGGATAAGATGGTTGCACTTCGAAGCAAACAGACTTAAGAACTGACCTCTCTTGCTACTGGTGCTCGCTTGGTGGGATGTCATTGGGTCTCTACCCTAAAATACAACCCTAATGGGTCTATTTCAAAATACAAGGCTCGATTAGTGGCAAAAGGATTCACCCAGACGTACGAGGTGGATGTCTTTGATACTTTCACTTCGGTTGTTCACCTGTCGATAGTTTGGATATTCATTTCTGTTGCTACTCACAAGGACTAGATGCTTCACCAGCTCGATGTGAAGAATGCCTCTGGCGATCTTTAAGAGAAAGTATATATGTAACAGCCCCTAAGTTCGAAGTTCCGGGGGAGAGTGTATGCAGCTTGGAGAAAGCCATCTACAACCTTAAGCAGAGTCCGAGAACTTGGTTCCAAAAGCTCTCAAAGGTAGTGAAGAAGATGGGCTTGCAGTGATCTTCTTCAGACCATTCCTTTTTGTCAGGAGGACTAAAGGATTGTGGCATTACTTGTTTATGTTGATCTCATCATTACTGGTGATGACAAAGTCGGAGTAGTTGAGGTCAAGAGGTCCTTAGCTGAGCAGTTTGTTATACAGGACCTAGGTCAGCATCGGTATTTTCTGGGCATAGAGGTGGCTAAAAGCAAGCAAGGCATTGTACATTATCAATGCAAATATGCCTTAGATGTACTACGAGAGACAAGCATGCTGGGGTCTAAACCAACCAATATTCCTATAGATCCCAAGGTGCATCTTTATGATGAGCAAGCAGAACATGTTGACGAAAGAGCTTACAAGCAGCTTGTGGGAAAACTTCTGTACCTGACGATTACCATAACAGATATTACTTTGGTTGTAGGAAAGCTTAGCAATTTATGGAGAAATCAACTAAGCAAAATTGGCAGGTGCTTATATACCTGGAGAAGGCACCTAGACGTGGGATTCTGCTCTAGAAAGGATCTCCCATGACAGTAATTGGATATCCTGATGTTGACTATGTAGGGTGTGTTACTGATAGAAAATCCACTAATGGGTTCTGTACATTTGTGGCAGAAAATTTGGCTACCTAAAGGAACAAGAAACAGAGGGCTATTTTCTCGCTCCAGTGCTAAGTCAGAATATCAGGCGATGGCCCAGACACCTGCTGAGATGATTTGGGTGAGGTCTCTACTACGTGATTTGCATGTCCAGATTAAAGAGCCTACAAAAATGAGATGCAATAATCGCATAGCCACATATATAGCTGACAATCCTATGTTCCGTGAACGCACCAAGCATGTTGAGGTGGATTGCCACCATACTAGGGACCTAATTCAACGTGGGATGTTGCGTACTACATTTGTCGCATCTGAGGACCAAACAATTGATATCTTCACGAAGCCTCTTCCACGTTCAGCTTTCGATGACTGTTATTTCAAGCTAAGCATGATTGATATCTATGCTCTACCTTGAGCAAGAATGTTGAAATACTCCGTTTATTACTCCTTATCCTATTTTGGTATTTTCTATTTTATGTTCTACTGCACCGTAATTTTTTCAATACCTCTCCTATATATAAAGAGGTGTTGGTCTTTTTGAGAATTAAATTTGAACATTTCCTCCCACTATTAATAAACATGTTGCTAAACAAGGGTTGTTGTAATAGTCATGAAATTTATATAAGCATGGAAAACTCATGAAGTTTTCTTCTATCTAACATCAGGAACAACTTTGATAAACTCAATTTTCTAAGAGGACTAAAAATGGAGGCAAACAAATTATATGGTATTCACCTAATGTTCAAGACAACGAAGATAACTCGAATATAGGGAGCAACTCGAAATGGCAGAAAGGTAGCAGCACCAAAAGAAAGATAGACCAGTAGATCAACAACCAACAGCAGCAACAAGATGACCTGATAGGGAAAAAAAAGAAAGATCAGTGAACCTCTTAAAAGCACATCACAAAGCATCAAAAAAGGTTAGTTATACAAAATCTGCTATAAGATGCAAATTAACTATGATGGTTAGAACCACCAGTACATGTCAAACCTATCCTCTACATATCAAACAGCTGGAACGAATTATGCTGTCACGAAAAATTATCTAATAAATTAACAATAAGATTGCCTCTCCGGTGCGGAGAAGAGAGAAAAAAATGATATCAAGCAAAATATGGAAATTGTCACTATATTGCAAAACACTGGAAACGTCAAACAATTTTTTATTTTTGAAAGACGCTTTAAAAGAAAGGCAGGCAATTTATTCTTCATTCCTGCAATAAACAAGTGTCCATTATTTCCTTTGTATTCATATAGTTTACTTTTGCACTTTGTTGAGAAAAAAATGAAGCATCCATTCAACTATGAAATTCTAGGCCTCTATTTATAGAGGAGAGATCAAGGAAAAAGTGTAAACATACCCCTCAACAATATAAAATAAAATAAGCAAGCCAAACAATAAAAAAAATAAAAAAATAAGACAGATAAGACTCTCAACACCCTCCCTTAAGTTGAAGCATAGATGTCTATCATGCTAAGCTTGGAATAGCATCGATCAAAGGAGGATAGATGAAGGGCCTTGGTGAACATATTCACGGCTTGGTCTTCAGATGACACATGAAGAGTGCGAATGTACCCCTTCTAGATCATATCCCAAGTATAAAGGCAATCTACCTCCACATGTTTCGTCCTTTCATGGAAGATTGCATTGTTCACGATGAAGAGGGCTACCTTATAATCGCATTTCATCTCCATAGGGGCAAGCCTAGGAATAGTAAGATCCACAAGCATAGACCGAATCCACATAAGCTCAAAAGTGGTTTGGTACATCGCCTTATATTTAAACTCAGCACTTGATTTGGCTACTACGATTTGCTTTTGCTTCACCATGTAACCAGATTTCCTCCAGGTATAAAATCCTATGGTGGATTTTCTATCTTTCAGACACCCTACATAGTCCGCATCTATGTGTGCCGCTACACCTAAACCTCTATCTTCAGTAAACAGTAAGCCTTTCCCCAGTACAGACTTCAAGAGAATCATCATTGCAACATCCCAGTGTACTCGTCTTAGCTTATCAATGAATTTGCTGACTTTGCTCATTACAAGAGAGATGTCAGGTCACATAACCATAACATATAACAATTTTCCTACTAGACTCCTGAATTGCCTAGCATCAACCTATCCTAAGTGATCTTCGTAGAGGTGTATACTTGGATCTATAGAGAAAGAGGCAGGCTTGGCACCTACCATGCCTATCTCCTGAAGAAAATCCACCATATATTTTCTCTGGGTCAGAACTACTTGAAGTGCATTTCTGGCTACCTCAATCCCAACGACGTATCGAAGAAAGCCCAAGTCCTTTGCAACGAAGTGCTTAGCCAAGAACTCTTTTGTGGCCTTGATCCCTTGTGCATCGTCTTCAGTCAATATGATATCATCTACATAAACCAACATCACTCTGATCTCCTTGTCAGTTTTCCGCACAAAGAAAGAGTGATCAACAGTAGATCTTCTGAACCCAATCTTCTCACTAACTTCAAATAGCTTCTAAAATCATGCTCTTGGACTCTGCTTGAGCCCATAGATCACCTTGTATAGTTTGCAGACTTTGGTACACTCCCCATTAGACTCAAATCTAGGGGGTTGCTGCATATACACTTCCTCTTGTAAATCACCATAAAGGAGAGCATTCTTGACATTTAGCTGATAGAGTGGGTAATCCTTATGAATAGCTACAAAGATGAGAATACGAATTGTAGGAATCTGTGCCACAGGGGAGAAAGTGTCAAAATAGTCAATGCCATATGTCTAAGTGGATCCCTTCACTACCAGACAAGCTTTATATCTCTCAACAAACTTATCTGGATGATATTTTACGATAAAGATTCATTTGCATCCTACCATCACTACATCATTTTGAGGTTGAACGAGGCTCCAAGTTTGCCATCTCTTCCTCCATGGCTCGTCGCCCCTTTGGATCACAGAGTGCCTCCTAGTGGGTGGTAGGTGTCCAAAAAGTAAAGAAAGCAATAACAAACTATCGATATTGAGGAGTAAGACTTACCATAGACATGTACTTGAACATTGGATGCAAAGTATCGGACCTAGTGCCTTTTTGCAAAGCAATTGGCAAATCAACGTTAGCTTCCCCTTGATCATCTATCTCATCAGGCTCAAGCTCAATGTCTTTGGTTGTTGCGACCTCAAGTTGCGGAGGGATATCGAAACTTCCTTAAGCAACAGGAATGTGGGTCTCTACATCAGCAATTGTCGAATTCTCCTCAAGATTGGGAGGAACCAGTTCTGGATAAACCTCTGGAGGGGGTGGTTCCTCTTGATTCTGATGACAAATGAAGATCCTCTCATATAGGTTGTCAAGGCAACTACTCGACAGAGGTGTATCCTCAGGTGACCACCTCTAGGACACACGTGATAGTACAGGAATTAGAATGACACCTACACCTTCAGGTGCAAGCATGCTGATCTAAGAGCCAAATGTAGAATAATATATGGATAATTTCCAACATAAAGCATATGATTTGTACATAAAGGATGTAAAATTGTAATGGCGTTTGAAATATAAAATAGAAAATGTAAGTTCACAACCAAACAAATAAAGTATTATCAATGTTTTATCACAATGTAGACTTACTAAATATCTTCAAAAAAACATTACACCTACAGATATATATACATGCATACACACATATATACATGGTAAACAAGTCAGGTAAACGGGCAATTTTTCAAGCCCACATCCGTACCCATTCTAATTTTTAAATTAAAACCCTATACCCACCTCATTTATAAATGAGTCAAGTTTTGCCCCCTATAGTCGAGTCAGGTCAAGTCGGGTTTGGGTCAAGTAAACCCAAATTGCCATCCCCAGGACCAACTATGCACTATGGTTGCAATCAATTTTGAATGTGGTTTTGTACTAGTGTAGAACCAAGTGTGACAATACAATATTAATGCACAACTGATATGTACAATATCAAACAAGTAATATTGAAAGAAGCATGGTAAGGAGAGTAGAGGAAGAGTTAGTCGTAAGAGAGGGAAGGCAAAGCCACAGGTTTTGTGGTTGTTTGAGAGTTGAAGAGGCAACAGTTGGGAGATTGGAAGGTGCTTGTGATTCCCAAAGGGTGTGGAAGCATTGCAAACAAAAGAAGCCTAATTCGTTGGATCTAAACTCATATTATACATTGCCCAACACATAAACACGAGTTCGGTACTTGTGATTCTTGAAGGGTGTGAAAGCATTGTAGATGACAGAAGCTTGTTCCCCTAAGGCAGAGAAAAAATCTGACAAAAGGTGAAATTGTCAACCTCAATGTTGATGAAGGTGGGATCGCTCAAGATGCCTCTCCAGTTGATGGGGATTATGGCTAAATGTTGGTCATGCGCAGGTGCCAAAGGAAGAGGATTATGCCTGTTGTTTCACCAACATGCTCCAATGCCTCGATTCTAAACACCTCACCAAGCATTGCGTGTTTAAGGTCATATGCTCTACTCCAAAAAGGGCGACTGCATGAAGGATTGCCCTGTCGGAGACCACCATGAACCCAAGGTGGTCTCAACTAAGGAGAAAGTGCTTAGGGTTGCTCTTCTTAGTAGAGAAACCACCTTTGCCAAAGGCCAGCAAACCATCTACTCTATTGTGAATGGTAAACAGGAACATAGCTAAAGGGCTCAACCACCTCCTTGTCGACATGGAGGACCTCTTCCGCTAGTTAGTTGGCACGACTTGGCACCTTCATGGTGGGTTACTTGCTTTCAACATTGCAATGCTTCTCACCCTCTCCATCTGCCGAGAATCAACCACTCCAAAGTATCCTCCACGAGAGCATTGCTGCATGGCTGGGACTAGCAAGTGCCATCTTCAAAAGACAAAGCAACTAATTTGGAAGGCAAAGCGTTGCATGGAAATCCCTCAAATACATAATCTAGTGCAATGGAGTTGATGGAACGAGTCCTAAGCTTCCTTATCAAGTCCATTGATGTAGGCCTAAGGAGTGCCTCTCCCACCACCTCTGCATGTAGGGTCCCTACACCTTCCCTATCAAGCCTCCTATTGGATCTGAATTTGTTTCCGGGAACTACATCATAGTGTCATTATAACCCTCGCCCAATTCAAACTTCTCCCTGCTGCCTAGGACTTTGGGATATTGGAGGCGCTAAGGCGAACTCTTCTCAAACCAAGGCTACCCAACCCCCATGTGCTCAGCCCCTACAGGATCCCACTAATGGATCCCTTTCGCAACTTTGATTGTCTTTAAAGGCTACTTGTCACTCAATGACAACCAAGAACATAGCGAAGCTAGGACCCCTTGTATGGAGGGCTTGATGTAGTAACACCTCAGCCACCCTATAATCCTCCACCACCTAAAGATGTGTCACAGGTTGTGGTGTAATCTTCACTGTTACACTACCACTTGTCAGGTTTGTCATCCAAGTACCACCTCAAATTCAACATACATCGATGCAATCCCTTGACTGTTAACACTTCCTTCAAGGTTGGTGCTTCTTATATGGGTCCACCATCCCCTAATCGTGTCACTCCTTGTATGGCAATGTTGGAATGTCATATCCCCTCATTTGCAATGGTCCTGCGTAAAGACTCGATGACGTTGGGAGAAATCATGCAAACACCTATTTCCTGACTGGATCCAGCTACCAATCAACATCCCAAATCCAACTCGTGTGGGTATGATCTCTTAGACTTTTACGATGATTTCTCCTAATTTTTGGGGAGGATCCCCCTGTGGATAATTATTCTAATGCCACCTGTTCTCACTAGACGATGATGTCCATGATGGAAATTGAGCCTGCACTAATGGAACAAAGTAATTTTTCTATACAACCAAAGGATTCTTTACAAAAGCTCTCTTCCAAGCCAAATCTAGCACCCAAAACTCTTTCTGGATCCGTCTCCTCTTGGTATGGTATCTTAGCTTCTACTATTGATACAATTAATGATTTGTGAAAAGATGATCGTGTGCCGAAATTGATACCTAATGTGCCACACATCTTCTTGATTGCTGATATAGACTACAATTCTCCAATGGTCATCTTGCCCCCAACTATGTTGGAGCTGTAAACACCTCAATGTCCTCCAAAAGATAATACCATATGGAAAACTCAAGAGTCTCAAGTTGTATAAGAGTGGAGGCATGCAACCAGTTGACATGAGCTTAAGCATTTTGAGCTAGTTTATGACAAGTCCATCAACCCCTATGGCTCAACAATGTTAACTAGGTAACAACTGGGTGGCATGCTCAAAATGTGGCCTCAAGACATCATAGAATAGCATCAGAGCATAACTCTCCCCTAAAGGGCTACCCAAGAGGTAAAGCCACCACTAATAATGAAGGCTTGTAAGGAAAGTGCTACCTTTAAGGTGAAGCCACCACTACCACCAAGAGAGCAAGCGTAGGCTAGTGACAATGAGGACGTTGCCATCTTATAATGGGGGGAACATAAACACCTCAATGTCTAAGCACCAAAATATCCCCCAAAAAATAGTACTACATGGAAAGCTCAAAAGAGTCTCAAGTGATATATAAGGTTGGACATATGCGGATAATTAACAAGGGCTTAAACATTTTGAGCTGATTCATGGCAGGTCCATCGAGGCCTATGGCTTAACAATGCTAGCAAAGTAGTAGCCTCGTGGCGAGCTTAGGGTAGGATGTTGGGGCATCACAAGAGGCATTGCAAATCTGGGTGGTGAACACCCAGATCATGGTGGCATCTCTGTGATGCAAAGAGATGACAATTCCAAAAGGCTCCCCTCGTTATATTTGATGCCCATTCCTAACCTCAAATCTGGCTCGTAACGGCATGGTACTTCAATACCTTTCATTTTAGCTACTACTAACCATCTTTCTACTTCAATTACTAATGTTTCTTCCATTCGTGTGCTAGATAATGCAGATAGAATCCCAAAGTTAAAGGGAAACCATGATGAACACCAAGAGCCACATAATGATCATGGTCCAATCAGGTGTGCTATTGATCCCATGCTTGTCTCACATCAACATGGTTGTAGAAGATCGAACTCCTCATCACTTCCTCAGGTGATCGACCTAGGAGGGGAGGTCGGGATTGGTGTGGATTGTTAAGCACATCATGCTTATATTGCTCCACGAAGCCCAATTCCTTGAACCAAAATGGTCATGAAGAAGACAATGGCCAAGATCTCTAATCTACACAATATTGAAAGGTGCATTGCATGTAACAGGCTACAAATGGATGAGGTGGCTAGTAGGGTTGCTTCTCAAAGGAAATGAAGATTATGACTTGTAGTGTTAGAGGTTTAAGGGATGAGGACAGGGCAATCTTGGGAGATACATTAAAGATTGGAAAGCTGATATTTTGCTCCTGCAAGAAACAAAGCTAAAGGACCGTAGCCTCTAAACATGGAATAACATTGGTGGTGGGAGGCTCAATGAGTTTGAAGTCTTAAATTCTAATGGTAGATCCGATGGTCTCTTGATTGGTTAGAACAAGGATACCTTTCCTTTGAATGGTGTGACCAAATGCTCCTACTCAATTGTTGGATATCTCAAGAGAAAAAGTGATGACTTAAAGATTGGAAAGCTGATATTTTGCTCCTGCAAGAAACAAAGCTAAAGGACCGTAGCCTCTAAACATGGAATAACATTGGTGGTGGGAGGCTCAATGAGTTTGAAATCTTAAATTCTAATGGTAGATCCGATGGTCTCTTGATTGGTTAGAACAAGGATACCTTTCCTTTGAATGGTGTGACCAAATGCTCCTACTCAATTGTTGGATATCTCAAGAGAAAAAGTGATGACTTTATGTTCAAAGTTATTAATATTTATGACCTGTATGCTTTAGAAGATAAGCCTGCCTTCTAGTCCAAAGTTCTGGAGCTAGTGTCTGCGGAGGCTTGTATCTGTGCAAGGGACTCCAATTCTACCTTATGCTCTAAGGACCACCCAAGTAGCTTGCAGGGAAGGAACAAGAATGCTGATAATTTTGTAGATTGAATTTCTACTGTGGGGGTGGTAGAGCTAGAGGTTCCCAACTACAAATTCTCATAGAGAAGCTCTACTAACATGAGATCTTATTCCCATCTCAATAAATTCTTTGGCTCCATCAACTTCTCCGAGTGGTTCCTTCTAGCCTTTACACTTGGGGAAATCTCTACCAAGACAATTTTCTGATCATACAATGCTCAAGTGGGAATTGGGGGAGAAGACACACCTAGGCACATATTTCAAATTTGAAAGGTCATGACTCCTAGAGGATGTCTTCAAGGAGAAAGTGGAGTAGTAGTGGTAGGAGGTAATGCATAGGGCCACCCTATAAGAATGTACCACACGAAGGTCCAATATTTGTGTGATGAAATGCCAGAATAAAAGACGCAACTGCAAAAGTCCTACTCAAGGGTTATAGAAGAGACTCTAGCTGGTACATCTAGACTTGATCGCATTGAAGACAACTGCACAAGGAGAATGGGGAAAGGGCTGAACTTAGACAAAAAAATTCAGATGGAATATAAGACAAATGAAGTTGCATGGAGGCAGAGATCCAAGCAGATTTGGCTTAAAGAAGGCAATTCGAACGCTAGGTTCTTCCACTCCTTTGCAAAAGGCAGGAGGAAGATATATTGGATTCACTCAATCTCAGATGATCCGAAGACTCACATGGGCAGGCATGAGGTTGGCAAGGTGTTTGCTGATTTTTATCATTGACTATTCATGCAAGAGTAGGAGGCAATCTGGCATCTGGGGGGATATCAACCAAGGCATCTTCAAGATGAGGCTATTGCCTCGTTGGACCAACCATTCATGAAGTATGAGGTTTTGGGTGCGATTCATTCCTTGAAGCAACAAGGCACCCCCAATCCTGATAGTTTTCCCCTGCTCTTTTAAGTAATTCTACGCCATAAAGAAAGAGGAGGTCGTGACTATCTTTCAAGTGTTGACAATTGGTAACTGCTTTTACAATATCAATGGCTTCTTATTTATATTACCTAAGGAGGAATCAACAAAAACAATGACTTAAGACAAATGGTCCTCTCCCATTGCACTTATCTCATGGTTGCAACAAGGATACCCTCTTACGCCTGTGTTGTTTGTCCTAGAAGTAGACATCTTAGTAGGTGCTTGCTATGCTCTATATGAGGTTGGAGAAATTAGAGGATTTGGATCCAACAAGGATGGTATAACCATTCCTGTTCAACAATATGTTGACGACACAATCATTTTAGTTGAGGCCTTAGCCCTTGAGGCAGAAAATATCGGGCCTAAAGTAAATCTACAAAAGTCAAATTTCCTTCCTTTCGGTATATCACGGGACAGGGCCACAAAGTGTAGGGAAATTTAAGGGAACAACAATTGCAAGCACCTTTATGTTATTCCCAAGTCGTATTTGCACCAAGGATCGGATTCCCATCATTAAGAGGATAGAGAAGCAGTTATGGGGGTAGGCCTCTCGTCTACTTTCCAAAGGGGGTAGATTGGTACTCCTTTCTTTGGTTCTTTCCGCATTGCCTATCTATTTTTTTTCTTAAAGAATTGATTCTAGTATAAGGAGGTTTTTGTAAGCCTTTAGTAATGGTGACAATACAATTCCATTAGTTTCTTGGGAAGAGGTGTGCAAGCCTAAGGAGGCAAGTAGTTTGGAGGTCTTAAACCTCCAAGCAATGAATGATGTTATGCTCACCAAATGGGTCCTTCGCCTTATGGAGCCCAATTTCGTGTTTTGGAAGAGAATCCTTTGTGACTCTTACGATGACATGATTAAGATGTCAAAAGAAACAATGCTGCAAGTGCCTCACAATTTTGGGCGGCTTTGCAGAAGCTTTTGAGGAAGGTTCAACCACATTGTAGGAGCCTCATAGGTGATGGTACTAGTTTCCGATTCTGGGCTCCGCTTGTTCTCCTACTAGTATTATTGCCGAAATATAATGGCAGAATTGTCTACCAATCATCTGGCTACAATTGCAAATTGGTGACAATGGACTTTGCGCACCTCCCTTGCCTCAATCCCTCTCAAAAGCTAGAATGGATGGGTTTGTTCTATTGTTGCAGACCCTACATGACATTGCACCCATCCATGGTCATGATGGCTAGGTATAAAAGGATGGCCATTTCTCTATCCAAAAAGCATACCTCAAGTTCATGGAGGGCTTACCTCCCATTATCACAACATGGCAGCAAAGTCTATGAAAATCTAGAGACATAAAATACCTTTGAAGATGAAGTTTCTCCTTTGGTTGTCGAGGAGAGAGAGTGATTACCCATGTCCAAGGGTGCAAAAATCGATCTATGTAGCCGATTAATCGGCTGCATAATCGTATGTGATCCAAAAACAGGCAGAGTACCTATATTCGACCCTATAGTCAGTCTACCCGATTAATCGACCGATTATCCGATTAATCAACCAATTAATCATTCAAGTTTTAAGGTTTCAAATTTTTTTTTAAATTTTAAGGCTTCAAATTTTTTTTTAACTTTGATGCACGTGCAATGCACCCCCAAACCAAAATCCGACTAAACCTGATGCCTAAATGCACCCAACTAAACCCAACTTCTCCCATTATCCCAAGTTCCCAACGTATGAAAACCTCAACCCTAAGCAAAACTTTAGTTCCTGAGTCCCTCTTCTTGTCTCCTTTAGACTTATGATGCACCAATCTTAGTGTATTTGTCTTATTTTATGTGTTGTGATATTGATAGCTATTTGTTAGAAGCTATATTAAGAGAATATGTATATCAAAATAATAATATTAATATATATGTGATATTTCAATTCATGCATATGTATACTTGATATGTATAATGATATATATAATTATATTTAAAATTTTAAATATTAAAAAATAATGCACCGATTAATCACCCGCATATCGTATACTCCTTAGTCGATGACCTCACCGACTAAATACCGACTACCGATTTCTACAGGTATGCCCACGTCTCTAGAAAATGGGCACCTAAGGTAGATGCTGCATGTGTTCTTTGTGGGGATAGGGTGGAAGACCCTAGTCATCTTTACTTGCACCTTTACGAAGTGCTGCTAGGAAACGACCTCTACTTGGTCTATCAACTTTACTCCCCATTCCAACTGTCGGGCTAGCCTGCATTGGACCTTAGTAGATGGAGACATTATTAGATAGGCCTTTATCCTTCTTTGGTGTATTTGACTTGAGGGCAATAGGGCTATTTTTAGACTAGAAAGAACCTCAGTGGAGGGTGTCTTATTTAATTTTAATGTGCTCTGTGATTTCTGGTGTGCTTAGTTCCCCATTCTTTTAATGAGGAAATGGGTTTTTTCCATTTCCAAAAAAAAGTTCTTGAATGTTGTTGATGGACATGACAACAAGCATGCTCTTGCTGAGTTAGAGCCTACAGAAAAGATTGGACAGTATGATACTTGAAGGAAGGATAATACCATGGTTAAAGCATTGTTCATGAATACCACCAGTCAATGCATTGCCATTCAGATCAAGTATTACAACACTACTAAAAATATGTTCATTAAACATACTCACAGGATAAGAATGCCCACCATATTTTTTTAGCTCCATCATGAAATCGTTCATATGAGGTAGGATAGGAGGCCTCTAGCACAATACTATTCAGCTCCTAAGTATGCATTAAAGAGACTGAATGCTTATAACGTTGTTTGCTCGTTTGAATTACATAAGACATGGTAATAGGACCCAGACCAAAATAGGGGATTTTGTTGTTGGATTTGGTTCTAAGTATGAAGCATCCTAGTCCCAAATGCTCACACTTTTATGGTTAGTTGAACAGGCTTGCAGTCACTTTTGTCATCACCACATATGAAGCTGACATTTAACCATGTATGGAACAACCACCTGCAGACAAAGCAAGCAAGATTTGCAGGCCAAGCATGGGCAGTACGTGTGCATAGACAGGTTGCAGAATAAGGTGATGCACACAATTAACCATGTACAACAACATGCACATTAGTACAGAGAGAGAGGATCTTTATGTGATCAAAGGAAACCATGCAAACCAGCACGAAACAACACTAAAGCACAGTGATCTATCTTTGTTGCCCGACTATGATCCACCCATTGCCACTCAGAAGTACAGCACAGCAACCCAAACTATGATCCACATCGAGTTTCACAAGGAAGAAGTCCTCATAATGAGGATTGAATACCATGTGCAATGAACTATACAAATCAAAGCACGTTGACATAGGATTTCCATAGAAAACACAACACAACGAATGGGGAAAACCATAGTGGCACTCAACCAAAGGCAGCTAGGGTTACTTTTTTTCTAAAAATAGGAGGGGGGTCACAACAATGGATATGGATCCATCTCTAAGATCCACATACCGATGCATATATTTCAATCCTCCAGAGCTCTGCATTCTTTCTAAATTAATTGGGAAATTCATGGTGTCAACATTATGTATCATGCTTCTTTTTAAGTCCTTCAATTGAAAGGCTCGTTTCATATATACGTGTGTGTGTGTATGCATGTATGTACACACACGCACAGACATACATAGATGCCTACATGTGTATATGTATTTTCTTTGAAACGTTACATGCATACATGTACGCACGCACGTACGTACATACACGTGTGTGTGTGTGTGGATAGATAGATACACATGTATCATCTGCATGTATATACATATATACATCTATGTGTGTGTGTGTGTGTGTAGGTAGGTAAACTTATATGGAATCAGTGTAGGTTGATATCTCCACAATGCCACTTTAGAACTATAAGAATAAAATTTCAAAATGGTAGGGTGTTCCTACGTTCATATCTGGTCTGTTGTTTTAGATCTCCATATCAAGCAAGATCTTGAGCTAGCATGTGATTTTTTTTTGCTTCAAGAACGTCTAAAATATTTTTTGAAGTTCAGTATTTGATTTTAGAAAATACAATATGCAGTTTTTGTTTCTAGAAAATACAATGACTGTGCTCTATTGTATACTCTACTAATTAGAAAGCCAAATGCTCCAGAAGAAGCATGAGGCAAGGATAGACCTTTCCTCCAATTGGATACCTGAATAAAGGACACTGTCATTAATGAGCGACCAAGGCTAAATACAGGAAATAGCAATATATATATATATATATATATATATATGCGTGCATGCATACACACATGTGCAAGTAAGTCATACCTATATGCGTGCATTACATGCATGTGTGCATAGATACACACATGCATAGTGTGCACATAAATACATGAGCGAGGGAGAGCTAGCAAAAGGAATCAAGATAAATGAAATATCAAATTAGAGAGAGGTCGAGAGAGATACTCAAGACTTTCATCATCCCATTAGGTGTTTATATAAAAGATTAAAAGAACTTCAAGGAGTAACCTTTAGAATGTTCAAGTTATTCTTCCTGTAAAGTTGCAGACCTTCGTACAAAATGGGAAAAAATGTATCGGTGAATAGTATGAGTAGAGTCACCACCTGCATTAGGCAATGCCATTAATTATCAAGCATAAACATCAACATTGAAATATCTATTGTCAAGTTGAAATGTTGAAATGATGTGTCGTATGTTATCTTTCACAAAATAATTAGGGTTATTTACACAAATGCCAAGACAAACGTTTTGCTATTATATAAATACAACTATGAAGCTTATATTTACATATATGCCACTAAAAAAATGTCCTCATTACCAACAACACCATTGGGTTAATGTGAGGTTAGACGTTCGTTATAGTGAAGAGCAAGAAGGTGAAAAAGCAAATGTAAGGTGGAAAAGTGGTGAAGCACCTTCCTTGAACGTGTTGAATGAGTTTTCAAGGTATTTTGGTCCCATGGTTGAAGGAAGCAAAGACCGAGATAGATGGTAAAGGAGGTAGAAGAAAGAAGCGAGATGGAGAGGAAGGGAATGGCATTCGCCTAGGTCTAGGATACAATATAGGGACAAAGACGCCTACTCTCTAATGTTTTCAATCAAAAATAGCAAGTAATGTAGATAGAGCTTAGTTGAAAAGAATGAAACTACAAGCCCTACCTCTCTTTATATAGAGAAAGAGGTGATTGCAAAATTACATAACACCATAAGAAAAGAAAATATAATAAATACACCACAAGAATGATAGAGTATTCAACATGATTCTCTTGGTCCACATCCCCTTCTATGCATTACCCACCATCCAGTCCTCCGAAATCCAGCCTCCCATATTCTGAGAAATCAGATTTTGACCTCCTTGAAATAGATTTGCAATGAAAAGATTAAAAGATTCATTTTAATCTTCTGGCTTGGCTTGAGTATTTGTGGGCCAAATGAAAGTTTTCATCAGAAGGGGAATACACTCGTGTGGTGATGGATGTGGAATACATGCCATTCTTGTTGCTGATGCCCTGTATTATGTACATCATTTTCATTGTCATGTTTGTGGTCTTTTACCAAAAGTCAGGTCATCATCACATGCTTTGACCCATTTGACAATATAAAAGGACATAGGATCCGTCTTATCTTGGCCAAGGTTCGAAATGCCGATTTCGTTGCCGTGTCGATGAAATTCCAAGTGTGCATTTCGAGGGCATGCCGTGGAAATACCCATTTTTCGATGGGCATGCCAATGAGCATGCCGATGCATACCGACAAAAATAGCAAAAATAATTAAAAAAACCAACAGCAACCTCGGCATGGACACCAATTTTGCCAGCATGCCGACAATGCCGACGGCATGCCGACGATATCCCTATAAATCGACATTTTATTCATGTCGGCACGACCCTTGCTCGGAAATGGCCTTGCCAACGGCATGCCGTCGGCATTTAAATCAATGATCTTGGCAAATATGCCAAGTTTCTGTCTGAGATCTTTGGATTAATCTAACCAGATCAGGGCTTACAATCAAGCAAACAACAACTAATCCAGTAGTCACAAGTGTACTAGAGTGAGGGACCAAGATCAAAAGAAGGTTAACAATTACAGGAACATGATCAAAGCACTTATTTGCAGTGTTGAATGGATTAGAGAGAATCTGGAAGCACAATCGTGATTAGCATTTAGGCAAGGGACATCTGGAACTAGGCTTGGCTTCTCTGATCATGATTGTTGATCCATAGCTTACCTGATGTTGCATAAGCTACACAGTGACTTAAAAATTGTGGGGAGATTGGGAGCAGAAGGGTTAGGTTGAGGAGGAATCAACTATCAGAATTGGGGTTTTTAGAAAATGAAGGACACAAGCAATCACTTGAAAAGCACATTTAATAACAGGATTTACATGGAAAACCCTTCTCAATGGAAGCAAAAAACCATGGGAACATTATATCCCTAGGCCTCTCACATGAGACTAGGGTTTTCTTGACTAAAGAAAAAAAAGAGGATGGGTGTTACAAATAGGTATGACTCAGGATATTTGGACCATACCTGAAGGTCCATATAGCTGTTTACATTACTCAACAGGCTTGTTGAAACCTAGGATAATACCATTAAATGAATTGCAATGAGGACCTTAGGCTCAAGGTGAGGATCAAAGTAGCTTTAAGGAATTTCAGGTAGTCAAGTCCCGACAAAGGAGATAGCAGGGGGATTGAATCTTGTACTGGGGCTTTGCCTTTAATTAGAAATAAGAAGGCCCTCATTAGCTTTGGTAACATAACATGAAGAAACAAGTGTCTCTTTTGATTCTGAAATTTGGCAAACTGCAAGTCAAGGGAGAGAACCTTGACGAAATCCCTAGAATACCTTTGGTTTCTGTTCCATTCTCCCAAGCTTCTTCAAGTCACCAATATGATAGGTCCACAACCGAGTTGCCCTTTACTAGATAGTTTGGTTCTAAATTTAAATAATTGTGTGTATGGGTGGTCCGAAATATTTATTCACAAGAAGGAATGTGTTGAGTTTGACTTGATAGAGGCCCTTCCACATGAGGAATCAGCAGCCCCTATTCTCACGATAGGGAAGAGAAGAGAGGGAGTTGTATGGTTGGAAGAATTATTTCTTTAACTCAAAGATAAAAGGATTATAAAGACTCTCTTTTATACGGAGAACACATCACAATCCTTTAAAATAAGAAACAAAACCATTCCTAATCTAATCAAATCTTCTAAAAATAAGAAAGATAAAATCCTCTAAAATAAACTTTCTAAAACTAAATCTACCAAACTAAAGACCACCAAACTAGACCACAAAATATATCAAAAATTTCATAGAGCCAGCGCCCCTTTGGGTGCCCAGTAGACTGCCATGTGGCACTTTTATTCCCAATAGTACGTAACAAATGCAAGGGAAGCTAAAATTCTATAATTTTGTACAAGGTTGACATCTATGATTACTTGTGTTTTTACATAAATGCCATTAATTTTTTTTTATATTAATTTCCATCACAATTTTCATGGGTACAAAGATGCCATTGTAAAGTTGGCTTTCACAAAAAAAATGAAGCACGTTGAGTACTCTCTATTATTCTTGTGGTGTGTTTATTATATTTTCTTTTTTGATGGAGTTGTTACGTAATTTTGCACTCACCTCTCTATATATATATAAAGAAAGGTAAGGCTTGACAATAAGACAAGAAATTCCATTCTTTTCAACTTGGTATCAGTCCTAGATCGAGGGCTAATACCTTTCTTGATCCTCATCTCCTTTTCTTTCTTCCACATAAAAAAACACTAGAGCCTCCCTTGGGCTTTTTCCTGCCGCCGCCAGCCACCAAGCTGGTTGGAAGGCCTCTGTTGCGCCTCCTCCCTCCCAAGAAGACTCGCCAGTATAACATAGGAATGTAGTGCACCCCCCTCATCGATCCATATCCTCGTTGCAACGTCGTGTCAGGCACCACAACACCGCCAGGGGAGGCCGTCGCCAGCAACGCCACTCATAGCATCGCAAGGAGGCCACCGACTACAGCATCGCCCAGCCGTGCCCTGGGCCACCGCGGGGTCTATTGTGGTGAGGGACGCCAGCAGGGACTGTAGTAGTGCCTACTGCAATACCAAGGTTTGACATATCGATAATATATCACCGATGTATCATCAATATCGGGGGATATCAGCGATATATCACCAAAAACAAAGGACTGCAGTTCAATTTTTCCCTTAAAGTAGCATATGTGATAGATATGGGGGGTATGTCGATCACATATCTTTGTCTACTTGTGCAACTCACACGAACATGCATTCTTTTCATTTCTTTTTTTGTCCCCTACCCTGTATGACTCGCATGGACACATGATTTGCTAACAAACTAAATTATAAAAAATCCATAATATATTAACCGATGAGTTGCTCCACACCTTCGTCAAGTTGCTATAAAAATTTATCTCAGGCGGCCATCTGCACGAGGCTGTGAAAGAAATTAGAGTACCTTCAACCTGATTCACTCACAAAGAAGAAATCACCTCAGCAGTGACAAGTTGATGGACTTGGCATCCATGCACTACAACATCAAATTAAAGATGAAGCATGTACAGAAATGAGAAAATAAGAAAGAATATATGGACCCAATAGATGTGACTTACCTTTTTGGAGACATAGAAGAGGGAGATGTTTTACAAGAATGGTTGAATAGCAACGAAAAATCATTGCTTGACAAAAATTATGGACTCGATCTAGAGATAGCATAGAGAATTGGGGCAGATGTATCTGAATTTAAGCGCAGTAGATCTGGCACATGTGTAATCCGTAGTCTTGAAACTGATAAGAGTCCAAAGGAAGATTCGCCACCTTCAAAAGGAATACAAAATGATAATGATGATGATGGAGATGATGATGCAGTGATGGTTGACGAGTCATAGGCAGAAAGTAGTGGTGGAGGAGATGAGGGATATCATCATCAAGGTCCTAGTAGAGAGGATGCCCAACATGAATACACGTAAAGATATACAAATATACAAAAAGACCCCATGCCAAGTCCACCTTGTGACTATGATGCAGGGACAGGGTATGGATATGCCTCAGGCCATTCTATGATGTCCATCAATGAATTAAGTTCATCAATGGATCCCTTAATCTGACGGCGGAATCAATCTTTGGAGGTGGCCCGAGATCATCATCAAGTTACTATGGTGGCTACGAATCTCGTTATACCAACTCTCAGTACCAACCCTACGATGAGGCGCAAAGTTCATCTAATTACTTCCCCAACTATACCAGCCCTCTATCTTATTATGGTTGCTCCTATGAGTATGATGGTCACTATAGTGAATACCCAAAGTAATCATGCATCTGCAAGTTATGTCTATGAGATATTCCCCAAGTATTTTGCATTTCAAGGTCCTCAACCATTTTCTTATCAACATTCCTACTTTGTTGCACCACTTCCTCCTTGACCACTATGAAGTTCATCAATGAGACAGTGTGAACCTTGTGAATCGTCAGGTTCTACATTGAAACGAGGTAGTTCTACCGGGTCCACAAATTCAAGAGAACATCAAGATGAGTCTACTCAGGGTAAATCTAGAACTAGAAGCAAAAGCAGCTCATCCGACAGTCAGTCAATATCCACGTCCTAGAATACTTCTATATTGCAGTGATGAAGACTATCAATGATACATCAATTAATATAATACTCGATACAGCTACATGACGTGGGAGTCATACTATGAATATATTAGACCGCTATGAATAAAGGAAGATATCGTAAGAGAGGTATCGAGCCAGATCGAAGCTCAACTTAGTATGATTTGGTGGCCTTCGCTACTACTTCCGTGTTTGGTGTAGTCTATTGATACTTTAACCCTATTAATATTTTATTTCTTCTAGTGAGTATTATTGCTATGAATATTTTTCAATTATTATCATGTTATGTACACTTTCTTTTTAATATACAACTTTGTCAATATACGATTAGTCCATTTATATTATGTTTTCATTCAAAATTTATGATTTTCACCTTCTAAGCATTTTTTCATGAAGTACTAGTTATTGAAACGTTAATTTTCATCATATTTATGACACTTTGAGACATTTTGAACCTTTTTGAGTGATTTCCCCAAAATTCATTGATATCAGCATTACTTCCCCAATATATCTCTTTTTCAACTTATCGATACAGCATCAATATTGATATTTAAATCCTTATGCAACACTTGGTGATCTAATCTGGGGTCTTACTGGCCTGGTCTACATCTAAATCTATTCCCTATGACCTTAGATATTTATTTTATCTACATCCTTATGGTCTGAAATTGCTATTGAAGTTGGTTTTGGGTGGGCTTGTGGTTGTGTGTTGGCTTCCTCCTCTTGTCAAATGGCCTCTTCTTCCTCAGGATCGACACTGGATACATCAATGGAGACAAGGGCTTATAAGAGCCCATTCTTTGGTCCGATGATCAAATTAGATGAGACCAACTATCCACGATGGTCGCAAGCATTTTTTATGATAGTAAAATGCCATAGGAAGGAGTACATATTGACTCAACCAAAGCTCACACCTAGGATGGATGCCTAGGAGAAGAATAACGCAAATGTTATGGTTTGGATTATGAATTGCCTTATGCCTAGAATAGGAGATGAGATCATGTATTATCCCACTGTGAAGACAATGTGGAAAAGTCTTCACAAGACATGCTCCCAGGAGAAGAATTCTGCTCTTGTTTTCCAGATCTATCATGACTTATTGCAGATGTGCCAAGAAGGGAAGTCTCTTACTCAGTACTACTCGGCCATGAAGGGCCTTTTGGAGAAACATAATGCCTACCGCCCTGCCTGCACTTGTCCTTCTCAAAGAGATTACAAGAGAGAGTTAGCAGTATCTCTCTTTTTGTCATGGCTTGGTCCATATTACACTGTTGCTCATTCTCATATTTTGACCGTGTCTAAGCTTCCATCCATGGAGATTACATATAGTCGTCTGAGTCGCATTGCGATGCAACTTCTCGCATATGATACTACTAGGTAGACCTCTGCCCTTGTTGTTCCGAGGCATGGCAGAGGTGCTCCCTCCACTAGTGGACAAGGACATGGGCGTGGACGTGGCTGTGGATTTGGAGGTTGCGCTAACACTACTTGCACCTACTGTGGGAAGTTGGGCAATTCTGAGGACAGATGTTGGACCAAGCATGGCAAACCTGCTTTTGCCAATTAGGCAGTGGATGCAACTACGATGGTGCTCAAATAACTTAAAAAGGCACCAAGACAAGGCCTCCTTTTCACTAAAGGAGCATCTACGACAATGGTTAGATATTCTGATGCGGATTATGTAGGTAGCCATAATGACAGGAAGTCCACTACAGGATTTTGTATATATGTTGCAGGGAATTTGGTGACCTGGAAGATCAAGAAGCGGACAGGTGCTTCCAAATCTAGTGCAGAGTATGAGTACAAAGCTATGACTCAGACGTCTGCAGAGATGATGTGGATAAAAGCCCTACTGACCGATCTGCACATACAAATTGATGGTACAATGGAAATGCAGTGTGATAACCAAGTTGCCACTAGGGATGCAAGTTTTGGTAAACCCAAACCGAACCCAACTCAACCCGACCTGAAAAAAATGGGTAAAACCCAACCCGAACCCGATCTAGTTCGGGTATGGGTTTTATCCAAAAAGACCTGACTGGGTATGGGTATGGATCTATACCCAATTACCCGACCCGAGTACGCAAACAAAATCCCCATTTACCCAAGATATATAAGTCTTCCTCTAAGTCTCTCATTCCCCGAGCCCTAATCTCCCTCATAATTCCTTTTATGATTTTGAAGGTTGGGAGTACTTTTGAAGCTTCCATTGAATATTTATTTTAGGGATGTGGATCTTTTATTTGAAATGTATGTCTTTCGTCTTTCTTTGTATTTTTTATTTTTTGCTTTTGATATATTCCCCTTGAAGGACTCTTTTTGTAACAATTTCAATAGGAATTAATCAAATTTGAGTAACTTGAGTCCATATATTTCGAGCTTGTTAAAAGCAAACAATTGATAAATCGTGTTATAGATTTCTTTTCTTCTTTAGGTCTAATTTGGGTACGATGTGATTGTAAGATCAATTTATAAATGGATACCCGATGGATAGATGGACATGGGTATGGGTTTGAATTTTTGTACCCAATAGGTCAATGGATAGGATATGAGTATGAATTTTGTAAATGGGTATGGGTATGGGTTTAGCAAAACCCGACCCGAAGCCAACCTGTTTGCATCTCTAGTTATCACATATATTGCAAACAGTCCTATGTTTCAAGAACGCACCAAGCACGTGGAGGTAGATTGCCATTATACCAGAGACTTGATCCAGAAGGGATTTATCTTCACCACCCTGGTGGTTTCAGAGGCTCAGACAGCGGATATATTTACCAAGGCATTTACAAAGTCCTCCTTTGATACTTGTGTAACAAAGATAAGCATGGTAGACATCTATACTCCATCTTGAGAGGAAATGTTGAGTACTCTTTATTATTTTTTTTAAAAAAGCGAAAGGCGATTATCCGAATGATAACCACCCAAATTCATTTCATTCCAGAAAAATCGATTTACATCAGAGTTTACAAGAAAAATTCTCAGAACACCACCTAGGAAGAAATGGATGAAACAAAGTTCTCAACATAGGATCTCTTCTCCCTAAAAAGAACCCCATTTCTCCCAAGCCAAACACCCCATAGGACCACCAAAACCTTAGCCCTATCCTTTTTGGATCTAAAGATGATCCCTCCACCGTGGGCATTGCCTCTGTGGAACGAAGACTAAAAGCTAACTACATCCCAATGGGCAATCCAATCGATCCCCATCCTCTTCCAAACCTGCATTACAAACGAACAGTGAAAGAAAAGGAGTTGGATGTCTTCCTTGGCTCCATCACAAAGGGGACACATCAAAGTCATCAAACTGGGTCCATCATGCTCTCCACCGGAGTACTCTTTATTATTCTTGTGGTGTGTTTAATATATTTTCTTGGAATTTTTAGGTAAATGCCATTAAATTTTTGAAATTACTTAAATGTCATTCACTTCACTATATTGCCAATTATGCCATTGAAAAAGTCACGCCGCTTCCGTATTTGTCACTCAGTTAGTCATAGCCATTAAACTCAACAGTTTTAAACTGAAATATAATAAAATTTTATTTGTTAGTCCTCCAAATTTATTTGTTAGTCCTCAATTTTTTAATTTTCAATCCCCTCCCCCCCCCCCCCCCCCCCCACTTCACCTCCCTCCAATCTCCGACCACCCCCTCTGCCCCCTCTCTCCGACAATCTCGCCATCCAAGGCATCGATGATGTCGATCCCACCACCGCCTCCGGTTGCCACCCTATAGCCCCGAAGAGGAAGAGGTCGAGGTGGTACATTTCAGACCAAAATCGTTATATTTAACGACTGACTACCGGAGTGGTAAATATTAAAATAACGTGGCATTTTCAATAGCATAACTAACAATATAGTGAAATAAATGGCATTTAAGTAATTTCAAAAAATTTTAATGGCACTCATGAAAAAATCTCTATTTTCTTTTCTTATGGAGTTGTTATGCAATTTTGCACCCATCTCTCTCTCTATATAAAGAGAGGTAGGTTTTGAAAATTAGACAGGAAGTTTCATGCTTTTCAACTAATCATGAGCTAGAGGGCTAAGGGTAGCATAGTTGGTGCAGTCCATCTCCATAAGTCCCTCCCTGTGAGAGGTGCGTGGGTTCGTAACCCCACAGCATGCCCATACTCGCACAGGACTGTGGGGGTGGCGGTGGCCACTATGTCGCCCCATCCAGCCAGCCGAGGCTTGCGTCGAGGTACGGTTACACCAATAGTCTTGGGTTATCAAAAAAAAAAAAAAAGGCTAATCATGAGCAAAAGATGTTATCATCCTCATTAGGAACTCCTCAATTTCAAATATGTTGAAATGTTTCTTTGACATGCAGGTGTTGGTGAAATTCCATTTAAACCACGGCAAGTAATCGCAACTCTGTCCACATGTATTTCTTCTTAGACAAGTTGATCAAGACTCAAAGTGCACTCATTAAGAATTTCTATATTTTAGAATAGTGGTTGTAGTCTAATAATAACTTACTGTAATCATACTTCATCAATTTCCTGGTAATCAAGTCTTACAAACCTTGCATGCCCCAAATGTCAACCACAAGGAAGTTGGAATATGTATTTTCACTTGAGAGAAGGGGTATCTCAAATCAAGTTCTCAAGGCCAGAATCATAATTATCAAAGCAACAGCGCTCATTGGACCAACAAACAGGCACTAATAATAAAGTAAATTAACCCTCACATTGGAACCTGTTCAAGAAAGGAAACCTGATTCAAAAGTCAATCAATTGTCAGATGGGACTCGTGGTTGTGATTAAGTTTGTGTATGCATATGGAAAGCCAATCCAAAGAAAACCCAAACATAGATTGTGTGGAGATTTCGATAACTAGAAAACTTTATTCTAAATCTCAAAGAAAGTAAATAGAGTTGATCTCTTTATATGGAGAAGGATTAATCCTAATCTTAAACATGAAAACAAATCAAAGCCTAACAAATCAAAACATATCTCTACAATTTGGAAAAAGATAAACATAGAAATAAATAATTCTACTTTCCTAAATACTATTTTTTAAATTATCTCTAAGACTCTCCCCCAAGTTTGAGCATATGACGCTCAACTTGTAGTAGTGCAACAGGAGAGCTCCTCTCATCTAGTGCAGTCCAAGGTTGGAGCTGGCAAGCAGGCGTGTAGGCAGATAGGCACGTAGACACTTTGGCATGTAGACAAATCTTCAAGCATGTAGGCAATAATCTCTTCACCGGTGAATACCTAACTCCCTTGGTGTTAGAACAAAAAATTGACCTTAAGACTTTTAGTCAGGAGATGATCCCAAGCACTGATACTAATACGGCAAACGATACCAAGCACAAAGACTAATACAAAAGATGATCTCAAGCATTGAGACAGATACAGGAGACGATCCCAAGCACTGAGACTGATACAGGAGACGATCCCAAGCACTGATACCGATACGGGAGACGATCCCAAACATTGATAGCTGCTTACACCAGCAAAAAATTCTTTTCACTACGAAAAGACAAAATTGACATAAGCCATTTATTAATGGGGCTGCAAGCGTGGCTCAATTACCCCACTACCCATCGACATCTTCAGCGTCAATCATGTGGCTCGAGGTTTCAATAAAGTCCTTCAAGCCAAATGCAAATAGTACTTTTACGACATCGATAGAGATCGCAACTGCAGCTGTTGAGATTTTGGCCTTCGTAGTTACCGTCGAAGTCTCTCCGTCCGCCATCACAACCAAAATCTTGTCAACCAGAGAGGTCAGAAACCAGTTGAAAAGATGACAAAACTATTAAACCAATTCAAAATCAATTTGGTGATCCGATTTATTACCTCACGCTGTGTCACCCAATCATGCAGCAGGCTATGCCACGTGATAGGGACCCACAATCATTGATTTAAATGCCGCCGGCATGTCGTCGGCAAGGCCATTTCTGGAAGGGGGTCGTGCCGACATGAACATGTTGTCGATTTACAGGTGTGCCGCTGGCATGCCGATGAATTTCGCCGACATGCCGATCGGCGCTGCGAGCGGTTTGAAATGCAGGTGCTAGAGATTCGGAAGGGCTAAAATCTGAAATAGGGGGGCTTAGTCAAGGGATGAAATTCGAAAATTGGGAGACTGTCACACACTCAAAAAGAGCGGTTTGAATGCAGGAGTAGGAGATTCGAAACTGGGAATGTGGGGGGGCTGAAATGACACACACACACGATGATTAACTTAACTAGAGACACTCAAGCTTTCCAAGTAGACACACACTTCATTTTGAGTATTTATGTGATTTTCTATTACATTTTGAGTATTTATGTGATTTTTTATTTCATTTTGAGTATTTATGTGATTTTCTGTCGACATGTTATCGGCATGCCCTCGGCATTCCCACGACGTGCCCTCTGCATGCCCATCGGCATGGCAATCGAAAAACGGGCATTTCCACGGCATGGCCCACGAAATGTACACTTAAAATTTTGTCGACACGGCGTCGAAATCGGCATTTTGAACCTTGCCCACAATGTAGGACTAATTTAATCCCCTTTGCCTAGCACCACATCGGAGATAAGCCAAGTTTCATTGCTTAGCGATGCTTCAAGTGAGATAATAATCGACGTAGAGAGTAGAACCGAGATAAAATCTCAACAATAGAGCGGCATATGTGTCGCAAATATGAGCCAAGGGCGTAAAGCACATGCCCCAAGGCAAAGGAGGGCCGGCGGCACCCTTAGGTTAAGGTAGAGCACATTGGGGTCATAGGATGGACTCCTGATACGATATAAAGATTTTGATAACTAGAAAACTTTACTCCGAATCTCAAAGAAAGCAAATAAAGTTAGTCCCTTTATAGAGAAGGATCAATTCTAATCCTAATCATGATCTTACACGTGGAAATAAATCAAATCATAACAAATCAAAACGTAACCCTGTATTTTGGAAAGAAATAAACA
Organism: Thalassia testudinum; assembly: GCA_037157565.1. Taxonomy (NCBI): domain Eukaryota; kingdom Viridiplantae; phylum Streptophyta; class Magnoliopsida; order Alismatales; family Hydrocharitaceae; genus Thalassia; species Thalassia testudinum. The sequence goes on along the minus strand of JAZHRO010000077.1, from coordinate 13,303,652 downwards.
TAAAAAGAGACAATTCTACTTCATTAAATACTATTTCCTAAATTATCTCTAATAGATTGTGTTGTGTTACGTTATTCATTAAGGGTCTTTATGTCTTTTATTATTTTGATTGGGATTTATGTCATAATTTTTCCCTCCCCTTTCTATATAAAGAGGTATAAGGATGACTTAGTAATATGATGTTTCATTTTCTTTAACTTGATATCAAAACCAAATTGAAGACTCCACCAACAAACCTTAACCCTACCTCAAAACCCACCCTCGCGCCACCGCCAACAACCAGCGCAGCTGGCCAGCGACAACCACCGTCAATTGCCAGGCCTCACCAGCGATAGCCAACCACCGCCATCAGGGTAGCAACCAATCGTCGCCACCAACGCCAGCAACGCAAGCAACAACCGACCAACGGCAATGCCGCCCCTCTCACCACCCTCTAGAGAGCGAAAGGGGGGTACAGCATCCGCCAGAGGCGTCCCTCTCCCCGTTAGGCAGTAGGGGGAGGGGCTAATTAGCCCATCAACAGCTTCGGAAGGTCTTGGAACTTGGGTATGGTGTTTCACTAAGGTTTAGGGCTTTCCAGAAGATCTTTGGATGATTTTTCGTTGATGGTTTGATGAAATCAATGTTTTTGACGCTTGTTTGGGGTGTGTATTCCCCTTGTTGATGCATTATTGGGGTATGTATTCCCCTTGATTGGATATTGCTTGTTGGATCCAAGTGTGAGCGAACTTGTGGGGTGTGTATTCCCCTATTTTGTTAGGAATTCAAATCTGTGTCAAGATATTTGTGGTGTATGATCACTATGGCCTCATCATCGTCAAAGATCGGAGTGACATCAGAACAGACAGGAGAGAGTGTGGTCTACAAAAATCCATATGCGGATTATGCATACAGACAGGAGAGAAAGGCACCTATATCTGTTGTTGCATGCTCATATGCGGATTATGCAGGTGATGTTGGTGACAGGCAGTCTACTACTGGTTTCTATACCTTTGTAGCTGGGAACTTGGTAACCTAGAGAAGCAAGAAACAAAATGTTGTTTCACGTTCTAGTGCTGAGTCTGAGTACAGGGCCATGGCACATACTACAGCTAAGATGATATGGATCAGGTCTCTGTTACGAGATCTTCATGTTAATGTTTAGGAACCTATGGAGATGCATTGTGACAATCAGGCTGCCATCTACATTGTAAACAATCCTATGTTCCATGAGAGAACAAAACATGTAGAAGTGGATTGTCATTACACCAGGAGTTTGATTCAATAGGATTTACTTCGTACTACTTGTCTTGCCTCCTCAGACCAGACTGCTGACATGTTTACCAAACCGTTGTCTCGCCCTCAGTTTGAGAAGTGTAGAAACAAGCTGAGCATGATGGATATATATACTCCAACTTGAGGGGGAGTATTAAGCTATGAGTTATGTTTTCGTTGTAACGGGTGTTTTATTATTTTTATTTTAGTAGTAAGTTTATGATGTAACTTTTCCATCACCTATATAGAGGTGTAAGGACTAGGTAAACTAAGAAGGTTCATTTTCTTCAACTCCTATAGATCTTAAGGTACACCTCTTTGATGATACTGTGAAGTTAAGAGATAAGAAGGCTTATCGACAGCTGGTGGGGAAACTAGTATATCTGACTGTTACTAGGCTAGATATTAGTCTTACAGTAGGCAAATTAAATCAGTTCCTAGAAAAACCTACTGATGATCATTGGCAGGCCGTGATGCAGGTGATGAGGTACATCAAAGGATGTCCAGGTAGAGGCATCCTCTTCCAGAAGAACGCTCCTATGTTTATTATTGCCTACTCAGATGTAGATTATACAGGGGATGTTGGAGACAGGAGATTTACGATTGGCTTTTGTACTTTTGTAGCTGGAAATTTGGTAACCTGGAGTAGCAAGAAACAAATTGTTGTTTCACGCTCCAGTGCTGAATCTAAGTACCGTACCATGGCAAATACTGCAACTAAGATCATATGGATAAGATCTTTGTTGCGAGATCTTCATGTTACTCTTTAGGAGCCAATGGAAATGTATTGTGACAACCAAGCTGCAACATACATTGACAACAATCCAATGTTCCACGAGAGAACTAAACATGTGAAAGTGCATTGTCATTACACCAGGAGCTTGACTCAGTAGGGTCTGCTTCACACTACTTGCCTTGTATCTTCAAACCAGATTGCAAGCATGTTTACTAAGCCATTATCTCGCCCTCTATTTGAGAAGTGCAGAAACAAGCTAAACATAATGGATATATATGCTCCAACTTAAGGGAGAGTGTTGCGTTACATTATTTGTTGAGAGTATTTATGTGTTTTATTATTTTTATTAAACTTATGTCATAATTTTTCCATCACCTCTCTCTATATAAAGAGGTATAAGAATGACTTAATAATTATGAAATTTCATTTTTTTCAACTGATTGAAAATGAAAGATGTAGATAATTAAAAAGGGTAGTGACAAGCAATAAGGGATGACATAAGGACTATCCCTAGGGATTAGTTTACTTGGGGTCATAACCATTATAAATGGAGAACCTCCATTTACTTGGAGTGTTATCCTGGATTTCAAAAACTCCCTATTTTGGGTACAAAACCTGGACATGAGGTGGTGGTACGTCCCAATTGGCATTAACTCTCAAGTTTGTACTTCGCTTCCCCTGTCCCCTTCCTTAACACCACAAGTTAACACCCATTTAAAGTAAGTGGAAACAATGTTAACCCAGAGGTTAAACTCCTATAAAGTAAACAAGAAAAGAAAATAACACCACTTCTACATTCAACCCAGATTTTCCAACACTTCAACTGAAAACCTCTAACAAAAATGTGGTCACATCACAATCCCAACTTTAACTAAAATTGTTTCATGATAGTTGTGATACCCAGAAAAAGACTTTGTATTAGTGATAAATTATCAGCCTATTTTGACCTTGATTATGACAGATATTACAAAACTCAAACTTTTGGTGTTCTTATACTCAAAAATTAAATTAAAGAAAGAATATAGATCTATCTTCAGGTTAAGCCAAATTAATTTTACAGCTTTCTGGTGTGCATATTCAAATGAACTAAAAAATTATGTTCCCTTCCCAAAAAGCTTCATTATTGTTTTTTAATCTGTTATAAAGGCCTAGAGACAAAAAGTAGGAAAAGATATAAAAGTCAAGGGGGTTGCGGGGGACTGACCTCAAATATAAAAGACTCAAGACTAGTCAAGTAAGGCAGTTGACCAAGGTAAAAATAATCTCTGTCTTCACAAAAGCTTTTACCCGATGCATCACACCATAATGGCTTCTGAAATGTTCAATTTGGAAGAAAAGTTGTAACAAGAAAGTGTTCTGGTGCATCTATATAAAACATGAAAAACTAAGAATTGTCCACAACAACATGAAAATGACCAACTACAGAGATACAGGATCACCACCAACTTACATCACCTCAATCCCATTAGCTACCAAGTCAACTAGAAATCATGTTTTAATCCATGTTAGAGTTGTGCCCAAGGAACATACCTCCAAGAAATTCAACAGGATTATAGCAAAGAGGTTGAGAGACCATAAAAACCCAAGTCTAACATATATAAAATAGAACTTTGCTGCCTTTCCAAAACTTGAATCATCAAGCACTTCTTCTGGAAGTCCAATGCCATCTTCTGCCTGAAAGTTCACATTTTATCAAGTTGTTGTAGTACATAAAATGACAACTAAAAAAGAAATAAACACACACATATAGTGAGAGAGAGAAGGGAGTGTGAAGCTCGCCTACACATAACTTAAGTAAAGCTTAGCTAATATCTTTTGGAGTGACAATTTAGGAATTGAGATCACTCCATATGAGTATATTAGGCACAAAATTACAAGCCAATCCGACATGCCTACCCCCTACTTTGAAGGGAGCTCACTTTCGACGGCACAAGTATTACAAAATTTGGCCCACTTGATGGAGGTGCTAGGGTCATCCGATTTTAATGAAATTCTAAGTTACACATAACTTAAGTGCAGGTGAGCTACACACTCCCTATCCTCGTGTGTGTGTGTGTGTGTGTGTGTGTGTGTGTGGTGTGTGTGGTTAGAGAAGATTTTTTTTCTTGCCAAGAGGATCGTTACAGAAGATGTCACTGCATTATTAGGCTACAAAAGCTTGATGGAAGTGCTGTTCCACTGCGGTAGAATGGATAAGGATGAAATGTGAAAGAAAAAATAACCAATATTGTGGGCACAATTCTACCCTTCTCTATGCTCTTTGCCAGTCTAGGGAAGGGCATCTTTGCCTCCATCCACCATCAACCATGGGTCCAGATCAGAGATGATCTTATATACTCAATGAGAATATAAATCATGGTAAGGTGGACTGTCATCTAATCATAGATGAAACATAAGAGGGATGATCTTTATAAATTGTGTTAGCACAGAATGGTAGCTGAGAGACCTTAACGTCTGCCTGCCAAAATCTCAAAATGTGTTTACTCAACGAGATGGGCATTGATGACCTAATGCTCCAATTTGATGGGAAGTTGTTAGTAGCTGCAAGAGTTTATTCTGTTGTTATATATAAGTCATTGCCAACCCAGAAAAAGGTCGAATGAGTGGCATGGAGCATTTAATAACCAAACCATCGGAATTAAGAGGCAGGTGGCAGCAGTTCTATTTAGACCACATCAATGTGTTGAGTAACCTTTTGAACCTGAGGTGATATGAACTCTAAGCATGTTAAACAATGCATAATTCAATTAAAGACAGCAAATAAAAAGTAAAAATAAAACGAACTGATACTTGCTTACATAGAATAGGAGAATGGAACGAGTAAAAAATCTTCTTTTCTTCTACTATATTCAATTAGCCTGTTTACTTGGATGCGATTTTTCTAGCTCTTCTTATGCTTCCTTTGTGAATAATTGTCATTTGTCACAATATCATTCTAACATCAACAATTTAGTAAGAGAAATAAGTAGAAGCGATTCAACCTCTCAAAGCCTTCATTGCCCCAGAAAAATTCATGAATCATGTTCATAACAATAGAACCAACAACGTCCCACATCTCCTTGTAAAAACTACTTTGCAACCCATCTGGTCCAGGAGAACATTCAGCCTTCATACCATGTAGAGCTCCGGTGACCTCTTCGCTGATCTCCTGAAGAAGTTCCATCCTGGTGTCATCATTCACCTATACCATGTCCAATGATCCTAACCATCACTCCCCAACTGGCTGCCTCCTAGTGAAATCATGGCAATGAGAGTGGAAAGCTTTACAAATCATGTTCCTGTGATTTATAGTATTCTCCCCACACCTCAAAACATTTATGATATTTGATCTTCTCCGGGAACTAATCGTCAAATGAAAAAAAATCTAGTATTTGCATCCCCCTCTTTAAGCCACAACTACTTGGATTTTTGTCTCCAATCTATTTCTTTTTTCCAACCTTCCTCCATTACAACTACCTATAAGTTTTTGCGTTATTAGCACTCCTCACTAGAAAGGGGTGATGTGTCCTCTTGCCTATCAAGCAAAGAGATTTTCTGCAATGCCTCCTTTCTATCATCTCTAAGTACCCGAAGACCCACTTAAAATCAATCATCGCCTCACAAACCGCACGGATCTTATAGGCCAAAGTGCGTGTAGCGAAGGTGGACGTCGTGTAGAAGTCCACTTGTCCTGAATTAGTTCTCTAACCTTCAACCAAGATTTGTGGAATTTGAAATACACAGAGAAGGTTGCGCCCTCATCACTACACCATATCAAAGGAGCATGATCCGAAAAAGACCTTTCACAAGCCATGACCCCAGCTCCATGAAAAGATTCAACCAGAATCAAGTTACAAAGAAATCTATCAATACAAGACATAGCTCCGATACTGTTTCTCCAAGTGTACCGCACCCCTGAAGTTGGTAAATCCATCAACACAAGTTCCTGCAAAAGATGTTGGAATTCAAAGGTGGCTCTATATAACCTTCCATCCGGTCCATCATCAGCCAATAATGTAGCATTAAAATCACTGCCAATCAGCCACAGCATACCATTCACCAAAAGAGAAGCATGACTAATCTCCTCCCAAAACCAAGTCCTTGAAGCATCTTCAGAAGGACCATAGGCGCACGAAATGGCTAAGGACAGGCCATCTGCCTTCCTCATAAAAACTGCAATTGCTACTCTTTAGGCCACCAAAGAGGTCGTCAGCTCAAAAAAATCATTATGCCACAACAAAATAATACGTGCAGATCTACCTTTCACTTTCACTTTGAGATAGTCAGTACCAGCAGCCAAAAATTCCCCACAATCTAAATTGCCCACAATCTAAATTCCCAAAAATTGCTCCAAAAGCAATTGGAGTAGACCCTTCCTAAAAAAACATCACAAGTACCCGCAGCCACAACAGCATTTTGACAAGAATAATCTAACGTTGTGAATCAGAGAATTTGGATCTGAACTCACCACGTCCAGACCCATTCATGGGTCCAGCGGCCACTCATAAACAGCCAAAATAGGTCCCCTTAATCACATGAGATAAGGAGTGGGCCTCGGAAATTTTCCCACCAGCGGAGAAGAAGGCTGAGACGCTCCAGCCACCGAATCATGGCCATGAAGGTCTGGCCAGAAGCAGCAATCAGCATCTACACGTTAACGGCAGTGCAAACAGGCTTCCCATTTCGAAATTCAAAAAATCAAAACGATTATAACTGGGAAGAGTTAACTCACCAACTCCGGTGCCAAAAAAAGACCCTGCCACATCAGCCGCCAATTTGGGATTGTTATCCAAACTTGGAAAACCGTCAGCCCCAAAAACAGGAAGACCAGCTGCACCTTGACGATTCGAATTTCAAAAAATGCCAAGTTGGGGAGTCGATTTGGAAGCCGGCCTCCAAATCTTGTGCACAATCCGAGGATGATCGCCAACAATGCCGTTCACCAGATCAGCCACTGTTGCAGCCTGCTCGCTGCCTCTGGCGCCTTCGCCTCTGGCCACCACCTAGGCAAAAGTTGCAGCCTCCACTGCAGCCAGCCTAGAATCAACTTTCATCTCCTTGAATGAATTCACACATGCACAACCTCCAAATTGTAAGATCTCTCTACCAGGCAGCACCTTCCCAACTTGCATCTCACCTTCAACCATCACTGGCGAAGCATCTCCATTTTGGAGGCCAATACCGCGACATCTTCGAACCCAAGCAAACAAAGAGCACAAGGAAATCACAAACTCCACCGTTCTCAATTTGAGCAGGATCCCAACAATATGAAATGTGATCAAGGGGCACAACGGGATCCTCTCGTCACTCACACCTTCATAGATGCCCAGAGAATTCCATCTAATACTCCCACTACCAAAACGAGTCTCTCTGAACTTAAGAAAATTGACATATGGCTCGTTCAACCCAAAAGCAATCACTTTCCTTTCCGACAACACAACCAGCCTCCACCCAATAGATGATAAACCCAAAAGATCTAACGAATAACGTACCTCATCCAGGTTTACCAAACCACCACTCAAAATAGCCACCAAAGACAATTCCAAAAGTAATTCCATCTTCTTCACCTCCGACAACCAAGGAATCTTGATCTTTGAGCATGGAGGGTCGTATGGCGGTGGTGGCAGCTTCTGACCAGATGGCGCGCCAACACCACCAACCTTCCACTTGGAACATGATCTCCAATGATGACCGATGCCACACTAAAGGAGGCAAATCACCGAATGACGACAATCCCTCATACAGTGACCACTCTATTGGCACTTGCAGCAAACCACCTCACGGAGACGATGAGTGAGAGAAGCATCCCCATCGCCCCTCCCTCTCTCCCCTCTCACAGCTCTCATCTCCCTTCTCCGAAGATACCAGTAGTCACGCCTAGGGTAGAGAGAAAAATGTTCCCATGTTTCCGTCTCATAGATTTATTGGGGAGGTGCAATACTTACTGCTTGCGACTTGATTAATCGAATGCTAAATTCACCAATACAAGAGCAGATTCCCTGGCAAGTTCTCCATCCAAATAAGGAGTTGTTTCATGTACCGCCATGAGTGTTTGGTTGTGTAACCTTTATTCACATTATGGGCCCAGGATGGGACAAGTTAGCACCTACGAGGCTGTGAAGTATGTATTTCTAGGATACAGTAGTACTCAGAAAGGATACAAGTGTTATGATCCACCAAGCAAGAAGCATGTTGGGAAACAAGAAAAGAGAAGATGCCACCTGACAGGACAGTTGGGCCACGTGGCGTTTTGTTGATCCTAAGGGGTGCTAGCACTAAAGGATTAAGTAAGCTTTGCTTGGAGTCCAAATCTTATCTTTTATTTTGGTATGTTTGATTTTAGAAAGTTTCTTTTAAAGGATTTGCTCTTTCTAAAATTAAAAGATTTGATTTGATTAGGATTGAGTTTGTTTCTTGTTTTAAAGAATTGTGATATGTTCTCTCTATAAAAGAGAGCCTTTGTAATCCTTTTATCTTTAAGTAATGCAATAATATTTCCTACAATTTCCAACTCCTCTCCTCTCTCTCTCTCACCGCCGGCCATCCTCTCCCTCTCTCTCTCTCTCTTCAACGTGGAACAATCCCCTCTTGTACTGTTTTTCCACACAACAAGGTGCCTCCACATTGCGCCCAAAACTCAACATGGTATTAGAGTATACGGTCTAGGCTCCTTAGTGGGCGTATTAAGTAGGAGAGTCCACGCACAAAAGAGAAGTTGGTTCTCTTGTGCATGCCCTCTTCTAGGCCACACATGTGGTCCTCATCTCCAATAAATCCTCCTCATCAAATCCTGCGCCTTACGCGGAATAGGAGGATTATAGATCAAGGAAGATGATGGACACTACCACCACCGAAGCCTCATTGTCAATAGGAGAAGACAAGGTGGTTGACCAAGGAACAACCGAAAAGAAGCTTGACAAGGAGATTTATCAAAAGGTACTTCAATTCGTACAGTGCCTTTGTATCCGATTTTTTATTCTCTAAAAGAGTGCCAAAGAGTGACAAGGAGATTGTATTGGAACAAAGGACACCAAATACTTCAAGAAAATCAAAGGGTGCCAAAGGAGCACCGACTATCGAGGGTGCGTCAAGACCGATGGTTACTACATCAACTCCAACTCAAGAACGTGAAGAACAAGCATAGTGTAGACTCTAGAAGTTCACCAAGATTGCATCGACTTCTCCACTTTCTCTTGGTGACCTTAACTCGAAGAAAAGCCGAGGGCCTTTTCCAACTCACGAGCAAGGTGTTATACCCTTTCAGGAGGCATGTGGAACCCTCTAATGCACCGAGGAACACCGATATAAAGGGCTCAACTCTCAAGCATAGAAGAAGAGGCACGAAGACAATCCTCAACTCTTCAAAGAAGAATGGTGTAACAACATCACCAAGTCTTTGTCGTCTCTCGCGTCTCGACTTACGAGGGAGTGTTGGGAATCAAGAAAAGAGAAGATGCCACATGACAGTGCCACTTGGCAGTGGGCCACGTGGCAGTGTCACATGGTAGATTTTGTTAATCCTAAAGGGTGTCAGCCTTAAAGGATCAAGTAGGCTTGGCTTAGAGTCCAAGTATTGTCATTTAGTTTGGTATGTTTGGTTTTCAAAAGTTTATTTTAGAAAATTTGTTCTTTCTAAAATTAGGAGATTTGATTTAATTATATTAGGATTGAGTTTGTTTCTTATTTTAGAGGATTGTGATATGTTCTCTCTATAAAAGAGAGCTCTTGTAATCTTTTTATCATTGAGTAACGCAATAATATTTCCTACAATTTCCAACTCTCTCCCCTCTCTCTCTCTCTCTCATCGCCGATCATCCTCTTTCCCTCCTCTCTCTCTCTATTCAACATGAAACAATCCCCTCTTGGATAGTTTTTCCACACGCCAAGGTGACCCCGCCTCCACACCTCCACTTGCGCAAAACTCAACAAAGCACATATAAGTGCAAATGTCACCTTTCATAAACTTGTCTCGTATTTTTCTACTGCTGGACATCAATTGTCCTTTAAGGATAAACTTGCACCTATGCCCGTGCCACCAGTTCCTTTGGAACAGATACTTGTTACTCACAATCCAGACAGCACTACCTCAAATAATGGTACTAGTAGTGTACGATACAAGGAACCTCCTTGTATTTACAAGTTGCCAATGACTTATAGGCAGCACACCCTCCCCCTCAGCCAACATCCTCCTCCCCAGACTAAGTATATGTTGATATTAACATAAGTTGTCCTAGTGGTGATATACAGGTTCCTCTGACAAAACTTCTAGGGGTAGTGACTCCCTTATTCCCCTGCAGGAGATGGCAATGGAGTATCTTGACCTTCCGATTGCCATTCGGAAGGCACACTGCAGTTGTGCTCAGTACCAGGTTGTCGAGGTAGTGTCTACTTCTAAACTAGGGAGGTCTTTTGCCATGTTCAACTCTGCCTTATCATCTACTCACATTCCCACAACATATTAGCAAGCCATGCTTAATCAAAAATGGCACCAGACCATAAAGGAGGAGATGGTTGTTCTTTAATCGTGCGGGACATGGGAGCTTGTTGACCTTCCCATTGGTGCCCAGGTTGTAAGATGCCAATGGGTCCATGCATTGAAGTACAACCCTGATGGGTTCGTCTCTCACTACAAGGCTTGTCTAGTCGCAAAGGAATTCACCCAGATATATGAGATGGACTTCTTTGACACTCTCTCATGTTGTAAGACTTCCGTTGTCCACATCCTCGTCTCTATAGCTGTTCATTATGACTGGCCATTATACCAACTAGATATGAAGAACGCATTCCTTTATGATGACCTTCAGGAGGAAATCTATATGCAGCAGCCTCCAGGCTTTGAAACTACGGGGCAGTGTGTATGTAGACTATGGAAGGCTATATATGCCCTGAAGCAGAGTCAACATGCATGGTTCCAGAAGTTATCAGAGGCAATGCTGTCTATGGGACTCAGAAGATCTACAAACCATTTGTTTATTATCAGAAAGAGCAAGGAAGGTGTTATGGTACTACTCTATGTTGATCTTATTGTTACCGGTGATGATAAAGCTAAGATAGCTAAGGTCAAGCAGAAGTTGGCAGATTCCTTTGTGATGGACCTGGTTAAGCAGCAGCATTTTTTGGGTATCGAGGTGGCACGGAGCAAGGATGGCATAGCCCTCACGCAATGCAAGTATGCTCTTAACGTGTTATAAGAGACAGGGATGTTGAGGGTCAAGTCTGCCGATGGCAAGGTTCGAAATGCCGATTTCGATGCCGTGCCAATGAAATTCTAAGTATACATTTCGTGGTGGAAATACCCATTTTTTGATGGGCATGCCGATAAGCATGCCGAGAGCACACCGTGGGCATGTCGATGCATACCGACAAAAATAACAAAAATGGTAAAAAAACCAGCAGCAACCTCAGCATGAGCTCGTATTTCAAAGGCATGCCAACGACATGCCGACGACATCCCTGTAAATCGACACTTTATCCGTGTCAGTACGGCTCCTGCTCGAAAATGACCTTGCCGACAGAATTTAAAACGATGGCCGATGGACCTCGGAAGGCCACCAAAAGATTTATACAAGTAGGGAGCACTACTTAGCCATTATCATTCGTCGCATAAAGGGGAGAGATCGGCCATCCACAAGCAAACACAAAGAAACCCAGAGATTTGATGATCCAGTTCCACCGCAAGGGGTGTACATCTGAAGGGAAGATGACGCTCCCAACTATACACTAGAATCCCCGAAATTACAAGATTTTCTTTCCCTCTCTAAGGGGAGACCCCCTCTCAATGATAACCTTTCCCTCTATTAATAACATGGGGAGAACCCACACTTGATGGCCTCTAGTACCCCTACTGTCAAACTACTTATCAATTGTCAGGGTATAGGTGGTCAGCTCCATCTTATCGTATCTTTTATCCTGGCTGCGCTGAATCTTTTGGCAGGTCGAGAGGGTTCCGGTTAGGATTCAACTGGCCTTGGGCGGGTCGGGCGATATCGGTTCCGCTTGTTTATCCTGTAGTCGAGTAGCCGGATCTTCTGGTAACGTGCGGAGTTTTGGATCCGAGGACATTTTTTGCCCCTCATTATATGCCTCCACTCTCTAGTTAGTGTGAACTGTTGAGAGAATAGTGAGTGACAAAAGCTCTACGGTAGATGATGCCCCCAAATGTCCTTCCAGCTGTGCTGCAGCGGGGAGAACATTTATGATGGAGTTGGGTGGCTTTCACCTACTTTCAGCTGCTTTGAAGAGGTCCCTTACTAGGGGAGCCCGAGCTTTCGTCGACCTTAAAAGGCGGCATGTGCCAAGGCTGAACGTTGGGCGTGCAAGCTCGAGTTCATGTTGGCCTTACAAGGCAACGCTTGTTGCGTTTGGGGCTAATGAGTCCTAACTCATGCCGGATTTAGGAGGCATTGGTTGAGCGTGGGGCAGATTAACCCAAGCCCATGCCGACCTTAAGAGGCGGGGTTACTTGGTCGTGAAGCGTATGAGCCCAAGCAGATTAGTTGAGCTAGGGACGGTTAACGCGAACGCCTTATCTTGGAACGGCTTTCCTTGCAAGGTGGCAGGAGGGGGCAGAAAATCCCTGCTTGCCTTGACAACTTTCAAGTGGGACGCCCCGATCGATTGCCCGTTTCTCCGAAGTCAGTTGTTGACTAGATTTTCTACGGCAGAGTCTGGCGAGTACTCAAGCTCCACCCGTGCCGCTTGGGCCCTTCTTCTTGGTGCCCGGGAGTAACGGGGCTAAGGCCGCCTTGGCAATGTCGTCCCCCCGCCCATTTGTTGAGGACCAAGGAGACTTAGGGTTCCTCCTATTGGAACATGCCCCTCCGTCTGGGGGATATTTAGTTGAGTCTCCTGGGATACACCTTGGCTGAGATAGATCCGTCTTTGGCGGTACTCGTTGCGTGTCCCGCATGGGGGTCGAGTAGAGGTGCCCGATGCAGGAGCCCCTGGGTGTTTGTCCTTGACGAGGGAGCCTTAAGGCAGGCTTCGCTGGTGAAGCTTGTGCATGTGCCCTATTTATGACCACCACTTCCCTCGGGAGATCGTTTACCTGGACGAGCTAGGCAGCGTCGTCAGGGCAGAATCGAGTGATCGAGGCTGAAGAGCCTGGCCGAATTCCTGTAAGGGTTAGCTCGGACCCAGTTATTGAACCGCGATCGATCACCTCGCCCTCTCTACAGAGGCAAGGACATGGAAGTTGGTCGCCAAGCGACCAACTATATCCGCAAAAGGCGATTGGCGACCTGGCCATTTTTTGAACACAACCATTGTGCTACTAGGCTCGTCCTTATCGTACATGAACGAGTAGTGACTCTGTTATCGTGGCCGCGAGGTCTGATACCACAGGGTGTTTGCCCACCTAATTGAGCCCCTAGACAGGGCAAGCACAGGGAGATTTTGGTCAGCCCTTGAAGGTGACCATTACCTAGAGCCTTCCCTAGAGGATGGCCATAAAGGAGGGCCAACCTTGGAAGATGGCCATGAAGGGGGGTCGACCATGGAAGGTGGCAATAGGAACCGCCCGAAGGGGAGCTGACCTTGGAAGGTGGCCTGAAGGGAAGGTGACAATGAAGGGGAGCCGACCTGGAAGTAGCTAGTGCTGGGACTCTTTCCACCAGAAGTCCGAAGGCACGCCAAACAGTGCCTGGGGCATAGGAGCCCAAGCTCGTATTGTTGGCCTTATGCGATGTTGTGTCGCCCGGGAGACGGGACGCTAGGGTCCCAATCCCTCCCGGCCTTGGCAGCTAGTATGGTGGTCATTGGGCGAGGCAGCCCGAACCCTCATCATTTGCTCTGGTGGGCGGATGCTTTTGAGGGTGGGGTGGCCAAGACTTTACCAGTGGGCAATGTATGGAACCTCAGGGAGCATGGGCTCGAGTCCTTACCGGCCCGAGGAGCCGACATCGTAGTTGCCGGAATATGAGGCGTGAGAGCCCTGATTCCACCATTCTCCAGGGATGGCCTTCTAGCAGCTGATAAGCGAGGCATGAGTGCCTCTGTTTGAATTCATGTCGACCGTCGGAAGTGGCTTTGCCGACTTAAGAGGCAGTAATTCTCTGGACTGCCAGGCAGGTCCACCCGAGCCTCAACCACCTGGAGGGATGACCCGCCAGTCTGAACAGGTGGCGATGTAAGGGAACGTCAAGCGGGCTCGTCCGAGTTTAGGCTGACCTTTAGAGGTGGCTTGCCTAGTTCGGGTCTACCTTTAGGCATGGCCTACCAGCCTTAAGAGGCGGTAACGTGAGGAACGTCGGACGTGTCCGTCCGGATTCCCGTCGACCTTAAGAGGTGGCTTACTGGTCTTAAAAGGTGGCAATATAAGGAACATCAAACGCGTCCGTCCGCATTCGTAAAGACCTTAAGAGGTGGCTTACCGGGCTTAAGAGGGAGCAACATAAGGAACGTCGGACGCATCCGTTCGAGTTCGCATCGACCTTAAGAGGTGGCTTGCCGACCTTAAGAAGCAGCAATATAAGGAACGTCGGACACATCCGTCCGAGTTCGTGCCAACCTTAAGAGGTGGCTTGCTGACCTTAAAAGGTAACAATATAAGGAACGTCGGATGCGTCCGTCACATTCACGCCAGCCTTAAGAGGTGGCTTGCCAGCCTTAAGAGGCAGCAATATAAGGAACGTCGAACGCATCCGTCCGAGTTCGCCCCAACCTTAAGAGGTGGCTTGCCGGCCTTAAAAGGCAGCAATAGAAGGAACGTTGAACGCATCCGTCCGAGTTCTAACCGACCTTAAGAAGTGGCTTGTCGAGTCGATGTCAGGTCCCTACCATTCGCCTGAGGTGAGTTACCGGGCAAGGGCATGGGGCAATCGTCACCTTTTAAGAACGGCGGCCGGCCATCGCGAGGGATAAGACTCTGCCCTTGGTAAGGCAGGTCGAGCCTCTTATTACCATTGAGTAGGGTGGAGGCCTCAAACGTCGAGTTTGGTGGTTACAGGATTGCTCCCTATGCGGCAAGGAATGCGCACAGAGGGGGTATCCAATGTCGGCTAGCCTCAAAGGGTGACTTCGCCATTACGGGGACTCAGGGAGATGCCATGGTCCCTGACAGCCTTACAAGGCTGCTTTTGGGCGCATTGGGCCCTTCGGGGGGTTGTCGCCTCCGAACCTTTGGAGGGACCGATATCCCCCCTTACTTCAACGAGCTTGGTCGCGTCATGAGGAGAGAAGACAAGGTAGGGAATTCCACGTCTGAAGAGTCTAGCTATGGTCCCGAAGTCGCTTGGCAGATCAGCCACATTAGCCCCTTGCTGGATTGCGTGAACTTAAGTCCCCTTTCCTTTCTTTACATGGGCATCTCGAGTTGCTTCGATTAAACCCTAAGGGGTTTACGCCAGGTCACCGTGCCTCTGCATGGTGTTCTCACCCTCTGAGGGGCTCAGGCATGTATTAGGAGGATCTGGCGGCCAGTGTACATTGGTTGTCAGCCGACTGGGTCGCCACATGCTACCGTCAACCTAACCGCCTAAAGTGTGGCAACCTGGTTGAGTTGCCCGTCCTCGTCCAAGTGGGTCGAAGGAAGGCGGTGTCGTTGCTCTCTCCTCTTTTCTTGATTGCCAAAGGGCCGTGACCGAAATGGCCAACGGGAGGAGAGGAAGGCATCCTCACCGGAGTGATGGATGAGCTATGGGTGCGCTTGACCCGGAAAGGGTGCCTTGAAAGGTAGCTTAGTCTGAGCATCTTGGAGCGCTGCAGGCGTTGCCACTGGAAGTCATGTGGGTTGTTGATGCGTCTCAGATGACGTCACTCCCGGAGGTTGCCTCGACCTTCACGCTGACGTGCTCGGGAGATCGGAGACAAGGACCTCGGGCGATCACCGGCACCATGGTGGAGACCTCCGTCTGGTCCATGGCCAGGGTAGAGTACTTTCCAAAGGGCTTAGGGCTGCCCTAACAAGGGAGGCTTTCGCTGAAACAAGCCTAAACACTCCACCAAATCACACAGGGAGACTTAATTGTATCCTCCTCGCCCTAATGAAGATCGAAGGGAGGTACCTGGGCAGAGCCAACTCAGAAGGATGGGCTCGACTGCCGGGGGTGATGTCGACTCGAGGTTACCTTAACCTCTATGCTAATGTGCTCAGGCGACAGGAGGAGAGGACCTTGGGTAGTGCGAGCATCACTACCAGGGTTTGGCGGCGATGACTACCGAACAGGGAGCCAGGGTGACACCGCTTGCCTGCGTAGGCGGGGTGTTGACTCGCCTAGCTCTTAGTTCGCTAGGGAGGCTGCATCGGCTATCTGGAACTGCTAGGGTCCCTTCTCGAGGTGGTCCATCAAGTGCTTTATAAGTCTTCTATTCTTTCTCCCTATGCAGCCTGGGAGCAATGAGTCCTAGCTCATGGAGTGTCCCCCTTTAAGCATGCCCGCCTAATTCATGGCCAGGGGGTTCATTCCCCAAGGGATGCCTATCCAATGCGGCAGGATCCGTAACGGTGATCTTTAGTGGACTGATTCATCTCAAGCACGTTCGCTTGGTGCACGGCCAACGGGGTGTGTTTCTAGAGGAACTCCTTTGCCCGACGTCGTCCACCACGGCGGCCCATCGAGAGTCGACTGCTATCTCAGGGAAGGAGGCCCTTCGCTTGTGGAATAGGACCCCTTCCGCAAGTAGGCACGGAGGCGTGCCTATCCGAGAGTATTCTTGCCTCTGACGAGGTCGCTATGGCCACAGCGTCCCTCAGCTAATCCACGGGAGGGATTAACTCGCTCCGTAGTTTCCCGTTGGGTATTTTGGCGCATGGGCGAGGGCATTGCACTCGTGCATGCAAATCAAATAGTCCGACTCGGGGCACCAGGGGATCGTTGCCTCACGGGGCCTCCCTTGTTTGGAGTGCTAAGCCTCAAGCTAACCCAGGCATGACTGAGTGGGCTCAATCTTTCGCCGCTCGACTTCCGACAACCTCTTGGGGTTGTCTCCAGTCCTTGAGCGCTTGGCGAAGCTCTCCAAGGACCTGCCCACCACACCTTTGGGGGAGCTAACAACTTGTCCGATTAGCTAGGCAACGATCTGCATGCAGGCCCTCGCTGGGCAGGTGCTGCTGTAAGCGCTCGGCGGGATCTCCTCTTGGGATGGCTGAGCGTCGGCTTTACCCAAGGGTGGCTCCTAAGGGCGTGGTGCATGAGCTAGGGCCCAGCGTTCCTCAAAGACTCATCATGGCTCTTAAATACCCCTAATTAACTAGTTTCCCTAATTAATTAGCTAGGAATATGTCTATTTAGGGTTTAATTATAATATAAGGGGAAATATATTAAAGGACCATAAAATAAGTTAATAATATTAAATTAAATGTCAATTAATGTTATTAATAATTTAAATAATAATTTGTACTCAAATTATAAATATTTAACTACCTAATTAATATTTAATTTAACATTATGGATATTTAACCCTAAGTATGTAATTAAAAAATAACTTAATTAATCAAAATAAATAAAGCTAAATGAGTCAAAAATGTAAATTCAAGGCATATGTATAAAATTTAGCTAATTTATAATTATATATAAAAAAGTTGGAAAAGAATTAAATTAAATTTAACTTAAAATGCCTTAGTTTACATTCTGGTCCTTAGAAATCATTTCAATCGAATCCTTTTATGCATTTTTAGGTCCTTAAGTTATTTTGCATTTGGGTCCCTACAAGCATAACCCATCTTCTTCCTCGCATTAGACGGTCCTCATCAACCGGTCACCGCACCACTCGATCACCGCCGATCCACAATCAAAACTCCTTTGCTCGAGCTTCTAAGCTTCGGCTCACCTTCCTCTCATCATCCAACGATGTGGATGCACTGTTAATCCTAATTAGGTCAAGCATTTAAGCTCACCAGCATCGTCTCCGACGCTGGTGGTTATCATGAACCTAGACCTTCTAACATCCAGGTACAGCCCCCTCTACCACCACCGCAACCTATAAATAGCTATCCACCCCTCCGATTTAAAAGGTTAGTTCCCTTCACTCTTCCCCCACTGAATCGACGATAGGCTATTCGTCCAACCAACTCCGGCAACCTCTCACCTCTCTATTGGAGCATCTCCGCCAAAGGCGTTTGCCTCCCTCACCCCCTCTTCCTCTCCCGCGACCATGATAGGGCTTGGGAGCATGTCGCCACTCTCTCTCTCCGCTTCCTTTCTCACCGGAGATCTTCCCCAAACCTTCTGATTTCGTCCTCCGTTACGCAACTATCGACGGAGATCCCTCCCCCTCACTTCGTCCAAGTAACCGTAGAGTAGCTAGGCTTAGTTAAGTTAGCTTAGGTAGATCAATTAGTTTAGTTTAGTTAGATTTCCAGACTTTCTTCTCCAGCTCCGGCGAGGCCAATTCCGACCTTGCTGGACCTCAATCCATCGATTCAATTACCTGTACACCTTCCTATATTTCTCATGATCATTTTCCGCTTCTTTTCCCTCATTTATACCAGCTGATACGCCTAGTCCATCATCACCTTCACCGGTAACCTCCATTGTCCATAGCGGAGGCCCCCAAGCTTAGACCACACTCACTGGGGCCCTCCATCACCTAAATATCATTTAAGGGCCCCATTCGACGTATTAATTTGATCAATTAACGCCTATATCAGAAATGCACAATTTCACATTTTAACCTCTGAGGTCATTGTCAATGGCAAGCTCAGAGGAGTAATTTCGCCTAATTAATCACCTCGACATCATCACAAATCGTCAATGAGTAATTCTCCTCACTCAATTAAATGAGAGGAATTGATCTGAATTTCAGCAAACTCAGATTAAATTATTACTAAATTCGATGCTTATCTTCTGACTTGATCATTAATTTCTATAATTGATAAGCTCCTAGGTTTCTTATGACCTCAGGAAGCTTCTGAGACCCTTTATGGACAATTTCATGGAGTTTTAAACTCCAACACCACAGTTTTGGACTCACTGGAGCTCCGACGAGCTCTGACGAGTCGAAAATAAGCTTCAGCCCTTAACTTCTCCTAATAGATTATTTTAGACTTAGGGATTAATTTTCTGGAGTTAGATTTGTATTTTAATGTCTAGAGCTTTAATTTGATCTCTGTCTTCTCCAACTCCGGCAGAGTTAGAGAGACAAACCTGTTAGGGTTTAGATTATGGGAATAGGTCCAGAAGGTTCAGCGAAACCTAGGTAATCCATCCTAGGTCTTTAATTAGACTAAGATCACACCTCCCTCACAACCCAGGCGACAGAGCTTGTAAGCACTCAAGGTAGGCTCAAAACTTGATTTTGAAATGCGGAAATGATTCCCTGAGTTAATTTGAGGACATTTAGGTCTTTAATTTGAAGTTGTGATCTGTTTTAAAAGTCAACTATTAAGCTTTAATGGTCAAATTGGGAGTGAATTCGAGGATTAGATTGTTAAATCTCTAATTGAATGGGCTAAGTTTCTGGAAAGATTTAGAATGTTTTTAGGGTGATTTGTTAGGATCTTATTGAGGATTAATTGAGATTTGACCTACTTCACAGTTTGGGTTCATATGGAACCCAATACTGTTATTGAACTTTTTCGTTGAAATTTGGAGTCAAATTAATTATTGAGCCATCTTCTGGTCGAATTGAAGCTCAATTCCGAGCTCTGAACACTGAGAACAAAGCTCTTGAGCTTTTGCTATTTCCTGAGCCTCTTCCAAACTTATTTTTTTCTCTCCAAACAACGCGGAATACGCTACTGAAGGTATTCAAACCCTCAGTTGAGGGCAACACCTCCTTCTGTAGGTCAGAAGACCTGAAGACCTTCTCTGCAGCTTGAAATGACCGTGTGAAATCGATGGACCAATCCTATTCGAAGCATTCAATTGATGCTTTAATTGTGTAGAGCATTCCTCCGATTCTCAATCGAGCCTTTGCTCGATCAGTTTGGTTCATTGAGTCGGCCGAAATTCGCGATTGAAGTTCGGCCTGGAAGTACTAGGAATAGTCCAACCTCGAGAGTTTAGAGGCACACGACTTGGTATAACACCATTTTGCGCTATGACCCCCTCGGTCGTCGGCGCAAGGCGCGAAATGAATTGAGCATGTATGCAGGTGCGTACGTGTGCACTTGCCTGTGCGTGGGTGTGTGCGCCTATGTGCATGCATGGGCCCGAGTGTGGGCATGGATGTGTGTGGGCCAGATTGGACCTGGTACTGTGCATTGATAAAAACAAATGAAATTCACCTTAAATAAACTAGACCCGAGCTAAAGTAGGGTCTGATCCCGCCCCAAGTGGGTGCTGTGTATCCCCGAACGAGCTTGGGTCGCCCATTAAAAATCTAATTTTTATAATCGAAGAGAGTAAATGTGTTGAGTTGGTGAAAATTTGGCTAAGTGTGGACATAAGGCACAGTAAAGAGGATAAAGAAAGAAAGGAAGAGAACAAAGACAAGAGCTAAGGAGAAAAAGATAAAGGAAAACAAAGAAGGCTTACGGAGAATTAAAAAAGAACAAAAGAAGAAGAAGAGGGAATAAAAAGATTTAACAAAGAGAGAGAGTTAAGTTCGTAGAAAAGATAAAGAGAAGAGAAAGAATTAGAGAGCTTAGGAAGGAAATAAATGCATAGACTTCCTTACTATTGTTCAGAATTCCAATTTATATTTTTAAGTCATCTAACTCAATTTTCAGATATCTGATTTCAAGGTTGAAGCTATTATATGATTTGTTTTGAACTTTTAATTGTTGTAAAGGCATTGTTGACTCATGTATCATATTCTATGCCTTATACTTTTATAATAAATGTTGTAATAAACTTATTTACATGATTTTAAATGTTAGATTCCTTATGTAAAGTTATTTTTTGTCTAATGGAATTTTGCATGCTTTTACTTGATCAATTCTTTGTGCAAGATTCATGTGCTTAAAGTATTATGATTATAATCTGATTAATTAAGTAATTGTTAATTATTCCTAGAAGTTAATGGTGAATTAAGCTTACTATTATACCTCCCAGTGAACGACATTGACTCAACCAGTTAAAAAGAACTTAAAAATCTAAAATGTTAAGTTAACTTGACCCTATACTACATTTCCAACATTAATTCAAGTTAACCTAAGTTACATTCTTATGCAATTAATTAGTTCTAATTAACTTAATTAACTGTGTTAAGAATTAACGCATCAGCTAACAACTTGTCCGACTAGCTGCGCAACGATCCGCATGCAAGCCCTTGCTGAGCAAGTGCTGCCGTAAGCGCTCGGCAAGATCTCCTCTTGGGATGGCCAAGCGTCGGCTTTGCCCGAGGGTGGCTCCTAAGGGCGTGGTGCATGAGCTAGGGCCCACCGTTCCTCCACCCTAGGCCATGGCCGACTCTTCAAGCGCTTCCAATGAAGGACCTTCATTTTCTCCTTCCCGAGTAAGCAGGTGGTATGCGCAAGTGCGTGTATCTAAGGTCGCCGACCTCAGTTTCCTACTCCCCTTCTCTAGGCTGCGTCTGAGGGAAGGAGGATCCGCTTTTGGGACCTCGGGCAACCTACCGAGGTCGCTAGGGTGTGAAGACGTCGAATCTCAACCGAGCCCCTCCGAAGGGATGGGAGCTGCGAGTGGTTACAACCACTGCGAGAGTTTTCACTCAAGGAGGTCGGAGCAAGACGCTGGAAGGGCTCCTCCCAGCGATCAGATGCTTAGGAGAGCAATGGCGCTTTTGTTGACGCTTCCCATAGACGACACCATTTAATAGGCCTCGAAAGGCCACCAAAAGATTTATACGAGTAGGGAGCACTACTTAACCATTATCATCCATCGCAGAAGCAGGGAGATCGGCCATCCACAAGTAAACACAAAGGAAGTCAGAGATTTGGTGACCCAATTCCACCACAAGGGGTGTACTTCAAAGGGGAGGCTGATGATCCCAACTATGCACTGGAATCTCCGGAATTACAAGATTTTCTCTCCCTCTCCAGGGGGAGACCCCCTCTCATTGGAGCCTTTCTCTCTATTTATAACATGGGGAGAACCTACACTTCAAGGCCTCTAGTACCCCTACTGTCAGACTACTTGTCAGCTGTCAGGGCACAGGTGGTCAGGTCCATCTTATCGTATCTTTTGCCCTAGCTACGCTGAATCTTTTGGCAGGCCGGACGGGTTCCAATTGGGATCCAGCTAGCCTTAGGCAGGACGGGGGGTACCGGTTCCGCCTGTTTACCCTATAGTCGGGTAGTTGGATCCTCTGTCGGGTCATGTGCAGGATTTTGGATCCAAGGGTAATTTTTGCCCCTCATCACCTGCCAACATACCCATGGATGCTATTGAGTTATATACAATGGGTGTTTTTATTGTTTTGTTGAGTGAAAGGGTATACATGTAATTCTCTTTCTAGTGCCTCTCTATATAAAGGAACGGGGTCTCTATGAATAAACTAATTCAATTCGGTCCTAACACGGTATCAAAGCAGCGGTCCTAAACCGACGCTCTGGTATCCTACCAAACCCTAGCCTCCTACCTCCCACCAAAACCCTAGCCTCCACCCTCTCTCCTTAGCAATGCTGCCGGCCTCCCAGGCCAGTAGCACCACCATCCACCAGCCACCAATTCCTCCACCGTCGGTTCGCCGACCCTTCCCCACGCCGCCACGCATCATCCCGCACAATTGCGGGTCATTCTCCCTACGCCACCATCGCCTGAGGTGACGCCAGTCATCTTCCCCCCTACGCCGGCAATGATACAGGGTCATCCCCTCTCCTACGCCGACAAGCTAGGCCACATAAGGCCGCCACCGCCGCAGGGACCCCTCATCTTTAATGCGCTACTGCGCTAGCCCTCACAGGGTCGTCGCCGCCACTGCAGAGCCTTTTCCCGTGAACCATCATCTTTGCTCCAAGTCCACACAGCCTCTAGGTCACCTCTAAAGGCTGTGTTGGCCTAGATCAGAAACGTGCGGGCTTCACACAACTCAGGAGAGGAGTTTCTGCTGATTGGAAGGCACCGCTAAGGCCATTCATATGCCCTAACGTATGCAAACAAATTTCCTTGTAGTACCAACAGGGTACATGATCTGAAAATCACCTTTGTGCAACTTAGATGTGATTTTTGAACGCATTTATAGTCTGAAATCAGAGTTTTCAGACCCCATGATCTGATTTTCAAACCATCAAGATACTATTTTTTGTGGATCTCAACTCCAGACATCATGGGGGATCAAAAGGCCATAAGCGACTCGGTGGGGAAGATTTCTACCACGAGCGCTCCCCCTCACATGCAGGGAACATCTATCAAGTTGGATGGATCCAACTTTCTGCTTTGGTCAACTTCTTTTTCCCGATTTGTCGGATACCACCGAAAGAAGTACATTTTGATCGATGTTGTGCCTGATGTGAAGTCTGCAGATTGAGAAGCAAGCAATGACTGGGTGGCCACTTGCTTTCCTAACAATGTGACACAAACCATTGCCAAGCAAGTCATGGCCCATGCCTCAGCCAAGAAGATGTGGGAGGTACTGCATGAGATACACTCCCACAGGAGCAATATTACAAGGCTGTATAGAGTCGTGGAGGATATCCACAACCTACGGAAATGCACCACGGCCTTATCTGAGTATTATAGTACTATGAAAAATATTTGGGATGAGCAAAATGTATATCATCCTATCTCTATAGATGTGTCTGTTACTGCCAAGTAGAGAGAAGCCATTCGTTCGATTCAGCTTCTGTCTGGACTTGGCCCCGAGTACAAAGCAGTGAAAAATCAATTCATGACTCTGGATGAGATTCCTTCAACAAAATATATCTATGCTCGTCTCTCCCGACTTTCTACCTCAGATTTAATCCCTACTTCTGATGCCTCTACCATAACTGTTGTTGGTCGTGGTAGAGCAAATTCGGGTGGAAGAGGTGACAGAGCTCGTGGTGGTAGTGGTACACATAGACGTGGTCGTGGTCGAAATTCCTTCTTCTATGAGTTCTGTCACAAGAATGGACACACTGTGTACCGATGCTAAGTCAAGCACGATTATCCACAAGGTATGGATCCACATGCCCACCAAGTATCTACAGAAGATAACTCTCAGGTGTAGGAAGATGATAGCCCGATCACTATTTCCAGAGCTGATTATGAGCGTCTCATAGCTTACCAGGGATCTACTTCTGCCTCAGTTCAGAGGTCTGCAGGTACTTCTGCCATGTCAATTAAATCCCAAGCTCCTATCTGGCTTGCGAATTCTGGTGCCTCCTCCCATATTACTAGTGACACTATACTTTTTTTCTTCTCTATGAGGCATTGCTATGCCATTTCATTTAAAGTGGCTGATGGGGCTTGTCACCAATCACTTGTCTCAGAAATATCTCCATTTCTAGCACTTTGTCTCTCTCAAATGTAATGCATGCTCCCAAATTTACACTTACTTTAATGTCTATTAGCCAAATTATCAGAGATTTGAGACGTCGGGTTGTATCATGACCAATATTTCTTCTTGCAGGGCCTCCAGACGAGGCGGATTAGTGGACTTAAGCAAAACAATCTCTACTACCTACATATTTCACCTTTCAGTGCTGATGCTGTTTGTGCCACTACTGCTCACTAGTGACATTTGAGACCTGGTCATCCCAGTTTGCATATTTTACACTGTCAATTTCCTACGTTGCCTTTTCCCGATGTTTTGAGGTGTAAAGCATGTCAGTTAAGCAAGCACCATAGGTCTTCTTTTCCACCAAATAATAAAAGAGCCAATTATGTTTTTGCTCTTGTTTATGCTGACGTTTGGGGCCCTTATAGGGTTAGAAGTGTTAAGAGGATTTCAATATTTTCTTATTCTTGTTGATAATCATACTAGGATGTCCTGGGTTTTTATGATGAAAGAAAAATCTGAAGTCTTTGATATTGTCAAAAATTTTATTGTGGAAATAAAGACTCAGTTTTCTAGTATTATTGAGATTTTTCGAAGTGACAATGGATTGGAGTTTGTGAATACCAGGACAAATGCTTTCGTTAAATCTTTTGGTATTATTCACCAGACCACTTGCGATCATACTTTCCAACAAAATGGGGTTTCTGAACGTAAGCTTCAATACTTGATGTGGCCCGATCTATTATGTTTCAAATGAATGTTCCATCACATTTTTAGGTTGATGTTGTTCTTACTACTACTTATCTGGTGAACCGAGTTTGTACCTCTTTCTTAAGGGGTAAAACTCTGGAACCTAAGTTGTTTCCTGGCAATGACCTTTTTTCTGTTACTCTTCTTGTCTTTGATTGTGTGTGTTTTGTCAATTTGGATAAAGTGGATAAGATTTCTCATTGCTCTATGAAGTGCATGTTCTGGGCTACTCCAAGATCAAGAAAGGATACAGATGTTATGACCCTGTTTCACGGAGATTTTATGTTTCTACTGATGTCACATTTTTTGAGGAGATTCCATATTACCAAAAACAGAGGGAGCAACCTACTGAGCCATCACATGAGGTTCTGCTTCCTATGCCCACTGAGCCACCACAGCCCACTAAACACCTATATCTAGGGCTAGCCAGCCTGATCTGAGTCCTTTCCCGTGTCATCCTGAGATTCCTGATACGGATACTTTTCCTAAGCATTTTCAGCGTAGGACTCAGGATATTTCTCAGGTGGATGAACCACCATCAACTGTTTCTACTCAGTCCCCACCAACTGTTGATGATTTGTCTGAGTACTAGGTAATTTCTACCACTGAGGACACTACTCTGGAACTTCCTATTGCACAAAGGAATGCTCCACGTTCTTATGCTAAATATTCTGTATCTCTGTTTATGTCCCTTAACAATCTGTCTGCAATTGAACACCAATTTTCCTTGGTCATTGACAGTGTGCAGGTACCACGGGATCATCATAAGGCCTTCCGAGATCCATCCTGAACCTTAGGAATGGAGGAAGAGATGGCAACTTTACAATCCCATGACAAGGGAGACCTTGTTGATCTACCCCCAAGTGCTACTATTGTAGGGTGTGATAGGTGTTTACCCTCAAATATCATCCTAATGGTGTTATGAAACGGTACAAGGCACGCTTGGTGGCCAAAGGATATACTCAGATGTTCGAGATTGACTACTTTGAAATCTTTTCCTTGGTAGCTCGTCTTAATTCTGATCGAATACTGCTATCTCTTACTGTCAACAGGCATTGAACTGTCCATCACCTTGATATCAAAAATGCCTTTCTACATGACGATTTGGAGGAGGAAGTCAACATGGAGCAGCCACCAAGCTTCCCTACTCAGGGAAAGTATCAGAAGGTGTGTAGACTGAAGAAAGCTATCTATGGACTGAAACAAAGTCCCAGAACTTGGTTCGAAAGGTTCAGCAGGGTGGTTCAGGATTATGGCTTCACCAAATCTTCTGTTGATCATTCTGTCTTTACATTGCATAAAAAGACAAGCTCAATCATACTGGTTATTTATGTGGATGGCACACTTTTAACTAACAATGACAGGCAAGGCATAGAGGAAACGAAGATTATGCTACAGTCACAATTTGTTACCAAAGATTTAGGCCCCATCAACTATTTCTTTGGTATTGAGGTGCAACACACTGGAGGAAGACTTGTGCTATCCCAACGCAAGTACATTCTTGACA
Organism: Thalassia testudinum; assembly: GCA_037157565.1. Classification (NCBI taxonomy): domain Eukaryota; kingdom Viridiplantae; phylum Streptophyta; class Magnoliopsida; order Alismatales; family Hydrocharitaceae; genus Thalassia; species Thalassia testudinum. Next base: position 13,277,163 of record JAZHRO010000077.1, on the reverse strand, counting down.
TACTGAGAGACATAGGTATGCTAGGATGCAAACCAGCATACGTGCCCATGGCTGTATCTTTGCCTATTGCAGATGATGACAGCCTCCTACTACAAGATGTCACTAGATACCATGCAATGATTGGAAAGCTATTATACCTGACTGTTACTCATCCTGACATTGCCTTTGCAGTTGGAAGGCTGAGCCAGTTTATGCAATCGCCAAGAGAAGTCCACTGGGATGGTGTTTGCCAGATTCTCAGGTAGTTGAAAAGTGCACCTGGGGAAAGACTCCTTTTCAAAGATAATGGGCATTTGGATGTTTGTGGATACTCTGATGCAGACTATGCAAGTACTCATAAGGATCGAAAATCCACTACAGGATACTGTACATTTGTTGGGGGTAATTTAGTTACATAGATGAGCAAGAAACAGACAGTGGTATCCAGATCTAGTGTTGAATCTGAATACAGAGCCATGTCTCAAACTACTTATGAGTTACCCTGGATCCATTCCATTCTAGAAGACTTTAGAGTGTAGGTACCTAATCCTATTCCGATGCACTATGACAACAAAGCTGCCACCTTTATTGCAAAAAATCCCATTTTCCATCAGAAGACCAAGCATAGTAAAGTGCATTGTCACTTCATCGGAGAGGCCATTTTAGCTAAGAAGATTTCTACACCCTACATATGCACTGAAAATCAATTGGCAGATATCTTCACTAAAACACTTTCCAAGAAGAGATTACACTATATTTGTTCGAAGCTGAGTATGATGTTTATGCTCCAACTTGAGGGGGAGCACTGAGTCATGAACAGTGAGTGTTTTGATTATTTCGTGGAGTGAAAGGGTATACTTGTAATTCTCTCTCTGATGCCTCTCTATATAAAGGCTCAGGATATGTTTGAATAAACTAATCCATTTCGATCCTAACAAATCCTAAAGGCATCTTTATGACATTGAGTCTAAGCCTATTGACAATAGGTCCCACAGACGGTTGGTAAGTTATTATACCTCACTATCACTCACCCAAATATTTCCCTACCTGTAGGGAAACTTAGTCAATTCATGGACAAACCAACCAAGCAACATTAGGAGACAACAATGCAGGTGTTCAAGTACCTAAAGAGAGCACCAGCCCGTGGAATTTTATTCAGTAGAGGCAAGTCCATGACTGTGGTAAGCTACTCTGATGCAAACTACGCAACATGTATAGCTGATAGAAAGTCTACCACAGAATTTTGCACTTACATGGCAGGAAATTTTCTGACTTGGACTAAAATACAGCAAGTTGCCTCTAGGTCCAATGTCAAATCTGAGTATCATGCCATGGCACATACAATAACAAAGATGGCTGGGTGAGATCAATACTACAGGATTTATATGTCCATGTTAAGGAGCCGATGGAGATGAAATGCGACAACCATGCTACAACCAATATAGTAAACAACCCAATGTTCCATGAACGAACCAAGCATGTCAAGGTTAATTGCCATTACACCAAGGATCTAATCCAACGTGGTGTCATCTACACTACTTCAGTTGCCTCTAAAGACCAGACATCAAACATCTTCACTAAGCCTCTCTCACGTCCTACCTTTGATGTATGTTGTTCTAAGCTAAACATGATTGCCATCTATGCTCCAACTTGAGGGGGTGTTGAGATAACACTTTCGATCTTATTTTATGATACTTTGTTATTTTTTCCTGGGCATAAATGTTCCCTCACCTCTCTCAATATAAAGTGTAGAATTTTATAATGGAATAAGATTTTTCATTCTCTCCAACTTATGTAAAATACTTTAAGTGAAAAATTAAACAATTATATAATCATTCTCAGAGACCAAAACAAAACTCTCAAAAATATCCATATAAACATTGCTTATTAATCAAATGATTAACCAATAAATTGGCAAGATTTTTTGGTATGGCTAAGTATTAGCCAAGTACCCATATATTGATTCCATTAAGTGACCAACCATGAGTAATGCAGCAAGAATGACTTTCTCCAAGGTTACTATTAGGGATAAAGAGTCACGTGAAACTGCCACATGGCAACCAGACAAGCCACATGGTAGCAACAATGGGGCCCTCAGGACCGACGGCAAAGAAGACCAAGGGTCTTAATTTTGGTTACTTAGGTTCCAAGTTTTGGTATTTTTGTTCAGTGGCTTTTAGGAAAGTTGTTTTAGAAATTAGTTGAGGGGATTTGTTCTTTCTTGTTATAGAAGATTTAATATGATTAAGTTGTTTCCAAGTTTAGAGGATATATTCTCTCTTCTATAAAAGAAAACCTTCCTCTTGTATTTATCTCTTGAGTAAGTAATAATATTTTCAACCTAAAATACTCCTCTCCTCTCTCTTCTTCTCCAACATAACAGTCGACCACCACCATCGCCGACCACCTTCACCAGCCACCACAAGCAACCACCGGTTGCTGCTCCACCTCTCCCTGATCTCCATGTGGACAGTCCTCTTGTGGACTATTTTCCCACGCCCAAGGAAGCCTCCATTCTCCACGCACGCGATTCTTGACATGATATCAGAGCCTACAGTCTAGGCTCTCTTAGTGCGTGTAGGTTTTTGACCGCACGTAAGTGGCTTTAGTCTCTAGAGAGAATCTTCCTCGATAAATCAAGCGCCTTACGCGGAGAAGGAAGACAGTAGAAGATGACGAAAGCTTCCACAACTGTTGGTGACGTCACATTGGGTCTAGGAGAAAGCAAGGTGGTTGTCTTTGGAACAACCATCAAGCTACATGGTGACTCCAACTATGTCTTGTGGGCTCACACCTTCAAGATATTTATCAGAGGACAGAAGAAACTTAGTGTTCTCCTTGAGGAGCCACTAGAGAAAAAGGATGACAAGAAAAAGAAGTACGAGAAGGAGAATTACACCGTCATGAACTGGCTCATGAATTCAATGGAGCCCTCCATCACCTTAAACATGCTCTACAAGAAGAGCGCATACGACATTTGAACGGCCCTTGAGAAAAGGTACACCCAAACATCAAATACTACTCGTGCTACTAATTTATACACTCGTATATGGACAGCAAGTCAGGAAGATCTTTACTTGACCAAGTACTACGAGAAGATTGAGGCCTTATTCGAGGAGTTAGAGATCTTCAAGCAACTATGTTGCGACAAGCAGGGGGAAACACAGGTGGTTTGGCAATCCGCCAAGCTTTTATCGGGGTTGCATCCCCATTATCGAGCCGCTCGTGATCAGATCCTCACCTACAACAGGAAAATGGACCTCAGGATCATCTTCTACCGTCTCCTAAAATGAAAGTACCTGAAGATAAAGTCACGCACAAGGACAAGAACCCCACACTTGCTATTCCAGAAGCAAGTGTGAGGCATGGAAGAGTAAGTAGCCGTGGCCTTGGTCGCATCTACCTAAAGTGCCAATATTGTGGATATACCAATCATCCACAAGATAGATACTGGGACAAGTTCAGGAGGCCTCCACGTTACGCTACTAGCACCTCATGAGTGGACTTAACTCCCGAGGATCTCGAGAAGTTACGGGCCATGCTTCGAGAAGACAAATCAATGGCAGCCATCGTGACAACTATTTAGATTGCTATAGACGCAACAATTTCGGAGGTCGCAAGAGGCTACACCGTTTACTCGTCCAAAGAGAAGACCAAGAGCACGACTCTCGAAGAATAATGGTGGAACATCTAGCCTCACGAGTTGAAAGCCAAGTCGTTTATCTCCCAACCTTTAACTTAAGGGAGAGTGTTAGGAATAAAGAGCCACATGGGACTACCATGTGGCAGCCAAACAGGCCACATGGTAGTAGCAGTAGGGCCCTCAGGGACAGCGACAAAGAGGGCCAAGGGTCCTAATTTTGGTTACTTAAGTTCCAAGTTTTGGTATTTTTGTTAAGTGGTGTTTAAGAAAGTTGTTTTAGGAATTAATTGTGAGGATTTGTTCATTCTTGTTTTAAAAGATTTAATTTGATTGAGTTGTTTCCAAATGTAAAGGATATGTTCTCTCTTCTATAAAAAAGAGCATTTCTCTTGTATTAATCTCTTAAGTAAGCAATAATATTTCCAACCCAAGATACTCCTCTTCTCTCTCTTCTCCAACTTAGCAACCGGCCACCACCATCATCACCGACCACCTACACCAGCCACCACAAGCAGCTACTCCACCTCTCCCTAATCACCACATGGACGGTCCTCTTGTGGACTATTTTCCCACGCCTAAAGGAGCCTCCACACTCAACACACGCGATTCTTGACGGTTGCAAAATCAAAAATTCTCCTAACGATCTTCCAACTATTTTAGCGATAAGTCCTTGGCAGCAAGAACGGTTATTATGGTTTTCTCCAAGGTTGCAAAATCGGTACTATATATAAGTCAGGGAAGTCGCTAAATAAACATGCAATACGTGGAATAATCAAAGTTTAATTGGTTCTATATTTACAATATTTAAATTCAAAAAAAATGATAAATATGAGCATTTAACAAATATAATAAAAACCATAAGATGCACATTAATATATAAAATACTTTAAGTGGAAAATTAAACAATTATATATTCATTCTCAGAGACAAAAAATAAACTCACAGAAATATCCATATAAACATTGCTTATTAAACAAATGACTAACCAATAAATTGGCCAGATTATTCGGTATGGCTTTGTATTAGCCAAGTACCATATATCGGTTCCATCAGGTGACCAACCATGAGTAAATAGGACAAATAAGCCAATTTTTACAAGCACGGTTTTCTCTCTCCTGTGAATGGAGCCATCAGGTTTGTATACGATGGCAAAGATCTACCAAGATCCAACAAACTCGCCTCTGGTTCACAATTCTCACAACACAGTGCCCATCTATACAGCATCAAAAATTTCATGGGAACTGCCCGTACAACCTTCTTGTTAGTTCAACCGCAACTCCCAGGGAATGCACAAGAAACAGCTTTTTGTCCTGGTATATAACCCTTTCCAATTTTCCACTCCCTCCTCACATATGTCAAACACAATACTAAACCAGCAACCTCCACAGCTGAATGACCACCATTCACTTCAATTCTGATCATAAACCACAAGATAACTGCTATAATCCCATCATCGACCTGATTCACCAATAGAACTTTTTCAGTGTTCACTGACTTTACCATTTCAGTGAAAGAAAAAAAAAAACCATAAAAAAAAGGAAAGTCCTATCACCGGCATCCTCAAACGTCCACCTTCTGTAGAAAACTAAATTTCACATTTAATAAACCATGTCAAACTTCCACCAGATACAACAACAAGAAAATCCTCCTTCCAAACTCATAGATCAGTCTCGCCATGGTACACTCGACTGCTCCTGTAGCCATCAATGACGCCGAAGCTATATAACGACTTCCAACGGCCATCCAAACCCATAAACATATATAACGCGAGATCCATCAACCAACCTCGCACTTCCGAAACACTCCCCTCTCTCTCCGAGCAACGACTTCCTCGAAGCTACGAAGATCGACCCCGAAACCTACGAAGATGCCGTCGGAACCTCGAGAACGACCGTCCAAACGTAAACGCGAGATCCGCTACCGACAGCTCCGATTCGAAGAAAGGTCAGCCTCCGTTCGACGCGTCAAGACAGCTGCCGACGCGATCCAACGCCTTCGTGTGGGAGCTACCGGAAAGTGAAGTGGAAATGTGGACTGACCAGATCGACGAGTGCGGCGGCCTTCTGGTACTGAGAGCCGTAGGAGATGGCGTCGGACCTGTTCGGCATCGGCTTCGGCTTCTTACGACGGAGCACCAGGCCGTGGCGAAGGACGGCGGCGGCGGCGCTGATGCTGGAGCTCCCGGCCTCCTCGGAGATAAGTGGGTCCTCCATTATTACTGTGCGTTGCACAGAGAGATAGCGAGGAAAGAGAGACCACAGGAAGGGATTCGCGAGTTATGGAGAGATGCACAGACGACAATCCTAGTCGCGAGGTTATGGAGTGCGGCATTGAATATATGAATAACTATCTTGCAAAAAGTTCTCCAACTTTACTCTAATTACCAAATAGGGCGGTCATTCGTGCTTTTCCCTTCCTTTTCTTAGTAGAAGGGCAAATATTCAATAAAAAAAGGCCAGCCGGCCAAGATTTCAGGGTGGGGGAACCCAAGATGCAGGGAGTTACGTAAGGTACCTCCAAGGCGAGAGATTAAAAAAAGAGGCAGGGATACGTCCTTCAGTGCATGCTTACAACCTTACATCAAGCTTAGGATATTCCTGGTGATATCATTGGTTATTGTAGGGGATGACGTTGCGCTCCTTCCAAATCGTCCAAATGAAGGTCGAAGGGACCCTCGAGAAGTGCTCTTTGCTAATCCCCTCTCCCCTTACTACCTCTCACTCTCTCGAAGGGGACGTAGGGGCAAATATCATTAGAAGCAATAGCTCCCGGACCCTCTTCTAAAAGAAGGAAGCATGGGTGCATCTAAAAAGAGATGGGTGGTGATTTTTTCCTCATTGTTGCATAAGATGCATGTGGGGTCCACTCTCAAAACCCATCTCCAAAGTCTATCACACGTAAGCAAAGTCTATCTTTGGCTGCAAGCCACATACAACAACTTCATTTTGGCACATATCCTTTGGTGTAAATAATTTTCCAAATCTCCATCTCAACGACCTTCGAATGAATCGAATCTGATGCCTTGACTAGGTAGAACACCTCTTGCACGTCCAACGACCACTTCCATGAGTTGTCCCCAAAGAAGGTTTGGAGCACAAAATCTCTAAGTGCCAACATTCTTGCCCATGAGCGCAAGTCGTTGAAGTGCCTATAGGCAGATAGGAAGTCCCCGTAGCGTTAACGCATCCAAGCACTCCAAATGGAATCATTCACCTAAAGCATTCACCAAATTCTATGGGTGATAACACACCTTTCTAGTTCCTCAAAGTTGTGTAGACCAAGCCCTCCCTCCTCAAGAGGCTTGCAGAGGTTCTCCCAAGCCACAAGGTGTGCCCCTCCATCTCAAATGAAATCCCTGACCAATCTCTTTAAACTGCATGGAATTCCTTTTGTGACAACAGTGTTGGAGAGCCAGAATCTTAGGATCCCCTCGATCCCCCAAGCAACCCATCTAACTCTTCGTATCCTAGAGAGAGTCTTCCTTCTCCATCCTATAAGCAACTCCTTTACCCGATCCTCCAACACCTTGAGGGAAAATCATCCACGACCTCCTAGAAGGCTAATACCCAAGTACTTGCATAGGAACCTCCTCACCAAGATTCCAAGAGTGAGGCAAATCCTCCATCTATCCCTGGTGTGTTTGGCAAAATAGAACACGCCATTCTATTTTGACCTCTCTTGTGAGCAAGAGTACTTGCATAGTACTCTTGCTCACATTCAAGTGAGTTCGAAAATCTCCCCGAGTACAAAGAGGGTGTTTTTGACCCCTCTCGTGATCAAGGCGTCTGCTTGAGTGTAAATGAGCAAATCATCCACGAATAAAAGATGCGAGGGAAAACGGGCACCTCCAATCTTGGCAGGCCAGATGCACCCCTCTTGTTCCTGGATGTTGAGAAGAAGGCAAATAGTGTTGATGACCAAGGCGAAGAGAAACAAGGATAGGGGATCCCTCTATCTGAGGCCACGGGAGCTATGCAAGAATCCCGTTGGGACCCCATTGACAAGAGGAGAGCAAGTGGGATCCCAAAAGCACATTTTGACCCATCGTATCTAGGTCTTAAAGAAACCCATGGATACTATGATCCTGAGAATGAATTCTCTTCTAATTAAATCAAAGGCCTTTGAGATATCCACTTTGATGCACATGTAGGAAGTCGTTCTAAGGGCGTTGAATCTAGTGAGGAACTCTTGTGCCATCAAAGAGTAGTCAGATATGGCTCTCCCCCTGTTGAAAGCTCCTTGATTGGGCTCAACTAGCTTTGACGTGATGGAGCTAAGCCTCCTAACCAAAATCTTAGAGATGCATTTGTAAATCACGTTGCAGCATGCCACTAGTCTAAAGTCCAAGAGAGAGAAAATTGAAATTCCCTTGAGGATGAGGATTGGGAAAGTGTGGTTCACCTACTTGACAAGCCCTTCCTCTTTGGAGAGGAATGTTCCAAGCTTAATAAAAGAAATGACCATTAAAACCATCTAGCCCTTGCGCTTTGTTCAAAGCTATGACCCAAAGTGCCTCTTTATTTTCATGAGCTGAGGGAATCCTCATCAATCACTCATTGTCCTCCAGAGAGACTTGATGTCAAAAAGGGATAGTGAGGTCATCCAAGGGAGTTTCTTCGTCCAAGTTGGAGAAGAGCCTCCCAAAGTATGATTCTACCTCAACACACATCTCCTCCCCCTTGTCAATAAGCTGCATTTTTATTTTATTTAATCCTAGTGGCCGTGGAGAAGAATTTTGTTGAGTAATCCCCAACCTTCAACTAATCTACCATGCTTCTCTGGATCTAGTAATCCTCCTCCTCCTGCTTAAAAGTGGCAAGGCAATTACATGTAGCAATCTCATCCTCCGGCATTGACATGTCTACCGGATTAGAAGTTAGCCTGTCATGGATGGTTGAGAGCATTAACATGAGCTCGTAAATGACTCTGGGCCAAGCTCAATCCTCTTTCTCCCACTTTTTAAGCGCCTCCTTGACTCATCGGAGCTTGATGAAGCATCGTAAGAGGGGATTTTTCCTAGCCTCCCCCCTCCATGTGTTCTCCACTAGGTTAGGAAACCCGAGCATTTTGCCCAGTAATTAAGGAAGCAAAAAGGTTTTCTTTTCCTTCGTTGGTGGGCGAGGCAATGAAGTAAGGATGCATGATCACTAAGAACTATGCGGGTGTAATCCATACAAACAACAGGGAAGATATCAAGCCACCTTGGGTTAGCAAACACACGATCAATTCTTGAAGCGATACAACCCTTTTCAGTTGTCATATTTAACCACAAAGGGGCATTCCTTGAGGCAGCCAGCATGTCGAGTCCACAATCTGCAATGCACTCATTAAATTCTCCCATACTTCCTACGCTAGCAGTATCCCCCCATGATAATTGTCATGGATTTTGATGGCATTGAAATCACCAATGGCCAGCCACGGACCATCAACCAACTTCTTGTGGGTAGGGAGAGCGGTCAACAGTTCCCTCTGTCGTTCATGTGTGTTATGCACGTAAATGAAGGAGATGTAGATGACCCAGCCTCCTTAAATTGCCCTAAGGACCAACAAGGCTTGATCAATCGAATGCATTTGTGTGATGGGCCAAGTTTCCAACCTTTAAACCTCAAGTATTCTTGCATAGGGCAAGGTCAAGGTTGAACCTCTGGGAATCCTCTTCTCATTCCTCTCCCAATCTCTATGGGTTACTCAAGTTTCAAGCAATCCAACGAGGTGCACATCATAAGATCTAAGGAAGTTGAACACTACCTTTATCTTCCCCAAGGTCTTAATTCCTTAGGTGTTCCAGACCATCAAAGGCATTGGGTGTTGGGGGAGGAATCCCCAAATGCCATCTCCTTCCCCTTGCCAGTAATCTCAACATCCTTCTTCTTGTTTTTCATTGTCTTTGGTTGTTTCCAACCCTCCTTGGAACCTATTTGGAACATCCAAAGACACTCCTCAAAGTGTTGCATCGAGCAGCTTCAACTTTTGAGGGGTCTATTTCACCGTACGAGGGGGCACAATCAGTACGTTAGGGGGAGGCATTGAGATTAACGGGGACAAAGAGGCCACGTCCCTTCAAAAATCTCTCCCCCGACGCGAAATCTTAGTGCAACATGTGTGCATTGAATGCATAGGTGTCATTCCTACTTTAGGAGGCAAATTCCATGCAAGAGTTATGTGATTGGTGGCACTATCCCAAAGGGTCATTACGGGAGGCACGATTATTCATGTCCCCTTCCATTCTCACATTCGCTAACTAGGCTTCCCTTGCCTGCCGCAAGTGCTCACCAAGGCCAGTGTCATTAGAGATCGGTGGCGGCGAAGAGGGGAAGGGGCACTTCCCACTATCATGTCCAAAGACACAACAGTGATTGCATTGTGGAGGGGACCAATGGTAGGACACCTTGATAGTCCCCACTCCCTACTGAGGGAGGGTGATGAGAGCCTCATCATGAGCCATAATTAGCTCATTTTGACCTAATAAAGAGAATAAAAGCTCCTACATGACTTAGAAGAGGGCTTAATTGGAGGAATAAGTGTTCTGAGAAGAAAACATGAAATAAAGGTTAAAACTGTAATTTTACCGTTGCAGTACATAAACGAAATTTCTCAGAAACAGAGCATAGGTCAAATGGTCTAAATAAGATAAAAAGTGGGTTAAATCAATCAGAAATGGGTTCATGTGCAATTTAGGAATTAAATGACATTTGGTAACCCTAAAACAGACCCGCTTAATTAAACAAGGTTCCGGTCAGGATAAAAATCAAGTAAACCCTCTAAAAATCATGGAAAAATATCCCATAGGGTTTATAACATTCAAATTGGCCTCTGGAACCTAGTTTGACCTAGATTAGGCTCCTAGCTCATCAATTGACCTAAATTGGGTTTTTACGCAAAATATCCAGTCAAACCTAAAATCCAACTTCACCATTGGATTCCTTAGGTCAAAATTACGTTTGTACCAAAATTTGGACCTAAGGGAAGGACATCTTGACCTACTTTGCAAAATAGTCCACCTAATTACATTCTGGCCCCTAACTTTTGAAAACCCTTGCGAAAATCCCCCCAAATTTTGTTGTCACTTTCTGCATTCCGGTCCCTCTGCCAATGCAGCAGAAGACCCATACTTCGGTGAAGTTTCAAGGACGATTTTTCCTCGCATCCCCAGGGAGCTGCTCTCTGATGTGAAAAGGGGGTTCCCTGAGAAGTCCCCTACCGCCTGAGCAGCTCCCCATGCCCTGATTCGCACCATACCTCTCGTGCGAACGCTCGAGAGGTATGGGTGTTATACTTGCGGTGACCTCCGGTGAGAGCTTTGCTCACCCTCCGTGCATCCGACCCGCTGCTTGTGCCTATAAAAGAAACCCCAGGACCAGCTGCTTAAAGCAAGCTTGTCTTGGCTGAGAATCCCTCAAAATTTCCTCTCTTCCCTCTCCGACAGGAAACCCGCAAGCTCCGGCGGCCACTCCTCCTCCTTCTCGTCGCTCTGCTGCCATACCTGCAGCAGAGTCTGCTTCGTCTCGTCTTCCTGCGTCGCGCCACACCAAGCGCACGCCTCCCTGCCCACTTCCTCGTCGCCGCTCTCTCCCTCTAGGTGTTTCTTCTCCGGCGACAGTCGATACGACTGCCCGCCTCTCCGGCCCCCTTCGTCCCTGCAAGTAGGTTATAATTACTCCCCATCTTCCCCTCTTTCTTTTCCCCACATTATTTCATTCAAACCAACCCTCGACTGTCCCTGACCACCATCACCTTCCCCGCCTCCGGCCACCCTCCGGCGAGTTGCCCCCGTCGATCCACAGCTCAACACAACTCACCGACCGTCCCAGAAGCTCCGCCTCATCACACTGAACGCCCGCCACTCCACAGTCCCTCCACACACTCACTCAGCACGCCACCGAACGCACCCATCTTTCCGGTCACAGGTCGACCTAGGCACGCACACAAAGCCGCCCCGCGACCTGCCGCACAACTCAACACCTTCGCCGTGCCACGGCGAAGGTTTCCCGGTAGTTTGATTAGGCCGAGAGGCCGTATTCGTGTCTGACAGGTTCTGAGGCTCGACCGCCATTAAAGCCACCTTGAAGCAGCTTCTTCCGAGCTCCAGGCTTCAGAGCTCCAGGTTTTCAGCTGCTGCGGATTGGGGAGACTCCTGCGAAGGCAACCAGCCAGCAACCGACGAGAATCGAGGCTGCAACTGAGGAGATTGCGAAGAGGTCTTCCTGCGGGCACGCGCGAGGAGAGGCAACAGGATAGTCCCACATCGGTAAGCCTCGCAGCGATTCAGTGGTTTAAATTGTTTTTGTGAATAAGCCTTATCGCCTCCGAATACACCTGGGGTGAGGTCCCGCGCCCCACTCCCGCCTCGTCCGCGGATTCACCACGCGGACCTGGCGAATCCGGCCCGACACTACCGAACACACCTCGCGCACCATAACACGCCGGTGCGCCTGGTCGTTGGGTACGCAAACCGACCCGTTAACCCGGCTCTGGGAGAGCTTCCTGTGAGCGGTTTGCAGAGAGAGACACGCAGGTAGAGGAAAGGGATAGGTTTTGCTGCCTTGTGTGCAAGAACAGAGCGCCGAAGGAGAAAGGCTAAGTACTTGGCCGCAGGAAGGAGAAGGAAGAAGCTCTGAAGGGAGGCTGAGCAGAGGAAAAGGCAAGGCAGAGAAGAAGAAGAAGTGAGGCCGTGCAGAAGAAAAGAGAACTCAAAAGAAGAAGGCTCGCCAAGGAAGAAGAAGATACTGCAGAGGAAATAGAAAGAGGCAAAGGCAGAAGAAGAAGAAGAAGAACAGTGAAGAAGAAGATCAGAGGCACGCAGCAGCAAAAGAAGAAGAAGACTTTTAAGACGTCTGATACAGAAATCAGACGTCCAATTATGTTCTTTTTAGCAATTCATTTTTATAATTCTCTCATTGAACCAATTGTTTTCTCAAGTTTTTAAAAGTACCTAGATTGCTCCCTGTGTTCGACCTCGGATACTCCGATTTTCGAGTAATAAACTCTTCATTTGTTTTGAACGTTTTTTCGACTGTACTATAACGTGACATCCTTTAAAAACCCGATGAAACGTTCCGAAACAGAGGGCATACGAGACCTCCTAAGTTCTATGGCAACTCGTGAGTAGCGAAGACCTCCATGCACACCTGCATGTGATCGAGTGACTCCTATGCCTTCCTAGGGGTCTTCCTATTACACAGATGATTTATTGATTGCCTTCCTTAATCAAAGATGGAGGGGTGAATCAAGCAATCGAACCCATAGTGGGACCTCCATGGGATTGCTCCTCTTCAACTCCAAGTCAAGGTCCAACGGGTGACCACCAAAGAAGCTCAAAAGAGGAACCACTAACCCTTTTGTAGAGCATTGGCGTAATCCTCCTTGGAGGAGAATTCCACTATAAAAAGTCCATTGTCCCTTAAGTGACGAAGAAACCTCTACTTCGATTTCCAAAAATTAAAGATGAAAGTCTTAAGGGCCCCCTAGCAAGACCTTTTCCTCACTAAGAAGAGAAGGAGAGAGTGTTCCTATCACTTGATCCCCTCCTCAATGTCTGCTTCCTCCAGTTGCATGGGATGCCCTTGTAGAGGTAGGCTATAGTTAAGAGTCATTGAGTAGCGTCGAGTTGTCCAGAGTCCCAACGGAAGACACCCTTGGCATCTTCCCTCTAGAGACCTTCTTGTCCGCCCTCTTGGCATGAGCTTCCTCTTTCCCTCCATCCACCTCATTCTCCCTCTCTCCTTCCTCGAGCTCCCTCATTCTCGTTGTTCGTTCTTTTTTATGCACATTATGGGATCTCATCCTTCATCTTGTGTGAAATTGCACCTGCGATCAACATCTGCCTAGTTGTTACTCAATGATCTTGCTATTGCCACGTGTGGCTCAAGGCAAGCGGGTGCTTGTCAATACACCTCACAATAGATGCCCATTGCTCCTCTTATCGAAATCTTGAATCTCTACATTTCACATGCCCCAACGCCCATCCAAATTGCAAAACTTAACGCGAGATCCACCAACCAACATCCAACTCCACATAACACTCCCTGATTTCTACGCAACTACGGGGATGGACTAATGAAACTTACGATGATGTGAGATTAGGACCTCGAGAATGACCATTGAAAGCTAAATGCAAGATCCACAAGTGGACACGAGGAACCTACAGCTCCGATTCGACGAAGGACCAACACATTGCAACAGCTCTAGAGGCAATCCAACGGCTTTTTCGAAACCTACTAGGAGGTGAGGTGGCAATGTGAACTAACCAGATCGATAAGGGCGACGGCCTTTTTATACAGCAAGCAATGGGTGATGGCATTGGACCTCTTGGGCTGCAACATCTTGCTACGAAGCATGAGGTTGTTGCGGTGAATGGAGGCGTTGAAATGGGAGATCCCGACCTCCTCGTAGATAAGTGGATCTTCCATTGTTGTGTGCCATGCAGACAGAGAGAGAGATGGAGATATGCATAAAGACGACAAGAAGGATTCAGAGTTATATGGGGGATGCAAAAGACAACGCAATAAATCATAGGTTATAAAATGTGGCACCAAATATTTGATTAATTTGTGAAAAGGTTCACAAACTATAGTTTAATTACCAAATTGGAGGTCTGTTCTTTATTCTTTTTTCTTTTTTACTATACACACAAGGATATGAATCTTTTCTTCAAAAGATCCTAAACAAGCAAATTAAAGGGAAATTGGTCATCTTTTACACTCCAAACCTCTAATTAGTGTAGGGATGGTTGGATGGCGACTCAAACCTCCGCCCCTCTTACCAAAGTTACAAGTACCAACTGCTTGGCCAGGCCGCATTAGGGGCATCCTAATAGGATGTACATGTCAATATTGCTCAATGATCTTGTACTTGCCACATGTGACTTAACTCAATTGGACACACACCCAGCTCCTTGTCCATGAAGGCCTATTTTTTGAGCCACCAATCATCTTGAAAACCCTTAAACCTTAGTTCTTGATCTCTACTTTAATTGAAATCACCATTCAATCCCAATAAACGGTTGCCTTCTTCACTATGAATCTTGACTCAATACCTCGTATCAAAAGTAGTGGCATGCTATATTTTTGTTGGTTGCAAAGATAATGAGATGTTGGACAGGGGCATAATTAGAATATGTGTAATTGGATAATGCTTAATCATCCTAATGATGTAAATTGAAGGCAAGACTAAAAACATAAATAGTTATGTTCTAAATAACTCGAGTCGTATCATGGGAAAAAAATAATGTAAATTACTCACCGTCAAGGTCTCTTTCGTAAATCAGTCTAAAAATATTTTAAAATGGTGCTACTGTAGAGCCACTCGAGACGTGTGGAGTGATGCGATGGATTTGCCTTTTTTTTTTTTGGGAATATATATATAAAACTGTAAACCTTTAAAATTTAAATATCATTTGTTAGTTAATGGGGTTAGCTTCTAAAGTCATTGGACTAAAAAGTAAAGAAATATCACATTTAAACACTTGAATTTTTTTCCACTTCCTTTCCCTCTCCACCTTCGCTCATCTCCCTTCATTGGAAACCGCTCCTCCCCTCCCCCTTCCTCCCCCCTCCAAAATTTCGCCAATCTAATGTCTATGGATCTCCTTTCGAGCAACCCATAATTCTATCACCCAGCTTCCTTCTTCAGTCCATCCGCCTTGTTCTCCCTCTTTTCTTCCTCAAGCTCCCTCATTCTTGTTGTTCATTCTTTTTTACGCACATTATGGGATCTCATCTTTTATCCGTGTGAAGGAAAACCTGCAGTCAATGTCTTCCTGGTTATTACTCAATGATCCTGCTATCGCCACATGTGGCCTGAGGCAAGCAGGTGCACGCCAATAAACCTCACAATTGATACCCATTGCTCCTCTTATTGAAATCTCGAGTCTCTACGTTTCACATGCCCCAACGCCCATCCAAATCACAAAACTTAACGTGAGATCCACCAACCAACATCCAACTCCATGTAACACTCCCCAATCTCTGTGCGATTATGAGGATCGACTTTTGAAACCTACAACGATGCAAGATTAGGATCTCGAGAATGATCACCGAAACCTAAATGCAAGATCCACAAGTGGACACGAGGAAACTACAGCTCCACTTCAACAAAGGACCAACACGTCATGACAGCTCCTGAGGCGATCCAATGACTTTTTCAAAACCTACTAGAAGGTGAGGTGGCAATGTGAACTAACCAGATCAACGAGGGCGGCAGCCTTTTGGTACTGTGAGCCGTGGGCGATGGCGTTGGACCTCTCGGGCTTCAACATCATTCTACGATGCACGAGGCCATCGCAGTGGATGGAGGCAATGGAGTAGGGGCTCCCGACCTCCTCGAAGATAAGTGGGTCTTCCATTGTTGTGTGTCCTGGGGGGGGAGAGAGAGATATGCGTGGAGACGACGAGAAGGATTGACAGTTATATGGTGGATGCAAAAGACAACGCGACAAATTGCAAGTTATTGAGTGGGGCACCAAATATTTGATTAATTTGCAAAAAGGTTCACAAACTATAGTTTAATTACCAAATTGGAGGTCCATTCCTTTTTCTTTTTTCCTACACACAAGGGTATGGACCTTTTCTTCGAAAGATCTAGAATCCCAAATAGGCAAATTTGAGAGAAATTGATCATCATTCACACACCAAACCCCTAATTAGTGCAGGGATGGCTAGACAAAGACTCAAACCTTCACCCCTCTTACCAAAGTTATGAGTACCAATTGTTCGATCATGCTACATTAAGTGCATCCTCATTTGACGTTCATCTCAATATTATTCGATGATCCTACACTTGCCACATGTAACTTAAAGTATTTGGACACACACTCAACTCTTCACAGATGAAGTCCTATTTCTTAAGCCACCAATAATCTTGAAAACCCTCAATCGTTAGTTTTTGTTTCCTACTTTCATTAGAGTCACCATTCAATCTCAACAGCGACCACCTTCTTTTCAATGGATGTTGACTCTACCTCATCGCAGAAGTAGTGGCATGTCAGGTTTTTGTTGGTTGAAAAGATAATGAGATGTTGGACAAGGGTACAATTGGAATAAGCGTAATTGGATAATGGTTAATCATCCTAACGACCAAAAACTTAGTTATATTCTATATAACTCGTGTCTATCACGTGAAGAAAACGATATGAACTTATTCAATAAAGGGCTTCCTATTAGGGCATCTTTTGTAAATTAGTTTAAAATTTAAAATGATGGTAGTGGAGGGTCACCGGGGACATGCGGAGTGATGCCATGGATTTATCTTATTTTTTTAAAAATTTTTATATAGGTGTCAATGTAAACCTTTAAAATTACATCACCTTTACATTTATAATATTTAATTAAATATCATTTGAAAATTGCTTCATTTCATTAAAGTCATTGAATTGAAAAGTAATGAAATATTGTATTTCTAAGGTGTATTTTTTTCACTCCCTCTCTCCCTCCACCTTCTCTCATCCTTTTTTGTTTTTAGAAAAATTCTTTGTTTTTGTTTTGAAAATAAACTTTTACATTAAAAAGAAAAGCATCTGATACACCCTCCTTCCTTGTGGATCCTGCCAATTTAGGATTTGTTGTAAACACTAAAATTGTCGATATTATACACTTACACAAGAGTTTAATTAGTTAATGTTATTGATTTTTAGTAGCTTATTGTTTCAATTAGGATGCAATTGATGAATGGTGACATGAAAATTTATGTTGAAATCAAAGAAAATTGGGAGAGGTTTTTAATATCACATTAGAAGTGGATAAATCTCTTGATAAGTGTAAAAGATTTTTTCATTCCATGATTTATATAGCAAAGAGCAAGAGATGGGGATGGGGATCATACCTGCATATGCGCTTCAGCCTCGCTTGTGTTCAATTGAGAATCAATTTGAAACTCTAACTCTTTTGCTATAAAGAATTTTTCTAATTTATAAATTAATTAATTAATTTATTGATTAATTGGATCATTAAATCCTCTATTGAATTCTATAATGTCCTTAACATCTTCCTTGCTAGGGTGCCACCAAGGGACACACAACCAACACTCTTCTCTCGTCATTTTTCTCTTTGTGTGTGCATGATATTCATGTAGATCGGTTGATCAGGTTGATCGACCAATTTGCGAAGGATGAAACATAATTTTGATTACATTTGATCAATCAACTTTTTTTTTTGTTGATAAATATGATTTTTTATAGATCAATCCATCAATTTTGATCGATCAAAATATCTCAGTTGTGTTCTACTGAGGTGATTTTTTAGGACAATAATGGGCAAAGCACACCACAAACGTGGGCGTGAGACCATCAGACCCTCGGAGTGACACGTTGTAACGAACGCGTGCCCCGGACGTATTTTAAGACGTCTGGGAGGTGGCCCAGACGTCTTACCAGACGTCTTGGATAACATCCAGACGTCTTGCCAGACGTCTGGGATGGTTTACAGACATCTGAAAAACCGTTATCGTCCCCGCGAGTCGTCTGCGCGCCTGCGTGCGTAGACCACATATTCGTTATTCTCTCTTTTTCCCTCTCTCTCTCTGCGGCTGCAGGCGGCCTGCCACCTCCTCTCTCCTCCTCGCGCGGCCTTAAAAGGGCCACGCCTTCCCTCCCATCTCCACCGTCTCCTCCTTCTTCTCCTTCCTGTGCGCGAGAGCGAGCGGACGCGAGGGCGGCAGCGGCGGCCGCAGTGAGCGCGGAGGTGTGGCGTGCAAGGGCGGAGCTCTGCCGTGAGGGCGAGCTCGCCGGAGCGGTTTGGCCGGCCGGCGGAGGGCGCAGGGGGCACGGAGCGACGCGGAGAGGGACCTGCTGCGGTCTGAGCAGCAGACGCGCGAGGTGCGACGCGGGCGGCGTCGCGAGCGGAGGCCGAGCAGCGCCCTGATTCTGGAAAAATTTCCAGAATCAGACGTCTGGGTTGACAGCCAGACGGCAGGGTAGACGTCTGGAAGATCATACAGACGTCTGAAAGGTGAGTTTACCGCCTTCTCCTTCCTTCCTGTCGACTGACCGTACTGAGGGAGGGAGTTGGCTGTGCGCAGGTTTGCTGATTCGCCATCCCTTGCGAATCAGACGTCTGGAAGTTGTACCAGACGGCTGGAGTGACCTCCAAACGTCCGTAGTGACCATCGGACGTCTGGGAGCTAGGCCAGACGTCCCCGCAGACTTCTGGACGTCTGGGAAACCACGCTGAACAGGTAATTCTCTGATCCACTTTTTAAGACGTCTGGAAGGAGTTCCAGACGTCTGATTTTGCACAGTATCGTCTTTTTCGACCCGTTTAGGGCCCGTTCGGGCTCCGTTTTCCATGTTTCGAGTTGCGTTCTTTTCAGAATTAATTCCTCTACCCGTCTACAGTAGCTATACACTGTTTTGAGACACTCCCTGTGTTTGATCATTGTGATAGGACCTCGTTCAGTTGCAGTCTTGGGAGTCGTGGA
Organism: Thalassia testudinum; assembly: GCA_037157565.1. Classification (NCBI taxonomy): domain Eukaryota; kingdom Viridiplantae; phylum Streptophyta; class Magnoliopsida; order Alismatales; family Hydrocharitaceae; genus Thalassia; species Thalassia testudinum. The sequence goes on along the minus strand of JAZHRO010000077.1, from coordinate 13,258,130 downwards.
CGCACGCGGGATTCCCGATCACGCCCCCATTACTCCCGTTGTACCTGGTAGAGTGGCTTAAGTTTATTATTAAAATCTGTTAAAGTATGGAACCATAACTAGAACCTAGGACATTGCATGAATCCTAGGAATGAGAAATGTATGGAATGATAGCTCCTAGGTGATGCATGAATCCTAGGGCTGGAAAACTAGTTGTATGCTAGATCCTAGGATGTGGCATGAACCCTAGGATGGAAAAACTAGTGGAATGTATAATACTGCAGTCTTGGAAAAATGGAAAGGAATATAAAGCTGCCTGTAAATTGAATTAACAGCTGCCTGTTATGAATAAAGAAACATGATTGAGATCATGGATTGTGAGAACGTGAAACTGGAAAGTGAAACATATGATGTTTTGAGATAAAGAGCTGGAACCCTACGGGGAATTAGGAGTGGAACTCCTGGAAAGAAAAAGGAATGGAACTGAGATGTAGTTTGTACTGTCTCTTGGGTACGCAGTACCAAGGGAAGTACCTGTACCTGATTAGTGCAGAGTGGGGCCAGCCACCCCAGGGACCCGGGGTTAGGATTGGCCGCTCTGTACCGACTTGTTGGCCCTCGTGTACGTAGTACCGAGGAGAGCTACTAGTGTTAGGAGAGTACTAGCTACTCCACGAGCCCCGGGGTTCTGCTAGCCTCCTTCACCGACTTGTTAGGCCCACTAGGGCAAACCAGGGTAGTCAGGCGAGGGTGCGCGGACTGTGGAGGGGCAAGGCCCCGGTTTGGTTACTGTGGAGGGGTTGGACCCCTGTTACTGAGAGGGCTCTGCCCTGGTTCCGTGCTGTGCTTTGGGCGCACCCGTTAACGGAAACGACTGACCGCGTGCCAGTGCGGGCTAGCTACCTGTGCGTTTATCGCGCGTGCCGTAGTCACCGTTACGTCTGTCAGTGACCTTGGGGTGGTTGACTGAGGGTAGGATCACCACGGGGGACTCTCCCGGTCAGGAGAGCACCACGTGCTACTTCTACTTTTGGAAAAGACTGCAATCAAGATCGTTCCCACGAGGACATTCGAGATCAAGTAAAGGATCTGAGAAACAAATGAAATAGTGAGAAAAATTGAAAGATGTGAATAAAGGAAGTAATAAAACATAACAGCTACTGTACACTCTACTGATGCCTTTAGTTAGTTTGCCACTCTACTCAGCGTTTTGCTGACGTGTTACACTCGTTACCTTTTTCAGGACCAGGTGTTGAGCAGCCAGGGTCGGCGGCTGCAGAGGACACTGGGCCGAGTAGGGTCCAGTAGAGTTACCACAGTCTTTTGTACCTCTTTTGTTCTGTTCTAGTGAGTAGTTTTTGTTTCCGCTGTACCTTCTTTACCTGCAGTTCTTGTTATATGATAAATGTTGTTTTACTGTTGTGGTGGTACCTACTATAGTAGTTTCTTTCCTTACTGCTGTACTTTCTTACTGTTAGTTATATTCATGCTGAATGTGGTTTATTTTACTGTCTTTTGGTTACTTCCTCGTTGGACGACTAGGTCTTGGGATTAGTCGAGTCGATCCGGTTCTAGTGTCTCGTAGGGACTCGGGAACCGGGTCGTTACACACGTCGAACCCGTGCACTGGTAAGGTGGGGGCATTGTCTCTCTATGTGGAGTCCTCTATGGGCACTTCAATCATACAATCTCTCTAACATCATTTCTTTTCATTTTGTGATTTCACATCTTATTTGATCATGGTTTCTTATGAATTTTCACATATGTTTTTTCTAGCTCTAATTCTTTTAATTCTATTGTCATGGATCGATTGTCTATGTCATGAAAATATGAACCTAAATATAATCTACATTGTCAATTTGATATTCACATGCACATTAGTTTTTGCCACAAATGTGACACAGAAATTAACCAATTTACATACCTTCCTAACCAATTAACACACTTCTATCATCTTCCACACCCTTCTTCCTCCCCATTCACCCACACATCCTTAAGTGGCAAATGAAGAACAAGAGTAGTAACATAAGACAAGAGATATGCCACCAAGGAATTGGCTCTACCTAAAAAAAAAGCAAAAAAAGAGACATCCATCATACCAATCCAAATCCTCGTCGCTCTAGGCGTGGTGGTGGCAACATCGACAATCCAAACTTAGTCACACAAGATAATTTTCTGATGGAATTTAATGTCGAATAAAAATTAGAACCATATGATTTTTATAATTTCAAGAATTATCTATTCCCCATACCATCAACTAAAATGAAAACATAAAGAAAATAATGGAGGGATACCTAAATCCATCGTAGTGGAAGCGATGAGGAGATCACGGAAATCCTTTGTAGCTGTGGGCTTGTTTCTCCAACGAGAGGCCGTGGCAATAGTACTTCCAGAGAGTTCAGAGAACAAGAGCGGAAGAGAACTGAAGGAGAGCATATCCCTTGGGTTTTATTATGGGCTTTATTTATAATATTTCTGTTCACCCCTCCGGGGATCATAACCGCTTAAAATAAAATGACAATTCCACTCATCACAGAATTGCATTCACCCTTAAGGTTTCCATGCATTAAATCCCATACACTAATGAAATGTGAATGATAAATTTACATAATTAGACCACTTTAATGACTGTAAATGTGATGTCTAAATATATGTATACATTTAACATATAATTCCATAATAATAATATATGTAGGTTCACATTATGATTCTAACAATCTCCCACTAGAACCACATATATCATCCTTATAATCAAACGTTCATATATACCTATATGAGCTCATTAATACAACATCACAGTAAACCACATCTCCACTAATCACGTCCATATTAAGTTAACATATGATCAAAGTTGGTTTTCACCATCATGAAGTCGACTAGACCAAATAATGATCACATACATTAACACAAGTAATGACATAGATCACATCTGATATAGGTACATAGCATGAAAATTGCATGTTAATGTGATCTAGACATGCTCATTTTCAACTGGTCCAAAAAATCTTATCATACAACAGAACACGTGGAAAGGACTAATGAGGTTAAAGAATGGAAAACTTTATTATTATGTGCATAATCCAAAATATGTCCACACATGAAACACCAAAATAGAATAAACTCTCACTGAATTGTTATATTACAGAATAGATACAACACCCATACAGACAACATGCTTATGAAAAACCTTTGGCGTTAGCCCTTTAGTGAGCGGATCTGCAACCATGGGGTTGGTTCCAATGTACTCAATGGATATTTGAACACTCTGAACTCTTTCTTTAACCGCTAAATCCTTGATATCAATGTGTTTTGACCTCGAAGAACTGCTGTTGCTGTTGGAGTACATCACCGCCGAATTATTGTCACAGTGAAAATGAAGTGGTCTTTCGACACCATCAATAATCAGTAGAGCTGTGATAAAATTCCTAATCCATACACCACGATTTGAGGCTTTGAAGCACGCTATAAATTTTGCTTCCATAGTAGAGGTAGCTATCAAGATTTGCTTTGCACTCCTCCATGAGATAGCCCCTCCAGCCAGTAGAAAAATATATCCTGAAGTAGATCTTCGGGTATCCTAACAACCTAGAAATCAGAGTCAGAATATCCAAGCACCTCTAAATGATTTGATCTCCTGTATGTGAACATGAAATCCTTTGTTCTTTGTAAGTAGCGCATGACCCGTTTGGCTACCTTCCAGTGGTCGGGTCCAGGCTTGCTTAAATATCTGCCTAACATGCCAGTAATGTATGCTAGTTCTAGCCGCATGCAAACTGGGGAATATATCAAACTTTCCACTGTCGATGCATAAGGAACATTTTCCATCTCTTTAGCTTCAAACTCATTCCTGGAGAATTGGTTAGGAGAGAATTTATCTCCCTTAGCCACAGAAGTATCTCCTAGTTTGCAATTCTCTATGCCAAATCGTCTTAGAATGGTATCAAAGTATCTCCTTTGTGATAATCCAAGGATACTTCGAGAATGATCTTGTTGTATCTAGATTCCTAATACAAAAGTGGCTTCACCAAGATCTTTCATTTAAAAATTACCAGAGAGAAATGTCTTGGTTTCCTGAAGTAAACCATTGTTATCACAGGCAAGGAGTATGTCATTGATTGCACAACAAAAATACACCAGTAAATATTCCATCTTGTGTTATTTCCTAGCACTACCATTGCATCTTATGTAGCTATAGTTGCATTTGTACATGGACACATGCATGCATTCTTAAAGAGGGGAGGAGAGTATGAATAATTGGCCATCTATTAATTAACATCTTTATCAAGTACTGCATTGCAATTTCACCATTTTCTCATTTTCTATTTTACTTTGAATTTCTCGTGACTGCAGGACAGTGAGCATGCGCGCCTCTTCGCGCCATGCCTCCTGCCAACAGCATGGCAAGAGGTGTGTTGCCAGCAGCATGGCCGTGGCATGCTTCCTCTTCTTTAAAAGGCCTTGCCCTCTCCCTTGTGCCGAGGGGCCTGGGCACACACACATATAGGCACTTCCCTCTATCGTCAGGCCAACCTCCTCCCCTCTCCCTCTCCATACGCAGTATCTCTTCTCACTGAAGAGACACACTGTGGGCAGGAGAAAACTCACAGTGGTCCCACAACCACCACTGTGAGTTCCACCACCGCCCAGCTCTTTCGTGAGCAGGTAGGCGTGGTGGTTTCACCCTCTTGATTCACTGCCGTTTGCCATTTCCGCCATTGCCAGAGCTTCAAGCTCAGAAGCTCCAACAGCAGCAACGTCTGTCTGAAGCAGCTGCCGGCCACTACGCGTGCGCCTGCAGGTCCAGCGCAAGCTCTTCCTGCGCGCGCGGACGCTTCCCAGCATGCAAGGCACGCGAAACCGGCTGCTACCGATCGGCAGACCGCACGCGCACTGTAGCTGCGGTCTGCGCGACACTGTAGCCACCGGCTCGCTTCCCACTTAGCCGGTGGCACAACGCTCTCTCTCCTCGCCCGCTACCCTTGCCTACTCCCGCCTGCAGCGCTGTGCGCTACGCTGCACTCCTGCACCTGCCCGCGCACGAAGACAGCGCAGGCGCTCCCTCCAACACCCCTCGCGCGCGCCTTCTCCTGCGCCTGCGCCTCCTCACGCATCAGTCGACGGGGCAGCGCAGCAGACGGCTTATCTACTGCGCTCCCCTTCATCCGCAGTGCACACACACATACCTACTTGTACACACTCACTTGTACTCTCACACACACACTTGTACGCACACACACACCCTTATAAACTCACGCCTACACACATATATATTTATATATCCACTCATATATATATATATATATATTTATATTTATATATATATTTACATATCTATATATATATACACAACTACTTATATACCTATATAGTTATAACTCTATCTATATGTATATATATATATATATACATATATAAATATATATATTTACATACACATCACCTACCCGTATCCATACGCCCATGCACTAGTCAATCCACCACGCATCATATCGCAAGAATATCTGCACCAGTTGCTGATATTCCCCGATATCCGTGTAAAGCAAGCTCCTCCACACACACTCACACATCCGCCCCACACTCCACACTGCACTCCATCTTGTTGGTTGCATCTTAGTAGACATGGACCAACTTGACACTGTACTACACTCCATTTCCACTTCCACCTCCACCCCCATATATATATATATATATATATATATACTGCACTTATTATATTATGCTAAGTATTCCTTTCTTTGCAAGTAACCTACCTTGTTTTTATTTATCTTTTGTTTCCTACTATTAAAAAGATAAAAAAAAAGAGTAAAAGGGAAAAGATAATTTTTGTCTTGCAGGTACTCGGTCTTGCGAATAACAGGACCAGTTTTTGGAAACCCTAAATTGGCTACAAGCCAAGAACCATTTGACTCAAAGCCAAGAACATGATTTTGAGGGTGTGTCTCAAGGACAATATTATCAACAAAAAAATATTAGATAGAAAAGCCAAAAACATAATAAACGCAAGGAAGAGATACGTTTTAGGAAAGACGTAGAAACTCCTTAACCTTTAATTCCTGCCTCCCTGAGATCGACCCTGGGCCTAAAAGTGACCAAGATAAAATCAAGTAGGCCAGGTTAAAATTTTGTGAAAGATGGTTAGGCTCGATTTAAGTTAACCACTATAATAACTTCAACGATAATTTCACCATATTAACATAATTTATTCGAGTTTTACCACTCTTTTTCTGGCACCGTTGCCGAGGAGGTGCGCATTGAGGTAAGTTTCTACTCCATTCCTTTGATTTTCTCTTCTCACACCCTTCTCTTCACGACTGTTTTGTTTGCTTGTGTGTAGGTAAACTGGTTGCAAGGAGGAGGCAAGCAGAGGAAGCCGGAGACGTAGGTAGATCCAAGGTGGAAGAGAGAGCGCAAAGTCGCCAGCGTCGCATTGGAGTGTCGCTCACGTTGCTGAAAAGGTAGGTCTCTCCCTCTCTTAGCAACTTAGGTTAACTTGTCACCTAAATAAAAAAAAAATCTAAAAACACTTCTTGGGAATTTCTTGGGGCAAGTGGATTAAAAACCACTTAATTGATTGTTTGTCATCACCCCCACCGTCCCTTGATTTCCCGCCAAACTTCACACAGCGAAAATCCAAGAATCTTGATTCTTGGATCTTTCGTCTTGTGAAGAGTTCTTTGAGGCAAGTTTAAATCGATTGATAGTCATCCCTCCTTGCCTCATTTGTTCACATTTTTGGGATCACATTTTTTGGTGGGGAGACTTGGAATTGAGTTGATTCCAACCCCACCACAACCTTGCACGTGCCTTAGATTTGATCCCAATATTTCAACCCCAAAATTTTAATTTTCTTTGCATTATCTTATGGTTGAGCCTTGTGTGTGGAACATCATTTTGGTGATTGGGAGCACTTGAATTGAAGTATTTTGGCTCCCTTTCACATTAACCTAAAATTGACTCGTACATCCACACATAGAACTTTCCATCTAGGGAAGCCCATTGCATTTTTAGCATGCATTAACTAAATCACATTGAAGAAAGGGTTTGTTGGGTATAGAAAAACTTGTGTTTTCTCAAAACCCGGAGATTGGTTGAATTTGTAACTCAGCAAAATCTTAAAATCCAAACTACTTAAGGCTGAAATTCTAAAAGCCATTCACCATCTAAAACTCCAATTCGGGGAGTGTTACGAACGGGCGCTCCAGACGTATTTTAAGACATCTGGGAGGTGGCCCAAACGTCGTAGCAGATGTCTGGAATCACTTACAGACGTCGGACCAGACTTCTGGGATCATTTCCAGACGTCTGGAAATCAGTTATTTTGGCACGCTACTGTTCGTCTGTGCGCCTAAGCGCGCAGACCTACGTTTTCTCTCTCTCTCTCCCTCTTTTTCCCTCTCTCCTGCGGCCGCAGACACCTCAGCCGCGTTCTCTCTCTCCTCCTCGCGTGGCCTTAAAAGGGCCACGCCTCTCCCACACTCCCGTCACCTCCTCCTCCTTCCTCTTCTCCTTCAGCCAGTGCGCGAGAGTGGGTGCGGAGCGACGCAAGAGGACTGCTGCTCTTGAGTAGCAGGCGGAGCACTCGCAGCGCGGCCGGGCGTCGCGAGTGGCGCCCTGGTTCTGGGAAATTTTCCAAAATCAGACGTCTCTGCTTCTATCCAGACGATGGGAACGACATCTGGAAGACTGTCCAGACGTCTGAAAGGTGAGTTTTTCCGTCTTCTTCCTTCCCTTCGATTGACCGTACTAAGAGAGAGAGGAAATGGGTACGTGCAGGGTCGGAGATTCGCATCCAATGCGAATCAGACGTCTGGCTGCAGTGTTAGACGGCGAGAACGACTTCCAGACGTCCTGGGTGACCATCGAACGTCTGGGAACTAGGCCAGACGCCCCTGCAGGCTTCTGGATGTCTGAGAGCCCACGCGGAGCGAGGTAATTCCCTGATCCACTTTTTAAGACATCTGGAAGAAGTTCCAGATGTCTGATTTTGCAATATTTCATCATTTTCGACTCGTTTCGGGCCCGTTCGGGCTTCGTTTTCCGCGTTTCGAGTTGCGTTCTTTTCGGAATTACATCCTCTACCTGTCTACAGTTGCTGTATACTGTTTTGAGAAGTTCCTTGTGTTTGATCCTTATGATAGGACCCCGTTCCGTTGCAGTCTCGGGGGTTGCAGAGGAACGCGGGATTCCCGACCACGCCCCCGGTTCGCTTGTTGTAATTGGTAGAGTGGCTTTAAGTATAATCCGTTAAATTATGAAACCATAAACAGCACCTAGGACATTACATGAATCCTAGGAATGAGAAATAGATTGAATGGTAGATTCCTAGGGTGTTGCATGAATCTTAGGGCTGGAAAACTAGATTGTATGATAGATTCTAGGATATGGCATGAATCCTAGGACGGGAAAACTAGTGGAATGTATGAATACTACAGTCTTGGAAAATGTGGAAAGGAAATAATAGCTGCCTGCGAATTGAATTAACAGCTGCCTGTTATGAATAAATGAACATGATTAAGAATATGGGATGTATGAACGTGAAACTGGAATGGTGAAACTGGAATGTTCTGAGTTAAAGAGTTGGAACCCTACGAGGAATTAGGAGTAGAACTCCTGGAAAGTGAATGGAATAGAATTGGGGAAGTGAGTTGGCCCTTGAGTACGGAGTACCAAGGAGAGCGACTGTCCCCCCTGTTTAGTGCAGAGCGGAGCCAGCCGCCCTAGGGACCCGGGGTTAAGACTGGCCACTCTGTACCGACTTGCTGGCCCTCGTGTACGTAGTACCGAGGAGAGTTACTAGTGTGGGGAGGTACTAGCTACCCCACGGGCCCCGGGGTTCTGCTAGCCTCCCACACCGACTTGTTAGGCCCACTGGGGCAAACCAGGGTGGTCTGGAGAGGGTGCGCGGACTGTGGAGGGGCAAGACCCCTGTTTGGTTACTGTGGAGGGGTTGGACCCCTGTTACTGAGAGGGCTCTGCCCTGTACTGGTTTCGTGTTGTGCTTTAGGCGCACCCGTTAACGGAAACGACTGACCGCGTGCCAGTACGGGTTAGCTACCCGTGTGTTTACCGCGCGTGCCGTAGTCACCGTTACGTCTGTCAGTGACCTTGGGGTGGTTGACTGAGAGTAGGATCGCCACGGGGGACTCTCCCGGCCAGGAGAGCACCACGTGCTACTTCTACTGTTCGGAAAAGACTGCAATCAAGATCGTTCCCACGAGGAACATTCGAGATCAAGTGAAGGATCTGAGAAATAGATAAATTGTGAAACAATAGAAAGACGTAAATAAAGGAAGAAAGAAAATTAAACAACTACTGTACACTTTACTGTTTCTTTAGTTTAGCTGCCACTCTACTCAGCGTTTTGCTGACGTGTTACACTCGTTACCTTTCAGGACCAGGTGTTGAGTAGCCAGGGTCAGCGGCTGCAGAGGACGCTGGGCCGAGTAGGGTCCAGTAGAGTTACCACTGTTCTCTTGTACCTCTTTTTGTTCCGTTATAGTGAGTAGTTCTTGTTTCCGCTGTACTTTTCTTTACCTGCAGTTCATATTATGTTATGAATGTTGTTCTACTGTTGTGGTGGTATATACTGTAGTGGTTTCTTTCCTTACTGCTGTATTTCCTTACTGTTAGTTATATTCATGCTGAATGTGGTTTATTTTACTTCTCTTTTGGTTACTTCCTCGTTCGACGACTAGGTCTTGGGATTAGTCGAGTCGGTCCGGTTCTCGTGTCTCGTAGGGACTTGGGAATCGGGTCGTTACAAGGAGATTTCCTCATTGCATGCTTGGTTTACACACTTTTTAAAATCAACTCACTTGGGCATTACTCGTATACAACTCCCTTCACATTCCTGGAGCACTTGATCCTAAGCCCATAAATAAAACTGGTAGCAACTTGACCCTTATTAAGGATTGGAGGTCTAACTACCTGCGTGTAGCGCCTACGTGCTGGTGCGGGTTCCCACGTGCTATCGGGTGAGTAAGACTGGGGCAAACGGTCTTTCAATCTGGCCCGGTGATTCCGTGGTGCTCTCATTTGGTTCTGTAGGTTGTGATAGTAGGTAACTTAGATCTTTAGGTCTAAGGACACATTGTAGAGGATAGGACATTGATTGCTTTGACTTGTTATCAAGTGTACTCTTGCGGCGTCATTTCTCTCATCCCCTTTTCCCTTCTTATCTCCCAAATTCTTCCTGCGGTAGTGCATGTTTGGGTGGAGGTCACAAAACCCTAAATTGTTTGAATTGTCTGATAATTCTAGAAGGATAGAAACCAATTCGTCATCCTCCTCCACAAACATGGCTGCACACCTACCCCCAAATCCCAAAGGAGGAAACTACTCCCCTCAAATCCCACCAGGTAGCGGAGCCATGGACCCCATAACCCGCCTCCAAGCCCAAATGAAAATATATAATGAGCAGATTAAAGCCATTAGGGAAACCTTAGAGGAAATGCAAAATCCTCCCGAACGGGAGGAGCCTAGATCTCTTAGCTCTTACCGCTGCTACAGAGACCATAGGACAAATTCAAGTCCCCATGGGCGGGGACAATTTTGAATTGAAACCCAATGTAATTAGCCTAATTAACTTTCACTTCCATGGTCTTGCAAGTAAAGATCCTTTTCTTCATTTAGAAGACCTAACCCGATTGGCTGAAACGGTTAAATTAAGAAACATCTGGTTATCAATTGTCCTCATGAAAATGTTCCCGTTTTCGTTGTGGAATAAAGCGTCGCAATGGTTACGCACCCTTAGGGAAACCATCCATTCTTGGGAAGAGATGCGAACAGTATTTTTCAAGAAATTCCTCCCAATCGGGCGAACCAATGCACTTCACCGTGCTATAACTTCCTTCACGCAACAAAATGGCGAGAAATTTCATGAGGCTTGGGAGAGGTATAATGACCTCCTCCGGAAGTGTCCGCACAACGGTTTACCTAAGTGGCATATAGCCCAGATTTTCTATTATGGGCTAAATGAGACTTTCAAGCAGATTACAAACGCTTCCTGTGGAGGGAATTTCATGAATAAAGACGAGAATGGAGCATTCGAATTATTTGAAAACATGAGTGAAAATTCAATGAACAATGCATCCATTATCGCCTTTAATCGTACCAGCCTGCCCCGTAATGTTCATGAAGTTGACACGAGACCCTCCCATTCATCCACAGATCTTAATCTTATCGCACAAAAATTGGATGAAGTCTCCGTAGTGCACAAGAGGCTGGACGAGCTTCTGGCCAATCCCGCCCGTTCTATAGCAAACACCTCCACCTCACCACTTCGTCACAATCCTAATCTTTCCAACGCCAGGCTTATTCTCAAAAACCTCGTGAGATCTTCCTTACTGAATGTCGCACCGAGTGATTCGGTAAGTAATGTGGATTTGGCTTCTGTAAGCCAGTATTTCGACACGGAGGACCAAGCCTCCGTGTACTCGGATGCATACATACATGCGGACTCGTCTTCTGGATTAGAAGACGCTTGCGCCCTAGGGAACAACCCGTTCTCTGCCACTTATAACCCAGGGTGGCGAAATCATCCTAACCTCGTATGGTCCAATAACCCGCAGTGTCAAAACCCCGCAGGTGGACCAATGAGACCGTCCGCACCCGTCATCCCAAGGGCCCAGTCTAATCCTATGGCAAATCCACCATCGGGTCCTTACATTCCTCAAACATAACACGCATCAAGTCCTCTTGATAAACTGATGCGAATGGTGACGGAAACGTCTAAGCGCCATGAAGAGAACATGACCTCTCTTCAGCACCAATTGGCACAGTAGAATGCTGAGATCAGTCAATTACGCATGGCAACTCTATCTCAAGGCACTCTTCCAGTCCAACCTGTTCCCAACCCACGAAATTTTGTACCTCGTGGTACTCAATCACTGGTACGACCTTCTCAGGGGTAGGTTCATTAGATTCTGCAAGCACCGAGCATTCCTCTGGGATTCCAGGCTAATCTCGCAGCAACACCTCACCCTTATGTCCCTATTGCGAACCCTCCTCTGCCTTATGATCCCACTGGACCCGCGACGTCCAATGTGATTACTACGAGTAGCGGTAAGCAAACCGTCGATCCGCCTCGACCTGATCCTGGCCCATCTTTTTCATCGTCCTCTCATTCAGGATGCGCACCGCATTCTCGTGAGGACAATACACCCAAACTAGTGCCAGAATCAGTCCCATTCCCTGAGGCTCTACTAAGGGAGCCAAAAGGCAAGGAAAAGGATACACAGGCCTTTGATAACCTGCGTAATTTATTTAGGGATGTTGAAATCAAGGTACCCCTGTTGGAGGCTATCGACCATATACCTACTACCGCCCGATTTTTCAAAGACTACACTACACCCAGGTGACAGTCAAAGAAAATAAAGAATCTGGTGGTTCTCTCGCCTCATGCGGGTTATGCTATACTGTCAAATCTGCCACCGAAGCAGAAAGATCCGGGCACACCGCTTATTTCTTGTAGCATCCAAGGTTGCAATTTCAACCGTGCTTTGCTTGATCTTGGATCTTCCATCAATCTTATACCAACCATCATGCTCGAGAAATTTGCCTTAGGAAATCTGAAACCCACCCCTGTCACGTTACTGTTGGCAGATCGATATGTCAAAATACCGAAGGGTGTGGTGGAAGACGTGGTTGTTAGGGTCAACGGTCTCTGTTTTCCTGTTGACTTTCTTATTTTGGATATGGAAGTTCCTAGCTCACTTTCTGATTGTCTGATCATCCTTGGTCGACCTTTCTTGGCCAAAGCCCGCGCCCATATCGACTGCGAGTCGAGCTGTATTGAGATTGCCGTTGGCTCTGAGAAACTCAAGCTAAACATCTTCAAGGCAGCCAAAAACTTTGATTGCAATTACATCGAGGATAACATGTCTGACGAGGACATGGCCGTCAGCGCGTGTATCGGGCTAATAGGGACCTATTTTGACTGCTGTGGATTGCCTTTGAACACAGACCATTGCCTGACTAACACATATTGTGACGTTCCCCCATCCCTCCCTTTACTCGTACCTTCTCCTGACCAGACTTCTGACGAGGTTTTCTCCGCTTCCCATACCTCGTGGTCTGAGTCATATTCGGGCTACTCACTGCCGGTCCACACTCTTGAAGATCAGATTGCCATTTCTTTCCTTCCAAATCAGGCGGAATTGCAACTCCACACTGGGACCTTGAGCCCACATACTAATCACTGGGGCTATCCCTTTTTGGATCCATCAATCCAAGATGCCCCTCTTCTTGGCCAATCTGAGGGCCAACTTCTTCCTCCTGCCTTGTTTTCTTCTGATCCACTTGGGACACTCTCGTCCCAAGAAATGCCAGATCTTTCACCATCCTCTCCCGAGCTAAAAGAGTTTCCTGATGCACTTAAGTATGTTTTCTTGGGACCAAATGAAACGCTCCCCGTAATCATTAGTTCACAATTGACCAGGGAGCAAGAGTGCAAACTAACAAAGGTCCTTATGGAACATAAGGTAGCCATTGGATGGTCCTTATCAGACTTAACTGGCATTAGCCCCTCGTACTACACTCACCGTATATATACGGAGGAGGAGGCTCGACCTTCCTGCGAGATGCAGCGACATCTCAACCCTAACTTGCGAGAGGTCGTTAAAAAGGAAATTATTAAGTGGCTGGATGCGGGTATAATCTACCTAATCAACGATAGCCCCTGGGTGAGCCCGATTAATGTCGTGCCCAAAAAGGCTGGACTCACCATCCGTGTCAATGACAGGGGCGAATCCAGCGCTACACGCACTCCTAGATCTTGGAGAGTGTGTGTAGACTATAGGAAACTGAATGCTGCAACTAAGAAAGATCACTTTCCGCTACCTTTTATTGACCAAATCCTTGAGCAGTTAGCGGGAAATAAATTTTTCTGTTTCCTGGATGGATTCTCTGGGTATAACCAGGTGGCAATTGACCCCCGGGACCAAGAGAAAACTACCTTTACCTGCCCTTCGGCACCTTCGCATTTAGAAGGATGCCTTTCGGACTTTGTAACGCGCCAGCAACTTTCCAGAGATGTATGCTGGCGATATTCCATGACATGGTGGGTGACTTTCTTGAGGTCTTCATGGATGAATTTTCGATCTTTGGACCCTCTTTTGATGACTGTCTTGCCAACCTGACCCGTATCCTTCGGAGATGTATTGATGTGAACCTCGTGCTTTCTTGGGAAAAAAGTCATTTTATGGTACACGTGGGAATTGTTCTCGGGCATATCATTTCCGATTGGGGTATTGAGGTTGACAGAGCCAAGCTGGATGTAATTGCTGATTTACCTGTGCCTAGCTCTGTCAGACAAATCCGCTCCTTCTTGGGACACGTCGGTTTCTATAGGAGATTCATCAAAGACTTCTCTAAGATTTCTAGACCTTTAACTCATCTCCTATCGACCGAGGTACCCTTTGATATGGGCCCCGACTGCATACGAGCATTCATGCAACTGCGTGATGCTGTCACCAAGGCCCCTATTCTCCAGCCACCTGACTAGTCCCTCGACTTTGAACTCTTGCGTGACGCTTTCGACCTTGCAGTCGAAGCCATCCTGGGATAAAAACGCGATAGATACCCCTTCGTGGTATACTACGCCAGTAAGACGTTGGACGAGGCCCAGCGTAATTATACAACCACTGAGAAAGAACTACTGGCGGTCGTCTTTGGGCTGGAGAAATTCCGCTCTTACCTTCTTGGCTTGCATGTTATTATATTCACTGACCACGCGGCCATTCGCCATCTCATGCACAAGAAGGATGCCAAGCCTAGACTGATTCGTTGGATCCTTTTGCTCCAAGAATTTGATATTGATATTCACGATAAGGCCAGAGCCCAGAATGTTGTTGCTGCTCATTTCTCGAGACTGGACCCTGACCACATTGGACTTACCTTGCCGATTAATGAGGTTTTTCCCGATGAGCACCTATTGGCAATTAGTGTGGCAAGTGGACCTTGGTATGCAGACATTACCAATTACCTTGCTTCTGGTTCCCTTCCATGTGGCTGGCCTAAAAACCAGCGCGAGCATCTCATTGCAGAAGTAAAGTATTATTTCTAGGATAATCCACTACTTTTTCGAATAGGTACTGACCAGATCATCCGTCGCTGTATTCCTGACAGCGAATTCCCCAGTGTGCTATCCTCCTGCCACGATCAGGCCTACGGAGGCCATTTCTCTGGGAGGAAAACTGCAGCCAAGGTGTTGCAGTGCGGTTTCTTTTGGCCCTCCATTCACCAGGATGCACACAATTATGCCAAACATTGCACTAGGTGCCAGTCGTTAGGATCAATGTCATGTCGAGACATGATGCCTTTGCAACCCATCCTAGGTGCTGAAATCTTCAACATTTGGGGAATCGATTTCATGGGTCCCTTTCCTCCTAACGGCTTCGAGTACATCCTCGTTGCTGTTGATTATGTTTCGAAATAGATCGAGGCTATTCCCATGCGCCATGCTGACCATGTCATATCAACTCGATTTGTCAAATACCACATTTTTGCACGCTTTAGGATCCCTCGAGCCATTATCTCGGATGGAGGAAGTCATTTTGCCCATGCTTCTTTTCGGGCACTTCTGAGGAAATATGGAGTCCACCATTGTATCGCATCTCCATATCATCCTCAGACGAACGGCCAGGCTAAGGTGTCAAACCGGCAAATCAAGCAAATTCTCCAGAAAATGGTTCGGCTTGACCGTAAGGATTAGTCCGACAAGCTAATTGATGCACTTTGGGCGTATCGGACCGCCTTCAAGGCTCCCCTAGGTATGTCTCCTTATAGAATGATTTACGGGAAGCCTTGTCATTTGCCCATGGAGTTGGAGCACCGCGCTTATTGGGCGGTTCGCCAATGTAACCTCGACCCAGACCTATGCGGTCGAGAAAGGAAACTCCAACTCCAAGAGCTGGAAGTGCTCCCTCGTGAAGCCTATGATTCTGCCTTAACTTTCAAGCAATGCACTAAGGCTTTTCACGACAGCCGAATTCGACGGAAAGAATTTGAGCCATCTCAGCAAGTTTGGCTTTACAATGCCCGACTCAAATTCTTTCCAGGGAAATTGAAGTCCAAATGGACTAGTCCCTTCTTGGTCTCGAGACCATTTCCCAACAGGGCCGTTGAAATTAAAGATCCCAAATCTGGGCATAAATTTACGGTCAATGGGCAGCGTTTAAAACCCTATCTTACTCATGAACCTGCCCCCGTTGGTGAAACTATTGCCCTACTGGAGGGTAACTAATTTCGTGCCTCATTTTAAGTCCAGCTGGGGATGTTAAATTCAGCACTCGTTGGGAGGCACCCCAACAACACTCCTCCACTATCACTTACACTTTTCACCACCCACCCTACCACCCTACTATATACCTTGCACGTCAGTTCTCGTTCCCCGATCTTTGGACCTTCCTCTACCTTGCATGCATATGAGGACATAGCATCGTTTGGCATGGGGGGGTGGATAGGCATTCAAAGGATCTGGGTATTATATGGTATCATGCAGCTTCTATTATATATATCCATCTATAAATATGTACATAAAAAAAAGGTGTTTAGTAATGATCTGAAGGCTGAAACAAAAATACAATAAGTGTTTATGGATATTCAACCGCTGTTTTGAAGACTTTCCAGGACAAAGAAGCTTGACTCGCTCAGGCTCGGCTTAATTCACTTGAGCATTGATAAGATAAGATCGGAATCTCTCCTAACTAAGGATGTATTCTTGTACCTGAGACACCAGTACAGAATTCGTTGCTTGCTTCTATTTGAGAGCCTAAGTAATCTTGGTTCACACTATATATATCAAGAAAGACCAGGTGAACATAAGATCCAACCCTGGTGTTCATTAGGGAAGGTGGTGTCCATACCTGTGCGCGCAAGTAGACTTTTTATCCCAGGCTTTAGTCATGTGTCTAGGAGAAACCCTTTCCACCAAAAAGGAACTCTCCCACCAAAAATGTGTACTCCTCCAAATAAAGTTGTAAGAGATATACTGACACTTGTTTCGGAAAAAAAAAACAGAGCCAAAATCTATGCAAATAAGTCAGTATATCTTTCAAATATCCGTAAATTCTCCTCTCCAAAAAGTTTGTTAGGGTACGTCATAAATATCCTGTTTCTACCATTTATTCCTTGAGCCACTAAAGCAATAAAATGGAAGTTGAGTTTTTCGTCATCTTTTTAAGGGTCAATCCGAAGACATGAGCTGAAACTGGGACCAACCTGCACTTAAAAATTCGTGAAACCCTCGGCTTGAGTTTTAATGTTCATCTGGTCAGTCTTGATCCTTCACTATGCACAAACCATAATCTCTTGAGCTTTCGAGTACAGAAAAGCCCTCTGAATCCTGGAAATCATACTTATGGTTTAAATATCAAAAGTCCAGGTTAGTCGAGAGATGGTCTATGTCATATAAGACTAAAAGTACTGGTAGTCTTCTGTACAATTGGTTCTCACAACATACAACAAATAAAGACACCCATGTCGCTTCAATCTTCAACTTAAGATCATTTCTAAATACAATACAAAATGTTTTGCTAGGGACTAGCAAAAGATAAGCATGGGGGTATGATTGCACAACAAAAATACACCAGTAAATATTTCATCTTGTGTTATTTCCTAGCACTACCATTGCATCTTATGTAGCTATAGTTGCATTTGTACATGGACACATGCATGCATTCTTAAAGAGAGGAGGAGAGTATGAATAATTGGCCATCTATTAATTAACATCTTTATCAAGTACTGCATTGCAATTTCATCATTTTCTCATTTTCTATTTTACTTTGAATTTCTCGTGACTGCAGGACAGTGAGCATGCGCGCCTCTTCGCGCCGTGCCTCCTGCCAACAGCATGGCAAGAGGTGTGCTGCCAGCAGTATGCCAGTGACATGCTTCCTCTTCTTTAAAAGGCCTTGCCCTCTCCCTTGCACCCGGGGGCCTGGGCACACACACATACAGGCACTTCCCTCTACCGTCAGGCCAACCTCCTCCCCTATCCCTCTCCATACGCAGTATCTCTTCTCACTAAAGAGACACACTGTGGGCGGGAGAAAACTCACAGTGGTCCCACAACCACCACTGTGAGTTCCACCACAGCCCAGCTCTTTCGTGAGCAGGTGGGCGTGGTGGATTCACCCTCTTGATTCACTGCCATTCGCCATTTCCGCCATTGCCAGAGCTTCAAGCTCAGAAGCTCCAGCAGCAGCAACGTCTGCCTGAAACAGCTGCCGGCCACTGCGCGTGCGCTTGCAGGCCCTGCGCAAGCTCTTCCTGCACGCGCAGGCGCTTCCCAGCGTGCAAGGCACGCGAAATTGGCCGTTACTGGTCGGTAGACCATGCGCGCACTATAGCGTGCGATCTGCGCGACATTGTAGCCACCGGCTCGCTTCTCACTTAGCCGGTGGCACAACGCTCTCTCTCCTCGCCCGCTACCCGCACTAGCTGGTTGCCTGCGCCTGCTCCCACCCACAGCGTTGTGCGCTGTAGTCCCGCACCTGCCCGTGCACGAAGACAGCGCAGGCGCTCCCTCCAGCACCCCGCACGCGTGCCTTCTCCTACACCTGCGCCTCCTCACGCTTCAGACGACGGGGCAGCGTAGCAGACGGCTTATCTGCTGTGCTCCCCCTCATCTGCAGTGCACACAAACACACCCACTTGTACACACTCACTTGTACTCTCTCACACACACTTGTACAGACACACACACACACCCTTATAAACTCACACCTACACACATATATATTTATATATCCACTCACACACACACACACACACACACATATATATATATAGATACTTATACAAATATAAGTATCCATATATATAAGTATCTATATACATACATACATACACACACGCACACACACACACACACAACTACGTATATACCTATATCGTTATAACTCTCTCTCTCTCTCTCTCTCTCTCTCTCTCTCTCTATATATATATATATATATATATATATATATATATATATATATATATATATATATATATATATATATATATATATATATTCACATACACATCACCTACCCATATCATACGCCCGTGCATTAGTCAATCCCCCGCGCATCATATCGCGGGAATATCTGCACCAGTTGCTGATATTCCCCGATATCCGCACAAAGCAAGCTCCTCCACACACACTCCTACACATCCGCCCCACACTCCACGTTGCACTCCGTCTTGTTGGTTGCGTCTTACTAGACGTGGATCAACTTGACACTGTGCTACACTCCATTTCCACTTTCACGTTCACCCCTATATATAATATATACACCTATATATATATATAGACTGTATTTATTATATTAAACTAAGTATTCCTTTCTTTGCAAGCAACCTACCTTGTTTTTATTTATCTTTTGTTTCCTGCTATTAAAAAGGTTAAAAAAAAGAGTAAAAGCGAAAAGATAATTCTTGTCTTGCAGGTACTCGGTCTTGCGAATAACAAGACTAGTTTTTGGAAGCCCAAAATTGGCTACAAGCCAAGAACCATTTGGCACAAAGTCAAGAACTTGATTTTGAGAGTGTGCCTCAAGGATAATATTATCAACAAAAAAATCTTAAATAGAAAAACCAAAAACATAATAAACGTAAGGAAGAGATACATTTTAGAAAAGGCGTAGAAACTCCTTGACCTTTAATTCCTGCTTCCCTGAGATCGACCCTGGGCCTAAAAGTGACTAAGATAAAATCAAGTAGGCCAGGTTAAAATTTTGTGAAAGATGGTTATACTCGATTTAGGTTAACCACTATAATAACTTCAACGATAATTTCACCATATTAACACAACCTATTCGAGTTTTACTAGTCATCCACGAATAAAACCAGGAAAATATATTTTTCCCTGCAAAATTTGTGGTATACACAATCATCAACCAGATTTGTCTCAAAACCAAATGAGATAATTATTTAATGAAATTTTTAATACCACTGTCTTGAAGCTTGCTTTAGTCTGTAAATGGCTTTCTTCAATTTGTAAATCATTTTCCTTACATCTCCTAATGCAAAGTTTTCTGGTTGCACCATATAAATTATTTCATTAATGTTTCCATTAAAAAATGTTGTCTTTACATCCATTTGATATAGCTCTAAATCAAAATGAGCTGCTAAAGCCATTATGGCTCTAAATGAATCATTGGATGAAATTGGCGAAAATGTTTCTTTATAGTCTATGCCTTCCTTTTGAGTAAATTCTTTAGCAACAAAATGAGCTTTATATTTGCCTACATTGACTCGTGAATCCCGTTTGGTTTTAAATATCTATTTACAACCAATGGGCTTCACACCTTCAGGCAATGGGACAAAATCCCAAACATCATTGTCACTCATGGATTTCATCTCTTTATTCATGGCATTGATCCAGTCCTGAGAATGGGAACTCCTCATGGCATGAGTGACCGAAATAGAATCCGTATCCATTTGGTTTGTCTCCGGTTCCCGAAGAAATACAACGTAATCACTAAATATTATACTTTTCCTTTCTCTACTGAATCTCCGAATGGGTGCAAGATCATGCATGTTTTGAGGTTGCTCGGTTTGATTAATGGGAAGATTATCCACATTACTTTCTTCCTCTGATGTTGTTGGAACAACGCTTGAAATAATAATTTGACCCTATTCAATGATTTCCTTATGAACAGGATCTGGTTCTTCAAATGTAATGTGGCGACTATCACCCCCTAAACTAACATCCTCAAAGAAGTGGGCATTCATGATCTCAAAAAATGAGCAAGTCGTTGAGTAAGAAAACTTATAACCCTTCGATCTCTTAGAGTACCCTACAAAATAGCAGGTGACCGTCTTAAAGTCCAGTTTCCTTTCAGCAGGCCTGCATGGCTTAGCCTCAGCTGAACAGCCCCAAATATGAAAATGTTTCAGACTAAGTACCTTATTAGTCCACATTTCATATGAGGTTTTAGGCACTGCTTTAGTTGGTACTCGATTGGGAACAGATACAGTTGTTTTCAGTGCTTCTCCCCATAGAGACTCAGGTAATGAAGAATGACTAATCATACTCCGGACCATATCCTTAAGAGTCCTGTTGCGACGTTCAGCAACCCCATTCATGCTTGGTGTCCCAGGCATGGTGCACTGAGGCACTATGCCGCACTCATCTAGAAAAGAAGCAAATGGTCCTGGATGCTCTTCTCCTGATCCATCATATCTACTATAGTACTCACCACCACGATCAGATCTGATGGCTTTAATCATTTTCCTGAGTTGGTTTTCCACCTCGGCTTTATGAGACTCAAACGCGTCTAAAGACTGTAACTTTTCATGAAGAAGAAATAGATACTCATATCTAGAGTAGTCATCTATGAACGTAATAAAATACTGTTGTCTATTTCAAGAAGCTGTAGGGAATGGACCACAGATATCCATATATAACAGTTCCAAGACATCTGTAGCTCTAGTGGCACCTATACCTCTTTTGTTTGTTCTTTTCCCCTTTAAACAGTCTACATAAACATCCATATCCGTGTAATCAAGTGAATCAAGAATTCCATTTAAAATAAGCCTATCAATTCTCTGTTTAGAGATATGGCCTAAATGCTTTCGCTATAGTAAAGCGAAATTCTCCTGAGTTATTTTACGCTTTATACCACTCAAAGTTGCATTGAAAGTTTCTAAATTAGAGGAAAAAGTATGCAGCATATATAATTTATCATTAACATACAAAGAACTGGAACTAACTAAATTTGAATTAAGAAACAATTGAAATTGTTTATCTACAAATGAACAAGAATAACCAAATTTGTCCAATAGATAAACAAAAGCTAAATTATGTCTAAATGATAGTGCAATGAACGTTTCTTTCAAATCTAATTGGTGACCGATAGTCAGTGATAGCCTGAAATTTGCAATGGCTTCTACCTCCACCTTCTTGCTGTCGCCCACATAGATGTATCTTTCACCATCACTTGGCATTCGGCAGCTTAGGCAATCCTATACAGACACATTGATGTGAATAGTAGTTCCCAAATCTATCCACAAAATGTTTGAGAGTACAGAAGCATAATTAACTTCTGAACAAATCAAAGAGAGTAATGTACCTTTCTTTTCACGCCAAGCATGATACTTGATACAATCCTTCTTCATGTGTCCTTCTCCCTTGCAGAAGAAGCAGGATGCCTTAGGCTTCTTCTGATTCCCTTTAAAGGAGGATGAGCTGGCATTAGTTGTATCCTCAGCCTGCTTCCTTTTGGGCCCAGAAACTAGATGAGCACTTTCCAATTTGTCCTCTTTTAGACTTTCTCCCTCTTGCACACAATGAGAAATAAGCTCGTTAAGAGTCCACTTCTCCCTTTGACAGTTATAGTTGACATTAAATTGCCCATATTGTGCATGGAGGGAGATCAAAACTAAATACATGAGGAGGTCATTTGACAACTCCATCCTAAGTGCCTTTAGTTTCGAGGCTAAATGGGACATTTTCATAATATGCTCCCTAATGTTTCTAGTACCGCAGTATTTAAGTGAGATAAGTTTGCTAAGGAGATTACTCGTCTCGGCTTTCTCATTCTTAGCAAATCTTTTCTTAATCTCATAAAGGAATTTCTTAGCATTCAATTCCTCTGAGATAGTGACCCCAAAGTTTTCTGGAACAGCACGCTTCATGATCATTAGACACATGCGATTTGATCGCTCCCACCTCTCAGAGTTCTTTTTTTTTATCAGAAGAACTCTTATTCGTAAGAGGGGAGGGAGGATCAACCCAAAGTGCATAGTCCAGATCCATGCATCCCAGAACAATAAGGACACTTTTATTCCAGAACTTAAAATTGGATCGATTTAGTTCAGGAATAGAATTTAAGTTGACAATTGTGGCAGATGTAGAGGAGTTAATTAGAAACAAAGGAAATAAATCAAATATGCTAAGAATAAAGTAAGCTAAGCAATACAATCATTAATATTTAGTCTTTGGATAATAAATATTAATATTGTAAATGGCAGTCTTAAGAATAATAAATAACTATCGAGAACACTTATGTAAGTAATTAAGTCATATTTTGATTAACTTAACTACCCACACGAAATGTAAGTATTCAATAGATAATTTATTAGTAAATGTATACAAATGCATTCAGTCATGAGGCGGTTCACCTTTAGGTTAAGCGTCCCATATAGGAATGCAACATACACAGTCGCTTTAATGTTTTAAATAAACTGGCACAAGAAGCAATCCGCTTTGGCAAGAATTACTAAATGTGACAGAGTACTTAATACATTAAAATCTATTACTAATGTTCGTACCAAAATAATTATGATCAATGTATCCTAATCAACGTGCCAATACTGGTACTCATGATGAGTATTGATAACGACGGAGATTCAACACGAAAAGGTTGGAGTTTGGAAAACCCGTTGTCGTAGTTCGATTTGCGAAAAAATCTGTCGATCAAATAAAATTTATAACCGAAACTCGAAAAGTGAGTCCCGGGTCGAACATGGGGAGGTAAACATTTGGTTTGAAAGATACGCGTTTCCCTTTTATTTGTTTTTGTCATTTTTGTCTTTTCTAACTTTTCTGGTATTTTTAGCAAGCAAGATATTAGGTTGTGTTACGACCTGGTTCCCGGATCCCTACATGACTCGAGACCGGGTCGCCTCAACTAATCCCAAGACCTAATCGTCCAACAAGAAATAATCAAAAATAGGAAAATAAACCATATTCACACATGCAATACAACTAAGTATAATAAAAGTACAAAGCAGTAAAGAAAGTAGAATAACTGTCTTAGTACATGCAATCACAATAACAACAGAAAGCGGAAAGGAAACAGAAATAGCAGGAACATTAAACTAGGTATCCATTACTTACTACAACAGTAGAGAAAAAGAAAGTGCTGAAAGAACGACTACGGCTGGGCTCAGCTAGGTCCAGCACCCTCTGAAGTTGGAAACTCGGGCTGCTCAACTCCTGGTCCTGAATAGTGTTATGAAAAGGCAGAGTCAGCGAATACTGAGTAGAGTGGTGTTTATATTATTTAAGTACAAGTACAGTAAAAACAACAACAGATTTATTTATCATTTCTATTTGTCTCATTTATGTGTTTATGTTTCATCTATTTCTCAATGTATCCAAGTATTTCTTAATCTTGCATGTTCCTCGTGGGAACAATCTTGATTGCAGTCTTTTCCGTAGAGTAGAAGGTACACGTGGTGCTCTCCTTGCCAGGAAAGTCCCCCGTGGTAGTCCTACACCCAGTCAACCAATCCGAGGTCACTGTCGAGACGTAGCGGTAACTACGGCACGCGTGATAAGCGCACGGGTAACTACCTCGCATTGACACGCAGTCAGTTGTTTCCGCTAGCGGATACGCCCAAACTACAACACAAAACAGTATAGGGCCTTGCCCTCTCAGAACAGGAATCTCACCCCTCCACAGTCTGCGCACCCTCATCTGACTACCCCCATTTGCCCAGAGGGCCTAACAAAGTTGGTGTAAAGTGGCTAGCTGAACCCCGGGCCCCATGGGGTGGTTAGCTCCCTCCCTACACTAGTAGCTCGCCTCGGTAGCACGTACGTGAGGGCCAACAAGAGTCGGTGTAGAGTGGTCAAGCCTAACCCTGGGTCTCAACCCAAGAGAGGCTAGCTACGCTCCACACTAAAAGGGGACAGTTGCTCTCCTTGGTACTACGCACACAGGGACCAACACATTTCCCGTCTACATTCCAGATTTCCGTTTATCCACAGGAGTTCTACTCCTAATTCCCCGTAGGGTTAATGCTCATGTTCACCTCATTTATCCAGATCCAGATCTCATGTTTTATAATTCGTTCCTCATCCATATACAGGTAGCTCGTATTTTAACATGCATCTCGTAATTATATCAAAGGCATTTACTAGCAATTTATCTTAACCATGCATTCAAGTAAACAGTACATCTCAAACAGGTTCATTGATTTCTACACTAGGGTTCATTCCATGCCCTAGAGTTCAATCCGACTATTCCAACCAAATACATTCGTATTTAAATATTAACAACTGAGTTAAACCACTCTACCAGGTATCACGGAAGGAATGGGGGCCTATGCCGTAGATCTCGTTGTCTCCGTGGGCCCCGAACACGCCACTGGCTGGTAACCTGTACTAGTGACTAATGTACATTAGACAAACTTAAAACAGTAGGTACTCAACACGAATACGTAGAGGAAATCGAGTAGAAAATAACAGTACTTCGTTTGCGGAAATTCGATTCCGTTTAGGCCTTAAACAGGCCAAAAACGTGGTTTCTGATCAAAATCAGACGTCTGGGACTAATCCCAGAAGTCTTAAAAGACGTCAAAAACTCACCTTGTGTTTCCTGCGGCTGATCAGACGTCCAGACCACCTCTGCGACCGTCTGGGTACAGTTCCAGACGTCGAACAAGGTATCCGATCGTCTGGAAGCACCTTTGGACGTTTGGTGATGTGATCAGACATCTAAAAGTGTGTGGGAAAGCATACCGCACACCTTCCCAAAGCTACACCTGCGTACGAAAACACAAGCACGGTCAGCCGACATCCCCTGCATTATGATTTGCATGGCGCAGGAAGATACGTACCTCGTGATATCCCGCTTTCAGACGTTCGGCCTCAGCTCCAGACGTCCTGGACCCTAGCCAGTCGTCTGGATGTCACGCCAGACATCTGATACTGGAAAACTTTCAGTACCAGAACCTCCTCACAGCTCGCCCTGCTCAAACCTCCTCCGCAGCGGCAGCTCCAGTAGCTGCAGGAGCTTGAGCAGCTCTCCACCAGTGTCCTCCACATGCGCATGCACTCGCCGCCGGCCGTGTGAGCTCCGCCGAGCTTCCGAAGGTCCTCCGACCTTCCACGCTCTCCTCCTTCCTCTCTCTCGCTCTCCCTCGCTCGCCCCCCCTCTCGCCTCTCTCGTCAGGCCTCACCACTGCCACATAGGAGGTGCTAGAGGTGGTGGTGATTGTGGTGTGAGGAGGAGAGAAGGGAGGGGTATAAATAGGAGGGGAAAATAGGGTTTGCGGGGTGAGGGAGAGAGAGGGGGAACGGCCTCTGCGCGTCGCCCGCGCGCAGAGTGTAAAGCGCAGTACGAAAATTTCACTTTCAGACGTCCGGGAACGGGTCCAGACATCTGGGCAGATGTCTTAAAAGGCTAAAAACGTAACGGGTCATTACAGGTCGATGAATTCTTAGCTAACTAATCTACTTGCAAAATATGAGAGAGAGACAGAAACAATCACATATATCTCAACAAGTGTTTCTACAACTATGAAAATGGGAAAAACTACACTAGAAAGCAGTAAAGATAGATGGAGATGAGAAGAATCCCCCTCGACGGTTGCTCGGAGGACGACTCGCCTTGACGTTGCCTGTAGGAAGGTGGTGAGGAGCAGGACGAACGAGGATGGAGTCGGAGGATGGAGGGCAGGCTGGGACGGCGTCACGACGAGGATCTACTTCTCGAAATAGGTAAAAAGATAGCCATGGGATGCTCCACTAATGGAGATGTAGGGAGGAAAAATTGTGATTCTACTCTAGAGGAGCATCCCAGGCTTAGGACAAGCTCTCTCTAGAGCCTTGGAGGTGGTGAGAGGAAGAAAGGAAGAGATGAAGAAAAATAGGAGGGGTAAAGGTCCTTTTATAGTAGAGGAAAGAATCAAATTCATATACAGGACATTTAGTAATGGTTATAAACATTGCTGAAGATCCCGCTCATGCGCCCCTACTGCCGCACCGCTGGTGTGCGCTCCACGCGCCCTTGTTGCGAGCGCATGCCCGCTATGCACCCCCGCGCCTAGTGTTCGCGCATGCTGCCGCTGCCTTGCGCACGCCGCTGCGTCTGCGCGCGTGCATGCATCGCGCGCATGCGTGCCTGCGCTGCTGTGTGTGTTCGGTGGCATGTGCGTGCGCATGGGTGACCTGGGTTGCGCCATGTGGCACGACCTGGGCCTCCATCTTCTTTTCTTTGTAAGGGTTGCTACATAGATCGGATTTAGTAGATTTTCGAGCCGTTAGGCTGCGATCATCGACCCGAATCCATCCGTGAGGTCGAATTTATCGTTTGAAGCTTTGGATTGCGTCACCTAGTCCCTTGGTTGTTAATCTTCCTCAGACTACATATGGTGCTATGGGACTCCGATAGAGGCGATTTCGAAGGCGTTGGACTCCAATTGTCGTCCTGATCAGATCCGTATGGTCGGATCGTCAATCTAAGGCTCCAAAATAAATCTCCTTCTCTCTTAAACCACAGAAAGGACGTAATTAACCTAAAACATATACAACTAATCTAAATGAAGAATGATGCATGCTATGCAGTATTTATAATATGGAATGTAAATATAAGCCTAGGAACATATATAAATGGGCATTTTAACCTAAATGGATGTGTCTACATCAAGTACCGGTACCAACAGCAATGACCAAGTAAGGGTACTGGTCCTTTTATACCGGTACCAGAATGATATGTACCGATACTACATTAATACTGGACCGATCCTGGAACTATGTCCAATATCATACGTGTACCGGTACTGATGATAAGTATTGGTACCCAATCGATACTGGACTGATCCTAGGACATGACCAGTATCCTACATGTACCAGTACTCATAATGAGTACCGGTACTCCATTGATATTGGTAGTACTCCTGTAGCGTGTCTAGCATTCCACATGTATTGGTACTCATGATTAGTATCGGTACTATACTGATACTGGCGAAAAATTACATTTTAAGTGAAAAATCACTTCTCGTATGTGAAATCACTTTCGATAGACCTAAACCCTAAATCTTAAATTCATAGGTCAAAATCACTTTGCATGGGTGCAAAATCACTTCGAACAGGTGAAACTACCATTGTAATAATTTTGTACCGATATAAAATAAGATTACACAAGTGCACAGATACCTTAAAATAATTTATCATCTGTACAAAATAATTTATTACCAGTATAAGATTATTTATCACCTGTGTGTATTTAAATTAAAA
The DNA here is from genome assembly GCA_037157565.1 of Thalassia testudinum. NCBI lineage: Eukaryota > Viridiplantae > Streptophyta > Magnoliopsida > Alismatales > Hydrocharitaceae > Thalassia > Thalassia testudinum. The sequence goes on along the minus strand of JAZHRO010000077.1, from coordinate 13,230,193 downwards.
TAATGTGATAAATTTTTAAAATATAATGAAAACTATTGCATAATAAATTTTACATTATTTTATTTTCTTATATTAAATATAAATTATCCGGTGGGTCATATTCTTAATATTACGTGAAGTATGAATACAACACTCATGAAATTTTTTGTGGTCACTTTTTACACTAATTTCTATATTTTTCTTACTTTTTAACTAAAAAATATACTCCAATATTAATGGTATGGAGAAACGTAACTCCTACGCATAACACCAAGGCCGCCGGTTAAAAAAACATTAATTTCATCTTTGTCAGTTGGACATTTGAAAGTTACGTCTTAAAAAAGAATTCATTCTTTTTTAAAGAGAATATTTTGGGGAAAATTTCATCTTTTTCAATTGCCCATTTGAAAGTTACGTCTTATCAAAGAGAAGATTTTGGTGGGAGAAGAGAAAAAAAAGGAACTCGCCTTTAGTTTTTTATTTTCAAGAGACGACTTTATATTTCATCCCAAAGGAAAGGTAGCGTTTGCCTAGAAAGCAAGAGGTGACTTTCGACTGACGACAAATTTCCGATTCACTACATATTTTCCTTGCTGCAACGACAACTTATTTTCATAGTCAAACTACTTTCGACCGACGACAAATTTTCCTATTCACTGCATATTTTCCTCGCCACGACGCACAACGTATTTTCATAGACAAATTAGTTTTTAAGTCGTAAGTTTGAAGTTGAAGTATAAAAGTTAATCGTAGCAAGAGTGTAAAAATTAACTATATAAAAATTTAATATTATTTTTAATTAGTATATTTTAATTTTTATTAATAGAAACTAATATATTATACGTTGTAAATTATATTATATGATTATTTTGATATTTTATTGATAAAAAATAAGAAATATCGATTGAAAATAAAAATATATCATACATTATAAAATATATTTAATATTAATTTCTAATAAAAAATATAAAACAAGCAGACCAATGACAAATATTAAATTTAAAATGTATATATATATTAAACAATGCAGATGAAAACTAAAATAATAACAAAAGAAACAGTGTCATACTATTGATGCTATGATGGTACGTGTCAACGCTGATAACATTGATGATATAATCTCAATATTATAATAATGTCATAACGTCAATCCTTCAGTAGTGTCGTAGCATCGACGTTGTGGTAGCACCACAGCATGCAACATCCGTGTTATAGGCATAAAGCATACGACAAAGCAGCAGTGCTATAATACATAAAAAGGTGATATGATGTTATGCTGACGACAACATGGATGACGTGAGGGTAGTGCTATGGTACAAGCGCAATCATTAGGTCTATCCAGGAGAGAAAGGACCAACAATTTCAACCAGAACACTGGGGTAATGCTACCCAATGTACCATCCATCAAGGAACTGCATGACTTGTTGGACAGCTTGGACATTCAAACAAGCCAAGCAATCACCTAACATTACCAGTTAAATTACTATCTCATCACCACTAGATCCCCATTCTCTAGCTAAAGGACTTAAGATTTAACATGAGAAGAAGAAAACACCAATGAAGATAACTGGTACACAATTCATGGAATCATGTCTCCAACAGCAGTGGAGAAAAATGAAGTCATTTACTAATCATCATGGATATGTATACAATAGCTGTACATAATATGCAGATTAGAGGAAAGCTTCTTTTCTTGAGCAATCCACAGAGTGTTGATTGCTAACATAAGGAGATGCAAAATAATCATCAGGCTTCAATTTCTTTGGGAGTTCTTCATTGTGATGAAACACCGATATCCACATGAAAAGATCTAGAGGTCATCGCCCCAATTTCAGACAGTTAGCCCCTATTAGAGGTCATCGATGCTAGGTGGAGACAATGGTGGTATTGCAGAAGCCCAACTGTCATCAACTGATAGTGCCATTCTGGAAGCTGATTGGAAGCCCTTTCCAAGTTTTCTTGAAACCAGCCGCGAGTCCCCAATCTTTGGATTTGGAAGTACTGAACTAGTATTCTGCAGCTGCTCCATGGAAGACACAAGCTTTTTCTTGGAAAATGTTCTTGCAGATGCTATTGCAGAGCTATAAACACCAGATTCTCTCAACCCTCGAATTATAGCCTACAAAATTCCGAAGAAAAAAACATTGTGACAAAGGAATCAGAGAGAGCACAGCAAAACTAATGTAAACTGATAATTACCATAGGGGCATATATGCGGGTCAAGATGCCCTTCCTTAAAAGCTTCAAGTTGAGATCCTTATCAGCCCATACAACACGTTCACGGAACCTACATATAGCCCACTATAACATAAAAACATATCCATGTAAATTCATAGGAAAAATATTGGAGCTTCTCATAAAGATGAGAAGCTCTTCATTCTGCCGACTAAAGAAAGAGATGTTAGGAGGATGAGAAAGACAGGGCTGCAAGGCATGGAACCATGTTGTGGGCAATATTCTGCAAAACAGCATCTTTCCTAGGCTAAAAAATAATTCCAGCATCAACCATCAATTTTGGGAATTAGTACCATTGAGTGACCTAATAAAATCTTGCCTCATTTGAAGACTCCATCCCTTTCACCATTGAGGCAAACATTGATAAAACCAAGATCATAGAAAGTAGTTGAAAAATGTCCTCCTTGATGACGGGGGCCAGAAATCATCATTGGATTGATCCCTATTTGGCTACAGTCTCTAGATATCATGTCCAAAGCTTCCAGCATAGGAAAGAATACCAGTCGGCTACAACATGGTTGCAGCCCCATCTTTCTGTTGAGTTGTCACCATAAAATTCACCACTTTTCAAAAGCTAAACCTACTTTGTTCTCTGAAAACTGTAACCCCGTAGGTAAAAGCTCTGGGAGTATGTTTAAGGCTCTACCATTTCAACATTTCCTCCTCTGTTCCGGTTGAAGCAATTATAAATGCCTGCACAATGAACTTGAGTAATGAGTAGAGAACTAATAGTAATGCATTCAAGAAAGTGGACAAATTCAGACAAATCTAAGATAGATAAAATAGCTCAGCGTTACATATATGCTAATTACATGCTTCGGAGATCATCTCCTCACACATGAAAAGCTACATGGTATTTCTGAAAGTATTACTTACAATAGAGCAAAGGAAACTGGAGAGCTCAGGGAGTTGTTAACAGGCAACTGACATGAGAAAAAAGGATGTGATCTATTCATATGCAAGGATGTCGCATAAAGAGAGAGCATCAAATACCACAAAAACCAGAAAAAGATCCCTACATCACCTAAGGGTGGTCTATCGTAGCCCCCTTAGCTGGCATCCTATTTGTCACGGGATCAAATCCCATCACCAACATACACAATGAAGTTATCCCATTACAGCATTGTTATTCTTATGCTGATTTACCTATGGCCTATGTACACTTCCCTCCAATTTGCTTCTTTGAGATTTTGGGTCATGAAATAAAGAAAAATAGAAAATAAAAAAGGGCATATCTCCAGCAAAGGAAGAGGCCAGTCACCAAGCAAAACAGCAAAACTCCAAGCTTTCCAGTAAGTACTTAAACAAGAATCTCTTTTAAGAAAAAATGGTGCTTAAACAAAAATGAAGATAACAAGTTTTTTTTGGAAAGTATCTTTCTTTTCCTTCTTTTCTCCAAAACCAAAATTACCAAGTAACTAATCAATCACGAACAATCCATTTGTATTCTAATTCATTAAACGCTTTTAGAAAGCCCCTTCTTCTAGGTCATGGAGGCCTTTCCTTGCTAAAGAAAGATGAATTTTTGCCATTCTGGTTTCCAGGTATCAAATTCAATCTTTCATTCCCACACTTCTTTCATGCTTGACGTCAATTAGCATCATCATCTAGGACTAGATTGGCTTACACTACAGTTTGTTGTGCCAGGATTGCTTGAAAAATCTAGACTCTTAGATCACCCAAATAGGACTCCGACTGCTCTACTTTGATAACTGCTCTTTCATGAATCCAATAAATAACCCTCCTGTAGAATTCTGCTTGTGGCTCCATGGTGCATGCCAACAGGAAGCTCTCCTGAAAAAACTCCAAAGACACATGATCTCGAGGACCAATAAGGGCGAGCTTGTATGATGAGAATCCCTATAATGATTTTTTTTTTTTGTATGAAAGGAAGCTCCTACGATGTTGATTGTTGAACACAGATAAGTAACCTCAGCCAAACCAGTAAGCACCAGGGATCCAAAAATTAAACAAAGATAAGAGCCTCCACTGATGAACATAACCAAGAGACAAGAGCATGTCACTAAGAAGGTGCAAAGCAAGCATGAAAACTGAGAATGGATCTAATACCATGTTGAAGTATGCAAAGCACAGTCTATGTTGTGGATAGGAAAAGACAAGCACAAGCATCAAACAAGAACACAGACTTGAATGTGCACTACCCCATAATTTCATTTCACATTGTATTTTCTATAAGATAACGTATGCGGTAGAAATAGAATCACATTCTATTATTTTATTTGCGAGGAGCTAGCTGAGAAGACACTCATGTCCAGCTATGAAGTACGGATGGAATTATGAAACAACCAACAACTACAATCCTAAAAGAACTGGATTCCATAAACAACATTGTTAGAGTTATTATTTAGGAAAGTTGGTTAGGGATAAATTTGTTAGAGATTTGTTTCTTATTCTAGAAGATTACGTTAGGTTTTGAAATAGGAGTGACCCTTTCTATATAAAGGGACCAACTCCCCTCATTTGGTTTTTGAGATCTACAATAAAATTTCATATTTTCTCTAAATCTCCAACATGGTATCAAAGTAGTAGTCTTAGATTGGTGCTTCGTACCTACTTGCTTCTCTCCCATTTATTTCTTTCACCACAAGAAAACAAACAAAAAAGAAGCAACTACCACCACCAAAATCCAAGGAAAGGGATCACCGGTGCCACCACGCACTGATATCCCTATGGCGAGGGCCTATTGAGCTTCTCTTCTTCGTACAAGCCCTTTAGGGCTTCTTTGGAGAGAAAGGGTCTCAATTGACCCCTTCCACTTGCTGCTACTCCTTGGGCAATGGTGAGAAGGCCTCATTAACACCACCTAGGGCTCCAACAACCCCTTCACTAGTCTTACCTGACCCACTACAGTACTCCAATGGGCACACAACATCCTATCTCTCCCTATTGCGCATCGTGACTCCTTCCCATCAGCTACTACACCATTTATCACATTGGTGGTGCCTTTTTTAGGCTTCATTGGCATCGCCTCCGTCTGTTAGAGGTTCGACAACAAGCCTCTTGACCACATGACGCATCAACGAGGGCACTAAGGCCAAAGAATCACTGTTTTGACCAATTTACTTTGATCTAGCCTCTTGTGGTTAGAAGCACCGTAGCCGTTTGTATTTGATCTGGTTCACATACTACAAACCCTTAGGCCATGGTCTTGATCTATTTGCTCTAGTCTACATGCGTGGTGCATGCTTACCTGCTTGCATGTTCTTCTGTTCTCTTGGCGAATGCTGGCTCTTCTATTGTTACTTCTGAAGCCACAATCTTGACCTCCATTATGATTTAGGGGACGACTATCAAACAATCTAGGTTCTCGAACTATGTTCTTTGGTCACACACATTTCGTATATCTATCAGAGGATAGGAGAAGTTACACGTTCTAATAGATAGGAGTCTTAAACTTAAGGAGGCTGCGAAATACAAGAAGCGAGGGCAGGACAACTAAGGTTCAAGAAGTCGGTATGCTGTCAGTTGGGTCACTGCATAGCCAGTATGCGGCATTCGGAGGAGTATGCGAACGAGTATGCGATTTTGCATTTTTTTATTAAAAAAATAAAATAATTAGTTAATTTATTAAATTTTATGTTATGTGCAATGTTATAATCATGTAAGTGTCTCAAGTAGTATAATTAAAAAAATATAGTTAATACTCCTATTTAATTACTATATAACCTAGAATATAAAAGATTTGACATCTAGAAATAAGAAAATGTAGAGATACAGGAGAAATAATTTTATTAGACATACAGGAGACAAAAAACGTGTAAAATACAAATGAAAGACATACAGGAGACAAAAAATGTTCAAATAAATGTGAATAAACGTTTATCCAAGATACACGTTTTTATACAAGCACATAAAAACGTAGCAGCAGGGTCAACGAGAGGAGGGTTACCCAAAACAACCGCTGTAGCCAGCCTTCAATGCTCCTCAACTGCTGCAGCCGACGATGGCGGCAATGGAGAGGCGATGGAGAGGCGATGACCGCATTGGAGAGAGATGGAGAGGTGATGGGTTTCAGGTGCTGGGGTTTAGGGCAGCGATGGAGAGGCGATGGGTTTCGGGTTCTGCCGCTGGGGTTTAAAGGCGATGGTTTCGATTATGATTCGTATGGGTTTATTTGGGGGGTGGGTTATTTGGGGAAAATTTGTTTGGGGGTCCAAGATGTTTGGTTTGTAAATGGATTTTTTTTACGTGGGACCATGGAGTTATTTTTTTTGTGGGTTTTTTTTAGAAGACCCCATCGGTGGATCTATCTCGGTGACTACTCGACCGAGTAAATGCCTACTCGATTCGACTACTCGCCCAGACCCGCTTATAATACCGCATTGCATTATACAATTCGGGGAGGGATCCGCCTACGACTATGTGGCCGCCTACTCGGCCTAGGAGGCCAACTTCCTGAACACTGGGGACAACTATTTGGTAATGAATTGGTTGATGAACAGCATCGACCCAATAATTGTATCAAATATGTTGTACAAGAAAACAATGAGGAAGATCTGGGAGACTATAGAGAAGAGGCACTCCTTGCAAACAAACAGCTCCCATTGTGCAGACATATATAGATGTATATGGAATACCAATCAAGGCGGCATGTCCTTGGTTGCGTATTTCTCTCCTTTGAAGGGTTTATTAGAGGAGCTCACTATATTTCAACATGCCTGCTGTGACAAGTAGGTTACTAAACGCGCAGAATGGCAAACATACAGGTTTTTGGATGGCTTAGCACCACGATACCAGTCCGCTAAAGATCTAATTCTATCCTCTGACTCGGTGCTCGATCTCAAGACAATATGCAATCACCTTTAGAAGATTGATGCTGATACACCACTTATTGCACCTCTTGTTATGACTTACATCTCTGCTCACGTGGCCCTTGATGGGAGAGGCAGTTGTTATGGCGATCGTGGACGAGGTCGTCATGTCTACTCTCCCTATATTCATTGCCAACGAACTAATCACTCTTCAGATTGCTGTTGGGAAAAATTCAGCAAACCCACATGGGCAAATCAAACCTCTATTGTTGAATCTCCTGCTGTCGAGATTGCAATAGTGCAATCTCCTCTATCGTTCATTGCAGAGGAGGTAGATCATTTGAGAGGTTTACTGAGGAGCAAACCCTCTACCATTGCTGCTACTGCCATAATTATTGTAGCCGAGAGTACTGCTCCTACTCATCGAGTTACTACTTCTGGAGAATCCAATCATGCTACTATCCATTACGAGGATTGTGATGACTGGTAAGGGGATTGAGCGAGGATTCTCGTCTCCCACTCTACTAGGGAATCTTTCCTCATCTGCTACTGCCTAATGCCTACTACTACTACTATTGCTACAGCTCTACTACTGTCTACTGCTACTATTATTACTACAACCCTACTATTGTCATCCATAATTGCTACTTCTTTTACAATTGTTTACCTTTTTATGCTACTTCTACCTACTACTACTATTGCTACTGCTTGCTTGGGATTGTCTTCTACTACCTAACTACTACTACTCACAGTTTACTGTAGTTGCTACTTCTGCTACGGCCATTCTTACTCCTCTAATTTGTTCCTTCGGAAGTCTACATTTGGGGGGAGTTTTCTTTTGTAATAAGTCAGGCGTTGCACAGTCCAACTTGAGGGAAAGTATTAAGTCATTATTTTGGAAAGTTGGTTAGGAATATATTTGTTAGAGATTTATTTGTTATTCTAGAAGATTATGTTAGGGTTTGAAATAGGAGTAGCCCTCTCTATATAAAGGGACCAAGTCCCCTCATTTGTTCTTTGAGATTTACAATAATATTTCCTATTTCCTCTAAATCTCCAACAAATATAAAGGAAGAATAATAGTAATACCTTACCAAGGCAATCCATATAGCATAAAGGAAGAATGAAAGGAATATCTTATTGAGGGAATCATATTTGGTTTGAAAGATATGCTCTTCAAGCACTTGAATTTGCTTGGATCGAAGCTAAACAGTAGAAGCTAGGCAAAAAGCAATGCCACGGTATGCATGTCATAGTGCAAACATATGGGTATATTGTGGAATTATGGGAAAATGATTATGTTATTGCATAAAGAGAAACATTAACCCTCTTTATATAGAGAGGTAAAGGGTATACATGGAAACTAATCAAATACTAAAAATAGTAAACGCTAAATCAAATAATCCTAATTTATTTATTTCCTAACACTCCCCCATAAGACAAGACGTAGGAGACGGCGAAGTCTTGGATCCACAAGGTAGTGAAGATCCACTCTCATTGACGTAGTAGTCCGCTCTTCGTGTCTTCAACTCTAGGTGCCCCTTCTTGTACGCCCTTACAGAACCAGTCAATGCTCGATTTCTCTTGAGGTGCATGAGTGCTGCCCGAACTTCAACATCTTTAGGTGACTCCCGTCTTCAAATGTTGTATCTTCAACTCAACATATAAGGACCCAACTGAGATACTCAAAACTTTAAGGGATTACTGATAAATACCCCCATCATTTAGAGACTCATCTTTAAAGAAAATAAAAGATTGGACTTAAACATAAATAACCTTAGAACACTGTTTCAATTGTTTTTCCTCGGAGATTACACAACCCAGGAGGGGCGATATGAGAGAGAGAGGTCTGGCGATTGGGGCAGGGAGAGTTGGCCCGGGCTGGACGGTGGTGGGCGGGAGGCTGAGGAGAGAGGCGGTGCCGGTGAGGTGCTTCAAGTGCTTTGGGGAGGGGCACTTGGCGGCGGTGTGCAGGGACCCGGTGCGCTGCCTGCGCTGTGGCGTTCTGGGTCACCGGAGATCGGGCTGTGGGCAACGGAGGTCGGGTGAGGTGGTTTCCTCGAGGAGAGGGGAGACGCCTCCGCCCCCTCTGGTGGGTGCGCCCCTCGTGGAGGTCGAAGCACCGTGGTCGGAGGAGTTGGGAGAACTGGAAGGAAAGCTGGCCTTGGCATTGGTTGCGGTGGTCTTGGAGGGTTTGGTGGAGGTGGAGACCCTGAGGGAGGCAGTCGCCGCCTACTTAGGGGCTGACGGGGGTCGGGTGAGGGTGGCTTCTCTAGGAGGAGGGCGGATGGTGTTGCTGGGGCTGAGCCGAGTGGAGCTGGGGCGGCTGGTCTTCAGGGTGCTCCGTTGTGGCGAGGGTGTGGTGAGATGTCGGTGGCCGGTCAAGTCTGATGGGGCGTTGGCAGAGAGGTCGCCGTCTGGCGCGAGGAGGGTCCTGATTGAGGGGGTCCCGCTTTTCCTCTGCACGGTGGAGGTGGTCGCAGCGGTGGTTGCCCCATTTGCGAGGCTGCGCAGGTGTAGCGGCACTGGCTTGAAGGAGGCGGACCTGTCGCGGATCGAGGCTTGGGTGGAGGTGAAGCCGGGGCGGCGGTTGGTGGAGAGATCGGTGCTCCGGTGGGGAAGTTCCGCCTGGCTCCTCTGAGTCTCCTGGGGTTCTGAGAACCCTAGGTCCTTTGCTGAGGTGGTGGGTGGCGGAGCGGCGGCGACGTGTGGTGGCGATGGCGGCAGACGGGCGGAGGTGGGCCGGACTGTTTTTGGGAAGACCGAAGGTCGTGGCGGAGATCATGGCGGGGATCTCGGGGTGAACGCGATTCCCGTGGCATGTTCAGTGGCAGACGATGCGGCGGGAATGCAGAGGGCCGCTGCAGTTTCGGCGGAGGCGGGGGAATTGAATGCGACGCTGAATTTGGGCAGCCCCGCTGGATGTGGGAGTGTCAATGTCGATGCGCGAGCTCCTGCTCTTGAGGAGGTGGCGGGGGGCGGTCTCGGGTCGGGTGAGCGCGACCCGGTTACAGGTTTTGGGGGCTCCGGTGCTGTAGCCGGGTCGGATCCCATTGCGTGCTCGTCCCTTGGTTTCTGCGGAGGAGGGGCGGAAGGCTGCTGGAGGGGTTTCAAAGCTCTCCTGGGCTGGTCAGGGCCGGGCGGCAGGACTAGTGGTGATTGACGGGGAGGGGAGCGGACGACGATGGGAGCGGAAGACGGCCGGGTCGCAGAAACTCCTCTATCAGCCACGGTGGTCGTACCGTAGGGGGTTGGCTCGGAGGACCCCGTCTGGGGGGGTGGTTGGGGTCGACCGACGCCGTTCACCGGAGGGGCTGGGGACGTCTGGTGGCGTTGCGTCGTCAGCGGTGGCGTCTGCTGAGGACGGCGACGGGGACCTGTCTGCTCCGGGGTTCCCTGGGCTGGCAGAGGGGCGGCAGGCGGTGGAGGCTGGTGGTGGAGATGGGGAGCTGGGGGATGCGAAGGCGGGGAAGAGAATGACGGAGGCGGCTGTGCAGCTTGGGGGTGAGGCTGAGCTCCTGGGGGCTGGTGCCGGCGAAGAGGTTTTCGAGGCTGTTGGGGATTTGGTAGCTGTGGGACGTGGAATTGAGGTATGTGATGGTGAGGGAAACTCGGAGGACCGATGTCGTTTGCTGGATGAGGAGAATGTCGTGGCAGAAATGATGGGGTTTAGACGGCTGACGTCTGGAGGCGTTTCCCGAAGGACCACATGACTAAGGTCTTATCTTGGAATGTGAGGGGTCTGAATGATCCGTCGAGAAGAGCGGTTCTGCGGGGGTATATTCAGAGATGGGGGCCTGATGTGGTCTTTCTCCAAGAGACGAAGTTGGGGAGCTGTGATGGAAGGTTGTGGAGGGAGGTGGGGGGAGAGAGATGTGGGGGTTTCCTAGCCCTGGATGCGGTTGGGAGTGCGGAGGGAATTGTTGTGGGGTGGAGGGAGGAGTTCTCCTTGCTGGACTCTGTGATTGGATCCAACGTTGTCACTGTCAGACTTCAGAGACGCTGGGATGACACGTGTTTGCTCCTCTCCTCGATTTATGGCCCGACGGAGGGTCGGAGGAGACAGGTCTTGTGGGAAGATCTGAACCAGGCTGCGGCAGCTTTCCAGGGGGTCCCTTGGCTGATTGGTGGGGATTTTAATGTTACTCTGCGGGCTGAGGACAGACCGAGCGACCGAGGGGGATTGGACCAGGGCTCTGAGGCGTTTGCGGACTTTGTGGCAGACCAGGGGCTGATTGATATGCTTCCGTTGTCATGTCTCTACACATGGAGGAATGCGGGAGGGCAACGATCCCGTATTGACAGGTTTCTGGTTTCGACGGCGATGGCAGAGTTGTTCCCGATGGCGGAGGTTAGACCTTTGGAACGTCCGTTCTCGGATCACACCCCCTTGATATGGACGTCGAACGAGGTTTGGAGGCATGTCACTTATTTTAAGTTTGACAAAGCGTGGCTTTTTGGAGGAGGGCTTTAGGGGTTTGGTTGAGGAACGGTGGAGGTCTACTCAGGTGGATGGGTCGGCGGCTGCCAGGTTAGAAGCGAAGCTGAAGGATTTGAGATTTTTCTTGAAGTCCCACATCAAGCAGGTTAGGGAGGAACGGGGGAGGAAGAAAGAGGAGGCTCTTGCTGCGATTACACGCCTGGACAGGGCAGAGGATGTTGGGCTCCTTTCAGAAGATGATAGGGTTTACAGAGCGAGACTGACTCAGGTGATTCAGGAGGAAGACAGGAAAGCGGATGTGGAGTGGAGGGTGAGATCTAGGCAGAAGTGGCTGAAGGAGGGAGATTCCAATACCCGCTTTTTTCATATGACTGCGTCGGGCAGGAGGAGGAACTGGATTGACAGGTTGGTGGTGGATGGGGAGGAGTTTGTGGGAAAGGAAGCGGTGGGAGAGGCGGCTGTAAGGTATTTTAGAGATTTCACGGGGTGGAGGCGGGGGGGAAGGTGGAGGTGGTTGGGTTCTGGGATACCACAAATCAGGGAGGCAGACGCGGATTTTTTGACGGGTTCTTTTGAGGAGGATGAGGTTCGTGAGGCAGTTTGGGGGCTGAACGCGGATGGGTGTCCAGGGCCGGATGGTTTCTCGATTGCCTTCTACAGAGAGTTCTGGCCGGTGGTGAAGGAAGACGTTATGCAAGTGGTGCAAGAGTTTAGAACGGGCAACTCGGGATTTAACAGACTGAACAAGTTCTATATGTTCTTATTGCCGAAGAGGGAGGGCGCTGAGGAGATTTGGGAGTACAGACCGATAGCTCTTTCGAATGCTATCTACTTGGTGGTGGCTAAGCTTCTGGCGAACAGATTGAGGAGGACGCTGGGTGGGATCATAGACTCAGTGCAGACAGCTTTTGTCCCTGGCAGGAATATCTTGGAAGGTTTTGTGGTAGCATCGGAAATCCTTTCATCCTGGAAGAGAGAAAAGAAGAAGGCTTTTTATGGAAGGTAGATTTCAGCAAAGCTTATGACTCGATCCAGTGGTTGTTTATTTGGGCGTCCTTGGTAAAGAGGGGGTTCCCGCCGGCGTGGATTGAGTGGATGAAGAGGTGCGTCACCACGACATCTTTCTCGGTTCTTATCAATGGAAACCCAGCTGGGGGTTGGGTCTAGCCTAGGAGGGGGGTGAGGCAAGGTTGTCCGCTGGCCCCGATGCTCTTTGTAATTGCTGTGGATGCTCTTGCTAGGGCGGCGAGGAGGTCCTGTGAGAGAAGACTGGTGAGTGGTTTCTCCCTGAGGGATGGGACGAGTATCCCTTTGCTCCAGTATGCGGATGACACGATCTTCTTTATTGAAGGTGGAGAAGTGGAGGCTAGAAGGTTGAGGTTCCTGGTTTTCTTGTTGGGTGAGGCATCCGGATTGCAGATTAACCTGACTAAGTCGGATTTTGTCCCATTCAACATGAATGAGACGGAGGCAAGGGGATGCAGTTTGGGTCTTGGCACAGAACAGGGTAAACTTCCAGTTAAGTATTTGGGCCTGTCGTTGTCAGATGGGAGGATTCTGGTGAGAGACTGGACCCCCCTGGTGGAGAGACTGGTTGGGAGGCTGGAGGGGTGGGCGTCCAGGCTTTTGTCTAGAGGTGGGAGGCTGATCCTACTCAAGGCGGTTCTGTCGGCGATGCCGTCATATTTCATCTCTGTACTGAAGATGCCTCGACAAATGATTGCAAGGATTGAAAGAACCATGAGGGGTTTCTTCTGGTCCAATAAGGGGACATATGGACAGGGTGCCAAGTTGGTTGCCTGGAAGGAGGTCTGCAGACCGCTAAAGGACGAGGGGCTAGGCGTGAGGGATTTGGAGAGGTCTAATGACAGTCGGTTTGCGAAGTGGGTGGGGCGCCTGTTGGAAGGAGGGGGGATCTGTTGGGCAAGGTGTTTGAGACGGCATATGGTTGTCCGATGCGTTGGGATTTTCTGGTGTCCCCGCCTAGGGGTGCTTCTCACTTCCTGAAAGGCTTGTCGACGGTGGCCCCGAGGGTGAGGAACTATTTCGTCCCTGTGTTGGGAACATGGAAGATTTTCAGATTCTGGCAGGATGACTGGACAGGTGGTGGTGCGCTTTGTAGAAGATTTCAGAGACTGTTTGCCTTATCCTAGAACAAGGTGGCATCCGTGGCCGAGGTGTGGGATAGTGGGTGGTACCCGCGTTTTGTTGGCAGTCTGTCAAATGCAAGAACGCATGATTTCCAGACATTACTGGCTGAGTTGGAGGGACTGCATCCGGCGGCTGGTATAGACATGTTTGGTTGGGATGAAGGTGAGTTTTCAGTTGCGGCTGCTTACAGGAGATTGTCTGCTGGTGATCCTAGGGTGGAGCTGGATTTGGTAAGGGACTGCAAACAGATGTGGAAAGCCGCGTGTCCGCTGAAAGTCAAGATTTTCGCCTGGCTACTTAGGAGGAGAAGGCTGGTGACTAAGGTGTGGAGGGCAAGGTGGGCTCCTGGAGTGTGTAAAGTCTGCTCCTTATGTGGAGGTGGTGAGGAGGATGTTGACCACCTTTTTTTCGTCTGTCCTTTTGTGGTGCAAGTTTGGGATAGAATGGGCGAGAGATGGTGGGAGTGCCGGCTGTTTGAGGAATTCTGGCGCAGCTTCAGAAGCGGAGGTGGTGGTAGTGGACGATTTGTTTTCCGTTCGAAAAAGGAGCTGGCCAAGCCGTTGGCGGTCCTTTGGGGGATTTGGTTGGGCAGGAATGCGGTGATTTTCCGGTGCCAGAGACCTTACGTGGAGAATTTTGTTGAGTCTATCGACTCCTTGTTTTCTCTTTGGGTTGTTTCGGTGTGAGTGGGGGACCTTGGGGTCCGCCTGTTGTAATGTTTGTTATTGTTGATTCTATTATATAAGTTTTTGGGTAGTTATCTCTCTGGATAACTACCCTTTCCTCTTTCAAAAAAACATGAATAACCTTAAATAATTTTTTTTATAAAGGACACCTAAAACCTAAAGAGGATTTCTCCTCTTCGTTCTCCTCTGCCGTCGACTTCTCCATGTTCCTGAGCAACACCTGAAGCTCCTCGAGGATCTCCAACAGCTTACTGTTCCGAATGAGGATCGATCTGGTGTACCTTGCACTGATGAGGATGACAACCTTCATGAGGCCGATCTCCCTGGACAGCCGATCCAACTGACTGACAAGCGCCGAAGTCTCGCCATCGTCGAAGGAAGAGTCTACTGCCCTTGCTGGGTCAATCTCTGTCATTCATCGCCTCCAAGCGCCACGGCGAGATGATCGACCTCCAGCACGCTGCCTCCTTCCCCGTACCTGCATCCTCGTGGACACCTCGTACGCCGCCAAGACCTCCTTCGACCTCTGCATTGAGGAAGCTAAAGCACAGTCCGTGTGCGAGGGTGGCGAGTAGGATCGTGGAGAGGGGCCACAACGTGATTGTGGTGGAGATGTGAGGGAGAGGAGAGGGCCTCTCTTGTGGCTCGTCGGAGTCCGACGGTGCCGCCGGAGGGCCTTCCTCCTCTAGGATTTCTTCCTTTTTCCTCTTTTCTTTCCCATGGGATCAAACCAGCTTTGATACCATGTGAAATTATGGGAAAATGATTCTGTTATTGCATAAAGAGAGACCTTAACCCTCTTTATATAGAGAGGTAAAGGGTATACATGGAAACTAATCAAATACTAAAAATAGTAAACGCTAAATCAAATAATCCTAATTTATTTATTTCCTAACATACTCCTATTCTCGACACATCCATTAGACTATGAAAAGTAGAAACACATATGGGTTCATGAAGACACTTTGTCAAGCTACTGCAATTGACAAGAGGAAAGTAATGGGTCTTGGGCCATGCCCTTGAATTTCACCCTCTTAAATTGATTTGAAGTGTGCATAGAGCTGAAATATATAGTCATAAATCCCTGGCACTTTGCTGCCCACACACGTATCTACCGATGCCCTCTATATCTCAACAAGGGGAAAAAAGAATTGGACTAACAATCAAGGCCACATATCAACATGCAACTTTAATTGCTCATATAACTTAAAAAGGCTAGCTAGAAGAACCAAGAGAGCATAGTAGACTTAAGCAGGCAGTCGTTTACTTTGAATTGTAAGTGGCTGCGTATGAACTTACTTGTCTATCAAAATCTAGCATGAAGCATCTTTTGACGTCTTCCTTTGTTGGCTTACACCCACACCTATTGCGCCTCGAAGTCAAATCAGAAAACTTGGCATATGTGTAATGAAGGATTGCAGCCTCTTCCAACTTTATCTCACTATGATGCACAAATAAACACAACCACTAGAATTATCTGTTGCTTGGAACAAAAATTACAAACAGTACAAGTCAATGATAAAATATTCAAATTTCCAACTTTAATCCTTTATTTTTATGGTCCAAAAGTTTCTCCTTACCATCCTATGGATGCCATGACAGATATTGAAAGCCAATAAAAAATATTCAATGCATCCACTCATGATAATCATCTTATGAAAACAAGACAACATGACCAAGGGATAGATCTTACTGTGGCGATTTCATGTAGTTGTGCCATCTGTGTGCACCATTAGGGCGGAGATAATCTTGGATGCGGGCTGCAGATTTTCCATTTCCATAAGTCAGAAAGTAGTTAGGATTACCACGTGTGGCCTCCTTGTACATGCTAAAATAGGTTTCCTTCATGAGATGGTCATAATTCTTCTTGAACATGGACACCTGTCAATAAACTTGCATATGTCACACACAGTTTTTGATGAAGTGAAAAAGATGGATTAGAACTGTGGAAGATATAATGATTTGTCTTATTCAAACTAAAATCCCGCTCACGCTGCACTTGACCAGAATTTCCGCCACAAGTTGTGATCATTTATTTACATAATAACAATGTCTTCCATCACAAACATATAGCAATTCCATAATGAAAAGGATATTGCATTTACCTCACTGAAAGGATCCTTTATGTCATCCCGTTCAATGCTGCTCTCCTGGATAAAGAAAACAAAGTGCACCATAAGGATCTATAAGCCACTGTGATGGTACTCTGATCTCATTACAAAGCAAATTCACTCACATAATTTGGAAAGATGACCATATCAACATTCCCAGGCACTTCCAACAATAGCTGTCTTAATGAATAATCCCGAGCACCTGCTGGATGTATCAACTCATCAGTGTCTAAGTGGATAATCCAGTCAACACCAGCTTCCTGGATGAAACAAGAAAAAAGGATTGAAGATTAGACAGAATGTCAGTAATTATGACAATCAATAAGTGAACAGTGAATCCAATGAAATGGGAATAGAAAAGGCATCACGGATAAGCAGGAGCTACATATGCAAATGTGAATAAATTTTTCAGAAGGCATATAAATGAAAGATGCTATGACCAAGAAGGAGATATGTATCCAAATTTTGACAAAACTTTCTTGGAAGCCACAACATAATTTTCAAGAACTTCCTGAAATATACTATCTTGTCTGTTATTACTCAGAGATATCTAAGCAAATGTGAGCAAATTTATCTCTGGAGCTATGCACATGTTCACAAAACTTTTCTTAGAAGCCACAATTCCTGAAACAAACCGTCTACTCTGAAATTACTCGGAGATATCTTATGTGAGTGCAAACAATTATGCACAGGCACTTTTAGGAAGCTCCTTTTCCTCCTCACTTATCTTCAGGTTAGTAACAGCTACATCCTATTTTATCTGGTTGACACAGACGTAAAGTGCAAACAAGAAAATCTGTAGGAAAATGTTTCTGAGGACAAATATGTGAAGCAGATGATTGTCTTCCTGTTACTACATAAAAGGTACTAGTGATTGCTCATGAAACTGCTGAGACAGAATGTAATTTCAAAGAAGATGCTGTAATTTCAAAGAAGGAAAAGTTAACTTTTTAATCCCCTACTCCATTGTGGTAGCAAAATGATAGTGCCAGATTCAGTGAACAGGTAGTGAGACCAGTGTGCAATGAGAATAAACTAATAGAATCATTACCCTTGCGTAGACAATAGCCATCTCCATATTGAGAGATTGCTTTACGAAGAGCTCATAGTTGCATGGTTTGTAAAAGAAATTGGCAAGCCAAGTCTCATTCCAGATACGGCTGCAGTCCAACATGAAAAACATTTAGTAAAAAAAAAAGCCTTGATTTCGTGGTCCTACCAATCCTACTATCACAACACCATACAAATTATCCTCTTGCCATCGCTAACACTTCATATATGTCTTCACATGAATGATTACTAATATAAAACTATAGGTTGACGATACACTTTGGAAGCACAAAATGGGAAAAAAAAAAAGAACAAAGAAATTTATGCTCACGGTAGCCTTCATCATGTGTTGTATTCCCGTCCATACTTTATCAACAATTTTACCAATCAGGGGTTACAAATAAAAAAAGGCCAAGAGAATGAACGTCTGTATGGTCTTTACGATTTTGGTTATGCATACGGCACTACATCAAGGGATATTGGAGACAAGGTAGTATTGCCTTTGTATATCAAACTTTTAAAGGATATGCTTGACAACTAATGTGAGTGAAAAAGTATTTCTTTTGAATGAAAGCCTACAACAAGGATCAACTTCTGAGACAACATCTATTTGTTTCAGTTATAAATGAATCAAAGAAGGATATCCAACACGAGGTGCCTTTCTAAAACAAATTATGGTGACTAAAGTTCACTAATCATCTAGCATCGATTACTCAAAAATGTTGCCAATGAGAATACAAAGCTTCATCATATGAAAAATCTGCCTACAAGCCATTTGGGCACCTTAAACTCTAAACGCTAACATCAATATAAGGTCACTCCCAATGGAATGCAAAAGCATTTACAAGTGTGTTTTTGCTTACATGATGAGCTTGCTTGGCCAACTCTTGACCTTGTCTAAGCATGAAGTTAGCATGAACAACAAGAGCAACCAAGAGCTCTGTTTTTTTTTTTTGAAAAATGACAGGAATATGATATATCTTCATTTTTTTTGTAAAGGGATAAATCTTCCAAATTTGAGTTGCACACTTCTTTAGGAAGGCTAGACAGCAAATTTGAGTTGTACTGGTAGCAATATACTCCCATAGGGGCAATGTCCTCATAAAACAGCCATAATTGGATATAAATGGTAATCTCTTATAAGAAACATGAGGGGCAACCATAGGACAAAGAATGACAAACTTGTGACCACAAGGAGTTACTGCCACTCGAAGTTGTCACTTGTGAAATGTTATCTATACCTATGTCTAAACCTTGTTATACGAGGAACAATTTCAAGGATCTGATCCACAAGATTTAAAGATAGTGTTAATCTCCAAAGTGAGGCATGGATGATACAGGCCTTGGATACCAAGTGAAAGATTCAGTAGGATGATAAAACATTAAGAAATTTGCTTTAAGGAGTCTTAAGCACATGCATTGTTCCAGGTATTCCACTTGCCCACAGGTCCTGAGCCTATTGAGAAATAGACCTTTTGCTGATCTTATTACTATCTGCATGCTTTTTCTTCTAGGAGCATTATTGGGCATTTTCTCACCGATATTTCTAACTGTCCTAGGTAACACTGCTAATGACCAAGAATGAGGCAACAAGGATTAGATGTCTACAGCACCTCCTATCCTAGGAAAATAAAAGATAATGAGATTGTCAATTCAATGTGTTGAGATGAAAAAATTGTATCTGGTGAGGTAATTGGTCAACCTTTTAGCCTGCTTTTCTTCAAGTTCTTTTGTCCTGTATATCACTTTCACTCCCTGCAAAGAAAAATAAAGCATGAATGTCTCAAAACTTCAAAGCTCAAATTTCAAAGAAGTAGATTCTGGAAATAGGTAGCTATTTTGCAGATATGAAACAGAGGAACAACAAAATAATCATACAGGAATAGCCTCAAGAACGGTTGAGACATTGGGATTTGCAGCATTTCCTTCTACAAATAGAAAGAAAGTGGAGACGCCAATCACTTTGTGGTAAAAAAGCCATGGTAAGATCTGTTCCAAGCCAGCTGACGTGCTTGTTGTGATACATATCTGCTTGCAAAAATGTCACTTGAAATGTTATATATGAATAACCCTGAAAGAAAGGAAAAGAAATGGAATAACAATGAAATATAAATTTTACTAAATCATGGTCTTGGATTATAGAATTTAACAAAATTGTTAGATATAATTTACAAATAGGAATAATTAAATCAGGTTTCTTGAGAGAGATAAGTTGGGATTTCTTCTTCTTTTTTTATGTTATCATTTGAATTTGGTTTGATTCTAACTTGTTACAAAATTAGTTAAAATTAAGATTACTATTACTATTCCCTCTCTCTATAATAAAGAGGGTGTTACTCCTTATTCATGTCGTTGTTCTTGCTTATTTCCTTTTTTATCATTATACAATGCATGGGATAACTTGTGTACTTCTACCTCGGGTTTCCTTTCTATAAATAAGATCTAAGGGAATGAATGAAGCTCATTATTTTCTCTACATGGTATTAGAGCGACGGTCCTAAGCCGATGTCGATACCCTCCTTGATCCCCATACCCCATTTCTTCTCCACCTTCAATCGAATCAAGTCATCTCTTCATCATTTGGGCATATTTTTCTCCTGATTGAGTTTTACAGGCAGCACCGCCAGACTCCCTTTTCGTTGCTACTGGCTAAGAGAAGTGGATAAGTTGTCTCCTCAATCCGTTGAGTATATTTTTCTGAGATACTCACGTACCTAAAAGGGGTATCGATACTATGACCCTTTGACACATAAATTTTATGTCAATGCAGATGTGACATTTTTGAGGGATATCCCATACCATTAGTTGAAGGAGAAAATTCCACATCTCCTAAAGATCATGATATTTCTCTTCCAGTGCAATGCCACCAATGCCCTTTGAGCCATCTCCATCGCATGTGCCTCTACCATCATCACCACCATCTCCTTTCCGTACTTACCAGTAGAGAGTTCCTGAGATACCTAGAGGGAAACCACTATCTACTATACCTCACATTCCTTCCTCCACTGGTCATGCTGAATTTGATGGAGATTAGGTAATCCCTTCTTTAAAGGGGTCAGAGTTGGATCTTCCTATTCCTAATCGAAAGGGTCGACGCTCATGTGTCGGTTATTCTATTTCATAGCATGTCTTATGATCAATTACTTATTAATGCTCGCTGTTTTCTATTGCAATGGACAATTATCGGGTTCCTCGCAGTCATGCTGAGACTCTCATTTGGAAAGTGGCCATGGAGGAAGAGATGATAGCACTACAGTCTCATGGCACATAGGACTTCGTGGAGTTGCCCACAGGTGCTATAGTTGTAGGGTGTCGATGGGTGTTTACCCTAAAGTGCCTTCCTGATGGCTCAGTTGATAGATACAAGGGACGACTTGTGGCCAAAGGTTACACCTAAACTTTTAGCACGGATTATTTTGAGATGTTCTCATCGATGGCACGCCTAAATTTTGTTCGGATTCTCTTACAGTCCTACCTCTTGCTGTTAACATGGATAGATATTAAAAATGCTTTCCTTAATGGGATCTTCATGAAGAAGTTTACATGCATCAACCTCCTGAATTTGTTACTCAGGGGGGTGTTAGAAGGTATATAAATTATAGGAGTTTGGCTTTACTAGATCAACCTCAGATTATCATTGTGTACGTAAATGGCATTTTGCTTACAAGGAGAGATAAGTGAGCCATTCAATCTGCCAAGACATTTCAACACTCACAATTTGTTACCAAGGATCATGGAGTGATTAGTTAATTCTTGGGAAGTGAGGTGCATCATATTAATGGGGGGCTTATTCTTTCTCAGTAGAAGTATGTCCTTGACATGCTACATGAAGTAGGGATGTTACGATGCAAGTCTGCAAACATCCCATTAGACCCTTCTGCTCATTTAATTGACTTAGATGATCCTGCTTTAGAAGATAAGACTAGATATTGTGCTATGGTTAGCAAAATCCTTTACCTAACTGTCACAAGACTAAACATAGCCTATGTTTTGAGGCGACTTAGCCAATTTATGTAGGAGCCCAGGGAGGCACACTGCGCAGGCCTGGAAAAGGCTTATTTTTCCAAAAGCATGGCCATCTTAATGTGTTGGGATATTCCGATGTAAACTATGCTAGGGCTTATGAAGATGGGAGATCTACCACAGACTACTGCATGCATGTTGGTGACAATCTTGTTACTTGGAGAAGAAATAGAATGTAGATTTTAGATCTAGCATGGAGTCAAAGTGCATACTATCTACAAGCTATTTTGGATTCAATCTATCCTACATGATTTTGAGGTCTCAATCGTAAAGCCCATTCTCATGTTTTGTGATAATAAGGTTGTTACATTTATTGCTAATAACCTTGCATTTCACGAGATGACAAAATACATTGAGGTTGATTGTCATTTTTTCAGAGATGCAATGATGACAAGAAAAATATCTATCTCGTACATATCTACTGATGATCAGATTGCAAACATCTTCACCAAAGCACTCTCTAGGAAGTGACTTGAGTACCTTTGTTGCAAGCTGAGCAAGTCAGATATCTGTGCTCCAACTTAAAGAGAGTGTTGAGTTATTTCGTGTTTGAGGTGTTTTTGTTATTTTCTTATTATACAGGATATAGGATGTAATTGTCCCTAAGGTGTTTCCCTATATCAAGGTTTTAAATATCGATATCGATATCGTATCGACAAGTCAAAAACGGATATATCGGAGATATATCATTGATATCGATGAACTTTAGGGAAATCACTCAGAAAGCATAAAATTTAAAGGTTAATATTTTTATGAATAATATATCATGAAAGGTGTCTAAAAAACATGTATATGTGTTATATCAGGGATATATCGCCGATATCAATGATTTTTTTACATGTGTGTGTGCGTGCGTGTGTGCACGTGCATGTGTGGGCGTGTGTGCGTGTGTGAGCCATTGATTTGTTGGTTGACTCGGGTGCTTCTCAACATAGATTTGATGATGCCAGACAGTTCTTTAGGCTAAAACTAGTTCTATCTGGCAGAACCATATTAGTTGCTAATGTGAGGCATTTGCCCATTATAGGTCAAGGAAAAGTACAAGATGCACCTCACAGTACGACTGGAGAATGTACTTGTCGATTTCCTTTTGATTCTAATGCTATTAGTAGAATTACGAAGTAGTTGAATTGCAAAGCAATGTTTAATGTCGTGTATCTTATGTTTCAAGACATATTATTATTGACAAGTTGAGTGATTGGTTGTGGTTGCAAAGAAAGAGGTGTTTATTGGTTTCTGCAATCACCATATGTAGGCCATATTTCACTTCCATTAGGTGGCTCTTCCTCTATTTATTTGTAACATCTCTGGTTCAGTTATCTCTCACTATCTAAGCTTTGATTGATGCTACAATAGATCCCATCAGGATGCCTAAACAACATATATACTGCCGATATCGATAATTTTTTACACGTATGTGTGTGTGTCCGATCTTAACCTCCCGCCCATCACAAAACTCCCTTCGTGCAACTCCTAAACCTCCCGCCCAACAACTCACAAACCTCCCGCCCACCAAACCCAACACCAACAACTCTTATATCGCCGTTATCTTCCTGTATCGGCGATATATCATCGATATCTGGGGAAAAAAATACTTTAGAGGTATCGATACCACCCAATCCCATCCATAGTGATATATCGGCGATATATCGCCAATATTTTAAATCATACTCTATATAAAGACCCCTCAGGTTTCTCAGGATTCATTCTATCTTTTCCCATCAACAAGAATCACACATAAGAAGTGCCTGATTAGTTTACGACCAAGTGCAAGTTTAGCCCCTCTATAAATCATGCTGCCACTGTTATGGTATCCCATGGTAGATTCAATGAAACCATTTGATGCTAACTCAAGAATGATTCTCTTGCATAAGGATGACAAAAGTCTTCTTATGAATAAAGACAAGGAATAATAAAGAACTGAGAAGTGAACTTAGCAATAAATTATTTCAGTTCTTAAAAAACCAAACGATGCTGTGTACAACACATATTATTGGTACAAGGGTACCACGATTGTTAATTTTGATGATAATAAAATACTTTTTATTTAACATTTGTATTAAATTTTAGATTTCAAGATAGATGGAAATTGTTACAAGTGTGGAGGAGCTTAAGCTTGCATCCATGGCAGATTGCTGGAGCTTGATGGAGAAAAAGGAGCTTCGCTTGGAGCGAGAGTTTAAAGAAGCATGGAGAAGAAGAATAGGATAAATTCCTTTTTATCTTATTTTTTGTATTTGTATCTTTATGTTCATTACTCTTTAGTTTGCTTAGATTATTTGTTAAAGAGCCCAAAGTAACGAACAATAGTCCTAGGAGCACATACACAATCCTAAGATACTTAGACAAACTCTTAGATAAATTAGAAAATCAAAGTAGGCATCAGATAGCCTGATTAGACATCCAATCTAGACATCATACGTCTGATCTTAGACTTTAAGATGTCTGACTATTTAGTTAAACGTCCAAAACACTTAAGCTTGAAACTCACTCTCTATCTGCTAGTTTCAGACGTCCAGCCCTTAGTGCAGACGTCCTAAAAGACGTTTGAGGACCTTGCCAGACGTCCAACTAGACGACCGTTAGTTTGTCAAACTTAATCGTTGAGGATCAACCCTTAATTTAATTTACATATACTTTCAGACGTTCGTAGTTTATCCAGATGCCTGATAAATAGACATTAGACTAAGATCTGACCCTACTCACTTCTTGTTAAACCTTATAGCCGTTTGAGCCTCGGAAAATGCATTCCAGTGGTGATTTATGTTTCCAGATGTTCAGACATACTACCAGATGTCCGATCTATCGTTTGTGCAACTTATCACTAGAACCATGTTTCAATCTTGTGAAAACAGGAAGGAAATCACCTTAGGATTAGACGTCTGATTATAAGCCCAGACGTCTTATAATTAAATCTTAGATGTCTGGCTTGATCCAACTCAATCCAACTCTTCTACCATTCTAGATCAGACGACCGATCCCTAGATCAGACGTTGACCCAGACGTTTGATAATAGATCCAGACGTCTGATAACCCTGTCAGGGTCATTCCCAACGGCTATAGAAGCCTTCCAAGATATTCCAAAGCCTTTTTAAGACCTCTACAAATAAAGGAGCATCATTCCTAAGCAAAATACACCAAAAAAGCATTACTTCCACTCATATTGTGTTCACAAGAAGAAATGAATCACCTAGAAGTGTCGTTACTCCCCAAACCTCTGTCTACACTCTCGAGAGCATCATCCTTGCTGTGCACCCACTCTCCCGCCTACGAATGTGAGAGCGTCGTAGTTCTATCACGTGGTTCACGCATCCCGTGTTGCCAGCCAACGCACTTCCATCAAAGGGAAGTTTCTATTGCCTATAGTAACTATATTTAAACACTTACTTTGTGGCTCTATAGGACTGTTGTTATTGTCTTTGTTTGGGTATTTACTTTGCGAATTTGTCTCCCTCGCGAGATAAAATACTCCTTGTGAAGAGGAAGGATTTTGAGGAATGCTACCCTCGTACATAGTAGCGTAGTTATATTGAAATTGAGTCACCCTCGTTTAAGTGACTCAGTTAGTAGATTTGATCAACTAGGTCAATCGAAAAATCCTAGACCGAGAAGTTTAGGTGATGATTTTTATCCCGATTTGAATTTTCACCTAAAAATATTTGTATACTTGTGTGATTACTCTTTTTGTAAGATTATCTCATATTTATTTTCGTATTATTTATTTATCACGTAAATCTCATCCCCTACATTAGAACCTTCATCTACCCAATAAAATATATCAGCTCCAAATTCCAAGTACCTCTATTCGCAGTGGTCATTTTCTTAGCGTTTCACCGGGCCTAGGAAAGAGGTACTCAAGTAGGCATCCAGCAACACCCAAAAGTGTTATCAAATAAAGTACACACTTGCATCCTCGATGTAAACCCCCACTCAGACCCTCACGTGAATATCTATTAAAAAGAAAGAAAGAAAAAGCGAGCGAGCTACCCAAGCCAGTTTCTTGCCACAAGGTGCCCGCCAAGCTCGAAGCTTTTCAGATTCTACAAACAAGAAAACAAACCAGCAACAGTGACCAGCAAGAGCAGCTCCCCATGGCATAACACCACCTTCCCTACAAATCTCAAACAGAGCACCCCCAAATCCAGACCCACCAACAACAAAAAGATCCGTCCTTTCTAAATGGGATCAAAGATCCTTCGCATCCCATTAAATTGGTTCCTCCCTCGAATTCTCAATACGATCAAAAAAACCATCGAAAAGAAGATAAAAGAACAAGGAACAAAATGCCGAATCTACTTCTTCCGAGCCTCCCTCCCAAATATCCGAAACTTTCCAAACCGCCCCGTCTTATGCCACAGATCTCCAACATGGGTCGCTCCCCAATCCCACAAAATCACCAAAACAGCCAACTTCATCAACAACCCAGCCTAATTCCACCCACAAACGTCCCCAAACTCCCACACTCAACAGAAAACCCGAAATCACGCCCACCGACGACGCAATGATCGAATCTTTCGGACGCGGGACTCACCTTGGGACGCAGATCCGGGTCGGGTTCGAGGTTCCAGAACCGGTGGAAGGTGGACCGGGACGAGCCGCGGCCGAGGATGTCGAGGCAGTCGGAGGAGGAGGAAGAGGAGGACGAGTGGGGGGAGGAGAAGGAGGATAGGGGGCTGTTGTCCATCCCTGGGAACCTCTGGGTGTCGGTGGGCCACCGGGAGTTGGTGTCGTCGAAGCCACCGCGCCACTGGAGGACGAAGGCGAAGGTGGCCAGCGCAAGGGGTAGGGCCGTGAGGAGGAGGAGGAGCTTCGAGGCGAAGCTCTGCCCCCCCGAGGAGGAGGAGGAGGAGGAGGAGGAAGGACGCAGAGGCGCGCTCAGACCCCCCGCCATGTCTCTGCTTCTCACGTGTTCGTGTCTCTCACTTCCGAGAGAGGTTGAGGTGGGGAGAGCGAGGAGAGGTGGAAGTGGAGTAAAGATTCAATTTTTGGAAGCAAGATCTTCTGCAGTGGAGTAGGTGGTGCGTGTTACGTGCGTGATACGAATACTTTAAAACCCACTCACCGGTCTTCCTAGTTGGTAAACACCAATCGAAGGTATCCTTTCTTTCTCACGTGAACACAAACAAACGTTTATTTAAGCCTAATATAAGAAGGCCCTCATGTAAGTAAGCTTTGAAAGGAAACACTGAGGGAGATTAATTGACTTTTCAAAACTCAGATAGACGTTCCAAAAGGTTTCATCTCCAAACCTTCAACCGTACAAGAGAGATCAAAAGTAAACAATGTTAATTTTTAGAGTTTTGTATCTCATTAGTGGAGTAATCACTTCTCAATTTGGATGCACTTGATTGACCGATGATGTAAGGAGTTAGTGTTGAAATCAGAGATATAATGGTGGGAAGGGTAGTCCCACATAATTAATTTTGAATCTTTTAGATAGTACATTAGCTAAGTTGGTTTCAAGCGTGTATTGCAACAAACTCAAAAGAATGACATATGGACCACATGCACTTGTGCCTTGTCTTGATCTTGGGTAAGAATTAATTTAGTATTTGAAATGTTTTTAACATGAATTTATTTTTCCTATCACATGCCATGAATACATGATATTTGAGTTTTCTACGTAATTCTTCCTTAAGAGGGTCTATTGTCTCTATCAATTGTGTCGATTAATCTTTACGTAATTTGATTATACATATTTTGATTGTTTTTCATTAACACAAACTTCTTCCTGGTGACTTTTGTTTTTTTTTTTAATCAAAATCTCTGTCCATGTGGGTCTTGCCACGTAACTTTTACTCTCTTAAATCCCATTTGATATAGGAAATAAGTTTAGATAATAAGTAAAGAAATAAGAAAAAAGAGAAATAAATAGTAGAATAAGTGAATTAATTCATTTGAATGCTTTGATATGTTAAAATTATTCCAAAGAGATGGTGAAACAACTTTAACCTGTGTTAAGTCTACTTAACCAGTCATAAATCTGAATTTAAACATGTATACCTTTTTAGAGATAAGCCCTTGCAATTTTTTAATTTATTTTGTTAACTTTCATTATTTTATTTTCCTTTCTTCTTCCTTCTCTTCCAACCCATCTTCCTCTCTCTTCAACCTCGTTCCTTCTCCATCTCCACTCTCGTTGGGGGTACATTATAGGAGGGGTCCAGTGCAAGTGGAGGGAGGCCCTTGCTGTTTCTCCAAGACTTCGGCCAAGCTCCATAGTCGACCTTGCCAACCTAAGTTGGAAAGAAAACTTGTGCACTCTGCATTTGTAGTGAGAGGGTAGGGAGAGATTAGAGGAGGCTGGAGGAGAGGTAGGAAAGGTTAACAAAGTAGGGGAGGGGAGGTCACCGGAGGAAAAGGGGATGGGGGAGAGCTGGAGAAAGTTAGTTAAATAAAAGAAAAACAAAAGGATAGGTATCTAAAAAACATATATATTATTTAGTCCACATAACTTGTAAAAGTACGTGAAAAGCAAATTGGTCTCATCTGAGGGATACATACATAAATACCAGATATATGAGCATATGCATCTTTAACCATTATTGCAGGGACATATGTGTAATTAACCCTTTTAAAAATGTATCACACAAAGTTCCAACAATAGTAAGCAACAAGAAATTGTTAGTCGCCTTGTTAAAAAGTACACTGCAATGTGAAAAACAAACGGTGTCGGCAGTAAGACCAGAAAATGCCTGCTACCTGGCATGGGAGATTGATAGGCAGAGAATAAATTAAACAATCATACACTTGATGTTATCGACCAACCACATTTTCATGCCTCGATTTCCAACTGAGAAACTTTAATTATTATCGTTATAACTGTAGGCAAAGTTCCTTACACTATCAGCTTTCCTATCTAGTCAGAGTTAGGCTAAGCCTAACATAAAAATGATAATATCAAGAAGCACCTATTGACCTGAGGCACCTATACGGATTGCCAACAACTATATAAGATGAGCCCTAGGATATTCACGTCTTATTTACACTCTACATGGGTTAGGGGGGGTTACTCGGTCTCTGGTGGACATTGAGTTCCACAAGTTCTCCTATAAGCTCATGGATTCACTTGTAGCACCGTCGGCTTTTGCTGCTTTCTGTTTAATCTTCTTGGCAAGAAATTCATCACAATCTGCTTCTTTAACTGTGAACTCCATCAATAGATCCTCGTAGAGCTTCCTCAGAGATTGTTGAAACATTGTCCTCATGCAGTTGTCACTCAAGTCAACATCTGGAGCCTCAGCAGGAAGAGCACAGCCTACTCGACCACCACTAAGATAAACCAAACAGGCGATGAGGATTGTACGCCCATACTGGTGAAAATGCCCATAAACGAGATCCTCAAAATTCTGAAAAAGAGAAGGAAGAGGATTTGTTCATTCACAAACGCCACATGATTAAAAGAAAGTCTATTCTTTTTTCCAATTCATACAAGTACACATGATTTAAAAAGATTGGATGAAGAGTTGAGAAATATAATCAAAACAAGACCCTAGGAATACCATTGATACAACAATGTAAACACATGTTAAGTCAATGTTCTCGTGCAGATTTAGTTCAAAGCATTCAGAAAATTGTTAAATGGCATGGAAAATTATAGCATATGTGAAAAAACAATACTATTCACCATTCAGAAAAGCGATCATTTCATTAGTACGTACATGCTAAAATAAAAATAAACTAATTTGTCATACTCGAAATGTTACTTCAAACAAAATTTGCTATTTCAAAAACCATTGCTTTAACATAAAACTCGTGAAGAACTCCCCTCTCGTATGCAAAAATGTTTTACTCAATTTCAGCAGTTTGGTATACTTCAGTTTCTCTAGCTTATGCATGCATGTAGACCCACTTGCATGCATATCTGGATAAGTTACTAAGTGCACAATTTTTGTGTGTGGATGGGTGGGAGGCGAGTTGATTTGCTTACCACTGGGGGCTTCCTCAGTGCATATAGCATGGTCTTGCAAGAGAACAAGAAGACATCCTGATTGTAGGCCAGCGAAGATTTCTCCCCCCTTGGAGTACCAGCATCCTTTTCAAAACCTGGCTCATTAAAGTATGGCTTTTCATTCAAAATTAAACCTTGTATGGAAACCAGGACCTGTAATGTCGTAGATTTTCCAGGTCTCCACTTCTCACAGCCAGAACCACCCCATGTCCCCAAGAGGCTAAGACAGACCTTCCCGCTGTTGTATAAGTTCGGGTTAAGCCGAAGGCCACCAGAATGGTAGTATACTTTCTGCAATTATAAATTATGAATGCACCTTGAATTTCTCTACAATGCCAGTATGACACATATAGCTTTACATACCGGAGGAACATTAGGATAGTTTGGGGGAAAGTAGACATCAAAAAAGAACAGGCCATCGTGATATGGTGTTCCAGTTGGACCCATAATGGCTGCTCGCAGGAGATCGATTCTATCTTCAAAAACTCTAACAAAAATGGTCTCTATTGCAATTCACATTACAAGAGAGCAATAATGACGTTAGTGAGCAGTGAATCAAAACAGCAACTAAAACAAAAATATAACCAGAAGAAGTAAACTTTCCAAAGCTCTCACAAGTTCAAATCCGAAATATAGTAACCACAATTCAAAGACAAAAAGCACTTAAACAATAACAAGAATAAAGGAATTTCCCAAAGAAATAAAAGGAAACAGCAAGTGACGGCAACATTGCTAACAACCAAGACTTCTCACACTCCAAGAAATCAGCAAAATGAATTGTTCATGCCTTCAATCAGATATCCTCTAGATTATTCTAGGACTTGATCCAAAATAACCAAAATGATGATTCCCTTCCAATACTTGATCTTTCCGTGAACCTCTTCTCAGGCTCACCACCCAAAAGGTCTTCTCAGATGTCCGAACCCACTCAAAGAAGTTTCTCTCATCATATCCTATGTTGGTGTTACATCAACCTATTCTCTGAAAATCTCATTTCCCCCGTAGCCAAAACAACTTTAATAACTTTATTTCTATCGTGG
The DNA here is from genome assembly GCA_037157565.1 of Thalassia testudinum. Classification (NCBI taxonomy): domain Eukaryota; kingdom Viridiplantae; phylum Streptophyta; class Magnoliopsida; order Alismatales; family Hydrocharitaceae; genus Thalassia; species Thalassia testudinum. Next base: position 13,199,754 of record JAZHRO010000077.1, on the reverse strand, counting down.
ACATCTTCTACAGATGCCTATATAATTTATAACTCCACACTCATTTCCATACAACATGGTAAAGCTTACGGTTGCTTTATAGTAAGCTTTAATTTTTCAAAGGAATATTCTTGTCATATATAACATCCGAAACACTGTTTCCACTCTAACCAACCTACTCTAATCTTGTGAGTAACAACCTCATTTTTCTTGCTCTTATTCAAAACTTTATCCCGTGCATTCAAAAACATTTTTCTTTAGGATGGAATACGGTCCCATTTTTCACTTCAAATCATCTATACATATTGTTACCTGCGGTGGATGTTTTTATTTTTCTTTGCAGTGAAGTGATATACTTGCAATTCTTTCTCTAGAGTCTCTCTATATAAAGTCCTAGGATCTCTCTAAATAAAGCTGTCATTTCGATCATAACATAATATCAAAACAACAGTCCTAGATCGGAATGATGGTATCGCACCAATCTCTAGCCTCCAAACCCTAACACCCAACCCCACCTTTCTCCGGCACCGTCGACCACCAGCAGGGCAAGTAGTGCCAGCAAGGAGCAGCAGCACCGTTGGCCTCTGCTAGAGACCAGCAGCATCGAGGCGACGCAGGCCCCCCCATCTTGCGCTGCTGCTGCCCTATACAGGGTCGTCCCTCCCTTGCACCGCCATTGTTCTAGGCGTCGCAGGGCTCTCCCTTGTGCTGCCACTATTCTAGGCGCCGCAAGTCTCTCCCTGTTGTGGGTCCACACAGGCTCTAGATTATCTTCTAGAGGCTGTGTTGGCCTAGATCAGGGACGCAAGAGCCTCCTTATCTCCTGATCTACGACTTAGGGTTGTGAGGACCCCTTGTGACTGCTAAAACCGGGGTTACCGGTTCACATCTAGCCTTACAACTCTTTCTAGAGGAGTTCCTGCAGTTTAGACAACACCGCTAGGGCTATTCATATGCCCTAACGTGTGCAAGCAAGTTCTATTATGATACCAATAGGGTATATGATCTGAAAATCATCTTCGTGCAGCTTGGATGTAGTTTTTTGAGGCGTTTTCAATCTGAAAATTCCGATTCCAGAACCTATGATCGATTTTTCAATCCTATAAATCAGTGTTTGTTGTGGATCTAGACTCCGAGCACTATGCCGGACAAGAAGGAATTTGCAGGTGACTTAGTGGGGAAGACTTCTCATATGCAGGAAACATCGATTAAGTTGGATGGATCCAACTTTTTGCTCTGGTCCACCTCCTCCAGGCTCATTGGATCCCATACGAAGAAATACATCTTGACCGATATTGTGCTTGATGTGAAGTCCGCAGATTAGGAGGCAAGCAATGACTAGGTGACCACTTGTCTTATTAACAATGTGACACAGACCACTGCTAAGCAAGTCATGGCTCATGCCTCAGCCAAGAAGATGTCGGAGGTACTGCATGAGATCCATTCCCACATAAGCAATATCACCAGGTTGTATAGAGTTGTAGAGGATATCCACAACAACCTTCGGAAAGGTACCATGGCCTTATCCGAGTATTATGGCACCATGAAAAATCTTTGGGATGAGCAAGATGCATACCAGCCTATCTCTACAGATGCATCTGTTATAGCCAAGCAGAGAGAAGCCATTCATTTCATTCAGCTTCTGTCTGGACTTGGCCCCGAGTACAAAACAGTTAAAGATTAGTTCATGGCTCAAGATGAGATTCCTTCACTAGAACAGATCTATGCTCGTCTCTCCTTCTGATGCCTCTGCCATGGCTACTGTTGGCCATGATAGAGCAAATTCGGGTGAAAGAGGTGGTAGAGCTTGTGGTGGTGGTGGGGCACGTGGACATCGTCGTGATCGAAATTCTTTCTTCTGTGAGTACTGTCACAAGAATGGATACACCGTGGACCGATGCTGGGTCAAGCATGGTTATCCATAGGGTATGGATCTATGTGCCCAGCAAGTATCTGCAGAGAATAACACCCAGATGCAGGAGGATGATAGCCAGATAACTATTTCCAAGGCTGAGTATGAGCGTTTCATAGTTTCTTAGACATCTACTTCTGCTTCAGTTCAAAGATCTGCAAGTACTTCTGCCATGTTAGTTAAATCTCAAGCTCTTATCTAACTTACGGGTTCAGGTGCCTCCTCCCATATTACTAGTGACACTAGCCTATTTTCTTCTCTATAAGACTTTGCTATGCCCTTTTAGGTTAAACTAGCTGATAGGGGTTTATCACCGGTCACTAAACTCGAAAATACCCCTATTTCTAACACTTTACCTCTCTCAAATGTTATGCATGTTCCCAAATTTACTCTCAATTTAATGCCTATTAGTCAGATTACCAAAGATTTGAGATGTCAGGCTGTGTTCCATGATCAATATTTCTTCTTACAAGACCTCCAGACAATGCGACAGATTGGTGGACTTGAGCAGAAAGGTCTCTACTATTTTCATGTCCCACCTTCTTTAAGTGTTGATGTATGTGACACTACTGCTCTTTAGTGACATTTGAGACTGGGTCATCCCAGTTTGCAAGTTCTACATTGTTAGTTTTTTGAGTTGTCTTTTCCTGGTGTTTTGAGGTATAAAGCCCATCAGTTGGGCAAGCACCATAGGTCTTCATGTCTGCCAAAGAATAAAAGATTTGAGTTAATGCTAATGTTTGGGGCTCTTGAAGGGTTGAGTGTAGAGGATTTCAATACTTATTCGTGTGGATGACCATACCTGGATGTCATAGATTTTTATGATGAAAGAAAAGTCCGAAGTCTTTAATATTGTCAAAAAATTTTGTTCTAGAAATAAAGACTCAATTTTCTACTGTCGTTAAAGATTTTCGAAGTGACAATGGTTTGGAATTTGTGAATGCCAGGACAACTGCTTTTTTCAAGTCATTCGGTATTATTCACTAAACAACTTGCCTTCATACTTCCCAACAAAATGGGGTGGCTGAACGTAAGCTACAACATTTACTTGATGTAGCCCACTCTATTATGTTTTAAATGAATGTTCCCTTACGTTTTTTGCTTAATGCCATTCTTACTGCAACTTATTTGATGAATTGTGTTTGTTCGTCTATCTTAAGAGGTAAAACTCCGTACTCTATGTTATTTCATGGCAAGGACCTTTTTTCAGTCACTCCAACTATTTTTTGTTGTGTGTTTCGTCCACTTACATAAAGTTGACAAGATATCTCCTTGTTTTGTGAAGTGTATGTTCTAGATTACTCCAAGACCCAGAAAGGGCACAAATGCTATTGAAACTGCACTAGAGGGAGGTGAATAATGAATTTGAAAAATAATTACAAAATAAATTCAATCACAGAATTGGAGGCACAAGATTTTTACGTACAAACCCAAATCGAGTGAAAATCACCACCAAAGCCAATCCCTTGACTTAAGATTTACGATCACAAAGTGATCAATCCACTAACCACACTACTTCAACGAGGGTAGTATACCTCAATTACAAATTCCACCTCCGATCCCTAAACGGAGGTTTCTCCCTTCACAATGAAAGACGGGGATTCGACAGGTCGAATACATAACAAGTAAAATGGAAAATAAAATGCACTCTACATAGCACCTGAAAAATATGTATAATTAGCTTATCTACTAATGGTGAAAGAAACTCCCCGAAGGTGAGATTATGAAGCACAATGAGAGTGATGATTTGCCCCAAAGTAGTTGTACAGCACAAGAGCAATGGAAGCAATAGAGCAAATGAGCAATTGATTATCAATGTGAATTATATCTCAAGAGGTGTATTTTGTTTAAGAGGGGTTATAGTGTATTTATAGGCAAGCTTAAAACCTTCAAGAAGGCTTGGGAGAGGGTTCCTAACCGTTAGAGGCAACTCCCAAGAGGTTGGGACGAAATCCAACATAAATCAAGGTAATTATGATTCTGACAGCAGGATTAGACATCTGATTTTTGGGTAAGATGTCTTATAAGATGTCTGACTACAATTATGGACATCTGATTTAATGGGTCCGAGTTACTGTTTTCATTAGATCGAAGAAAGGTTCTAAGTGGACGTCTGATATGCTATTATAAGACGTCTAGCACTAAAATTGGACGTCTAATTATAGGTGAGTTCCTGTTTTGATCAGATCCAAATAGGACTTAAGGATCAGATGTCAGTGTGGATGTCAGTCCAATGGCCTAGACGTCTAGAAAGCGATTACTATATTGCTTTGGGAATCCAAAAAGCTAGATTTGCTTTTTGACAAATCTTCGCAAAGGATGTGGCTAACGATCTATTATTGAACGTCCGCAGACATGTCCAGACGTCTAAAGGTGTATTTAACCGTTAGGTTTAAAGAATGATAAACGAAATTTTGAGTGTAATCTAACGGTTAGCTTAAAGGACATCTGAGTTATGTATCGGACGTCTGGATAAGTCTATGAACGTCTGATTGAAGGTTGCATCGACTAGAGCTTAAATGTTCAGAATGCAAAAGTAAGGCTATAGGTAATTGGTCGTTTGTAATCATGATCAGATGACTTAAGGTTGAATATCAGACGTTTGACAAGTGTGTTGGACGTCTGATATGTGTTTTGTGTTAGGTTTTTGTTTCTAATTATTTCTAAGGGTAGAGAGCTTAAGTTAGCTATGTGCATGTTATCTTTGGGGGCTCTTTACAATATTTGTAGACTCAATTAAAAAGATTACAACTTTTTGAAAATGTACAATAAAAAACCTAAGACTGATAAAATGCATCTTCACGCTCGTAATCATCCTTCTTGGAAAATCCACGAGGCCTACAATTATGTTACAACAAAGAAAAAAAATGTTATTTCCAAGTTTTATTTCTTTTACTTTATTTTGTAAAATCATTAAAATATTATTTATGAGCGGTTGAACTAACAATCTCTTTTTTTTGATGATTTTCAAAATGTCATTAGGATCTTATTTTCTCCCCTTGAATGTTATACTTAGTAATTTATACTAAACTTGATCAAATTTTTAGTTAATTTTCATGATCCTAAGTTTTTCTCCCCCTTTTTGAATGTCATAAAAAAGGATTCCTAAAAGGATTGAACTAAACTAGAACTGTCATACATTAAGCAAACATGTTTTTGCTAGTTAGACATTAAACTAGATCAGTTATCATGAGGACAATATATTTTTATAAATGAATATAGAAAACTGCATGCTAAATATATAATCAAAGTGTTTTGACAAAGTTGAAATAAAGCATGAAAGTAAACTAACTAGGAAAAATGTACGTGTCCTAAGCAAGAACTAGCTATTGTTAAAAAAAAAAAACATAAGTATAGTGTCAAAGCCCCTTAATACATGCCAACATAAAAAAGAAAGAAAGAAACAAAAGAAATTATAACTGCAACTAAGAGCAGACTAGTCCTCTTGATCGTGGTGGCGGTGATGTCGAGTAGGTACTTGTCCCATCTACAGAATGCGGATGTCAGTGCAAAGTTCGTTGATATCTTGGCGCATGTCACCCATGTAAGTGTACATCTCTCCGGTGAGCCGCATCAAAAGAGAAATGCTGGCAGAGATAGAATCCGTCGCAGGATCCCATGTCTCGTCAAAGCTTGATCTAGGAGCTTTTATCTGAAGAGGGCACTCAGCATGGAAATGCGGAAAAGGTGGAAGTGGTTCCTCATCGGCTGACTCTTCTAGCTTGAGATGCTCCCTAAGAATATGCATCTTGATGGCTATGGCCCGGTTGTAGGGCTCGACCTTTTTATCGATCGCTTAATCATCAATGGGAATCCTATGGCTTGCAAAGAGCTTGGATAAGATGGACCCAAAAGGTAGAGAAGCCCCATGGTCCTCATTCATGACACAAATGATGAGGTGGCAAATGTTGAAGGGGATGGGGTGCACAGTGACTTAAAGAAGCGCCTTTTGTTAGCACGAGATGTAATCAAAACCATCCGATTTGTTGAGGTCTCAACCAAAAGCACGAGAAAGTAATCGAGGAAGGAATTTAAAATTCTTGCAAGGTAGAGTACCAAGGTTTTCTTCATACTTATCGGGTAGGATCAATTCTTGGTTAATGACTTCTGAGTCATACTATGTCAGAATGTCATTAAAATTGTTCCCCTCATTAAGGATGTCAAGAAATGCAAAAATGGAATCAGAGGTAATATAAATATCGCAATCAACCAGACGGGCGCGTAATTCAAGTTCATCATTGCTGTTGTCTTCAACGATGTTAGCGTAGAATAAGCGGACTAGGTTCGGGAACATGCCAACAGTTCCAACACCAGAGTGGAACTAACAGTTAAAATAGTGAAATAGATGAGTTTCAAAGTGTTCTCGTAGGTTTAGGTGTGCACAATCATTCCACACAATGAAGTGAGGACTCTTTACTTTGGCATTTGCGAAGCGACGAAATCGCTATCTAGCGAAGTTGCCACTCAATTGGTCAGCCAAATAGGTGAAAGAGGAAGCGAAAGAGCCTTCGGCTTGCTTCCTATGGGGAGGCATTGTGGGTAGGGTGAGTGGGTTGGTTTTTGAAGGCTGGGAGATACATTACCTGCAACAACATACATCACATACAACACATATACACAACATCACATTCAACACATGAAAAAAAATCATTCTGTGTGGTTGTATGCCTTGTGGCAATACAACCTGTCATAGTCATATGAATGTAGCAGTATACCTTTGGACCCAAGCCACTTAGATGATGACTTGAGTCATTTGAGGTAATACTCTTGCCATTCATAATGGTCAACATACCAACACATATGATGAGCATTAATGCCCAAAACAAGTCCCATGCCTTGGTTTTGATCCTAAGGTTTGAGATTCTAGGGCAAAAGAGACAAGGTCCAAGATTCAATCCACATTAGGTGTAGTACCATGAATCATGGTTGGGTATCAAGAATAAAATCCTAAGAGCCATGGTTGACCAAGTGGATCATTCAAAAACCTCTCAAAACGTGGAATAGAAAGGGTAAAGGAGGTTGTATCCATGGTAGAGCTCCCCCTGACGCTATGAGATGGGCAGCTACGCTGACGGTCGACAGAGTGGCTGGGTGGACGTTTGGTAGCGAAGGCAGCTGCAACAAGTGTCGTGGCCGACATCTAAGGTTTTAAGGATTTGGGGGTTTACGGTTAGGTCGAGTGGGACCTTGGGGAGGAGCGATTTTTATACCCCAAAGGATTGGGCATAACTCTCCCTAGAGTTAGGGAGATTTACATTTCAAAATCACCCAGATATCAGATGCAAAACTGCAATTCTCACTGTTATCGAATGTCTAGTGATGACATCAGATGTCGGGATTAACCATTTGGGATTTTAACCCTTTCGATCTCATCGTCTGATTCTTCGATTAGACGACCTATAAGACGTCTAATGCTATATTTCAATGTCTGATTTCTGCAAATAGACTTCCGTGGAAAATGACTCAAGCTACAGGTTGTCTGCTTTTGCATCAGACGACACACCTGACATCGAAAAACACAATTAGACGTCTAATCTTTGAAATCAGGACTCCTTGGATTTGAGCCAAAGTTACAGGTTGTCGTCTGATTTTGGAATCAAACGACCTACACGACGTCAGAATCAAGCCTTAGACGTCAGATGTCTGAATACAGAGCCTCCTAACTTCTGACCCTGATGCTAATTAGATGTCTTTCTAAGGTTATTCGACATGACAAACGTCTGTAGCTATGCACGGATGTCTGGAAGGCCATTTTTGGATTATACATCTAATATTACACAGAATGTGCATTTTGATTTTTAAACTATGTTTTAAGGTTTTCTGACTTAATGAAGTCAAAACTCCTTCAATGTTCATGACAAACAAAATTCCACGAAGTCATTAAGTTTTTCAAATATCACTTGGCTTATATATGCCTAGTTTCCTACGTATGAAATTAAATCGATCATAATTCAAAGGTTTAGTAAAAATATCAGCCAATTGCAATTCAGTACAAATAAATTCAACCTTGATTTCTCCCTTAAATACATTATCCTTCAAAAAATGATGTCGAACATCAATATGTTTTGTATGGGAGTGATGTACGAGATTTTTCGAAAAGTTGATAACACTAATATTATCATATAATATTTTTATCTTATTAAATATCAAATTGAAATCTTTCAAAGTATTTTTCATCCATAACACTTAAGAGCATGCTAGAGCAGCGACTATATATTTAGCCTCCGCGGTTGATAGGGTTACACTAAATTGTGTCTTTGAGAACCAAGAGACTAGTGATTTGCCCAAAAATTAGCACGTCCCACTAGTACTCTTCATATCGGTGCAGCTACCTGCGTAATCCGCATCGCTATATGTGACTAGGTTGAAATGTGCACTCCCAGGGTAAAATAAACCATATTCAGGTGTGTCAACTAGATATCTAAATATTCGTTTAAGTACATTTAAGTGTGATTGTTTTTAGTTTGATTGAAACCTAACACATAAGTATTAAATAGAATGTCAAGTCTGCTAGAGGTTAAATACAACAAAAAGCTAATCATAGTATGATAAAGTTTTAGATATATGGGCGTACTTGACTCGGCAAAGTCCAGGAAGGTTGTGACACTCATAGGAGTGTTCTTCACTTTACTTTTCTCCATCTCAAACATTTTCAGTATCTCCTTTGTGTATTGATTGACACACAAAGGTCCTGAATTCGAGTTAAGTGATTTATAAACCCACGAACTTGAGTTCACCCATCAAACTCATTTCGAATTCTTCCGCATAATTTTAGAGAATTTTCTACACATAGATTCATTAGTAACACCAAAGAGAATATCAACTACATTTATTTTGACTAATAAAATATTTTTTCCTTTTCTTTTAATGAACAATGTAGAATCAGTTTCTCCTATAGAGAAGTTTGCACTCAACAAATAGTCTTTGAGTCTCATATCAAGCTCTAGGAGCTTGTTTTAGACCATATAGGTAGAAACCCAAGTCGGGTGAAAACCAACACCTAAGTCAATCCCTTGACTTGGGATTTATGATCTCAAAGTGATCAATCCACTAGCCACAATACTTCAACGAGGAAAGTGTATCTCAATTACAAATCCCACTTCTGATCCCTAAACGGAGGTTTCTCCCTTCACAATGAAGAGACGAGGATTCAACAGGTTGGATATCCAACTACAACAAGCAACGAAAATGAAAAATAAAATGCACCCTATAGAGCAACCCAAAATATGTATAATTAGCTTATTTACTAAGGGTGAAAGAAACTCCCTGAAGGTGAGATTATGAAGCACAATGGGAGTGATGATTTACCCCAAACAAAGTAGTTGCACAGCACAAGGGCAATGGAAGCAATAGAGCAAATGAGCAACTGATTATCTATGTAAATTATATCTCAAGATGTGTGTTTTGCCTAAGAGGGGTTATAGTGTATTTATAAGCAAGCTTAGAACCTTTAAGAAGGCTTGGGAGAGGGTTCCTAGCCGTTGGAGGCAAGTCCAAAGAGAATGGGACGAAATCTAACTCAAATCAGGGTAATTATTAGGGTCGGCAAAAAAAATCGAACCTGTTTAACCCGACCCAAACCCATTAACAATAAATGGGTTTAAACCCGGTTAACCCGTTTAATAAATGGGTCGGGTTCGAGTTTATGGTCATGTACCCACTTAACCCGATAAGAAACTCCCTTACCCGAGTCCCCCGTTCCCCCATTTAACCCATTTAACTCATTTGCCAATTTCATGGAATCCAACCCATTTACCTAATTTCACCCATTTAACTCATTTAAAATCCGTTTAACTCATCTACCCATTTCACCAATTTAAAACCCATTTACCCATTTAAAACTCGTTTAACCCGACCCAAACCTGTTTAATTAAATGGGTTAAACGAGTTAGGTTGGGTTTGACTACTATAATCGGGTCGGGTTCAAGTTTGGGTAAATGAACCCGTTAAATAAACAGGTTGGACCCAACCCGATTATATCGATTTTGGTACAAACGGGTTGGGTCTAACCCGACTCAACACGTTTAACAGGCCTAGTAATTATGATTCTGGCAGTAAGATCAGACATCTGATTTTTGGGTCAAACGTCTTATATAATTATGGACATCTAATTTAATGGGTTACTATTTTCATTTGATCGAATCAGGATTTTAGGTGGACGTCTGATATGCTATTATAAGACGTCTAGCACTAGAATTGGACGTATAATTATAGGCGAGTTTGTTCCTATTTTGATCAGATCCAAACATGGTTCTAGATCTTAAGGATAAGACGTCAGTGTGGACGTTTGTCCAGTGGCCTAGACGTTTGGAAAGAGATTAATATCTTACTTTGGAAATCCAAAAAGCTAGATTTGCTTTTTGACAAATCTTCACAAAAGATGTAGCTAACGGTCCATTATTGGATGTCTGAAGACATGTCCAGACGTCTAAAGGCATATTTAAGCGTTAGGTTTAAAATATGATAAAGGAAATTTTGAGTGTAGTCTGACGATTGGCTTAAAGGACGTCTGAGGTATATATTGAACGTCTATATAAGCCTATGAACGTCTAATTGAAGGTTGCATCAACTGGAGCTTAAATGTTCAGAATGCAAAGGCAAGGCTATATGTAATTGGTCGTCTGTAATCATGATCAGACAACTTAAAGTTGAATATCAGACGTCTAACAGGTGTGTTGGACATCTGATATGTGTTTTGTGTTAGGTTTTTGTTTCTAATTTTTTCTAAATGTAGAGAGCCTAAGTTAGCTATGTGTATGTTATTTTTGGAGGCTCTTTACAATATTTGTAGACTCAATTAAAAAGAAGATTATAACTTTTTGAAAGTGTACAATAAAAAGCCTAAGACCTATGACAAAATGCATCTTCACACTCCTAATCATCTGTCTTGGAAAACCCGCGAGGCTTGCAATTATGTTATGACAAAGAAAAAAATATGTTATTTCCATGTTTTATTTCTTTTACTTTATTTTGTAAAATCATTAAAATATTATTTATGAGTGGTTGAACTAACAGCTATGGCCCTATTTCTTAGAGATTTCATTTCTGCCGATGTCACGTTTTTTGAGGAGATTCCATATTACCAAAAATAGGGGGAGCAACTTACTAAGCCACCACATGAGGTTCCTCTTCCAATGCCTATTGAGCCACCACAGTCCACTGAGCCACCTATATTGAGGGCCAGTCAGCCTGATCCAGGTCCTTTCCTGTATCATCCTGAGATTCCTGAGACATACTTTTCCTAAGCATTTTCAACACAAAACCTAGGATGTTCCTTAGCAGGAAGAACCACTGTTTATTGTTTCTGTTCAGTCCCCACTAGCTGCTGATAATTTGTCTAAGGACCAAGTACCCACTACCACTGAAGATACTACTCTAGACCTTCCTATTGCATAAAGGAAGGCTCCACGTTCTTATGCTAAATACTATGTATCTTAGTTTGTCCCGTGACAGTTTGTCTACAGTTGGACACCAATTTTCATTGGCATTGACAGTATGCAAGTACCATGAGACCATCATGAGGCCTTTCGAAATACATCTTGGACCTTAACAATGGAGGAAGAGATGGTAGCTTTACAGTTCTGTGACACGTGGAACCTTGTTGATCTACCCCCAAGTGCTACTGTTGTTGGGTGTAGATGGGTGTTTACTCTTAAGTGTCATCTTGATGGCACTGTGGAACAGTACAAGGCATGCTTGGTGGCTAAAGGATATACTCAGACGTTCAAGGTTGACTACTTTGAGACTTTTCCTAGTAGCTTATCTTAATTCTGTTCGAATACTGTTGTCTCTTGCTTTCAACAGGCATTGGATTGTCCATCAACTTGATATCAAAAATGTCTTTCTGTATGATGATTTGGAGGAAATCTACATGGAGAAGCCACCAAGCTTCCCTACTCAAGGAGAGTGTCAGAAGGTGTGTAGACTGAAAAAAGCTATCTATAAACTGAAACAAAGTCCCAGACCCTGATTTGAGAGGTTCAGCAGGGTGGCTTAAGATTATGGCTTTACTAGATCTTCTGCTAATCATTCTATCTTTACATTGTATAAAAAGATAGGCTCAATCATAATTGTTTGTGTAGATGACAAACTTCTAACTGGCAATGACAAACAAGGCATAGAGGAAATGAAGATGCTATAATCACAGTATGTTACCAAGGATTTAGGCCCCATCAACTATTTCCTTGGTATTCAAGTGCAGCACACTGGAAGACTTGTGTTATCCCAGCACAAATACGTTCTTGACATAATGAGAGACATGGGTATGTTGGGGTGCAACTAGTATACGTGCTCATGGATGTGTCCTTGCTTATTGCAAATGATGACAGCCCTCTACTGTAAGATGTCACTAGATATCGAGCAGTAGTTGGTAAACTCTTGTATCTGACTGTTACTCGTCCTGACATTACCTTTACAGTTGGAAGGTTGAGCCAGTTCATGCAATCGCCAAGAGAAGTCCACTGGAATGGTGTTTGCTAGATTCTCAGGTACTTGAAAAGTACACCTGGGAAATGCCTCCTTTTTAAAGACAATGGGCACTTGGATGTTTGTGGATACCCTGATGCAGGCTATGCAAGTGCTCATAAGGATCGAAAATCCACTATAGGATACTGTACATTTGTTTGGGGTAATCTGGTTACATGAAGGAGCAAGAAACAAGCAGTGGTATCTAGATCTAGTGTTAAATCTGAATACAGTGCCATGTCTCAGACTACTTGTGAGCTACTCTAGGTTCGTTCCATTTTAAAAGACTTTGAAGTACAGGTACCTGATCCTATTTCGATGCACTGTTACAACAAGGCTGCCACCTTTATTACAAATAATCATGTTTTCCATAAGATGACCAAGCACATTGAAGTGGATTGTTACTTCATCAGAGAGGCTATTTTAGCTAAGAAGATTTCTACACCCTACATATGCACTGAAGATCAACTGGCATATACTTTCGCTAAAGCACTTCCTAAGAAGAGATTGCACTATATTTGTTCCAAGCTGAGTATGTTTGATGTGCCAGCCAACTATGAACACAATGTCATCTATGAAACGTTGAGGTAAACAGCACAATATCCTTGTGGATGTGTCGGCCAACTCATCCATTTAAAATTAAAGAGGTAGGGACAAAGGAACGAAATATTGCATTCAAGAAATCCTAAGTGCCTTTATATAGAAAGGCATCATGGGACAATTACATGACATACCCCCATACGATATAAAAATAACAAGAAGACTCACAAATAACAAATATAACTCAACACTCCCCCTCAAGCTAAAGCCTAAATATTAAACATATTTAGCTTGGAACATAAATAATCAAGACACTTTTTAGAGAGTACCTTAGTGAAAATATCATCCACTTGATTTTCAATACAAATATAGGGGAAAGATATCTTCCCAGTACACACATCTCTGATGAAGTGGCAGTCCACCTCAATATGCTTTGTCTGCTCATGAAAAGTTAGATTATTTGCAATAAATGTAGCATCCTTATTATCACAAAAAATAGGAATAGGGCCTGACACAGGGAATAGTCTAGAAGCATTCTTCAGATATCTTAGCACATGACAAACTCTTGCCCAGTGCACCTCTATAAGTGCCTGCATAAACTGACTCAGGCATCCCACAAGATAGGAAATGTCTGGCCTAGTCACTATGAGATAAAGAAGCTTGCCCACCATAACACAATATCTAATCACATCTTCCCGAGGCAAACTATTTGAATCAACTAGAGGAACAGACAAATCTAGAGATACACGCAGGTTTGTACCCTAGCATACCTGTCTCTCATAGCATATCCAATACATATTTTCTCTGAGATAGAATAAGGTCCCATCAATATGATGCACTTCAATCTCCAAGAAATAACTTATCAGACCAAATCTTGGTAACAAACTGAGAGCGCAAAAATTCCTTAGTAGACCCAATATCAGTGGAGTCACTCCCTGTAAGTAATATATCATCCGCATACACAATGAGAATAACGAAGCATGTCATGTTGTGTAAAGTGAAAATTGAGTGATCAGAGGATGATCTAGTAAAGCCATGTTACTGAAAGCCTCTACTAAACCTCTCAAACCACATCTGCGAGCTCCTGCTTCAATCCATAAATTACCTCCTTCAACTTGCAAAACTTCTAAAACTCCCCTTGAGTCACAAACCCAAGAGACTACTGCATGTAAATCATCCCATCCAAGTCACCATATAAGAAGGCATTATTTATATATAGCTCAGGCCACCCCTTATTCACAACAATAGAGAGAAGAATCATGACAGAATTCAACTGGACTACTGGGAGAATGTCTTGAAGTAATCAATGCCAAAGATCTGAGTATAGCCTTTGACCACTAGTTACGCCTTGTAGCGCTCAATGGAACCAACAGGGAGGCACTTGAGGATAAACACCCATCTACACCCTACAACAGTCGCACCAAGGGGTAGATCCACCAGCTCCTAGGTACCTCGAGATAGGAGTGTAGTCATCTCCTCTTCCATAGCTAGCTTCAAAAAGGATCTTGCAATGCCTCAGTATGACTATGTGGAATCTAGTGACCGTTAACTGCACGTGATAATAATCTCCTTATTGCAGGTAAACAGTTAAAAGATATATAATGTGAAACAGAATAGTGGGCACATGAGTAATTGGAAGGTCCAAGTTTGTCCCTTCAATGGGAGGAGTTACCTAATCTACAATTGAATCAACAAGATCAACAAGGGTTTAAGCAGGAATGTTGGAATAAGGCTCATCCTTAGTAGTAGTGGTTGTAGTGGTGGCCTTGCAATGGAATGTTCGCAAATAAAAAGTGGATGGCTCAAAGGTATCAGGTGGTGAATGCTCTATATTTAGTGGATAGGGTGGCTCAAAGAGCTATGGGGGCGGGGCAAACAATATAGGACGAGGGATGTCTTATGGCATAAAAGAAGAGGAGGCATCCCCTTTTTCCATAGTAGTAGGGAACCTCCTCAAAAAATGTCACATAAGTACTGACATAAAATTTGTGAGTCGTCAGGTCATAACAACGATATTCTTTCTAAGTTCTCAAGTATCCTAGGAAAATGCTGTTGATGGATCAGGGAGACAACTTGTCCACCTTGAAGAAGTGAACAAAATAGACACACCCAAAAACCATGAGAATGAGCAAATGCCTCTTGACCTAGAAATAAGATAGAATAGGGTGTCCAATAGCCTAAGACAGACTAAGACACCCTATTAAGAAGAAATGCAACTGTAAAGACTGCATCAGCTTAAAATTGGGAAGGCACATATATCTAAAACATAATTATGCGTGTTACATCAAGTAAATGTCTCAACTTACACATAGCCACCCCATTCTGTTGGGAGGTGTGAATACACGAGTCTAGTGAACAATCCTCAAAGAGTAGAAATACTACAACAAAGTACCGTTTACAAATTCCAACCCATTGTCAATCCTAAACATGCCAATAATAGCAAAAAACTGAGTCTTTATTTCATTAATAAAATTTTGAATCAATACAAAAGTTTCAAACTTTCCTTCCATCATATAGACCTAAGACATTCAGGTACAGTCATCAACCAAAATAAGAAAATATTGAAAACCCCTAACACTGCGAACCTAACATGTTCCCCGCAAATCAGCATGGACAAGAGAAAATGGCGACTCAATTCTCTTATTCTTACTAGGAAATGACTTCCTATGATACTTGCCAAGTTGACAAGCATCACAAGAGAATCTGAAAACTGCACATCAAAAAATTGACAACTACTCAAGTAACCCAGGCGAAGATGCCACTATAAAGTAGTAGTGGCTAAGGCAACAATAGTAGAAGAATGCATAGGTAATAGGTCACGGTAGTAGAGGCCATTCTGCTTAACCAATCTGCTTCATCATCTGACGATTCTATAAATAGAAAAACTAGTCATGAAACACTACCTGACAATTTAATGTCTTAGTAATCTAACTAATAAACACAAATTTAAAGCAAATTTAAGGACATGCATTACATCTGTCAAAGACAAAATGTTGGGCAAGGAGATGCCACCAAAGCTAGTTACAAGGGACCAGGCACCATCAGCTACCCTGACATGAAAAGGTGTGGCAAGAGATCAAAGAGGAGAATAAAGTGAAATCTCCTATGATGTGGGAAGAAGCACCTAACTCAACAATCCATACAGGGTCACAGATATTGGCAGCAATGGCCACAGTACTTGTCTAGCGAATGACAGAAGCTCCTGCAGTAGACACAAATTGGGAGGACATCAATTTGCCAAACTCATCCCTAGAGAGTAATCTAGGGGCTAGCATGCTCTTGTTCCTGATACTAACTCTCTCCGCCAGAGGAGACAAGGTTGGCCAGAGGACCCTGAGGAAATCCGTGCTTGATCCAGCAACGATCAAGAGTATGATTAGTCTTGTGACAACGCTTGTAGAAAAGTCCACGATCATTACCACCTCCTCTAGCAGCACACCCTTTCCCCTTTCCTCTAAGGACTCAACCACAACCAAAGAATGCCATAACATGAGTCAGAAAGGGGAACAGGATCATAGATCTCCAGGCATGAAAGACGAGCGTATATTCACGTAGGTGTGGGAATCTCCTCCAAAGTCATAAGTTGATCCTTCACCGCCTTGTACTTAGGACTCAAGCATGCAAGCAACTGAACTAATCTGATGGCTTCCCACAGCATCGCCATGACAGATTTGATGAGATTGGCTGATGAATATCTGCCTCATCCCAGAGATTTTTTATAGTACCATAATACTCAATCAAACTATGGTTCTCTTTCAGGATGTGTGTAGCTCCTTGATAATCGAGTAGAGACAACCTATATTGCTCCAGTGGTAGTATATCTCGTGTAACACCTCCTACATCTTCTTACCAGATGAGTAGGACATCACCTATGTGGCAATAGATTCCTTCACATTATTGAGCATGCAAGTCACCACCCAATCATTATTGGCCTCCCAATCATCTGGTTTGACGATCGACTCATCCTTCATGAGAATATATTTCTTTCGATGCAAACCCACAAATCAGAAAAAAGTAGACTATAAAAGAAAGTTGGTTCCATCCAACTTAATAGATGTGCCATACACATGAGAAGGTGAGCTTGTGGTAGATAATTTCCCCATCGAGTCGCAAAGGACATCCTTTTGGTCCCCCATATTGTTTTGATTTGTAAGAACGTTAAAGATAAAGATTTATTTCAAAAAAATCAGTTCACGTAGAAGTCACAAACTCAGATCTAAAAAAGCCTATTTCAGATTATTAGATGCAAGTTGCAGCCACCACGGAGGCATGGACGTGCACCAGGGCAAGAGATAGTCCCAATGGCACTACCTCTCCTCCGTGGGAAGCTACTGCAACGACGCTGAGGGGAGAAGTCCCTGGCAACACTGCTACCACCGATGGAGCCGCTACAAGTGGTGCTAGGGGCGACGCCACTGATAGGAAGGGGCTAGCGGTGCTCCTTGGACAGAGAGAGGAGGTGCCGTGGTGGCGTAGGGGGTTAGGTTTCGGTGGGATACCTGAACACCGATTTAAGATTGCTGCTCCGATACCATGTTTGGACAAATGAGTGAAATATTTCATTCAAGAAACCTTAGGTACCTTTATATAGAGAGGTACCATGGGACAATTACATGACATACCTCCGTACAACATAAAAATAAAAGAAAACCCATAAATAACAAATATAACTCAACAAAACACAACCGTGATGTAGGCTGATGTTAATCCCAAGCTAGCTTGTCATCTGCATTCGACATCCTTTGCACAAGGTACAAGCTTATCATAGATACCCATTAGAGGTTGATATAACCCTTCACAATATATCCCTTGTAACGAAATCAAAACACTACTCTAAATGAACAAAAATCTTATGTAGGTTTCTTTGTGGCTCTAATAATTTCCATCAAATATACCAAAAAATTTGTTACTTATTCATATGCTAGTCAGGCATGAAGCAAATGAATCCTTTGATTACATTACAAACTTGTCACAACCTTCTTAAGCTATCCACCTCCAAAGCTGTAGTTTCAACAACTTTGATAAGTCACAACCTTCCGTGACTTATCAATTTGGTATATCTGTAGTTTCAACAACTTCAGACATCTCCTTTGATCTTTTATATCTCATCGCAATGCACTATCTTCTATTTTTAAGCCATTCTCTTTCTTCCCTGAATGATGTTAAATAATTTTATATGCAGGAAAAAAATCAATCCATCTCCAACGTGGTCGCCTGGAAGAAGCTCCCGCAACTAACTTAATTATAGATCACAGACACTTGAAGTAGACATAAAGCACATTAATTAAATTGTTGCAATAAGCATGTTACAAGCATACCAGGTAAATCTTTTTCGAGAATCTTCCATTCTTGTTGAATTCTTTGCACTAAATCCTTTGACGGCTGCCACCAAAAACATCAGAAAAAGTAAATCAAGCCAAAATAAACAAAGGATATGTAGAAAAGGGAAACAAATGGCTAGAAGAGAAAAAAACCTTTTTAGAAGAATTTTTGAGGTATGCATGGTCCAAGCAACCAGGAACCGTGTCAAACTGTTTAAAAAGATTGTATTTGACCTCTATCTTACTAGTTATCTCAGTCTTCCCATTGCGGATTTCAGCTGATACAGGATTCAACCACCATGGTACAGTTGCTTCGACTCCCGGGGGCAGGTCCATACCATCAAATTTGGCAGTCAAATTCTCATAGTTGTCAATAACATTTGTAGCAGTCTCATCATCATAATCATATTCTTCATTTTCATTTTCAAACTCATAATAATCATATTCATCTTCATCGCTATATTCGTAATCATCGGCATCTACCTCAGAGTTTTCCAGGACAGAAGATGCACCATTTTTCAAGTTAAAATATGTACTTGAACCAATAAGATCAGTATCTGGATCCTGGAGGGTAGTACAAACAATGGAAAAATCAGAGTTTAACCGTATAGTGATGGCAACAATAGACAGAGAATTATCATGCTACCTGTAGTAGTTCAAATTTGTTTTCAGCAACCATAGGTTGTTTGTCCTTGCTATTCCAGCCAATGTCAATGGGAAAAACTCCTTCAAATATAGGATCTTCCTCCATTGCATCTTCAGCAACCTAGAATTGATTCAGCAGAAAAGCAAGTATAAAGCTATTATTGAAATTTAGAAGATTTTTTTGAAAAGTAATGAAATTAGGAAGATAACAGAAAAGAATCTAAATAAAAAAAGGTAACAAAGAAATGTGCATTATGTGATGATCTAACATGTGCTTAAAAACTAGTTCTTCCAATTACAAAAATATTTTATAATGTAATATATCTTCAGATTCAGGAGAAATGCAGAGTCGAAGAAGAAAAAGAAGAGGAAGATGACGACAGACCCAAATTTTCCCAAAGAAAAGGAAGGTAATGCCTCAAGAGAGAAGTTGGTAATTATTATTTAGGTCAGAAAAGCCTATTCTTTAAAAGCTAATGTTAAGGCCCTCCACTGAGGCAAGTAATCCTAACTAGGTCCATTTTTTTTAAAAGAACTAGGTCCATATTTTATTGACTTTTGATAAGGTTGAAATCCCGAAAATCCAACCGCAACTTCAGTAGACAATCGATCACAGTTCATTCACTTTACTAAGTGATGTTTTACAACACTACAACTAATCTATGAATAAATCGATCGTTGCATCTATGGTCGTTTTTTATAAGTTGACTATTGATTAGGTCTCAATAAATTGAAGGTTTTATTCATAAATGCCATCGTAAATTTAACTTTAGATGGTATCATAAACCTTAAAGAAAATGGAATCACATTGCTCCTCTCCATCGCTGCTCCTCTTTACTTCCCTAATTCTTCTATTTACTCTCTTTGTTTCTCCCTTGAACTCGATCTTATGAGACTAAGACACCTTGATAAACATGTCCAACACCCTCAAAGAAGACCCTTCACCACCTTTTTGACTCTTGTTACCCTTTTTACCTTCTTGGCTACTTAATTGCGGCTAAAGTATAACCTTACATTAATTTAATGATACCGTTGCAAAAAGGGAACATTTATAGGGACATCTATTCATAATGATATTTGACTAATATCAAGAGCTTTTTATGACATTTATGTAAAACCCCCATAATTAAATTTAACTCACATTTTTCAATAGATTCCTTTTATCATTCTTTAGGTTGATCAGTTGGCCATCAACAAACCAATCATTTGTCAAGTGATCTTAATGTAAATGTTTGTATGTTGAAAGAGATGTTTGTAAGGGCATTTTAGGCACTTCAGTTACCATTTTCTTTGAAAGGTCCTCCAGTAACCATTTTAGGATGATGCATATGAAGGAGAGCCCTTCCCTCTATGAGATGCACAGCACTCAATTCCAATATCATCTTTGTGCTCTCAAAGCACTCTTATGCCCATTGCCTACTTGCTCCTTCAACCTCACAACTCCCTCTCTCTCCAACAACCTTTGCTTCAATTGAGCAGACGTGAGCACCCTATTATTGTTTCATTTAGAATATACTTTTGGAAAGGCTCATGGTCATAGGGAGGGTCAAATGACTCAACAGGTCTAAGTGGAGAAAAAGAATCCACATAGGGCAATCCCATTTAGTGTTGAAAAAGGCTTTGTTGTTGTTGTCATAGAGAGGTTCTGCTGCCCTCTTACTGTTTTATGTTTGCCAACAAGCTATTTCAAATTGGGTTTATTTTGTCTCTTGTTTCATAACAAAAATGGAATAATTCACATCAACCTATACACCGGCACTAAGCAAAAAGTACAAAGAAACACTTGGTGATATATACACATGACGCACATCTGTGGTATATATTAATTTTAGCACTTTCCCTCAAGTAGCAACATGAATATTAAATATTCTCTGCTTGGAAACAACAAAAGATACACGAGTCCTAGGAAGTGTTTTTCAAGCATGTCTACAGGTTGTCCCTCCATACAAATAATCTGATCCACACAAAATAGCATCAAGGAAGGATGACAATAGACACCAACATGTTTAGTGCACTCAACAATGTTGGCAAGAAAAATGGCAGACTTACAGAGCACACAGGAATAGGGTGTCCCACATGTACAAGTCCCAAGGAGCGATTTCGTCTAAATCAACTTAAATGTGATTTGAGTTACTGCTTGAATACTCGAACTGCAACAACCCAATGATGGTCCTACACAGTAAACTCATGAAATTTAGTGGGATATAAGAATTGAGAACTACTACTTGACAACTTAGACTTAAGCATTTTTTGTGGTTGCTTTCGGTCGATTGAGCCCATACCCAATAAATTGTTAAGGATAGTTTTTCCCACTTAGACTTAGGTTAAGGCCTAGGTTGTTACACGAACTCTACACTAGACCTCAAAATGATACTTTGCTTTTTGCTCTTATTTGGGGGGAAATAATTCTTTTTTATCTTTTGAAAGGTGGAAAGGATGACTACTAGAGTCTGGAGGTTGGTGACCACAGACTTCATTCCCCAAACAAGCAAAGTACAAGAATTGCGTCCAAAAGTTGGAGAGATACGAGCTCTCTTACACCGTTCTCCACTCATGCACTCCCCATGCAAACTGTCACATTGTATTATAGCCAAAGAGACCAAAGACCAGCTAATATTTTGGTACACCATACTAGATCTGTTCGAACATGGCGAGTAAATTGCTCCAAAATTCAATAGCATGGAGTTCATTAGAGGAGGTGCCACCTGCTGTATCCTTAAGGAATTTTTTGAGGATGGCATTCCTAGGGCCTAGACCTTTTTTTTTTTTTTGAAACGATTGAGACCATGAATTTGGGAAATCCTCGTAAGGATTTTTGGTGCTTTCTTTGGCTCGTGGGTCAATTATGACAAGTGAACTTTTGTTCCTTTTTAGCATGAGTGAGAAAATTGGAGGATTCTTCAATGCCTACTCAAGGTGCCAGATGGTTTATCAATTACCATCTTGGCCTACCATTAAAAGGTGGACAAACTACCATGGGAATCGGTTACCTTTGATTAACAGAGCTGGAGAGTGGGCTTGCTTGTTGGAGATTACTTTCTAAAGTGGGTTGCATCATCCTATTTAAGTCAATATTGACAATTATTCTATGCAGTGTTCAAGAAATTGGTCGATTATATCTGGATGATTACCGGCCTCACGTAATCTTCCTTTCTTTCAAGAAAAAGAAATTCGCCGATTATGCAGCCACATAGTTGTCAACGTTGCCCTCTTCGCATCGAGTATCCTCAGGTGATCTACTAAGCAAGCAAGGCTAACTATGTAGAATAAATACCCATATAGTCGAGTGAGTACGCGGGTGATTTTGTGATAGAAATTGGTGAAGAACCCAATCAGGTAAAATGCTTACTCAACCTCGATACCCATTGGCCTACTCAAACAAAATCCCCCTCATCTCGACAAAAACAAACAAAACCCCTCTCAACAATGTCAAGAACCCTAAAATCCCCCCAACCCTTCCCATCACCCAATTTCCCGATCACACCTGGACTTCGACCTCAGAAGGAGGCAGTGGTGAGCAGCAATTACCAACGAGTGATCCTGGTGATGAACTTGGTCAGCGGCAACAGCGTGTAGCTCCTCTCGATCAGGAGCAAGCTCAACTCAGGTGATAAGTAGGGTTTGTAGGGCTTCTCTCAGTTGGTGGCCTGACTTAGATGAAGGAGGCACCTAAGATTTGCAAGTAAATTCCTTTTATATGTGAAGCTTAAGTTTTAGTTTTTTTTCCCCTTCTCTTGTTAATCTTATTTTAGTTATGAAACCTAGGCCTACTATCTATTTTTTGGTTGATAAATGGAGGATTTTTAATGATTGGTATGGTTTAGAATATATTTTAAGTCAAATTTTCTTTTTAAAAAAAGGCATTTTAGGTCCAAATTTTATGGTCTTAGGTGTGAGTTTAGGTCTGAATTTAAGTGTGGTTGATGTTTATTATTTATGTATTATTTGTTAGAAATGTCATGTGTAGGTTTTGATTTAAATATTTGTTTTAATTATGTCTAATGGATTCTAATATCTACATGTTCTTTTTTTTTAAATGTCTAATATTTTATATTCGAAGTTCTATAGTAATTAAAGAATAGAAGTATGAACTATGTTTTTTTATTATAGTACTTGAGATAGTTGTATAATTATAACATTACATAAGTTGAAAAATATAATAAGCGGAATCATAAATCAAAGCATAAACAATAATAGAATGTTTGGGTTTACGTGAAAATCCCACTCACGAGGAGTTGAGAGAAAACCACGAGAGAAGCACCCTATGGGTGTGTTTTCTCTGTATTTCTTTTCAAAGGAAAATGGAAGGAGTACACGCCTATTTATAAATCATCACACAAAACAAAAAGCCCACATCTTCTAATGTGGTACTAAACCAACACATAATCCTCTTAACACTCCTCAAGCTGGAACATGGAATGCTTAACTTGTAACATAAATCCACTTTACACAGCAGAACGAACAACACTCTGTATTGGTTCTTGCTTGTAGGCAGGAACACGAGTTGGAGCTGCTAGACGAACTATAATTGGCTCTGAAGATCTAGTGCTGGTGGCTCCCCATTCAGTATCCCTGAAATGGGGTCTTCCTCCGAAGACCTCGAAGGTTGATCTCCCTCTTTGGAGTCCACAAAACTGGATCTCCCACATAGAAACCTGTAATGAGTCCTTCCTCTGAGGACCTCGAAACTCTGGACCTCCCAAAGTTAAGTTTCTCATGTGGAGTCCATGAACAAAAGGGTCCCGAACGAGGGATGACTACAATAGGCTTCCACACTCTCCCTTTCTCCCATACTCGTCGTATGGGAGAAAAAAATAATAATAACAAGAAAAAACCAATAAAATAAAAGCAAAAGAAAACTTCTCCACCTCTTCTCATAAACATAAACCTCATTCTTTTTTATTTTTGATTTTTTAAAATTTTTCTCTCCATCTCTTTTTTTTCTTTTTTTTGTTTTTTTCCCTTTTTTTCTTTTTTCCTTTTCTCCTTTTTTTTGGCATAACCTAACAAAGAGATAATTTTTTTAAAAAAAAACCTAACAAAAAGGATATAAGTCAAACCTTCAAACAGCTGCCCTCCTAAAAAGCCTTGATCTTCACCGTAGGGTTCGAAGGAACCCAACATCCTCTGCAACGCCCTCGCGCTCCTTCCACCCAGTCGTTGCCGCCACTTCCGCTTTAGCCGCCTCGTCGTCGTCGTTGGCCTTCTTCCATGGCACCTCATCAGAGGAGAAGCGCGGCGGCAGCAGCATTGCAGAGAAGCAAGGTGACGAGAAGCTGGTGCTACTTCTGGACTACTGGGAGAATCATATTGGCCTACTCCTCGGAGGGGGTGCCGCCCTGCTGGAGAACCTCGAGCTCGATGAGGCTGAGGGACATGAGGTCAAGCATGAGACCAGACATGAGCCCCACGAAGACCACGAGCGCAAGGGAGATCCCTGCGCAGGCGAACCACCGCACCAAGAAGAGCTCCTCTGAGTCGCCCAACCACAACAAGGGGATCCCCATCAAGGCGACGGGAACCATCGGGAGGCGGAAGGGAGGGAGATACCATTGGCGTGGTGGTGGTCATTGAGAATGGGAGACGCGTTGTAAAATAGTCGCCAGTGGCCATGTCGAGTCCTGACCAACTCCTCTCCATGGGCGTGGAGGCATCCTAGCGACAATATCGATCAGATCCTTCATCGAGAACAATAACTCCGGAACAGATAGAAAATATATGCAATAAAGGATAAAACCCAAGAAACGAAGATGTTCTGATACTAAGTTGAAAAATATAACAAGTAGAAGCATAAATCAAAGCATAAACAATAATAGAATGCTTGAATTTACATGGAAACCCCACTCATGAGGAGCGAGGTAAAAACCACAAGAAAAGCACCCTATGGACATGTTTTCTCTGTATTTCTTCTCAAACAAAAAATAAAAGTACACGCCTACTTATAAGCCATCACACAAGGAAAGTCCACATTTTCCAATGTGGCACCAAACCAACACACGATCCTCTCAACATATAACACAAATTTTGATAAGTTGACTGATTACTTTTTTTTTTAAATAAAAAATATAAAATTATATACTCGTTCGCATATCGTATATTCTATGCAGTGATCCAACCAATTAAATGTCACATATCGACTTATATATCAACATCCACATGTGGTCGTAGGCGTGACTGTAAAAGCCAGAGACATTAGATCTCAAGATATTGACCATGTGGAGGCTCATATCAAACATCAGCCTTTGCTGCACCAAGATTGGTATAAGATACCGTGACTACCCCCAAGAGCGAGTATGCAATATTGATCCAAAGACTCTGTAAGTGTAATGCATCTCAAGCAGGAATTGCATGCCAGTCTTAGATAAAATAGATTAGCTAGTTGATTCAAGTGCATCCCAACACATGTGGTGATGTAGGAAAGTTTTCTCCTCTCAGACCGATCCCATCAGGTCGGACTACTAGTAAATGATGGACGACATTCCCCCTATTGCTGGTCAGGGAGAGGTACATGTGGCACCTCACATGAAATTGGAGAATGTCCTTGTAACTCTAGATTTCCCTTTGAGCCTACTCTCCATCAATCGGATCACAAAGAGCTTGAATTGCATGACAATATTTAATGCAGCATCTCTAATATTCCAAGGCATGCTGATAGGACACCATTGGTTGCAACCATGAAGAAGGTGTCTACCGTCCTCTATAATCACCCTATGTAGGTCATGTATCTCTTCCATCAGGAGGGGCTTCTAGCTACCTGTGACACCTTCAATTTCATCATCTTCCTTTGCATAAACTTTGAAGGATGACACTACAAATTTCATCAAAAATCACCTTCCAATGCAAAGCATACCAACTTGGCAAACATCACACGAATGCATTCCCAAGGAGCCAACATCAAAGTTCAAAAGCCATGTTCCAATTACTTCACCTGAACATTTGCGAATCTAGCCAAGCCCTGTATCGCATGGGCTTGAAATGTCACCTTGAAATCAAAGTCCAAAGCTGGTAATATAATCTAGGTCTTCCTAACAAAGACCAAAACTGAATTTAAGCCAAGGTTTGATACATCGGCGATATATCGCCAAGTTTCTTTTTCCATGCTATCGGTGATATATCGTTGATATCACGAAATATGGCTGATATATCGGGCGATATCCCAAAGATATCAGCAATATATCGCCGATACCAGGCATTGTTGGGCAGGAAAGCTATTTGGCAATAGGCGGGAAACCTGAAACCTATTCACTACTCAGTGGTGGGCGGGTAAAGGGAAACACACACACAATTTTTCATTAAAATATTAATTTTCATAAAATTTATGCAATTTTTTTACATTTTTAGCCTTTAATTTATTGATTTTAATCTTCTATGTATTTCTTTATGATGTATTAGTCATTAAATTATTAGTTTTCATAACATCTGTCATTTTTTTACATTTTTGGCCTTTCCGAACGATTTCCTCAAAATTCATCAATCAACGATATATCCCCGATAAATCCCTTTTTTGACTTGTCGATACGATATCGATATTTAAAATCTTGATTTAGCCTAATGTGAAAATCACTTCATTAGGCAACACCTTAGGTCTTGTTTGTTTCGCAGGATTGGTTTCATGGGATTAGAAATTTCGTGCTTGGGATTGTCCATCCCGAGATTGGAAGGTGTGGTTTGTTTTTGGAATTTGTCAAAACCGAGGATTATAGTGAGTAATCCCGCGTTTGGCAAGATTAGAGTGTCTATTTGCACGGATTGGAAATGTAGATAGGTAATAATTTAATAAAATCATCAATGGATTGAGATAATCTACCGGTGGAAAGTAATAAATGTCCAAATCAATTGACCAATGGATATTAAAAGTCCATCAGTGGAATGTTATAAGACACCGGTGGATTTGAAGGGCGAACAGGTACGCAGACTTGAAAAATTATAAAATACATCGGTGGGTATGAAGAGTTAGTATATAAGGCCAACTTCAAAAAACGTAACCGTCACTCGCATACGCATTCCATCAGTGGAGACGTTGCCTCTTGAAGCCTCATTTCCTTCATCGAACTTGCAAGCTTCTTCGCAAATGGCAATGGATGCAAGCAGCAAGAAACCCAGTACTAAGAACGAGTAGCTTAATGCTGGTTTAGAAAGAACAGTGGTCTTGTGTGTAGCATTTTTTATGATCGTCGTAGGGTTTAGAGAGGTTACTTTCCCTGACGAAAGTAGGATCAAGAGGTGGAAAGTTCTCCGGTGGAATTTAATTGTGAACCATGTGTTTGCAGTAATGCACTGGTGGACTTTATGATGGAACCAGTGTGGTTGGGGAATCCGCCGATGTGATGCAATTGAGAACTCAATTCGTGGGAGAATCCACTGATTGATTTCATCAGTTGATCTTCTAAATCAACCGGTTGATTATACTTTTACATGACGTGAATATAATGGTAATGCACCAGTAGATTTTCATTGACCAACTTTGTGGATTGTGGAAATCAACTGGTGGGAAGTCATTGTCCACCAGTGGAGAATGGTTATGAAGCGGTGAAATGAAGAAAACCACTGGTGGATTTTCATTGACCAACTTTGTGGATTGTATAAATCAACCGGTGTGAGTCATTGTCCACTGGTGGAGAATAGTTATGAAGCGGTGAAATGAAGAAAACCACCAATGGATTTTCATTGCCCAACGGTGGAAAAAGGCAATGCACCGATGGAAGGTAGATATCGATGGATTGTCATGGTCCACCGGTGGGAAAAAGTAATGCACTGATGGTTTGTAAAAAATCAACTGGTGGCTTTTGATTGTCCAGCGGTATAAAATGGTAATGCACCGGTTAATTTGTAATTTTGTACAATCTACCGATTGAAAAGGAAAACGTCTATATATAACAAGAATCTACCAGTTAATTGTGGATAATCCACCGATGGGTTTCTGAGGTTAGGTCATCTTGCTGATGTTTTACAGGGAGGTCAACCACAAGTGCATGTTGTTGTCTATTAAGAAGGCACTTAAGCTGATTAGGGATGATGTGAAGGAGTTTGGGAAGACTCCTTTTGCTGAAATCGTTAATAAGAAGTTATTCCCTCAATTAAAGGACAGGGAATTGTATGGATTGCTGGTTGATGCATACAATATTAGTAAAGAGTTTGAGCTTGGAGAACTCAGGTTGAAACTTACTTGCGATCACGTAGAGAAGACGATAGGCATGAGGAATGAAGGGAGGAAGTTGGTCCTCATTTATTCGAAGAAGAATCCCAACGAGAGACCTAAGAATTGGAGGGATAACTTCTCCAGCCTTAAGCCAAAGGTTAGGAATTTGGCAGAGAAACTACAAGAATTCAATCGAGGCGGGAAGGGCAAGGAAAAAAAGGATGAAGCAGGGGATAAGAGGAAGGCACAAGTTAAAAAAGAGAAAGTAGTTGGTTCTCATGACCATTGGGTTGTTCCTTTTGCCATATGGAGACCAAGCCATCATTACATCACTCTTCGAGACGATTGAAGATTTGGAGTCCCTTCCTACAACTAGGCTAAAGTCATTCGTGACTTCCTCCACGAAGGACATCAAGAGAATAAGCTAAAGGAGTAAGCCCATCTGAAAGGTTGCGCTTTGTTGCTGCCAATGTGGATGATAGAGATGTTTAAGGAAATGGACGCAATGAATGAGGACGCACAACTTGTCGTTGAAAGATACAACCACAAGAAGACCTTCACCAAGAGAGTTAATAATGTTGGTCTTCAATTGCTGGCAGCAACAAAGGATAAACTTAGGGAGCAACCATTTAGGGAAGAGTTCCATGAAATGGAAAGAAGGCAATGTGCTTCAACATTGGGCACAGCGGCGGATTAAGAAAAGAAGAGAAAAGGAGGGCAAGTAGCTTAAATCAGAGAGAACTGGTGAGGAGAGCGACATGGCTGCTGATGGGGGAGCAAATGAAGGGGGAAGATCAGCTTATTCACAAATGGTAATCGTGGAGGATACATATTTGGAAAATATGAAAAAAGAATTGAAGATGGTGAAGACGGATAATATTTGGTTACGAGGAGTTGTTATGAAACTCATTGAAGAGAAGGAGGCCCTTCGAGGAGAAATGGAGATGATGGAAGCTTTCTCAGGTTGTTGGGTGAGGATGCGTTGGGAGGTGGGGATGCTTTGGAAGGTAGGGAGCACCTGAGGAGAAGCACCTCGAGGAAGGAGGACATAAGGAGGTCGAAGAAGAGCTTCCTTCCACTTCGACCGACCATGGGAAAGAGGATTTAAACTAGCTTTTCATGTGTGTACTTACCATCTAAATTTTAATATAGATGGTAAGGCGATTGGTGTTTCTAGGAACTGCAATCAACCGGTTGGGTTTATAAATCAATCAGTTGGTTTTATGGAACAACTGGTGTGTTTGATGAATCAACCGATTGATTTTATGAATCAGCCGATTGATTGTTATTACGTGTTGGCTATGTTGGTTATAAGAATCAACCGTTGATTCATCAACACGTGATAACAATCAACTGGTTGGTTCTTAAAATCAACCAGTTGATTTAGACAATCAACAAGTTGATTCAAGCAAAAACCAACCGATTGATTGTCGATTTATTTGGAAAGTCAACCGGTATATTCTTTATAACATTCGTACTTTCGAAGTGTATGCTCCATCGATTATCTTATATTACGTTGGTTGTAGGATGATCCGTTTCTCGAGATTGTTTAGGGCGAGGAGAAGGATGTAGACATGGAAGATAAAAGGGAGGAAGTGCCAAAGAAGCTCATCCTAAGACAACCTACAAAGCAAGTGGCACACAGACCTCCACCCAAGGTCACGCAACCGAAGAACACAAAGACATTTAGGAAGATTGCGAACCTTAATAAGGAAATGTTGAAGTGACTTTCGAAGTCAGAAAAATTAATGATTGATCGATCGATTAAGTTGCGCAAAACCAAAAGATCAAGTGATATGGAGAATGGGAACAAAGGCTATTGAGCAAAGATCAATGCAAAATGTCCTTTTAATTAGTGAGCTCACGGATGGTGAGGTTAGAGAAGATAGAAAATTCATTTACTAGTGATCCACTTATATGTGTAACGTTTTAGTACTATGTTCCAGGTCCTCGATGCAATAATTGAAGTATTGAAGGGCAAGCTTGTGGACGATGGAGTAAGGGCAAGGACTCTTGTCTCTGACTCAAATATTTTGTTTATGTTGAGTATAAGAACATTAATCAAATTGATGAGTATATTTAGGCTATCGGAGATCTGTGGGCTACTTGTAAGTACATTGCAATACCACGAAATGTGTCTCATTAGACTCTTGTCGTCATTGATATTGCCCACAAGATTATGACTCATTATAATAGCGATGTTAAGTACTACCTGAATTGAACACACAACAATGCACTTTTACTCATAAGTGTTTACTCCTTATAATTTTGGTTGATTGTTACCTTACAATAAATTTAACCGTTGTTTTGATATACATGTTAGTTTGATTTAATGCCTTGACTATTGGAAAAAAGTGGCGTGGAGAACAACGGTTGCCAGGAACACAAATCCACCGACGCACCGCAACAAGGAAGCTCTAATAACAATTATGGAATATTTGTAGCACGGTAGATTGATGGATTGCTACGAGTTTTGCATCCGATCAAGGTGACAAAACAGCAAATTTTCCTTGATGTGGCCATGATATTGAAGCATAGGTTCACACACACGGAATCAATTTGAGAGCATCCTTTTGCTTAAATTTTCCTTGATGTGAATATGTTAACATATGCGAAACTTGGTCTGTATTGTATCATGTATTATACGTTGTTGTATACGTTAATATATTGTATGCATGAATTTTGCATGTTAATCCACGTCTCTTGAGAGTGATTTCCCACCGGAGAAATTCATAAATTAATCAGTGTGTTTGTGTTGAGAAGGATTTCCCTTCGGTGTATTTTTGTGTTGTGAATGATTTCCCACCAACGAATTTAAAAAATGCACTAGTGTTTTTGTGTTGAGAATGATTTCCCACCGGTGGGATTATAAAATGCACCGATGTTTTTTATGTTGAGAATGATTTCTCACCGTGGGATTATGAAATGCACCGGTGTTGTGTTGTAAATGATTTCCCACCGGTGGATTTCAAAAATGCACCGGTAATTTTCTGTTGAGAATGATTTCCCATAAGTGAAATTCTAAAATGCACTGGTGTTTTTATGTTGAGAATGATTTTCCACTGGAGGGATTATAAAATGCATCGGCGTTTTTGTGTTGTGAATGATTTCCCACTAGTGGATTTCTAAAATGCACCGATGTGTTTTGTGTTGAGAATGATTTCTCACAGGTGGATTTCTAAAATGCATCGGTGTGTTTGACTTATTGATTTCACACCGATGTATTATGGAAACTCAAATGCCTTGCAAAATGGTATCCCAAGTGTAAAACGAAGATTAAACTGATGTATTTAAACAGCACCGTTGTGTTTTATGAAAGGAAATTTCATAGTAATCAGGTACAAAACAAAATAAGATTGAAGTAAATCAATGTTTATAATCCGCCCACAATGCATGTGCAAGTTGGTCCCTTATGAATCCACCCGCTCGAACAACACTATCATCCACAACGTCATCACGCACCTCCATATCACCTATATCCTCCTCATCTAGAAGTGCATTGTAGAAGATCTCATCCTCGACATTCCAACGACATATCATGTTGTGAATGATACAGCAAGCCATGACGATAAAGCATTAGTTCTTGAAACTGTAAAACGGTCGAGAATCAAGTATCTTAAAACATTTTTTAAGGACTCCAAAAGCTCACTCAACAACATTGCGTAGTTGAACGTATCGGTGGTTGTACAACTCCTTGTAGTTCCAATATCTGTTTATTTGATTGTGATACTCTTGGAAGAGATATGATACTCCCTGAAATGGAGCAAGGAAAGAGTAAGTGTTTGCGTAACCAAGATCCATAAGAAACTTACGTTTACTTGAGACATTCAGTTCATTTCCAACCGCCTATCGTAGCACCCTCATGTCTGCAACAAAACCTTCTTAGCCAATACCGACCTACACAAATTCGAGGTTGCAGTTGGTTGCAGCAATGACGTTTTGACTCGTCCAACCCTTACGATTCCTAAATCGAGCCTGCTCTGCAGTTGCCACCGTCACTTGAACATGACATCCATCTATTGCTCCTACAACGTCCTGGGCAAAATTTTATAAACACAAACTGACCAACTATCAACAATGCTCGAATTAAACATGACACAAAAAGCAATAAAATGTTCTTTCGATTATAATTAAGTACCTAGAAGAAAGGAAAAATTTTCTGATTCTCCCTAACATGTTTAAGCATGTCGAAATGAACACTTAGCATCCGGATAAATCGTCGCTTCAAAGAGACCAACACTTGCAATATGTTATTAAAGTATCTAGAAATGGTCTCCCCCAAGTGCTGAAAGCGTTCAACGAGATGCCTATTTGAGGCTGCCTAAGAAACAATAGGTAGGAAAATTGCTAATTGTTCATTTACAGTTACCCCTCGCGAATCACAAAGATCAATCGCTTCCTTCAGGTACTTTAAAAGCGCTGTGAAGGCGTTCTTGTTCGACCTCAATTCATTCTGGCAGCGGCTCGGATGGCCCTCGATTAACTCACGAACCCAACCCTATCCAGATAAAGCGCCGTCATTTTGTCAACGTCAATGTGCATGGCGTTCGATACAAAGTAATACGTTATTGCAAGTGGTATACCAACATCTACCACAAATAATTGATTGTCCTCCGTATTGGAATCCTCAAAGGACAATGGTCGATTTTCTCTGGAAGTCATACCTGTTTTAGCAATGTTGAAATATATGAAATTTAAAGTAATGTATATATATATAAAGATATCCAAATGGTATAGCATAAAATGATTGCCATCCAATTGATTGAACAACGACCAAAACAGTTTTAATGTCCTCCACGAGCATGGAAATATAAACTCTACGACGACAATAAAAACAAAAATACACTACCGATAAAAGTTCTACGTATATTAATTTGCGTAGCACATATACTACAAGACACTGCGAAGATAAAGTGAAATCCACTTAAATTCCTACCACTAGAGATAGACAACTACATACTCATCTAACTATATCAAAACCCATAATCATTGTGAGCGTGCCTTCGCAAAAAGGCCCCCAACTCTGCATCCTAGTGCGCAACTTCTTGAAAATTGTCCAACTGGAATTTGTGAAAACATCTGCCAATGCAAGAAGATCGTCGAGAGTGATGTTCAACACCTGCATGCGTATTATCCGCAAGCATTCGCAGATCTCATTAGCTGATTGGTCTGCCCTTGGTGTCAGACTTACATGATGCTTAACCAAGGTCCTCACCAACTCTGTGAACTCATCGGGCAACGACGACGTCGATCCACTTGCAACGGTGCCCACCTTCTTCCACATTTCCCCCACTTGAAGCTCCTTCATCAGGACACTGAGACCGTTGTCTCTCAAATATTGAAGGACTTCTATGCATTTCAGGAGGGTTAGTGGAAAGTGTTGTGGGATAAGTATTGGGGGCAAATAAATTAGGACACATGTATGGAGGATGGAGGTAGGACCACATCTCATCTAACATTGGATTCTGAAACGATGTCGAGCCACCCCCACCACCAATGTTCAATGTGTCTTGTGGGTCAATATAAGCATTATTGTCATGAACAATGTCCTCGGTGTGCTCTTCAACTATCACATTAACTTGTTCTTAAACATTGGATGGCATTGCATGCTCACCAGTTGTATCTTTCCTAATGATTTTGTGAACAAAATCAAAGAAGATGAAAGGCTTGTTACACAGTTCTGCAAGTTCAAGTGGGAGCTACAACACATTTAAATTGATACATTTAATCCAATGTCCAGGAAGTCGGTATGTGGTATGAGGTCGATTGGGTCACCGCACAGCAAGTATGCGATATTCGGATAAGTATGCGATTTTGCATTTTTTATCTAAAAGTATAAAGTAATTAGTTAATTTATTAAATTTTGTATTATATACAATGTTATAATTATGCAAATGTCACAAGTAATATAATAAAAAAATATAGTCTAGAATCATATAATTTTACATTTTTAATTACTATACAACCAAGAACATAAAAGATCGGACATCTTGAAAAAGGAAAATACAGAAATTAGAATCCATATGTTCATTTAAACGAATACAAAAGAATTGACAATAGTGTTCAACACAAATTGACATTTAACATAAATAATTGATGTAAAAAACAAGACCCTATAAATCAAAAACCTAAAACAAAAATCAAACCTAGAAATTGATGTAAAAATCAGGCTCAACAATTGATTTATTTAATATTAGGAATGATTTATACACATTGTCACATGCAGATCCTAAAAATCCAACACAAACAAATACAACATTAGGAATATATGCAACATTTGAGACACACATGCACGATGTCACGAACAAATCAGACCTTAAATATCAAACCCAATAAAAATTAGATCCTAAAAATAAAAAACCTAAAACTAAAATTAGACCGTGAGAGATATACCTCCAGTGATGGTCGGTGCAACCTCCAATGTTGGGCGGCGATGGCCGGTGGGTGATGGCAACGCCATGCGAGAGGCAGTGCAACACCCAACAAGATGATGGTAGCACCGCAGCGAGAGGCGGTGCAGCAGCAGCAGCACTCGACAGTGCTGCACCGACGTTGGTGGGCGGTGGCTCGTGAGTGATGGCAGCGTTGTGTTAGAGGCAGTAGAGAGGGCAACATGCCAACGGTAGAGAGGGCAATTGCAAAGAGGGGTTTAGGCGTTCTCAATGGGTTTGGGTTGGGATATTAGGCATTCTCGATGGCAGAGAAGAGTTTAGGATATCCAAGAAGTTTTATTTTTAAGTGGGTCTTTTTTATGTGAGGCCCTTAAGGTTTTTTTTAGAAGACACTATCGGTAGATCTATCTCAAAAGCAGGTGACTACTCGGCCAAATAAACGCCTACTCGGTCCAACTACTCACCTAATCCCACTTACAGCATCGCATTGCATTACACGGTTCGGAGAGGGGTCTGCCTACAACTATTCAGCCGCTTACTCGGCCTAGGCAGTCGACTTCCTAAACACTAATTTAATCTTAACGAAATATAGGTTTCTATAATTGTTATTGCTGCGACATTGTTATTTACCTCATTCCAAATGAATGGTGATGGTGCTACTGGGCAACCTGTGCGACGGTCCATTCCCCAACCACTCTTGCTCAACAAATCTAAATACAAACTGTGTTTTCTCTTACGCTCCCTCCATCAATTAAGTATTTGATTATGGGTGTACTGCAAGACCGTCGCCACAACAAACTCCTTATCAATCTCATTCCACCCCATCTTTGTGAAAAACCCTTTTATCCAGTGACTTGCATGGTAGTGCTTGTCCAAAATCTTCAGCAACTCGTATGTTGTCCAATGATACCATTTCTTAGCCTTCTTTGGAGCGGGCGTTGAAGGTTGAGATGACGGCATTCTACAATAGCGCACCAATGTATTACTATAAATCAACCGGTGTGTTTTCGATCAATATGTCAAAATTGAAAATACACCGGTGGATCTACATAATCAACCGGTGAAAACATGATAACCCATCGGTGTATTCTTATAAATCAACGGTGTGTTTTCGATCAATATGTTAAAATCAGAAATACACCGATGGATCTACATAATCAACCGGTGAAAACATGATAACCCACCAGTGTATTCCTATAAATCAACCGGTGTGTTTTCGATCAACAAGTTGAACTCGAAAATACACCGATGGATCTACATAATCAACCGGTGGAAACATGATAACCCATCGGTGTATTCCTATAAATAAGCTGGTGTGTTTTTTATCAAGAGGTTGAAATCGGAAATACATCGATGGATCTCCAAAATCAATTCAAGGATTGGTTAAGGAATCAACCTGTGTATTTCCCTCAATAAACCAATGTGTTTCCACTCAAGCGGTTGATAGCAAAAACACACCGATGGATCTACATAATCAACCGGTGGATTTACGAAGATCCACCAGTGTATTTCCCACAATCCATTAGTGTGTTTCCACTCGATCGGTTTAAATCGGAAACACAACGGTGGATGAAGTAAATAAACGATGGATTTATGAAATCACACCAATGTTTCCCCCAATCAACCAGTGTGTTTCCCTCAGTCTCAGAAAATGCACCGGTGTCCTGCGACTCATCCGATTTATTTCGATAGTCAACATGTATTTCTCACAAAACACACCGGTGGGATATTATTCAAGACTAGTGATAAATAACAATTGCATAATTGTAATCAACAAACGTGAACATGTAGGAGTACCTCCACTATAGATGATAAACACACACGTTGAGCAATCTCCACGCAAGGCCTTCTCCAATGCGACTGCAGAAGATAGCCATGCATAATTCATATTACGAAGAGAAGCATTGAATCAAACCTCAACAAAGGGTCATTTTTATCTTCGGTCCTTGATGCTTCCTCCACACCTTTCAGCAAGGATAAGAAAACCACGAGAAGAACGAAACAATTTCTTATGACTGAAGTCCTTATATAGCCACTACACGACCTCCTCGCCATTAATCTCCTCCAACTTCCAGGTGTAATGTCGGACGCATGGGAGCAACAGCTGGAAGTCTCCATTAGATGACATCCACAGAGCAGCCAATTCCCAACAACATGGTCATACATCCATCAGGAAAGTAGGAAATGCACAACCTTCTTTAACACACACCTCACGAGGGTTTCATCCTAAACGAACACGATGGGTACAACCAACTACAAAACAACATAGCCCTACATTAAAAGACGAATAGGGTTCAGCATTAACCAACTTCAACTCATTTTTTGAAAGGACTTCAACTCACCTTTTTGACGTAACAACTCAAGGTAGCTTCGACTCCATAGCAATCCACCAATGGATTCGCCCCTACCACCTCCAGCTACAACCAAAAGCAATCATATTCCCACACCCTCCCAATTAGACATAGCCGACCCTCCTTTTCACCATTACTCTCCTCCAACCACCACCAGATGTGCGAATGGGAGACATTGTGTGCATCGATAGGCACACCGCCAATCCCAACCTCCTCGATAACTCTAACCATGCGGGATAGAGCGTGGGATGAAACCATCCCACCCCCTGGGTGGGATCAACATAAGTTTATGCCCACCATCCTAGTGTTCCACCATCCCGGGTTTAACCCTCCTAAACGAGGGATCAAATGACCAAACTCGGCAAACAAACGAGGCCTTAGAGTTTTGTACTAACTCCCTACCTTTTATGTGAAGAATGAACTCATCAACCAAACAAGTTGCCCCTACATATTATAGCAGAATAGCGAGGCAGAAAGGAAGCATCAATGTATCTTAGATATTGCAAGAACCTTCTTGATACGAAAGAGTGTACCAACTATGTCCTTGGGAAAAGCAGTGTTAATTGCTTGTTATCTCATTAATTGGATGCCATTTATAATTCTTGACAAGCACATTCCATATTCCATCATGTTTCTTGATCGTGAATTGTTTAGGGTGCCACCCAAGGTCTTCAACTGTGTGGCATCTGTACATCTTCATGAGCCTAACAATGATAAGCTTGCCCTTTGTGTAGCCAAATGCATCTTTGTAGGATGCTCAAAAACCTAAAAGAGGTACCAATGTTATGATCAGATTGGTAGAAACTATTATGTCGTTACATTCAATGAGTTAGTCCCTTATTGTTTTACATATGGCTCCCAGATTAAAACTCCTACACCTAAAGGTGTAGCTACCACCCTGCTTCCTATACCTTAAGGTGCACCATAGAGGCAATCACCTGAAGGTCCACCTCCTCCTAATGGTCATCTTGATAGCATGTTTGAGATGATCTACTCTTGTCGCCTGATTCAATAGGAAGAGAAAGCTCACCCAGAGCCTATTCCTGAGTTAGTATAAACCTCCATTGCAGCAGGAGCTTCTACCTCTAATTCTACAGGTACCATTACACTATCTGTTGGATCTTGTGCTCCTGCATGGATCATCAAATCAAGTGCCTCCCCACACATTATTGGTGATGCTACACTTTTTTCTTTTCTTCAATCTCTTACCACACCATTCCAAGTTAGAGTAGTAGATGATGGTTTATCACATATTACCGACATCGGAGTTGTTAGTTTATCTTCCTCTCTTGGTTTATCTAATGTCATGCATGCACCTAAATTTGCACCGAATTTGATATATATATTAGTCAGATTACCAGAGACTTGAAGTGTAGAGTTGTTTTTCATTATCAGTATATCCCTTTGCAGGACCTGTTTACCGACATGTTTGTCAATTGTGATTGTACTGATCAATTCAATTGTGATTGTACTGATCGGTGCGAAAATTTGCGGAAGCTAGATCACATGGAGATGAGAAGAGGAGAGCAAAGAGAGTTGGTGGCTGAGAGGAGAGGAGAGGTTGGCGTATGAGAAGGGGAGAGAAGAGAGGAGCCTTGAGAAAAATAGGAAATGCTATTATTAACTCAAAGGCAAATGAAAGCATTGTTCTCCTTTTAAAGAGAACAACTCCTACAAATAAGGAAAACAACCTAACAAATCCTAATTATTTAAATATGAAAAATAGAAAATAAACACCACCAAAGCTTGCCACAGTTGACTTAAAAATAACTTGGCAGGCAAGACAAGAAATCCCAAGACCTTGCGACCAACATCTAGGACAACTCCATACCATTAAGACCTTATATTACACCCTTTCTCCTTTAAAAAAAAAAAAAACTCCATGCCATGTGGACAATCCATGTGGCATTTATTTACTCTAAAAACTCTAAGATGCCCCCTCAAATCGAGGCCGGAGAGGATGAAGACTTAGATACCTTCAAGTAAGACTAAAGGCCCCACCAATCTTCGCCATCTTCCATGTACATGTAGAATCCTAGAACCTCTTTAGATGTTCCCTCAGTTGCTACGGCAAGCCCTTCTACAACATCACAAGTCGTGCCTTCTTTGGCCACCTCGAAAGTAGTTGCGATGGCTGCTATCTTCTTTTCTTCTTTGAGCACTGCCAAAAAGTTCTCTAGATCTACGGTGGATCTAGAGAGAGCCTTCTAAATTACATATTAGATGCATGATTGTTGCGGTCACAATTTTAACACGAAGACATGTCGCAGCCAAAGCCACATCATCTTCCACGCCCAAAACCACTCCCAATGGTGACTAAGGCAATTGAGTTTGCCATGGTTGATGCAAAGTTTCCCGAATCCAAGATCTCAAGTTTCTCGAGACGGTTGTAGCTTGTAGATGGTCATGAGATTAAGATCCTCATCCAAGGAGAGGATATGGTCACGTGCAAGTTGGCATCCAAGGTGAAGAATCCCAAGAAATTTGCATGCCTGCCACCTTGTGCATAAGTTGGCTTGTTTGTCAAATCAAGCAGGCTCAAAGTTGTTGAGCTCTTCAAACAATGCCTCCATCTTCAAGTAGTACTTGTCAAGGGATAGATCTCCTTGACTTGTATTCCAGATACGCAAATAGATATCGGCGAGTTTGGCGCATCCAATCTTCTTCGAGAACCTCTTCTCAAGAGCTTCTCATATATCCTTTGTTGAGTCTTTATACAACATATTTGAGGCAATGTTAGAATCAATGGTGTTGGGAATAAAAAAAAAAAAAAGGAATATGCCACGTGTGTTGATCCTAAGGGGCGTCGACCCTAATAATCAAGCAGGCTTTGCTTGGAATCCAAGTTTTATTTTTTAGTACATTATTTTTATTTTTAGTATGGTATTTTTAGTTTTTAGAAAGTAGTTAAGAGGATTTCCTCTTTTCTATTTTTAGGAGATATGATTTGATCTGTTTCTTGTTTTAGAGAATGTGATTTGTTCTCTCTCTAAAAGAGAACCTTTTGTAATTGTTTTGAGTTGAGTTGAATGCATTAATTTTTCCCAATATCTCTCCAACTCCTCTCCTCTCCAACGCCAACTCTCTCCCTCTCTCCCACTATTTTCATGCCAAACAGTCCAAGCGTGGACTGTTCGACGCACGCTAAGGCCTCCACGGGCTCCAACTTTCACAAATGAAGTTCATGAGCCAATTCATTACAATATAGTTCTCCTTTTCTCACTTCTTAACTACATCTCTCGCCTCAGGCACCTCCTCGAGTTGCATATGCAACTTGTCTTAGCCACCAGCAAAAATTTTGAATGTGCACGCCCATAGGACATATTTGGACGAGCCCATCAACTTAATGGTTGTCCCTTGCATGATCTTCTTCGTCTACCCGATGACTTGAATAACCAAATCCACCATTATTTCTCTTTAGAAGGTTGAGAGTGGTCTTTGTGACTCTTTTCTACACCCGAGATCCAAGCAATAGATCTTGGCATTCTCCATCATGTTCGAGGGTTCCACATGCCCCCTCAATCTGAGTCGATGTCGTTGCTCCCACACCCTGCGAGCCAGCGTAAGGCGTTTGGTTTCTCCAGGCGTGCATAAGGCCACCAGAAGAAGGTGAAGAAGTCAATGCAAAGGTTTGATTCTAAGTGCTTGTTCACATGTTCCACACACGAGAAATTTCTATGCTTAGAGATGGAGATCTCCTTCCTTCTTTAATCAATGTGTGGAGCTTAGTAGGTTAGTAAAGCTAGCTCTGATACCATGTGAAAATTTGCAGAAGCTACATCACATGGAGATGAGAAGAGGAGAGGAGTGGTAGTTGGTTGCACGAGAGGAGAGGAGAGGTTTGTACCTGAGATGGGAAGAGAGTAGAAGATCCTTGAGAAAAATAAGAAATGCTATTATTGACTCTAAGGCAAATGAAGAATTATTCTCCTTTTAAAGAGAACCACTACTACAAAAAAGGAAAATAGTGTAACAAATCCTAATTATCTAAACATGGAAAATAGAAAATAATCACCAACAAGACTTGTCACAATTGGCTTAAAAATAACTTGGCAAATCCTAAGGCCTTGTGGTCGACATCTAGGACAACTCCATGCCACGTGGACAGTGCCATGTGGCATTTATTTAGTTTAAACTCTAACACCATTTTTGTTCCATTGCAATTATGGCATCAGATTTTGCAATAGGACAATAATGTTTCACTATTTCACACAAGTAAATGTGTTGAAAGAATTATATGTTGCTTTTAGAAATTTTCGGTTAATTTTGTTAGCATATGCACACCTTTTGTATGAGGGTCATTTGTTATTTTTATTTCTTGTACGGGTGTTGTACCATAATTTTTCCACATCTTCATTATATAAAGAGAGATAAGGCTCAATAATAGAATTATCTCATTTCTTCCAAACCCTAGCCACCAAATCCCATCTCTCTCTCACCCCCTTCTCTGTAATGACACACCGACCTCCACGTGGCGACGACGGCGAGCATGAGGCCCAGCAATGCTATAGCACAGGTCCAATAGTGCGGTGAGGCGGTGATCCAAGTGTTGCAGCAACGCAAGGCGACGCTAGCAGCACCGATTTAGGCACAATGAGGATCTGCGGCAAGCACGCGACGGTGCAAGCGATCTGCAGCAGCACAGTCCATGTGCACGCAGTTAGTAGCAGTTGTGAGAGGCTTCTAGCTTTGTTCTAAAGGCTACATCCCTTGTAATCGTAGGGAGAGGGAGTCTAAGTCCCCTTGGAGCCATCTCGGTGTCTTCCCACAACCAGCTTAGGCCAACGAGGCTTTTTGCTGAAGATGCAAATCTGAAACTATACACTTTCAGATCTACCGATGTTTCTTTGATGATAAAAAATTGATTGAAGCTTGCAGATTGCCAAGATGGCTTACATAAGTCCGAGGTAACATTGGGCTCTCTTTCTAACACCGGGGCACTCAAAAACCTGTTCTTCAGTCTCATCATCAAACTATATGAGACCAACTATCCGCGGTGGTCTCAGGCCTTCCTTATGACCATCAGGGGTCATGGGAAAAGTCATTCTTACGGATCCGGAGCCTACAAACAAGATTGACACGAATTCCAACTGGGTCAGAGACAATACCATGATTTGTGCATGGCTTATGCAAACTGTTATTTCCCAAATAAGGGACGAGATCATGTACTACTCAACGGCAAAGGAGATGTGGGAGTCTATGTAAGACGTATTCACACGCCAAGAACACGCTGCCACAGTACTACTCCCTCATGAAGGAAATACTAGAGAGGCATCACTCCTATCTGCCAGGGTGTGCCTGTGAGTCATGGAGGAGTTTTCAGAGACGGCTGGCAGTATCCCTTTTCTTAGCAGGCCTTGGACCTGAGTACACGATAGCCAGAGATCATATCCTCACCACTCCTGAACTTCCTACTCTTGAGGAAGCCTACAGTAGACTTAGCGAAGCAACAATGCACACTTCTGCTTCTGACTCTGGTGCTCAGACATCCGCACTGGTTGCGATCCTTGGACGTAACAGGAGTGCACCCCTCCCTGTACATGGTCGTAGACGTGTACGCTCTTCTAGTACACGTACTCGATCTCCGTGTACCTACTATGGCAAGATGGGCCAGTCTGAGGCTACATGTTGGCAGAAGCATGGTAGGCCATTTGTGGCCAATTAGGCAGTTGAAGTCACTGACGGAGTCTCCTCGAGTCCTGATGTCAGTTCTCTCAATACAGAGATTGAGACTCTACGGCAGCAGATTGCTCAGTTAGCCCAAGCATCCTCTTCTTAGCCTCTAGACACTGCAGCTATTGCCTCCTCTTCTGAGACACCTGCGACTGATATGTTGTCTCTTTTATCTCCTGGTGATTGGTTGATTGACTCTAGTGCGTCCAAGTACCAGTGTGGCGACAGGAGATCCTTTTCTCAATTAGCACCAATTACATCAATCAAGATTGTGCAAGTGGTAGATGGGAGACACTCACCACTTATTGGCAAGGGAGATATGTTTTTATCTCTGACCTTGCGACTAACAGATGTTTTCTATATGCTTAATTTTCCATTGAGTTTATTGTCTATTAGCAGTATTATCAGAGATCTGAACTGTCGTGCTATATTTAATGCATCTTCTTGTGTCATGCAGGACAAGCTCACTAGGAAGATGATTGGTGGAGGGCGTGAGAAATGGAGGGTGTACCGTCTGAGTCATACTGTTGTTGCTGATTCTGCTACCCAAGGCCTTGATTCTGTTGGGTCCCCTCTCCAGTGGCACCACCACCTTGGTCACCTGCCTATTGATCGCCTCAGATGAGTTCTGCCGTACATACCTTCTACTACTGCTCTCACCTGTAATGCCTGTCAGCTAGGCAAGCACCACAGGATTAGTTTTTCCATGTCTATTTCTGTTTCCTCTGTTGTTATGTTTGATATGGTTCACATGGATATTTGGGGTCCCAGTCATATTCCTGATCGACTTAGGAACATATATTATTTGGTGTTAATAGATGATTTTTCCCGTCTTTCTTGGTTGTTTCTTTTGAAAAATAAGTCCAATGTAGGACAAATTGCTAAAAATTTTGTCAAAGAAATAAAAAATCAGCATTCATGTTTTGTGAAGTGTTTTCACTCTAATAATGCCTTAGAATTTCGTATCATTCGGTTGCGTACTTTCTTTTCAAGTTGTGACGTTATTCATAAGACCACTTGCTCTCATATCTCTCAGCAGAATGGTGTTGCTAAGAGGGAACACTACCACTTGTTTGATGTTGCTCATACCTTGTTAATTCACCACCCCGTCCCCTCTCTTTACTGGGGTGACGCTATTTTGACGGCTTGTTTTCTAATTAATCGGATGGATAACACTACTTTACACGAGCGAATTCCTTTACAAGTTATATATCCCGATAGACACTTGTTTCACGTCACCCCCGGGACCTTTGGTTGTGTTGCTTTTGTCCATTTGTTGGGACCGGGCTAGAATAAATCAGCACCGAGAGCAGCTAAGTGTGTTTTTCTTGGGTATATTAGGACTCAAAAAAGGTATCGGTGTTTTGATCCAACTACTGCTCGGCATTTCTTTTCAACGGACGTTACCTTTCATGATGCAATATCCTTCTTTTCCACATCTGCAGCTGAGCTACCTTGTGAGGGTGATATGGCACCCATGCCATTTACACCATTTTGCTTTGAAAGTTTTCATGAGATTCCCGCCCCTACTGTTCCACCACCATCTACTACGCCACCCTTTCCACGACTGACTGTGACGCTTCAGACATATACCTGTCCTCACACTACCTTTCGGGGGCCCCCTCC
Organism: Thalassia testudinum; assembly: GCA_037157565.1. Taxonomy (NCBI): domain Eukaryota; kingdom Viridiplantae; phylum Streptophyta; class Magnoliopsida; order Alismatales; family Hydrocharitaceae; genus Thalassia; species Thalassia testudinum. The sequence continues at coordinate 13,155,712 of JAZHRO010000077.1, read as the reverse complement.
CTCACCTCAACCATCAGATTCTCAGGTGAGTCCCTCAGACACTGATGCTAGTTTGCCACATGTTGATCACAGGAACAGGATAAGTGATGTGGCAGGAGATGATTTGGATCTTCCGATAGCTGTTCAGAAGAGGCCACGAACTTGTACTACTTACCCGACAACTGGCACACTTGCTACTGACAGCCTAGGCCCCAGGTTTGCAGGCTTCACACAAGCATTGGCTACTACTCACATGAGTCACATTCCAATGACACGTCATGAGGCCATGCTTGATCCAAAATGGCAGGCAGCCATAGAGGATGAGATGACTGCTCTTAAGGGTCGTGAGACCTGGAAGCTTACTCCACTTCCAAACGGAGCTACTGTTGTTAGCTATCGATGGACTTTCACAATGTAGTTCAACCCCAGATGGAGGCATCGCTAAATACAAAGCACATCTTGTTGCAAAGGGGTTTACCCAAACCTATGGGGTGGCCTTCTTTAAGACCTTCTCCCCAGTTGCCAGACTTCCTGCTGTATGGATGTTGGTAGCAATGGCGATTTAGCTTGATTGACCCTTGCATCAGCTGGACGTGAAAAATGCATTCCACTATGATGATCTCCAAGAGGAAGTCTACATGCAGCAGCCACCAGGATATGAGGTTAAGGGGGATAGTGTATACAAACTACGGAAGGCCATACACGGCCTCAAGCAAAGTCCCAAGGCATGGTTCCAAAGGTTGTCCCAGGTTGTGGAGGCAGCTGAATTCAGGAGATCGAAGGTTGATTTCTCTCTTTTTGTCAGAAAGACTAGGCGAGATACTGTGGTGCTTCTTGTATACGTTAATGACTTGATTATTACAGGGATGATGTGCAGGGTGTCACTAAGATCAAGCATATTCTAGCGGAACAATTTCTCATGAAAGATTTGGGACCTCTGCGATACTTTCTTGGTATTGAAGTTGCCCGGAGTAGGAAGGGTGTAACCTTGTCCCAGAGGAGGTATGCATTGAAAATTCTGCAAGAGGTAGGTATGTTTGAGGCCAAGGAAGCCAACATTCCTATGGACCTTAAGATGCCACTTTATAATGAAAAGGCACAGTTGCTGAACAGTAGGCAGTACATGCAGCTTGTAAGTAAGCTGCTATACCTGACTATCACAAGGCCTGATATCTCATTTGCGGTGGGGAGATTAAGTTAGTTCATGACCAAGCCAACACGACAGCACTGGGATGCAGCATTGATGGTACTCAAATATATCAAGAAGACTCCTAGAAAAGGACTTCTCTTCTCTAAGGGATCTTCTATGACTTTGGTTAGCTACTCTGATACAGACTACGTTTGATGTCACGTAGACCGAAAATCTACTACGAGGTTCTACACCTTTTTGGCAGGAAATCTGATCACACAGAGGAACAAGAATTAAGACACGATTGCTAGATTAAGTACCGAGTCTGAGTACAGGGTCATAACTTAGACGACTGCAGAGATAATGTGGATCAAGTCCTTACTAATTCGAAGGTACAATTTTCTAGCCTGATGGAGATGCGGTGTGATAACAGAACTACCTTCATTACCAACAACCAAGCATTTCACAAGAGAACGAAGCATGTTGAGGTTGATTGCCATTATACCAGAGATATTATTCAGAAGGAGTTGTTATATACAACACCAGTCATGTCTGAGGAACAGATTGCAGACATTTTTACCAAGCCATTGGCCAAACCATTGTTTGATTTGTGTTCCCAGGCTGAATATGATAGATATCTATGCTCCAACTTGAGAGGGAGTGTTAACATATGCACACCTTTTGTGTAAGGAGTCATTTGTTATTTTTATTTCTTATACTGATGTTCTACTATAACTTTTCTATCTCTTCATTATATAAAGGTAGGGCTCAAAAATGAAATTCTCATTTCCCTCGATTAATTTCAATCCAAATTTACTTATCAATTATGATGATGTTGATCAAGTCAATAAAATTTTTCATTATTTCTCTGATTTGTCTATAAATTTTAGCACTTATATTCTTTATTTTTGGAAAGGAGTAAATATAAGCTAGAATGTTCAATTTGTAATAAAAATTTTCAAAAGGATTTTGAGCATTTAAAAATAATATTTAAAAAAAATGCATACTTTTATAAGCATTTGTGTTTAATCAGTCAATATTTTTTTTTAAATTACTTATTAATATTTCGAGCCAGTTCTAGCATATTTTTAATTTGTCAATGCAATGAAAATTTGAGATCATCTCTTGTGTTTTTTTTACCTATGTGCTACTTAGGAGACTATATTTATCACTGAATCATGATGTTTTATCACATTTCCCATTTGTTGAAACCTCACATGTAATAATGGTGAGTTATGAACTCCAAGAGTTACATAAGGAAGTAAGATGACACATCACTCATAAAGAAGACCGTTCCCCTTTAGGTGCAACACTACCATAGCTCCAACCATATGCACCAATGGAGTATAAATGCCTTCTTAGTTGATTATTGTTTGCACCCAAAGAGATCTCAAAAGCTAGACCAAAATGCCTATGGAAAGCTGAAGTCCAGCAACCAACCACCAGCCCTCATCCACAATCTCTAGACAAAGGGCATGCAACAAATGAGGGGACAACATCTTCCTTGTCTGAAGCGCACTAGACACTTACCACTGCCTGAAAACCTGGGTTATTATTTTCCCCATGTCTTATTAGCAAAATGAAGAATCCCATCTAAAGGGGAACAAGAACATTCTGAATCTTCTTGTGGTCGCTACTCAAAATAATATTCACCACCTTCTTGGCGAAGAACTTCTCATGCTTCCAAATCCAACCATCAGTCTCGATTGCCAGATGAATCTCCCATAGAATTCATGTTTGATATTTATTTAGGTTCGATTCGTCAAAAATTTAGTTTAGATTCGGCTCGTAAATAAACAAACCAAACCTGAACAAAGTAGGTTCGTTTAGGTTCGATATATATATATATATTAGATTGGACCACTACTCTTGCTATTGTCACATTCTCATCCCCAAAGTAGACTTCACCTCCCAAAATTGGAACATGCGATGGTAAGACAACTCAAGGGACACCTCCCTTATATATTTTGTAGACTATAGAGGTATTTTTTGTTATTTATATTTTTTCTTTTGAGAAACATGCCATGAAATGCTTATGATATAATTTGTATATTGTTTAATTTTCTGCTCCAAGTTTTATTTTTTTTTAATTATGATTTATTACGTTTGCATTTATAACAAAACATTATATTTTAAAGGAATCATAAACAAACCCTTAAAATGAACTCTAAATAAATCGAACCTAAATTAACAACATTTCAAACTTTATACTTAAACAAACCCTAAGCAAACGAACTGAATTGAATCTCATTTTTATTTTTTCTTATTGAACCCAAAATTTGAAATACTGTGTTATCGAACTAATTTAAACCTAAACTAATTCAAACCTACGTAGGCTCGCACAAGTTTGATTCATTTACACCCTTATCTCTCGGTGACTCCCTTCTCCAATTGCTATCGCTAGCTCCTCCTCCAGAAAACCCCCTCCTCCTCTATAATAGTTCGATAAAGGAAAGACTGTTACTGTTATTCTTCTTTAATTAAGAGTTATGATCTCTCATTTCATATGATTATTAATGAAATGTAACGCTTGCAAATTAGTTAATAGCTTTTATCTTAGAGTTTATTCCATATAATTGGTAGTGGAATTCTTAAATAAACCTTAAACAAATCGAACCTAAACAAGGTAAATTCGCTCAAGTTCGATTCGCAAAATAAATGAACTGAACCTAAACAAAGATTTAGGCTCGTTTAGATAAATGAACCGAACCTAAAAAAGATAGGTTCGCTCGAGTTCGGCTCTCGTTTAGACCCCTACCTTCAAGGGTACATATATGATTCATGAAGCTCAGCTTGGAGAGGGCCAAGGGCAAGGAGGGAGCCCACAACCTATTACAAAACCAATCGGCCACAAAGACCTAGGCCTCTAATGGCAAAGCATCTAAATGGGGATGGACTTCTTTTTTTTTTTTTGAAGAAGGGGATAGACTTCTTTTAAAGTTCTATTATTCCAAATGAGCGCATATTGTGAGACCAAAATCAGAATCTGCTCTCTTCTACAAGGATGCACTTGCAAAGTGGGCCAACCTTCCATAGCAGCTTCATTAAACCCCTTCAAAAAGAACAAGCCTCGATTACCACTATCCTCTCATCACAATCAATCAATACTCCATGTAAATCATGAAAAATCCAGTTCTAGAACGGCATCGTGTGGTCATATAATATGTAATATCCACTTTGGAAAAGAGCAAAGAGCATCATTAATTTCTCTTAAAATATAGAATCCAAAAGCCTCCCTCCCCCAATAAAATCACCTGGGAATTCAAGATTTTATAGCAGAATGCTTAAGAAAAATTAGAAATGTCGCCTAATCAGAAAATTATATATGATAAAGAAACAAAAGGGGACAAGGTTGTTGACTTTCTCAACTAAAATCATATAAAATAATAAAAGTACATAATAAAGTGTGTAAATCAAGCACGACTCACAAGAACCCATGAAGAAAACCCACAAAAACAATATCATGAACGAGCAACTACATTAAGATTACCTGGTTATGCATGCGCTTCTGAGGGCTTTCTCCACCGAATGATGAACTCGACCCTGCCCCCATCATGCTCACATCCTGCTGCAAATTTCCTCCTTCCAGAAGAACAAGACTGCCACAAACTAAATCATCAGTTATACTACATAAAAAATACAATAATTCCCTTTCAAAGTGCACATTGTGCCGATGTTCAAATAAGTATATCATGAAATCAGCATTCCCTCAAACAAGTACAGTACTGGTAAATGTAGGCCCGTGATATGCACCGTACTTGCAAACAAACCAATAAAAGGTAACTTCAACTTTCACATCAAGGGCATTTTAACGCAATATTGCATTCAAAAACAAGATGAACTCAAACATCCATAATTTGATCGTGAACACCATGTATCATGTACAAAAATCAATCAAAGAACTAAGCATAATCAAAAGCGCACATTTTTCCAACCCAGCATATCCTAAAATATCTAACACCCCTAACCCACTCCAAAGTAAGCTCCAGAAAACACATTCTGCTTACTTAGTAAAGAAATTAAATCACAACTTTCCCACCCACACCCGCCACACGCATGCACGAACATAATGGATCTGTCCGTATCTACATATTTCAATATATATGTGCACATTGCTCACTAATATGAATACGGCACATGTAAGCACATGCTCGCATGAGTGCAATACATAATTGCACAAACGCAGAAGTTTGAGTCAAAAAAAAAAAAAAAAAAAGGAAAAAAAATCTAGGGCACATTTCTCAAAACCATCATATTCTTGTTAGCCAAATTCACCTGAGAACTACAAAGCAAGCTCAGGAAAACTTTTTATCTACGATGATCCAGGATCTCCAAGGAATAAACCAGGGAAAATGCACAAAGTCCATATGTACATTCCTAGCAACGGCACTAATGAACATAACAGCACCCAAATTGGGCTACAATGGTTGCATAATGAAAATTCCCTGCAATAATAACTTATGCTTGTCTGCATCAAGACCATCTACCACAATCTCGTTCTCCAAAACCTCATTTTTACTGCAAAGCAATTCAATTCTTAGTTCCACATCAACCAAAACTGTACATATATTTTAGGAAGTAAACACATTTTTCTAACCCATCATTCAAATCCAAAGAGCGCCACCGACACCCACATAGCCCATCATATCTACACATCAACCAATCAAAACCCCCACCCACATTGACCAAGACACGAACACTATAATCGAAATCACGCGCTTCTGGAAACCATCAAAACCTCAAAACCCAATGCATCCAAACTCCACAATGAGCACCAAAAATCACACACCAAAGGCATAAACCAACTGCAACCCCCCACCAACCTGATTCAACAGAAACACACCAAAAATAAAAAAAACGGAAAAGTAAAAAAACAAAAAGGATCGAAAGCACAAGCTTTTCCGAACCATCACATCCTCAAAACCCAACGCACACGGAACCCGTCGCGATCACACACGAAAATCCATCAAGATCACAATTTTTCACTACAGGAAACACCGGAACAAGCAATCGAAAGCCGCGGACCCAGACATCGGGGGCAAACCGAACGTCTGAGCAAATGCATCGAGAGGAGAGAAGCACGAGGTAAGCGATCGGTGCTCACTTGACGCCGTCGGCGGCGAGATACGGGTCCATGAGGCCGATCGAGGAGATCGATCGATAGTGGAGAAGAGAGGAGATGGGGGAGGCGTCAAGAAATTTTTGGAAGGGCTTCTCTCTGCTCCCTCCCTCTCTCTCTCTCTCTCTCTCTCTCTCTCTCTGCCGCTGCTTCAGATAGGTGTTTTTTTTTTTTTCCTTTTGAGAGTGCTTCCCCTCGTTGTCGTTGCTGGACGCGTGAGTTTGTTATAATTGTTCTCGAGGTTTTTGGGGGTTTTACGTGGTCTTATTTATTTTTTCTTTAATTTAAAATGAGTTTCCTTTTTTGTGTTTGGTGTTATTATCTGCAATTTTGGGAATTTCTGATTTGAAGGAGGGAGGTGAGAGGGGAGGATAAGGAGGGCAGCGGGGTGTTCGCGGGATTACAGGGGAGGTGGGGGACTTCGGGTCGCTGGAGTGGGTCCACGGGGAAAGGGAAAGGGGCGGCGAAAATTGCGGCGGAGCCCTCGGGCTTCTGGGATAGTATGGATTTCCTCTTTCTTTCCGTTTTGAGTTTCCTTCTATCTTTCCCCATTTTGAGTGCCTTCCAGGACCGGAATCCTCTAGCAGGCGTATTTCCTGGGCTGTGAGCCGAGAACCCCCATTGGTCAGGGCCAAGATCGGTTTTAAAGAATAAGATTTGATAAAATCGTACGTAGAATTGACATTAGTTGTGGGGGCGGGGTGTGGGGGTGAAGAAGACGAGGAATAAGTCTCGTTTGGCTCTGACATGGGCTTTGAGGCAGAATGAATGCTAAGTGTTTTTTATTTGTAAGGTTAGGGGAATTAAAACAAGAAATATGTGGATATGTGTGACATAACTTGGAACATTGTAAGTGAAGTAAGTATTGTTAGTGTTATAACATCACGATCGTTTATTTTAATAATAACAAAACACGTGTCTTTTAACATTTGCATTTAAGTTCTAGTTTTTAGGTCAAATCGCAAATAGAGACAAGTGTTTAGACGGAGTTCTAGCTTGCATCCATGACGGATTGGAGGAGCTAGACAGAGGCGGAGGTGCTTCGCGATGAGCGAAAGCTTGAAGATGGAAGGGCAAGAAGAATATGATAGATTTCTGTTTATCTTTTTCTATGTATTTTTGTCTTTATATCCTTGCTCTTTTTGTTTCTTAGAATATCTGTTAAAGAGCCTCAAAAGATCCTTAAAGTAGTCCTAGGAATACCTGCACTACCCTAAGATACTTAGGTTTTCTATAGAGAACTTAGAAAACCAAAATAGGGATCAGACAACCTTTTCAGACGTCTAATCTGAATTTCAAACGTCTGATAAAAACTTTTAAGACATCTGACTGTTGACTCAGACGTCCGATTATTTAGGCTGGACTTAGTTAGTTTTATCTGATGAAATCAGACGTCCAGACCTTAGTCTAGACATCTTAGAAGACGTCTGATGCCTTTGCCAGACGTCCAATTAGTGGACTGTTGGCTTCCTTAGCAAACGTTGAGGAGATGACCGTTAGCCTCGTATCAGACATCCGTAGAGGACCCCAGACGTCTGATGCATGACCGTTTTGCCTCGACTGACCCAAAATCTTCCTTCAGAGATTTTATAGCTGTTAAACTCGTTGGGAATCCATTTCCAAAGAACAAATAGGTTTCCAAACGTCCAGACCCTGTGCCAGATGTCATGTGTGTCATCTGATAACCATACACTAGAACCCTGTTTAGGTCTTATTCAAGTCAGTAAGGAAATCTACCTAGAATCAGACATCTGACTTAGTTCCCAGACGTCTTAAACAGGTTTTCCAGATATCTAATGCCAGAACCAGACGTCTAATGACCCTATCAGAATCATGATTAATTCTGACTATGGCCTGATTCTCTTTTGATTTGCACCCAATGACTATGGAAGCCTTCCAAGGCCTTCCAAAACCTTCCTAGGGCCTCTATAAATAGAGGAGGACCCCTTGGCTTGTAAGAGACATCAAGACACACTAAGCAAACCACTTTCCACATCTTTTGTGTCCAAGAGAAGTAGTTGAAGTTCTAGCTCTCCAAGCATTTGTTTCATATCTAGAGAGCTTCATCCCTTTGAGCACCCACTCTCCCTCTGCGATTACGAGAGCGACAAAGCGCTGCCGCATGGTTCACGCACCTGCATCATCACTTCGACGCACTTCCACCAAAGGGAAGTTTCCTAACTACTATAGAAGCTAGGATTAAATATTTGAGGCTCTATAGGATTGTTGTACTTTATATTGTCTTTGGTTGGGTACTCGCTTTGCGAATTCTCATCTCCTTCGAGAGACAAATTCCTTCTTGTGAAGAGAACAGGTGTTGAGGTACACTACCCTCGGTCTAACTAGTGTGGTTGTAATTGAGGTTCGGTCACCTTCATTTAAGTGATTGGGTTTAGTGGATTTGATCGACTAGGTCGATCGGGAAATCCTAACTCGAGAGGGTTAGGTGGTGGTTTTCACCTGATTTGGGTTTCCACCTAAAATATTTGTACCTATTGTGTGATTGCTTAATTTTGTGAGATTGTCTATTTTTATTCCGCACTTTATATTATGTCACGCATATCTCACCCCCTCCAAGTAGATAAATTACAATTGGTATCAAAGCAGGTTCTTGCGAGATTGAGGTAACACCCGGCAAGAAGATCATGGAGGGGAGCAGTTCCGCAATCAGGATCTCCGAGGGGCAATCCACGACCCGTCCGCCGTTCTTCGACGAGAGCAACTACCCCTACTGGAAGCTGCAGATGAAAACTTGACTTCAAGCCAATGACTTCATGATTTGGGACAGATGCAAGACACCGTTTGACATCCCAGAGAAACCCACAGGGGGTTACTCGTAACAACAAATCCGTGAGCTCTCTCTCAACGCAAAGACAATAAACGCATTGCACTGCGCTCAACCCAGAGGAGTTCAACAGAATCTCGCAGTACGCCACCGCATATGAGATTTGGCACACACTCGAGGTAACTCACAAGGGTACCTCTAAGGTAAAAACTTCTAAACTCAATTTACTTTCACAAGAATTTGAGTCTTTTTTCATGAAATCAAATGAATCTTTGAGTGAGATGAACACTAGGTTCACTCTCATAGTAAAAAATCTTAAGGCATTAGGAAAGACTTTCATCAAGGGAGAGATTCAAGGGAAGCTTCTCCGTTCCCTCAGACCAGAGTGGGAACAGAAGGTCATCGCCATCGAGGAGGCAAACGGGGTGGAGGAGCTCAACATGGAGGATCTCCTAAGCAACCTAATGGCCTATGAGACAAAGCTAAAGCAAAAGAAGAAGGATACACCGGAACCAAAACCAAAGAAGACCCTCACATTTAGAACCGCATAAGATAGCGAGGTAAGTTCCAACGACAAAAACTTTAAAATTTTACTTAAGAAATTTTCCAAGTTTTGTAGGGAGTCAAAGAATGAAAAGGAGAAGAAAGAAAGCCCGAGACTTTGCTATCACTACAATGAGAAAGGGCATCTACGACCAAAGTGCCCTCTTCTCAAGAAGGAGAAGAACAAGGAAAAGGACAAGAAGTCTAAGAAGAGGGCGTTCCAAGCAACCTGGGATGACACGAGCTCAGAGGAAGAAGAAGAGTAGAACCCCGAGGACGAAATCGCCTGCATGGGCTTCATGGCCATAGGAAGTGATATCAACAGTGACAACAACGATAATGAGGTAAATCCCGATTTACAAGATGCTTTCAATGAACTATTTGAACTTAGTAAATCACTTAAGGTAGAAAATAAAAATATTAAAAAGAATCTTAATTTTCTAAAAAATGAAAATGAAAGGTTAGAAAAATAACTTAAGGATGTAGAAGCTAGCCCTAAAAATGATGACTCATTATTAGAAAATCATAATCTTATCGATAAAAAGAATAAGTTAATTGAGGAAAACACTAATTTAAAAATAGAAATTTCTAGCTTAAGAACCAAGATGCATGCTATTAAAGGTGAACTTACATGTCTTAGGGAGAAATCAAATAATTTGATAAATAAGGTAGATAACTTATATAGCCCTAAGGTTGAGAAAGGATCTTCATCAAGGAGACCTGCTAACAGATCCGGATCCAAATTAACTTGGATACCAAGGAGAGATCTAGAATCTTGTTTTGTAGGTTTCAAGGGTGACTATAACACAAGAGATTGAACCTACAAGCTCAAGAACGATCAACTTGAGTTGGGAGGACCAAAGAGTAGACCAAGGAGAAGGACAAGAAGACCGACGAGACGGCAAACAAATGATGGACCCGCCGCACGTCGACCGCCAGACAGGAGACCGGCGTCGATGCCCGAGCCTCCAAACTACAGATGGGAGCCCCATCTGATATGGCATCCACCGCCTCCATTTGGGTCATTCTATTGGCCATGGTAGGTGAGGTAACCCTTAACCCCTATCTTTTTATCATTAGCATATAGATAGGGGGAGTTAAAATTATAAGCTATGTGTCAATCATTAAGGGGGAGATCTTGTTAGCTATATTTCCTTTAGAAAGGGAGAGAAAAATAATAGCTATCTTGTTGTTACAAAGATAAGGAGGGCATTACTCTTATTAAAAGAAATTCAACCCAATTATAGAAGAGCATGTTTTAAGGGGGAGATATAGGATATTTAAAATTGATAAAAACCTTTTTGATAACATCAAAAAGGGGGACGATTTTATGCATGATTATTTTTTGTTTTGTCATCATCAAAAAGGGGGAGATTGTTGGTACTAGAACACCATGATCGTTTATTTTGATGATAACAAAACATGTGTCTTTTAACATTTGCATTTGAGTTCTAGTTTTCAGGTCAAATTACAAATAGAGACAAGTGTTTAGATGGAGTTCTAGCTTGCATCCATGGCGGATTGGAGGAGCTGAATAGAGGCGGAGGTGCTTCGCGAGGAGCGAAAGCTTGAAGATGGAAGGACAAGAAGAATATGATAGATTTCTGTTTATCTTTTTCTATATACTTTTATCTTTATATCCTTGCTCTTTTTGTTTCTTAGAATATCTGTCAAAAAGCCTCAAAAGATCCTTAAAGTAGTCCTAGGAACACCTGCACTACCCTAGGATACTTAGGTTTTCTATAGAGAACTTAGAAAACCAAAATAGGGATCAGACAGCCTTTTCAGACGTCTAATCTGAATTTCAAATGTCTGATAAAAACTTTTAAGACGTCTGACTATTGACTCAAACGTCCGATTATTTAGGCTGGACTTAGTTCTATCTGATGAAATCAAATGTCCAAACCTTAGTCCAGACGTCTTTGGGGACGTCTAATGCCTTTGCCAGACGTCCAATTAGTGGACCGTTGGCTTCCTTAGCAAACGTTGAGGAAATGACCGTTAGCCTCGTATCAGACATCCGTAGAGGACCTCAGACGACTGATACATGACCGTTTTGCCTCGACTAACCCAAAATCTTCCTTCAGAGATTTTATAGCCGTTAGACTCGTTGGGAATCCATTTCCAGAGAACAAATAGGTTTCCAGACGTCCTATGTGTCGTTTGATAGCCATACTCTAGAACCCTGTTTAGGTCTGATTTAAGTCAGTAAGGAAACCAGCATAGAATCAAACGTCTGACTTAGTTCCTGGGCGTCTTAAACAGGTTTTCCAGACGTTTGATGCCAGGACCAGACATCTGATGACCCTGTCAGAATCATGATTAATTTTGACTACGGCCTGATTTGCCTTGGATTTGCACCCAACGACTATGGAAGCCTTCCAAGGCCTTCCAGAGCCTTCTTAGGTCCTCTATAAATAGAGGAGGACCCCTTGGCTTGAAAGACACACCAAGCAACACACTTTCACATCATTTTGTGTCTTTTGATCTTAAGAAGAAAGCTCTAGCTTTCCGAGCCTAGTTCTACATCTAGAGAGCTTGATTCCTATGCACCCGCTCTCCCGCTGACGTTACGAGAGCGTTGCTGTGCCAAAGCGTGGTTCACGCATACGCGTCACTAATTTGACACACTTCCAAGCAAAGGGAAGCATCCTAACACCTATAGAAGCTTCGTTTAAGAATTTCTTTGTTGGCTCTATAGGACTATTCGTGTATTTGTTACTTTGTTAGTTGGTTGGGTATTTGCGTTGCGAATTCCCGTCTCTTTCGTGAGATAAAATCATTCTCGTGAAGAGAAGGGGTTTGAGACATACTACCCTCGTTCAAAGTAGTGTTGTTGTAAGAGGTTGAATCACCCTCGTTTAAGTGATTCAGTTAGTGGATTTGATCGACTAGGTCGATCGAAAAATCCTAACTCGAGAGGGTTAAGTGGTGGTTTTCACCTGGTTTGAGTTTTCACCTAAAAATTCTTGTGCCTATTGTGTGATTGCTTAATTTTGTGAGATTGTCCATTTTTTTATTCCGCACTTTATTACGTCACTCATATCTCACCCCTTCTAAGTAGGGAATTACAAGTATTATTAAGGATATGGCGAATTAATATTAGATTTTAAAGAAATGATTGAATTTAGAAACTTAACATTGGCATCCCACCAATGATGATCGACAACCATGATAACTTCCAATTTAAAGAGTTGAAGTTAAATAAATTCACGTGAGGTTAAGTGGTTGTTTGAGATTTCTTTATTTAGTTCACATAATAGCATGTGAGCATTTGCAATCCATGGATTAACCTATTTATCTTACTATACCAAGCATCCTGGGGTTAATTCAATTGAATGAAAGATGGAAATTAACTATTTACGAACTACATACAAATCATCATGTGATCAACCTAGGTGACATTTTTTTTCAAGGGCACCTGGAACAAGTAATTTCATTGATAAAGTTAGAGTTCATAATTACACATCACTAAAAATACATAGAGCAACTTCTTAACAAAAAAAATAATGATCTGAAAGATCGATTTCATATGTACATTCTATGCATGCCATAAATTATAGACATTGCATTGTGACAAAATGAAGTGTGGCTTAATACATTTGTGGACATCAATGATAGTATGACACTTGTGACAACATCTGGCTTCTATTTGTGTTAGCCACTAATTAACTAAATTTTGATGTTAACAAAATAAGTTATTTGGATTCTATTTGGCTTCTTTTTTTATTTTTGCCGATCCGAGTCACCTTTGGATCAACATAATTAGCAGAGCGCTACATTAGGGATGTGGTGCGTCTTCACAAAGTTCCCCGCAAGATCATATCCAACAGAGATACCCATTTCACTTCCCAGTTTTGGATAGAGTTTTAGTAGAACTTGAGGACTCACTTGAGATTCAACACTACCTACCGTCCCCAGACCGATGGACAGTCGAAGCACACCATCCAGACACTTGAGGACCTTCTACGCGCTTGTGTACTAGACTGGAGAGGCTCCTGGGAGGAGCATTTTCCTGTAGCAAAGTTTGCATATAGCAACAGCTATCATTCAAGTATTGGCATGGCACCTTATGAGGCATTATATGGGTGGAAGTGTATAATTCCCCTTAGTTGGGTCGAGGTTGGGACCAAGTGGGAGGCTGGTCCTAGGTTGATCCGCCAGAGTTAGGAAGTAATAGAGTAGATTCATAGGCGACTCCGTACCATCAGGAGAAAGCAGAAAAGTTATGTTGATAGAAAGCATTGGGAGGTACATTTTGAGATTGGAGATCAGTCTTCCTCCGTGTTTCGCCAATAAAGGGCTTACAGCATTTTGGGGTAAAGGGAAAGCTCATGCTGATATTCATGGGACCTTTTAAGGTCTTAGAGCAGGTTGTTCCCGTTGCTTACCGACTTGCCCTTCCACCCTAGTTGTCATGTGTACATGGCGTGTTCCATGTGTCAAATCTGAGAAGGTACATCGTCGATCCCAACCACATTTTGAGCCATGGGAACATCGAGGTGAGAGATGACCTGACTTATCCAGAGAGGTCGGTACGAATATTAGATAGAGCCGTCAACAACAGAAGACGGAAGGTGGTGCCACTAGTAAAGGTCTTGTGGAGGAGCCAGCGGCACGAGGAGGCGACAGTGTGGGATCAGTACCTAGAACTCTTTGAGGGTACATACTTCTTAGCCAACTTTGATCCTCTTTAAATTTGTTATGCGCACTTTTTGCTTCTCTTGCATCCTAGTTCTAGCTTAAGTTTCAGGGGCGAAACTTTCTTTAAGTTTGTTTTGTTAAAATGACCCTCTCCAAGGGCTATGTGGGCGATTTCCTAAACTATAGGGGCCTTGACGTAAATTTCACGCACCAAGAAACCCATGTAGGGACCCCACCGAATTATTTAGCTTATAGAGGGGCCTAACGTAATTTTTACACCTTTACTTCTCACCTTTTTGACCCCACGTAAACAACTCTAAGAACCTAGGATGTTTTCGTAAATTTTCTCAACCCCAAAAGCCTTAAAACCCTACCCGTTACCCCCATAAAAACCCCTCTCCTCAAATCTCGCACCCTCCATTCCCCCACCTCAGCGGTGCACCATCTCCACCTCCAGCGAGAGAGAGATGAGCAAGAGAGGGAGTGAGTGAGAGGTCGAAAGGAGAAGGCAAGAGGGGGAAGCAGTTGCGAGCACAGTTCGCAAGCTACTGTGACATGGGAGCGGTGCGCAAGGCGTGTAGACGAGGGTTTCCACGAGAGGTGCATGCGTGGAGTGGGCGAATCTACGACCATCAGACATCAGCAATGCCTTGCGGACAGCCGAAACGAACTTCGGACGTCCGAGACGCACGAGACACAAGGCGTGGCCTGCCCGAGGTGTCTGCAACGTGTACGAGCTCGAAGTGCGAGCTTGCGTAGGGAAGCTGTTACGACCCGGTTCCCGAATCCCTACAGGACCAGAGATCGACTCAACTTGACTAATCCCAAGACCTAGTCGTCCAACAAGAAAGTAACCAAAAAGCAGGAAAGTAAACCACATTCACTATGCTAAGCAACTAATAGTAAAAAGGTACAGCAGTAAAGAAGTAAAAGCTGCTACAGTACATATCACAACCATAACAGTAGAATAGTAACAAGGTACAAGAACATAAAAGTATCGAAACGTAAAGGTACATAACATAAAGTACAAGAGTCTGAACTCACTACAACAAAAACGTACAACAGAGTACTACAGCTACTGGACTCTACTGGGCCCAGCACCCTCTGCAGCCGGAGACTCGGGCTGCTCAACACTTGGACTTGAAAAGGGTTATGAGTACACAAAGTCAGCGAACGCTGAGTAGAATAGGAACCAACTAACTAAAGCAGTAAAGCTAACAGGTAAACTAGCTATTCCAATTCTTTAATTTACGAGTTATTCCTTTTCACCCATTGGTTTATATATTTTCCAAATCTCTTTCTTGATCTCGAATGTTCCTCATAGGAACGATCTTGATTGCAGTCATTTCCGAAGAGTAGAAGGCACACGTGGTACTCTCCTGGTCGGGAGTCCCCCATGGTGATCCTACACCCAATCAACCACCCCAAGGTCACGGACAGACGTAACGGTGACTACAGCACTCGCGATAAGCGCACAGGTAGCTACCCCGCACTTGCACGTGGTCAGTCGTTTCTGCTAACGGGTGCGCCTAAAGTACAGCACGGAACAGTATAGGACCTAGCCCTCTCAGTAACAGGGGTCTAGCCCCTAAGAACCAAATAAGGGTCTCACCCTTCCATAGTTCGCGCACCCTCGCCTGACTACCCTAGTTTGCCCTGTAGGCCTAACAAATCGGTGTAGGGTGGCTAGCTGAACCTCGGGCCCCGTGGAGTGGCTAGCTCTCCTCCTACACTAGTAGCTCTCCCTGGTACAGTGTACACGAGGGCCAATAAGTCGGTGCAGAGTGACCAATCCTAACCCCGGGTCCCAACCCAAGGGCGGCTAGCTCCGCTCTACACTAAACAAGGGACAGTCGCTCTCCTTAGTACTACGTACTTAAGGGCCAGCACACTTCCTCACTCACATTTCCATATCCATTCCATTTATTCCCCGGAGCTATACTCATTCCCCGTAGGGTTCATGCTTATAATTCTCACACCATTCCATACCAGGTTTCATCATCCATATTTCCATTCTCAGGTTATACACATGCAGCTCGTGTTTCTATCATTCATGTTTCCATTCTCAAGTTATACATATGCAGCTCATATTTCTATCATTTAACGTACACAACAGGAAATGTCACATGTAACTATTTAACTAGCATAAGTAATTCGTATTTCACAGGCAGTTTTTGTTCATTAACAGGCAGTTGTTATCATTTCTATCTACTCATTCAAGACTGCAATTCAATCACGCATACAGACATTTCAAGTATTTCTCGTCCTAGGATTCATGCCATATCCTAAGTTCTAATCATCCATTCCACACATGCATTCAGGTTCATAATTAAATTAGGGGAAGCCACTCTATCAGACAACCCAGGAGTATTGGGGCTCGAACGACAGGCTCACGTGCCTCAGCAAGCCCCGAACCCGCAACGGAACGAAGTCCTATAACAAGGAGCAATCACAAGAGAACATTCAGAATAGTATAGGAAGCCTTCTAATAAGTAGAGGAACTCACAAGGAAAACATTGGTATCTTATTTGTGTAAAACAGACCTCAAACAGACCCTAAACGGGTCAAAAATAGGGCTACTGACTCATATCAGACGTCTTAAAAGTGTCCAGAAACGCACCTCAAGCTCTGTGTCGACCCCAGACGTCCAGGAACTCTTCTAGACCGTCTGGACTCAGCTCCAGGTGTTCGACCTTCTCTCCGGACATCTAGAAGTGCTTCGAGCCGTTTGAAATGCATGGGAGGGCGTACCCCGCGCCTTCCCCAAGCAAATCCTGTACGCAACAGCGAAATCCTCTCAAAATGGCCATGCAAAGTGTAGCTACGGAGCGACATGCATGGCCGTATCCGCAAAGGGAACGTACCATCTCCGTAGCTACACTCTGGAGCCGTAGCTACGGAGCCGCGCCTCGCCTGTAGCTCCAGTTACAGCAGCGTCAGGGACGACTCCCTGACGCACTCCTCCTCCCGCACGCGCCGCTTCGGCCGTGCGCCCTCTGGTGAGCTCCCACACTAGCTGGCGAGCTCGAGTTCCTCCTCCTCTCTTCACGTCGCTCCTCCTCGTTGCCGCTTTCGCACTCTCTCACTCGCGCTAGCTCCTCTCGCAAGGGTGGAGAGGGAGAAGAGAAGGGGCTGGTGGCTATGGAGTGGGGAGAACGAGAGAGGAGGAAGGGGGTTTATAAAAATGGTGGGTTAGGGTTTGCTGGAGGGGGGAAAAGAGAGAGAAGAAGGGAAGAAAAAGAGAGGGTAACGCGAGCTCGTACCTAAAAATTTTTATTTCCAGACGTCTGGGAAGGTGTCCAGACGTTTGACCGACAGTCCAGATGTCTTAAAAGGCTCAGGACAGAACGGGTCTTTACAGAAGCAGCGCTCGCGCAGGGGAGGCTGCAAGGGGGAAGCACGCATGCACAACACCCAAGGCATTTTTGGACATCTGAGGGTGGTGCCAGATGTCCGGGTAGAGTCATAAACGGCTGGGACTGGCAGTAGACGAAGGAGGAGGAGCAGCGACATTAAGTGGGGTTCTGCATGAGTTTAAGACGTCTGGGACTCACTCTAGACATCTGATAGCGGCAAGTGGTGTGTGCCTATTGCAGACGGGCAATCGGTCCAGCCAGACCAACCCGCCTGGCTTAGTTCAAGCAAACCAGGAAGGGTTTTTGGGCCGGTTCAAGGCCCAAACGAGGTCAAAATTGCGCAATCAAGGTATCATTGAAAAGCTCTTGGAATTTCCTATCTCTTGAAATCTTTTCTACACTGTTTTGAACTATTGTTTCATACTGAAATGTTGGTCAATGTGTTTGATGCCCGTTTAACCATTAAATTGGTGTAGGCCCCAAGCCCGTGGTTCGTGCAGGACCTGTAGAGGCATCAGGATCCGCCGCTCGTGCCCCTATATCTCCTGTAGTCCTAGGTAGAGTGGTCTTCTACTCTTCCTCTTTGGTTTGGCTAAGTGAATGCTCAAAGTTGAAGAATTCCATTTTGAAACCTAGGTTATGTAATACAAGTTTGAAGTCAATTATGCCCAGTCTATTTACGAGATTGATGAATGCCACCCTATCCTTATGGGTTTGGTATTAAGTGATTTTGTTATCCATGCCTTAGCCAATATGGTGGTGGTCACAATTAAGTTAACAATTTAATCTAGGGGTGTTTGCTAAATGTGTTTGATATCATAGAGCTTGATCGATATAGAATAAACCCTAAGTATGTGAATGATGCATGTTTATCTTCAATACATAGAGCTTATTGATATAACATAAACGTGAATGATGCTTATCTCTCTTTAATGGATGGAACTACCATTGAATGAGCTTAGTAGCAATAATAGTTAAGACGTACTTGAACACTAAGGTGTACTAGAAGAATAATTTATTTGCTATGGTACAAAACTTGGATAATGATGGAATAACTCACCTACCGTGAGGCACGACTATTGTTAAAACTCTACTTTAGGGGCGAGATGGCCCTTGTGTATGTACCTACCGAGGAGAGCTATTCACCCCTTGTGGAGGGAGTGGGTTAGCCTTTTCTTGGGTTGGGACCTAGGGTAGGAATCCCTATACGAACTCCTGTTAAGCCCATGGGGTCAACCGGGATAGTTGGGTGAGAGTACACAGACTGGTGAGGGGTGCAACCCCTATTCTGTTTTGTGCTGTACGACTGAAAGCATACCCATTAGCGGAAAGAACTGACCTCGTGGCAATGCAGGATAGCTTCCCATGCGTTTATCGCACGTGCCGTAGTCACCGCTACGTTACGACCATAACTCTGGGTTGGTAGACCGGGTGCAGGACAAACACGGGGTGTTCTCTCGGCCAGGAGAGTACCATGTGCACGTCTTGCATCACAGGAAAAACTGCAGCAAGATCGTTCCATTAAGGAACATGTAAACCAAGAGATAACGAGACCCTATGTTAGAATATTCGAAACACTAAACATCTAGTACTTAGAAATGGGAAAAAATATGAAATTGTGTGAAATGTTTACAATTACCTGCAATGTTTACTGCTTTTGAATTAAATTGCATTAGTTAATTTTGCACTTGCCACTCTACTCAATTTTTGCTAACGACTACCACTAATGCTAGAGCACCACGATCATTTGTTTTAATGATAACAAAACACGTGTTATTTAACATTTGCAATTTGAGTCCTAGATTTCAGGTCAATTGCAAGTGTGGACGTGTTTTGACGGAGTTCAAGCTCGCATCCAGGACGGATTGGAGGAGCTTGACGGAAAACAGAGGAGGTTCGCGTGGAGCGAAAGATTGAAGTTGGAAGGAAATGAAGAATATGATAGATTTCCTTCTTTTGTACTTGTTGTATTTTTTGTTTCTTTTGTTGCTCTTTATTTCCTTAGATATTTTATGTTAAAGAGCCTCAAAGAACCCTAACAGTAGTCCTAGGAACACCGGCACAACCCTAGGATACTTAGGTTTTCTGTAGAATACTTAGAAAACCAATATAGGGTTCAAACAGTACTTCCAGACGTCTAATTCCCAAATAAGACGTCTGATAAAGTATTTTAAGACGTCTGACTGTTGTTTCAGACGTCTGATAACTGTTAGGCTGGATATAGTTAGTTCTGTCTGATGAAATCAGACGTCCAGACCTTATACCAGACGTCTTAGAAGACGTCTGATGGATTTGCCAGACGTCGAATTAGTGGACCGTTGGCTGGCTTAGCAAACAGTCAAGAATATGACCGTTAGAGCCTTATCAGACGTCCTTAGGCCTTTCCAGACGTCTGATAAATGACCGTTTTGCCTCGGCTGACCCAAAATCTCTTCTCAGAGATTTTCTAGCCGTTGCAACGTTTGGAAATCAATTCCCACAGTAAAAGTAGGTTTCCAGACGTCCAGACTTAGCGCCAGACGTCTTGTATGTCGTCTGATGGACTTGCACAAAAACCCTGTTTAGATCTGATTCAAGTCAGGGAGAAACCCGCATAGAATCAGACGTCTGACCTTGAAATCAGACGTCTTAAAGTGAACTTACAGACGTCTGATGATAGAATTAGACGTCTGATAAGCCTGTCAGAACAATGATTGTTCCTGATTTCGGCCTGATTCACTTGGACTTTGTTCCCAACGGCTATAGAACCCTTCCTAAGCCTTCCAAAGCCTTCCTAAGGCCTCTATAAATAGAGGGGAACCCTTGCAACACAAATACACACTTAGAAAAACACAAGACACACTTAAGCAACATACTTCCACTCTCTTGTGTCCAAGAAGCTCTTGCTCTCTAAGCTCAAGTTCTACATCTTGAGAGCATCAAACCTTCGCGCACCCGCTCTCCCGCCGTTGTCTACGAGAGCGACATTGCGCCGTTGCGTGGCTCACGCACCGCGTCATCGTCGACGCATTCCTAGCAAAGGGGAGTTTCCTAAATCCTATAGAAGCTTAGGTTTATTACTTTGTTGGCTCTATAGGTTTGTTGTTTATTTTACCTTTGTCTTTTGGTTGGGTATTCGCTTTGCGAATTCCCGTCTCCTTCGTGGGACAAAATCCTTCTCGTGGAGAGAAGGGGTTGAGGAACGCTACCCTCGTACTTGTAGCGTGGTTGTACTTAGGTTGAATCACCCTCGTTTTAAAGTGATTCGGTTAGTGGATTTGATCAACTAGGTTGATCGGAAAATCCTAACTCGAGAGGGTTAGGTGGTGGTTTTCACCCGGTTTGGGTTTCCACCTAAAAATTCTTTGTGTACTTTGTGTGTTTGTTTATTCTGTGATATTATTTATTTCCGCATTTTATTACGTCACCCCTCCTAGTAGGGCCAAACCTACAGTACTTTGAAATGGGAAAAAATATGAAATTGTGTGAAATGTTTACAATTACCTGCAATGTTTACTGCTTTTGAATTAAATTGCATTAGTTAATTTTGCACTTGCAACTCTACTCAATTTTTGCTAACGACTACCACTGATGTTTAGGTCAGGGAGGTGAGCAGCCAGTACCATCGGCTGCTAAGGGTGCTGGGCCTAGTCGAGCCCAGCCTTAATCCGTTTTCCGTTTCTGCTATAGTTGGACTTTTCCTATTGCTGTCGTGAGTACTCTTGATTAAAACCATTAGTTCCATTTCCGTTCTTCAATTATGGTTGTGATGACTATGTTAAGGATATTTCCTTTTCTTGCGACACTATTTACGATTTTACTTATAGCTTCATGTCTTTTGATTAAATGTTTTAGCTATGTTACATGTGTGGAATGATTTTCTTTTATGATGTTATTTCTCGATAGACGACTGGATCTTGGGTTAATCGAGGCACTCTAATCCTGGATTCCACGTGGAGCTAGATTCGGGTCATAATAATTGGGAAAGCCTATATTCCATTCAAAGTATCGTCATTTATATAATAAATTAAATAGATTGGAATTGAAAATGAAAATGAAGAATACCTGCCACCTTATATGATGAACTAAACGATGAAATTACTAAGATTTTTTTAAATATTTTGAAAAGAAAGAAAGAATAGAAATATTTACCTGTTTAGAAATATGTATGGAAACATTGAATGAGATGGGGATTAATGTATAAGGATTATTTGATAATGTATAACTTGAGAAGTTACTTATAAGTTGATACTTGTACTTGGTATCACTGGTAAGGTCAACTATACCTGTTAAGGGTAGAGACTAGCTTAGAGAGTGAGCTAGCCTACTGCAACTCGTTTTGTTAGGTTGTTTTGGCCAACCGAGTAGTGAAGTGCTTAGGTACGCGTTACTGTTACAAGAGGTTGGAAATGTTATTTCCATACCTTATAGTGGTAATGAATGTCCATGTGTCAATGTGGGGTAGTTCTGCGCATGTCTATTGCAAGAACCATAGTCACCACTTCACCTTGTTAGTTAAGACCCCAAGGTGGTTAACTAGGTAGTAGGGTGGGTATGGATCGTTCCTTTGTCTAAAGGGGTGTATTGTATGTAATCTATAATCTAGAATATCTCAGCGAGATTTCATTGAGCTTTACGAGAAGTTGATTTTGGGCATAATTGATTGAAATATATGAAGGCAAATCAATGGGTTAAATTACAGGAAAACTTAAATTGACACAGTAACCGCTTTCTGTTGTTTTTTGCATTTGCTTAGCTTTACTCATTCTTTTTTGTTTGGTTACTCTACTCAATGTTTACTGATGTGTTTCTGTGGACTCTATACTTAGGTCCTAGGGAGATACATTCAAACTCTGCGACTGTAGGAGCTGATGGTGCTGGTCCGAGTGTAGCACTGTAGTCTGGTAGTTGTATCATAGTTTCTAGTTTTTATGTTCTTTCTTTCAATCTACGGTACACTATTTTAATTTCTTCTTATACTTTTTTATGTTTTTCTCCATGATGTGACAACATATTTGATGGCTGTGATTATTTAAATGATATTTGATTGCGCAGCAATTTACGCCAACAAATTGTCAATCTTATGCTATATTATAGCTTTACATATCTACGATTAGATAACTATACTTGTATTTTGTAAATACATGCATTCATACATATTGAGAGAGGAGAGCGGGATAGAGCCCTCACTACCACCTAAAATCACCCACCTATTCACCTACAATAAATAAACAAAACCTTAAGTGCCTACCCACAAAACACCCAAATATCCCAAAAAGAGAATATCCTAACGGCTTCTTTGCGCCACACCCTCTCCCACTGCCTGTATAAGATTACCCATCCTTCCCCTCCAAAGGGTCGACTCCCACACTATCCACCTCCACCTTCACCCATTCACTCACTGCAGCACACCTCCACAGCTGGCACTGCCTCTCCTCTCTCCCTTTCTTCCTCTCCCATTCCCAGCACCCTCTCACCAGTTGAGAGGGCACCTTGTGGCATTGGGGAAACCTCTTGTGGTTGCCAACCATCGCAGAGAGGTCCACCACCGTCTAGCTCTATTGTGAACAGGTAGACGTGGTGGTTCCTAACTTTATTTTGCTATTTTTACTGTTGCTTTTCTTCGCCATTAGAGTAGATTAGAGAGTTATTTTTATTATTCCATTTGCATTGTTCATACCCTGTCATGTTTCATTTTCGTGGCTCATCACCAGATAGTTTCTCACTTATCCGGTGATAGGGCTCCACTTAGCTCACGCTCCTCATAGCCTCAGTCGGTCACCGCAGCACACCCCACGCATTCCTCTCTCTTTGTTTGACCGGTTAAGTGAGGAACTTAGCCAGTCAAATATTTCAAGGATCAGTCGCCCCTTTACCGCACGCTTCCCCTTCACCGCTTGGCGCGACACTCCACTGGCTAACCTTCTCAGTTGCAGTTGGCCGGTGGCACACCCCTCTTCCTGCGCCCATTCCTCACTCCTCATTGCCTGCATGCTCACTCTCTACACATTGCGCGCCATACTCCTCATTGCTGTGCTCACACACACTACTCACCCCACGACACACATGTACTCATTAATGCACACGCACTAATCTCACTCACACAGACACACACATACTCGCACATACACATACACATATATCCATTCACCCATCACACACACATTCCCATTTCCCACGCATTTTATCGCATGTGTACATGCACGAGTGGCACACGCATATGCGATAACCCACGAACATTCAGCACTTCACAAACACACGCACACATGTCTGATCCACACCTTTACGCGACACATAGCTAGGCTTAATTGCGTCTCTCTAAACATCTATTAACCTAGTACGGTGCTACATTCCATTTAAATCACTGATTCACTTCCCCACTACTATATTATATAGTTATACATATATACATACACACAAATATATATATGATCGCTCTTTCGTCGTGTTTTAAAGATATGTTCGTTGCAGTATGAAAAGCGATTATCAATTTATTTCAATTTGTTACTCGAAATTTAAAATATTCCGAGGTCGAACTCATAGAGCAATCTTGATTCTAGAAGCATAAAAATCACAATCCACCATAATGTACTGTTTTACCAAATAAAAAAAAAAAGAATTGTAGAGAATAAGAGTGGAATTAATCTCTCTCTTTCTTCTTTTCTCTCCTTCTTTGCTCTCTCTGTCTTCAGACGTCTGATTCTAGGAATCAGACGCCTTAAGTGGCGTTTGCTACCGTGCACGCCCACTCTTCTTCTTCTTCCTTTCTTTTCTCTTGGATGCTGCTGCCGCTTCTTCTCCTTGGCCTCTTCTTCTTTTCTTCCTTTCCTCTTGGCTTTCCTCTGTGCGGCAGGCTCCCTCCTTCTCTTTTCTTCTCTTTTTCTTTGGCTCTTTCTTCTTCTTCAGCTCCTTCTTCTGTTGCAGCTCCTCCTTGGCTTCTTCTTTTCTTCTTGAGCTGCTGCATCTCCTCCTCCTTCTTCTTTCTTCTTCTCTGCTGCGGGTGCTTTGCGGCTAAGTCCTCGCCGCTCTTCTTCCTTTGCTTCCCCTCCTGTTCCCTACACAGGCGTCCGGTTAAGCAAAACCTAATCCCTACTCTCCTCGCGTCTCTCTCTCTCTCAAATTCACTCCAAGGTTCGGTCCTCCAAAGCCTAAATCGGGTATGCGGGTCGGGTGACGTGCCCAGGACCCGACACACCGGTGTGGGTGGTGCGCGAGGTGTAAACAGGAAGGGTATTCGAGTCACGAGCCAGGTCTGCGTGGGCAGTGTTGCGGACGAGACCGGGTGAGTGAGGGAGAGGGACCTCACCCCTATGTGACTTGAGGCGATAAGCCTAAGTCACTTTTTCCTTTTATGCAGGTGTGGGCGCACCTTCACTTCCGAGGTGGGACTAAAGTCCCACCTGCTTCTTTGTGCACCTACAGGAGGAAGGCGCGAGCAATTGTGGCTGCAACTGAGGCCTTCGCCTCCAATTGAGAGCCTGAGTGTGTGCGCAAGAGTATTCCGCACACCTGAGACTGCTGCACCTGGGCTGGGCGGACCTGGAGCTTCAGCACGCTTGCTTCAAGCAAGCTTCCACTCCTGCGCTAATGGCGGAAGACGCTCTGAACCTGAAAACACAAACATGGCCTCGCGGCCCTGTCAAATGCCTTGGGGAGCTTCGCCAAGGTGTGGCGAATGTGCAGAGGTGGTCGACGAGGTGTGGGAATGTCTGTGGGCGTGTGCCTAGGGCACACTATAGAGGTGTAGGTGGGTGTGTTCGGGGACACTGTGTAGAGAGTGTGGTAGTCGATGGAAAAGGGGAAAATGATCAGGGAGTGATGATGGAGCTTCTGAGGGGTTTGGCGAGGTGGATGGAGGCGTGGAGTGGCGGGGTCACCTCGCCGGTGGTCTGCCGGAGGTGTGGATGATGGTGGTGGTTGGCGACTGTCGAGGGGTTGAAAATAACAATTAATAAGGGGGAAATAAAGAGGGGAGAAAGAGGAAGAGTTTTTACCTAGCTAAGCGGACGAAAGGGAGGAGATGGCGATCGGCGTGTCTTTGCCGTCGCCGGAGACGAAGGTGCCAGAAGAGGGGGCGGCGACGAAGAGAAGGGGTCGGAGAGTGCCAGCTGGTGCAGCCTGGCGCGGAGGAGAATGGCGGAGCTGGCTCTACCACTGGTATGGTGGCAGAGCGACGAGAAGAGGGAGGAAGAGTCGCCAAAAGCGTTGGGCTGTTGGCCGGAGCGAGAAGGGGACGAATTCGGGGAAGTTCTCTAGCCAAATCGAGCTTGAACCAACCAGTGGCCCCTGCTGCTCCTTAAATAGATGTTGGCGAGGAGGAGATCTCGAGGAGGGAGCGTGGGCAAGCCGCCGGAGAATGGCCGGAAAAGAGACCCAAGCCTTTCACGCGTTCACACGAAAGGTATGGGCATCGACATGGCATGGGAGGGGGTCCATGTATGAGAAGACAACGCAGGGGACCCTCCTCTCGTTTCTGGGGCTAGTCCCCATACCTTGCGCGGCGCCATCCTCCATGCAAAGTCGCCGGAGGCATGGGTAGCTGCTGCGGGTGGTAGAGGGACCGGCTTGCAAAGAACGAAGGGAAAGTTGAGGGGCTAAGTGCAAGGGTTGAAAAAGTTAAGGGTCAAAAAGTAATTCTTGAGGACCAATTTGTAAAGTAGGTCAAAATGGCCTTCCCTTAGGTCCAAATTTTGGTACAAACCTAATTTGGACCTAAAAAATCCAATGGTGAAGTTTGATTTTAGGTTTGACCACGTTTGACCGATCAATTTGCACAAAAACCTAAATTAGGTCAAAAATTGGGTATAGTTCTCAATCTAGATCAAGATAGGTTCCAATGGCCAAATTGAAGGTTTTAAACCCCAGGGGATGTTTTTTCATGAATTTTAGAGGGTTTAATTGATTTTTATCTTGCCTGAAACTTCGTGAATTAAAGCGGGTTTGTTTTAGGGTTACAGAATGTCATTTAATTCCTAGAAGTTGGTATAACCCTTTTCAGATCAAATCATCCCACTTTCTTTCTTATTAAGCCTATTTGACCTGTGTTTAGACCCTTAGACATCCCGTTTGTGTACTGCATTGGTAAAATTACAGTTTTACCTCTTGTGAGTTGCTTTATATTTAAATTTATAGTTCTTTGATTTAGGCCTTCCCTTAGGTTTTGTAGGAGCTTTTGTATACTTATTTAGGTCAAAATGTGCTAGTTAGGGCTCATGATGAGGCTCTCATCAATATATATATATATATCTTATACATACAAATCTACATATATAAATAAGCTAAGTAGTTTTATTTATTTCAATTCCCACATTTTTTCCTTCATTCTTGTGTTCTTTTTTATTTTTTAATCAAGAAAATACCAAAGAAATTATTAAAGAGAAAAGATAATCTTGACTTTGCAAGTACCTGATCTTGTGCATAGCAAGATTGTGTTGGACTGAACTTGGCATGTCGCCAATGACATATTTTGAGAGTGTACCTTAAGGATAAGATTATCACAAAAAAATCTAAACCAAGAAAAATATAAAAACAAAATAAATGAATGGAAATCATGCATCTTTAGGATTCACGTAGAAATTGATTATCTAAATCCGCCTCCCTTAGTTCCACCGTTGGGCTAAAATTTACAAACTTAAAATCTAATTTAATCCAGGTTAAATATATTTGAAAAGCCTGTGTAGGATCATTTGTGGGTAACTATTTCCACTATACTCATTTTTATGTTAATATCATCTAATTAAATAACCCTACTCGCATTCCAACAATATTGTTTCTAGTTCAGCTTTTCTTATTGTTTCATAGATATAGTTGTGCTGTGATGCATTGCATATGAGTTTATTATTTTATGTTATGTGTTGGATGACCAAATCTGGGGAAATTGATAAATTGACTCAAGTTTCTACTGGGGTGGGGTGCTTAGGTCATAACACATGGTAGTATCGATGGGGGGTAGGTGCTCCTTTCCCCCCTCCCTCGCTCTCCCCTTTAGGAGGGAAAGGGGGGTTGTAGGATTTTCTGGAAAAAAGTATGTGGTTCGTAAAAAATACAAGTCACAATCGAATTATGGGAGTTTGCATTTCAATTTTAGACTCGATCTTGACCCACTGTCAGAACACGTGATACTGAAGTACCTAAGCTCTTCCTGAGGCCTATTTAACAGGCATCCCATATTAGTATGCCAATGTTCCTTGCATAAAACCCACGCTTGCAAGAGTAATGGAGTTCTCTCTTGTAAGGGTACCTTCTAATAGCCATCTCCTATGGGTGGCTCATGCTTTTGGGACAAGGAGATCTTTTCGGTCCCAACGTGTATTAGTTTGCATCAAGGTGAGGAGATGAGTGATATGCATGTGTAATAATATAGGCTCCTGCCAATATGAGTATTTATTTTATGAAATAAGAAACTTATCTTTTTTGTATAGGAGGGAAGATGCTTGGAGTAGCACTTGGCTGGCGTTGCACCTGTCGGCTTCGTAAGCTCTCCTCTTTTTTTTCTTCTTGCTCGTGGTGCCCTCATTTGTTTCACATGAGAGACACCTTGTTGTACTAAGCGAGATTGGGCACTGATCGATGAGACGTCAAAATCGCGATTTGATAAAAGAGTGATGTTGCAATGAGAAATCAAAGTTTGATTCCTAAATTTTGTAAATAGAAAATCTTGCGAGTAATTAGATCATCTCAAGGAGGTATGATGTTATGTTTAAAACATTTAGCTTTATTATATCTCTTTTTTTTTGTTTTTATCTTTTTGACATATTTTTGGTCTTTAGATTATAACAAAAGTAAAGGTAAACATAAATGATGATTAAGATTTATATCACGCACATCCAATGAATGAAAACTAAAAGAAAGAGCAAGGTGATAATCAATAAGGGAAAGTCAAGTGGTGAACTCACAAGAGACCACGGTGGACTTCTTGTGATCATTACTTGACTCTAAATACACACCCAACAAACTTATAAAGAAAATAACATTGATATTTACTAACATAAACAAGTTTAACAAGAGATGAGAAAAAGTTCACCAAAAGCAACTAATGTATTAATCTTACTCAAAATGGTTAATAGTACTAAGAGCTAAAGATGAAACATGAAAAACAAAGTAAAAGATAAAGAAAGGAGAGACACCAAAAAGTGGTGGTGAAGATGTTCTACAAGGTAGCTCCTTCTTGGTGTAGACCTCCTCTCAAGCTTAGAGTGCTCCCAAGAAAATCCTCTAACGGTTGCGTAAGAGGATGTGAAAAGAAGAGGAAAGTAGTGGCTCCTTCTCAATTTCCTTCTCCAATGGTGGATGACCAAAGGCTCTTAAGTGCTCTCTACTTTTTCTCTCTAGCCAAAAGTGATCTCAATGTTGTGTTGCGGGCCTCCTTTATAGATGTAGGGAGGGGTAGAAATGGAAAGCCCATGTTGGTGTTGGAATTGGTGGAAGGCTTGGAGCCTTGTGTTAACAATTATGGTTATGGGTAAATGTATTAAGGTTTAACATAGGGGATTAAAGGTTGAGGCCTTAGAATTGGGTTGATGCATAGGGAAGGGTGATTCCTTGTTAGGCGTGAGAGAGAGTGGAGTATGCTTCCTTGATGTGCTTTTCTATGGTCATGTAAAGGTGGTTCCTAGAAAATGGGTTAGTCTCAATTGTGAACCTAGGAAGTGGTAAAAGGTGCAATGGAGGGTGATTATCCATGGGAGGCGTGTAGAGGCCATTAAGGAGTGGTGTTGGGAGTGTAGCTTAGGTGTTAGAAAGGTAAAGCCTCCAAGGGGTGGCGTGCTCTATTGACGAAGGGGATGAGGTGACTTTGTTGGAATTGGAAAGAGAGATTTATGAAGGCCATGGGGGGATGTGTGGAGGGAGGCCTTGGGCAACCTTAGATGGCTTGCCTAATTACCTTAAAATGGGAGCAACTCAAGGTGAATAATGGAGGTGATTTAGTAGAGGAATTATGAAGTGGATTCATGGGAGGCATGTAGAGTTTGTGGGAGAGCTGTGGAGCTTATTAATGAAGGTGGAGCACATTTATGGAGGTGAGGAGGTGCTACAGTAGCCTTCAGGAGTGATGAATCGACATCAATGATTTCTAGAGCTACACCTTAGTCTACTTAGCCTTCCTCTGGCTCATGCTTAGTCTACATCATGGGCTAACTTCGATCTTGATTTGTCAGTCCAAGGTCTAGCATAACCAATATAGAAACATTGGGTAAAGATGACATTTTATTATGCAAGGAATGCAAGTATACCTAATGGATGCATGCAACCTAGGTAATCTACCCAATATTCTTTGAGTTACTAACAAAATCGAGTCATGGGTGATACAAAATGTGGTTTCATCAACCAACTTCTCCTTCAATTGGTTGTTTCCCAAGATTAGGCAAGAAGGCAGGGTAGTTGGCCAATGAGAGGGCTAGCCAGCACCCACATAATGGTCAAGGACTAGCCATGCAAATAAGGTTAACCTATTATGTTTTTGTGAGAGGATTTATGAACACAAGAAAACAAAGAAGTTGTACCTATCAAAAATATGCGTGCAAACAAGACAAGAACATAGCAACAAGAATTGGAGCACCCTTGCAAGTAGCGGACAACATCGAAAACAAGAGGTAGCAAGAATACATTAGACATATGGTAAGGGAATGAAAATAGCAACAAACAAAAAATGACATGAATACAAAAGCAACCATTGCAAACAAAAAGGAAAATGCAACAGCAAGGCATTGCATGAACACATCTAAAATGAGTGACAATAGCCACTGCACGATACAACAACCATTGTAAATGAAAATTGAAACTATGGACAACATCCAAAATGAGTGGTAGCAAGAATACATTGGATGCAAGGTAGGTGAATGAAAATAATAGCAAACAAAAAATGACATGAATACAAGAGCAACCATTAAAAACAAAAATGTAAAATGCATTGGCAGTCGTTGCTTGAATACATCCAAAATGAGTGACAACAACTGTAAAGATCCGTGTTGTTCTGAGCTTTTTAAGACGTCTGGACTGTCGGTCAGACATCTGGACACCTTCCTAAACGTCTGGAAATTAAAATTTTTGGGTACGAGCTCGCGTCTGTGTGCGGGCTGCGTGCAGACAGTATCCTCTCTTTTTCCTTCCCTTCTTCTCTTTCTCTCTCTCCCCCTCCTGCGAACCCTAACCCACGTCCTTATAAACCCCTTCCCCCTCTCTCGTTCTCCCCACTCCAGCCACCTTCCTCTCTTCCTCTCCACCCCAGCGTGAGAGCTAGCGCGAGTGAGTGAGCACGAGAGGGGTGACGAGGAGGAGCGACATGAGGAGAAGAGGAGTTGTTCTCTCGAGCTCGTGTGGGAGCTCACCAAAGGGCACACAACTGGAGCAGCGCGTGAGGGAGGAGTGTGTCGGGGAAGTCATCCCCAACACTACTGCAGCCGGAGCTGCAGGCGAGGAGGCGAGCCGCAGCCACGCGCGGCGAGAGCGAGCGGGAGCAGGTTCTGGTTATGGGTTTTTCCCAGAATCAGACGTCTGGTGTGACATCCAGATGACGGAGCGGACGTCTGGAGGCGGTTCTAGACGTCTGAGGAGAGAGCTTCGCGAAGGTACGTTCCCTTTGCGAATACGGCCATGAAAATCGCTCCGCAGGAACACTTTGCGTACCTATTTTGAGATTTGGTGGTTGTGTGAAGAATTTGCTTCGGGAAGGCGCGGGGCACACCCTCCCATGCATTTCAGATGAATGGAAGCACTTCCAGACATCCGAAGAGGTGGTCGGACGTCTGGAGTTGGGTCCAAACGGTCCAGAAGAGTTCCTGGACGTCTGAGGACGATGCAGAGCTTGAGGTGCGTTTCTGGATACTTTTAAGACGTCTGCAAGTTGTTCCATATGTCTGATTTGAGTCAGTAAACCTGTTTTTGACCCGTTTAGGATCCGTTTGAGGTCCGTTTTATGCAAACAAGATACCGGTGTTTTCCTTGTTAGTTCCTCTACTTGTTAGAATGCTTTCTATACCGTTCTGAATGTTCTCTTGTGATTGATCCTTGTGATAGAACTTCATTCTATTGCAGGTTTGGGGCCTGCTGAGGCACGTGAGCTTGTCATTCGAGCCCCCAATACTCCTGGGTTGACTGGTAGAGTGGCTTCCCCTAATTTAATTATAAACCTAAATGCATGTGTGGAATGAATGATTAGAATCTAGGATGTAGCATGAATCCTAGACGAGAAATACTTGAATGTCCGTATTGTGTGATTGAATTGCAGTCGTGAATGAGTAGATAGAAATGTTAACAATTGCCTGTAAATGAACAAAAGCTGCCTATGAAATACAAATTACCTATGCTAGTTAACAGTTGCATGTAACCTTCCTGTTGTATACGTTAAATGATATAATATGAGCTGCATGTGTATGACCTGAGAATGGAAATGTGAATGATAGAAATACAAGTTGCATGTGTAGAACCTGAGAATGGAAATAGAAATGATAAAACCTGGTATGGAATGGCATAAGGAATATGAGCATGAACCCTACGGGGAATTGGGAGTAGAGCTTCTAGAAATAAATGAAATGGATCTGGAAATGTGAGCAGGGAAGTGCGCTGGCCCTTGAGTACGGAGTACCAAGGAGAGCGACTGTCCCCTGTTTAGTGTACAATAGAGCTAGCCGCCCTTGGGTTGGGACTCGAGGTTAGGATTAGTCACTCTACGCTGACTTCTTGGCCCACGGGTACACTGTACCGGGGAGAGGTACTAGTGTAGGGAGAGAGCTAGCCACCCCACGGGGCTCGGGGTTCAGCTAGTGTTACGAACGCGGTTCCAAGACATCTTTTTAAGACGTCTGGGAGGTGTTCCAGACGTCTGACCAGACGTCTGGAATCCCTTCCAGACGTCTGGGATTTATTTTCCTGCAACACGCAGGATTGCGTCTGCGCGCTTGCGCGCGCAGACCTGCGAACCCCTCTTTTTCCCTCTCTCCTCTAGCAGGCGCAGACTGCGCTCTCTCTCTCTCTCTCCCCGCGCGGCCTTATAAGGCCCTCGCCCTCTCCCTCACTCTCATCTCCTCCGCTTCCTTCTTCTCCTTCCAGCTGGTGCGAGAATGCGAGCGGTGGCAGCGGCAGCCGCGGCGAGTTGCGGGAGGAGGTGTTGCGCGAGGGAGGAGACGCCCGACCATGAGGGCTCGAGCTCACCGGGGCAGCTAGAGCCGGCCGGCGGGGGAGTCGCGGGCGTGGAGCGTCGCTAGAGGGCTGCTGCAGCTCTAGCAGCAGGCAGACGAGGCGCAGCGTGGCCGTGCTTCGCGGGCGGAGAGCGAGTTGAGCTCTGATTCTGGAAATTTTTCCAGAATCAGACGTCTGGGCTTCCAACCAGACGACGGTGAAGACGTCTGGAGGACTGTCCAAACGTCTGGCAAGTAAGTTATTTTCGTCCTTCTTCCTTTGCTGCGACCGTTCATACTGAGCATGAGGAGTGGGTACGTGAAGGATCTGAGATTCGCCATCCAACACGAATCAGACGTCTGGCCGAAGTGCCAGACGACGGAGAGGAGTTCCAGACGTCCGGGTCGACCATCGGATGTCTGGGAACTAGGCCAGATGCCCCCGCAGGCTTCTAGACGTCTGAGAGATTACGTACAACAAAGGTACCATTTGACCCACATTTTAAGACGTCTGGAAGAGGTTCCAAACGTCTGATTTTAGACTGTTTCGTCATTTTCGACCCGTTTAGGACCCGTTCGGAGTCTGTTTTCCGCGTTTCGAGTTGCGTTCTTTTCGGAGTAAAATCCTCTACCCGTTTCTAGTGATTATATACTGTTCTGAGAAACTCCTTATGTTTGATCCTTGTGATAGGACCCTGTTTCATTTCAGTCTTGGGGATTGCGGAGGCGCGCGGGATTTCCGACCACGCCCCCAGTACTTCCGTTGTAGCTGGTAGTGTGGCTTTAGAAATTATTAACATAATTTGTTACAATTATGGAATAATTAATAGAACCTAGGGCATTGCATGAATCCTAGGAATGAGAAACCAGCTTGAATGATAGATCCTAGGGTATTGCATGAATCCTAGGGCTGGAAAACTAGATTGAATGATAGATCCTAGGGTACGGTATGAATCCTAGGACTGAAAAACTAGTGAAATGAATATAAATATTGCAGTCTTGGAAACTGTCGAGAGGAAATAATAGCTGCATGTAAATTGATTTTAACCGCTGCCTGTTATGAATAAATGAACATGTTTGAGAATATGGGTTGTATGAACGTGAAACTGAAATGGTGAAACCTGAATGTGCTGAGTTAAAAGAGCTGGAACCCTACGGGGAGTTAGGAGTAGAACTCCTGGAAAGAGAATGAAATGGAACTGAGAAGGAAAGATGTGGAGGTGCGTTGTCTCTTGGGTACGTAGTGCCAGGGGAAGCACCTGTTACTTGCTTAGTGCAGAGCGGAGCCAGCCTCCCCAGGGACCCGGGGTTAGGTCTGGCCACTTTGTACCGACTTGTTGGCCCTCGTGTACACAGTACCGAGGAGAGCTACTAGTGTAGGGCGAGTACTAGCTACCCCACGGGCCCCGGGGTTCTGCTAGCTCTCCTACACCGACTTGTTAGGCCCACTGGACAAACCAGGGTAGTCAGGCAAGGGTGCGCGGACTGTGGAGGGGCTAGGCCCCTGCTTGGTTACTGTGGAGGGGTTGGACCCCTGTTACTGAGAGGGCTCTGCCCTATAGTGGTTCCGTGCTGTGCTTTGGGCTCACCCGTTAATAGAAACGACTGACCGCATGCCAGTGCGGGGTAACTACCCGTGCGTTTACCGCGCGTGCTGTAGTCACCGTTACGTCTGTCAGTGACCTTGGGGTGGTTGACTGAGAGTATGATCACCACGGGGGCTCTCCCGGCCAGGAGAGCATCACGTGTTACTTCTGCTGTTCGAAAAAGACTGCAATCAAGATCGTTCCCACGAGGAACATTCGAGATCAAGTGAACGATCTGAGAAATAGATAAATTATGAAATAATAGAAAGACGTAAATAAAGGAAGAAAGAAAATAAAACAGCTACTGTACACTTTACTGCTTCTTTAGTTTAGCTGCCACTCTACTCAGCGTTTCGCTGACGTGTTACACTCGTTACTTTTCAGGACCAGGTGTTGAGCAGCCAGGGTCAGTGGCTGCAGAGGACGCTGGGCCGAGTAGGGTCCAGTAGAGTTACCACCGTTCTTTTGTGCCCTTTTTGTTCCACTGTAGTGAGTACTTTTTGTTACTCTCTGTACTTTTCTTTACTCGTAGTTCTTGTTATGTTATGAATGTTGTTCTACTGTTGTGGTGGTACATGCTGTAGTAGTTCTTTTTCTTACTGCTATATTTTGTTACTGCTAGTTATATTTCATGTTGAATGTGGTTTCTTTTACTGCTCTTTTGGTTACTTCCTCGTTGGACGACTAGGTCTTGGGATTAGTCGAGTCGGTCTGGTTCTTGTGTCTCGTAGGGACTCGGGAATCGGGTCGTTACAGTTAGCCACCCTACACCGACTTGTTAGGCTCACTGGGCAAACCAGGTTAGTCAGGTGAGGGTGCGCGGACTGTGGAAGGGCAAGGACCCTGTTTGGTTCTTAGGGGCTAGACCCCTATTACTGAGAGGGCTAGGCCCTATAATGTTCCGTGCTGTACTAGGGCACACCCGTTAACGGAAACGACTGACCGCGTGCCAATGCGGGGTAGCTACCCGTGCGCTTATCGCACTTTCCGAAGTCACCGTTACGTCTGTCCGTAACCTTGGGGTGGTTGATTGGGTGTAAGTTTGCCACGGGGGACTCTCCGGCCAAGAGAGCACCACGTGTGCCTTTTACTCTTTGGAAAAGACTACAATCAAGATCGTTCCGACGAGGAACATTCGAGATCAAGAAAGAGATTTGGAAAATATATAAACCAATGAGTGAAAAGTAATAACCCATAAATTAAAGAATTGGAATAGCTAGTTTACCTGTTAACTTTACTGCTTTAGTTAGTTGGTTGCCACTCTACTCAGTGTTCGCTGACTTTGTGTACTCATAACCCTTTTCAGGTCCAAGTGTTGAGCAGCCCGAGTCTCCGGCTACAAAGGGTGCTGGACCCAGTAGAGCCCAGTAGTTGTAGTACTCTGTTGTTGTACCTTTTTGTTGTAGTGAGTTCAGACTCTTGTACTTTATGTTCTGTACCTTTACGTTTCAGTACTTTTATGTTCATATACCTTGTTACTGTTTTATTATTGTGCTGGTGATATGTACTGTAGCAGTTTTTACTTTCTTTACTGCTGTACTCTTTTACTGTTAGTTGCTTAGCATAGTGAATGTGGTTTACTTTCCTACTTTTTGGTTATTTCTCGTTGGACAACTAGGTCTTGGGATCAGTCAAGTTGGTCCGATCTCGGGTTCTGCAGGGATTCGGGAACCGGGTCGTAACAACAACCCTTGTACGGATACAACCATTGCAAATGAAAAATAAAAATGTAGACATCTAAAACAAGTGGAAACAAGAATCAATTAGACACAAGGTAGATGAATGAAAACAACTAAAAATGAAAAATGACACAAATATAGGTACAACCATTGCAAACATAGAAAGCATTCAAGCATCGTAGTATCATTGTGGACAAGGAGGATAAAAGGGCAATAACATAAACCTAATATTCTGATTTTTAACGTGTTGGTTTTAATTTTTACATTGATGGGTGGAGAGAAAAGAGAGGTCCATTAAGAGCAATATAAATGGGAAAGTAACATTATTGGTTGAATCTATCACCAAGTGTTGATCAATGTGTGTTACCTTCGAAGAACATGGGTTTTGAGCTCCTCTTGCACAACCTTCACTCGATTGAGTAGCAGTAATTCCTTAATTGAACCAACCTCACTTGCAAGGCATACGTAGAATGCAACAAGGTTCGTGCATACTAGAGAAAATAAGATACTAGCAAAGATTTCAAAATGTAGAGCTAGTCATGGGTACCCTCTTCCTCCTCCAAGAACAACTTCAAAACAACACACAAAAATAGCACCTCTCACCCACCATCCCCATGTATAGGAGTTCATCCTCCTTATCCTCGTCTGGATTGCAACCCATTCAACATTACTGACGTAGCCACTTGAAGAGAAAGAGGGGCTCAAGGGGATCATAGGCGTAAAGAGCAAGATCTTAATGCAATTGAATGGCTGCCCAACCACTACCAAGATGACAACCTACAATGGAAAGAAAGGATACAGTGGCCAGAAGAAAGTCAAAATCAAAAGGAGCAAGTAAAGGACAATTATATTGAATGACCAAAGGAAGATTGTAGCACCCAAATTCAATGGAGAATCCAATTACGCAAGGAGAGTGACACTAGAAATCCCACGCACTATAGTAAATAAGCCAACATATAAAGTTGGAGACCCAAACCCAAGTTTTATTGCACAGAAAGGACAAGAATCTACATGCATGATCAGGTTCAACATTACAACATCAATGGCATTGCAGAAGAGCAAAGATCATCTACCATACAACAACGAATAAGAAGACAAAAGAGTGCACTCCTTATTAATCGATCAACAAAAATAATACAACAATTATGGTGCTAAATCAAACACAAAAAACCTAAATAAGACACGAGTAAATCCACTGATGACATGAGGGCAAGTATTTCGAGTCATCTTCAGTAATCGAAGAGGAGGTTGTGGTGATCCTATGCTGGAACAACACGAGGCTATCACTAGCATCGATGTTGCATGATGTTACTACCCGGTTCCCGGATCCCTACAGGACTCGAGACCGGCTCGCCTTGACTAATCCCAAGACCTAGTCATCCAACGAGAAATAACCAAAAGCAGGAAATAAACCACATTTACACATGCAATATAACTAAGCATAAGGAAAAGCGAGACGTAAAGGAACAATAGAGCTAAAAGTCTCAACAAAGTAATACATGCCATCACAACAGCGGAAAAGAAGACAGAAAAATAACAGGAACAATAAACTAAATGTTTATTACTCACTACAACAGTAGAAAACAATAGGGCTAGAAAGAAGCAACTACGGCTGGGCTTGGCTGGGCCTAGCACCCTTTGCAGCCGGAAACTCAAGCTGGCCAACTCCTGGTCCTGAACAGGGTTACAAAAAAATAGAGTCAATGAACGTTGAGTAGAGTGATATTTATATTATTTATGTGCAAGTAAAGTAAAACAAACAACCAGGTTTTATTTCATTTCTATTTATCTTATTTATGTATTTCTGGTTCATTTATTTCACGAAGGATCCAAGTATTCTTGATCTTGCTTGCTCCTCGTGGGAACGATCTTGATTGTAGTCTTTTCCGTGAAGTAGAAGGTACACGTGGTGTTCTCCTGGCTGGGAGAGTCTCCCGCGGTAGTCCTACACCCAGTGAACCACCCCGAGGTCACTGTCGCGACGTAGCGGTAACTATGGCACGTGTGATAAGCGTACAGGTAGCTACCCCACACTGGCATGCGGTCAATCGTTTCCACTAGTGGGTACGCCTAAAGTACAGCATGAAACAGTATATGTTACGACCCGGTTCCTGAATCCCTACAGGACCTAAGACCGACTCGACTCGACTAATCCCAAGACCCAGTCACCCAACAAGAAACAACCACAAAGCAAGAAAATAAACCACATTCACTATGTGAGGTAACTAACAGTAAAAAGTACAAGCAGTAAAGGAAGTAAAAGCTGCTAAACAGTACATACCACCACAACAACTGGAAATAGAAACAAAAGTACAGTAACAAAATGGTAAACAAGTCTTAACTCACTAACAAAAAGAAGTACTACAACAGCAAGAGACCATTACTGCTGGGCTCGATTAGGCCCAGCACCCTCTACAGCCGGTGATTCGGGTTGCTCAACTCCTGGACCTGTAAAGGGTTATGTACAAACGGAGTAAGCGAACGCTGAGTAGAGTGGTAACCAGACTAACTAAAGTAGTAAAAGCTAACCGGTAAATTTATCTTTTCCAATTATTTTAATTTACAAGTAATTCCCTTTCACCCATTGGTTTACTTTCAGATTTCTTTCTTGATCTTGAATGTTTCTCGTGGGAACCATCTTGATTGCAGTCTTTTCCAAGAGTAGAAGGCACACGTGGTGATCTCCTGGCCGGGAGAGTCCCCCGTGATAATCCTACACCCAGTTAACCACCTCGAGGTCACTGACAGACGTAGTGGTGACTACGGCACGTGTGATAAGCGCACAGGTAGCTATCTCGCATTAGCACGCGGTCAGTCATTTCCATTAGTGAGTACTCACAAAGTACAGCACGGAACAGTATAGGGCCTAGCCTTCTCAGTAACGGGGGTCTCGCCCCTAAGAGCCAAACAGGGTTCTCGCCCCTCCACAGTTCGTACACCCTTGTTTAACTACCCCAATTTGCCCAGTGGGCCTAACAAGTCGGTGTAGGGTGGCTAGTTGAACCCCGAGCCCCATGGGGTGGCTAGCTCTCTTATGTAAACACATTTAGACTACTTAAGATGTCTATTTATGCATGTTCTTAAGCATAGGATTGTATTTCATGATATAAATATTGCATTACATGCATCACCTTGCATTTAGAATAGTTTGAATAAAATGGAGGTTAATTGTCTCCTTTTATGTGCTTGGACAGGATAAATATTTTATCAGGGCCTCGGATCAAAGATCCAACTGTATGGATGTGATCAGGACGACGATTGGAGTTCAACGACTCCAAGATCGCCGTAATCAGGCATCCGTAGCATCAGATAGTGACCCGGGAACCCTAGAAGATCAAGGGCTAGGATGGTGTAAATTCACACTTCAGATGATAAATCCGACCGCACGGATGAATTCGGATTGACGATCGCAGCCCAACGACACAAAAATCGAGTCAATCCGACATCCGTGGCACCATCTACAACTTCCAGAAGATGGACGGCTAAGATACCGCCACGTGGTGCCATCTCAGCCGCCCAAGCGGCCACTTCATCTTGTGAAGGCCCCGCGCCCGATCGCCCTCCGCCGTTGGATCTTAATCCAATGGCTGTGGGTGCTCGCATTTAAAAACGCCCGCTCGACCATCTGTGCCCCATAGTGCAGCGGTCGAGCGGGCTATTGCGAGCGCGGGGCGCGGGTTCGATCCGCGGCGAGGCGCTGGAAGGCGCGATCAATTGAGGCGCGTGGAGCATCAGATGAAGATCGAATGGCCGCGCGCTCCCGATAGGGTCGACGCGCGATTGGACGTGCAATCGGATGCGCAATCAGACTCGCGGGGGGGCGCAGCGCGCGGGCGCGGACGCATCTTAGCCGTCCGATCTCGCGATCGGACGGCTGAAAAGCGCTGGACGTGCGTGGACGTTGAGTGATGATAACCTCATCATGAGCCCTAAACTAGCACCGTTTAACCCTGATTTGCAGGAAAAAGCTCCTACATAACCTTAGAAAGGCTTGGCTCAGAGAGATTCTGAGATTGCAAAGAAAACAGAAACTGAGGGGTAAAAATGTAATTTCACGAATCCAATATGAAAATAGGGTAACTCAGGGTCCAAACATAGGTCAAAACAACCTAATAAGAAGGAAAGTGGGATGATCTGATTCAATAAGGGCTACACCAATTCCAAGGAACTAAATGATAATCTGTAACCCTAAAATAAATCCACTTCAATTCACGAGGTTCGAGGCAAAGTAAAAATAGAATAAACCCTCTAAAATTCATAGAAAAATAATCTCTAGGGTTTAGAACCTTCAATCTGGCCTTAGGAACCCATTTTGACCTACATTGAGAACCATGCCCAATTAACAACTTAATTTGGGTTTTTGCATAAATTGACCGGTCAAACAAGGTTTAATCTAGAAATAAAATTCACCATCAGATTTCTTTAGGTCCTAATTCATCATGTATAAAAACTTGGGCCTAAGAAGAAACCTTCTTGACCAACTTTACACTTTGGTCCTCATATATTCACTTTTTGGCCCTCAACTTTTGAACCCTCACATTTTTGGCCCCTAACTCTCCTTCGTTCTTTGCGTTCAGGTCCCTCCTGCAAAACCTGAGCAGCGCCATGCTCCGGCGACCTTGCGCAGAGCATGGCGCCGCGGAGGGTGAGGGAGGGGCCCTGGCAAGTCAATGGGGGGTACCCTGCGTCGTCAGCCACCGCAGAGACACCCCCCTGAGCGCTGCACCCACCCATACCGGCCGTGCGAACGCACGGACGGTATGGGTATCCTTCCTCCGGCGTCCTCCGGCGAGGGAGACACGTCGTCTCCCTCCGCCCTCCTCTCTGATTCTGCCCCTATAAATGCCCCCGTCGCTCCGCTGCTCTTCCGAGCTCGGATCTGACGGAGACACCCCCTAAATTCCTCCCTTCCCACTCCGACAGACGCCCCCTTGCTCTGGCGGTCTCTCCTCCTCCTCCTCCTCGTCGCTCTGCTACAATACCAGCAGCAGAGCCACCTTCCTGATCTTCCTCCGCGTCGCGCAATACCAGCGCGCGCTGCCTCTGCCCCGTCGTCGCCGCCATCCTCCCCCCACTGGGCACCTTCTTCTCCGGCGACAGCAGGTACAGCTGTCCGCCTCCTTGCCCCCCTTCGTCCCTCTAGTTAGGTTAGAACTACTTCCCTGCCTTCTCTCTCTCTTTTCCTCCTGCTATTGTATCTAATTACCCCTCGACCACGCCTAATCGCCCCCACCTTCTCCATCTCCGGCCACCTGCTCCCGTCACTCCAGCACCCCACACGGCTCGCCGACCCGCACAGAACCTCCGCCTCCTCACCCTGATCCTCTTCCGCCCTCCACTTCCCACCAAACGCCCTCTGCAGATCCACCGAACACACCCACTTCACCGCCCGCAGTTTGACCTAGGGCGACCCTTTTGCTCCACCACGCCCCCTGCAGACCCTCCGACCACCTTCGCTGTGCCATGGCGAAGGTCCTCCGCATATATGATTAGGCCGAGAGGCCGTGTTGTTGTAAACAGGGCCTGTGCTCGCCGCCGCCATTGACGAGTGACGAAGCTCCTTTGACCTGCTGCTCTAGGCACACCAAGCCCAGATCAGACTCCCAGGCTGCGCGGGGTAGCTTCGTGAAGTGTCAGGCTGTAGTTGAGGCAAAGCCCTCGCGCGAAGTTCGGCTGCCGCTGCTTCCTCTGCGCATGCGCCCAAATTGGGGGTGGGACATTTAGTCCCACCTCGGAAACCCACTGAGGCGAATGGGCGCTTAAAGGCAAAATGTGCCTTAAGTTGTTCGCCTCAGCACACGGGGTGAGGTCCCTCTCACACCGCTTCACCCGGCCCGTCCGCGAGCTCATCACGCGGATCCGGCCGACCTGACCCGACTTGATTGGCACTCCTCGCCCACCACAACACGCCGGTGGGCCTGGACCTGGGCGCGACCCGCGTACTCGATTACCCGGTTGCTCTGGGAAAGCCTTCCGAAGAGTGAATACTGAGAGAGAGAGACACGGGGGGGGAGAGGGTAGAGTAGGTTTTTGCCCTCTGATGCTGAACTCTTGAGCGTGCAGGCACAGGTGAAGAAGGACTGCGGAAGAAGAAGAACTGAAGCGGCACTGTGGCATCCGCGGGTTAAGTCGTCTGATTGGAAAATCAGACGACGTCCTGAAGACAGGTGAAGACAAAGAAGAAGAAGAAAAGAAGAGAAGCAAGAAGCAAGAAAAGAAGAAGAAGAAGATCTGAAGAAAAAGAAAGAAAGAAAACAAGGAAGAATAGAAGACAGAAGAAGAAGAGCACAAGGGGAAGATCTGAAGAAAGCAGAAGAAGAAGAGCACAAGGGGAAGATCTGAAGAAAGCAGAAGAAGAAGAAGAACAGGAAGAACAAAAGCCAAAGAGGAGAGAAGACAAAGAGGAAGAAAGAAGAGAAGAAGAAGAAGCCAAACTTTCATCTCTCTCTCTCTCTCTCTCTCTATTTTTGTAATAGAACATGTATATCTCTAGAATACGACTAGCTCCCTGAGTTCGACCTCGAGAACTCTTTTATTTTCCGAGTAAAAAAAATATATATATTTGAAATGATGGCAATAACTAGCTATACTACAACGCTATAGCAAAACCTAGTCATAGTTATCGCCGGCCATTTCATTGAGGAGCGGGCAACCGAGGAGGCGCGCGTGGGTGCGGAGGCGACGCCCACGTCGGGGCTTTAGTGACGGATTTATCCGTCACTAAAGGCCCCTCATTTACTATTTTGAAGTTGTAATGTCCATTTTGCCCCCACTCCTTGCAACTATAAAAGGAGACCCCCTCCATACGAAATTCTCATCCCTTCTTTCTCCTCTCTACCCCTCCAAAGCTCAAAAGAAGCTTGTCCCACACCCGAGATGCTTCTTGCGAGATAAAGTCCAATTTTCGTTCCCCTTCGGAAGTGGATCCCGCGACGACGACGGCGTGCTGCTCCATTCCCGTTCTTCTACTTCGTCCTCCTTCGTCCTACTTCGTTCTCCTTCGTCCAGGCGTCGTCCCGTTCGGCTCGTCCTCCAAGCAATCGTCGAGGAGGATAACTTCTCTCTCCCATTCTTATTTACAGCTTTTCTAGTGTAGAATTTTCCTGCTTTGTAGTGTAATTGATTTTTCGCTTTCTAGTGTAACTTTTATAAACAATTGAAATATTGAATGCATGTTCTCTTTCTCTCTCTCTCATAGTTTGATAGCTCCATTGTAATTATATCGCCTTGCTTAACAAAAAAATCTTAAAAAAATATAATTGCGAATATAGATCAATGTAGCCTCCCTGTGTTCGACCTGGAATTCTTTTCGGTATAAATTTTATTTGTTGAACACGAATTCTTCGCTTTTTGAACTACAACGACAGGTTTTCCAAAACCAATCTCGTAAGCGTAGCGATTCACAAAACACGTTTAATATTTTGGCGCCGTTGCCAGGGAGGCAACGATTTCTGATCTTTTCTTCGCA
Organism: Thalassia testudinum; assembly: GCA_037157565.1. NCBI lineage: Eukaryota > Viridiplantae > Streptophyta > Magnoliopsida > Alismatales > Hydrocharitaceae > Thalassia > Thalassia testudinum. The sequence goes on along the minus strand of JAZHRO010000077.1, from coordinate 13,112,329 downwards.
TTTCTTGCACTTTATTTATTTTCTAACTAGCTTTCTCTTGTGTCTATTGTTTTGCAGAGACCTCCATTAAGGAATCAACAAGCGGTAGACTGGAGTAAAGTGCAGTTGAAGACAACTGTAAGTGTTTCCCCCATTCTTTCCCCCTCCATAGATTTCATTCGCCACATTAAATCCAAATCCCAGTTAACCTAGGTGTTTGCATAAATCTTAGGAATAGTTTGGTTGTTTGGATTTTCACTCACATTCATTCCACCCTCATCCATAAAAAAAAATAATAACAAAAAGATAACCTTGTGGGGTAATTTTCAACAAACACACAACACACACCCACATTCAAGGCACTTGATCAACTCGATTTGTTTTCTACTCAACCGTGTTCTGATCTGTGGAACCGGTACACACAAAGCAACACATAACAGAGTAGAAATCATTCTAGGTTAATCATCTTTGAGTGCCTAACTTAGTGGTGCATTTGTGGCCAGTTGTTTGAGTTGTTTGGGCCGCACCACCTTATTTTAAAACCAACTTATCAAGTAGCTCCTCCTTAGGGTTTTCAATCTAGGTATATTCCAGGCACTCCACGTTCTTTTAAACTTTAAAGGAAAACATCTTCACACGTGCTTGTAAAACTTGGTGTGCCAATGAAACTTGTTTGAAAATACCTAAAGTTGAATCCTAAAAGCTACTAAGCAAGATTTGAACCTTAAAATTCACCACATCAAAAATAATCTTGCTTGAAAACCACTGGTTGTGCACACACACACAAATCAATCAATCATTAAGGGCACAACCCATTTAAATTGTCCATCACATTCCAAAGCACATTCAAACCTAGCCCTAAATAAAACAGAGTAGACGTTGGCCTTAAGGATTGGACTCGCTCTTCAGAACCCAGAACAAGATTATTTTCGATTAGTCTGTTTCTACTGTTCAGTCTGATGTCTAGCTAAAGGAGCAGAGTCAAACAATTGCGACTGGGGGGTACACTAGGAACCGGAGGCGCAAGCCGAAGGAAGAACCTTCTCCCCAGTCCCTCCTTCTAACTGGTTGAAGTGACCAGACAGAAGTAGATCAAATTGTTCCTTTATCTAAAGACAGGTTTTGAGGGTCTGTAGGTCTGTAGGCTAACCCATTTAAGGACAGGTTTGATTGTTTGTATTACAGGGCGCCTTTCTTCCTCCCGAGTCTCATGAATCCTTCCACATATTTCACACATTCCCGCTCTTTCCCTCCTGTTGTGAATTATCCTTAACATGACGATTACCCCAACTCATATTGTAATCAACCATCAGTCAGTTGGGATAATTCGGATTGGGGATACAATTCCGGATCCCCGTGTTTAGGGTCTAACCCTGAACACTTTGATTCTGATTTCTATCATTCTTAGAGCTACATCGATTATAGATTGTCTTCCTTTCATGCACAACCTAATACGATCTACAATCAAGAAGGATACACCGATCCTTACCCATCCTCTGATTTCACTGCCTTTAGGTCATCACCATCTTTTCAACAATCTAAAATGGCCTATTATCAGGAAGGGTATAACGAATCTCAATTCGTTAATTTCTCTGCATTGATGACAAACCCGCCCAATCCTGAACCAACTCATTTGGTTCAGGTTAATCAGGTTCAAGATAAGATTCTGGCTAACTTGAGGAATATCATTCAATCTTTAGAAGTTCAGCCAATACCTTGCATTGAGAAATTGGAGCCCCTGATTGAAATGATTGATAATTTAAACAAGTCTTTGTTGGATTGGCTCTAGGATGTTAAGGATAAGAACTCGGGTGAGTTTATACTTGGGAAATTAGCGAAACTGAGGATGAGATTCGTGGTTGCTTTGATTCAATCTTGGAATAATTCCCAGGATGAACCCTCTTCAGGAAAACCAATGACAGAACCCGCTCAGGCACCTGTTTGGGGGGACACGTGTTACGAGGCTGACCAGATTGAATTAAAACAACCAATTAAGGATGATCTGATTTCTTCGCCTGAGATCCCTAAGCCGGGTTACGAGGAAACATATGTCTCCTTGGAACACAAAGTGACAACTGATTTTGGGACATACATTGATACGGATCCTGATGGTGAAGATTCAAGTTGCGAAGTCTCACGCGAGTTTTCTGAACGCGATTTCTGTGAGACGATTGGGCCTGAGAAATCTGATAGATCATTTGATAGCCCAATAACTGAGGAATCTGATATTATTAGGGCACACATTACGGGTCCAGAATCGCATTTTCTGGAGGAATTAATTCAATGTCCTGATTATTAGTTACACCCTGTTGAGCTTATTGATGATTCTAATTCTGAGATAATTAGACCCAAGTCAATTTTGACTCTGCCACATCATTTAGACTTGGAGATTTCAGACGGGGTGATGAATATACAAGAGGTCCTAGAATTTGATAAGTTGAATGAGGAGAATAGGAGCTGGGAAGTTCTGATTTGGGAAGTCAATTTTGGAGGAAATAGAAAATTGAGTCGAAGGGTTCCTTTTAAGCTGAAACCATCAAATCAGAACCCTTACGACATTTGTTTCGAGGAAGTCAAACCCAAGCACACATTCAACGATTATCCTTTTGAGCTTCAATTCTCTGTAACCCGACTTTTTGGTCTTGGGTTGCATCCTCAGAAATCGCAGGCCCGATCCCGCTTACATTTTGATTTTAGATTTTCGGTAATTTTTATCCAGAACCAAAGATATTCTCGATTATGGGGTGTGGGTCTGCACCACAATCTGGTCCACATCTGTGGACCTCTGCTGACAGGTCAGAGGATTCTTCTGTTCATTCTAATTCTGACCTGCACATGTGAATTCTTCATTTCTTTTCTTTGTATAGTGTGCCTAGCGGAAGGCACTATACAGTTCTTTTTAATTTTTCATCTCGGAGCTGACCTGATATTCACGCAATTCAGGTGCTTTCTTCGCTTTTCCACTCTGTTTTATGTCTTTTTAATACAATGAGGACATTGCATTAGATAGGCATGGGGGGTGGATATTTATCTCTGAATTCATTCGTCACCTCCGTAGATTTGTTTTATTTTGATTTTAAAAAAATCAAAATTAGGAAAGAGAATTTGGGTTTAAGAAAATTTTTTTAATCTTAGGAAAAAACTACATTAAGATCTGAACACAAAAACCCCTCAGGTCTTTGGACTTAATTAGCCTGTGTATCCACTAAAATGTGGATTTATTTTTGAGTCCTCGCCATCTTAATTCTTTCGTAATTGGAGTAAATAAGTTTGGGTGATAAGTACACAACTTATCAACCCACCCTCTGATTTGAGGGAATTTTAAGTCTTAAGCATCTGCACACTTTCTTTGCACTGACTCGTTGTTCGGCAATTTTAACGGAAATTGGGTAGCTAATGAACCTTCTAGGGTGACATGGCTGGCAAGTTATCGTGGGTAACAGCCCATAGGTAGGTTGTCCAGAGCCCAGTCACTGGACCTTTCTTAGTTTGCTGCCTTTAGGTAAATCTTATACTATGGAAGCCACCTACTTAAAAAAAAAAAGGAGAAAAGAACAAAAAGAAATAAGCCACACTTCGCCGCACGAGTATGGCTGGCAAGTTGTCGGTGGTAACAGCTCATCGACCGGTTGTCCAGAACCCAGCTCAGAAAATGCACTAAAAATTCACAAAACACTTAGGAAGAAGCGGAGAAGTAGAATAAATCGGGGAGATATACATTGGATTCACCCTTGTGTTGACCCCGTAAAAAAATAAAATAAAATAAAATAAAAGTAGGGAGAAAGCTACCTGTTGTAAAGATACACTTTTAGGTAGAATTCTGGTTAGGTCACCTAGAGGCGTAGAAATCCGAAGTCCGTTCTAATTACCGGTCAACGAGTTTATTACAATCACAATAAGATGCTTAAAGCTTAGGGTTCTCATCAAATTTTGGGTGAGTTGAATGGCCGTAGAAAGCCACTCTTAAACCCGAAAATTTGATAATAAAAAAAAAATAGAAAAGAAAAAAAAGAGAGAAAAAGAAAATTTTCTTTTAATAAGGCGAGGGCTTAAGGCGGTCTGCATTTTGGCTGATACCCGGGCACTGTTGTGTCTTTGAAAGTTCAGTTCCTAGGTAGATAATTTCTTAATGATTGAAAAATAACTCAAGTCCAAATAATCTAACCTAATTCTTTTATAAATAGCATATAGTTTTTGCTAGGGACTAGCAAAAGATAGGCATGGGGGTATGATGTAAACACATTTACACTACTTAAGATGTCTATTTATGCATGTTCTTAAGCATAGGATTGCATTTCATGATATAAATATTGCATTACATGCATCATCTTGCTTTTAGAATAGTTTGAATAAAATGGAGGTTAATTGTCTCCTTTTATGTGCTTGGACAGGGAAAATATTTTATCAGGGCCTCGAATCAAAGATCCAACCGTATGGATGTGATCAGGGCGACGATTGGAGTTCAACGACTCCAAGATCGCCCTAAATCAGGCATCTGTAGCATTAGATAGTGACCCGGGAACCCTAGAAGATCAAGGGCCAGGATGGTGTAAATCTGCACTTCAGATGATAAATCCGACCGTATGGATGAATTCGGATCAACGATCGCAGCCCAACGACACAAAAATCGAGTCAATCCGACATCCGTGGCACCATCTACAACTTCCAGAAGATGGACGGCCAAGATAGCACCACGTGGCGCCATCTCAGCCGCCCAAACGACCGCTTCATCTTGTGAAGGCTCCGCGCCCGCTCGTTCTCCGCCGTTGGATCTTAATCCAACGGCTGTGGGCGCTCGCATTTAAAAGCGCCCGCTCGACCATCCGCGCCCCATAGCGCAGTGGTCGAGCGCGCTATCGCGAGCGTGGGTTCGATCCGTGGCGAGGTGCTGGAGGGCGCGATCAATTGAGGCGCGTGGAGCGTCAGATGAAGATCGGACGACCTCGCGCGCCCGATAGCGTCGATCGCAATCAGACGTGCGGGGGGCGCGTAGCGCGCGGGCGCGGACGTATCTTAAGTCGTCCGATCGCGATCGGACGGCTGAAAAGCGCTGGACGTGCGTGGACGTTGAGGAGCGGGCAGCCGAGGAGGCACGCGTGGGCACGGAGCCGATGCCCACTTCGAGGCTTTAGTGACGGATTTATCCATCACTAAAGACCCCTCATTTACTATTTTGAAGTTGTAATGTCCATTTTGCCCCCACTCCTTGTAACTATAAAAGGAGACCCCCTCCATACGAAATTCTCATCCCTTCTTTCTCCTCTCTACCCCTCCAAAGCTCAAAAGAAGCTTGTCCCACACCCAGGATGCTTCTTGCGAGATAAAGTCCAATTTTCGTTCCCCTTCGGAAGTGGATCCCGCGACAACGACGGCGTGCTGCTCCGTTCCCGTTCTTCTGCTTCGTCCTCCTTCGTCCTACTTCGTTCTCCTTCGTCCAGGAGTCGTCCCGTCCGGCTCGTCCTCCAAGCAATCGTCGAGGAGGATAACTTCTCTCTCCTATTCTTATTTACAACTTTTCTAGTGTAGAATTTTCCTACTTTGTAGTGTAATTAATTTTTCGCTTTCTAGTGTAACTTTTATAAACAATTGAAATATTGAATGCATGTTCTCTTTCACTCTCTGTAACGAATGCGTGCCCCAGACGTCTTAAAAGACGTCTGGGAGGAGGCCCAGACGTCGGTCAAGACGTCTGGGATCACATCCAGACGTCTGAACAGACGTCTGGGATAGTTTCAAGACGTCTGGAAAACAGTTATTTTTGCACGGGAGAGTCGTCTGCGCGCCTGTGCGCGCAGACCCGCGATTCCTCTCTCTCTCTCTTTTTCCCTCTCTCTCTCTACGGCTGCAGGCGGCCTGCCACCCCCTCTCTCCTCCTCGCGCGGCCTTAAAAGGGCCACGCCTCCCCTCCCGTCTCCACCGTCTCCTCCTTCTTCTCCTTCCTGTGCGCGAGAGCGAGCGGACGCGAGGGCGGCAGCGGCGGCCGCAGTGAGCGCGGAGGTGCGGCGTGCGAGGGCGGAGCTCTGCCATGAGGGCGAGCTCGCCGGAGCAGCTTGGCCAGCCGGCGGAGGGTGCAGGAGCGACGCGGAGAGGGACCTGCTGCGGTCTGAGCAGCAGGAGCGCGAGGTGCGACGCGGGCGGCGTCGCGAGCGGAGGCCGAGCAGGGTCCTGATTCTGGAAAAATTTTCAGAATCAGACGTCTGGGTTGATAGCCAGACGGCAAGGTCGACGTCTGTAAGATCATACAGACGTCTGAAAGGTGAGTTTTCCGCCTTCTTCTTCCTTCTTGTCGACTGACCGTACTGAGGGAGGGGGGTTGGCTGTGCGCAGGTTCGCTGATTCGCCATCCTTTGCGAATCAGACGTCTGGAAGTTGTACCAGACGGCGGGAGTGACCTACAGACGTCCGTATGGACCATCGGACGTCTGGGATCTAGGCCAGACGTCCCCGCAGACTTCTGGACGTCTGGGAAACCACGCTGAACAGGTAATTCTCTGATCCACCGTTTAAGACGTCTGGAAGGAGTTCCAGACGTCTGATTTTGCACAGTATCGTCTTTTTCGACCCGTTTAGGGCCCGTTCGGGCTCCGTTTTCCGCGATTCGAGTTGCGTTCTTTTCAGAATTAATTCCTCTACCCGTCTACAGTAGCTATACACTGTTTTGAGATACTCCTTGTGTTTGATCCTTGTGATAGGACCTCGTTCAGTTGCAGTCTTGAGAGTCGCGGAGGCACGCGGGATTCCCGATCACGCCCCCATTACTCTCGTTGTACCTGGTAGAGTGGCTTTAAGTATTAATAAAATTTGTTAAAGTATGGAACCATAACTAGAACCTAGGACATTGCATGAATCCTAGGAATGAGAAATATATGGAATGATAGTTCCTAGGTGTTGCATGAATCCTAGGACCGGAAAACTAGATTGTATGATAGACCCTAGGATATGGCATGAATCCTAGGATGGAAAAGCTAGTGGAATATATAATAATGCAGTCTTGGAAAAATGGAAAGGAATATATGAAGCTGCCTGTAAATTGAATTCACAGCTGCCTGTTATGAATAAAGAAACATGATTGGGATCATGGTTGGTAAGAACGTGAAACTGGAAAGTAAGACATAAGATGTTCTGGAACCCTACGGGGAAGTAGGAGCAGAACTCCTGGAAAGCAAATGGAATAGATTTGGGGAAGTGAGCTGGCCCTTGAGTACGGAGTACCAAAGAGAGCGACTGTCCCCCTGTTTAGTGCAGAGCTGAGCTAGCCACCCCAGGGACCCGGGGGTTAGGACTAGCCACTCTGTACCGACTTGTTGGCCCTCGTGTACATAGTACCGAGGAGAGCTAGTAGTGTTAGGAGAGTACTAGCTACCCCACGGGCCCCGGGGTTTTGCTAGCCTCCTTCACCGACTTGTTAGGCCCACTAGGGCAAACCAGGGTAGTCAGGCGAGGGTGCGCGGACTGTGGAGGGGCAAGGCCCCGGTTTGGTTACTGTGGAGGGGTTGGACCCCTGTTACTGAGAGGGCTCTGCCCTGGTTCCGTGCTGTGCTTTGGGCGCACCCGTTAACGGAAACGACTGACCGCGTGCCAGTGCGGGCTAGCTACCTGTGCGTTTATCGCGCGTGCCGTAGTCACCGTTACGTCTGTCAGTGACCTTGGGGTGGTTGACTGAGGGTAGGATCACCACGGGGGACTCTCCCGGCCAGGAGAGCACCACGTGCTACTTCTACTTTTGGAAAAGACTGCAATCAAGATCGTTCCCACGAGGACATTCGAGATCAAGTAAAGGATCTGAGAAATAAATGAAATAGTGAGAAAAATTGAAAGATGTGAATAAAGGAAGTAATAGAACATAACAGCTACTGTACACTCTACTGTTGCCTTTAGTTAGTTTGCCACTCTACTCAGCGTTTTGCTGACGTGTTACACTCGTTACCTTTTTCAGGACCAGGTGTTGAGCAGCCAGGGTCGGCGGCTGCAGAGGACGCTGGGCCAAGTAGGGTCCAGTAGAGTTTACCACAGTCCTTGTACCTCTTTTGTTTCTGTTTTAGTGAGTAGTTTTTTTGTTTCCGCTATACTTTCTTTACCTGCAGTTCTTGTTATATGATAAATGTTGTTTTACTGTTGTGGTGTTACCTACTGTAGTAGTTTCTTTCCTTACTGCTGTACTTTCTTACTGTTAGTTATATTCATGCTGAATGTGGTTTATTTTACTGTCTTTTGGTTACTTCCTCGTTGGACGACTAGGTCTTGGGATTAGTCGAGTCGGTCCGGTTCTCGTGTCTCGTAGGGACTCGGGAACCGGGTCGTTACACTCTCTCTCTCTCATAGTTTGATAGCTCCATTGTAATTATATCACCTTGCTTAACAAAAAAATCTTAAAAAAATATAATTGCGAATATAGATCAACGTAGCCTCCCTGTGTTCGACCCGGAATTCTTTTCGATATAAATTTTATTTGTTGAACACGAATTCTTCACGTTTTGAACTACAACGACAGGTTTTCCAAAACCAATCTCGTAAGCGTAGCGATTCGCAAAACACGTTCAACACTCCCCCTACACTAGTAGCTCTCCCCGGTACAATGTACTCGAGGGCCAACAAAAGTCGATGTAGAGTGGTCATTCCTAACCTCAGGTCCCAACTTAAGGGCGGCTAGCTCCGCTCTACACTAAACAGGGGACAGTCGCTCTCCTTGGTACCACATACTCAAGGGCCGTCACACTTCCCACTCACATTTCTAGGTCTTTCCATTCATCCACAAGAGCTCTACTCCTACTTCCCCATAGGGTTCATGCTCATATTCATCATATTATTCCATACCAGGTTTCATCATTTATAGTTCCATTCTCGGGTTGTACACATGCAACTCATATTTCCACAATTGAACAGATGCAACAAGTGATATTACAAGTAATTGTTTAACTAACACATACATTCCATGTTTCAACAAGCAACTCATATTTATTAAAAGGCAATTGTTTACAATTCTACTCATTCACTTATGACTGCGATCTCAAACACACATACAAGCAGTGCAACAGTTTCTTGTCCTAGGATTCATGCCACATCCTAGGTTTCTAGTTATCTAATTATCATAATTGCATTCATGTTTTATAAATAAAACAGGGGGTAAACACTTTACTAGATAATCCAGGAGTACTGAGGGCTCGAACGATAGACTCACGTGCCTCTGCAAGCCCCGAACACGCAACAGAACGAGATCCTATACCGAGGAACAGAACACAACGGATGTTCAGAACATCATAAAAAGGTTTCTAACATATAGAGGAACTCACAAGGAAACTACCGATATCTTGTTTGCGTAAAACAGATACCAAACGGACCTTAAACGGGTCAAAAACAGAACTGTAGAACCAAATCAGATGTCTGGCACAAGGTCTAGACGTCTTAAAAGTCATCACAGTCTCACCTCAAGTTCCTGCGTTGACCTCAGATGTCCAGGACCCCTACTTGACCGTCTGGGCTCAGCTCCAGACGTCCGACTTCTCCTTCAGTCGTCTGGGAGTGCTTCCGGTCATCTGGTAAGCTGTCAAGACGTCAGAAACGCGTGGGAGGGCATGCCACGCGCCTTCCCAAAGCTGCCCCTGCGCGTAACAGACAAAATCTCCCTACTTTAGCCAAACAGATTAGCTCCGCGGTGCGGCCTGCATGGTTGTAACCGCAAGAAGAACGTACCTTCGCGAAACCTTGCTTTCAGATGTCCGGTGTCGTCCCCAGACGTCCAACCCGTCGTCTAGACGACACTTCAGACGTCTGATTCTGGAAAAATCCCAGAACCAAGGCAAGCTCCCGCTCCTCTCACCACGCGCAGCTGCGGCTCCTCCCTCTCGTTTGCAGCAGGAAGTCGAGGTCGACTTCCCCGACACACTCCTCTCGCACGCACCGCTTCGGCCGTGCGCCCTCCAGCGAGCTCCCATGAACTCGCGAGCTCAACCTCCTCCTCCTCTCCACACCACTCCTCCTCGCTCCTCGCTCACGCTCCCTCTCTCTTGCTTATCCCTCTCACTACAGTAGGGAGGAAGGAAGTTGGTGGTGGTGGAGTGGAGAAGAGAGGAAGGGAGGTGAGAGCTCTTATATAGAGAGCGGCTAGAGTTCGGTGAGGGGGAGAGAGGAAGAAGAGAGAGAGAAGAAAGCTGTCTGCACGCAGCCAGCGCGCAGACCCGACGTTGCGTACAGATTTTTCATTTTCCAGATGTCTTAAAAGGCTAAGAACAGAACATGTTTTTACATCATAACAAACTTAAAGGAAGTTTCATTCCCGAAACTTAAGCTAGCTAGGGTGCGAAAAAGGAATATAGTGCATAACAAACATAAAGAGGACCAAAGTCGATCCGAAAAGACGTACCCTCAAAAAGCTCCGGGTATCGCTCTCGCATCGCCGCCTCAAACTCCCAGGTAGCCTCCTTGTACCGCTAGCTCCTCCACAAGACCTTCACCAGGGGTACCTGCTTCCGTCTCAAACTCCGAACGGCTCTGTCTAGTATCTGCACTGGTCTCGTCTGCAGTGTCACCGTCACTGCCCCACAATACCCCTGTAACTCTCGGGGTCACCAACTGCCCAACTCCTCCATAAGTCTCAAACTCTGTGCCTGTAAACTGGCCAAGTGGGCGGGTGCCTTCGGCTCAAAGCGTTAGCCACCATGTTGGCCTTCCCCGTATGGTAGGAGATGCTGCAGTCATAGTCTTTCAGGAGCTCTAACCAACGTCTCTGTCTCATGTTATGCTCCTTCTGATCAAATAGGTACTTGAGGCTCTTATGATCCGTGAAAATCTCAAAGGTTTCACCGTAAAGGTAGTGCCTCAATGTCTTCAGCACGAAGACAATAGCTGTCAGGGCTAAGTCATCGGTAGGGTAGGTATGCTCATGGGGCATCAGTTGCCGCGAAGCGTAAGCGACAACGTGACCCCGCTGCATAAGCACATCCCTAACCCCTGCAACGAAGCGTCCGTGTAGACCACAAAACTGCCACTGCTATCTGAGATGGTAAGCACAGGAGTCGAAGTCAGCCTCTCCTTCAACTCTTGAAAACACGCCTCACAAGCATCTGTCCAAGCAAGGGGCACGTCCTTCCGGGTCAACTGACTCATAGGACACGCAATCTGCGAGAAATCCCTGATGAATCGCCGTAGTAACCTGCTAGTCCCAAGAAACTGCATATCTCTATCACTGTACGTGGCCTCTCCCACCTGAGTACGGCCCCAACCTTGGCTGGATCCACAGTCAAACCATCCCCTGAAATAACATGGCCCAAGGTCACCTGCTTCAACCAAAACTCGCACTTGCTATATTTGGCATACAGCCTGTGTCGTCTCAAAGTGTCCAGAATTATCTGCAAGTGTTGTTCGTGCTGTGCCTGATCCTGCAAGTAAACGAGCACGTCATCAATAAATACCACCACAAACTGATCCAAATATGGTCTGAACACCCTGTTCATCAAATCCATAAAGGGTGTTGGCAACGCCCCGCTCGCGCCTCCACCCTCAGAAAACACAGCGGTAGCTCCAGCAGCTGCAGAAGCTTGAGAAGCTCCCCGTCGACATCCTCCTCTCTCCCACGAACTCCTCCTCGAGCTCCACCTAGCTCCCGCGGCTGTCGTCCCTCTCCCCCGCTCTCCTCTCACTCCCTCACACTTTCTTGCTCTCGCTCTTCCCCATTCTCCCTCGCCGGCTCCTCTCCTTCCTTGCCGCGGCTGCAGCAGACATGGGAGGCGGTGGGGCATGGCCGATGCAAGGAGAAGGTGGAGATGGCGGTGGCTCGAGTGGTGGGGTGTAGATTGTAGATGGGGGGGTTTAAATTGGAAGGTTTTAGGGTTCGGGGGGAGGGGATGGAGGAGAGAGAAAGACTCTGCGCGTCGCTCGCGTATAGAGCGAAATAAACGTACGATATTTCCTATTTTCAGACGTACGAATATATATCCAAATATTTGGATAGACGTCTGGCTAACACTTAAGATATCTTATCCAACTAAAAAGATGCCGAATTATTTCACGTGAAAAGGAGTAAGAGTATGATAATGCAAAAATTAAGGCAACAATAAAGAGGCAGATGAAACCCTCTTCCACTACCCACCCAGGATGTTAATTAACATCTTCTGAGATTAAAGATCTACTTCCAACCGTTTTTTACATCGAATTTTCTTTGGCCATGCGTGGAATGGGCCCTTTAATTCCGCTATACAAACAACTGTCGGGAAGCGTGGAATGGAGCAAACATTGATGTATAAATAGAATTTCCTTTTATCTTTTAGTTTCCTCATTTTTTTTGAATTTTTTACAAAACGTATTCCTCAGTGCGCTTCACTATTATATACAGAAGGCTTTGAGTTTTTATATACGTGCATGTCTGTGAAGTTGATAATTTTTACATAAATAATGTTGAAACTGAGTTTCAAGAAGAAATATGATATTTTTAATGAAATATGCAAAGATTAATAAACATATTTTTCATGCAATGACGTAGGAATTTTGTACATTTTCTTGTGTGTGTGTGTGGAGGGGTCGGGGGGATGAATCCACTTTCACCGCGGACACTTAACAATTAGGTGAATAACATTTTCTTTTAATAATATAGAAGATATTACCTTACTTTTTTTTCTTTCGAAATAATTCTCTATTAATGAAAATGAAGAAAAACAAAGATATAACAAGAAAGGATGAGGGAGAAGGGAAAATTGAAACACTCCCTCCTAAGAGAGAGGAAAAGATACTTTACTTTCTGAAAATGGGGGAACTTCGAGCACCGAGAGTACAAAACAAGAAGAAAAGTTAAAGGAAAAACTACCAAAAGGAGAAAAGAATGCGCCTTTTTAAGATCTTCAATGCAGCCCCGATAAATTGCTTTATGTCAGTAGATACGACAACGCTACTGAAGGCGTTAACAAGCACCCGGGAGGTCGACGGTCGAAGACGAGTCGACCAAATACTTGGCCGTCATATGCATGGCTTCGAATGTGGACCCAAGTCAGAGATGCACTCCGTGGCAACGTGGAGGCAAAGGCAAGGTCGCCGACAGAGAAGACATCAATGGAGACCGAAACAGAGACATCGATGTCAATCACACTAGCAGCGAGAACATTGAAGACAGAGGCGGTCGTGGCGGGGTCGAGTACGATAGAGGTGGAATCATCACCAAGTCTCCGACAGTGATAGAGGTGAGCAGAAGGCGAGCGATAAAAGGCGGTCGTAAGGGGAGAGGGTCTCCGATCGACCAAAGCTGACCAGAGGCCCAAGGTAGATCACAAGAATGAGTGCTTGCTTGGGGAAGGGGTAAGGGTCTCTAGTTTCTAGAGAGAAAGGGGGCCTTCTCTCTCTAGTAACCAGGGAGTCGGTGGGATGAAATTAAGATTTGGAATCAATATTCTTGCTATTTACTTTGAAATATTTGGATCAAATTACTCATGGAATTAGATTTCAATGTGACTTGGTGGCAAAATATCAAGAGATGTGTAGGGAAGATACTACATAAAGACCAAATTGGTTCTCAATGGAGCTTCAGGTGGTGTTTGTCCACATTTGACACCTCTAATTGCGGAATCGTACGATTCCAGAATTGAGGGTGTAATTCTAGGTTTAACCAATTCCACCTATTAATTCTACCTACTCATTCTTTTCAATTAATTTCTTCTTATTCAACTAACCTATTCCACCAAGAAAACATTCCTAGTGAAATAAAACTCTCAAATTCCTTTGACAAAATAAAACTCTTTAATTCATCCTACTTTTATTTATTTTTTCCTAATAATTCTCCTTACCAAATAATACCTTAAGGTCTCGTTCGTCGGTGGGTTTAACCCAGGTTAAGGGTTATCCCAAATTTTTCCCATTATTTCAACACATACATCATATAAATATATCAATCTTTCTCTACTCCTACTTTTACTATTAAAAAAACACCCACTTCACCCTCAACTCTCACTTTTAATAATAAACAAATATCCAGTGACATTCTTCACTCCCACTTACACTATTAAGTACAAATATCCACTAACATCGTATTAAAACACCAACCATTTTAACCCTATCCTCATTACACCACCTAAATAAACATAATTTTCACTTATTACATTTCAACCACCCTTGATCCCACTGCCGAACACACCCCAATAGAACGGATTCTTAACTTATGTAATGAAACGGCAATTGCATTTCATAGATGTGCCATGCACTAAATTTGATCTTCTATTTTTCTTTTCGAATGGTGACATAGGAATTTTCCGCGAATGCTCCAACACAGCCAGCAAAACTTGACCCGTTCGTCACCCCTGCATCATCCACGTCAACATCCGCAGGCGTCACGAAGAAAATTATTTCCCCACTCTCACAAAATAGAATAGAGGCCAAAACCTTCCCATCGAAGAAAACGGAAGAAACCAGACAAAAATTCGAAGGGACTCGGAGGAGTCCTTGTGGCTTGGAAGGGAAGACGACAGACAATGTCCCCTCTATGTTTAAGAACAATAGGATGCATCCTAATTATTGAGATGGTAGTCACGAAAGCCTTAATTTCGAATCTTGGTAGCAAGATACGTCGAAGATTTTACGGGGAAGGCCCCTGACGAGTGACCAAAATTTTGAAAGAAATCCTAGGTTGCATTTTACAGTGTGATAAAAGTTCTTTCGAGATAAAATATAGAGATAAGTAGGATAAGGTGTTTATTTGAGTGTTAAAATAAGTGACAAGTTAAATTGATTGGTACGATGATTTAATGTTAGCAGGTGGTTTATTAATATTATGATATGATGTTAATGGGTTGATATGATATGGTGAATGTATTTTAATGGATATATTATATTGGAGTTGATATATTTTAATATATATTAGTGTTAATGTGATATAATGGGATAATTTGATAATGTCGATCGATGGAGTATCGTAAGTTATATCTCTTGACTTTAAACTTTATTCCTTTAATATTCCTTTGAGTAAGAGAGAAGGGTATCCCCTCGCCAGACATAGAGATAAGGATTAGTTTACTTACAGGATTAAGAAACTAGTATTATGAAATGTAAAATCGGTGTTAATCCTCATTTTTGTTTACATGCAGAGTAGTGTTAACATCAGTTTATACTTACTTAAATTGATGTTAAGCTGTTGTGTTAATTCTTACTGGATTTACTTAAATTAGTGTTAACACCAATTTCTAGAAAGTTGAGTTTAAGTGTGAGAAAATTACAAAGTTTCTAGGGAGTAAACGAAGGGTTTAATTTACTTCTTCGCTCTTGGAATAGGGGAGCAGCACAGAAATATCGTATGTGTAGTTTGTGAATAAATTAATTACCAAAGCAATACCTTAGTTGCCATAATATATGAATTTTGGCAGCAAGCTGCAGCATTGGTATTATCACCACCTCGCATCGTATATCATTAAGTTTAGATCCCATTTTCTAGCCGACCATCCTCTTGTGCACTCAAAATCGAAGTTATTCAAACGAAAATAAAAACTCTAAACCTTCCTCTATTAAAAATGGTGAATTCTCATTGCTAAATAGCCAGCGTTTCTTTTACTGGCGCACAGATGGTTAATAGAAGTGAGAAAGGGGCACTTTACTTGGTCATTCACGGTAAATTTAAGTTGTGGGATATCATGTGTTTTTCAAAAAAAGAAAAAGCAAATTCATGTTTTACATTAAACCTGAGTTTCCTTAAACTCAAATTTAATCGAGGGATAAGTTATTTCATGTTTAAATTTCTTATTATCCTAATTTATTCTTACCTTATCTCATATTCATATAAATATCTCTATAGAATTATCACAAGTTACACATAAACATTAGCATGGGATATTATCCCTATTTATAAATTTTTATTCTATAAAATACATCTCGCAATGGAAACTAACACTTAAGCTTTTTAATAGCAAGGTATGTGCCAAGGTGAAGATGCGAATTCCATTTCACTAAATTAGTTCTAACTATTATAACCTCATACCATGGCTACATGTGGTTGCAGTTACGTTTTGAGCCTGGACAGCTTGTAGCAAATGTTAAGTTCAAAAGAAATATTTGATTGAGCAATGGAATAAGTAGTGAATTACAATGGAGGAATTAACATCATTTAAAAAGAGAATTAAGAGGTGTGATTTTTCTTTCTTTTTTTTTTGGACGTTAGATTTATGATTGTTGTTGTTTGGTTGGAAATTAAGTAGTGGTAAATGTGTAGGTGAATTAATGTGTTGTAAATGGGATGTTAGAGTTGCAACATCATTGCTTAGTAAAGATGAATTATTCAATGAAATAGGATAAATTTTTTGTTGAAATGGTGAAATAGGACGTTGATATTGTTCATCTATTCCCATCAGAGGTATCTTAACCACTTCTCAGGTGTCGCTTGTTGGATCGATGGTAAGGTCTTATTTGCCTAATGTCTAGTGCAATTGGTAACATGCAGGCCTCAACGTAGGGTCACAAATAGCTTTTTTCTTTTTTCTTTTTTGGCCAAATAAGGTCGATAAGGTGGTTTGTAAGAATTCCATGAGTCATAAGATGTCAAATGGGGAGACTAACCACCCTACAAATTAGGCATATTTGGTAGGAGATCCAACTTACAATTCATTTAGGCTGTATTTGGTAGGAGGATAGTTCTGTATCAGGATAGAATAAAAGTAGAATAAGTATAGAAGGTGTTTAGTTGATGGGATTGTAATAATTAGTGAGATTGTTAATGATTGGTATATTAGTTTTGTAAGAGAGAAGAGAGAGTAAGTTTTGATGTGATAGATTGTAATTATTAAATAGTACTTTTTGAATTATATATGGAAAAAAAGATTATCAGTGAATTTTGATGTGATAGGAAAAGATAATATATATATGAGAAGAGAGAGTTCTTTGAAATCCGTACTATTCCTAACTCATCCCACCTTTTATTACCTACTCCATCTTTTAATGTGGAAGCAAATGAAACCTTAGAGTTATGATAAGTTAGATTGGGTTAAAACTTTCTCAGTCCAATAAAAAATAAATTGGATACAAACTTTCTCAACTTGATAAAAAATATATTAGGTTGAATTTGAGATTAAGCTAATCTACCCGCAACCTGATATATATATTTATATTATATAATATTAATATTTTTTGTTTTGGAAAGTATTACAGTTTGCGTGAGAAAGAAGAGAGTATTGAATATTTCCTTCCTCCTCTCACATCAAATTCCTACCCCACCCCCAACCAAAAAAAAATCACTTTCCCCCGATTCCTCTCCCTCCTCACCTTACTTTCTCTCCCTTTAACCAAACAAAACATAACTCTATTTTCTTCTTGGGCCCTCCATCACCTCTGCCACACTACCATCTTGTCCACTCCCACTACTACCTTTTCACTCAGTCGCCGCAAGCAGTGCTCATCAATTCTAGTTGCCTCTCCTCCTTGTAAGATACTCCTCTTCTCCGTCAACATCCCGCCACCCATTCCTAGACCCTCACCCCCTGCTTTACTTATTTAATTAATTGCAAGATATAAGTTGTTTGAGTTTGGAATGTTTTTGTTATTAAATAGGAAAGATAAGAAATATGTAGGAAATAAACTTAAAATTTGACTAGTTAACAACCTGATTTAATTTTATGGGTTGGGTTGAGTTCTGCAGTGTAATAGGTTGAGTTAGGTTAGGTTCAAAAAATCTTAACCTGCAAAGTAAAGTTGGATCTCACAACTAGGCCCAACCCGACTTATGCGCACCCAACTACAAACCCCTTTGTTTATTTCATCTATCCTATCTAAAATTGGCAATTCTATAACCTTTCCTTTCCTGTGATGGCATGTGCCAATAATATCCTTCAAACTTCACAAATTGGTGTTATGTGTGAAAAAATTGGCATATTAATGATGAATTATTAGAAGAAATAGGCATAGCAAAAAATGGCAATTCATTTTACCTGACAAAATGATGAATTATTCTTTGTCGTCTGCATTTCCACGTCTCGTCTCAAAATGGATGAACCCTTTCCACGATCTCAATGGCCAAGTTGCCCCCACCCGATTTGGGGACCCAATTAAAGCGCAACGAGCCGAGGAGAAAGTCTATCCAAGTGTGTTTGATATGGAGAATTAAGGTGATCATATCCCATTCCAACTCCCTTTTGCTTTATTTCTGCATGCTAATGCATCAACTTCAAGAAAAAATGCATATCCTGGTGCCACGGATCTACTTGTTTGCAATGGTCATGAGTGACTTAATATACATTCTAATTTAATTCATGATTCTACATATACCCTGAGACTACATTGCATGGTTATACATTCTAATTTAATTCATGATTCTACATATACCCTGAGGCTACATTGCATGGTTATATAAATCTTGTTTTTGTTATGGCATATTTTCCTGTGTTTGCACCAAATCGTGCTTAATACCCAAAATGGTTGGCATTCCAACTATCCTGACGTCATGCATAGAATAGCACAGATCCATAACCTGAAATGATTTAAGCCTGTTGAAATGAGTAACGGACTTTCGGACTAATCTGTCATATAATCAATTTTCCTAAATGAATGACATGAAACCAAGCTAAATTTTTTTTGAATTGGACACGGCAATTCCTGGCCACTCCAGATTGTCAACATTCTGGTGGCAGCAAGATGATACCGATAAGAAAAAGCCAATCCATCATTCCAAAAGCAAAGATAATATTTGCACATAGACCATCAGGACATAATCACTCACTATTACCAGAAGATAGCAACTATGTTTTTTCAAGCTAGTTGGTTCAAGGTCTAAAGCTTACAGAAAACCATACATAGCATCAGAACAGCATAGAACAGTCAGCTTCCAGTGCCACAGCACGGATTTATTATGATCACAAAGCTCCATATTATACACTATCAGAACAACTTCTGATATTGAGCAATAGGAGTACAGCTGATTCAAGTGTCTTCCTTGCCCAACTGTATGGGCAAGGCTACCTTTGCAAAGTGGCTGCAGTCAATTCCTCGCTCTGAAAAGGCAGCTACAAGGGTAGGGAAGAGCTTCGCGAGCATGATCCTAAATCCAGCAGATGTCCCCTTCTTACCTGCAGCTGTAGGCTCTCCCAATCCAGGATCACAGCAATCACAGGTTCCATCTATGAAGGCCTTGCAGGCTGACAGAATGGTGTGAGACCTGGACATAAAATGTTGCTCCACAAGTGCCTCGAAATGCTGCAACAAAGCAAACAGCACAAAACAATCAATTTTGCTAACTGCGAAGTCTTCTGCGATCATTGGAATTGTAAATGGTCTGAGTTGGAAATATTGGACTCACCTTTGGAGGCTTACGCAGCTGATAGAGCATCGACTTTCGCGAGAGCAGGAAAGCATTTTCGTTGTATGTTGTGGAGTTTCGTTCCTCTTCAGCTCTTCCAATCTGCTTGTCATACCCTGCCTCGTTGAAGTATGGTTTGGCATTGAGGACTAGTGCCTGTAGGGACAACAGAACCTGGAGAAGTGTGGAGAGTTTGGGGTCCCACATCTCAGTCCCGGTGCCTGTCCAGGTTTTGAGGAGGCTGAGACAGACCTTTCCAGACTCGTACAGATTAGGATTTAAGCAGAGACCGTTAGATATGTAGTGTACTGCCTGGAATGCATCGACCAAATTATTATTTCATCAGTGTACTGCCCATACATACTGCATTTTTTTTTCTTAGCAGACATTAAAGAGATAATCGGTAGATAAAAATATGTTAAAAGTTCCACCATGAATGAAACTCAACAGAAAGTGCAATGTAAGAGATTGAAAATCCAGAAAAAGAAATGACATCATTCCACAAGCATTTCAAAATATAAATGTTCTTCCATGAAGAATATGTAGGACTTTGGTACTTTAATATCGGTAGTGATTCATTAATTCCATGAGCATTACCTACAATTCCCAAAGAAAGGGTAAAACTTCTCAAAAATCTGAGAATTGACAGCAAATAAATCACTTGAGCCAATGTGTTTTTTTATGAATAAGAAACTCTGAGGACTATTTTGGATGGAAGGATAGATTTCATGGGATAACTTTTTTGTAGATGAGTTATCATGTATTTTTGTTTGGAAGGCATAAGGGTTATCCTGTGGTTGTTTGGAAAGTTTCTGGATTAACCTGTGACAGTACATGAGATAACCTACAGCTTATCCCACATCAACCCCAGAATAAGACTTAACCCGGGTCAAAACATCCTTCCCACCAAACAAGGTTAACCCCTACTTTGATGGGTTATCCTCCTTACCAAACTAGGCCTGAGGAACTAATTAGCGGAGCAGTTCTGAAATAAGCACAGGAGGAGGGTGTGTGTGGAGGTTGGGAGCATTAGGTTCAATTGAGCCAACTGGGGAAAATGGGCTTGAACCCTCGACCTCATAGACACTTATTGGGTGTTCAATTAGCTCCTTTGGCACTTGACCAAATGCTTTTTTTTTTTTTTTTCTGATAATGAAAATGGATCATCCCATAGATGGAGGGATCCTCCGGCCCAAATACTAAATACTGACAAATAATATGCGCATTTTCCCTAAATTTTCCTGCCATTTCAACTATGGATCTAACAGTCTTTAGATATCAGACCTTTCTTGTTATACTGAAATTTCAAATGCAAAACTAGCTTTCCTTTTCATATGATGCAATATGTAAAATCAACATACAGGAGGCTCATGTGGATAGTCCGGAGGGAAGCAAATGTCGAAGAAGAATAGGGCATCATGGTAAGGAGTTCCTGCTGCCCCAACAATGGATGCCCGCAAAAGATCCATCCTGTCCTCATAAACCCTGATGCTTATACCATCTGTTTAGTTAAAAATACAATTAAAAAAAATTAAATGAATGAATCTGAAAAACTGAATCTCCATGACATCTTTTTGTTTAATGAATGATTAGAAGTGATAATGATTATCTTCATATATAAAACACTTTCTGCATGAACCTTTTAACAATCTTCAGAATGGCAACAAGCAATTTTGCAACCCCAAATGTAACTGGAACCATCTAGAATCAGAATGGAGATAGTTTTATGGCAGAGTTACATAATAAAGTAGGAATGAATTATGCAGTCAGTTAAAGGTCAAAAGAAGCACAATCAATCAGAGAATAAAACAATTAGTATCATAAATACTGAGAAATTAAATCATGAATTTCGAGTATGACTTTTAGTTTCAAAAGGTAGTACTATATCAAAAACTCGCAAAAGGTCAGATATGGTTATAAGGGTTGGGAACTAGTATTTCATGAACTAGGCTTAAGAATTTTGGATGGTTGATTTGATTCTGTTGTACCTAGATCCAAGAAGCTATCAGAGTTAGTTTCTCTCAAGTAGGCTTAAGCCATAAATTAACTAGAAATGTGGGAACTAAATACCATACAATGCCAAGTGCTATACCATAAAAGTAATAGTTAGAGCCAAAACTAGAGCTTGTACAAGTCACCTCTAGAGTCTTCTATTGTTCAGTAATTGACTGACCGAGATGCCAAGAGTTCGATTGGGGCTCTTCCTCATTAACAAACTGCACCATTAGGGCAAGCCCTAGGGTCAAAAGATGTATAGATTTAGATAGAGCTCTTACATGTTTCAATAATTGAGTCTAGTTTGAGTTCACTTTTATACATGGTTAACCGTGTCTTACCATGAAAAGATAACTCAAATTGCCATTAAGTAGGTACCTCACACTACTCCATCTCAAATCTTGAGAATATACTAGTAAATTGGAATTTGTGTTACATCAGTGCTAATTACAGAGTACTTGTTTTTTTATTGAGCAATGAAACACTAATCGTTACTGTGGAGAATAAAGGCCACGTGGCAGGTTTAGCGTGCACCCAAGGGGCACCAGCCCTAAGGGAATTGGTTGTATTTTCTTCAAGTCTAAGTTTTCTATTTTTAGTATGGTTACTTGTCTTTTAATTAAGTTAGGAGGATATGTTGTATTTAGAAGATTTGATTGATCTTGTTTCCTTATCTAGGGATTAGGAATAACTCTCTATAAAAAGAGAGACTCTATGTAATTATTATTGGGTTGAATGCACCATTCTTTCTATCAAATAAACAACTCCCTCTCTCTCTTTCCTCTTCTCCATCGCCGGTCTCTCTCTCTCTCTATCGCCCACCAAGGCTCACGCGTGGGCCTTCCACATGCCAAGGCCCTCTCCATGCTTCCACAAGCCTCCACAGTTACTATATAGAGAAATTAGTGGTAAACTACAAGTACACCCTCATAGAAATATAAAGATAACAAAATAAGATAGGAAAGTTTCAACAACAAATTAAGTCAGGCATTGCATGTTATGTCATACTTCTACCAATAAAATTGATTGTGATCATTTCAAGACGGTCTATCAGCCCAGAATAACATGCTGATTTTTATTTAATTATATACATCAGGCAGTATTATCATCACAGAAATTGCCAACAAAATTGTAAACCTTAGCCTAGGTAGGACAGTTCAATATTTTAGCTGATATTAGACCCTTCAAAAAGATCACAGAATGCAACTGGGGTCAGATTTGGAAAATAGCTTCTGCTTTGACAAGTACTTGAGTTCAAGAGGATTCCTATTGAAATCAAGGTAAAAGTTTAGTCAGCCAGATGGAAGGCCAACCTGGGAGATCCTTTCCTAAGATGTTCCACTCTTCTTGCACCTTTCTCCACCATGCTCTTTTTACCTAAGGGATGTATAACTTAAAAGAGTAAATAGTCAACAGATCAGGAGAAACTATCTTTAGCTAGGCCAACAACTTTCACAGCAGCAAAAGCAGCTTCTGTATTTTCATGATAGATGATTAAAAGCGAAACTGAGATCTAACCTGAGATATGTCACCAATTCCGTTAGCAAAATAGTGATCAGAACAATCATTTACAATGTCAAATTTTTTGCACTGTGATTCTTCCACTTCAGGCACCATCTCTATCATCAGCTTCGGTTGCATTAAATTTTCCAGGTAATAGTCATCAGAGTGCAGAGCTTCCTCATTTTGGCCATTTTCATCTTCAATCATCTCATTGCATTGATCAAATACATATGTTGTTTCTGAGGAAGGTGGTCCAATCTCTTTGGACCGACTTCCGCCAGGATCATTGGAACTATCGGATTCAGCAACAGAACATTGGGATTTGGAAGCATTTAAACCAAAAATACTTGAAGCAACATCTGTGAGGAAAGCAACAGCAGTTCCAGGATAAAAATAGGAGCCCATATGCCAAAGGTTTACAATCCCATTTATATTAGTTTCCACACTAGGCAATCCCTGTTTGAAAGAACAGATTAATAATCTATTTGATAAACTTAAATCGACATATTATACAGCAATGTGACCGGAGTGATGCATACCTTTTTATCCTTCTGTAGGGCCTCATGATCTTGTACAGGAAATCTCTTGTGTGCAGTTCCCTCAGCTGGTTCCCCATGTAGTACTGTGATTGCAGGAGGAGTATTAATTTTCTCAATCCCAAAAACTTCGGTTGGCATAACCTGAAAAATAAAATAGCATCCATATATGCCTCAAAAGTTTCTGGAGAAACTGCAAAATGAAGCAAAGGTCCAATTTTCTTCTAATTCATCAAAAAGATATAGATGGGAACAAACTAATAGGCATCCTACAAATATGCATGAAACTGGAAATTCATTTTGAAATTTGCTTTCAGCATCGATGTTTTTTTTTCAAACTTCCTTCTAAACATATATAACACGTGCTTAGTGTGTCATGCATTTAGATTAAGATAATACCACTAATTCTTTTTTGTTCAATAACATCATTGCATATTATTTTGAAGGCACTTAAAAAATAGTAAGACATCAAACTAACTTTTAGACGTGCCTATGTGTCAATTAAGAACATATAGAACAGACGAACTGGACCTAAAGCTGGATCTTTTTAAAAGACACAAAATAATTGGCACATGTTGTTTAAAGAACCAAATCAGTATCTTAAAAATGCTCCAAAAAATGGCCTCCTAGCAACCCAAACCCAAGAGGGGCTAAAAGAAAAAACGACAAAGGACACCAAAATCATTCTAGCCAAACTTCTTTGTCATCCATATCTGTATAATGCACTTCATACATGTTAAACCCTCAATACTAGTTCGATGCCAACTTTTGCAACATTTGCAAAATGTTTATACAATGGCAACTGATTAGATGATTTTGAGAGAGAACTTCCATCTATGTGAAGCAACAATTGGTTGGAGAAATTGGCAAGAGGAATAACTTGAAACAAGAGGGTTTAAGTGTCTAAATGTGGTCATTCATATTTAGTTGGGACTTGGGATTTCAATGGAAGAATAAATCACGGAGAAAATGATGAGTTTGTGTGGAAGAAAATCAAGGTGGATAGGCATTAACAGCTAAGAGAATCATTTTATGAAATACCTTTGTCCAGGTTAACTCCTGCAATGACTGAGTGATGAATAACCTTTAGTCTGTACTGTTGCCTTCATTAAGATGATATTGTTCCTTATTCCATACCTTAATTGATTTGCATACCAAATGATAACTGAGACCTTCTTGGTAACACATTGGGAGAATCTATTTTCATTAATCAAAATAAACCTACCGGATAACTGGTGCATGTGTAAATCTTTTTCGGCAGAAAATCTAGATACTCAAAAATTGCCTTCATTATTGAATAACAAGTAGAAAGCAAAGGCCATAGAATGAGCTACTAATAAATTTGCAAGAACAAATTTGGCAGCCTGAATTCCACCTACAATGGCAATCAAATTAGCTAATGTTGCACAAACAAGGAACCTACAAAGATTACCTTTGCTTGAGAAATATTCAAACAAATTATTCCTGATTAAAAGGAACAATAAGTACTTTAAAAGGCAAAGAGGCCTTAAATATACCTTTGATATAGAGCCACTGGCCCATTTGACTTCAATATATCCTTTCTTTCGACCGACAACATTTCCAATGCACGACGAATAACTGCCAGCATAACAGTTGTGCTCCACATCAGTAATAGTAAAATTATTATCTTTGGGCAATCGAAACACAATATCACCCAAACAATAAGAAAAATCTGGATGCTCCATCAGTTCATAAGCACTGTGACTTTCCTCGGAGACAATTCTAAGATGGTTATTTGATTGATGGAGCTCTTGAGCAACCCATTTGACAGTGACAATGTTCTCCTTTGAATCCATGCTTTTGACTATCCCTAGGCATTGGGCATTAGAAGTTTGCAGGTTATCAGTTGGTGCTTTCTCCAAAACAAATTGCTCTGGCCAGAAATCATGATCACCAACTGTGCTTACAGGTGCCAAGGATTGGCAATCCAAGCCAGTTGATAGATTGCCATCCTGCCACAAAACATCTAGATATGTCCTGGTTCTGCTGATACAATACAAATGCTCATAGACAGACACTTTGATTTTTGTGCACTCCATTTGGGAATGACCTTGAAGGTTAAAATCGCAAGGAACCTGATACTTTGCAGCCATCTCTGAATTCTGCAAAACACTGGAAGGGAGCTTACACCAGTCTCCAAGCTGCCAATTAACATTTGGAAAGGATGACAATAATAGCAAGTCCCTAGCTTCTTGGAGACGAGGAGGAGCAATGTCAGAGCCAGCAACTATAGAAGTTATCCAATTCACAAGAATTGGACCTGATTCTACTGAACAAATAATACCTTCATGGTGCCCCCCACTCCACATTCCACACAACCATGACTCGAATTCAGAACACTGGACTTTTACACGCTGCCCAGGGACATACATAGATGGTCCATCTTCAAGAAATCTTGGAGAAATAGGAGCTAAAGCTTTGGTGTCCCTAGTCGATATTGTACACTTCGTTCCATCATCTAGCAATATTTTGACTAAATCATAGACCTTAACCACTTTCCCTAGCCATGAACCATGAACAACATAATCACCCTCAGCAAAGGACCAAACTCTGATAAGCTTCTTGCTGTTGACGTTTTCTACAATTTCACCAGAGTTGCTCTCCAAGTTGACTCTCATCTCCATATTTACAACTTGGCCCATCTGCCCAAATGGATCTGTGACAGACCGAACAACATCTCCATAAGAAAAACCTCTTTCAAATGCAAGGTAGCCATCAATCCCATCTATGCTTTGGTCCAAATTTGACAATGAATTTTGAACGTGACCATCATACATAGATTCACTGTCATCGTGGTCATCACTGTCACTCGTATCTGAATAGTACCCAGAGTCTGAGTCACTCTCAGTCAAATCCATGTCTAAAATGACCACAATGGAAGGCTTTCGGTTGCCAGTGATCAACAAACGAGGAAATTGTAATTCAAAACAGAAGTAGCAAAATTCTCCTTAATTGGTTTGCTCACTTCTTCAAAACTTGCCAAGAGATGATACTCGGTGCTGTCTAGGCAATTTTTGTCGACAAATAGATCATCCAAGAATAGGTTACACTTGATTTTTAAACAGCTATGGATGGCAAGTGAAGCTGCAAGAACAAGATAACCAAATCTAAATATTATCATTCCAATGAAAGAGAAAGCAGGTGAGAGAAAAGAAGAGAAATAATATCATAGGAAGGGGATGCAGATACTAACGACAATAGCTTCCAAGGATCCTTGACTTCTGATACCCAGAGTCCTTTGTATTAAGCACCGTTAACACAGAATCAAGCAAGATACTGTCACCAGAAGGGAACTTGAGAAGCCTCCCGTGGATAAACGGTATAGCAAGCGTGCTGGTACAGTAGTCTTGATAAACAAAACCCGAAGGTTTTGATGCCAAAGGAGAGTTGCCCAGAGAAAAACCGCGCAGGTTATATCTCAGGAGAAAGGGAAAGATATGTGCCCAAATGAGCAAACACAGCTTCCCAAATGCCAAAGGAGATTTGCCCCGAAAAGCAAATAAGGTAATTTTCTCGAAATGGAGAAAGACTACCAATGACAACCACAAACAGAAAAGAGAACAACTTCCGTCAAAATCTTTCCATTCCAACCAAACTTCCAGAAAAGCTAGTTATCAGTTCAAGGAAGGCGATCCCACAACTGACTTCATGAAGCAATCAAATTGGCACTAAGGCGGATCCATCCAGGCAAAACATTGGGAAGCACTGACTACCACCCCTCTGCTTGCATAATTCAGAAATTTTTACACAGCCACCGTGCCCTTCTTGTGCCCTCAAGATTCCATCAACCCTGCAGTTACCCCAAGAAAGTGAGATGATTTTATGCTCAAACCTGCCATAATCTGATTTTTACATCTCTATCCAGAACCTTCGCAAGACAAATCACGATGAAAATGTCAAACGTGACAACTCAAATCGATTCGACTCCGAAGACACCCACACCAAAGAACTACCAGAATAAGCCTAAAGCACCCAACTTTCCCTGAAAGCAGAAGTGCACTTACCAAGACCAACAACGCATCTCCATCAAGACGCAAACTTTCTACTCGAAATCGACCCAATTGAGCAAGATAACCAAAACCCATTACAGGACCAAACCAGGATAAATCAACACCAAAATCACAATACCCACAAACCCAAATCACGAAATCTCCAACCTTTCAGCCATCAGAGACTGCGAATCCCCAGCAATAACCGAAGTCCTTCCTCCTGGCACCCCTCATCGCGGCAGCACATTGAACGATACCTGAAACAAAGAAAGATGGGTCTTTGGAGGAGCAGATATGTGCGGGGTCGCAGTTCTTTGTGCTTGGTGGGTACCTGAAAATTATAGGGGTGCAATCAGAGACAACTGTTTGCTGTGGAGTTGAGTGGGAGCCGTGATTAAATTTATGAGAGGATCGATTTGAATTGGGGGAAACGCGGAATGAGTGCGGAGAATATGCTGCCGTGATGTGTGATGGGATTTCCTCTTCTTCCTCCTCCAATGGACAACGCAGTCCCTCCTTTTCCCCAATTTCCCCCAAGCTTTTCTGGCGGCAAAGCTGGTTGGAGGCAAATCCTCTTCCTTTTTTTTAATTCTATTTTAATTTACAGTAAAACATATAATAGAATTCTCATGTCAAAAGAAGTTGCCATCAATACATGCACGGAGAGATTTTAGATAATTGGCTTTCATATCTAAGATCAAATGATATTTGATAATCCTATATAATAATTTAGTTGTTGGATTAATTTTTAAATTAAAAATATGTATATCTCTCTCCACCATTTTTATATACTTAACTAGTGACTTTTAGAGTATTGCAACTTCAAATTGACAATCGTTGGAGTTCAATCACTTCAATGTTGAAACTACTAAAGTTTGCGTATCATTCCAACAATAATCAATTACATAACATATCCTTTGAAGATGTTTAACTTACAACCTGTTACACCACCTACTCTATTGGAGCTTTGATGCTTTCTTTCGTGACCTGTTCATCACCTACAACTACCTGTTCATCGTCTCCTTTATTAATTGCTCCACTTTTTCTAGCAACTTGCTCACCACCTATGACAACAAGTGTGGCTTAGTCATTTTCTCTAATAATTTACCAATCACTTGTAAATCCCCTCTACTATCAGCTATACTTGCATATAGATCACCTCCTTCGCTACAAATCTAAAGCCCTTACCCGACTATCAGCTTCCCTTGCCAAAGCACAGAGACCATCTTTTCTTTTCTTTTTTAAGAACGAATGAAATTACACTTCTTATTTCTTTACGAAAAATGAGTCTGAATACATCTCTCATTCTTTGATGACCAATGTAACTTTTTAGACGAAAGAGAGAGGAGATGCATGTTTATTCTAAATTTTTTTCCTTACTCCAATGGGGGGTGCGATCTTGGAGTGCCTATCATAAAGAAAGATAGAATCCTTTATATAGTAGGATAACTATTCTTTCTTACTCGTTTTTTTTTACTCAAAGGAATAATATGTTAATTATAACGAATTTACCACCTATAACCATGTGTGTACACAATCTCTTATCATCTTCTCAAAAGGTCTACCCATAACCTATAGCCATATGCCCATGGACTTAAAACTCCGCATGAAGCCCAAAAAAGGATCTGGCTATCTGGATGCTGGGCAAACAGGTGGATTCGACTCCACCCGACCCACCTACGCATAAACGGATCCAAACCCACCTTATCCAAGCGGATTCGAATATGACAGATCCGCAAAAGACTCGGGTTGACTGGAGTCAAAGAAGCGGCAATAACACTCACTACGCCCACGTCGGCAGTAATGATGGCGTTACTAGCGCTATTAATAACCAAATAATGGACATACCGGAAAATTTGAGAGGATCGTTGCAGAAGGTATTATGTTGCTTGGTATAAGGGACGGGTAGGTCCTCAACGTTGGAGAGAAAAAAGAAACGGTGATCTTACCCCTTCAGACTGTCGGGAAGATCAACGATCTGGTATTTGGTATGGCGGTTGTACAAGGTATAGGTGCCAAAAGGTGGCCTACCCCTTTTCACCTTAAGGTGCATAAGCCAAAAACTAGGCGGAATATGCTTAGGCGTGGAGCAATTCCCAGATGAAGACAAATGATAGTAAAGGCATTAAGGATAGGCCAGCAGTTGAGGCTCAATTGCAAGGGGGCAAGATTATAATACGAAAGGAAGGGAACCAAAAACAAATTTAAAGGTACTCGTAGACCATGTTTTATGACGTATCTACAAATTATGAACATCTCCTTCGTTCAATCGAAACATAGACGAGTTTGGGACCTACAAGCGTGGTATGAAATCCCCCTGAGCCCATAAACATCCAGGAACGCCTTAATGACGCTCTGGCTATGAAAGTCAGAAGGAAAATTATACAACTCTTTCGTCTCAAGCGAGATGCCAAGCGAGGAAGAGGCAGACTTACCCTTGCCCGCGAGCCAAGACATGATTAGTCTTTCATAATCCTTCGAACATGGCATTTCGACGTATAGATCATCTCACAGCTTGCTGGAAAAGAAGTAGCAGAGGCTGGCGCGTAAGGTTTTCTATTGCAGAAAAGAAGGTAGGTGGGGCATTATGTGCCCTACCCCCTATTTATAACCCCCCAGAGGGCGGTTCCCCCCTTGGGTGCAAATTTTGAAAAAATGAAATCTCATATATTGCAACACGGATTTCAAAATATCCTGCTAAAATCAAGATGCCATTTGGTCATCATTTAGGGCATTAAATGCCCCCATATGCATATCATTTCACTGCAATAATAGCGATCATGTTGTTGACAAGTACGATATTTGAGGCCATTACGCCTCATCATAATGGAAATTAATGCCAGTCTTGTCATGCAACACGACAAGACTCAGTTCCTGCAGTGATTGGCCACCACTCGTGGAAGGTGATGCTTACGTCACATTACTACCCGAGATGCTAACCTCTTAAGGCCGACGGGGACTTAGGCGATGGTATGCCTATATTCCTCTCATTAGATGCTGACCTCTAAAAGGCGGCAGGAACTCAGGTGGACATGCCTACATTCCTTTTAGCAAATGCTGACCTCTTAAGGTCGACAGAAAGATAGGTGGAACATGCATACCTTCCCCTTAATTATGATATGTTGACCTCTTAAGGCCAACAGGAACCCAGGTGAGATACGTCCATGTTCCATATATATTTTAATGGTCATGCATCACATGACTAGAAGCGCCTTGCTCGCCTGAAGTTAAAACTTCCCCTTCATGACAAATGATTACCTTGCTTCAAAGACAACCGGGAAATCATTTGGGGGTATCGTATATTGCGAAGTTTTAAGTACTTTGACTATTCTCTAAGCAGCACCCGCTAGCTAGAGAGTGTGGGCATATGATGTGGGGCAAAAGGCACCCTTTGACTTAAAACTCCACACGAAGCCCAAAAAAGGATCCAGCTATCCGGATATTGGACAAACAGGAGGATCTTGCTTCGCCTGACTCACCTACACTCAGATGGATCTGGACCTACCTTTATGCAGGCAAATCCGGATAAGACCGACTCGTCAAAGGACCCAAATTGACTAGAGTCAAAGAGGAGACCATAACACCCACTATGCACACGTCGGCACTAATGATGGCATTACCAGCACTAGTAATAGCCAAATAATAGACATGTCGGAGAATCTGTGAGGACCGTTGCGGAAAATCTTACATTGTTTGGGTATGTCCTGTGTTATAAATATAAAGGAGAGATCCTCTAAAGTCCTCTTCATGCAATCTGAGAGAGAGAAAAATAGACTTTGTATTACCGCTAATTCTAGTGGAGATTCAAGAGCATTGCCCTCTCCCAAGACGTACACCTCTTGCGGTGGAATTGGGCCACTAATTTCCTTATCTCTTTTCTGTGATTGCTTGTGTGTGGTTGTTGAGTTGGATCCTCCATTTATGAAGGAGCCTGATCGTTAACCTACAATCATAAGTAGGCCACACCCTTCACAACAATACATCCATCTCTAGTGACCTATTAACAATCTAAAACCATATGTATGTCATCCTACCCTAGCTATGCCACCTTCTTTCACAATTTTCTTACCACATACAACTATGTGTATGCTAAACCCTTAGCCAACTCTTTTGACAAATTGCCAATCACATGCAAGCACATGTATACAACTCTCTATACAACTGACTCTTTACCTACTAACGACTTTTTTCACTTCCATTACTTACTCATCACCTACTTCATTTACTTTTTCGATGAATTAGCACCAGTTGGAATTATCTCTTTACCATCCCTTTCATTTTGCAACACCTCCACTTATTGATTACTTAGTTATCACTTGCTCATCACTTATGACCATGCAATCCCCTTGTCAGCACTGTTGGTGCAAGGGCACCACGATAATTAATTTTGATGATAACAAAATACTTGTCTATTTAACATTTGCAATTTAAGCTTATGAGTTTTAGGATATTTGCAAATGGGTACAAGTGAGAAGAAGGAGCTCAAGCTCTCATCCATGGCGGTTTGGAGGATCTTGATGGAGGAAAAGGAGCTTCGCTTGGAGCGAGAACTTGAAGAAAGGAGAAGAAGAATATGATAGATGTTTTTCTAGTCTTGTATTTTTGTCTTTATATTCTTTGCTCTTTATTTTGTATAGATCATTGTTAAAGAGCTTCAAAGTTACCAAACAATAGTCTTAAGAACACATACACAACCCTAGGATACTTAGACTTTTCGTAGAGAACTTAGAAAGCCAAAATACGCATTAGACAATCAGATCAGATGTCTAATCTAAAAATCAGATGTCTGATATTAGACTTTAAGACGTCTGACTGTTTGATCAGATATCCAAAACACTTAGGTTGGCAACTCATTCTCTGTCAGCCAGTTTCAGATGTCTAGCCCTTAGTCTAGGCGTCTGATGACCTTGCTAGACGTTCAACTAGAGGACCGTTGGTTTTATCAGACTAATCTTTGAGGATTAACCTTTAATATAACCTACATTCATGTTCAGACATCTTTAGAGAACCTTAGATGGCTAATAAATAGACGTTAGGCTCAATCCATCCCCAAATCACTTTTGTCAGTGATTATATTCGTTTGAGCCTCAGGAAATCAATTCTCGCAGTAAAACCTATTTCCAAACGTCCAAACTTTGTGTCAGACGACTGACCTGTCGTCTAACCAACAAGATCAGGAACTTTGTTTAGGTCTGGACCAAAACAGGAAGGAAACACATCTTAAATTAGACGTCTGATTAATTTCCCAGGTGTCTTAAAATACTTCCTTAGATGTTCGTCTTGATCCAACTTTAATCAGATCTTCCACCCTTCTAGATTAGACGACTAATTCTTAGATCAGACGATGTCGCAGACTTTTGATAATAGATTCAGACGTCTGATAACCCTGTCAGAATTATAAATGACCCTAATTTCGGCTTGATTTTCCTTGGAATAATTTCCAATTGCTAGAAGAGGCTTTTAAACCCTTCTTAAGGTCTCTATAAATAGAGAAACACCCTTCCTAAGCCAAGACACACCTAAGAATACTACTTCCATACCTTTTGTGTCCTAGAAGAGAAAGATTAAGTGCCAAAAGTGCCATTGCTTTTTCGTCTACACAATCCTCATTTGAGAGCACCGATCCGCTGCATACTTCACTTCCATCTACGGGAAGCTCTTTTTGCCTATATAAGCTAAGTTTAAGATAGATACTTTGTGGCTCTATAGGTTCTTGTTGTTATCTTCATTTGTTCTTGGTTAGGTATTCACTTTGCGAATTCCCGTCTCCTTAGTGGGACAAAATACTCCTCATGAAGGGGAGAAGTTTGAGGTATGCTACCCTTGTCTAAGTAGGGTTGTTATAAGAGGTTGTACTACCCTCGTTTAAGTAGTACGTTAGTGGATTTGATCTACTCGGTCGATCAGGAAATCCTAAGTCGAGAGGCTTAAGTAATGATTTTTATCTGGATTTGGGTTTCCACCTAAAAATCTTTATGTACTTATGATTGCATTCTTTTGTGAGATTATTTTTATATTTTCGCATTTGATTTTATATCACGCAAATCTCATCCCCTCCGTTAAAACCTACAAGCACATGAACCATCTCCATTACACATGCACTAGTTCCACTAAACTACATCATCTTCATTATCACTTGCATTGCTAGAAGGCACTTACTCATAGCCTATTAATTACTTGCAAGGCCATTTTTACCACTGTATGCCATGTCTTTTATCACTTTCTTCTCGTATATGTGACTCCCTCATCACCATCTATTCGTCCCTTGTTCTATATCCCCCATTACTTATCCAACACTCACGCCATCTCCATTATACTTGTTGGAACCAAGCTTTGCTTAGGTTTTAGTGTTAATAAATAGACATATAAATATTTTTTGTGTGAGCTTACATGTGTGCGGGCTTGCAAAGTATCATGGAGGCTAAGTTGGCAAAGCAAGCAAGCTCATGTTGCAAAAGACACAAGCAGAAAAATGTAAGCTCAAAAATGAAGGAATAAGTCTCAAGTTGTTGCAAGTCAATTCAAGCAAGATAAGCATAAAATAGTATTTTCATTTGAGTTTAGAAGACTTTGTTAAGCATATGAAAGAGCTAATAAATCAAGTTAGAATGATCACTAAATTATCTTAAAACCAACCTTGGAATGACCTCTAAATAACTCAAAACAAATTGGGTGAAAAGGAGCTTTAAATAAATTGAAACATAGGTCAAAAATGTACATAGCAGATATTATGCACCAATATTTAACCTTAAGAATTAGTACAATAGTATTCTATATTAGGATATAAGCTTAGGTACTAGTACAAGTGTTCTTTATCCATTTTTTTCTAAAATAAATCTATAGTGATTACTTACCAGTACAATACCCATACTCATCATTAAGTATTAATATCTGTGACCATTGGAGCTATAAATCTTTCACTTTTTGACATGTTTATGTTGAAAATTGCGTGCCCTTGGCAAGCCAACTTAAGTAGAATCACTCAATCACTAATTCAGATATGAACGTTAGATCTTCTGGACAAACTAATGTGGTTAGTTGTGTCTCTCAGTATAAGTGGGAGAATGTACTTGATTAGGGAAGAAAAGTTTGACCCATCAAGCTAAGGCCCACAAGACCTTCGACCCAAGTAGAGGTAGACCCATAGCCTAGAATATTGTAAAAGAGACCTAACTATATAGACCAAGCATGAGTAGCGAGCATGGTTGCTTGACTTTTTCAGGCCAATCCTCAAGCGGGCATCCACTCAAGTTTTTTAGATGAGATAGGGAGTCACTTAGGTGGCTTGTTAGAATCTGCTGGATGAGACTTGAAACCTCTCGGGTGGTATCCTCGCTTAAGAAACCTAGCTCGATCAGCCGGACCACCTACCTAGCCCATCAAGCATTGGGGCAGCAAGGCCAGATGGGGTGTCAAAGTAAGGTAACGACAAGAGAACTAAAGCAACATTGTTGGAGTTTGCTTGGCCAAGGCCCCCTTTTTGATCTTTTTCATTTATTTTGTCCTTTTGTTATGATTTGTACGCTAAGCATAATATATGACAAGTTCTACACCACCTCTACGAAGCATGCGGCTTCGGTGGTGGGGCAGGCTTGAAAAAGGCTAACGGTCAAGCTCAAGTTGTCCCCTCACCTTTTCATATGTCGCACATAGCACTCGAGGAGGTAGCTCGAGAGGACTCCCCAAGGAGACACACTCCTCACACCCTATAAAAGGAAATCTTGTATTTGAAAGGAGCCATCTCAATCAGGTCATCTTGTATTTAAATAACTCCCACAAATATTGAGATAATGTGAATTGTGAGGGTTGGAGCCCCTCCTCAGATGTATACCTTTTATGGTGGAATTGGATAGCCACCTCTTGGGTGCTGGTGTGGTCTGACTTTTCCTACTTTCTAGCTTATTGTCTTGATCAAGTCCTCTGACCTGGATTAGTACAAGAGCCATGTTGGATATGCTAATGACAATTATTGAAGATCCAAATGATTTTGATTGACTTTAATAAGTTATCAATAACCATCATGATATCCAACAGTTGCCTCCAGTCTGAGAAGAAATGACAATCTTCTCGAGAGATTGTTTACTAATTAATGCCCTTGGTGCACATCCTTTACATAGGAATGAAGATTCGGGGCTGTTACGCAAGTTGAGTTGAGAGGTTGACTTGATAAGACGGAGATGTAGAAGTCCTCTTATCACTATCATGGAGAAGGCCTATTCTTTAACTTGAGATAGATATGTGTCTTTGTGCATGAATATGCATATTTTGTGGGTCACAGGTTGATGGACCTAACTTGGTGTTCAAACTAGAGAGTTGGCAGGTATATGAGAGCATGAGAGATATATGATCTCTCAAAGGGATTAACAAATCTACTATTGTAATTGTACATAGTGGATCAGAAGACACGAGCTCGCTTTACATATATTAGGATGTATGAAATTCAATGCATGGTCATATAGGTTTTGATTAGACCCGTACATGGAAAAAAGAAGATAGTTTCTTTAGAAACGAATTGGTCTTTGGTCTCGTCTTAATGATACAAGGAGAGCATGAATATATACAATCTTTGGTAAGATGGACAGTGAATTTAGGATTTAATCCTCATGGTTACATATATTTTCCAATGTGAAAGATTCATGGGTATTTGGAATACTTAAAGGAGGTTTTGTGTCGTAAATCTTGATTATTGAACGCTTCATTATTAGCTTAATGAAACCAATAATGAATTTGATGAGTTCCTAATTGAATAGAAATCAAATACCATTTATGAAGTTAAATAAGTATTTGATTTAGCATTTTATTGGGCCAAAGATGGCTTGGTCTTGATCCAAAATGGTTTAGATGGAAAGTAGATGCATTTGGGTGCAAAAACTCAATTATTCAACTTAATAGAAGGGCCAATAATACAAAATTCAGTTAGGATTAGATTCAATTGAATTTGATCCAATGGTTATTAGCATATTAGGAATACATGGATTCCGTAATCATATCTCCTAAGTTAACATAAAAAACACTAATCAATCAATTGGGTGTGTAGCAAAACCTCCACCGTCGAGAAAGAGAGAGAAAGAAGAAGGATCGTTGTTGCCCTCTTCTTCTTTCTAGACGTCTAAAGGCCTTAGGAGAGGTCTTGAAGTCTCATAAGACGTCTAGTAGTTCAATCGGATGTCCAAATTCATAATCTCCTAGATGTCCAGATTGACGAGTAGAAGTCTTGGAGGTGTTCCGGATGTCGAGAAAGTTACCTTGATGTCCAATTCTAGGTGGACGTCAACCACATCTAGCATGGGCGTGGGCCCATCTTTGGTGGAGCAAGGTGAGGGTTGCCTCGAGAATTGTAAAGGAGTTCACGACAAGCACTTTGGATTAGGTGTTCTCGATGCAAAAAGCCTCATCAACCTACTAAGAAGAAAAGAGTCCTACAGTGCTGGGACTTATACTAGGAGACACCACACATGGGGTGTTGTACTACAATGCTCATTCACCTATACTTCAATACTCATGGGGATCCTAAAATGGAGAGAAGCTAGTCCTTCTTATGTGGTTCCAATTAAAGTTGTTTTGTTTTGATTCCTATATTTGATTTCTGGGTATTAATTGCTTATTGAATCGAAAAATTTTAAACAACCAATTTTGCACTTTCACGATGCCACCAAGGTCAAACCATTCGATCCTAATAACTTAAATTTTTGATTTGTTGAGATTTATTTCCAAAGCATTTGAACCTAGGCCTTTAGAACTCTATAGATAGAGCCTTACACTACCTTTTTTTATATACAATTTCACTAGTACTTTCTTTTTTCTCTCAAAGATCAAGGCTATTGTGTTATTCTTACACAAATTTCCTTCAAACCAAGCTGAGCCTCTACGTTGACCCTAATCCATCCATCTTAACATATTCTCGGGGGCATAAGGCTATTGTAAGAGTTTGATTTTATTATTTATTTGTATTTCTATCGCTCTATTTTTGTATTTTATTTTTTATTTTATACATTGTGATAGATGAGTCATGAATTATCTTAGCTGCTGTATTGGGTTAAAGTGGCATGGTCTTTTTTTTTTATAATAGAAAAATGACAACTATTGAGGCCAGTAGTTAACATAAGTATATAAAATAAAGTACACATCTTGCCCACAAAGAAAACAAAGAGAGGACATCCCTTTTTACATTCTCAAGCCGCACCCTCCCAACGTAGCCCATAAAACAATGCAGGCTTTTGTTCAAAGTAGAAAATGAAAAGATGTGTATCACCCACTTCCT
The DNA here is from genome assembly GCA_037157565.1 of Thalassia testudinum. Lineage (NCBI taxonomy): Eukaryota > Viridiplantae > Streptophyta > Magnoliopsida > Alismatales > Hydrocharitaceae > Thalassia > Thalassia testudinum. Next base: position 13,074,799 of record JAZHRO010000077.1, on the reverse strand, counting down.
CCACACATGACCGGGTCCACCTCCTCCTTCTAGCTAATGTAACTAGGCATCATCTACGTAATAGCCAAGGGAAAACCTTCACCTTAAGGGGAAGAAAGAGGCAAGGATCTTCTAGGCTTTCTTTACAAAGAACCTTCCCTTATATATGGCAAGCAAGTGAATCTGGCCCGAAGCCATTTGATCTCAGATCCTCAATCAAGCCAAGGTGGCATGGTCTTTACCTTGGGTTATTGGATTGAGAGATGTGATAGCCTGTTAACTATATTGATATAGTGGATTTGATTGGGTAGGATTCACCAAGAAAATCTTAGGCTTGGGAAATTAGGTAGTGGTTTTACCCATTAAAGAGTTTCCACTATAATACTTGCATTTTTTATTTTTTGTGATTGCTTCTGTTATTGTTATATGCATTATGCTTGATTTTGCTTATGGCTAGCTAAGATCCGAAGAGCACCCACACCATCAATGTTTGCATAGAACACTTACACCAAATTATGCCATCTACATCATCACTTGTATTACTTCCACCATCACTTGCTGACTAACTATGACATCTCCATCAAGACACTAGCAAAATACAAATTAGAGCCTTGTTAATAAAGCAAGTGAAAAACAAAAGTAAACTCACGGAATAGAAGTAACTTTAGAACATGGTAGATGAAAAATTGAACACAAGTTTGATTATAGATGGAATAAAGAGAACAAAAGTTTGCAACATATTTAGATGAAAAAGATTTGTTCATAGAAAAAAAAATTAAACAAAACTATACACATACTATGAGCCTAAATTTACATCACATCTATGAAAAAAATAAGCATAAGTTTCTTGATATTGACAAACAAAAAATAATGTAAGATTGTATTAAGAAGATATATTCATGAATATAGGAGGAGTAAAAAAAACAAAGAAAGAGTGCAAATTTGAAATCACTTTCAACGAAAGTAATTTTGAAATTTAATTTTAGAAATTAACAAATTATTGCATTACTACCGCACATCCAACTTACAATACAAATAGAATGTACTACATAGGCCACCAAGAGTTCAATTGTAGAGCACCCCACTAGTATTTAAGAAGTTAAGGGATCAAATCTCATGTCCACCATATTTTTCTTCTGCAAAAAGAAAGAGAAAGTGCCACATCGGCTATATGGTCTATCTTGCATCACAACGAGGTAATCACTCAATTATAAAGGTGTCAACCTTTGGTGAACCCCCATTAGAGTCTAAGAAGATGCTAGTGAAAGGTGACCTTTTTTTAGAAACTTTTAAGGAGGTAATAATATTTAACTAGTGCAGTTAGGAATGTAATAGGGAAGATCCTTTTGTTTGGATTAGATCCCAAAGACAATAAGATTTTCATTTTGGATAAAGAGCCATGCCCTAGAAGGAAAGAGTTGTTGAGATTGACCGAGGTTATTGGTGGTAATGGATGGAAAGTGAAATAATAGTGATGAGTTACGTGGTCTAGCCAATCTTGGCAAAGCACAATTTGCCTCAAATGTAACAATAATTGATGTAAAAAGATCCATGAGTATTAGTTAAATGTTAACTAAGTTGTTCGTGGGCCTCGAGGGAAGGATCAATGATAGTCAAGTGTAGGGATGCAGTCGGGAACCATAATGGAGAGTAAATAGGAAATTCAATATGTAAATATGATGAAAGAAGAGTTTAAAGAGATTAAGGGTTAGTAGTGGTGTCGGAGAATGGACATAGGGCTTTAACTTAAGAATATTAGGTCTTAAATTTATATTAGTAGAAAGATAAAAAAGTAATGTCTTTTTCTTCGATCGATTCCAATTGGGCACTCACTCATTCCCAACCATGTCCTACTTAGGTAAGTACCATAAAGATAATTAAGACTAACAACATATGCTTATGCAATGATGATTTTTCCCAGTGAACTTTTACAATTCTACTTTGTATGCTTTTATTTGCACAAGGATGTTGTAACTTTTGAACACCTTGAATTGTAAGGTGCTACACCTTTTCAATCTTAAGCTGACTTAAGGAATGTTTTTTTGCTTCGCATATGTTATCCCCTTTACACCTTTATTATTATTTTTTTTCCCTTTGAATTTTGCAAATAAGCCTTAAAATCGAAAGATCAAAGAAATGAAATAACATATCTAAGACAAGCTTATTGGGGATTTGCAGATTCTCAATCCCAAGGCGGTAAAACTCCTTTCTAAACTCTAGGAATTGATTGAATTCCCAAAATTGTAGTTTGCAAATCATCAACTATTTGCTCATGAACTAAACTTCGAATTAAATTAGTTCATTACCTATAATTATTTTGTGGCAATCTTTCTGATCATCTTCAAGGCTGTACCATTCCCCTTCCTATCAGTTCTACTTCGTGACTCAAAATTATTCACGTGAAGAGTATATTTCGCGTAAGATTTCAGGGGTTGGCATTGTGAGATTGTCAATTTTCTTGATTTACCTGCCAGAAATTGTGTATCATAAAAAAAAAGATAAAAGAAAAGCACAAGCACTTGATCTTTAACTGTTCTAATTGAAGTATTTAATTAGTTTGGACATGTGGATTTACCATTATCACCACTAAACGCGTGTACGTCTTAATGCTCCACTCACAAACCTTTGCAGTGGGAGTGATGCATATTTAATTGTTGATCATACGTAGTGAAAAGGGTGTAAGTCACATACTCTATAAGTACAAAGGTTTTGGCCTTCGCTTCAATTATAGGGTAGTGGTACATGAATTTTGATCAAACCCCTCTGTAAGGATCTAACAACTGAGGAGAACAAAAGGTTGCTGAGGGCATGAGATCCTTCGCAATACGGGTGCTGCTAACATCCTCGGTTACAACAGTATTGACTACGTAAAAAGACATAATTATGAGGATTCCAGGTGTTGTTATGTAATACAAAATATTTTCAAGGGGCATATGTACAAAGACCCAACAAATAAATATATATCAAATAGATACCTCAATCCTTGATTGAGTTAAATGTTAACCATGATCGAAATGCCATGAACCAAATGCATCATCTGATTTGATTATTGAGAATTTCAACATTATTTTCTACGTGGAGCTCTTCAAGATCAAATTGCATCAAATTTTAAATGATTAGGAAATTTCTCGCTATTGCGCATGCTAATTAAGACGTACCTCGTGGTCAGGCTTCATGTTGTTCTTATGAGGCCATTTGATCAACCATATGACACCATCCAATAACATACACGAGACGGCTCCAAATTCCTTTCGAAGTTAAAGTAACTGTATCTTCTTTACTCGATCATAGAATGCTATGGATTATAATTTGATTTTGTGATGAAGCTTTGAAGAAAGCAATTGGAGTACATGTCACACACGTGGAACATCTACTTGACTCCGAAATAATAATAATCTCTCTAGTGGCCATATTGGTTGTTGATGTCATCCCCAAACTCGGGATTAAGATCAAGCCAAAAATCTCAAGGGACCACATCAAATTTTAAATCGGTGGGAAAGGTATTTTCAAGACAAAAGAAACATTGAGTCATTGAGCTACCCAAATTTTGGTAAAAGCTATAGTAGGACCTACTAATTAATTATGGATCTCCATACAAGTAAGATAGGAGATTAGAAATAAGACAAGGAATACATGGAATATTCACTGAACATTTATAAAAGTTAAGTCCTAAGTGACTTTACATATCACATTATTGATAGAAAAAGTTGCAACAATGTGACTTTATGGTCTCGCAGTATTTGTGTCCAACTCAAGTCAGCAAGGTTTTTGTTACAAATTTAGTTATCAACCATATTTGGTATACAGGTTAAGTCACTTAACCTATATTTGTTAACCACTTTGAAAGAAGTTTAACTTATCTAAACTCCCAAATATCAAAATTTATTTATTTCATTCCTTCTGTATTCCACTAATTACCATCTATAAATCTATTTTCTTTACCGAATACCAACCAAGTGAACTTTACAATTAACTTTGGTACATGAACCGATCATAGGTGACGAGATAAATATATAACAATCAATAATTTAATTGAGAAGGTAAAGGTCCGAAAAGAGATGATCGCGATAAGTATTGAGGTGCAACAAAAATTGGTTGTTTATTTTAAGTTACAAAATTTTACATTAATCCGTGGAGAAAGATAGATTAGTATTTTCTTTTAAAGGAATAACATTTTAGTGGCATTTATGTAAAATTTGAAACGATGATGACATTCATGTAATTTTGTAAGATTGTCATGGCATCAATATGATAGCCCTTAAGAGAAACGTACGAGAGCTGAATCACAAATAATTTTTGTATCATAAAAGAAGAAAGAAGGTGTAAAGGTGACGCATAAGCTTCAAATATATAGATGATGCACTCTCTCCGTTACGATTTAGTGTTAATCATAATAATTTTCAATCACATTGCAAGAGATCTAGCTTTGACCTAAGTTGAGTGATGATATCACTATCATCCTCTATAACAAACTTAATTTGGTTAAATTTTAAAGTTAAATTCACATAATTAATACATCAAAATGGCATAACTCAATCAGGGTTGAAGAGAGAGGAATTAATAGAACAAGTGGTTAAATATGTAAGTTTTACGAACAATTATAAATGCAGAATAGCTAGAGGGAAAAAATTATGATTAATCAAAGGTCAATTGAGCTTAAATGTCCTCAAAGTGAGTTGTTACTAAATAATTTAGGATTTTCATTCAAATTGAGTGTTAATCCTTAATTAAATTGGTTAATTTTGACCCGGCTTCAATTTAAGTAGTTTCGATGGAAATAAATGTAATCTAAACCTTCTAAAAATTAATTAAAAATATTTTATAAGGTTTGACACAATCGATTTGATAATTGAAACTCGTTTCGACTTAAAACAGAAATATAGGCAGGTATTTGGTACATTTTAGGTAAATCATAAATTGACCATGCAAATGACATCAAAATCCGAAATTGAAGTACCAACAACTTCCTTATATCTAAATTAGGTTACCATAAAAGTTTGGGCTTATTTGAACTTCATCTTGGTCAAAATTGTAATTTGGCCCTCAACTCTTGATTTCATTGCAAATGACCCCCTAACTTCATCATCTTCTTCACATTTTCATCCCTGCCAGCAGCAAGCCATGAACGACCTCTTCATCAAGCTTCGAGCTCGGATTCCGACCTCGTTTGACCTTGGATGCGCTCAAAGCCTTCAGAACATTTGTTGCTTCCTTTCGCATCAGCAGGCGATCGCTTCGCCATGATTGGTTGCGGTTTCGCTTCGCTTTTGGTCAAAGATAGAGTGGAGGTTGTGAGCTTCGTTGAGTATTTCTCGTAACTACTGACTGTCAGAAGTGCGAAGGCTCCTCTATAAAGATCCACCCACCTCCTTCGATGCGGGGCATTTGGAAATAGCGCTTGCAGTGCCCTTCTTCCTCATCCGCACGCCGCCATTGAAGGACCTTGGGACCTTTCTCGACCTTTTGATCCGCCGATCCTTGCCGTCAAATGAGCTCATAACCATCTTCCTCTCTTCTTAGCCGTGCTCCCCATCAAAGGACGTGACTCCTCCGTCCCTTCCTCGACCCCAAATCCTCCTCTGTTCTCTTCTTCTTCTATGCATTCGGGCACCACGTCGGCGTGCTCCTCCATCCACCTTGTCATCTCCTAGGTAGATCTTTTCCTTCCCCCTCTCCTCCTCTATCTTCTTAACCCTTCACATTGACTTTTCGACCACCACATCCTCCTCCTCTCCTTCATCTTCTTCACGCACGGTAAGCTCCGGCCACGCTCTGGCATCCACTCCAGCAAGCACGCCTTGTCGTTCCACGTCGATTCTCGCTCCACTAAAGTTGCAAATGATCATGGTTTGTATGAAAAATCATCGTTGTTGTAGTATGTCACAAGTACAAACCGTTTTTGCATCCATTTTATTTAATTTACATAATATTTACTGGTTTATTTTAGGTAGTTCACTGGGAGGCAGTTATTGATATACATCACTCTCTAAATCCAATATTATTCTTTAATTCCAAAAAGATCAAATTTATGTACAATAAAGAAAGAAAGAAAGAATTAATTAATAATGAAATGATAACTTACATATGTACAATAGAATCTGTAACGAATGCACGCCCCAGACGTCTTTTAAGACGTCTGGGAGGTGGCCCAGACGTCGGACCAGACGTCTGGGATCGTTTCCAGACGTCTGGAAATCGGTTATTTTCGACACGCGCGGGTCGTCTACGCGCCTGAGCGCGCAGACCGCATATTCGCTCCTGCGGCTGCAGATTCTCGCCGTTGCAGTCTCTCTCTCTCCTCCTCGCGCGGCCTTAAAAGGCCACGCGCTCTCTCCCGTCGCCTCCACCCCTTTCCTCTTCTCCTTCTAGTGCGCGAGAGCGGGTGCGGGGTTGCTGCGGCGGCGACGGCCGTGAAGGTTCTTCCCTACCAGGAGGGGTGACGTAAAAATAATTGCGGAAATAAAATATAAAAAGCAATCTCACAAAAATAAGCAATCGCACAATGTACACAAAGATTTTTAGGTGGAAACCCAAACCGGGTGAAAACCACCACCTAACCCTCTCGAGTTAGGATTTTCCGATCAACCTAGTTGATCAAATCCACTAACCGAATCACTTTGAACGAGGGTGATTCAACCTCAATACAACCACGCTACAAGTACGAGGGTAGCGTTCCTCAACCCCTTCTCTCCACGAGAAGGATTTTGTACCACGAAGGAGACGGGAATTCGCAAAGCGAATACCCAACCAAAATACAAAGATAAAATAAAACAACAGTCCTATAGAGCCAACAAAATTAAACCTAGCTTCTATAGGAAATAGGAAACTCCCCTTTGCAAGGAGTGCGTCGATGATGACGCGGTGCGTGTGCCACGCGACGGCGCTACGTCGCTCTCGTTATCTACGGCGGGAGAGCGGGCGCGCGAAGGCTTGATGCTCTCAAGAGAATGAAACTAGAGCTTGGAGAGCAAGGGCCTCAAATGGACACAAAAGAGTGGAACTAAGTTGCTTAGGTGTGTCTCTTGTTTCTCTTAGTGTGTATCTTGTGTGTTTTTGTGTTGCAAAGGTTCCCCTCTATTTATAGAGGCCTTAGGAAGGCTTTGGAAGGCTTGGAAAAGCTTCCATAGCCGTTGGGTGCAAAGCCCAAGAGAATCAGGCCGAAATCAGGACAATGATTACACTTCACAGGGTTATCAGACGTCTAACTCTGGCATCAGACGTCTGGAAGGCCACTTTAAGACGTCTGATTCCAAGGTCAGACGTCTGATTCTATGCGGGTTTCTCCCTGACTTGAATCAGATCTAAACAGGGTTTTTGTCCAAGTCCATCAGACGACATAGAGGACGTCTGGCACTAAGTCTGGACGTCTGGAAACCTACTTTTACCGTGGGAATTGATTTCCAAACGTTGCAACGGCTAGAAAATCTCTGAGAAGAGATTTTGGGTCAGCCGAGGCAAAACGGTCGTTTATCAGACGTCTGTGAAGTCTTATGGACGTCTGATAAGGCTCTAACGGTCATATTCTTGAGTGTCTTCTAAGCCAGCCAACGGTCCACTAACTGGACGTGTGGCAAAGTCATCAGACGTCTCCTAAGACGTCTGGTATAAGGTCTGGACGTCTGAATTCATCAGACAGAACTAACTATGTCCAGCCTAACAGTTATCAGACGTCTGAAACAACAGTCAGACGTCTTAAAATCCTTTATCAGACGCCTGATTCGTGAATTAGACGTCTGGAAAGTCAGTTTTAACCCTATATTGGTTTTCTAAGTGTTCTACAGAAAACCTACGTATCCTAGGGTTGTGCAGGTGTTCCTAGGACTACTGTTAGGGTTCTTTGAGGCTCTTTAACATAATGTCTAAGGAAAATAAAGAGCAAGAAAATAAATACAAGAGATACATGAAAGGATAAAAAAGAATCTATCCTATTCTTCTTGTCTTCCATCTCCAATCTTTCGCTCCACGCGAACCTCCTCTATTTTCCGTCAAGCTCCTCCAATCCGTCCTGGATGCGAGCTCGAGTTCCGTCTAAACACGTCTTCATTTGCAATTGACCTGAAATCTAGGACTCAAATTGCAAATGTTAAATAACACGTGTTTTGTTATCATCAAAACAAATGATCGTGGTGCTCTAGCACCAACAATCTCCCCCTTTTTGATGATGACAAAACCGTAAATAATAATGCATAAAAATCCTCCCCCTTTTTGACATTATCAAAAAGGTTTGATTGATTTTATATTACTGCCCCTTAAAACATGCTCTTCTATTTATTTTTAACAAAGGTAATGTCCTCCCCCTTTTTATAACAACAAGATAGCTATTATTTTTCTCCCCCTTACTAAAGGAATTTTAGCTAACTTGTATCTCCCCCTTAAAAATTGACAATAAGCTCATCATTTTTAACTCCCCCTATCTAAATGCTTATAAAAAGAATAGGGTTAAGAATTTTACCTCACCTACCATGGCCAATAAAATGGCCCGAATGGTGGTGGTGGATGCCACATCGGATGGGGCTCCCATCCGTAGCTTGGAGGCCCGGGCATCGGCGCCGGTCTCCAATCTGGTGGTCGACGTGCGGCGGGTCCGTCGTTTGTTCGCCGTCTCGTCGGTCTTCTTCTTCTCCTCCTTGGTCTACTCCTTGGTTCTCCCAATTCGAGTTGACCAGCCTTGAGTTTGTAGGTCCAGTCCTGTGTATTGTAGTTATCCCTGAATCCTACAAAACAAGATTCTAATTCCTTTTTTGGTATCCAAGTGGGCTTGGATCCGGATTTGTTAGAGGGTCTCCTTGATGGAGATCCTTTCTCAACCTTAGGGCTATAAAAATTATCAACTTTGTTGATTAATTTGTTAGAATTTTCCCTAAGACATGCAATTTCTTTTTCTATAATGTTCAATTTAGTCTTTAAATCAGAAATTTCTATTTTTAGACTATCATTTTCCTCAATCAATTTATTATTTTCATTGATGAGGTCTTGATTTTCTAATAATAGGTTATTATCCTTAGGACTAGTTTCTATGTCCTTGAGTTGTTTTTCTAACCTATCATTTTCATTTCTAAGAAAACTAAGGTTCTTTTTAATGCCTTTATTTTCTACCCTAAGTGATTTACTAATCTCAAAAAGTTCATTAAAGGCTTCTTGTAAATCCCGGTTTACCTCATTGTCGGAGTCGCTTTCGCTGTCGATGTCGCTTTCTCCGATTGCCATGAAACCAAAGCAAGTGGTTTCTTCTTCTTTTTCTTCTTCTTCTTCCTCCGAGCTGGAATCCTCATGAGTGCCTTCCAACCTCCTCCATATCTCGTGGGCGGTGGTGCACTCTTGGATTTTCTCGAACTCTTCCGGACTCAACGCGCAATACAAGGCATTCATTGCCCTTGCGTTGAGTGAGAGATCTTGAATCTGCAGCTGCGAGTAGCCTCCTTGGGGTCGCTTCGGGATCTCGTATGGGGTTTCGCAACATCCCCATAGAGCGAAGTCCGTGGCTTGAAGCCACGTCTTCATCCTCAACTTCCAATATCCGAAGTCCCTCCCGTCGAAATAGGGTGGTCGGACGGTGGATTGCCCTTCGGAGATTCTGACTGCGGCTATGCTTCCCTCCATGATCTAGATCCTCGCCGGTTTGTAACGCCGATTACGCGAGACCCGCTCTGATACCAATTGAAGGTTCTTCCCTACCAGGAGGGGTGACGTAAAAATAATTGCGGAAATAAAATATAAAAAGCAATCTCACAAAAATAAGCAATCGCACAATGTACACAAAGATTTTTAGGTGGAAACCCAAACTGGGTGAAAACCACCACCTAACCCTCTCGAGTTAGGATTTTTACGTCTGGCAAAGTCATCAGACGTCTCCTAAGACGTCTGGTCTAAGGTCTGGACGTCTGATTTCATCAGACAGAACTAACTATGTCCAGCCTAACAGTTTTCAGACGTCTGAAACAACAGTCAGACGTCTTAAAATTCTTTATCAGACGTTTGATTTGGGAATTAGACGTCTGGAAGTGCTGTTTGAACCCTATATTGGTTTTCTAAGTATTCTACAGAAAACCTAAGTATCCTAGGGTTGTGCCGGTGTTCCTAGGACTACTGTTAGGGTACTTTGAGGCTCTTTAACATAATGTCTAAGGAAAATAAAGAGCAAGAAAATAAATACAAGAGATACATGAAAGGATAAAAAAAGAATCTATCATATTCTTCTTCTCTTCCATCTCCAATCTTTCGCTCCACGCGAACCTCCTCTGTTTTCCGTCAAGCTCCTCCAATCCGTCCTGGATGCGAGCTCGAACTCCGTCTAAACACGTCCTCATTTGCAATTGACCTGAAATCTAGGACTCAAATTGCAAATGTTAAATAACACGTGTTTTGTTATCATCAAAACAAATGATCGTGGTGCTCTAGCACCAACAGGCCGCAGTGAGCGCGGAGGGGGGTTCTGTGCGAGAGCGGCGCTCAACCGTGAGGGCGAGCTCGCCGGGGCTGCCAGGGCCGGCCAGCGGGGAGCGCAGCGGGCGCGGAACGACGCGGGAGGCCTATTGCGGTCCGAGCAGCAGGCGCACGAGGTGCGACGCGGGCGGCGTCGCGAGCGGAGGGCGAGTCGCGCCCTGGTTCTGGAAAAATTTCCAGAATCAGACGTCTGTGCTGATAGCCAGACGGCGAGGTCGACGTCTGGAAGACTGTCCAGACGTCTGAAAGGTGAGTTTTCCGTCTTCTTCTTCCTTCTTGTCAACTGACCGTACTGAGGGAGGGAGGTGGGTGTGCGCAGGCTCGGTGATTCGCCATCCAACGCGAATAAGACGTCTGGCTGTAGTACCAGACGGCGGGAGTGACCTCCAGACGTCCGGGGTGACCATCGGATGATTGGGAACTAGGCCAGACGTCTCGGCAGGCTTCTGGACGTCTAAGAAACCATGCAGAACAAGGTAATTCTCTGATCCACTTTTTAAGACGTTTGGAAGAAGTTCAAGACATCTGATTTTGCACAGTGTCGTCATTTTCGACCCGTTGAGGGCCCGTTCGGGTTCCTTTTTCTGCGTTTCGAGTTGCGTTCTTTCCGGAATTAACTCCTCTACTCGTCTACAGTAGCTATACACTGTTTTGAAACACTCCTTGTGTTTGATCCTTGTGATAGGACCTCGTTCCGTTGCAGTCTTGGGGGTCGTGGAGGCACGCAGGATTCCCGATCACGCCCCCATTACTCCCGTCGTACCTGGTAGAGTGGCTTTTAAGTATAACCTGTTAAATTGTGGAATCATAAATAGAACCTAGGACATTGCATGAATCCTAGGAATGAAAAACAGATTGAATGTTAGATCCTAGGTGTTGCATGAATCCTAGGGCTGAAAAACTAGATTGTATGATAGATCATAGGATACGGCATGAATCCTAGGACGGGAAAACTAGTGGAACAGATGAATACTGCAGTATTTGAAAAATGGAAAGGAACAAATAGCTGCCTGTAATCGAATTAACAGCTGCCTGTTGAATAAATAAACGTGTTTGAGAACATGGATTGTGATAACGTGAAACTGGAAGGTGAAACTTAGACGTTCTGAGCTGGAACCCTACGGGGAAGTAGGAGTAGAACTTCTGGAAAGTGAATGGAATAGTATTGGGGAAGTGAGCTGGCCCTTGAGTATGGAGTACCAAGGAGAGCGACTATCCCCCTGTTTAGTGCAGAGCGGAGCCAACCGCCCTAGGAACCCAGCGTTTGGACTGGTCACTCTGTACTGACTTGCTGGCCCTCACGTACGTAGTACCGCGGAGAGCTACTAGTGTAGGGAGGTACTAGCTACCCCACGGGTCTCGGGGTTCTGCTAGCCTCCCACACCGACTTGTTAGGCCGCTGGGGCAAACCAAGGTAGTCAGGCGAGGGTGCGCGGACTGTGGAGGGGCAAGGCCCCTGTTTGGTTACTGTGGAGGGGTTGGACCCCCGTTACTGAGAGGGCTCTGCCCTGTACTGGTTCTGTGCTGTGCTTTGGGCGAACCCATTAACGGAAACAACTGACCGTGTGCCAGTGCGGGTTAGCTACTCGTGCGTTTACCGCGCGTGCTGTAGTCACCGTTACGTCTGTCAGTGACCTTGGGGTGGTTGACTGAGAGTAGGATCACCACGGGGGACTCTCCCGGCTAGGAGAGCACCACGTGCTACTTCTACTATTCGGAAAAGATTGCAATCAAGATCGTTCCCACGAGGAACATTCGAAATCAAGTGAAAGATCTGAGAAATAGATAAATCGTGAGATAATTGAAAGACTTAAATAAAGAAAGTAACAGAACTTAACAGCTACTGTACACTCTACTGTTTCTTTAGTTTTAGTTGCCACTCTACTCAGCGTTTTGCTGACGTGTTACACTCGTTACCTTTTAGGACCAGGTGTTGAGCAGCCAGGGTCAGTGGCTGCAGAGGACGCTGGGTCGAGTAGGGTCCAGTAGAGTTACCACTATTTCTTGTACCTCTTTTTGTTCCATTATAGTGAGTAGTTCTTGTTTCCGCTGTACTTTTCTTTACCTGCAGTTCATATTTAGTTATGAATGTTGTTCTACTGTTGTGGTGGTATATACTGTAGTAGTTTCTTTCCTTGCTGCTGTATTTTCTTACTGTTAGTTATATTCATGTTGAATGTGGTTTATTTTACTACTCTTTTGGTTACTTCCTCGTTGTACGACTAGGTCTTGGGATTAGTTGAGTCGGTCCGGTTCTCATGTCTCGTAGGGGCTCGGGAACCGGGTCGTTACAGAATCTATTAAAAATGCTTGCAAACATCTAATTACAAATAAGTATCAAACACTACCATAGATACTCTATACTAACTATTTATAACTTATAATACTAGTACTTATATACATATATAATAATAACAAATAATACATACTATACTAACTTAACTTAACATACTAACATATGTAGTAACATATATAAGAGCTATAGCGATAGATGCAAACATCGCTAAACCCCAGAAAACTATGTACAGACTCTAAAGTAAAAACTAGGGTCTATAGCGACACTCATTTTACCTATCGTGACAGTTTATTCTATCAATAAAGCTATGAAGTTATTTATATACATATATAGCTCAAACACTTTTATACTACTTATACATACTATACATATACTTATTATTTACGATATACTTATTTACATATATATATATATATTTACACTATACATTATATGAATACTTCTTCTTTATTCTTTATTCTCTTCTATTCTCTTTTATCTTTCTTCTTCTTCTTTACGTCTTCCATACTTAGCTTCTTCTATGTTCTTCCTTCTTTTCACTTCTCTTCATTCTTTCTTAACTCATTACGGCCTTCACTGATCCAAAAATTAGTGTTTAATTGGCGGGTAGTGCTCACGCACTAAATTGGTGTTTTAAGATTGTCGTACTGTAGTATAGCCAAAATAGTGCTCAAACAAATAAATTTTAATTACTTGAAAAGGTTCCAAGGTCGAACACAGGGAGTAATATGGAATTCAAAGCTCAAGATCACAATTTAAATCAAGAATAAAGATTGCAATAAGAATCGTGTCAGGATTAACATGCAAAAAGAATGGAGTAAAATGGTGATTTAAATCATCAATTACTCCTCACAAATAACACTTAAATCAAGTCTCAAATATATGCAATTAGGGTATCGGTATATGGTGTTTTTGCCTTTCTTCTTCTTCTGCTGGTTCTTCTTCTTCTCTATTGTGCGGCTCCTCTTCTTCTTCTTCCTTTTTCTTTCTTCCTCTGCTGCTCAAGCCTTCTCCTTCTTCCTTCTCAATTTCTTCTGCTGCGGCTCAAGCCTTCTCCTTCTTCCTTCTCTGTTTAGCTACTTCACACAAGGGGGAGCTTCTTGAATTGGCTAAGTGTCAGCCAATTCTCTCTGCAGCAAAACCCTCCCCTTTCCCCGCGCAATCTCTCCTCTTTCTCTCTTAGGCTCCTCCCTCCCAGGGCCTTTGTCAGGATAGTCAGGTTATTGGGTACACATGCACCCAGGACCAGGGTTGCCTGTAGTGGGTAGCAGCCGAGGAGTGCTTGACTAGGTGAGTAAACGAATCTGCCAGACCCACATGTAAGGTGTCAAGGGCAATGCGCGTGAGGGGTGCGTGCGGGGACCTCACCCCCTGTGCGTGCTGAGGCAAACAGCCCGTATCCCTTTTTCAATTTATGCAGGCACGGGGACTCGTCAGCTTTCGAGGTGGGACCCCCTGTGCGTGTTGAGGCAAACAACCCGTATCTCTTTTTCAATTTATGCAGGCACGGGGACTCGTCAGCTTTCGAGGTGGAACTAAAGTCCCACCTTTGTTCTTCGCACAAGACAGTGAAAGATGCAGCTACTTCCTTCATCAAATTGGCACAGAGGACTTGGTTAAAGGCTCGAATTGATCAGCAGGGAAACTTCTTGGGTTGAGTCCGTGTCACCTGGAGTGAGTGCCTGGGAACTGTGTTGCAAGAACATGTGCCGGAGCTTTGTCGAAGCAGCTGCGTCAATGGCGACCTGTGGCACCTAAAAATCAAAAGATGACTTCAAAGCCACGTCAAAATAGCTCAGTAGGTGCGCGAGAGTGCAGCGAAGTCAATGGTGGCGATGGCGTGCTGCGTATGTAGTTGGAGAGGCTTGACGACCTCGAGGAAGGTGGACGGAGGTGCGTGAGTCAGGGGAGGTGATAGAGAGGACAATCCCCTCAATTACTTTAGTGGTTTTGGTCGGTGAGTCGAGGTGATGGTGAGAAGCATGGAAATGGCGCGGTTGGGCAAGTGTGGAAGCTGCTAAAGCTCGCCAGAGGTCTGCCAGTGACGTTGAAACGAAGTTGCGGATGTCTGGAAATGAAGAGTGGAAGATGAGGAGTTGTTTAGGAGTGGTAGCAGACGACGAGGAGCGAAGTTGGCGCCGGTTGCGGTATGGCCAGTGCCAAGATGAAGCTGCTCTGATAAGGGGTGGATGGCGAGGATGACGGAGATAGAGACGCGGACAGGTGCTGGTCGACGTAGAAGAAGGCAAGGAAGAAGAATCTGCCGCTGGTATTGCGATCAGACGACGAGTGAAGGCAAGGAGGGTCGCCGGAGCTTGAAGAGCAATTCAGTCGGAGGAGAGAAGAAAATTAAGGGTTACTGTAAGGACCCATTACCTTTTTAGCCTTTTAAGACGTTTGGAATCTCAGTCAGACGTGTGGACTTATTCCCGGACATTTGAAAGTGGAATTTTTGTACTGCACACGCGTTCCTCACCTTCCCCGAACCCTAAACCCCTCACCCTCTTATATAAACCCCCCCTCCTATCTCCTCCCCACTCCACACACCAACCACCACCACCTTTAGTGCTTGTGTGGGAGCGGCGAGAGGGGACGAGCGAGGGAGAGCGAGAGGAGGAAGAAGGAGAGCGCAGGAGGAGGAGGAGGTTTAAGGTCAGTGGAGCTTCGGTAGAAGCTTGGTGGAGCTCAGACGGCTACCAGCGGGTGCATGCGGGAGGAGGAGTGGGCTCAGGGAGGCGGTCTCCCAGCACTTTGCAGCGGCTGGAGCTGCTGCGACTCGAGGTGAGCGAGCGGAGCGAGCTGCGGGGAGTTCTGATACTGGGATTTCTTTAGTATCAGATGTCTAGAGAGTCGACCAGACGACCATGGCGACAGCTGGATGTCCGGGTCTGAGACCTGACATCTAAACGCACTTATACCGCAAGGTACGTTCTCTTCCGCAGTTACGGCCATGCAGGCCTCACCACAGAAGCTGGTTGGGCCTAATTTGGACCTGCGGTTTCGTACGCATGTAAAGGCCCTTGGGAAGGCGCGCGAAACTCTTTTCCACGCGTTTTTGGACGTCTGAGGACATTAACAGACGTCTGGAGGTGCGTCCAGACGACCTGAGGAATTGTCAGACGTTTGGAACTGCCTTCAGACGATCACAGAGAAGGTTTGGACGTCTGAGGATATCGCATGAACATAAGGTAAGATGTGACGCTTTTTAAGACATCTGGGATTATTCCCAGACGTCTGATTTGAATAGTAGGCACCTTCTTGGCTTGTTTAGGGTTCGATCGGGGTCCGTTTTACGCAAACAAAATACCTGTACTTTCCTCTTGAGTTCCTCTACGACTAGAGTCTGTTTGATACTGTTCTGAACTCTCCTTTTGTGATGTATTCCCCGGTATAGGGTTTCATCTTGCTGCATGTTCGGGGTTCGCAGAGACGTCTGGGTCTACGGTTGAAGCCCCCATTACTCCCGAGTTTCTTGGTAGAGTGGTTTAATTCCGTTAATAATTTTTAAATAAGAATGTGCTTGTGGAAATAGCCGAATGGAACCCTAGGATGTGGGATGTGAAATTCCCTACCAGGAGGGGTGACGTAATAAAATTGCGGAATTGAATATATAAAGCAATATCACAAAAATAAACAATCACAAAATGTACACAGGTATTTTTAGGTGGAAACCCAAACCGGGTGAAAACCACCACCTAACCCTCTCGAGTTAGGATTTTCCGATCAACCAAGTTGATCAAAATCCACTAAACGAATCACTTTAAACGAGGGTGATTCAACCTCAGTACAACCACGCTACAAGTACGAGGGTAGCGTTCCTCAACCCCTTCTCTCCACGAGAAGGATTTTGTCCCACGAAGGAGACGGGAATTCGCAAGGCGAATACCCAACCAAAAGACAAAGATAAAATAAACAATAGTCCTATAGAGCCAACAAAATAATTAAACCTAGCTTCTATAGGAAATAGGAAACTCCCCTTTGCAAGGAGTGCGTCGACGATGACGCGGTGCGTGTGCCACGCGATGGCGTTACGTCGCTCTCGTGAACAACAGCGGGAGAGCGGGTGCGCAAACTGAATTTAGCTCTCAAGATATAGAACTTGAGCTTAGAGAGCAAGAGCTTCTTGGACACAAGAGAGTGGAAGTATGTTGCTTAAGTGTGTCTTTTGTGTTTCTAAGTGTATGTTTGTGTTGCAAAGGTTCCCCTCTATTTATAGAGGCCTTAGGAAGGCTTTGGAAGGCTTAGAAAGGGTTCTATAGCCGTTGGGAATAAAGTCCAAGAGAATCAGGCCGAAATCAGGACAATGATTACATTTGACAGGGTTATCAGACGTCTAACTCTGGCATCAGACGTCTGGAAGGCCACTTTAAGACGTCTGATTCCAAGGTCAGACGTCTGATTCTATGCGGGTTTCTCCCTGACTTGAATCAGATCTAAACAAGATTTTTGCGCAAGTCCATCAGACGACATACAGGACGTCTGGCACTATGTCTGGACGTCTGGAAACCTACTTTTACTGTGGGAATTGATTTCCAAACGTTGCAACGGCTAGAAAATCTCTGAGAAGAGATTTTGGGTCAGCCGAGGCAAAACGGTCATTTATCAGACGTCTGGAAAGTCCTATGGACGTCTGATAAGGCTCTAACGGTCATAATCTTGAGTGTTTTCTAAGCCAGCCAACGGTCCACTAATTGGACGTCTGGCAAAGTCATCAGACGTCTCCTAAGACGTCTAGTCTAAGGTCTGGACGTCTGATTTCATCAGACATAACTACTATGTCCAGCCTAACAGTTATCAGACGTCTGAAACAACAGTCAGACGTCTTAAAATTCTTTATCAGACGTCTGATTTGGGAATTAGACGTCTGGAAGTGCTGTTTGAACCCTATATTGGTTTTCTATGTATTCTACAGAAAACCTAAGTATCCTAGGGTTGTGCCGGTGTTCCTAGGACTACTGTTAGGGTTCTTTGAGGCTCTTTAACATGAAATATCTAAGGAAATAAAGAGCAACAAAAGAAACAAAAAATACAACCAGTACAAAAGAAGGAAATCTATCCTATTCTTCATTTCCTTCCATCTTCAATCTTTCGCTCCACGCGAACCTCCTCTGTTTTCCGTCAAGCCCTTCCAATCCGTCCTGGATGCGAGCTCGAACTCCGTCTAAACACGTCCTCATTTGCAATTGACCTGAAATCTAGGACTCAAATTGCAAATGTTAAATAACACGTGTTTTGTTATCATCAAAACAAATGATCGTGGTGCTCTAGCACCAACAGGATGAACCCTAGGGTAGAGAAATGAGTGAGCCTGTTTGTACTGTATGGTTCACTTGCATGTGTAATTGAGATAAATTGCTAGTAAATGCCTGTATTATAATTACGAGCTGCCTGTGTTTAATAAAACTACCTATGCAAACACTAGTTGCATGATATTAAGAATTGAACTATGAAAACATGAGCTGCCTGTATACGGATGAGAAATGAATTATGAAAGATGAGATCTGGATCGGGATAAATGAGGTGAACATGAGCATGAATCCTACGGGAAATTAGGAGTAGAACTCCTGTGGATAGACAGAAATTTGGAATGTAGTTGGGAAGTGTGTTGGCCCTTGAGTACGTGGTACCAAGGAGAGCAACTGTATCCTTTTGTGTAGAGCGGAGCTAGCCTCCCTTGGGTTGAGACCCGGGGTTAGGATTGGCTACTCTACATCGACTCCTGTTGGCTCTCGTGTACGTGGTACCGAGGCGAGCTACTAGTGTAGGGAGGGAGCTAGCTACCTCATGGGGCCAAGGGTTCAGCTAGCGACCCTACACCGACTTGTTAGGTTCAGTGAAGGGGCGAGATTCCTGTTTGGTTCTGAGGGGCGACAACCCTATTCTAAGAGAGCAAGGCTCTATACTATTCCGTGCTATACTTTGGGCGTACCCGCTAATGGAAATGACTGATCGCGTGTCAGTGCGGGATAGCTACTCGTGCGATTATCCCACGTGCCGTAGTCACCGCTACGTCTTGACAGTGACCTCGGGGTGGTTGACAGGGTGTAGGACTACCACGGGGAACTCTCCCGGCTAGGAGAGCACCACGTGTACCTTCTACTCTACGGAAAAGGCTGAAATCAAGATCGTTCCCACGAGGAATATGCAAGATCAAGAAATATCTTGGTACTTTGAAAAATGGGTAACACTGGAACATATAAAACAGATAAATGGAAATGAGAATTAAGGTTGTTGTTTTTACTGTTCTGTACTTAGATAATATAGATACCACTCTACTCAGCGTTCGCCAACTCTGTCTTTGCATAACACTGTTCAGGACCAGGAGTTGAGCAGCCCGAGTTTCCAGCTGCGGAGGCTACTGGACCCAGTCGAGTCCAGCCGTAGTTTTCTTCAGCACTTCCTTTTTTTTCTCTACTATTGTAGTAAGGGATTTTTAGTTACTTTTCTGTTACTACTGTTTACTTTCCGCTTTTCGTTATTATTATTGCTGTGGTGGTATGTACTGAAACAACAGATCTATTTTCCTTTATTACTTTGTACGTTTCTTCTGCTTAGTTATATTGCACATGTGAATGTGGTTTACTTTCCTGCTTTTGGTTATTTCTTGTTAGACGACTAGGTCTTGAGATCAGTCGAGGCGAGCCGGTCTTGGGTCTTGTAGGGATCCGGGAATCAGGATCGTAACAGTTACTCTGGTCGAATTCAAGCTTGAGGGGTTCGGCCTGGCTTGGGCTTTCTTTTATAGGTCATTAGAGGGCGGTTAGAGCTTGGGAAGCAAGCTTCCCAAGCTTGGAAAGCTTGCCGAATTGATAAATCCATTGAGACCCAAATCTTTCATGCGTTCGCATGAGAGATTGGGTAGGTTTTAGGGCTTAGGATCCCTTTCAAAAGGAAGGGAATTCTTGACGAACTTTCCCTTCAAATTTGAAAGGGATTTTTTAAGAAATCAGGGAGTTCTTTCTAATTTAAGGTCGTCGGAGCAAGTAGGGATAGGTTTAATGGCAGCAAGGACCTTTTTGTGAGAAAGATGATAAAGTTATGGGCCTATTTAAAAATATTTTTAAAGTTAAGGGTAGAAATGTAATTAGACAGGACCAATTTGCAAACTAGGTCAAGACAAACTCATCTTGGGTCCAAATTTTGGTAAAAACCTAATTTGGACCTACGGAATCTAGTGGTGAAGTTTGATTTTGGTGTTGACCATGTTTGACTGAGTAACTTATGCAAAAATCTAAATTAGGAGAAATATCTGTTTGTGACTTTGTTTTGGGTCAAAACGGGTTCTGATGGTCAAATTAAAGGTTTCAAACCCTAGAGAATATTTTTCTATAAATTTTAGAGGGTTTAAGTGATTTTTATCCTGATCAAAACCTTAGTTAATTAAGCGGGTCTGTTTTTAGGGTTTTAAAAAGTCATTTACTTCTCAGAACACTTGCAAACCTTTTTCTAATTGTTGTAACCCACTTGTTATCTTTTTAAGACCATTTGACCTTCATTCAACCCTTGAGAAAACCCGTGGTTGTACTACATTCATGATAAGCTGGTAAAATTGTAATTTTAACCCTAGTTTCTTATTTTTCCCTTAGAATGATTATATAGTGACTTGTGATTCTCTGGCAATTATGTAGGAGAATTTACTGATTTAAATGGGTCAAAATGAGCTAGTTATGGCTCGTGATGGTGTTCCCATCATACCCCCATGCCTAGTTTTTTTTAGTCCCTTAGTAAAATTTCGGTATTAACTTTGATTCTAGACCATAAAACTTTTGATGCTTAAAACTTTGATGTGTGCTTCCTTTTGTTAATTAGGTTAGAAAGCCGATAGTAGGCCTAGAGATACTCAAGTACCAACCAAGATCCGGACCTGACCAGCTCAAGCATCAGTCTACCGTGAAGGTTTCTATGGCCCACAGGAACTAACCGAAGGTTCGTTGAACTCCGCGGTTAAAGCACCCATGCTTGTAACATGTTTTAGCCCAGGTTCAGTTTGCAGTGCGTTTTTGTCAGAGAGAGATAGAGGAATTTTTCTTTATTTTTGGAGAGTTTTCTCTCTCTCTCTCTTATTTCTAGCTTCAGATTAGTTTTACAACTTGGACTGTATCGGATTCTTAGTCCCCTCCATTAGTCCTCGCAGAGTCCCTAATGGTTCGCGCTTTTGGGTTTCGTGTTGTTATTTTAAAGTTCTAGGCATTGTAGTATATCACGAAAAGCTATCACCAGTTTACAATTTATTACTCGGAATTAAAAGTTTCCCGAGGTCGAACTCAGGGAGCACACGTCATTCTAGAAACATAATTTCACAATTCTGTTACAAAAAGAATAAAAGAGAGAGAGAGTGAGCAAAAGTTCTCTTTTTGGCTTTTTCTTCTTCTCTCTTCTTCTTTTCTTTTAACCGATTCTCTTCTTCAGCCTGTCTTCTTTTTTCTAGATCATGAGTTCCACCCTAGAATAAATCATATGTTGTATATTCAGCAGCCTGACTGGGATCTAGCCTAAATGTTAATTCTGAGCTTACAAAGGTGTCCCTATCTGGTAGAGGCTCAGGTTCAAGGTTAGTAGGGCAGAGCCAATCGAAACCCCGCTGGTCCAAGTCCTCGGTTTCTGTATCGTAGATTGGCATGACTTCCGAAAACTCGATTAGTTCTTCTGAGGAGGTTGACGAGGGATATTCATCAAATCGAGGCCCAGAATCATATTCTTCATTAAGAGATTGATTTTCTTCATATGGGGCCTTGAAATCTTCAATATAGGTTTCAGATCTAGGTTCTAGGCTTAGGATGTGGGTGGAATTACTAGAATCTAGGTCTGAATAACCTTCGCGGGCCACCTTATCAAAATAAGGGACGGAATTTATACCCGCGAGAGGTTCAGTTCTACTCTCATACTTGCAGGAGTCTTGGGATTCTAAAATGGGTTCATCATGGTCTTTTCCTGCATTTGGAGCTTCCCAACCTTCTTCAATATTAGGTGCATTATACTCCATCTGGGTTGGGAATCCACAACCATTTTGTGCCTCAAACCCGAGATCAGATTTATCCTCGATGTTGTCCCAAGATAGTTCATCCTCTGTTGGCAGTATGTACGGGTATTTCTGATCAATCACTTATTTTATTAATCTCATTATCTCTTCCCGTTTTTCAAGATTATCTTGGTGTTGCTTCCAAAGTCGAGGATTTGTCATACATTGAAGGTATTCACTATTATGCAATTTTTCTATCTCAATGTATGCAGTAATGAGCAAGTCACGGGTTGATCCTTTGTTGGCTTCTGCTAATAGTACTTGGGCACAAGTTATGACAAAGGTTGTGGTTGTTGGGACATCAACCTGAATGTTTCCTACTGTTGTTGAGGTTTCTTCATTTTCATAAAATCTCATGGCATCCTCAATCATTTTATCTCTCATGGATCTCCGATATTCAGGTTTCTCGACTGGTAGTCCTAGGTGGTTCGGCTGCATATTTGGATCAGGTGGTGGAATCACGATCAGAGTTTGACTCAAGATGTGTTATGAAGCGATCAGATCTGAATAACGAGTCCCACTGAAAATGAGTGTGTGTGCTCTACAGAGAAAAGATGCAGGACTGGAGATGTTCTTGACCCAATCAAGACACCCAAAAGATGTTTGGATGACTATGGAGGTTTGGGGCGGATGAACCCCTGGATCCGAAGATCGTCCACCTGAGAATTACCTGGGCAGCCAGAGAGGGAGAGTCCCGCAAAGACCCCTACACGGTAGAGCGTCCCTACGGGTTACAGGGTTTCCTCCACCCGACCTCTCTTGTCACTGAGATTCCAGGTAAACCAGAATGGGGACCTTGACCTCTTAAGTCTATCACTTTTTATTTCAAAGGTGCTTTTAGGGTTCTCACTTGAACTTTAGATGTTTTTGGTATTGTGACCTAATTTAGAGGTTGGTTGACCCAAGGGGTCAACTTCACCTGACCTGTCCTATAGATGGCAGAATGATTCTAAGCTCGGAGCCTAGAGATCACCCTGATTTGACTCCCAGGTTATTAGGTCAAAAGAAAATTTTAAGATTCAAGTGATTTTAGAGCTCAATTTTAGGGTTTGTCTTATTTAACTTTCTTCAATCAAGGGCTTGGGTAGCACACTGATGCGGGAGGGTTTATTTCCTTTTACACAGGCATGTGTGACTAGCGCTTCAAGACCCTAATGTGGAAACCCTAATTTGGTTCTATTTCCAATCCTCTTTTTCTTTTTCAAAAGTTCTCTTTGGACTTATAAACAAGAAGTGTGTGGTCTGCCGAGATTAAGCGTTTATTTTCAATTAGGCACAAGAATTTGTGGGATGGAAAAAAAAAAAAAAAAAAATCACTCCAACTTCAAGAATATTTGCAGAAATTTTCGCAAAATCAAGAAATGTTTTGCCTTAGAGATGGTGATTACTATATAAAGAAGGCAATTGATTCCTAACTTGATTTTCTTCCTTTTGTCTTTCAAAGATTAGGGGATGATTAAGGAAGAAAAGAAATTACCTGCCCTGGAGTGGTTGACTTGCAGGAGAGATTTTCTCATGAAGTACCTGCAAGATCACATCAAAGAAAAGTAGGGCAAGTTAGTGTTCAATATGATAAAAAGAATGTAGAGACTAGTGGTAAATTGTGCAGTGCTCCCCGGCAACGGCGCCAAAATGTTCACAGGCGTTTCTGTGGATTTAAAGCGTATTATGTTGTAGTATAACCGACAAAACGTTCGAACAAATACAAAGTTTTTATTACTCGAAGACCGGAGTATCCGAGGTCGAACACATGGAGCAAATGGAACTTACCACTAAATCAAAATGTAATTGAACACTCTAATTTACTCAAAATATCAATTCAGGTATGAATGTATGCGATTAAAAGGAGTTAGGGCAAAAAAATATGAAATTGGACGTCTGATCTTGTGATCAGACGTCTTAAAAGCATTTCTCCTTTTCTTCTTGATTATTCTTCTTCTTCTTCTGCTGCATTCTTTGCTCTTTCTTTTCTTCTTCTGATCTCTGCAAAGTCTTCACTTGGCTTCTCTGTGCCTTTGCTTCTGGCTTGCTCTTTTCTTTCTTCCCCTGCGAAGGCTTCTTTCTTGCTTCTTCTTCTCTGCCTTGTTTCTTCCTCTTCTATTCTTCTCTGCCGTTCCTTCTTCTTTCTTTCTTTTCCTTCTCGCGGCCAAGTCCTTCTCCTCCTGCGTTCAGCCTGCCTGCACAGGAGCAAAACCTAACCCTTCTCCCTCTACCCGCGCGTCTCTCTCTCTCAAGCAATTCACTCAAACCGCTCTACCAGAGCCACAGTCTTAATCGGGTCGGATCGTACCCGGGACCAGGCGCACCTGCAGGTGTGTGATGCGCGAGGAGTGCGTAGGTCTAGGTCGGGTCGGATCCGCCAGGTCCGCGTGGTCAGGCCGCGGACGAGGCGGGTGGGGTCAGTGAGGGACCTCACCCCTGTGCTTACTGAGGCGATAAGAGTAAAGCGTAAAAACAACTTATACGGTACCTGCCGGTTGCAATCCCACGATGTGGGACTATCTGGTCTCGCCTTCACGCGCGCCTGCAGAAACCTCGTCGTGCGATTGCCCCGCAGCTGCTGGCTCTGCTAGCGCTCCTTGGCTGGACTCGTTCACCTCGCGACACTCGCGCTAGTATGCAGCACCTGTAGCCTGGAAGACCGGGTGCCTGGAGCTTCGTGGGAGCTTCATCAGAGGTCGTCCATGGCGGCAGCGGCTCAAATCCTGTCGTACACAAAACGCGCCTCTCGGCCAAATCAGAATAGCTAGAGACCTTCGCCGTGGCACGGCGAAGGCGGTGGGCAGTGCAGCAGGCCGCAGGTCGGCCTAGGCGTGCGTGCCTAGGTCAACCTGTGGCCGGAGATGGTGGGTTGGTCGGGGGGTGATTGTGGAGGGCTGGAGTGGCAGTGGTAGGGCGGAGTGTGTTCCTGGAGGTGAGGCGGAGCTTTCGAGGTGGTTGGCGAGCCGTGTGGAGGGCTGGAGTGGTGTGGGCGGCTCGCCGGAGTGTGGTCGGAGGCGAAGATGATGGAGGTGGTTAGCGTCTGTCGAAGGTCGATCAAGGGAGATAACAGGGGGAAAAGAGAGAGAAGAGGATGGAGAGGAGTTCTAACCTAACTGTAAGGACGAAAGGGGACGGAGGGCGAACAGCAGTACCTGCTGTCGCCGGAGAAGATGACGCCCAGTGGGGGAGAACGGCGGCGACGACGGGGCTGAGGCGGCGTGCGCTGATACTGCGCGACGCGGAGGAAGGTCAGGAAGTTAACTCTGCCACTGGTTTTGTGGCAGAGCGAAGAGGGAGGGGAGGGGGGCTCGCCGGAGCTAGCTGGGGCATTTGGCCGAGCAGGAGGAGAGGAATTGAAGGGGGAAACTCGGCCAAATCAAGCTCAGCCTCTTCGGCCGGAGTTGTGGGTTCTTATATAGGCGCTGGACTTGGTGTGCAGGGCGTGAAGGGCACGTAATTGCCTGAGGTTGGTCGCCGGAGATGGAAAGGAGTTAGGATACCCAAATCTCTCGTGCGTTCGCACGAGAGATTGGGTTCACACCAGGGATCGATATCGGTCTTAAATGGAAGGCAATTCTTCAGAGAATTCTCCTTCCATTTCTGGGAGGGAATCTCTGAGGGATTAGAGAGCAATCCCTCTCCGAACCTCACCGGAGCTCGGTTCTGCCCTAGCAATGGCGGCAGGACCGGTTTGCAAAGGAGGCGAAGAACCTAGGGGGTTCTCTGCAACGGTATTCAAAAGATAGGGACCAATTTGTGATTTGGGTGTACTAAATTGCAAAGTAGGTCAAGATGACCTCTCCTTAGGTCCAAATTTTGGTATAAACCTAATTTGGACCTAAGGAAACCAATGGAGAAGTTAGATTTCAGGTTTGACCTCGTTTGACTGGATATTTTGCGTAAAAACCCAAATTAGGTTAATTGAAGAGCTAGGACCCTAATCTAGGTCAAACTAGGTTCCAAAGGCCAAATTAAGTGTTCTAAACCCTAGAGTATGGTTTTCCATGATTTGTAGAGGGTTTACTTGCTTTTTGTTCTGACCGGAACCTTGTTAATTTAAGCGGATCTGTTTTAGGGTTACCAAGTGTCTTTTAGTTCTTAGATTGCACATGAACCCATTTCTGATTGACTCAACCCACTTTTTATCTCATTTAGACCATTTGACCTATGTTTTGCCTCTGAGAAATCCCGTTTATCTAATGCAATGGTAAAATTGCAGTTTTAACTTTTATTTCATGTTTTCTTCTCAGAGCACTTGTTCCTTCAGTTAGGCCTTCTTCTAGGTTATGTAGGAGCTTTTATCTTCTTTATTGGGTCAAAATGAGCTAGTTATGGCTCATGATGAGGCTCTCATCAACAGGGGTAGGGATAGTCGGGTCGGGTCAAGTCCGCGTGGGAAGAGCCGCGGACGAGACCCGGGTGATAAGTGAGGAGGGACCTCACCCCAGTGATTCGAGGCAAACAGCCTATAGCACTTTTACAATTTATGTGTGCGAGGTGGGACTAAAGTCCCACCTCTGCTCCGCACGCCTGTTGGCAAGAAGCTGCGAGCAATTGGGGCAGCAGCGAAGACGTGCAACCCCAATTAAGAACCTGGGCACACACATGGAAGTGTTCCTCATTGCCTAGGGCCTACGCCTGGTGTTGGAGGGGCCTGGACCTGCTCGCTAAGCAGCTCCTGCTGTTCATCAATGGCGGCGAGGGGGGCGAGACTTGAAAGCACTAAAACGGCCTCACGGCGACGTCAGACAGCTCAGGAAAATTCGCCAGAGTATGGCGAAGGCGTTGCGGGGGTCGGCGTGGCATGGGGAGGTCAGAGTGTGCATGCCTAGGGCACACTATGTGCGTAAGAGTGGGTGTGTTCGGGGGGTGTTTTGGGTGTGTGGAGTGGTGGTGTAAGTGGGGGAAATGCTTGAGTGGAGTGAGGGGAAGTTTATGGGCTTGTCGGCGAGGGGTGGGATGGCCTGTGGAGGTGGAGCGACCTCGCCGGAGTTGGTGGCCGGAGGTGGAGCAGATGGAGGTGGTAGTGGCAATCGAGGGGTTGAAAATGCCAATTCAAGAGGGGAAAATTAAGAGGAGAGTAAGAGGAAGGTTTTTACCTACTTAATTGACGAAGAGGGAAAGAGGAGGCACTCGACGCGTGTCTGCCGGCGCTGGGGTCGAAGGTGCCCAGAAGGGAGGTAACGGCGACGCGGAGGGGATCTGGAGGCGCCATCTGGTGCGGCCTGGCGTGGGAAGACGAGGGCGAGTATACTCTGCTGCGGGTGTGGCAGCAGAGCGACAAAGAGGAGGAAAGATCGTTGGAAGCTTGGGCTGTCTGATCGGAGTGAGAGGATTCGAAGTATGGATGTGTTCTTCGGCCAAAGCGAGCTTGCCAGAAACGGCTACCCCTGCTACTTTTTATAGAGGTGCTGGCGAGGAGGGGATCTCGAGGGGGCGACGTGGGGCGCTCGCTGGAGAATGGTTGGAGATGGAGACCCATGCCTTTCGTGCGTTCGCATGAGAGGCATGGGCAGCCACAGGTCAAAGGGGAGGGTCCCTGCGAAAGGGGACGACGCAGGGAACCCCCCTTTCATTCCTGATAGCGGCCCCCATACCCTGCGTGGCGCCATCCTCCGCGCAAAGTCGCCGAAGGTATGGCACCTGCGTGGGGTGGCAGGAGGGGCCATTTTGCAAAGAACGAAAGAGAATATAGGGGGATAAATGCAAGGGTTTGAAAAGATAAGGGTCAAAAAGTAATTTAAGATGACCAATTTATAAAGTTGGTCAAAATGGTCTTCTCTTAGGCCCAAATTTTTGTACCAACCTAATTTGGACCTAAGGAATTTAATGGTGTAATTTGATTTTAGGTTTGACCACGTCTGACTGATCAATTTGTGCAAAAATCCAAATTGGGTTAAAATTTGGGCATGGTTCTCAATTTAGGTCAAGATAGGTTGCAAAGGCCAAATTGAAGGTTCTAAACCCTAGGGAGTATTTTACCATGAATTTTAGAGGGTTTAGTTGATTTTTATCCCGCCTAGAACCTCTTGAATTAAAGCGAATTTATTTTTAGGATTACAGAATGTCATTTAATTCTTAGAAGTTGCTATAACCCTTTTCGACTCAGGCTATCCCACTTTCTTTCTTATTAAGCCTATTTGACTTGTATTTAGATTCTTAGACACCCTGGTTATGC
This sequence comes from Thalassia testudinum, assembly GCA_037157565.1. Classification (NCBI taxonomy): domain Eukaryota; kingdom Viridiplantae; phylum Streptophyta; class Magnoliopsida; order Alismatales; family Hydrocharitaceae; genus Thalassia; species Thalassia testudinum. Next base: position 13,046,902 of record JAZHRO010000077.1, on the reverse strand, counting down.
ACTGCATTGGTAAAATTACAGTTTTACCCCTTATGACTTATTTTATTCTTCAATTTAGAATTCTCTGAGTTAGGCTTTTCTTTAGGTTTTGTAGGAGCTTTTTCACACTTATTTAGATCAAATTATGCTAGTTAGGATTTATGATGAGGCTCTCATCAGCTAATGGTAAGCTCTGGTGTTGGCTGTCCGTTTGTTATACTTTAAATTACACTCGTTGTAGTAATAAGACAGCTACCAGGTTATCATTACAAAAATTTTTTTACTCGGAAATGATTTTCCTGAGGTTGAACTCAGAGAGCTACTGGAATTCTAGAATTACAAAGGTTCTCTATTAGATTTAAAAAATAAGAGAGAGAGAGTGTGTGAGAAAGTTTGTCTTGGCTTCTTCTTCTTCTTCTTCTCTTCTCCTCTTTCTATCTTTTTCTTCTTTCAGCTGCTCTCCTTTTCTTCTTCTTTCTCTTCTTCTCTGCTCACGGCTGTGTCTTCTCTCTTCTTTTATTCCGCAGAGTTCTTCTTCTTCTTTTCTTCTGTTCTTTTTTTCTTTGTTCTTCTCTTTCTTTTGCTCTGGCGGCTATGTCTTCTTCCCTCTTTCTTCTTCTTCTTCTTCTTCTTCTTCTTCTTTAGCCTTCTTCTTTCTTTCTTTTCTTGCTTTATCTCCTCTGACCGCTGCTCAACCGTCGTCTGATGCAGTAGTCAGACGACTTAACTGTAGGTTTGCTACAGTGCTTCTCTTCTTCTTCTGTTTCTTCTCTCTTGCTTCTCCTTCTTCTTCTCTGTTTCTCCTCTCTTGCTTCTCCTTCTTCTGTTTCTCCTCTCTTGCTTCTCCTTCTTCTGTTTCTCCTCTCGTGCTTCTCCTTCTTCTTCTCTGCCCTTAGCGGCTGAGGCTTCGGCCACCTTCCTTCTTCTTCTTTCTGCTCCTGCACGCTCGTACAAGGGGATCAGAAAGCAAAACCTACCCCTACCCTCCCCGCATCTCTCTCTTTCTCAAATTTCTCTCATAAGATCGCTCTCCCAGAGCCGGGACTAGGCCCACCGACGTGCGGTAGTGGGCGAGGAGTGCGTGGTTTTGGGTAAATGGATCCGTCCCAGACCCGCAGGGCGTGGGCGAGGGCGAGTGCGTGACGCGCGGCATGCGTGAGGGACCTGACCCCTGTGTTCGAAGGCAAATAGCCTAGAACACTTTTCAAATTTATGTGCGGGCATTTACCCATGCATTTCAGAGGTGGGACTAAAGTCCCACCTCCCAGATTGGCGCCCGCAGCTGAGGAAGGTGCAGGCAATTGCAGCAGCGTGCGAGGCCTTCTCCCCAGCTGCAGATCTGGAATGCTTCACGGAGGCAAGCCGTGCGTCCTTGGGTGTGCGCTTGGGCGAGAGGGCAATGAGAACCCTGCTGCAGGTAAGGCAATAGAGTGACGAGGAGGAAGAGGAAGGAGTCGTCGGAAGCTGCGAGCTGTTTGACGAAGGAGGAGGGGATGAAGTGGGGGGGTGTTCTCCATCAAAGGGAGCTTACTGGAGCCGGCAGGGGGTGAGGGTTCTTATAAAGGGGCTGGCGCAGAGGGGCGAGCGGGCTGGCGACGTGCCAGCCTCGCCGGAATGTGGTCGGATGGGGCACCCATACCTTCTACGCATTCGCACGGACGATATGGGGGCCAGTAGTGAGCATGGCCGGGTCCCTGTGACAGAGGACGTCGCAGGGAACCCTGCGTCTGCTTTGGAGGGCAGTCACCCCTCTCTGCGCGGCGCCATGCTCCGTGCAAAGTCGTTGGTGAAATTACAGTTTTACTCCTTATGATTTGTTTTCTTCTCAAACTCAGAATTCTCTGAGTTAAGCCTTTCTTTGGGTTATGTAGGAGCTTTTTCTTACATATTTGGGTTAGATTGTGCTACTTAGGGTTCATGGTGAGGTTCTCATCATACCCCTATGCCTAGCTTTTGCTAGTCCCTTAGCAAAAACCCAAGGTTTCAACCCTTGTTCTAGACCATGAAGTTCTTAATGATTTCAGATAAGTGCTTTTTCATTTGAAACCTATATTAGGTTAGAATGCTAACCATAGGCCTAAAAGGTTCTCTAGTACCAACCAAGATCTAGATCTGTCTAGCCTCAACCTCTGTCCTTAGCAAAGGTTTTTAAGGCCTACAAGAACTAACCTAAGGTTTATTGGACTTTGTGGTTAAAGCACCCGTGCTTGATATAATTTTAGCCCTGGCTCAGTTCGCAGTGCGTTTTGTAAGAAAGAGAGATAGAAGGTTTATCTGTTTGGAGAGTTTTTCTCTCTTTTCTTTTTAATTCTAGCTTAGGATTGGCTTTTCAACACAGTCTGTATCAGATTCCTTGTCCTCATCATCAATCCTCAAGTGTTCCTGGCAGTCGATGCTTCGAGATAGCACCGCCCATGGTAACCCCCGGAACCCTGGCTGTTGAGATTTCGAGATAATCCCATCCATGGTGTTCCGTGGCCGAATCCAGACCCTAGCAACTGACTCTTTGTGATAATGCCATCCATGGAATCTGAACCAGCAGAGTGCTTACATGCCCCCAGTAGGATATGTAAATATCCTAAGAGACAAGCACCGAGGAGATGATATTTTGTTACGCATCTTCGAGGGGAATTTCCCAACTCTCCGCGTTGGGAATTCGTCCAAATCAACTTGTGTTGATCGGCCGCTCCTACTCTAGGTGTGATTTTGATTTTTACGCTTATTGAACTAAGCTGTGTGTGGGGTTAGGGTGCTTAGGTTACTGAGTCCCGTAAACTAGAAGTTAGTTAACGAGACCAAATACTTCCTAAGCCTTGGACCTAATACTTAAGTTTTTCATTTTCCTCAACCTCTTGAGGAATGTCTTTATCTTAATGGGTACTAAGAGTTTATCCAAGAGTGCCTAAGGTTCACGTTCTTACTAATCTTACTGTGCACTTTTCAATTTTTTTTCTTGAATGAGGTCTAGAACTTAGGTTAATTCCTTAGTTTCTTACTAATGGCTATCACTTTTTTCTCTCTTTTTTGTGCTCCTTTTCATTTTGTTTCTTTTTCCTTCCTCCACAAAATTTCTTTCCTCCTCTTTTATTATTTTTTTCAATTTTTTTTTTAATTTTTTATGGTGTTTTTGACAAATGTGAATTTTTTTACTTAAATCCTTTTCTTACAAATTTTGCACTTTCATATCCCCCTATGCCTAAGATTTGCAATGTCCTCATTGTGACTTAGGGGGATTTTATTCAACTTAGTTCATTCCTTAGGACAGGTATTTTGGTGAGTGAATGGGTCGGGATGACTGTTGCGGACGATTTCTAATCTCAGATGCAAGCACCTGAGGTGGAGTCGGCTGTCTTAAAGGATGAACCTTAAGTGCACAGAGGTGTCAAAAAAGGTTTCAAGTTTTCAAAGAGAATAACGGGCTGCCTCCCGTTGGGGGCTGAGTTTTACGCCATCGGCTGGGCGCAATAAGCTCATGGGGAATGGAGGATATAAGATGATTCAGCCAAATCAGTAGAAGTTACATCAATGAACGGTTTGAGTCTCTGACTGTTCACGATGAAAGGTTCGGAATCATGGCTGAGCGGACTGATTTCGACGGCTCCATTTCCAAAAATCTGTCGGACCAAGTATGGTCCGACCCACTTGGATCGCAGCTTCCCAGGGAAAAGTTTGAGTCTGGCATCAAAGAGTAGGACCTTCTAACCAGGATGAAAGATCTTTCTCGAGATATGCTTGTCATGGAAGGCTTTAACCCGTTCCTTGTAGATTCGCGAGTTCTCGTACGCATCAAGGCGTAATTCATCGAGCTCGCTGATTTGAAACTTTCTGTGGGTTCCAACCTTGGAAAGATCTAGATTACAATTCCATACTGCCTAATAGGCTTTGTGCTTCAGTTCGACGGGAAGGTGACACGTCTTTCCATACACCAGTCTAAAGGGAGACATGCCTAATTGGGTGTTGCTGGCGGTCCTATAGGCCCACAAGGCTTCTGGAAGTCGGGACGACCAGTCCTTCCTGTCAGGCCGAACAGTGACCTGCAAGATTTTATTGATCTCTCGATTTGATAGCTCAGCTAGACCATTAGACTGGGGGTGATAAGGAGTAGAGATTCGGTGAGACACCCCGTATCTGGTCATCAGTGACCTAAACTGAGCATTTGTGAAATGGGTCCCCCCGTCTGAGATGATAGCACGAGAAATCCCGAACTGTGAGAAGATATTGTGATGAATGAATTTGAGAACGATTTTGTGATCACAGGTTCGGGTCGATATGGCTTCGATCCATTTGGACATGTAGTCCACAGCTAGTAGAATGTATTCGAAACCATCCGAAACAGGAAAGGGGTCCATAAAATCAATCCCCCAAACATCAAAGATTTCACATACGAGAATCGGCTGCAAAGGCATCATGTCACGATAGCTCATGTTGCCCAAAGTTTGGCAACGACTGCATGCCTTGCAGTGACTATATGCATCTTTGAATAGTGTGGGCCAGTAGAAGCCACCTGGAGGATTTTTGATGTGGTTTTGTGCCTAGAGAAATAGCCATCGCATGTCTGGTCATGGTAGAAGTAAAGAATATCATTGACTTCACCTTCCGGGACACATCTCCGGATGATTTGGTCAGCACCTATGCGGAAGAGGTACGGATCTTCCCAAATGTAATACTTGGCATCAGAGCGCAATTTGTCTTTCTTGGCCATCGGCTAATCAGACGGGATCTGATGAGATGCCAAGTAGTTTACTATATCAGCAAAACATGGAAGTCTAGTACCTATAGTCAGCAGGTGCTCATCAGGGAAATGCTCCGTGATTGGTCCGGAAGGGTTGATAATCTCAGAAGGAAGGCGGGACAAATGGTCAGCTACCACATTCTGTCTTCCCACCTTGTCGCGAATCTCGAGATCGAATTCTTGCAACAGCAAGATCCATTAGATTAGTCGGGGCTTCGCGTCCTTCTTGGCAAGGAGATGCCTCACAGCCGTGTGATCTGAGTAGATGATGACATGGGAACCCAGGAGATAAGATCGAAATTTTTCAAGGGCAAATACTACGGCTAGTAGCTCTTTCTCTGTAACTGTATAGTTACGCTGAGCCTCATCAAGTGTCTTGCTAGCGTAGTAGATGACCACGGATTTTCCGTCAGCTTTCTACCCCAGAACCGCTCCTACAGCAAAATCAGTCGCATCGCACATGATCTCAAAGGGTTGAGACCTGTCAGGGGATTGTAGGATTGGTGCCTGGGTGACTCGTTCACGAAGGTTTTCAAAAGCTAGAGTGTATTCCTTGGAGATTTCAAAGGGTACATCCTTGGAGAGGAGTGTCGTTAGGGGGCACGCAATTTTCGAGAAATCAGGAATGAAACGACGGTAAAACTCGACGTGCCCCAGAAAAGAACGGATGTCCTTGATCGAGTTAGGCATAGGAAGGCGAGAGATTAGATCAACTTTAGCTCGATCCACTTGGATGCCCTTTTCAGAAATCAGATGTCCTAGGACGGTCCCCTCAGGCACCATAAAGTGGCTCTTCTCCCAGGAAAGAACCAAATTAACGTCGATGCAGCGCCTGAGTAGATGAACCAAGTGCTGGAGCCAATCATCAAATGATGCCCCGAAAACTAAAAAGTCATCCATGAAGACTTCCAGATAATCACCTACCATATCAAAGAATATGAAAAGCATGCACCGCTGAAAAGTCACGGGTGCATTGCAGAGAACAAAAGTTATCCTTCAGAATGCGTACGTTCCGAAGGGGCAGGTGAACGTAGTCTTCTCTTAGTCCTCAGGATGAATAGCTACATGGTTATAACCGGAGTACCCGTCAAGAAAGCAGAAGAATCGATTTCCCGCTAATTTCTCGAGAATCTGATCAATGAAAGGTAGTGGGAAATGATCCTTCTTCGTGGAGGAATTGAGTCGTCGGTAATCTATGCAGACTCTCCACTAGTTGGCTAATCGGGTAGGTATGACTTCTCCGATTTCAGTCGTTATGGTGGTGAGCCCTGCCTTTTTAGGCACAACCTGAATTGGGCTCACCCAACGACTATCGGAGATCGGGTAGATGATCCCTGCATCTAACCACTTGATGATCTCCTTTTTCACGACCTCCTGCGGATTGGGGTTCAAGCGTCTCTGCATCTCATGAGAAGGTCGTGCGCTCTCTTCTGAATAAATATGATGTATGCAACAAGAGGGACTTATTCCAGTCAAATCATCGAGAGTCCATCCAATGTCTTTGCGATGTTGCTGGAGAACAGCAATCAGACGGGATTCCTGTTCAGGATTAAGCTTGGAATTAATAATCACAGGAAGGGTCTGATTAGAACCCAGAAAGATGTATTTCAAATGATGGGGAAGGGGTTTCAGTTCAAGGATGGGGTTATCAGCAACAGCGGGTGGTTCAGGGTAGATGTGAGGTTCAAGCGTAGGAGCTATTGGTCTATCTAAATCTAGAATTGACTCCTCTGATTGCAGTTTATGATCTTTCTGCGGTTGATGAGGTATAATCAGGTCATGTTCAAAATACGTTTCATCAACCAAAGCCCTGATATCACAAATCTGTTCGATGACACCGCAATTGATTCCTTGCTGGGCCTTAAATATATCAATTTTTAGGGTTTGATTTCCAAATTTGAGCTCTATTTGGCCCTCCTCACAGCTAATGTTGGCTCTAGCAGTAGACAAGAAAGGTCTCCCTAGAATGATCGGTGTATCCCTAGGGTTTTCAGGTGCGTCCATGTCTAAGACTATAAAGTCTACAAGAAAGTAGAAATCCCGCACTCTTACAGTAACATCCTCGAGAATCCCTTTTGGTGACTTTATAGATCGATCTGCTAATTGTAATGTCACCTCAGTCGGTTTTAGCTCAGATTCTTCTAGGTGGTTAAGTAAGGATGTGGGTATCAGATTTATGGAAGCACCCAAGTCTAGCAATGCTCTGTCGAATTGGGTATCACCTATCTTGCAGGAAATCAGGGGAGTACCAGGATCTTTAGCCTTGGGTGGGAGTCTGCTTAGGATTACAGAGCTGGCTTGCTCTGATAGTACAATTGGACTCCCACTCTTGGTTCGCGGCTTACGCTGGGGTGTATACACATTCTTTAAGAATCGTGCATAAACCGGTACGTGGCAAATCGCAACCATCAAGGGGATGTTTATTTAAACCTGCTCAAAGAGCTTGACCAGGTCTTCCTCAGGTGCCACGGGCTTGGTAGTCTTCTTTCCCTTGGTCAAGGCCTCGGGAAACGGAGCCTTGGTTGGTTCTTCTAGGATAGGTCCAGGTCTTTGATCTGAAACAGGGATAGGAACGTCCTGGATTACTGTCCTAGGGTTGGGATTACTACCAGGCTTGGAGTGGTTTGGATAGGGTTGTTACGACCGCAGCTTCAAAATGTCTTTTAAGACGTCTGGGATTTAATTTCCGCGGCACGGAGGATTTCGTCTGCACGCCTGTACGCGCATACCTGCAGATGCGCTCCTTTTTCCCTCTCCTCCGCAGGCGCTGCTCTCTCTCTCTCTCCCCGCGCGGCTTTAAAAAGCCATGCCCTCTCCCTCACTCTCATCACCTCCGCTCCCTTCCTCTTCTCCTTCCAGCCGGTGCGCGAGTGCAAGCGTGAGTGAGCGGCGGCAGCGACAGCCGCGGTGAGTGCGGGAGGAGGCGTCTAAAAGGTAAGTTATTTTCGTACCTTCTTCCTTTCCTTCGACCGTCCGTACTGAGCACGAGGATGGGTACGCGCAGGTTCTGAGATTCGCATCCAACGCAAATCAGACGTCTGGCAGCGGTGCCAGACGACTGGAGGGACTTCCAGACGTCATAGGTGACCATCGGACGTTTGGGAACTAGGCTAGACGCCCCCGCAGGCTTCTGGACATCTGAGATACCACGCAGGACAAGGTACCATCTGTTCCCATTTTTTTAAGATGTCTGGAAGAAGTTCCAAACGTCTGATTTTGCATTGTTTCGTCGTTTTCGACCCGTTTAGGGCCCGTTCGGAGTCCGTTTTCCACGTTTCGAGTTGCGTGCTTTTCGAAATTAAATCCTCTACCCGTCTACAGTAGTTGTATACTGTTTTGAGAAATTCCTTGTGTTTAACCCTTGTGATAGGACCCCGTTCCGTTGCAGTCTCAGGGGTTGCGGAGATACGTAGGATTCCCGACCACGCCCCCAGTACGCCTGTTGTAACCGGTAGAGTGGCTTTTAAGTTTATTAGTATAATTTGTTAAATTATGGAACCATAAATAGAACCTAGGACATTGCATGAATCCTAGGAATGAGAAACTTGAATGAATGGTAGATCCTAGGGTGTTGCATGAATCCTAGGGCTGGAAAACGAAATTGTATGATAGATCATAGGGTATGGCATGAATCCTAGGATGGGAAGAACTAGTGGAATATATGAATACTACAGTCTTGGAAAATGTGGAAAGGAAATAATAGCTACATGTAAATTGGTTTAACAGCTGCCTGTTATGGATAAATGAGCATGTCTGAGAATATGGGATGTATGAACTTGAAACTGGAAAGGTGAAACCTGAATGTGCTGAGTTAAAAGAGCTGGAACCCTACGAGGAATTAGGAGTAGAACTCCTGGAAGGTGAATGGACTAGAATTGGGGAAGTGAGCTAGGCCTTTAGTACAGAGTACCAAGGAGAGCGACTGCCCCCTGTTTAGTGCAGAGCGGAGCCAGCCACCCCAGGGACCCGGGGTTAGGTCTGGTCACTTTGTACCGACTTGCTGGCCCTCGTGTACGCAGTACCGAGGAGAGCTACTAGGGTAGGGCGAGTACTAGCTACCCCACGGGCCCCGGGATTCTGCTAGCTCACCTACATCGACTTGTTAGGCCCATTGGGCAAACCAGGGTAGTCAGGCGAGGGTGCGCGGACTGTGGAGGGGCAAGGCCCCTGTTTGGTTACTGTGGAGGGGTTCGACCCCTGTTACTGAGAGGGCTCTGCCCTGTGCTGGTTCCGTGTTGTCCTTTGGGCGCGCCCGTTAACGGAAGCGACTGACAGCGTGCTAGTGCGGGTTAGCTACCTGTGCGTCTATCGCACGTGCCGTAGTCACCGTTACGCCTGTTTGTGACCTTGGGGTGGTTGACTGAGAGTAGGATCACCACGGGGGACTCTCCCGGCCAAGAGAGCACCACGTGCTACTTCTACTTTTTGGAAAAGACTACAATCAAGATCGTTCCCACGAGGAACATTTGAGATCAAGTGAAGGATCTGAGAAATAGAAAAATTTTGAAACAATAGAAAGACGTAAATAAAGGAAGAAAGAAAATTAAAGCAGCTACTGTACACTTTACTGTTTCTTTAGTTTAACTGCCACTTCACTCAGCGTTTTGCTGACGTGTTACACTCGTTACCTTTTAGGACCAGGTGTTGAGCAGCTAGGGTCAGCGGCTGCAGAGGACGCTTGGCCGAGTAGGGTCCAGTAGAGTTACCACTGTTCTCTTGTACCTCTTTTTGGTTCCACTGTAGTGAGTAGTTCTTGTTACCGCTGTACTTTTCTTTACCTGCAGTTCATATTATGTTATGAATGTTGTTCTACTGTTGTGGTGGTATATACTGTAGTGGTTTCTTTCCTTACTGCTGTATTTTCTTACTGTTGGTTATATTCATGCTGAATGTGGTTTATTTTACTGCTCTTTTGGTTACTTCCTCGTTGGATGACCAGGTCTTGGGATTAGTCGAGTCGGTTCGGTTCTCGTGTCTCGTAGGGACTCGGGAATTAAGTCGTTACAAGGGTGGATCTTGGGTTTCCTTACCACTACAAGTCGTTTCAAAATTTAGCCCTGCCTGGTTTTGGTTGGGATTGGGTAAGATGGGTTGTTGCTGATAGCCCGCATAGGAAGTGGAAGTCTCCATCCTGTCGGGCGAAGGAATAGAGGAGGCCTGATAAATCATGTGTGCTTGGCCCAGGTTTGGGTTCATAATGCGCCGCTGTGTTGGCACGTTATTCGGGTTAGGAAGAGGTTAGGAAGGAAGTGTGCCTGGTTGGCGAGAATTTGCCAACTGGGCTAGTTGATTTCGAACCTCTGTATGTTCGTCCTTGTGTTGCTTTTGAATAGTTGCATTCGTTCTTTGAATGTCGGCCATAGTCTGAAGGATAAGGGACATTTGGTCCTGATTTGGCCTTGATGAATAGGTAGGGTTGGGCCGAGGCTGAGGTGGCTGGTAAGGACGAGGGGGGTGTGGACAGGGCTGAAAGGGTGGTCTATGGGTTTGGGAATTTCCCGCCCACTGGAAGTTGGGATGGTTTCGCCATCCAGGGTTATAGGTGTTGGAGAAAGGGTCATTCTGGATGGCGTTGAGGTCCTCGCAGGTCTGAGGAACCTCCAAAGGAACAAAGAAAGGGGGAATGGAATTCCCCGGACTGGTATAGAAAGGATCGGATGATCCTCTGATCCGAGAATCAGATGGGGGTGGATATGGATCCATCCCCGGAGAAGATCGGTGGAGAATGTTTTGCACAGTTTCCCGTGTGGAAGGAGGCTGTGCAAAAGAGCTATCCGCAGAGGTGGCTCACTACAAGTGCTGAGTCAGCTCGTCCACCTTCTTCTCAATGATTGAGACCTTGTCCAATCGACTGGCCATTAATTCCAGGTTGACTGATGCGGACAGGCCTTGCGTCTCGTGTGCTCCCCTAAGGTTCGTCGATGCGCGGGTATTCGTCCTGTCAAATAAGCCCATGGAGTCATTGTTGATGGAGTTCTCGCACATATTTTCGAGAATCTCCCACACGGTGTCCTCATATTAACCCATGATATTCCCTTCACAAGTTGCATTGACGAAAAGCCTGATATCCTCACGGAGTTCCTGGTAAAAAGACTGGACTTGTTCCCATTTAGGAACTCCGTGATGGGGGCACTTTCTCATGAGATCCTGAAAGCGATCCCATGCCTCATGGAGAGGTTCTCCCATTTGCTGAGTGACGTGAGTAATCTGATGGCGCAAGGCATTGGTCCGACCAACAGGAAAGAACTTCTTCAAAAATTTGGACTGAAGTTCTTCCCAATTGTTGATCGGCCGGGTCTGAGTCTGGTATCAATGAGCGGCCTTGTCCATATGGGAGAAGGAGAACATCTTCATGAGGAGAATGTCTCGATTTTGTGCATCTGACCCAAAAGTTTGGGCTAGATGCTTTAGCTATTTGATGTGCTGGAAGGGGTCTTCAGAATTAAGCCCATGGAATTTGGGTATGGCATGAATCATATTGGGCTTTAATTCAGAATCAGGTCCTCCAGTCGGGATTCCGACTCGAGGCTCAATAGCCACCGCAGCAAGATTATAATGGTTCCGCATCATAGGATGCTACGGTGGGTGCACAATGTTCTGGAAGAGGTCATTGAGTTGCTGGAGCTGGTGCTCCAAATTGTTTTCTTCCTCAACTGGCTGAGCCATTGTGGAAGAAGAAGGTGAGTTGGGTTCGGAGTCGGAGGAGAGGTCGATGTGAAGTGTTGTTTTCTCAAACAAGGGCACTGAGGCTCGGCCTCGAGGAGAGTGAAGTGCTAAAGGAGGTTTCAAGGACTTCCTACCAAACATACACTATTGGAAGAGATGAGTTTAGCAGGTGCTGGACCCAATCAAGGCACCCAAAATGTTGGGTGACTATAGAGGTGCGGGGCAGATGGACCCCTTGATCAAAAGATCGACCACCTGAGAATTACCTGGGCAGCCAGAGAGGGTGAGGCCCGCGAAGACCCCTACACGGTAGAGCATCCCCACGGGTTATAGGGTTTCCTCCACCCGACCTCTCTTGTCACTGAGATTCCAGGTAGACCAGAATGGGGATTTTGACCTCTTAAGTCTTCCAATTTTAGCTTAAGATCAGGGTGCTTAAGTTTTCACTTGAACTTTTAGCTTTTTGAGTGCGAAGAGTGACCTAAGTTGAAGGTTGGTTGACCCTAAGGGGTCAACCTTACCTATTGATTCCTTTGAGAACTTATTAGGTCTTGTCTTTTAGGGTTCAAGTGTTTTAGAGAGACAATTGCTTAGGGTTTTTCTGAATAGGTATATTCAATCAATAGCTTAGGCACACTTCTTTTGGGATTTCTCAATTCTTGATTAAGTAGTGTGTCTCTAAAACCCTAGTGTTAATTCCTATGTTGGCTCTACTTGGTCCAGTTAACTCCTTGTTGGGTAATTAGGGCTCAGGCAAGAAGATGTTAGCCCTTAATTACCCTTAGTAGTGTGTGCAGGAATAGTGGTTTTGAAAACATGCAACTGTTACTAAGTATGAAAGACAGGTTATACCTATATATATTTTTTCCTTTTTCTTCCTCTTTAGAATTTAGGGGTTAATAGTGAGAGGATGGAAGTTACCCGTCCTTGGAGTGGTTGTTGTGCGATTGCTTCTTAAGTTTTCCTGTACCTGCACACAAGAGAGAAGAGATTATTAGAAACTCTCAAATAGAGAATTTATAGCTTCTAGAATAGCCGTTGCTCCCCGGCAACGGTGCCAAGAAATGGTAAAGGCCTGGTGCTGGCTGTCCATTTGTTATACTTTAAATTACAGTCGTTGTAGTAATAAGACAGCTACCAGGTTATCATTACAAAAAAATTTTTTACTCGAAAATGATTTTCCCGAGGTCGAACTCAGGGAGCTACTGGAATTCTAGAATTACAAAGGTTCTCTATTAGATTACAAAAAATAAGAGAGAGGGAGAGAGAGAGAGAGAGAGTGAGAAAGTTTGTCTTGGATTCTTCTTCTTCTCTTCTCCTCTTTCTATCTTTTTCTTCTTTTAGCTGCTCTCCTTTTCTTCTTCTTTCTCTTCTTCTCTACTCACGGCTGTGTCTTCTCTCTTCTTTTCTTCCGCAGAGTTCATCTTCTTCTTCTTTTCTTCTGTTCTTTTTTTCTTTGTTCTTCTCTTTCTTTTGCTCTGGCGGCTATGTCTTCTTCCCTTTTTCTTCTTCTTCTTCTTCTTCTTCTTCTTTAGCCTTCTTTCTTTCTTTTCTTGCTTTATCTCCTCTGGCCGCTGCTCAACCGTCGTCTGATGCAGTGGTCAGACGACTTAACTGTAGGTTTGTAATGGCAGAGCTCTGTCGACCAAACCGTGGCTAGTCTTTGTTTGTTTTAGTGCTTATTACAGTAATGCCGTTGTGGTATAGATAAATTAGCTACGGTTTGTCGTCATCGCCACCATTACAATTTTACTCAGAAATATTTTTCCCGAGGTCGAACTCAAGGAGCTACTGGAATTCTAGAAGTACAATGTTTCTTTATTACAAAAATAAAAGAGAGAGAGAGAGGGAGAATTAGATTTCTGTTTCCTGGCTTTTTCTTCTTCTCTGCTTTCTCTCTTTGCTTGTCTTTTTTTTCTCTTCTTTCTCTTCTCTTCTTCACAGTTCTTGATCTTCTTCAGTTCTTCTTCTCTTCTTTCAGCTGCAGAACCTTTTCTTTTCTTTTTCTTCTCCTTTGCTTTGTCTGCAGAGCTTCATCCGTCGCCTGATTCCTCAGTCAGACGGCTTAAATGGTGTTTGCTACAGTGCTTCCCCTTTCTTCCTTTATTGTTTCTCCTTCTTCTTCGTCTTCTTCTTTGGTCTTCTTCCTGCGGTCTTCTTCCTTGGCCTTCTTCCTGCGCACCCTGTCCCTGCACAAACCACAGCAAAACCTAACCCTTCCCTCTATTCGCGCGTCTCTCTCTCTCTCTGTAAACCGCTCATAGGAAGCTCTCCCAGAGTCGGGTTATCGGGTCTGGTAGCGCACCCGGGATCAGGCGTACCGGCGTGTATGGTACGCGAGGAGTGCGCAGGTGGTGTCCGGTCGGGTCCGCCGGATCCGCGTGGTGAGATCGCGGACCGGGAGGGTGAGTGGGTGCGGGACCTCACCCCAGGTGCCTCGAGGCGATTAAGAGAAAACACAAAATCAATTTAACGCGGCGCGGCGTTTCGAAATCCCACGATGTGGGACTAAGTTCTGCCCCTTGCTCGCGCGCACCCGCAGGAGAGCCACGACCTGGCCTCAGCAGCTACGTCCTTGCCTCTCTTCGCGGACCTGCTCGCTGCCTTCGCCCAAGCCCCTGCAGTTTGCCTCAGCTGGGATCCTGCTGCTGCTGGGCCTGGAGCTCGCGTGGAAGCTCCTTCAGTCGTCGTCAATGGCGGCTAGGGCTCCGACCCTGTCAGACAGAAACATGGCCTCTCGGCCTAATCAGACTCCAGGGTGACCTTCGCCGTGGCACGACGAAGGTGATGCGGGGTGTAGCAGGTTGTGGGGCGGTGTCTGGCGGCGGGGCTAGGTTGGACAGCGACCTGAAAAATGGGTCTGATCGGGGGAGTGTCGTGGGGGTGAGGAGTCGTAGTGAAGGGGCGGGGGGTGTTGGGTGAGGTGAGGCAGAGCTTTTGTGGTAGGTGGTGAGTTGTGTGGAGTGGTGGATTGACGGGGGCAATGTCGCCGGAGAGTGGCCGAAGATGGAGAAGGTGAGGGCGATCAGGCGCAGTCGAGGGGTAGTTGAACAAATTGAGTTGGGGAAAAGAAAGAGGGTAGCAAGGGAGACAACTGTTACCTACTTATAGGGACGAGGGGGGCCGGAGCAGGGCGGCAGTCGTGCCGACTGTCGCCAGAGAAGAAATACCCAGAGAGGGAGGGCGGCGGCGAGGAAGAGAGTCGAAGGGTGCGCGCTGGGTACAGCGCGACGCGGGAAGAGCAGGCAAAGGTGGCTCTACTGCTGGTATTGCAGTAGAGCGACGAGGCGGAGGAGGAGGAACCGCCGGAGCTGGTGGGTTTCTGCCGGAGTGGGGAGAGAGGAATGGTAGGGGTTTTCTCCGTTAGGACCGAGCTACCAGAGTCAGCTAGCGACACTGGTCCTTATAAAGGCGGTGGCGGAGGGGTGGGCGCAGGGAGGCGACGTGCCTCCCTCGCCGGAGAATGATCGAAATTGCGACCCATACCTTCCGCACGTTCGCACGGAAGGTGTGGGTGAGGACAGGAGGTATGGCGATGTCCCTGCGACAGCAGACGTCGCAGGGAACACTTGGTTCAAATTGCAGGTCGCCTCCCTCACCCTGCGCGGCGCCATGCTCCGCGCAAAGTCGCCGGAGCATGGCGCTGCTCAGAGACTTGCAGGAGGGACCTGTACGCAAAGAACGACAAAGAATCTAGGGGCCAAAATGAAAGAGTTTCTAAAGTTGAGGGTCAAAAAGTAATAGATGAGGACCAAATTGCAAAGTCGGTCAAGAAGGTCTCTTCTTAGGCTCAAGTTTTTATGCATGAATAAATGGGACCTAAGGATTCTAATGGTGAATTTTATTTCTAGGTCAGACCTTGTTTGCTCGCCTAATTTATGTAAAAACCCAAATTAAATCATTAATTGGGCATTGTTCTCAATGTACGTCAAAATGGGTTTTCAAGGCCAAATTGAAGGTTCTAAACCCTAGGGATTATTTTTATATGAATTTTAGAGGGTTTAGTTGATTTTTACCCTACCTCGAACCTCGTGAATTGAAGTGGATTTGTTTTAGGGTTACAGAATTTCATTTAATTCCTTCGAGTTGCTGTAGCCCTTGTTGGATCAGATCATCCCACTTTCCTTCTTATTAGGTTAGTTTGACCTATGTTTGGACCCTGAGTTACCCTGTTTACTGATTGTGTGGGTGAAACTGCATTTTTACCCCTCATGACTTATTTTCTTGTTAAACTCTGAATTCTCTGAGTCAAGCCTTTCTTTGAGTTATGTAGGAGCTTTTTCTCGCATATTTAGGTTAGATTGTGCTAGTTAGGGTTCATGATGAGGTTCTCCTCAGTTTGCTACAGTGCTTCTCTTCTTCTTCTGTTTCTTCTCTCTTGCTTCTCCTTCTTCTTCTCTGTTTCTCCTCTCTTGCTTCTCCTTCTTCTATTTCTCCTCTCTTGCTTCTCCTTCTTCTTCTATTTCTCCTCTCGTGCTTCTCCTTCTTCTTCTTTGCCCTTAGCGGCTGAGGCTTCGGCCACCTTCCTTCTTCTTCTTTCTGCTCCTGCACGCTCATACAAGGGGATCAGAAAGCAAAACCTACCCCTACCCTTCCCCGCATCTCTCTCTTTCTCAGATTTCTCTCATAGAATCACTCTCCCAGAGCTGGGCATTCGGGTACGGGTATCGCGCCTGGGACCAAGCCCACCGGCGTGCGGTGGTGGGAGAGGAGTGC
Organism: Thalassia testudinum; assembly: GCA_037157565.1. NCBI lineage: Eukaryota > Viridiplantae > Streptophyta > Magnoliopsida > Alismatales > Hydrocharitaceae > Thalassia > Thalassia testudinum. The sequence continues at coordinate 13,030,809 of JAZHRO010000077.1, read as the reverse complement.
GTGGTTTTGGGTAAACGGATCCTGCCCAGACCCACGGGGGGTGGGCGAGCGCGTGGCGTGCGTGAGGGACCTAACCCCTGTGTTCGAAGGCAAATAGCCTGGAACACTTTTCAAATTTATGTGCGGGCATTTAGCCACGCACTTCCGAGGTGGGACTAAAGTCCTACCTCCCAGATTGGCACCTGCAGCTGAGGAAGGTGCAGGAAATTGCAGCAGCGTGCGAAGCCTTCTCCCCAGCTGCAGATCCGGAATGCTTCGCGGAGGCAAGCCGCGCTTCCTAGGGCATGCGCCTGGGCGAGAGGGCAAGGAGAACCCTGTTGCAGGTAAAGCGGCAGAGCGACGAGGAGGAAGAGGAGGGAGTCGCCGGAAGCTGCGGGCCGTCTGACGGAGGAGGAGGGGACAAAGTGGGGGGGTGTTCTCCGTCAAAGGGAGGTTACTAGAGCCGGTAGGGGGTGGGGGTTCTTATAAAGGGGCTGGCGCAGAGGGGGGAGCGGGCTGGCGACGTTCCAGCCTCGCTGGAACGTCGCCGGAAGGGGCACCCATACCTTCCGCGCGCTCGCACGGACGGTACGGGGGCCGACAGGGAGCATGGCCGGGTTCTTACAACAAAAGACGTCGCAGGGAACCCCGGGTTTGCTTTGCTGGGCGGTCACCCGTCTCTGCGCGGTGCCATGCTTCGCGCAAAGTCACCGGAGCATGGTGCTGCACAGAGCTTTGCAGGAGGGACCATTTTGCAAGGAACGAAGAAAAAGTTGGGGGCCAAAATGCAAGGATTTCGAAAGATAAGGGTCAAAAAGTAAATGAAGAGGACCAAATTGCAAAGTCGGTCAAGGAGGTCTCCTCTTAGGCTCAAGTTTTTATATAAGACTAATTTGAACCTAAGGATTTTAATGGTGAATTTTATATCTAGCTTGGACCATGTTTGACTGGCCAATTTACCTAAAAGCCCAGATTAAGTCATTAATTGGGCAAGGTTCTCTTTGTACGTCAAAATGGGTTTCCAAGTCGAAATTGAAGGATCTAAACCTTAGAGATTATTTTTCTATGAATTTTAGAGGATTTATTTGATTTTTATCCTGCCTCAAACCTCGTGAATTGAAGTGGGTTTGTTTTAGGGTTACAGAAGGTCATTTAATTTCTTGAAGTTGCTATAACCCTTTTTAGATCAGACCATCCCACTTTCCTTCTTATTAGGCTTGTTTGACTTGTGTTTGGACCCTTAATTATCCTGTTAGCAAACTGCGTTGGTGAAATTGTAGTTTTACCCCTTATGATTTGTTTTCTTCTCAAACTCAGAATTCTCTGAGTTAAGCCTTTCTTTGGGTTATGTAGGAGTTTTTCTTACATATTTGGGTTTGATTGTGTTAGTTAGGGTTCATGATGAGATTCTCATCAGCTAACAATCGATGCTTCGAGATAGCATCACCCATGGCAACCCCCCGAACCCTGGCTTTCGAGATTTCGAGATAATCCTGCCCATGGCATCTGAACCAGCACAAGGTGCTTACACGCCCCTGGTTGGATGTAGATATCCTAGGAGACAAGCACCGAGGGGATGATATGTTATTGCGCATCTTCGAGGGGAATTTCCCGCCTCTCCGTGCCGGAAACTCGTTCAAATCTACTTGTGTTGATCAGCCACTCCTAATCTAGGTAACTTTTTTTCAGAACAGGTTTAATGCATTTGCGTTATTTTGATACTTAGGCCCACAAAACCAGACTGTGCGTGGATTGGGGTACTTAAGTTATCGAGTCCCACACACCAGAGGTCAGTTAACGAAGCCGAATAATCTCTAAGCCTTAGACCTAATACTTAAGCTTCTCATTTTCCCCAACCTCTTGAGGACTATCCAGATCTTAGCGGGTACTTGAATTTTTAAGCCTATGATTGCAGCCCAAAAGGCCTAAAATCAGCATTCGTACTAATCTCTTCTTTGTTTCACTAGCACTTTTTGCCTTTCATTTTCTTTCGTTTGATTTGGTTTAGAACTAAGTCAATTCCTTAATCTTTTACTAATGACTATCTCTTTTTCTTTTCTTTTCAAATTGTGCTCCTTTTTTACATTTTTATCTCCCTTTTTCTCCTCAAAATCTGATATGCTATCAAAATTTCCTTCCCTCTCATAGTTTTGTTCTTTTCCAAAAATTTTTTTATTTCTTTGGTATTTTTGGAATATGTGATTTTTTTGATAAAACTTTATCTTGTGAAGTGATTTTCACTGTGTTTTGCACTTTAATACCTTTATGCCTACGTACATTCTATACTAACTTAACCTAACATAATAACATATAAAGTAACATATATAAGAGTTACAGCGACAGATGCAAATGTCGCTAAACCCCAGAAAAACTATATACAAACTCTAAAGTAGAAACTAAGGTCTATAGCAACACTTATTTTAACTATAGTGACAGTTTATTCTGTTAGTAAAGCTATGAAGTTATTTATATACATATATAACTCAAACACTTTTATACTACTTATACATACTATACATATACTTATTATTTATGGTATACTTATTTACATTTATATATATATTTACACTATACATTATACGAATACTTCTTTATTATACATTCTCTTTTATTCTCTTTTATTATACGGATATCTTCTTCTTCTTTACGTCTTCCAAACTTAACTTTTTCTGTGTTCTTCCTTCTTCTCTCTTCTCTTCTTTCTTTCTTAACTCATTACGGCTTTCACTAGTCCAAAAATTAGTGTTTAATTGGCGTGTAGTACCGTTCGAAGGATACATAGCACCTGGGGAGCGGGTGAGACTGGAACTCTACTAGGTGCCACCCTAGTTTCTTAATTAAGTCGGTTTAATCTCTATTTAATGCCCAGATTTGGGCTTAATCATGCCCTTCTCACAGTGCATGGCTCTCAGCCACACACCGCACACCGTTACACATCACACACAATGCCATAGCCATTCATATGCTCGAAAGGGGGAGTGGGTTGTTTCGGGCACCCGGTGCCCGTGACGACTAAATAGAGAAAGGAAGAAAAATAATAAATAGCACTCATAGCGCTCCTCTTTTTCATCTGAGCTCGAGTCATCCCAAGTTGCTTGGAATGCCTTGTTCTTCTTCTCCTTCTCATTCTTCTCCTTCTTGAGAAGAGGGCACTCGGGTCGTAGATGTCCTTTCTCATTGTAGTGGTAGCAACGTCTCAGGCTCTCCTTTTTCTTCTTCTCCTTTTCTTTTCTTGATTCCCTACAATACTTGGAAAACTTTTTAAGAAAAAATTTAAAGTCCTCGTCGTCGGAACATACCTCGCTATCCGATGCGGCTCTGAAGGCGAGGGTCTTCTTCGATTTTGGCTCCGGTGTATCTTTCTTCTTCTGCTTTAACTTTGTGTCATAGGCCATTAGGTTGCCTAGGAGATCCTCCATATTGAGCTCCTCCACTTCGTTTGCCTCCTCGATCACGGTAACCTTCTGCTCCCATTCCAGTCCAAGGGAACGGAGTAGCTTTCCTTGAAGCTCCCCCTTGATAAAGGTCTTACCTAAAGCTTTTAAACTATTTACATTGAGAGTGAACCTAGTGTTCATCTCATTTAGAGATTCGTTAGACTTTATTGAAAAGGACTTAAATTCTTGCGAAAGTAAATTTATTTTAGAAGTCTTTACCTTAGTTGTACCTTCGTGTGTAACTTTTAGAGTGTGCCATACCTCATATACAGTGGCGCACTGAGATATCCGGTTGAACTCCTCCTGGCTAAGGGCGCAGAACAACGCGTTCATAGCTTTCGCATTGAGGGAAAGCTCACGGGTCTGCTGCTGCGAATAGCCTCTCTCTGTTTCTCCGAGACTTCGTATGAGGTTTCACAACGTTCCCATAAAGCGAAGTTGGTGACTTGAAGCCATATCTTCATCCGTAACTTCCAGTAGCCATAGTTGCTTCCATCAAAGAGAGGCGGTCGGAAGGTGGACTGCCCCTCGACAATTCTGGTGGTAGTGACGCTTCCTCCATCGGATCTTCGCTGGTGTGTAACGTCAAAAATGCTAGACCTGCTCTAATACCAAATGTAATTCCCTACTTGGAGGGGGTGAGATGTGCGTGACGTAAAAAATGCGGAATAAAAATATAACAATCTCACAAAATGAACAATTACACAATAGGCACAAGTATTTTTAGGTGGAAACCCAAATCGGGTGAAGACCACCACCTGACCCTCTCGAGTTAGGATTTCCCGATCGATCCAGTCGATCAAATCCACTATACGAACTACTTAAACGAGGGTAGTTCAATCTCAAGTACAACCACACTACAAGTACAAGGGTAGCGTTCCTCAACCCCTCCTCTTCACAAGGAGGATTTTGACCCGCGAAGGAGACAGGAATTTGCAACATGAATACCCAACCAAATAACAAAGTAAAGATTACAACAACCTATAGAGCCCCAAAATAAACCTAACAACTATAGGTAAAGAGACTTCCCATTGCTTGGAAGTGCGTCGGCTTGACGCGGGTGCGTGAACCTTGCTTTGGCACGACAACGCTCTCGTAACGTTGGCGGGAGAGCAGGTGCACAGCAGGACGAAGATCTTAGGTGTGAAATGAGTGCATGGAGAGCTAGAGTTTCTTCTATTTGATCTTCTACTTCTTTTTGACACAAGAGAGTGGAAATATTCTTGCAAGGTGTATCTTGGTGTGTTAAGGGTTCTCCTCTATTTATAGAGGGCCTAGGAAGGCCTTGGAAGGCTTCCATAGCCGTTGGGTGCAAATCCAAGGCAAATCAGGCCGTTGTTAGAATTAATCATGATTCTGACAGGATCATCAGACGTCTGTTCCTAGCATCAGATGTTTGGAAATCTAGTTTAAGATGTCTGGGAACTAAGTCAGACGTCTAATTCTAAGCGAGTTTCCTTCCTAACTTGAATCTGACCTAAATAGGGTTCTAGTGTATGGCCATCAGACGACATATAGGACTTCTGGCACTAGGTCTGAACGTCTGGAAACCTATTTGTTCTGCGGAAATGGATTCCCAAGGAGGTACAACGGCTAGAAAATCTATAAAAGGAGATTTTGGGTCAGTCGAGGCAAAACGATCACATATCAGACGTCTGGTGTCCTCTACAGATGTCTGATACAAGGCCAACGGTCATTTCCTCAATGTTTACATAAGCAGCCAACGTTCCAGTAATTGGATGTCTGTCAAAGGCATCAGACGTCTTCTAAGACATCTGGACTAAGGTCTGGACAACGGATTCTAACAGACAAAACCTATTAAGTCTAGCCTAAATGTTTTGGACGTCTTATCAAACAGTCAGACGTCTTAAAAGTCAATATCAAACATATGATTTCCAAATTGGACGTCTGATAAGGCTGTCTGAACCTTATTTTGGTTTTCTAAGTTCTCTACAGAAGACCTAAGTATCCTAGGGAGGTGCAGGTGTTCGTAGGACTACTTTAAGGGTTCTTTGAGGCTCTTTAACATAAGATCTAAGAAAGAAATAAAGAGCAAAACAAAGTAACAAAATTACATAGCACAAGATAAAAGGAAATCTATCAAATTCTTCATCTCCTTCCTTCTTCAAGCTTTCGCTCCTCGTGAAGCTCCTCCGCCTCTGTCCTGCTCCTCCAATTTGCTATGGATGCGAGCTTGAACTCCGTCTAAACACCTGTCTCCATTTGCAATTTGACCTGAAAACTAGGATTCAAAAGTAAATGTTAAAAGATATGTGTTTTGTTATTATCAAAATAAACTATCGTGGTACTCTAGCACCAACATGTTCTACCAAGCCGAGGGTTCAGAATACCATAGAACTTGGTATGAACTTAGAAAATTACGTAATCTTTACTAAGATATGTTTATTTTATTTTTTTGAATTTTTTATATTTTTATTTATGTGCAAAGTTAGCACATTCTAAGCCTTTCAGAGGGTTTTGTAAGTGTGTTAAGTGCTTAGAATGGAATTCTAGTATTTGAAAGGCAGTGAACAGCCTCAAACTACTCAACACAAGGTATGGAAAATATATAAACAATTAAGCCCGCAAATCATTGTGGTTTTCATTTAATTCTACTTGATGGACAGTTAGGCATTAAAAACTAGCTGACAAAGGAGATTAAATAATTTACAAGCATTCAAAATGGGGATTAAAGTCAATTACAATTCATAAAAGCTTGCATACAACTCATATACAACCATAAGCACACGTCAGCTATCTAATAATAAAACTTAAGCCTACAGTCCACTAAGCTTCAGACCATCATCTGTTGCAGTAGTGGAAGGCAAAATAGCAGGATAGCAGCAGCAAGGCAACTACTGGAAATTCTGCAGCACTGTAGCAAAGAAAACTTGATTCCAGCTTTTATCTCCAATCCAGTCATTTATATCCCAGGTCAGATTCTAGAGAACCTGATCAGGGATACAAAAGAACTAGTTCAGGGAATACTTAGCTGGATTCAGCAAGAATGTAGCTGCATTTGCAGTAATTTGCTATGACTGCTGGGATTTAAAACATAAGTAAAAAAAAAAAACTCTAAATCACAATATGACAAGGGTTACGTTACAGATCACATCAAGAACCACTCGAAAATACTACTTAAAATCAAAATCCCTTGTCACAAATATCATCAAATCATATCAGAAACATATCTGATCTAATTCCTTCTAATGCTATAGACATGTAGAAAGAAATTAAATCAGTCAATTTAATACAAAAACTTAAATCCCAAAACTTTGAAATCTTAAGGAATATTGAAAATTCCTTAAGTTGAAAATCAGAATTGCAACTCAAAAGCAACTTATGAATACAAGGTAGAGTCTCAAATCAGCAAAGTTGATTTTCCTTGGCTCTACCATGCATTCAACACATTTAAATCCTCGAGAAGAACAAATCAGATTATGGCTCATCTAAGATGAATTCTGACATCAGAATGATCTCAGATTCCTAGCCAATTAGTGAATCAAAATCAAAATACTTCAGTTTACTCGATCAAAAATCATTCAAAGCTCATTTGATTTAAAATCCTTGCAATCCAAATTCAAGGTAAATCAAGTAAATTGAATCCATTTTTAGCTCAGATCAAGGACTTTTGTGACAAAGATGGAATGAATGAGAAGCCCCTAAGATGGTTGTTGATGCTAATTTCATATCTAGGTTGAAAACCATTCAGAAATGAAATTAGATCTAATGAATGGGTGAATTGCGAAAAATAGATCGAGGAAATCAGAAATGAGGTGAAAACATGTAGCGGAAGAATAATATGAACAGTGATTGGGTGAATTTCATCTCCTCTGATCTGGAATGATCATAGGAGGTGAGGGGGGGAAAATTAAAGCTAATTTCTACTCCTAAACTAAACGACCTGTTCGCATAGCAGAACAACACTAATTCAAATTCTAATTCTATTGCTAATCTATCTAATTAACACTACAACTAAACTAGAAAGCATTAAAACTACTCTAACAGGAAGAATGGGACTTGTGGGTCCTTAACCGACGACTAAGAAGGAAGAATGGAGGGGGAGGGAGCTCTAATGGGGTGAAAACTCGCTAGTGGAGTTCAGGGTCGTCCTCAAGCGTATGCTATCCCTCGCGACAAGGAGAATCAGAGAGAAGTCGGAGTGTTCACAGCCGATGGCTGTGAAAATTGGGGATTGCTGGGGAGAGGTGGCTGGAGTGGACGAATGACTGCTAAGAATGTAGGAGGGAGCGATTCCTTGTGCGCGCGACCAAGGAGGTGCTTAAGTAGAGATTTTAGTGAATCCAGGCACCATATGGGTGAAATTAGGCGTAGATTTCAAGGGCGGCGAGGAAGAGAGGAGAGAGTGCGTGTGGCTGCCAAATAAAAAACTGATCGTTGGATGGGATCTGAGGGTAGTGGTGACCACTCGCGCTGAGTCGCGCGAAGGTTCAAATCAAGGAGAGCCATAGATCAATCCAGATGAGAGATCAACGGTCCAGATGGCCCGTGTTCTTCGCGTGCTACAGTGCATGCGCGGGCTACAACAAGCGTTGGAAATGTTGGAGAAATTGCAGGGATACCCTTCTACGAAGGGGTATAAAAATTGTAGGTAGGCCCATAAGTGATAGAGAATAGTTACAGAGTGATCCTTTAGGGCTTATAAAGAGATCCCAGCGGGCTACAAATAGGTCCTAGGAGGTTTTCTAATAAGTGAAATGTAATGTATAATGGACCTAAATGTAAATCTTAGATTTAAAGACCTTAAGGATGCCCAAATGCCTTCAAGTTTTGATATAAACTTAATTGAACTTTTAAGAAGTTAATTATACTTTTGATTTGAATTTTTAAATTCGTTTATGTGTTCAATTTATACTTGGATCACCCTTTGCCCTTTTTCACAAGAATATCTTGTTTAATGACCTAATTATGCAATTTTAACACATAATTAATATTTTAGGCCTTTTTCTTTGATTCTCACACTTAACCCTTTTTATGTGTTAATTTGACATTGTTTAACCTAGTTTCTAGCTTAACTTCAGCTATTTACCTATGATGAGTTGCCACTCATCAACCAACCACCCGCGAAGCACCACCTCGACACGTGCATCAAAACCCCTCAACCAATTTGTGGTTTCAACGCCGCTAAACATCCACTCAACACCCACGCCGACCATAACCTTCCCCAACTCCTCTGGAAGTCCTCCACCCTCTACGCACTAATCCAACGCCATCATCACCTTCAGTGGGGCTAGGTGAAGCTTCCCAACCCTCTGGTTGAGAGCTACTACGCCTCCAAGCTCCGATCGTCATGCCCACCACCAACTTCCTCATCTCCGACGCCGGTCCTCCTTCTACCATCCTCAAGCTTCCAAACTCAGCGAGAAGCCTCGTGAGGACACGATCTAAGCACTGCGATCCCCTGCCTAGAGTGCCATGCCCTAGAAGCTCACCGCCAATGAGCCGTTGTTATAACACTGGCATCAAACGTCATTTAAGACGTCTGGTCAGACGTCTGGAGGCCTTCCCAGACATCTGGAATTTAATTTTTTCGACGTACGGACTCGCGTCTGCGTGCATGCGCGCGCAGACTGAACCGCCGCCCTCCTTTCTTCTCTTTCCTTCCTCCCTGCAGACGCAACATCTTTTCTCTCTCTCTCCCTGCAACAGCCTTCAAATACCCCCCTCTCCTCTCCCTCACCCTCACTCCACCGCCTTCTTCTCTTCTTCCTGTTAGCGAGAGAGTGAGCAGGCGAGGGCAGCAGTAGCTGCTGCCGTGAGTGCGTGGGGAGGAGGGGTTGCTGGGAGAGGGAGAGAGAGCTAGATTGCGAGGGTGCGAGCTCGCCGGTGCAGCTAGGGTCGACCGGCGGGTGCCCAGCAGGCGTGTGGTGCTGGGGAGGAGCTGCTGCAGCTCAGGCAGCAGGCGAGCGTGGTGCGGCACGGCCGTGCACTGCAGGCGGAGGGCGAGGAGGTCTTGATTCTAGGAAAATTTCCCAGAATCAGACATCTGGACATATGTCCAGACGATACGAGAGACGTTTGGAGGAAGGTACAGATGTTTGAAAGGTACGATATTTTTTCCTTCCTCCTTTCACTTGTACGGCCATGTAGTCGTTCCGCCGAAGGGTTCTGCTTCGTTCTATGCTGAGGACGGTCACATATGTGTGCAGGTCTTGTTTGGGAAGGCACAAGGGCACGTCCTCCCACAAAGATCGGACGTCTGGGCACAGCACCAGACAACGGAGAGGGTCTCCTGACGTCTGGAGAAACAGTCGAACGTCTGGAAATTAAGTCTAGACGGTTCAGTGGGAGTCTAGACGTCTAAAGGACCGCGTAGAATCAAGGTATGACCTGAGCCATCGTTTAAGACGTCTGGAAGATGTTCTAGACGTCTGATTTTGGGCAGACTTGTCATTTTTGACCCGTTTAGGGTCTGTTCGAGGTCAGTTTTCCGCGTTTCAAGTTTCGTTCTTCTCAGATTTAGTTCCTCTACCTGTTTACAGTATTTGTATCATGTTCTGAGTAGCTCCTTGTAATTGATCCTTGTGTTAGGACCCCATTCTGTTGCGGCTCTGGGGGTTGCCGAGACGCGCGGGCTTGCCGATCATGCCCCCAGTACTCCCGATTTTGCAGGTAGAGTGGCCCCTTTAATTAATCATAAAAAATTATGCACGTGTGAAATAATTAGTAGATCCTAGGGTATGGCATGAATCCTAGGACTGAAAAACTGAATTAAATGGTAGATCCTAGGGTATGGCATGAATCGTAGGATTGAAAAATTAGATTGAATGATAGATCCTAGGATATGGCATGAATCCTAGGACTGGAAAACTAGATTGAATATATATATTGCAGTCTTGGAAAAGTAGAAAGGAAAATGATAACTGCATGTAATTGGTTAACAGTTGCATGTTGTGAATGGATAATTATTGTTGAGAACATGAGCTATATGAATATAAAGCTGAAATGATGAAACCTAAATTGGCTGAGTTAAAGAAAAATGAGAATGAACCCTACGGGAAATTTGGAGTGGAATTCCTGAGAAGTGAATGGAATAGAATTGAGGAAGTGAGCTGGCCCTTGAGTACGGAGTACCAAGGAGAGCAACTATCCCCATGTTTAGTGCAGAGCGGAGCTAGCCGCCTCAGGGACCCGGGGTTAGGCCTGGCTACTTTGTACCGACTTTTGGCCCTCGCGTACACAGTACCGGGGAGGGCTACTAGTGTAGGGAGAGCACTAGCCACCTCACGGGCCCCGAAGTTCTGCTTGCCTCCTACACCGACTTGTTAGGCCCACTGGGCAAACGAGGATAGTCAGGCGAGGGTGCGCGGACTGTGGAGGGGCAAGACCCTTGTTTGGTTACTGTGGAGGGGCTGGACCCCTATTACTGAAAGGGTTCTGCCATATACTGGTTCCGTGTTGTGCTTTGGACGCACCCGTTAACGGAAACGACTGACCGCGTGCCAGTGAGGGGTAGCTACCTATGCTTTATCGCGCGTGCCGTAGTCACCGTTATGTCTGTCAGTGACCTTGGGGTGGTTGACTGAGGGTAAGACCACCACGGGGACTCTTCCGGCTAAGGGAGCATCACGTGTTACTTCTACTTTTTGGAAAAGACTGCAATCAAGATCGTTCCCATGAGAAACATTCAAGATCAAGAGAAAGATGTGAGAAATAATTCAAGAATTAGTAAATAGAAAATAAAGAAAGAAATTAAAAATAACAGCTACCTGTCCACCTTACCGTTTTACTAGCTAGTTAGTTGCCACTCTACTCAGCGTTTCGTTGACGTGTCACCCTTGTCACCTTTTCAGGACCAGGTGTTGAGCAGCCAGAGCCGGCGGCTACAGAGGGAGCTGGACCTAGTAGAGCCCAGTAGTTTTACTCGTGTAGTACCCACTGTACCTTTCCTTCTGTTGTAGTGAGTATTTTTCTGTTACCACTGTACTCTTTTATTGTAAGCATCATGTTTATGTATCTGTTTGTTTCTCTACTGTTGTGGTGGTGTATACTGTAGTAGTTCTTTTCTTCACTACTGTATTTTGTTACTGTTAGTTATATACATGATGAATGTGGTTTATTTTACTGCTCTTTTGGTTACTTTTTCGTTGGACGACTAGGTCTTAGGATCAGTCGAGTCAATTCGATTCTCATGTCTCATAGGGATTCGGGAATCGGATCGTAACAGCCATCCTATTCCCTACAGGTGCTTCATACACAAGGAAGAAGAGAAGGTTAGGGACCTAGCTGCAAAAAAAAAATTTACAGGGACTATCATGCAAGCTACCAGGGAACTAAATCGTAAGATAAGATTTATTCATAAGGATCGATTCAAAAGTCAGATTATATTGATTTAAGATTCAATTTTAATTTTAAAATATCTCGTGGTTTCATTACATTATTTTGTTTAAACAATATTTCTATGGATTATTTAATATTTAATTCATTAATAGTTGACTATTTTAAATATTAAATGATTGAGATGTAATTACATTTTAACTTAAAATAAATTATTAATTGCTATAATTTGATCAAGCGCGATTGATAATATTTTCTTAGAGCTTTAACTTTGAGTGCATTGATTTATTTAAACATTATTATTAATATTATCTTGGTGTTTAATCAAATAAATTCTTAATTTCTTTCTTAAATTAAGTACTAAATGATTGATTTTTTTCACACTTGATTTTATCTTGTTAATTAAAATGTTAAAAGTGCAATTATAAACTTACAAGATTTTAAGAAATTTATGAGATAGGAGTAGTCACGTATTACATTACTTACGACACCTGATTTTAAAATCTGCTCGAAGCACATTCAACATTGAGCACAAAATCGTCCGAGGTGATCACATCAAGATTTTGATTCTTTATTTGTCATTTGATTTGTACATACGTAGTGCGTGCGTGCTCATGTAATTGCATATTTTTAGAACTTTTCGAGATCTGAGCACAACATGGCTAATTATTTAATGAGGAACCAAGCTAAGGTTTGCCGTTGGAGGGTATAAAGGAGGCACTGTGAATCAGGTCTATTGATTTTTCTTTAACATTGTTACCCACTAGAAAGTTCTGAAACCAATCTGTTGACAGTAGTTGGGTCTATTGGGTAAGAATAATTAATTAATTAATTAATTATGACAATCTGTAATGGGTTAATTACCTGCAGTACTAAATGGTCGGTTAGATTTGGATTTGGGTTTGGGTTTGTATAATCAGACTGGCCACTAATCAGAACAATACGTGAAATTAAAGCAGCCCTATCTTATGAGGTTACTGGTTTTTCGGAAGAGAGACAACAAAAAAAAAAGAAAAAAAGAAAATGAAGTTACTGAAATAGGTGCAATTTTTTAATTAAGAGCATTCTTGTTGACATGAAGTTCTTATTTGTCCATCTTCCCAGGGGAGCCCTTTACCAAGTCCAAGAGGATGGATTGTGTAACTGCCCGAATTCTGGAGCTCCTATCAGTTTTGGACGTAGGATGAGGGTTAAGAGTACAATAAAAAAAGATCTTTTAATTTATATATTTATTTGCTAAACATCTAAATAAATATAATGTTATTTAGACATTTAACCAAAATTAACGTGAAGAATTTGAAACACTTGATCCAAGCATCTCTAAAAGGTATGTGATGATAGATTCGGATCAAACACCTCAAAAGATATGTCATGATAGATATAACTTGACCTTTATTTTATTTAAATATTAAGGCAACTATAATTAATTTAGATGTTTGGAAAAATAAATGCTTGGAAATATCTTTTCCCTTGAGATTATTGTATATAATCTCAGGCGGAGTCTAGGGTCTGAGGATTGTGATTCAAATATAAACCTTAATCTTAAATGACAACAGCACTGATCAGGCCTACCATATGATTTTAATGAAGATACTTGGGAAGTTAGGATATGTCATAATTAAATGTTCTTGCCGAATTGCCCAACACGTTGTATCGAAGTGTCGGCAACTTTAAAGGGGCCAGGAGAACAAAGATGATAGTGAAGCAAATTACACAACTGCTTCTAACTTCCGAACCATATGCTACTTTATTGAAATCAACATTGATTTACTAATACCTAAAATATGATAAGAGTCCAATTGTGCTTAGCTTTGGCATGATAATAACGGTGTCTGGAAATCTTGCCAAGTGAACAAGAAAAGTCCTGGAGAAATCATCTGTGGAGGCATGTGTGGTGTACGTATTTAAAAAATTATAATTTACCAACATTGTTCTGTCTATATGTACCGTCGTTTGTTTGTGAGATGCAATCAATACACATCTGTCTAATTAAATTAGGTAAGTACACTTTGCAATCCAACTTCCTAAATTACTTTCCACGACAAGTGGCGATTTATCATCCTCAGTCAAGATTTGTGATAAAGAACCCCTACGTCAAAATCCACACGTATAGATGTCGATTAGCTTGAAAGGCGTACGCTACTGAAGATCCTCTCCTTCTAATTCTAACCTCACGAAATCTCTCAACTAGCGTGAAACTTGAGCACAGCTCAAGGGAACCCTAACTTGACCCAAATGATGTTGATTTGAGAGCAACCATTCACTTGACAACTAGCAATGAAGTGACTAGTGGGGGGACCATACAAAAGGTCTACGTGAGCTTTGCATTTCACAATCACTTTGTAAAAGTGCTACGACATGCTAAAGAGCCCAATAAGAACTTGGTTATGAAGATATGCCATGGAAGATACCCGCCGATCATGATCTCCAACAGTGCCAGAAAACATTGAAAAAGCAAAGGGGGAGGAAAATAAAGGCATGGGCAGGAGGAATATAAAATTAACGAGGGCTTCCCTTTTTAAGGATGTCAGTGGTGGGGAGGCTGAAAAGCCGCACACTTCATACTGTGGGTGGATGAATCCGTTACATATATAGATCCCATTTGAGGGTTTTTCTTTTTTTCCCGTGTGATATTGACATGAATATATTCTATCATGTTACTTCCACATGCACCACCTTCCGGTATTACTGCACTTCTGAATTAATCTCCAATCAATCACCTTGCAAATGTAGTCAGTAGCCACCAATCAAAATTAACTCTAAGTTTGGTGAACCAAACGTGTCGATATGCAAAGGTATACATATGCATATCTGAGTTTAACTAACATATATGTATCTTGTCACTGTCAGGTATATTGCAAAATTCCACAGGAGACAGGAAGATAGCAGTGAGGGATCATGAATATATATATAGTAAAGTACATATTTATCTATAAACGTGTTACGAATGCCTTCCATGATATTTTTTTAAGACGTCTGGGAGGTGGCCCAGACGTCTAACCAGACGTCTGGAACCTCTTCCAGACGTCTGGGATCTATTTTTCTGTGGCGTGCGGGGCTGCGTCTGCGCGCAGGAGCACGCAGACCTGCAACCGCCACACCACCCCTCTTTTTCCCTCTCTCCTCCTGCAGGTGCAGACGGTGCTCTCTCTCTCCCCCCGTGCGGCCTTATAAGGCCCTCGGCCTCTCCCTCACTCTCATCTCCTCCGCTCCCTTCTTCTTCTTCCAACCGGTGCGAGAGTGCGAGCGCGAGTGAGCGGCGGCGGCGGCAGCCGCGGCGGGTTGCAGGAGGAGGTGTTGCGCGAGGGAGGAGACGCCCGACCTTGAGGGCTCGAGCTCGCCGGGGCAGCTAGAGCCGGCCGGTGGGGGAGCTGCAGGCGTGGAGCATCGCTGGAGGGCTGCTGCAGCTCGAGCAGCAGGCGGACGAGACGCGGCGCAACCGCGCGTCGTGGGCGGAGAGCGAGTCGAGCTCTGATTCTAGAAAATTTTCCAGAATCAAACGTCTGAGATTCCAACCAGACGACGGTGAAGACGTCTGGAGGACAGTCCAGACGTCTGGAAAGTAAGTTATTTTCATCCTTCTTCTTTTTCTGCCACCGTTCGTACTGAGAGCGAGGAGTGGGTACGTGCAGGTTCTGAGATTCGCCATCCAACGCGAATCAGACGTCTGGCCGCAGTGCCAGATGACTGGAAGGACTTCCAGACGTCCGGGGTGACCATCGGACGTCTGGGAACTAGGCCAGACGCCCCCGCAGGCTTCTGGACGTCTGAGAGACTACGCAGAACAGAGGTACCATCCGACCCACATTTTAAGACGTCTGGAAGAGGTTCCAGGCGTCTGATTTTGGACTGTTTCGTCATTTTCGACCCTTTTAGGGCCCGTTCGGAGTCCATTTTCCGCGTTTCGAGTTGCGTTCTTTTCGGAATAAGATTCTCTACCCGTTTCCAGCAATTATATACTGTTCTGAGAAACTCCTTGTGTTTGATCCTTGTGTTAGGATCCCGTTCCATTGCAGTCTCGGGGGTTGCGGAGGCGCGCGGGATTTCCGACCACTCCCCCAGTACTTCCGTTGTAGCTGGTAGAGTGGCTTTAAGAATTATTAACATAATTTGTTACAATTATGGAACAATTAATAAAACCTATGGCAATGCATGAATCCTAGGAATGAGAAACCAGATTGAATAATAGATCCTAGGGTATTACATGAATCCTAGGGCTGGAAAACTAGATTGAATGATAGATCCTACGGTACGGCATACATCCTAGGACTAGAAAATTAGTGATATGAATATAGATATTGCAGTCTTAGAAAATGTGGAAAGGAAATAATAGCTGCCTGTTATGAATAAATGAACATATTTGAGAATATGGGTTGTAAGAACGTGAAACTGGAATGGTGAAACCTGAATGTGCTGAGTTAAAAGAGCTGGAATCCTACGGGGAATTAGGAGTAGAACTCTTAGAAAGAGAATGAAATGGAACTGAGAAGGAAAGATGTGGAAGTGTGTCGTCTCTTGGGTACGTAGTACCAGGGGAAGCACCTGTTACCTGCTTAGTGCAGAGCGGAACCAGACGCCCCAGGGAACCGGGGTTAGGTCTGGCCACTTTGTACCGACTTTTGGCCCTCGTGTACACAGTACCTAGGAGAGCTACTAGTGTAGAGCGAGTACTAGCTACCCCACGGGCCCAAGGGTTCTGCTAGCTCACCTACACCGACTTATTAGGCCCATTGGGCAAACCAGGGTAGTCAGGCGAGGGTACGCAGACTGTGGAGGGGCAAGGCCCCTATTTGGTTACTGTGGAGGGGTTGGACCCCTGTTACTGAGAGGGCTCTGCCCTATACTGGTTCCGTGCTGTGCTTTGGGCGCACCCGTTAACGAAAACGACTGACCGCGTGCCAGTGCGGTGTAGCTACCCACGCGTTTACCGCGCGTGCCGTAGTCACCGTTACGTCTGTCAGTGACCTTGGGGTGGTTGACTGAGAGTAGGATCACCACGGGAGGCTCTCCCGGCTAGGAGAGCACTACGTGTTACTTCTACTCTTCGGAAAAGACTGCAATCAAGATCGTTCCCACGAGGAACATTCGAGATCAAGTGAAGGATCTGAGAAATAGATAATTTGTGAACAATAGAAAGACGTAAATAAAGGAAGAAAGAAAATAAAACAGCTACTGTACACTTTACTGCTTCTTTAGTTTAGCTGCGACTCTATTCAGTGTTTCGCTGACGTGTTATACTCGTTACTTTTCAGGACCAGGTGTTGAGCAGCGAGGATCAGCGGCTGCAGATGACGCTGGGCCGAGTAGGGTCCAGTAGACTTACCACAGTTCTTTTGTACCCCTTTTGTTCCACTGTAGTGAGTAGTTCTTGTTAGCCCCGCACTTTTCTTTACTTGTAGTTCGTGTTATGTTATAAATGTTGTTCTACTGTTGTGGTGGTACATGCTGTAGTAGTTCTTTTTCTTACTGCTGTATTTTGTTACAGCTAGTTATATTTCATGTTGAATGTGGTCTATTTTACTGCTCTTTTTGTTACTTCCTCGTTGGACGACTAGGTCTTGGGATTAGTCGAGTCGGTCCGGTTCTCGTGTCTCGTAGGGACTCGGGAATCGGGTCGTTACAAGATGGTATCAGAGCAAGGTCGTCCCGAAAAGTGAATCAACTGACTGGAAAATAACCAATTCACATGTCTATAACTAGAGTAGCCACTACAACATATCTTTTGACATGAGCTCTTAGACGTTTCCGTTAGTTATCGTTCCATATTGACGTGTTCCGTTTTGTTTCGCGTCTCCTTGCAGGACATGCCTCGTCGTGGGACTGGTGAGGTGGGCCGCGGGCGCGACCGAGGACGAGGTCGGCGAGGAGGGCGTGCCGTTGCCGACGCCTTAGTGGACCAGCCACTACTCCCGGGCGTCCAGGCCCAGGACCTCGCCCAGCTGATACGGGATATTGTGCGAGAGGAGCTCCACCCACCACCCCGAGCGCCTCCCCCTGGGGCTGCGGAGGGGGAGTCCCCTGTGGAGCCACACGACAGACGCGGCGCTGGACACGGGGGAGGGGATGGGCCGCCGCCGCCCCCACCTTCCTCCGACACTTCTGTGCACAAGGCACTTTTGCCTGGAGGTGCACCAGCATCCCCACTGCAGCGCCACTCCGAGCTCTTCGGGCAATTCCGGAAGCTGAAGCCCCCCTCCTTCAAGGGGGATGAGGACCCGACCGAGGCAGAGGACTGGCTCGAGCAGCTGAAGAAGATTTTTGACACCCTTCGCCCCCCGGTGGAGTGCCGCGTGGCCTTTGCCACGTACCAGCGGGAGAGTGCGGCACACAGGTGGTGGAGGGCGGTCAGGGGACAGGAGAGGGATGAGCCAACCTGGGATCGGTTCGTCACCCTCTTCTACAAGCAGTACTTTCCCCAGACGTGGCAGGACCAGAGGAGGCGAGAGTTCCACACTCTCCGCCAAGGGACGATGACCGTGAGCGCGTACCGCACGCGTTTCCTGGAGCTATCCCGCTTTGCAGCGACAGCGGTAGCCACAGAGGAGGAGCGCCTTTGGAGGTTCACCGAGGGGCTCCGCCCTGCGATTCAGGGGTATGTCAAACCCCTGAAGCTGCCTACGTTTTCGAGGGTGGTGGAGGCAGCCATGACTTACGAGGAGACCAACCCGTCCGCGCGAGACACTGACGGCGGGCAGAAGAGGACCTTTCAGCCAGACTTTTCACAGGGCCGGCGAGAGAGGAGACACGTGGCGTCCGCAGGAGAGCCGTCACGTTTTGCAGGGCCATCCGTGGCCTTTGGGGGCCCTCGACAGAGGCCAGTCGCCAGCACCGGACCCCCGCCAAGCCGACAGCAGGGACCCACTGAGGGCGGGAGTCGGGTTCCCCTCTGTTACCAGTGTGGCCAGCCGGGCCACATCAGGAGGGACTGCCCATCTAGGGCAGGAGGCCAGCAGATACTTCCCGCGCAGACCACTGGAGGGCACGCAGGAGGCCGCGGTTCCCAGGCGCGAGGAGGAGGGCAGCAGTCACGAGAAGGGTACTGGCCAGCACCTGCCCGTCCGACACAGAGTGTGGCTGCTTCGTCCGCACCTAGAGCTGAGGGGCGTGTCAACGCCCTGACACATAGGGATGCCAGAGCTTCGGGCTCGGTGGTGGCAGGTATGGTTTCAGTTTCCGGCAAACTCGTTTACACACTTTTCGATTCCGGCGCTACGCACTCGTTTGTCACAACCAGTTTCTCAGTTAGTTTGGGCTAGGATTATAGGCTGTTAGAGAAACCGTTCATAATCATAGGTCCGAGTGGTCAGCTGTTTGTAGCTGAGGAGGTGTACCCGGATTGCAAGGTCAGCGTCGGGGGACATAGCCTGCCAACTGACCTGATTATGATACAGATGGAGGACTTTGGCGTAATTCTGGGGATGGACTGGCTGTCCGCTTACCACACCTTCGTAGACTATTTTGAGTGGAAGATTGTCTTCTCCATGCCGAAGTTGCCTTCTTTCGAGTTTCACGGACAGCTAGTGGACGGAGGCTTCAGGTGCATTTCGGCACTTCGGGCGGTGAGACTTTTGAGCCAGGGGTGTGAGGGCTTCCTAGCCTGTGTGGTGGAAGAGCCCAGCCCTGTGGCAGACTTTCAGTGCATCCCGGTGGTCAGAGAGTACCCTGACGTGTTTCCAGACGAGTTACCAGGACTACCGCCCGAGCGCGAGATCGAGTTTGAGATCTCGCTAGTACCAGGGACCAGCCCCATCTCCACCGCGATATACAGGATGGCACCGCTTGAGCTACGAGAGCTCAAGTCTCAGTTGCAGGACCTTTTGGAGAAGGGTTTCGTGAGGCCCAGTGCGTCTCCCTGGGGAGCCCCGGTACTATTTGTGAAGAAGAAGGATGGTGCCCTACGCCTTTGTGTGGACCACCGACAGCTGAATAGGGTCACCATCAAGAACGGATATCCGCTGCCGAGGATCGACGACTTGTTTGACCAGTTGCGGGGTGCCACGATGTTCTCCAAGATCGACTTGAGGTCAGGATACCACCAGTTGAGGATCAGGGAGGCAGACGTCTCCAAGACAGCTTTCCGCACCCGATACGGACACTACGAGTTTTTGGTCATGCCGTTTGGGTTGACCAAAGCCCCCGCTGCTTTCATGGACCTGATGAACCGGGTGTTTAGACCGTACTTGGACCAGTTCGTGGTGGTATTTATTGATGACGTACTCATCTATTCTCGAGATCAAACGCAGCACGGAAGCACTTGCGGATGGTTCTGGACACTCTGAGACGACGTAGGTTGTACGCCAAATACAGCAAGTGCGAGTTCTAGTTGAGGGAGGTGACCTTCTTAGGTCATGTGATCTCTGGAGACGGCTTGGCGGTGGACCCAGCCAAGGTCGAGGCAGTGCTCAGGTGGGAGAGACCGCGTTCAGTCACTGAGATTCGCAGTTTCCTGGGACTGGCAGTCTACTACAGATGATTCATCAGAGGTTTTCCACAGATTGCGTGTCCCATGACACAGTTGACCCGGAAGGACGTGCCCTTCACTTGGACAGACTCCTGTGAGACGTGTTTTCAGGAGCTGAAGGAGAGGTTGACTTCGGCTCCCATGCTCACCATCCCTGACAGTAGTGGCGGGTTCGTTGCGTACACGGACGCCTCCTTGCAGGGGTTAGGAGGTGTGCTCATGCAGAGGGGTTACGTTGTCTCTTACGCTTCGCGGCAACTGAAGCCCCATGAGCATACCTACCCTACCCATGACCTGGAGTTGGCAGCTGTCGTCTTCGCGCTGAAGACCTGAAGGCACTACTTGTACGGTGAGACCTTCGAGATTTTCACAGATCACAAGAGCCTCAAATACCTTTTTGATCAGAAGGAGCTCAAAATGAGATAGAGACGTTGGTTGGAGCTCCTGAAGGACTACGACTGCAACATTTCCTATCACCCGGGCAAGGCCAATGTGGTGGCTGACGCCTTGAGCCGGAAGGCGCCCGCACACTTGGCCAGTTTACAGTTACAGAGTTGGAACCTTTTTGGAGGAGGTGGGCAGTTGGCGACCCCTAGAGTTACGGGGGCACTGTGGGGCAGTGACTGTGACACGGCAGACTTGGCCAGAGCTGATAAACCGCATCATCACAGGACAGATGGCCGATCCATACTTGCAGTCCTTGCGCGACAGAGTACTGTCAGGAGACCCAGGGGACTTCTCTTTCACAGACCAGATGCTGCGCCTGAGGGGACGGTTGTGCGTTCCCAGGGACGAGGAGCTGTTGAGAGAGCTCCTGACTGAGGCACACGGTTCCAGATTCACCATACATCCCGGAAACACGAAGATGTACCACGACTTGAGACGCTAGTTTTGGTGGAAAGGGATGAAGCGGGATGTGGGTGAATTCGTGCAGCAATGCTTAGTGTGTCAGCAAGTGAAAACCGAGCATCAGAGGCCTGCAGGGCCGCTACAGCCGCTTCCAGTGCCAGAGTGGAAGTGGGAGAGCATCACCATGGACTTGGTGGTGGGCTTACTCGTTACCCAGCGAGGACACGACGCAGTCGGGGTAATTGTGGATAGACTGACAAAGACGGCACGATTCTTGCCGATCCGAGTCACTTTGGGACCAGCACAGTTGGCAGAGTGGTATATCCGCGATGTGGTACGACTACACGGAGTTCCGCGGGAAATCATATCCGACCGGGATACCCGCTTTACGTCCCAGTTTTGGGCTGAGTTTCAGCAGGCCCTGGGGACGCGATTGAGGTTTTGTACAGCTTACCACCCCCAGACGGACGGACAGTCTGAGCGCACGATACAGACACTTGAGGACCTTTTGCGTGCCTGTGTACTAGACTGGAGGGGCTCTTAGGAGGAGCACCTGCCCCTGGCGGAGTTTGCATACAACAACAGCTATCACTCGAGCATCGGCATGGCTCCCTACGAGGCTCTGTACGGACGGAGGTGTACGGCACCCTTGAGTTGGGTTGAGGTGGGGACCAAGTGCGAGGTTGGCCTCAGCTTGATCCGGCAGAGTCAGGAGATAGTCAAGCAGATCCACAGGCGACTCCGCACTGTCAGGAGCAGACAGAAGAGCTACGCGGATCGAAAACGCAGAGAGGTGCAGTTTGAGGTTGGGGATCACGTCTTCCTTCGTGTTTCGCCCATGAAGGGCCTGCAGCGGTTTGGGGTGAGAGGGAAGCTCGCGCCGAGGTTCGTGGCGCCCTTTGAGGTCCTGGAGCAGGTTGGACCCGTTGCTTACAGACTTGCCCTCCCTCCTCAGCTTTCTGGTGTACCCGACGTGTTCCACGTGTCCAACCTCAGGAAGTACGTAGTCGATCCCAGTCATGTACTGAGTCACGAGAGCGTCGAGGTGGGCGACGACCTGACCTACCCCGAGCGGCCAGTGCAGATTCTTGACCGAGCCGTCCGCAGTTTGAGACGAAAGCAAGTACGCCTGGTGAAGGTTTTGTGGAGGAGCCAGCGGTACGAGAAGGCTACCTGGGAGCCTGAGGCGGCAATACGGGAGCGTTACCCGGAGCTCTTCGCGGGTACGTCTTTCGGACCGGCTTCGGTCCTCTTTGAGTTTGTTATGTTTTATATGACGTTTTTCCCGTACCCTAGTTAGCGCAAGTTTCGGGGACGAAACTTCCTTTGAGTTTGTTATATTGTTACGAACGCCTTCCATGATGTTTTTTTAAGACGTCTGGGAGGTGGCCCAGACGTCTGGAACCCCTTCCAGACGTCTGGGATCTATTTTTCTGTGGCGTGTAGGGCTGCGTCTGCGCGCAGGCACGAGCAGACCTGCAACCGCCGCACCACCCCTCTTTTCTCCTCTCTCCTCCTGCAAGCGCAGACTGCGCTCTCTCTCTCCCTGCGCGGCCTTATAAGGCCCTCGCCCTCTCCCTCACTCTCATCTCCTCCGCTCCCTTCTTCCAGCCGGTGCGAGAGTGCGAGCGCAAGCGAGCGGCGGCGGCAGCCGCGGCGGGTTGCGGGAGGAGGTGTTGCGCGAGGGAGGAGACGCCCGACCGTGAGGGCTCGAGCTCGCCGGGGCAGCTAGAGCCGGCTGGCGGGGGAGCCGCGGGCGTGGAGCGTCGCTGGAGGGTTGCTGCAACTCGAGCAGCAGGCGGACAAGGCACGGTGTGGCCATGCGTCGTGGGCGAAGAGCGAGTCGAGCTCTGATTCTGGAAAATTTTCCAGAATCAGACGTCTGGGATTCCAACCTGACGACGGTGAAGACGTCTGGAGGACTGTCCAGACATCTGGCAAGTAAGTTATTTCCGTCCTTCTTCTTTTTCTGCGACCGTTCGTACTGAGAGCGAGGAGTGGGTAGGTGCAGGTTCTGAGATTCGCCATCCAACGCGAATCAGACGTCTGGCCGCCGTGCCAGATAACTGGAAGGACTTCCAGACGTCCGGGGTGACCATCGGACGTCTGGGAACTAGGTCAGACGCCCCCGCAGGCTTCTGGACATTTGCGATACTACGTAGAACAAAGGTACCATCCGACCCACATTTTAAGACGTCTGGAAGAGGTTCCAGACGTCTGATTTTGGACTGTTTCGTCGTTTTCGACCCGTTTAGGACCCGTTCGGAGTCCGTTTTCGACGTTTCAAGTTGCGTTCTTTTCGGAATAAGATCCTCTACCCGTTTCCAGTAATTATATACTGTTCTGAGAAACTCCTTGTGTTTGATCCTTGTGTTAGGACCCCGTTCCATTGCAGTCTCGGGGGTTGCGGAGGCGCGCAGGATTTCTGACCACGCCCCCAGTACTTCCGTTGTAGCTGGTAGAGTGGCTTTAAGAATTATTAACATAATTTGTTACAATTATGGAACAATCAATAGAGCCTAGGGCATTGCATGAATCCTAGGAATGAGAAACCAGATTGAATGATAGATCTTAGGGTATTGCATGAATCCTAGGGCTGGAAAACTAGATTGAATGATAGATCCTAGGGTACGGCATAAATCCTATGACTGGAAAATTAGTGATATGAATATAGATATTGCAGTCTTGGAAAATGTGGAAAGGAAATAATAGCTGCCTGTAAATTGATTTAACAGCTGCCTGTTATGAATAAATGAACATGTTTGAGAATATGGGTTGTAAGAACGTGAAACTGGAATGGTGAAACCTGAATGTGCTGAGTTAAAAGAGCTGGAACCCTACGGGGAATTAGGAGTAGAACTCCTGGAAAGAGAATGAAATGGAATTGAGAAGGAAAGATGTGGAAGTGTGTTGTCTCTTGGGTACGTAGTACCAGGGGAAGCACCTGTTACCTGCTTACTGCAGAGCGGAGCCAGCCGCCCCAGGGACCCGGGGTTAGGTCTGGCCACTTTGTACCGACTTTTGGCCCTCGTGTACATAGTATCGAGGAGAGCTACTAGTGTAGAGCGAGTACTAGCTACCCCACGGGCCCCGGGGTTCTGCTAGCTCACATACACCGACTTGTTAGGCCCATTGGGCAAACCAGGATAGTCAGGCGAGGGTGCGTGGACTGTGGAGGGGCAAGGCCCCTGTTTGGTTACTGTGGAGGGGTTGGACCCCTGTTACTAAGAGGGTTCTGCCCTATACTGGTTCCGTGCTGTACTTTGGGCGCACATGTTAACGGAAACGACTGACCGTGTGCCAGTGCGGGGTAGCTACCCGTGCGTTTACCGCACGTGCCGTAGTCACCGTTACATCTGTCGGTGACCTTGGGGTGGTTGACTGAGAGTAGGATCACCACGGGGGAGTCTCCCGGCCATGAGAGCACCACGTGTTACTTCTAGTCTTCGGAAAAGACTGCAATCAAGATCGTTCCCACGAGGAACATTCGAGATCAAGTGAAGGATCTGAGAAATAGATAATTTGTGAAACAATAGAAAGACGTAAATAAAGGAAGAAAGAAAATAAAACAGCTACTGTACACTTTACTGCTTCTTTAGTTTAGCTGCGACTCTATTCAGTGTTTCGCTGACGTGTTATACTCGTTACTTTTCAGGACCAGGTGTTGAGCAGCGAGGATCAGCGGCTGCAGATGACGCTGGGCCGAGTAGGGTCCAGTAGACTTACCACAGTTCTTTTGTACCCCTTTTGTTCCACTGTAGTGAGTAGTTCTTGTTACCCCCGCACTTTTCTTTACTTGTAGTTCGTGTTATGTTATAAATGTTGTTCTACTGTTGTGGTGGTACATGCTGTAGTAGTTCTTTTTCTTACTGTTGTATTTTGTTACTGCTAGTTATATTTCATGTTGAATGTGATTTATTTTACTGCTCTTTTAGTTACTTCCTCGTTGGATATTTAGATCTTGAAATTAGTTGAGTCGATCCGATTCTCATATCTCGTAGAAAATCGAAAATCGACTTGTTACAAATTATTTGAGGCTTATGGATGTAAACATGGACAGTTGCTTCTCCACCAAAAGGGTGCAACCATATAAAAGGTTGCCGTGTACCATATATATATATATATGTGGGACAACCGCAAATCCTCATAGGCCCATGTGCCATAATTTATTGCCTTGGAAGTGCCCAAACACGGACCCCGTTGTTGGCTCCAGAAGCCGGTCAGAGAGATGCACCTGGAAAGCTCATGAAGAAGGACCCAATTACTTTACCTCGTATGGTGCCTTCGGATATACCAGACTCAAACTTTGGATATGCCGAGCCTTATTTGTCTATATATGAAATAAGAAAAGGAAGCCTAGCGGGGACGGGGAGTCTGTGAGCCGGGAATATCCGTCGCCAAAAGATCATGAGGATCTAAAGATAATATATATTCGATAAGGGCCCGTTGACGGGAAGGGAAAACTCGGGATATCTACTGTTTACTTTGAGAGCTTACCCATCTCGGGATAAGGTAAAATATATATTTTCGTAATCCCAACATGAGCTGGGGGATTATTTAGTCCTGTGGTTTCATCCCGCGATCATATATATATATATATATATATATATATATATATATATATATGATGAGGTTCCTTTTCGCCATTCCCCAATTGCCCCCCGCCCACATCTACCTCAATCTCTCCCATTCAAGACCACCTTTCCTGGGAATCTTCCCCGCCGCAACTTTATCTTCCTCCTTTCTCATCTTGCGTGCTAGACCATCTATTAATTTGCATTTCAAAAATAATCATCACTGTAATTCAAAAAAATATAAATAATATTATGTATTATTTCAATAATACAAATTATTTAAATACTATTTCCAATAATCTCTATTATTTAAATAATTAAAATGTTACAAATAATATAATGTAATAATACAATCTTACAAAGAAATAATCACCATTATATGGCAAAATAATTATAATTTTTAAAAATGGAATTCACCGACTAACATAATTATTAAATCCGAAGTAAAGTTTTACTTTTCTACCTTATCTCCTCTACCCTCTCTCCATTTTTAAATAAACATGTCTCTTTCTCATCTTCGACTTATCTCTAATTGATCCCCTCTTCAAGTAAACAGAACGTATCTCCTACTTATAACTTTTATCTTGCGGATGCATCCTCCAACATAAATCAGTCGTAAAGGTCATAAGAATGTGATCTCTTGTAATAAAGAGTGCCTATTTTAAGGCAAACGTGTATGTTCCATTATATCAAAACATGTCTCTTGATGCACATGACCTTTTTGGGTAAATTCATCTGTGGATGTCTTGAATTTGTTAAGTTGTTGCATAAATGTTTGCTTCTTGGAGTTTATCCTAAGTTTGCTTGTGACATGCTAGATCCATCATTTGGCCATATAATATCATTTTTCCCACCCTATCATATTAACATTTTTTTTTTTTTTATACGCTACACTACATTAACACTTAAATATGTCAAAAACTATCTACTCTATTAATGTAATATATTTATTAATATATATCCACGGCCTAATATTATTCCAATCCAATCTTATATAATAATATTAAATAAATATATTAATTATTTTATCTCACTTCTGATTCTACCATCTAACCAAATATCTATGCAACTTATTCAACTATCTATGGTATTGGGAGATATCTTCACTCCTGAAGCAATTGCAACCCGAGAGAAAAATACATCTGCAGAAGTTAAGTGTGCGTGGACCTGATCAACGACCAAATGTCCCCTTGATAGGGCTAAAATAGCGAAGATTATTAATCGCATCTACGTTGTTTTGTGCAAATGCCTCGTTGAGTTGAATTATACGCTCGTATTTATATCATATGTCCTAGTTAGGCTGCGAGCCCCTCCTTTCTTATTTTGGTTTAAATACAATATTTATCAAATTAATAATAAAAAAAAAAATCTAAGGTGGTATTTCATAAAATTAACGTACGGCTCTTATATGGTACCCTGCCTCGGGTAACACCAACATTAAAATTAACGTATCTCATAATTTCCTTTTTTTTTATTTTTACATATTTTTAAAATATATCTCCCTTACCCGACACTTCCTGGATATTTACACCAAGACGATCATCTGCATGTGATCGAGTATTTTTCCTACAATAAATTAAGTTCGCAGGCGTACCAAGTTGTTCGGGATATAAATCAATAACAGAGCCGTCGCCGTCTGCAGGAAAATGGGTTTACCTCATTGGACTGTACAGTTTTGTCCAATTTTAACCCCTCTATGATAAAGATGGATTACGTAAGATGCTAAGCAAGATTTTTAGCATCCGGCAAACACTTCCCGTTGCTTTTTGCCGCGGCGTAAATAATTCACGGTTGCCGACAAAAAGCATTGGCATCGGCGTCAAATCAAGAGATTGAGTTTGGGACGATGATATTTTTTTCAATTAATTAAGTTGAAAACGTAGTGTTCTTTTCCACGGTTAAAATTTCTTAAGCAACGGAGAAATTACCGCTGGGGAAAAAATCTTACCGCCAGAAGTATTGAATTATTAAACGAGACAAATTAAGAACATAGATGCCGAGAGAGGAACTAAAAGGTACGACTGCTTACAATTTGCAAAGAGAAGAAAAAAAAGCGGGGAGAAGAATAAAATAAAAAAAGTTAAAATAAAGAAAGAAAAGGCTTTCTCCGCAAATTTTGTAAGCGGTAAAATCGAAGAATAAACGAGGGATAAATAAAATTTTGTATCTGGGGAGGTGTGGGTTAAATTATTCTGAAGGGATAAAGGATGATTTTGTTTCATAAAAAGGTGGATAAATCTAACTTGCCTTTCATTTTGGAATATATTATCTCATAGGATATCCTTCTTAAAAATAGGATAGTTTTATCTCAAGATAAAATCTACCAAACAAAGATTACATGGCTACATCCTTTAAAACAAACATACACTAAGAAAGTAATTGAAATTCTACTGTATTAAGAAACAAAGTGGCTCGACAAAAAAACTTTGAAGCGTGATTAGTATTCATGATATATCTTTATGTTGTTTTGCATCATGTATAGCGTAATCATACCAATTAATTGTGCCCATGGCCAAGTGGTAATTGGAGGCCACATGGTGCGATTTCCTGATAATTGCAGCAAGACTTTTATGAAGAGGAGGGACCACTTCAGTCACAAGATTGGCAAGACTTTTATGAAGAGGTGGGACCACTTCAGTCACAAGATTAGGTTCTGCTTCACTTGAGAATTGACATTTGAGCTCCATCATCCTTTGATTTGAGAATTGCCATGTAAGCTCCATCATCCTTTGATTTATCTCATATACCTTCAGGTCCCATTTGATAAAGAGATAAGTTTGTGGAATAGTTAGAGAAACGAAGAAAAAGTGAAATAAATAATGTAATAATTGAATTAATCTGTTTAGATCTTTTGACGTGTTAAAATTATTCTATAAAGAAAGTGAAATAACTTTAACTCGTATTAAATCTACTTAACCCATCATAAATTCCAGACATGTTAAGTAACACGTTAAATATTTAACGCAACAAAACAAACACCACCTCAATCAACTTTCAATATCTAGACCACCCATGCACGATGGCAACCACCATCCAAAGCTCTAATAACCATCACCATCATGGATGCCGCCACTTCCAAGCCTACATATTCTTCTTGCATGACCTTCCTTCCAATGTTAAGTTGTAAATCTGGAGGTGTTGCCCAATTCTCTTGTTCACCTCATATCACGTCGACCCACAAGTTAATTGCCGCGAGTAATTAATATCTCCTTATTTGATAAGTTACCTGAGAACAGTTAAATGTCGCATTTGCAATCCTCAAAAGCTTTGTGAACCTGTGATGCAACTTTTGGTACAAAAAAGATCAAGACACGATTTTACCACATCCCAAACCCCACCTTAACCTCACATAAATTTTTTCGTTCTTTTCCTTCTTATTTTTTGGGTGATAGAACCGTACCCCCGGACCACCTCCCACGTTGATGAGACAAATGCAGCACAGATTAGAGTAAATCGACGCCCTTGTAATTGTGCCCCCAAACAAAGAAGAATGGAGGCTCGATCACACACCAATATTCCCGCAGACATCCAACCTCAGCATTTTCCTAATGTGCCATTCTTTCGAATTGGTTATTAGTCTAGTTTGGAGTCATTAATTAAATAAACAATCAAGATGGGTTGCCGAAACGAGTGGACCAAGAGGAATACAAGGGTGTGAGAGCCTTCTTCTTGTCCATTATTGAGAAATAAAGGGAGAAGTAAAGGGGCCCATGCAATCCTTACGCACCAATGCACGACTGCAATTAAAGGTACATGTGATGGAGCGGACGATAAAGCCGCAATCATCTTATTCGTGCCTCAAACACAGTACAAAGCATGCATATTACAAACAAGCGTGAATGGGCCCCTTGAGACCCATCTCATCAAATCCTTCACATCGATCCAACGAAGGAACAAATTAAGAAGCAACAACAGCTAGTGGATAACACCATCCTTATTCTTGGTAACACAACACAGACAATTAAGCTGCACCGATGCAAGACAGCTGAACCTTTCAATACCCTCTCCGAGAGCCTACAGAAGGTGCTCTCTACTAATATCGCCTATGTTGATCCTGCGCCTCCTCTCTTCCGAGAGGAGCTTCGCGAATTGCTTGAGCTTCTCGGCGTTGGTGGAGCCGTCGTTGGACACTGCTTCCCTCCCCTTTTCCTCAAGCTTTCTGAGGTTCTCCTCTGTAGACAAATCCATTGGTGCCAAGTCGCAATCCAACATGGTCTGCACGATGCTAAGCCTCAATTAGTGATCAAATCAAAAACCGAAGTTTGCATATTCTTTTTTTTTTTTTTTCCCACAACCGATTATGCGGCGTTCTTTTCACGATTTTTTTTTCTTTTTCGTAGCCACAAACGTTTTCAGTGGAATTGAGTTTGCTGATTAATTAAGGTTATATGCAAAACTACGACAACATTACGGTATTATAGCATGTTACTAAATGCAGGTCCACTCGTTGGATAAATTTCTCTTATTATCTGGTGAGGGGATAAAAATTATCCTCGAATTTAAAATTTCAAACATGAACCAATAAAGGATCCAATTACCTGATTACAGGATGTACAGACAAAACCAGCTCAGCCTGCCCGCCTCGGATCAGTTGGACTCCAACCAGAACCCACCCAGCCTGTAAAATGATTCGATGTAGCGTGGACAGAAAATACGATAAGATGGATCTGACTACCTATACCCTAACAGCTATCATGTAGTCTGGCAACTAGGATGCTAGGGCCATCGAGTAGGGGGACCTCCTTCCCATATTATGAATAGAGAGAGAGGCCCTCAGGAAAAGGGGCCTCCTCCTCGAAAGAAGGGGTGAGATCATGTAATGTAACCTCCATGAATTTTAGTGGATAGTTGGGAGTCATATCCTCTCCTTAGACGTACACCCTTCACAGTGAAATTAGGCTACCAAACATTTGTCTCCCACTACATGTGTTTGGTTGTCACCTTACCTCCCTATCCGATGGATGATTAATGGTTGAGTAACATCCCTTACGTTAACAAATCTGTCCGTTACAGGGAGAAGGGCGATGGTTGCATTTACTGTATATGTAAAATTATCCATTTTTCTCACATGTACCGAATATGACCGGTACGTACCCGTAATTTTCTTAATACACCACCTCCAATATTTACTTGCACGTCAAATATCACCGTGATAATTTAATTTATAACCAACTTTTGCCGGTAATTTTTAAGTTTACAACTAAATATTACCTAAAATTTCAAGACGATAACTAGATATGCCCGTTAACATATAAAATGAAGCAGCAGCGATGCGTAGTTTTGTGAGGGCCGGCATGTACAAAAATATGTGAGAAATGAAGTGAATTAATTAACCGCATGCAGTTCGTGCATTTTAATTATGTGGAATAGGGCAAGACTTGGGTCGAACCTGTATGCGCAAGTAGTTGTCGCATCCAAGCACTTGGAGGAGGGTGCGAGCGTGGAAGTCCACTAGAAGCACTGGCATGCGAGAAGCAGTCGATGAGGGGGTTGAAGTTACAGTTGTGGAGCCATTGTACGATACCTCATTTGGTCATATTACGCGAATCGAAGTCCTCCTTCGCCGAGCCCGTGCCCAAAGATATGACCAAGAACTTCCCAGGATGCGTAGAGCATTGTTCCTTCTTCTCCCGCATGATCTCCTTCACCACTATGCTCGTTGTTGCCATTGTCTACATTCAAATCCAATACCACATGCAATCAGACACCGATGATCCTGAGTACTTAATCGTAAATCCGTATGTTACTTGACCTATAGCTAAGAAAAAAGGTATCTGTACTGTGCTCATAAACTTAAAAAAAAAATCCATGATCATATACGTTGGATGATATTTTTTGTTGATAAAAATTGATGCACGTGTCAAAAGGTGATTTAAAAATTCTTCTTTTCATCATGTTAAATCTAGAAAATATCATAAGACATTAATATCGAGTTGTATTACGACTCTAATCATAAATCATAGACCACGTAAAATTAATCAAATATTACATTATTATTGAAAAATAACCATATCATATTAATAATTAATCGGATTACAACTCTCTTCTTAACCAAAATGAATTTTTATTATAAGATTTCACATGTATTATAATTCAATTTTATACTTGTAACACAAATTCTCACATTTTTATTACAATGAATAATTATAATACAAGTTCCCTGTGTATATACAGGTTTATTTTTACTTGTAATACGAGCTTTTGTACCTTTTTTTTATAGTAAATATTTATAATATAAGATCAATTAATAATGCAAATAGTATTAAATGTCATTACTGATAAGCATTAAAATTTATCCGTGGTATAAGTATAACATGTTTATATTACAAATTTAATCATGTTTTTTACCTTCACTATGTTATTATGTACAATACAAATTCAATGTGACTGTTACAACATATTTACAATTTTATTACAAAACACCTAACGCTTATTATAATCTACATGTTTATACATTACAAATGTATTTATATCATGTTACAACGATTGTTTTTTGTTGTTACAATATTTTTTCGTTAATTTAAAATGTATCCCTTCCTTATTTTGAATATTTTTAGTTTTATTTGAAATGTATAGCATTTAAATTTATTAATTAATAATTTTTATATATCATTTTTATATTACCAACCGTATCATCATGTTACTAGTTAATTCACTATCTATTTTTAAAATAAATCTGACACTCCTAACACTTACATTCATTATGATCAAATTTTATAATACTTAAATAGTAAAAAATGAACCTCCTTCAATATAAATGTTAGGAGTAATTTCAAATTCAATGCATAACATATTTATATAAAGTAATCTTAATTTTTAAATTTTTAATTTTAAATATTAATCACAATGAAAGAAATAATCATATATATATATATATATATATATATATATTGGTAGAAAAGATCGACCAAGTGGTCGATCACCATAAATCATAACATATTCATATCATATGTGATTGAGCGTAAATATGAAAACATCGGACAATAGAAATATTTAATATATTTTTAGAAAAATATAAAATAATATATATATAATTAGATAGTGTAAATATAATCTAAGATATAGATTAAAAATTAAAATATATTTGATAATATATTTTATAATACACGATGTGTTTTAATTTTTTATTAATATTTTTATTTTTTACCAATTAAAAATTAAGATACACTGATTAAAAATTATATTAAATTTTCATATGATTAACTCTTATACTCCATATTAATTGAATTTACACTCCTACACCAATGCATGGATTGAAAATTAATACACATTTATTATATGCTGTGAATATTAGTTTAAATAATGTTCATTTTTTAAAATTTTTGTTCAACATATTTTTTCACTTTCTCTTATCTCTTTTTTTTTATTTTTCTCTTATTTTATTTTTTTATACACTATTTATCATGTATGTCCGTTTTAAATTTCATATTCGTCATTGACCTCCTCGTTTTATATTTTTTCATTAGATATCAATATTGAGTATATTTCTATAAGAATATGAAATATATATATATATATATATATATATATATATATATATATATATATATATAAAATTAGGTTCTATAAATCAAATCTAAGATACCGATTGAAAATTCAAAACAAGTCGGACAATATATTTCGCAACGTGTGACATATTTTGATTTCAAATGCAATAGTTGAAAATAAAAATATATCGATATATTTTTCTAAGTCGGAACATTTATTTACTTTTCAGTTGGTATATTTTGATTTTCAATCAGTATATTTTGATGAAGAATCAAAATGCATTGTTGTATTTTGATTTTAAACTGATATATTTCGTTAGAAAATAAAAATATATCAATTAAAAATAAAAATACAATCAATATTTTTTTATTTTGTAAGAACAATTGCATATTTCAACCAAAATATTAAACTTTTCAACTAACACATCCAACTAAAAAATTAAAATATATCAATATATTTAATTTTTTTGGATGTATACGTCCTATATATATATCATATAAAGAATCATTCAACAAATATTGTGATATTAATTATGTTATTATTTATTTATTTACTTCTCTTATCTTTATTTTTCCTCTTACACTCGTATTAAAATAATATTTTTAATAATAAAATTTTAATATTATTATAACTTTTATACTTCCGAGGTAAATTACGGACACAAAATTAGTGTACATAGAGAGACAGATAAGAATTACTGGATTGTTAGCAGCCACTCCTCCATCTGCCATGTGGAATTCCGTTGTCTTTTCACCGTCGTTGGTTTTGAAGTAATAGGGTGGGAGGTAAAGTTGGTGCCGCGGATGTGCTGATGCAGACGTCGGAGAGTGGAGCATCCTCTGAAGGGTTGACCCTCGCCTATATATATTTAGAATCATGTCAAATGGGCAAGATCTGGATAAAATAAGAAGCAACGTAAAATGCTTGATTTCACCGAGACGAAGGAACACAGCGATGGTTATATTTCTGGGTCTCGTTTGGTAACAGTAATAAATTTGTAGAATAAATAAAGTAATAGAAAAAATATATAATAAATAGTAAATTAAGTGAATGAAATGTAGATTAAATAATAATTAATTATTTAATCCAATATAAATTCACTTTAACTCATCAATCAAATAAAGCCTTTGCGGTATGCCGATTATGTTTGCCTCGATGTGAATCTCCCATGATGTAAATTTTGGATGCATAATGCCTGGATTACTTTCTTCTGATTTTTCTTTTTCAACTCGTATTGTTAGTGTCGTTATCAAGCAAGACATATCCGTCAGAGACGAGTAGGATCTAGTCCGGTGATTTAGATAAATTTTATTGGATAACTCTTGTGTGATTGGATTAACCTGCATTTTTATTTGGTTTGTACGGATCGATGTTAATTAACTTGTTATAATTTGGTATGTATGAAAAAGGTTAAATTAGTGGATTATCCTGTAATGTAACTTGCTGCAGGAGAAACATGCATGGGATATGCTAGCTAACTTATCCACCATTTTCTCGGGGAAGGATTAACACAAGTTAAGTGGCTTAGCCTAGATTGAGCTAATCAAACTTCTACATAGGGATGAATCCAAATTTATTGGATCTATCCACTGAGTAAACTGGGTCTTACCAGTTTTGCATATCAGTAGATTGTGAGGAGGCTAGGGGATATAAAAGGAACCAAGGTCCGTGAGAGAGGCAAGGTCAATTTTGTTATGACCGCTCAAGTTTTGACGGTGCCAATGTCCTCCTTGAACACATTTGGAGCACCAATTCTGCCCCCTCATGGAAGGTAAATAAATAAACGCCGTAAAGGAGACATCTCCCAAAAAAATCTCGTTCTCAAGCGGCTTGAGATTAAATAATAAGAAAAGGAGAAGGAAAATCCAACGAAAAAACTAGGGCAAATTGAAAAGTTGGATTCAGCATCCGGCAAACTCAATTCTAAGATTTACTAGCTCCAAAATTAAACTCTTAATTCGAGAATTATGTCATTTCATCGTGGAGATGAAATTAACTTATTCTTCTTGAAAATTTCATGAAGTGATGTTCACTTCGTTAATGTGATATTTAGCATGCCAATGACAGAAAAGCTTGAATTCTTCCTATAATCCCTTTTTCTTCCTTAATTCCCCTTCCAATTACATCTTCCGAATGCCGTCGAACAAACGTTACCTAGATAAGAATTAAGAGCATTAAGAAAATTAAGACAACGTTGATCCATTTCAAGCTCACATGGGAACGAAGATTGCGGTTAAGCTTGTAATCATTTACATTCAAGTACGTGGATTTTTTTATTTCAAAGAATTCATTGCAATGATTGCAATTTCCTCAAGAAAGAAAGATGATACACGACTCTCTTAATCAATGAGGGCAACATTTTCAATAATTTCTTGTGATCTAGACTTTGTTATTTTCCTATTACCAAAAAGTCTACGCATAGAATGAAAACATTTTTTTGATACATTTTCCCATATGCATTAGTTCATTGCATTGTGGATTAGGTTGAATCCAATAGCCTTGAGAGAGGACCCTTTTTCTTCTAATTGGCTGACTTTTTTAATGGTTACGAGAGTTCTAAGTTATATAATAAAAAATTGAACATCTTCCATGATAAATATATTTTCGACAAATCTTTCTCACCTGGTCAAAAGGTGTTGCTCTTTGATATCCGTTTGAAACTCTTCCCCAGTAAAGTTAGATCCAAATTGACAGAGTCATTTGATGTCATTAGAGTCTTTGACAATGGAGCCGTCAAAATCATTGAACCTAACAAGAAATAACCCTTCAAAGTCAATGGTCAATGCCTTAAACCTTATCTTAAAACACATGTCTTAGGTCTTGTTGGAGATTATCATATGCTCCAGTAATTCTCTACGGTTTACGCCTAGCTGAAGATATAAAACTTAGCTCATACCTTTGTATATAATTGTTTCCTGCTTTCTACATTCTTATCTACCTATATACTTGAGTCTGTACTCTATCTGTCACTTCTTTATTATCCTACTCTTCACTTAGTTAGATTGATCACTTTGACTTAGGTTAAACTTGAAATCGTCCGCACAGAAATCTTTAATCTCCTTTATACAACTCCTTCCATCACCCTATACTAAGTGAAATGTAGAGTCTTTTTCACCCTTCTTACAATGAGGATATTATAAAATTTTGGCTTAGGGGAGTATGAAGTGAACCTTAGTAATTTAAGTGTTTTGGTAGATAAAAGATGAGAAAAATTTTAATTTTTTTGAAAAATACATAAAAATTTAAAAAATTGATAAAGCATAAGAAATAATAAAATAAAAATTTTAAAAACTAAATAAATAATAAATAAGGGGATTACATTCATTTTCAAAGAAGAACTGAAGAATAAAAAAAAACATATTTAAATATTTATAATAGTAATTTAAGAGCTTAATTCTCTTTTTAAGTTCAGAAATCAAAAAATATATATAAATACATTTATATTGTAAATAGTGTATACTAGTGAGGGCATTGAATCCTTACTTTGGAGTTTTTTTTTAATATCTTTTCAAAAACGTATTTGTTTGTAAATTTTGAACAGGATTTTTCTCGAGTTAGAGTTTTAAACCCTAATAGGATCTGATTTTCCTGCTCTTTATTTTGAAACAAAGTAACTAAGATGTTATTAAGTTTTATACGAGACTTAAATTTTGGAATTAAATTGTAACTTTCTTGGTCAATAAGACTAGGCTAGATCCCTCTGATTTTTGAATATCTATTTTTATTGCCAAGTTGAGTAAAGAGACTAGATACCTAGAGTTGATTAAGTAAAGAGTTGGTAGAATTCTTAGCCATAAGGTCTAACGGGTTATAGTCAGCTTAATCAATCAAGGACATTCGGCTAGTGTAACGAATGTGTGCCCCAAACGTCTTTTAAGACGTCTGGGAGGTGGCTCAGACGTCGGACAAGACGCCTGGGATCACAACCAGACGTCTGATAAGACGTCTGCGATCGTTTCCAGACGTCTGGAAATCCGTTATTTTCGACACACGCGAGTCGCCTGCGCGCCTGAGCGCGCAGACCGCATATTCCCTCTTTTCTCTGCGGCTGCAGGCGGCCTGCCGCCTTCTCTCTCTCCTCTCCGCGCGGCGTTAAAAGGGGCGCGCCTCCCCTCCCGTCTCCTCCTTCTTCTCCTTCCTGTGCGCGAGAGCGAGCGGACGCGAGGGCGGCAGCGGCGGCCGCAGTGAGCGCGGAGGTGCGACGTGCGAGGGCGGAGCTCTGCCGTGAGGGCGAGCTCGCCGGAGTGGCTTGGCCGGCCGACGGAGGGCGCAGGGGGCGCGGAGCGACGCGGAGAGGGACCTGCCGTGGGCTGAGCAGCAGACGCGCGAGGTGCGACGCGGGCGGCGTCGCGAGCGGAGGCCGAGCAGGGTTCTGATTCTGGAAAAATTTCCAGAATCAGACGTCTGGGTTGATAGCCAGACGGCAAGGTCAACGTCTGTAAGATCATACAGACGTCTGAAAGGTGAGTTTCCGCTTTCTTCTTCCTTCTTGTCGACTGACCGTACTGAGGGAGGGGGGTTGGCTGTGCGCAGGTTCGCTGATTCGCCATCCTTTGCGAATCAGACGTCTGTAAGTTGTACCAGACGGCGGCAGTGACCTACAGACGTCCGTGTGGACCATCGGACGTCTGGGGTATAGGACAGACGTCCCCGCAAACTTCTGGACGTCCGGGAAACCAAGCTGAACAGGTAATTCTCTGATCCACAGTTTAAGACGTCTGGAAGGAGTTCCAGACGTCTGATTTTGCACAGTATCGTCTTTCTCGACCCGTTTAGGGCCCGTTTGGGCTCCGTTTTCCGCGATTCGAGTTGCGTTCGTTTCAGAATTAATTCCTCTACCCGCCTACAGTAGCTATACACTGTTTTGAGACACTCCTTGTGTTTGATCCTTGTGATAGGACCTCGTTCGGCTGCAGTCTTGAGAGTCGCGGAGGCACGCGGGATTCCCGATCACGCCCCCACTACTCCCGTTGTACCTGGTAGAGTGGCTTAAGTTATTTTTTTAAAATCTGTTAAAGTATGGAACCATAACTAGAATCTAGGACATTGCATGAATCCTAGGAATGAGAAATGTATGGAATGATAGCTCCTAGGTGATGCATGAATCCTAGGGCTGGAAAACTAGTTGTATGCTAGATCCTAGGATGTGGCATGAATCTTAGGATGGAAAAACTAGTGGAATGTATAATACTGCAGTCTTGGAAAAATGGAAAGGAATATAAAGCTGCCTGTAATTTGAATTAACAGCTGCCTGTTATGAATAAAGAAACATGTTTGAGATCATGGATTTTGAGAACGTGAATCTGGAAAGTGAAACATATGATGTTCTGAGATAAAGAGCTGGAACCCTACGGGGAATTAGGAGTGGAACTCCTGGAAAGAAAAAGGAATGGAACTGAGATGTAGTTTGTACTGTCCCTTGGGTACGCAGTACCAAGGGAAGTACCTGTACCTGTTTAGTGCAGAGTGGGGCCAGCCGCCCCAGGGACCCGGGGTTAGGATTGGCCGCCCTGTACCGACTTGTTGGCCCTCGTGTACGTAGTACCGAGGAGAGCTAGTAGTGTTAGGAGAGTACTAGCTACCCCACGGGCCCCGGGGTTCTGCTAGCCTCCTTCACCGACTTGTTAGGCCCACTAGGGCAAACCAGGGTAGTCAGACGAGGGTGCGCGGACTGTGGATGGGCAAGGCCCCGGTTTGGTTACTGTGGAGGGGTTGGACCCCTGTTACTGAGAGCCCAGCCGTAGTCATTTCTTTCCACCTCTTTTATTTTACTATTGTTGTAGTGAGTAATGGACATCTATTTTACTGTTCCTGTTACTTTCTGTTGCTTTTCCGCTGTTGTTGTTGTTGTGGCATGTATTATTTTGAGACAGTTGCTCTACTTTCCTTTACTGTTTTATTTTTCCTTCTGTTTAGTTATATTGCATGTGTGAATGTTGTTTATTTCCTACTTTTAGTTATTTCTCGTTGGACAACTAGGTCTTGGGATTAGTCGAGACGAGTCGGCCTCGGATCCTATAAGGATCTGGAAACTGGGTCGTAACATTAAATATCAATTAATCTTAATTATTAATTTAATTAATAACCTGGACTCAATTAATAATCATTTAGCAGATATTCATTTAAACTAATTTATTTATTGACGTAAGTTGTAATTAACTTATTTAAACTAATCATTTAAATAAATATAGTTAAAAAGGGTAAAAATGTAATTTTAAGGCATAAATATAATATTCACCTAATTTATAATAACATATAAAAAGTTGAAAAAGAAATAAATTAAAATAAACCTTAAAACATACTGTTTACGTTTAAGTCCCTAATTTTTATTTCATGTGAGTCCTTTTTAATTACAAATAGGTACTTTTGTTACATAAATACCCGTGTTAGCAAAAGTCATCTTCTTCATCTTCAGCCTTGGACAGTCTATGTTGTCTAGTTTCCGTACCGCTGATTCACCGCCGATCTGACGTTAGAAAACCTCCACCATTACCGCCCAGCCTCCGCTCACCCTCTCCTCTTCATCCGACGAACCGGATTACCGAGAAATCCTAATTAGACTAGGCGATTAATCTCACTGGCATCGGAGATGACGTCGGTGAGTAGGATGAACCTAAACATATTTTCGTCCAGGTATTGACCCCCTGACCGTTGTCGGCACCTATAAATGCCCATGACCACCTCGGATTCCTGTTAGCGACCCCCTACCCTCTTCCCCAAAACTGTGGTCATTCATAGGCTTTTCTTCCCTTCCTCTGGCGACTTCGACCTCCCATCTCCAGTCTTCTCCGAGGAGATCGACCTCCTCTCTGCTTCCGCCGTACTACGCCGCATCTGTTGACAAGGCTATGTCGCCATATTCTCTCCCTACACGCAGTATTCCTCGTCGCCGGAGCTCATCCTAATCCCTCTGATTTCCTCCATCATGAGCCTTCGACGAAGATTCTTGATCCCCTTCGTCCAGGTAACAATAGAAATGGGATCTTAGAGTAGTGTAGATTAGATTAATGTAGTTAGATAGCTAGTTTAGTGTAGTTCTAATGTTGTGCTTTACTCCATTTTCTTCGACTATATCAAGGATCTTGTCGGAGCTTTGTTTGGTCTTTTAAACACATCAATCACCTTCTTAATCCTGTCATAATCACTTCTATCACATGAATTACATGATTTGATCAACATATCATGCCTAATCCACTCACCTTCACCTGACATCTCCGTTGTCCATGGAAAAGGTCTCAGAAGCTTTCCACCTTCAAATCAAGGTCCTCCACCACCTTAGCATCACTTCAGGGCCCTGATTATACCTCTAATAAACTTTATTACCAACTATATCAAAAATGCCCAAATTCGCATCAATCTTTGAGCTGCTGTCAATGGCGAGCTCAGAGGAGTTCTTCACCTAATTACACACTCACACATCATCACCCAATCCTCATGAGGATTTCCTCTCACGCAATTGAGTGAGAGGGCAACTTTTGAGTTCAGGCGAACTCAAAAGGTGTTTTTGCTGAATTTTTGACTAATCCTCATGTTTAAAAATAAATTGCATTAATTGAAGCAATCCTGAGGTTCCTTGCAACTTTAGGAATCGTTTAAGACCTATCTTATTGATTTTCATGGTGATTTGATCGCCAGTGACAACTTACGGCATTCACTAGAGCTTCGGCGAGCTCTGGCGACCTCATTTTGAGCCACAGCCTTCTAAAGTCCTTGAGAAGCTCCATATCACTTAAATGTGAACTTAGGATTAGATTTCAATACATAGACTTGTGTTTAATTGATTTTATCCCTCTATCAAGCATTCTCTTCCTCAGCTCCGACAAAGTTGAGGGAGTACATTTGATGCAGTTTAAAGTCTGATAAAAGATCCAAAAGCAAGAGTGAACATTGTATGATCTACTCTAGGATTCAATTAGGTATGAAATCTTCGGGTTTCTTCCTGCGAACACACCATCTTCAAAGCTTAGGCGACGAGACCTGTCAGCACCAATGGAGTGTTCAAAATGTGATTTTGAGGTGCTGGGTAGATTCCTTAGGTTGATTTGAGCCTAATTATGCTGTTAATTGGAATCTATAAGTTCTGATTTGGGAAGCCAACTTTTGAACTTAGTCGGTCAGCTAGGAACTATTCTTGAGGAATTCATGATTGAATCTCTTATTTAATGAGTTGGATAAGTTTCTGTGATGATTTAGAGTTGTTTAGAATTTATTTGATCAGATTTTATTAAGGATTTCTAGAGATCCTGTGATCTGCCCAGTTTGGGTTCAATTGGAACCCAACACTGTTCTATGCTTAGTTTAGGCTTAAGAATTTAAGTATTCGTTAAGATCTGGATAGTCCTTAAGAGGTTGAGGAAAATGCAAAACTTAAGTAATAGGTCTAAGGCTTAGAGATTATTTGGCCTTGTTAACTGACCTCTGGTTTGTCGGACTCAGTAACCTAAGCACCCTAATCTACACACAGTCTGGTTCAGTGCGCTTAATTATCAAAATCACGCAAATGCGTTAAATCTGTTTTGAAAAAGCCACCTAGATTAGGAGCAGCTGATCAACACAAGTTGATTTGGAAGAGTTCCCGGTGCGGAGAGGCAGGAAATTCCCCTCGAAGATGCGCAATAACATACCGTCTACTCAATGCTTGTCTCCTAGGATATCCAAATATCCTACTGGGTGCATGTAAGCACCTTGTGCTAGTTCAGGTGGCATGGGCGGGATTATCCCGAAATGTTGATTGCCAGGGCTTGAATTTGGCTATAAAACGCCATGGGCGAGATTATCCTGAAATCTCGAAAGTCAAGGTTCCGGGGGTTGCCATGGGCTGTGCTATCTCGAAGCATTAATTACTAGGGACCATGCGAGTATTGATGGTGGGAGCTAGGAATCCGATACAGACCGTGTTGTAAAGCCAATCCGAAAGTAGAAATAAAGAAACAAAAGAGAGAGAAAACTCTCCAAAAATATAGAAAAAAACTTCTGTCTCCCTCTTACAAAAATGCACTACAAACTGAACCGAGACTAAAAAAGTTACAAGCACGGGTACTTTAACCACGGAGGCGAACCTTAGGTTAGTTCCTGTGGGCCTTAGAAACCTTCACGGTGGACTGAGGCTAGAGCTGGTCGGGTCTGGATCTTGATTGGTACTTGAGTACCTCTAGGCTTACTGTTGGCATTCTGACCTAATTTACAAAAGAAAGCACACATCAGAGATTTAAACATGCGGTCTAGAATTTGACTTAATTTCATGAGATTTTGCTAAGGGACTAGCAAAAGCTAGGCATGGGGGTATGACGGGAACACCATCATGAGCCATAACTAACTCAATTTAGTCATAATAAAAGAATAAATGATCCTACATAACCGCCAGAAGGCCCTAATTCACTGCAAAATCATTCTGAGATAAAGACAAGAAATCAGGGTTAAAACTATAATTTTACCATCATATCTTGAATGTAGAATAACCGTAGGTTTTCCCAGGGGGTAATTAAGGGTCAAATGGTCTTAAATATCTGACAAGTGGGTTATAACAGTCAAAAATGGATTTTTGCGTGTTTTGAGAATTAAATGACTTCTGAAACCCTAAAAACAGACTCGCTTAATTAAATGAGGTTCTGGTCAGGATAAAATTCACCTAAATCCTCTAAAATTCATAGAAAAATATTCTCTAGGATTTGTTATCCTCAATTTGACCATCAGAACCTGTCTTGACCTAAAACAGAGCCATAAACAGACATTTGCCCTAACTTGGGTAATTATGCAATTTCTCTAGTGAAACTTGGTCAAAACCTAAATCTAACCTCACCATT
This sequence comes from Thalassia testudinum, assembly GCA_037157565.1. NCBI lineage: Eukaryota > Viridiplantae > Streptophyta > Magnoliopsida > Alismatales > Hydrocharitaceae > Thalassia > Thalassia testudinum. The sequence goes on along the minus strand of JAZHRO010000077.1, from coordinate 12,987,920 downwards.
GAATTCTTTGGGCCTAAATTAGATTTTTACCAAAATTTAGACCCAATCTGAGATCATCTTCACCTAGTTTACAATTTGCTCCTATTTGACTCTTTTATTTCACACACGTGACCCTAACTTTCGAATTCTTTGCAAAAAGCCCCCTAGTCTTGTTGTCTTCTTTGTAATCAAATCCCTCCATTATCGCAGAGGAACTCCTACTCCAGCAACCTTCGACTAGGGATTTCTCCCTGATTGATTAGCGAATCCCTTCCAATTTTGGAAGGGAGACTCCTGAGATATTTTCCTACAGTTTTAGCTGCATATTAGGCTTTAATTCTTGTCCAAATCCTCATGTAAATCGCTTGAAAGATTGGGTCTCCTACTTGTGCGTAAGCTCCAAGCTTCCAAGCTTGGTTTCCAAGCTTGGAAGGCTTCCTATGGCATATAAAAGAACTCCTGTTGCATTTTGCATCTTCTTAGCTAGGTTTTGGCCCAAATACCCTCTTCAAACTCCTTCCCCAGCCATCTCCACCCTAGCTCCGGCGAGCTCCTCCCTTCGTCGTCCTATGGCCTCCCAACAGCCAAATTGTGAGTGCTACGTTCCTCCCCTCATTCGTCTGCCTCTCGACGGTCAACTCAGAGGCGCCCTAGCCCCTTCTTCCTCGCCATCTCCCTCGTTGGAGAAGTTCTCTTCCGCGGTGCCGGCCAATCAAAGCCGATGCCCTCCTTCCCCTTTCGTCCCTAATACTAGGTCCTTTAACTCCTTCCCCTCTACTTCCGCTTCCTTTCTTCTACCATTCAAATCCGACCACTGACGACACCGAATGCCTTCATCTCCTCCACCTTCGACGACACCTCTGGCGAGGCACCTCCATTGCTACAACCCTCCATCCGCCTAGCCAACCACCTCACGACCTTCGCCTCGACTCCACCAACAAAACCCCTCTTCTATTTCATCCTCTCGCTCACCCAAACTCACCCCCGAACAACCCACCTTTCCGTTGTCATTCCTGACTTTGACTGACCACCACAGCCACCTGCATGCCACATCGCACACACCACCACGTCTTTCGTGCTGCGACGAAGCCTGCTGAACCTTTTGACAAGGCCAAGATGTCGTTTTGTTTGTTTCAAGTCTTCGCTCTGCTCCACCATTAACAAGCAAGTTCAAGCTCGCTTGAAGACTGCTTCGAGTCTCGCATTCCCCAGGTGTTTACTCCAGGCTCAACGAAATCCATCCAGGAATGCAACCAAGGAGCGAATTAGGCCCTTTGACCGAGCCTTTGACCGCAATTGCAAGAAGTAGCAGCTGTAGCTCCACGCAAAAAAAGGCAGTGGGATTTAGTCCCACATCGTGGACTGAGGAGCAGACGAAGTCGAATAAATTGAATGTCTTTTAGGCTTATCGCCTCAAGTGATACACAAGGGGTGAGGTCCCCGCACCCTCATGTGCCTCGCCCGCGACTCTTCACCCGCGGGCCTGGTGCTCCCGACAACCCGCCTAAGCCTGTCGGCTCCTCGGTCACTACACCACGCCGGTGAACCTGGACACGGGTGCACGCCTACCCGATAACCCGACTACCCTGACTAGCCCAGGGAGGGCAGAACCTAAGAGGAGAGAAAGAGAGAGAGAGCACGGGGTAGGGGAGGGTTTTGCCCTGTGTGACACTTAACCAAATCTGAGATGGCTGCCCTCTGTGTGTGAAGAAATAAAGAAAAGATGGAAGCCTTCGTAGAAGAGGAGGAAAGAAAGAAGGCCTGCTAAGAAGAAGAGAAGTCAAGGCAGAAGAAGAAGAGGCACGTCAAGAAAGAAGAGAAGGAAGACAATCTAAGAGAAGAGAAGAGAAGAAGAAGAAAAACAACAACAACAGTAGAAGAAAAAGAAAGGAGCATTGTAGTAGTGCACTTTAAGTCATCTGATTGTAAAATCAGACGTCTAATTATCTGTTCCTTCATTTGATTATATTCAGTAAATACTATATATGTGTTAGGCTAATAATTGGTGATCCAAATCACCATTATTTTATTTAGAATTCTTCTTGATTCTTCATATACTCATGTTATACATTGCATATTCGTTTTTGAGTAATTAATTGTGCTCGTTTACATTAATTATTGATATTAGTACGTGAATTCCATATTTGCTCCATGTGTTCGACCTCGGACTTCATTTCTGATATTCGAGTTATAAATATTATTTGTTTTCAAGCGATTTCGACCTATACTACGATGCATCTTTTATAACCTCAATTTCGCTCGCCAACACATAATTAATGAGAGAGTTGAAGAGTAAAGCAAGAAGAGTGAGGAAGAGAGGAAAAGGCTTAGTTGAGAAAGAGAAGAATTTAAAGGAAGAGATTAAAAGAGAGAAACAGACGCCTAATGGATTAAATGGAAGTCTAATTTTGATTTTTAATGGAAGAAGAAAGTGAAGAGAATGCCGAAGGCTGAGATAAAAGAGTGTTTAAGTACTTGGGCTTTAATTGTTTAAAGGCAATTGTATTCATTGTAATTTCTTTTATGCCTTACCTGTTGTTACATTTGTAATAATTGAGATTTCTTTTCTTGCTATTCATTATAAAATCCTTTCATGTATATTTCTTTTCATATAATGGAATGGTTGCATGCTTTAAATGTCAATTTCATGTGCAATTATTCACATGCGTAACATATTTTGTAATTAATGAAGTAATTAATTATTTGTTAACTTAAATAATAAAAATGGTGAATTAAACTATATTTATGCCTCCTAGTGAACGACTTAATCTTAACCAATTAAAAGGAAATAAAATCTAAAACATTACGTTAGCTTGACCCTATACTACAATTAACAGCAACTTAATTATTCAAGTTAACCTAAGTTCATTCTTTATATAATTAATTAAGGCTAATAACCTTAATTAACTGTGTTGAGATTTGAACGATCACATATGCCATGGTGAACGAGTACTCCATGAAGCCAGAAGGAGGTTCAATTTGGGCATGATGTGTAAGTCTTATTGCTTGCGGGTCTCACTTCCCACCCCATGGCTTTTAGGTTGTGACCACTCTTGATTTCGTAGCGATACACAACTGAGTTCTTGTTGACTCACTTCAACTTCTGACTATTAATTTTATTATCCAGTTTCACAACCTAACCAACCTTTGCATCTATACATGCCAAGGTGGCTCATGCAGGCATCTCTGTAACAGCATCTCTTCCCTTTTGCTATAAATGGAGTGGCACAGCATTACTTAGGTATATCACACAAGTGCCATTTCCTTATATTTCTCTTCTCCCATTTCTATTAAATCTCTACTACTCTAGAACCAATATGATATCAAAGCATAGTTGTTGGATCTTAGTGTTCATCTAATCCATCTGTGGATAAATGACATTAACAGCAAGTGACACTAGTTCTAGTCCTTACAATCAGCAACACAAGCCTTCCTGTAGCACAACCCAGGCTTGTGTACCATTCAAACTCACATCCTTTAATTACCTTGTTTGAAAAACCCAAATCATACCCATCCTTATGACTTATGATTTAGTGGGTATCATCACTGGCACATATGTTGCCCCTTATTCTTTCATAAAAGATTATGGTGGTCAAGTAATTGGCATTAATGAAGACTATAACGAATGGAGGAGGTGTGACCAGCTAGTGTTTAGATCAATGTTTTAAAAATTGAACTGGTCATTGAATTGGTCAGGTGCTGATTTAATTTTTTAGTGGTTCAACTGATAGTTGTATCGGTGATGGCATCTACACGTGAAAAAACTAGAAAAAGCCAAGCCCTAAGGCTTTTGGATTAGTTTGTATCGGTTCAACCAAGTCTAATTAGGTTGAATCGAGTTTAATAAAAAAATCATTGAAGATATGTAATAGGAAAAGTTATTTTGCAACTCTAATCATACTAAAATTGACATATTTTTATCAAATACTAAATAAAAATAAATGGTATAATCGAAATTGAGAGTCTAATCTCGAACAAGATCTTTGAATCTTTGTTTAAGTTATAAAGTCTCATGCATTTTTCTTTTTTTAAAAAAGTTTTTAACTCTTAAGAGAATGGTCAAACTGGATGGCCGATTTAACCAAATCAACTAGTCCGACCCGATTTTGACCGGTACATCGATTTTAACTTTTATCGCCTGAAACGGTTGGTCCGATCGGTAAGCCATTGGATCCGTTTGATTCAATTTTTAAGACATTGGTTTAGCTCGATCATCTCCTCAGGTATATGCACTCAACTATCCTCCTTTAATCATGCCTGTGATGCTTGGTTATTTCTGGAGTGTCATTTTTTCACTCAACGCCAGTCGAAAATCCTTCAGTATTGTGGTAAATTAAACAATATAAAGAAAGGGGATATGTTAATAATTGATTATGTTAGCAAGGCTAGAGAAATTGCCACAAATCTTTCTCCATGTGGAAAACTCATGGCTGAGGATAATCTGTGTTTAGCAATCCAAGATGGACAAGGGCGATATTATGAGTCCATTGTCAATATAATTACCACCAGAATTGAGACCTGCTCTTATGATGAACTTTTACCTAATCATGAACGACATTTTCTAAAATATCCACAACCCATTGAAATTAATCAAATTAATCAAGCGATACGTAGCAGTACAGAGTCAGAAATAGCTCCTTTAGTCCCTGGTCGAACGTATGCTCCACACTTTAGAGGTACTCGCTCAGGAATTTTAATCCATGTCAAATATGTGGTCACTCCAATCACATTTTACCTCAATGGCATTACTGACATGATCCATAGCCCGATGTTTGCACCTTAGATTAATGCTGCCGAACATGCGACGCCCCATTTGTGGCACCCATATTCAGGTGCCACTCACCACCTTACTAACTTTGTTCCGACTCTTGATATAGCGCAAGATTATGTGAGCAATGACGAAGTCCAGTTTGGTAATGGCCAATGTGAGTTGATTAAACATGTTGGTGCGTACCAAATGCTTTAATCATTTTGCCCGCTCTCTTCATATGAATGATAGTTTGCATGTTTTTGGGGCCTCCAAAAACGTACTTTCCATTTATTGTTTCACCAATGACGATGGTTATTCAAGATTTATCTTAGCATTTCGTGGTCAAGGACATCAAAACAAAGAACCTGCTTTTTAATGGAAAGGCTACAAGCGGTCTCTATCAACTACGTCTTCCCTCTGATGTTGTCAAAGACTCCTCCCAATCCGTCCATCAGCATGCACTCTCCTACAATTTATCTATCTCAGTATGCCTCCCTTCAAATTCGGCACAATTGGCTAAGGCCATGCATATAATAAAACTGTCCATCAAATTGTTCAGCAATCTTCACTTCCTTTTCCCAAGTCATCAACAAATACTTTATGTAATGCTTGTCAAGAGGCCAAGTCACACAAGCAGCATCTTTATCCCACAAATACCATCAGCAACAGACCATCTGCTTTTATTATTATCCGACGTTTGGACTTCTCCTGTACCATCTTTTCAAGGTCACAAGTACTACTATGTGACTTTTATCGATGATTTTAGTCGTCGTCATGTGGGTGTGTTTCCCATATATCAAAAATATGAGGTTTACAACATCTTCCTGCAGTTTATGGCATATATTAAATTAAACTCAGTTTAATCTTCACTGGGAAGCTCTTCATACGGACTGGGGTGGTGCGTATCACAGTATCCACCAATGATGTCAAACAAAAGGTGTGCTTCATTGCATATCTTCCCATAAACATGGGAACAAAATGGCACCGTCGGGTGTAAAATTCGACATCTAACTATGATGGTGTTAGCCCTTCAAAGCCATGGAGACCGCTGCCACCATCATTAACTTTCTACATTGATCACCCATCGCAAATAATATTTTCCCTTACTACCACCTTCATAACCAACCACCCGATTATAAATTTCTTCCAACCCTCGGCACAAACTACAATGTCGATCTACAATACACATTTTTCTTGGCTATGCTACGAATCATCAAGTTTGCCTCTTGCCTACATCCTACCACTCATAAGCTCTTTACAGCTCGTCATATTTGATGACTTGCATTTTCCTTTTAACTTGCGGCGGTCCCAACCCACACCCCCTGCTACATATAGCACCACAATATTTTCCCCCATCACATACACTACCACTACTAGGGATGTAAGTTTTAGTAAATCCAACTTGAATCCAACCCAATTTAACCTGAAAAGAATGGGTAAAATCTAATCCAAACATGACTGGGTTTAGGTATGGGTTTTATCCACCAAATCCGACTGGGTTTGGATATGGGTATGGATATAAATTTATATCCGATTACCCAACCTGAGTATTTGAATAAAATCATTATTTATCCTAGATATATAAGTCTCACCTTAAGTCTCTCATTCCCCCAACCTTAATCTCCCTTATGATTCCCTCCACAATTTTGAACATTGGAAGTACTTTTGAAGCTTTTATTGAACACTTATTTAGAAGATGAGAGTCTATTTATTTAAAATGTACTTATATTTTATCTATATGTAGTTTTTTGTTTTTGATGTATTCTTCTTTTAAGAGCTTTTTTTTATAATAATTTCAGTGAAGATTAATAAAATTGGTGTAACTCGAGTCCCTATGTTTCGAGCTTGTTAATGTTATAGATTTTTTTTGCACCCGATCGATAAATAGGTAAGATATGGATATAATTTTTATAAATAGATATGGATATAGATCTATCAAAACCCAACCCATTTTCATTCCTAACCACCACCCCACCCCCTTCCCCCACAACAATCACCATGCATCCACACCTCCCTCGAGTCCTTTATTGCTTCCACCTCCATCGCAACCAGAACCCTCTGTACAAACCAACTTCTCACCCAATTCCCCATCACCACCTCCAATGCAACAAACTCACGGCATGACCACAAGGTCCATGCACGACATACACAAAAAGAAAGCTTATACATCTTCCACAAGGTCCATGCACGGCCAACCAGTATAGTACTCCTTCTATTCAATTTTTCTCTTGTTCACAATTGGGATGTGTGCCAATTAGATATCCACAATGCATTCCTCCTTGACTATCTTGATGAGGAAATATATATGCTTTAGCTGCAAGAATTTATCCTTATCACGTCTATAAGTTACAAAAGTTCCTCTATGGACTCAAACAAGCACCTCATGCTTGGTTTAGATGCTTAACCCGCATTCTTCAGCCCCTTGGGTTCATAGGCTCAAAGACGAGTACTTCTCTGCACATTCACCATGCAATTGATCACATTATTTACGTACTGAACTATATTAATGATTTATTACTATTTAGTTCCTCCAAGACTCATTTGCAGACACTATTACACGCTATAACAAAAGAATTCCCTCTTTTAGAGTTATGGGCCATCCTATGTTCTTCCTTGGCATTGAAATTCTCAAGCTTCGTCAGGCATATAGTTGTTTGAATAAAAATATTTGGTAAATCTACTTATCAAGTTCAAATATGATGGTGTTTGGCCATTAAAAACACCAATGTCATTGTTGTTTCAACATTGTCTATGATGGAAGTCCCCTCTTGAAGATGCCACACTGTATCGCCAACTCCTGGGGGGCTTACACTATGACACATTCATGAGGCTAGATCTTGCCTTTGTTGTCAACTACCTATCACAATTCTCGCACACACAAACAGTGACTCATTTTGAAGCTTTGAAACACCTCTTGCACTATATTAAAGGTACTCTATCCTACGGAGTTCCTTGTAAAGCAAGATCTACAACTAGTCTTCTACTTTTGCTAATGCTGATTAGGCTAGCTGTCCTACCAACTATTGGGTTTACCATTTATCATGGTTGTCGTCCTATCTCCTGGGTCACTAAAAAGCAATCAAGTGTTGCTCGCTCTTCTACTAAGGCAGAGTATCAGGTAATAGTAGATACTACAATAGAACTTCTTTGGTTATGATCATTGATTGCTTAACTTGGTCATTCCATACCAACCAGTTTTGTGATTTGGTGTGATAATATTGGTGCAACCTACATGACTCGTAATCCCATTTTCCATGCTCCATCGAACAAAATATATTAAAATTGATTACCATTTTGTTCAAAATGAAGTAGCCAAGAAGCACCTTCAAGTTCAATTCATCACCAACAAAGATCAAATTGTAGATATTCTCACCAAGAAGATCAAATTGCAAATATTCTCATCAAGCCACTCCCTACTTCTAGTTGTCAACACTTGTGTACCAAACTTTAAGTCGACACCCGCCCCTTCATTTGAGGGGAGTTATTAGCCAAAGTTTTGAAAATTGAATCGGTTGCTAGTTTAACAGTTAAATTGGTGATGATGTCAACATGATGTAAGCATATAAAAAAAATCAAACCGTAAAACCTTTAGATTAGTTTGCATTGGTTCAACTAAGTCCAACCAAATTGAACAAGTGTTCAATAAAAAATCACGGAAGGTATATAATAAGAAAAGTTGTTTTGCAACCAGTGAACATGACAAAAAAGGGGATTAGGATTTTTTTTTAATGCTTTTTGGTTTCTCTTGCTTTTTTCAAGTAAGAATACTTCTATTTATGCATTTGGTGTGCTTTATTTATTTAGTAGTCTAATTAAGAAAAATTAGTATCGACAATTTATTGAGTATTGCTCTAGTAGATCCCAAATCAACCACATAAAAAGGTTTAATTCTAAATTGATAAGTAGTAATTTTCAATTCTTTATATCTGACAACTCTTTTTCATAAGTTTCCTGTGTGCAACTATTTTAGGCAGTGATACAATCTTTTCAACTTGAAATTCTAACATCTTCGTCAGAGTTCGATTAATCAATCAATATACCTTCAGTAATAGTAGCAGCTTTATCTCATGGCTTAATCATATTAGAGGAAGTTTTTCTCTAATACCATTTGTAATGACCCATGTTTAGACTTGAGTTTAATTGATAGAAACTAACCTTGATAACTTAGTAATTAGTATGGGCCTATAATTGAGCTAAAGTTGCCACCTAAAATACTTAAGTCTGAGTTATGAAGTAATAATCCTTAACCGTTTATATCCTACGACTCATCTTCACGGGGATCTTATTAATGATTATTTTAGAGGTTGTTACGGATCTAATTAATGAGAAAAGAGTGATGAGCAAGATGATCTTTTTTTTTTAGGTAAATGGAGAGAGGTTGACGTCCAACAGCGATCTCATGTTTCTAATTCAAAAGATCGATCAGTAGAAACAGAGGACTAATGTTACGCTCAAAATTATTAACTACTGGGAATTGAAGTTAACCGGAGGCATATTAGCTAGGCAGCGGAGTATATCTTTCTGTATTTCTGTGAAATGTATTGACTAAATGACGAACTAATTATCAACAGACCTCGAATGTGGAGAAGAAGCAGGGCTTAAAGTGCTTGATGTCATAAGCGGAGATGACTACGTTGGTGAGTGCGTCGGTTATTTTGGCCTCCCCAAGGACTTCCTTGAGCAACTTGTGAAGATACTCTCCATTGTATTTGGGACGAATGAGCTCCTCAAGCAACTTGAAAATTTTAAACTTGGAAAGAATAAGTTCGTGGTTAGTATGCTCTTCCTGTAAGCTGCAAAGTTTCACGGCCTTTTTGTCATCAATGTCAACTGGAAAAAGAGAGAAATCGGAAAGATTCTGCAATAGTACTGGCACATAAAAGTTACGTAAATTAAACACAACATATATAATACCATAAAAAATTACATATGCGCACAAAATTATGCCTATAATTTTTACTTGTGCACCGGATATCACCAGTAAGAGCGATATTTTGTTTTTCTTAAGAATGTGTAAATTATGGTGTGTGGATATATACATAAATTAATGATTGTAGCTAGCTTCTTTGTCTAAATGCAAGCTACAGAACCTGTTACAATTTAACTGTGGGAAGTAATACTGTAATGCGTAAATCCAAAGACAAAGAACGGACGTCTTGTGGTGAAGATAAAATAAAGAGAGACTTGTAGATCGATGTCAGGAATCCTAAGGAGCGCCCTATCTATGATTCAAGTACGATTATGTAATTAGCAAAGCCTAGTCACGCGTAAAGAGGTTCCTCTCTAGCAACATGCTTCCATTCTGCCATTAAATATTACGTAAGGAATAATTCTTTGATAAAATTAACTAGAGAATATCCGAAGGTGCTGGCATTTAAAACAGCAAAAAATTTTTTACTTCCATTTTTCGGAAATTGAGCACAAAGCATGAGGGTGGGGGGACAAATAAATGTTGGGGAAAGAAAAAAACACTTTGAGAGGCACCAAGATCGGTATTATTGTGTGGTGATAAGAGCAGCATATCCATTTTGTTTCGTTGATGAGTTAGATTAATTAATCAATCTGAGGATAACGTACGTTGAGATCAGGACGTTCCACAGAGATCCGCAGGGAGGCCCTTCCACCCCCTGGAGTATGTAACAAATCCTTTCATTTGTTGGTTAGGTTACCAATCTGGTCAATTCGCTTACGTGAAGTCTCTAATTAATATCGTATCGTTCTTGTCTGCATGTCTGCATGGGAGCAAAAGTGTACACATGGGGGGAGGCGGTTAAATTTGGATGTTGGTGGTTAGCGAGGGAATTGTTGTTGCTTGGAATTACTGGGGTATGTTTGGAATTCTGGGGGTCAGAATCAAAGCAAGTCATATTTTAATTCAAGTATTGTCTTATTCTTTGCGGAATGCTAAATAAATCTTTGCATGGAATGGTACGTACTGTATTCTCTCATATATAATAAAGCTAACGGTGCAGGTCATGGAATTGGGGGATGTCTCGTTGGTTTTCCATCTGAAACTTACGAGTGAATTGTTATATATCCAAATTAAGCATGCATGCTGTTTTGCATCTTGTTATGTATGGTTACCGATCATGATGTTGTGATTTCAGGGTAGAAAAGACGAAAGAACTGAGTTACAGCAGTGTGTGGTTGGACATCATCATTACGTTATGATTTTATGGAATGAAAGTGGATTTAACTTTTTCCCAGCTGGAAATGCTTACCTCTCCATGAGTTGAACATTTTCTGGGTTTCTCAAAAGGGTAAATCGTCCCTGGGGAAAGATAAGCGGGCACTTTTCTTGGTAGAAGGGGATGATATCTGTCGCGGCATAGCGCGGGCGTCCATCCTTCCCAGGTGCTGCCAACATGGTGGTCACCAGTCCACCGGTGCTGGTACCGGCGATTACGTCGAAGTAGTCGGCAATCCTCGCATCCGGTCCGTCGAGCGCCTGCCAACATCAATCGAATTCCAAAAGCACCCGAAAAAGGCATGTGACATCCATCTTAGGCAGCACTTGGCAGCGGGATGAGAGGTGGGATGGGATATGAATAGTATGGATTTCAAGATGTTTACTCTTTCCACGTATATTTTCTCTTCACATCGCATCAAAATACATTAATATTCCCTTTTTCCATATATAATTCAAAAAATATTATCTAATAATTAAAATTCATCGCATCAAAACCCACTAACTCTCTCTCCTCTCTCACAAAAGTAACATATCAATGATTAACAATCCCACCAATCAAACACCTTCTATACTTATTTCACTCCTATTCTATCCACATACACCATTATCCCCTACCAAACGTAACTTTTAAGTTCTTACAATGATTAAGTAAAGAGTTGGTAGAATTCTTAGCCATAAGGTCTAACGGGTTATAGTCAGCTTAATCAATCAAGGACATTCGGCTAGGCTTGGCAAGTTGCGTCTTGATAGATCCTGCGAGTCGATACTAATGGTTTAAGGGACCTCAGAGTAAAAGGCTTTGCTGTTCACGCTCTGGTTTGAGAGTTAAGTAACCTAAGTGTCCAAAATTCACACACATTAGAACTGTTTTGCTGGCATCTGAGCCACGAAAACACAGAGGTTAAGAGATAGATTCTAAATCCTCTTTAGTCCAAGGATTTTCACGGGGTAGCTCTTGAAAGGGTGAAGGATGTGCCACTCACTTAGAAAAAGGATTTGGAGTATTTAATTTAGTAAGAAAAATGAGAAGGCAAAGAAAAATAAATTATTGAAAATATATATATATATAAATTATATACACCCTACAATTAAGCATCTCGCTACAAATTTACGTTTATGCACTTTTTATCCACCGAATAAAGCATCTCGCTACATATGGATGCTACCCGTTCCTCCATCAATAAAAACACCTCCCTGCAAATGGGTGTTTTAACCTATAGAAAATGGATTGGAAAAATATGGAGATAAAATACAGGAATAAAAGACCTAGTGATCCACCAGGGAGATATACACCTAGAGTGTTGACCTTGGGATAAAAAACTGGTGAGGAGAAAGCAACCAAATCTGAGTAAGGTCAAACCAAAGGCTTGAATTGGAATAACCTGGATTGGAAATTAATGTCTTAAGATCTAGATTTTTGCAACTTCGGATGCCTTTAGGACAAGTCTACTCACAAGCATGGATACTTTAAACTCATAGCTACTAAACCTTTGCATTGGGCAGTGAAGCCTAAGAAATAAGGTTTTGGAGACTAGTAGTTGAGGCCTAAAGGAGATAGATTGACAAGGCCATAGGCCTAAAGGAGATAGAATGACAAAGCCATAGGTCTAGAAGTCACAAGCTTAAGAATTAACCTATGTCTATTGAACTTTTGAGTTAGAATTTAATTTTCAGTCTTTGAGTCTTGTTACCTTATTCATCTTGACCTCTTTGATTTTGAGCTTAGAGAAGACACAGAGAATAAATGGGTTTTCAATGTTATGATTCGAAATAAATTCCCGCAAGATTTTGTTTCTACAAATACGTATTTCAGAAAGGTATTTAAGGTTTTGAGTTCATTGTAAGTGGATTCTCGCGAATGCACTATCTATTTATGGATATTTATTTAAAAATAAACAAAAAAAATATGAATATTTAAAAAATTTTCTGACCTAAGCATTCCTCTATTATAGAATTATTTATAATTACTTAATCACCCTGGTGTTTAAATCATCATATTTCCTGGTTAATTTTGCTAGAGAATAGCATAACCTTGGCTTGCGGGTATGATGAGAGACCCATCATAGCTCCTAATTATCATTAATTAACTACTTTCCCTAATTAATTAATTAATAATATATTAATTACAGGGTTAATTATACTATAGGGGTTAAAACACCGAGGACCCACAAAATAAGTTAAAAACACAAAATTAAATGAAATGACCCGATGCCTGATTGGGGTGTTTAAGACGTCTGGACTAACCGTCAGACGTCTGTCCGGAAGTCTAGATGAAGGGTCAGACGTCTGAAAGTGGAAATTTTCGTACGTTCTTTGCGCTCTGCACGCGGGCGACGCGTACACCTTCTCTCTCTCCTCCACACCCCTCACCCCTAAACTTTAATCCCCTCCTATTTAAACACCCTCTTCCCCTCACTCACGCCACTCTCCACCAACCACCACCACCTCCAGCTGTCCTCCCTGTGCAGCCGCGGCAAGGGAGAACGAGAGGGAGAGAGGAAGGAAGATCGTGAAGGGAGGTTCGAGGCCGCGAGAGCTTGGTGGAGCTCGAGGAGTTCAAGGGAGAGAGGAGGACTTTGGCGAGGAGCTTCTTAAGCTCCTACAGGTGCTGGAGCTGTCGCTGCATCGACTGAAAGCGGAGGCGCGAACCAAGTAAGCTGTGCAGAGGAGTCCTGATACTGGAAGTTTTTCAGTATCAGACATCTGGAGGGTCGACCAAACGTCTGAAGAGGCATCAGGAAGTTTGGAGTTGAAGCCGGACGTATGAAATTATATATCTCACAGAGGTACGTGTCCCTTGTGCTACTTTTTGCCATGTAGACCGTAGCGCAGGAATGTTGGGCTAAGAATGGGTCTACGGCTTTCGTACGCAGGTGAAGGGCATTGGAAAGGCACGCGGTGCGCTTTTCCAAGTACTTTTGGATGTCTGACCACATCGCCAAACATCCAACGGTACTTTCAGACGACCGGTGGCATAGTTCGACGTCTAGAACTTCCTTCAGACGGTCGCGGAGAGATTCAGACATCTGAAGAACCCACAAGAGACACAAGGTAAGATCTGATGTTTTTTAAGAAGTCTGGGACTAGTCCCAAACGTCTGATTTTGGACAATAACCGTGTTTTTAGTCCGTTCATGGCCCAAACGTAGTCGGATTTCCGCAAATGAAGTACCGTTGTTTTCCACTCGAGTTTCTCTATGTGTTCGTGTTGAGTACCTACTATTTTGAGTTCATCTGATGTAAATTAGTCGCTGGTATAGGTTATCAGTCGGTGGCATGTTTGGGGCCTGCGGGGACGACGAGATCTGCGGTGTAGGCCCCCATTCCTCCCGTGATACCCGGTAGAGTGGTTCAATTCTTTTGTTAAGATGAGAATAAAGAATATGCTTGCTTAGATTAAATTGATTGAAACTCTAGAATATGGAATGAACTCTATGGTAGAAATGTATGAGCCTGATGTTAAACTACTCTGTTTACTTGAGATGCAAGTTAAAATACGAGCAGCCTGTATGTGAATGAGAAATTGAACTGTGAAATCACAAGTTGCATGTATATGATTGAGAACTGAATTGTGAAAACACAAGCTGCCTGTATATGGATGAGGAACGAGTTATGAACCATGAGATCTAAATACTGATAAATGGAACGAATACAATGTGTGAACCCTACGGGGAATTAGGAGGAAAACTCCTGGATATGGAAAGGAATTCCGTGTGTAGACGGGAAGTGAGTTGGCCCTTGCGTACGTGGTACCAAGGAGCACAGTGGTTCTTTTAGTGTAGAGCGGAGCTAGCCGCCCTTGGGTTGAGACCCGAGGTTAGGATTGACCACTCTACACCAACTCCTGTTGGCCATCACGTACGTGGTACCGAGGCATGCTACTAGTGTAAGGAGGGAGATGGCCACCCCACGGGACCCGTGGTTAAGCTAGCCACCCTACATCGACTTTGTTAGGCCCACTGGGCAAACCGGGGTAGTCGGACGAGGGTACGTGGACTGTGTAGGGGCGAGTCCCTTGTTTGGTTCTGATGGGTGAGACCCCTGTTCTAAGAGGGCAAGGCTTTATATTATTTCGTGCTGTACCTTAGGCGTACCCACTAGCGGAAACGGTTGACTGCGTCTAGTGCGGGGTTGCTACTCGTGCGCTTATCACGCGTGCCGTAGTCACCTCTACATCGCGACAGTGACCTCGGGGTGGTTTAATGGGTGTAGGACTACCGCGGGGGACTCTCCCAGCAAGGAGAGCACCACGTGTACCTTCTACTCCACGGAAAAGACTGCAATCAAGATCATTCCCACGAGGAACAAGCAAGATCAAGGAATACTTGGATCCTTTTGAAATAAATGAACTAGAAATACATAGATGAGATAAATAGAAATGAGAATAAAACATGGTTGTTTGTTGAGAATAAAACCTGGTTGTTTATTTTATTTTACTTCTACATAAATAATGTAAACACCACTTTACTTAGCGTTCGCTGACTCTGTCTTTTTGTAACCTGTTCAGGACCAGGAGTTGGGCAGCCCGAGTTTTCGGCTGTAGAGGGTGCTGGGCCCAGCTGAGCCCAGCCGTAGTCATTTCTTTCCACCTCTTTTATTTTACTATTGTTGTAGTGAGTATTGGACATCTATTTTACTGTTCCTGTTACTTTCTGTTGCTTTTCCGCTGTTGTTGTTGTTGTGGCATGTACTATTTTGAGACAGTTGCTCTACTTTCCTTTACTGTTTTATTTTTCCTTCTGTTTAGTTATATTGCATGTGTGAATGTTGTTTATTTCCTACTTTTAGTTATTTCTCATTGGACAATTAGGTCTTGCGATTAGTCGAGACGAGTCGGCCTCGGATCCTATAAGGATCTGGAAACTGGGTCGTAACATTAAATATCAATTAATCTTAAATATTAATTTAATTAATAACCTGGACTCAATTAATAATCATTTAGCTAGATATTCATTTAAACTAATTTATTTATTGACGTAAGTTGTAATTAACTTATTTAAACTAATCATTTAAATAAATATAGTTAAAAAGGGTAAAAATGTAATTTTAAGGCATAAATATAATATTCACCTAATTTATAATAACATATAAAAAGTTGAAAAAGAAATAAATTAAAATAAACCTTAAAACATACTGTTTACGTTTAAGTCCCTAATTTTTATTTCATGTGAGTCCTTTTTAATTACAAATAGGTACTTTTGTTACATAAATACCCGTGTTAGCAAAAGTCGTCTTCTTCATCTTCAGCCTTGGACAGTCTATGTTGTCTAGTTTCCGTACCACTGATTCACCGCCGATCTGACGTTAGAAAACCTCCACCATTACCGCCCAGCCTCCGCTCACCCTCTCCTCTTCATCCGACGAACCGGATTACCGAGAAATCCTAATTAGACTAGGCGATTAATCTCACTGGCATCGGAGATGACGTCGGTGAGTAGGATGAACCTAGACATATTTTCGTCCAGGTATTGACCCCCTGACCGTCGTCGGCACCTATAAATGCCCATGACCACCTCGGATTCCTGTTAGCAACCCCCTACCCTCTTCCCCAAAACTGTGGTCATTCATAGGCTTTTCTTCCCTTCCTCTGGCGACTTCGACCTCCCATCTCCAGTCTTCTCCGAGGAGATCGACCTCCTCTCTGCTTCCGCCGTACTACGCCGCATCTGTTGACAAGGCTATGTCGCCATATTCTCTCCCTACATGCTGTATTCCTCGTCGCCGGAGCTCATCCTAATCCCTCTGATTTCCTCCGTCATGAGCCTTCGACGAAGATTCTTGATCCCCTTCGTCCATGTAACAATAGAAATGGGATCTTAGAGTAGTGTAGATTAGATTAATGTAGTTAGATAGCTAGTTTAGTGTAGTTCTAATGTTGTGCTTTACTCCATTTTCTTCGACTATATCAAGGATCTTGTCGGAGCTTTGTTTGGTCTTTTAAACACATCAGTCACCTTCTTAATCCTGTCATAATCACTTCTATCACATGAATTACATGATTTGATCAACATATCATGCCCAATCCACTCACCTTCACCTGACATCTCCGTTGTCCATGGAAAAGGTCTCAGAAGCTTTCCACCTTCAAATCAAGGTCCTCCACCACCTTAGCATCACTTCAGGGCCCTGATTATACCTCTAATAAACTTTATTACCAACTATATCAAAAATGCCCAAATTCGCATCAATCTTTGAGCTGCTGTCAATGGCGAGCTCAGAGGAGTTCTTCACCTAATTACACACTCACACATCATCACCCAATCCTCATGAGGATTTCCTCTCACGCAATTGAGTGAGAGGGCAACTTTTGAGTTCAGGCGAACTCAAAAGGTGTTTTTGCTGAATTTTTGACTAATCCTCATGTTTAAAAATAAATTGCATTAATTGAAGCAATCCTGAGGTTCCTTGCAACTTTAGGAATCGTTTAAGACCTATCTTATTGATTTTCATGGTGATTTGATCGCCAGTGACAACTTACGGCATTCACTAGAGCTTCGGCGAGCTCTGGCGACCTCATTTTGAGCCACAGCCTTCTAAAGTCCTTGAGAAGCTCCATATCACTTAAATGTGAACTTAGGATTAGATTTCAATACATAGACTTGTGTTTAATTGATTTTATCCCTCTATCAAGCATTCTCTTCCTCAGCTCCGACAAAGTTGAGGGAGTACATTTGATGCAGTTTAAAGTCTGATAAAAGATCCAAAAGCAAGAGTGAACATTGTATGATCTACTCTAGGATTCAATTAGGTATGAAATCTTCGGGTTTCTTCCTGCGAACACACCATCTTCAAAGCTTAGGCGACGAGACCTGTCAGCACCAATGGAGTGTTCAAAATGTGATTTTGAGGTGCTGGGTAGATTCCTTAGGTTGATTTGAGCCTAATTATGCTGTTAATTGGAATCTATAAGTTCTGATTTGGGAAGCCAACTTTTGAACTTAGTCGGTCAGCTAGGAACTATTCTTGAGGAATTCATGATTGAATCTCTTATTTAATGAGTTGGATAAGTTTCTGTGATGATTTAGAGTTGTTTAGAATTTATTTGATCAGATTTTATTAAGGATTTCTAGAGATCCTGTGATCTGCCCAGTTTGGGTTCAATTGGAACCCAACACTGTTCTATGCTTAGTTTAGGCTTAAGAATTTAAGTATTCGTTAAGATCTGGATAGTCCTTAAGAGGTTGAGGAAAATGCAAAACTTAAGTAATAGGTCTAAGGCTTAGAGATTATTTGGCCTTGTTAACTGACCTCTGGTTTGTCGGACTCAGTAACCTAAGCACCCTAATCTACACACAGTCTGGTTCAGTGCGCTTAATTATCAAAATCACGCAAATGCGTTAAATCTGTTTTGAAAAAGCCACCTAGATTAGGAGCAGCTGATCAACACAAGTTGATTTGGAAGAGTTCCCGGTGCGGAGAGGCAGGAAATTCCCCTCGAAGATGCGCAATAACATACCGTCTACTCAATGCTTGTCTCCTAGGATATCCAAATATCCTACTGGGTGCATGTAAGCACCTTGTGCTAGTTCAGGTGGCATGGGCGGGATTATCCCGAAATGTTGATTGCCAGGGCTTGAATTTGGCTATAAAACGCCATGGGCGAGATTATCCTGAAATCTCGAAAGTCAAGGTTCCGGGGGTTGCCATGGGCTGTGCTATCTCGAAGCATTAATTACTAGGGACCATGCGAGTATTGATGGTGGGAGCTAGGAATCCGATACAGACCGTGTTGTAAAGCCAATCCGAAAGTAGAAATAAAGAAACAAAAGAGAGAGAAAACTCTCCAAAAATATAGAAAAAAACTTCTGTCTCCCTCTTACAAAAATGCACTACAAACTGAACCGAGACTAAAAAAGTTACAAGCACGGGTACTTTAACCACGGAGGCGAACCTTAGGTTAGTTCCTGTGGGCCTTAGAAACCTTCACGGTGGACTGAGGCTAGAGCTGGTCGGGTCTGGATCTTGATTGGTACTTGAGTACCTCTAGGCTTACTGTTGGCATTCTGACCTAATTTACAAAAGAAAGCACACATCAGAGATTTAAACATGCGGTCTAGAATTTGACTTAATTTCATGAGATTTTGCTAAGGGACTAGCAAAAGCTAGGCATGGGGGTATGACGGGAACACCATCATGAGCCATAACTAACTCAATTTAGTCATAATAAAAGAATAAATGATCCTACATAACCGCCAGAAGGCCCTAATTCACTGCAAAATCATTCTGAGATAAAGACAAGAAATCAGGGTTAAAACTATAATTTTACCATCATATCTTGAATGTAGAATAACCGTAGGTTTTCCCAGGGGGTAATTAAGGGTCAAATGGTCTTAAATATCTGACAAGTGGGTTATAACAGTCAAAAATGGATTTTTGCGTGTTTTGAGAATTAAATGACTTCTGAAACCCTAAAAACAGACTCGCTTAATTAAATGAGGTTCTGGTCAGGATAAAATTCACCTAAATCCTCTAAAATTCATAGAAAAATATTCTCTAGGATTTGTTATCCTCAATTTGACCATCAGAACCTGTCTTGACCTAAAACAGAGCCATAAACAGACATTTGCCCTAACTTGGGTAATTATGCAATTTCTCTAGTGAAACTTGGTCAAAACCTAAATCTAACCTCACCATTGAATTCTTTGGGCCTAAATTAGATTTTTACCAAAATTTAGACCCAATCTGAGATCATCTTCACCTAGTTTACAATTTGCTCCTATTTGACTCTTTTATTTCACACACGTGACCCTAACTTTCGAATTCTTTGCAAAAAGCCCCCTAGTCTTGTTGTCTTCTTTGTAATCAAATCCCTCCATTATCGCAGAGGAACTCCTACTCCAGCGACCTTCGACTAGGGATTTCTCCCTGATTGATTAGCGAATCCCTTCCAATTTTGGAAGGGAGACTCCTGAGATATTTTCCTACAGTTTTAGCTGCATATTAGGCTTTAATTCTTGTCCAAATCCTCATGTAAATCGCTTGAAAGATTGGGTCTCCTACTTGTGCGTAAGCTCCAAGCTTCCAAGCTTGGTTTCCAAGCTTGGAAGGCTTCCTATGGCATATAAAAGAACTCCTGTTGCATTTTGCATCTTCTTAGCTAGGTTTTGGCCCAAATACCCTCTTCAAACTCCTTCCCCAGCCATCTCCACCCTAGCTCCGGCGAGCTCCTCCCTTCGTCGTCCTATGGCCTCCCAACAGCCAAATTGTGAGTGCTACGTTCCTCCCCTCATTCGTCTGCCTCTCGACGGTCAACTCAGAGGCGCCCTAGCCCCTTCTTCCTCGCCATCTCCCTCGTTGGAGAAGTTCTCTTCCGCGGTGCCGGCCAATCAAAGCCGATGCCCTCCTTCCCCTTTCGTCCCTAATACTAGGTCCTTTAACTCCTTCCCCTCTACTTCCGCTTCCTTTCTTCTACCATTCAAATCCGACCACTGACGACACCGAATGCCTTCATCTCCTCCACCTTCGACGACACCTCTGGCGAGGCACCTCCATTGCTACAACCCTCCATCCGCCTAGCCAACCACCTCACGACCTTCGCCTCGACTCCACCAACAAAACCCCTCTTCTATTTCATCCTCTCGCTCACCCAAACTCACCCCCGAACAACCCACCTTTCCGTTGTCATTCCTGACTTTGACTGACCACCACAGCCACCTGCATGCCACATCGCACACACCACCACGTCTTTCGTGCTGCGACGAAGCCTGCTGAACCTTTTGACAAGGCCAAGATGTCGTTTTGTTTGTTTCAAGTCTTCGCTCTGCTCCACCATTAACAAGCAAGTTCAAGCTCGCTTGAAGACTGCTTCGAGTCTCGCATTCCCCAGGTGTTTACTCCAGGCTCAACGAAATCCATCCAGGAATGCAACCAAGGAGCGAATTAGGCCCTTTGACCGAGCCTTTGACCGCAATTGCAAGAAGTAGCAGCTGTAGCTCCACGCAAAAAAAGGCAGTGGGATTTAGTCCCACATCGTGGACTGAGGAGCAGACGAAGTCGAATAAATTGAATGTCTTTTAGGCTTATCGCCTCAAGTGATATGTTGTCAACGTTTCTGTGCGGATTTAAAGCGTATTATGTTGTAGTATAACCGACAAAACGTTCGAACAAATACAAAGTTTTTATTACTCGAACAACTAGAGTATCCGAGGTCGAACACAGGGAGCAAATGGAACTTACCACTAAATCAAAATGTAATTGAACACTCTAATTTACTCAAAATGTCAATTCAGGTATGAATGTATGCGATTAAAAGGAGTTAGGGCAAGAAAATATGAAATTGGACGTCTGATCACAAGATCAGACGTCTTAAAAGCATTTCTCCTTTTCTTCTTGATTATTCTTCTTCTTCTTCTGATCTCTGCAAAGTCTTCACTTGGCTTCTCTGTGCCTTTGCTTCTGGCTTGCTCTTTCCTTTCTTCCCCTGCGAAGGCTTCTTTCTTGCTTCTTCTTCTCTGCCTTGTTTCTTCTTCTTCTATTCTTCTCTGCCGTTCCTTCTTCTTTCTTTCTTTTCCTTCTCGCGGCCAAGTCCTTCTCCTCCTGCGTTCATCCTGCCTGCACAGGAGCAAAACCTAACCCTTCTCCCTCTACCCGCGCATCTCTCTCTCTCAAGCAATTCACTCAAACCGCTCTCCCAGAGCCACAGTCTCAATCGGGTCGGATCGTACCCGGGACCAGGCGCACCTGCAGGTGTGTGATGCGCGAGGAGTGCGTAAGTCTAGGTCGGGTCGCGGATCCGCCAGGTCCGCGTGGTCAGGCCGCGGACGAGGCGGGTGGGGTCAGTGAGGGACCTCACCCCTGTGCTTTCGAGGCAGTAAACGTATATCACAAAAAACCTTTATACCATACCTGTGCCTTGAGATTCCACGATGTGGGACTAAACGTTCCGCCCTTCCTTTGCGTGCGCCCGCAGACTCTCGTGTGCAATTGCCCACGCTGAAGGCCCTGCTGCTGATCCTTGCTGAACTCAGTCACCTCGCAACACTTGCGAGAGTCTGCTGCACCTGCCGCCTGGGAAGCCTGACGCCTGCTGCTGCTCCCAGCTTCCTGCTGCTTCGGCTGTTAATGGCGGCCGGGGCGTTCACCTGAGCTTCCACAGAACGGCCTATTGGCCCAATTAGAATGGCTGGAAACCTTCGCCGTAGCACGGCGAAGGCGGTGGGTGATGCTGCAGGTTGCCTGTCGGCCTAGGCGTGCCCGCCTAGGTCAACCTGTGGCCGGAGATGGTGGGTTGTTCGGGGGGTGGTTATGGAGGTCTGGAGTGGCAGTTGTGGGGTGGAGCGAGTTCCTGGTGGTGAGGCGGAGCTCACGAGGTGGTTGGCGAGCCGTGTGGAGTGGCGGAGTGGTGTGGGCGGCTCGCCGGAGTTCGGTCGGTGATGTGGAAGATGAGGGTGGTCAGCGTCGGTCGAGGGGTAATCAGATGAGATAACAGGGGGAAAAGAGAGAGGATAGGATGGAGAGGAGTTCTAACCTAATTGTAAGGACGAAAGGGGACAGAAGGCGGACAGCAGTACTTGCTGTCGCCGGGGAAGATGACGCCCAGTGGGGGAGAACGGCGGCGACGACGGGGCTGAGGCGGCGTGCGCTGGTACTGCGCGACGCGGAGGGAGGTCAGGAAGCTAACTCTGCCACTGGTTTTGTGGCAGAGCGAAGAGGGAGGGGAGGGGGGCTCGCCGGAGCTAGCTGGGGTATTTGGCCGAGCAGGAGGAGAGGAATTGAAGGGGGAAACTCGGCCGAATCAAGCTCAAGATGAGTGGCCGGGTCCGAGGGGTGTTTTATAGGTGCTGGACTTGGTGTGCAGGGCGTGAAGGGCACGTAATTGCCTGAGGTTGGTCGCCGGAGATGGAAAGGAGTTAGGATACCCAAATCTCTCGTGCGTTCGCACGAGAGATTGGGTTCACACCAGGGATCGATATCGGTCTTAAATGGAAGGCAATTCTTCAGAGAATTCTCCTTCCATTTCTGGGAGGGAATCTCTGAGGGATTAGAGAGCAATCCCTCTCCGAACCTCGCCGGAGCTCGGTTCTGCCCTAGCAATGGCGGCAGGACCGGTTTGCAAAGGAGGCGAAGAACCTAGGGGGTTTTCTGCAACGGTATTCAAAAGATAGGGACCGATTTGTGATTTGGGTGTACTAAATTGCAAAGTAGGTCAAGATGACCTCTCCTTAGGTCCAAATTTTGGTATAAACCTAATTTGGACCTAAGGAAACCAATGGAGAAGTTAGATTTCAGGTTTGACCTCGTTTGACTGGATATTTTGCGTAAAAACCCAAATTAGGTTAATTGAAGAGCTAGGACCCTAATCTAGGTCAAACTAGGTTCCAAAGGCCAAATTAAGTGTTCTAAACCCTAGAGTATGGTTTTACATGATTTGTAGAGGGTTTACTTGCTTTTTGTTCTGACCGGAACCTTGTTAATTTAAGCGGGTCTGTTTTAGGGTTACCAAGTGTCTTTTAGTTCTTAGATTGCACATGAACCCATTTCTGATTGACTCAACCCACTTTTTATCTCATTTAGACCATTTGACCTATGTTTTGCCTCTGAGAAATCCCGTTTATCTACTGCAATGGTAAAATTGCAGTTTTAACCTTTATTTCATGTTTTCTTCTTAGAGCACTTGTTTCTTCAGTTAGGCCTTCTTCTAGGTTATGTAGGAGCTTTTATCTTCTTTATTGGGTCAAAATGAGCTAGTTATGGCTTATGATGAGGCTCTCATCATACCCCCATGCCTAGCTTTTGCTAGTCCCTTAGCAAAATTTCAAAGTTTTAACTTCCGTTCTAGACCCTGAATGTTGTCAACAATGATAAGTGCTTCTCCTTTTCTTTTGTGATTAGGTGGGAATGCCGACAATAGGCCTAGAGGTACTCAAGTACCAACCAAAATCCGGACCTGTTCCGCTTTAGCCTCAGTCTTCTGCAAAGGTTTCTACGGCCCACAGAACCTAACCTAGGGTTTGTTGGACTCCGCGGTTAAAGCACCCGTGCTTGAGATATTTTTAGCCTAAGTTCAGTTTGCAGTGCATTTTCTGTAAGAGAGAGATAGAAGATTTATTTCTTTGGAGAGCTTTTCTCTCTCTTTTCTTTTTTATTTCTAGCTTCGGATTAGCTTCTCAACACGGTCTGTATCGGATTCCTCGTCCCCATCATCAATCCTCAAAGGTCCCTGGCTTTCGAGATTTCGAGATAATCCCGCCCATGGCAACCCCCGGAACCCTGGCTTTCGAGATTTCGAGATAATCCCGCCCATGGCGTTCCGTGGCTGAATTTAGACCCTGGCGATTGACATTTCGTGATAATGCCACCCATGGTGTCTGAACCAACAGAGTGCTTACATGCCTCCAGTAGGATATTTAAATATCCTAAAAGACAAGCACCGAGGAGATGATATGTTGTTACGCATCTTCGAGGGGAATTTCCCGCCTCTCCGCGCTGGGAACTCGTCCAAATCAACTTGTGTTGATTGGCCGCTCCTAATCTAGGTGACTTTTTCAGAATATTAAACGCTCTTGCGTGTTTTGAATATTTATGCGCACTGAACCAGACTGTGTGTGAATTTGGGTGCTTAGGTTACCAAATCCCGCAAACCGGAGGTCAGTTAACGAGGCTGAATACTTCCTAAGCCTTAGACCTAATACTTAAGCTTCGCATTTTCCTCAACCTCTTGAGGATTGTCCAGATTTTAACGGATACGTGAATTTTTAAGCAAAAGATACTAGCCCAAAAGGCCTAAGACCAGCGTTCCCGCTAATCTCTTGTTATATCTCCGTAGCACTTTTTCTTTTCTTTTTCTTGACTCAGTCTAGAACTTCAGTTAACCCCTTAATCTTTTACTAATGACTTTTTCTTTTTCTTTTCCTTTTGTGCTCCTTTCTTCATTTTTGCTCTTTTTCTCCTCCTTATGATTATATGGCTCACAACATTTCCTCCCTCCCCAAATTTTTTTTGTTCTTTTTCGTAATTTTTCAATTTTTTTGTGTTTTTGACATATGTGAATTTTTTTTTTGTGAGAATCCTTCTGATTTTTTTCTTGGTTTTGTATGTATGCACTTTATCACCCCCCCCATGCCTAAGTTTTGCAATGTCCTCATTGTAAACAGAGGGTGGGAATTAGTGTTGAGGTCAGGGGCTTAGAACAGGATATATCGGGTGGGTGAACGGGTCGGGAATGAGTGATGCGAATGATTTTAAGCTCTGATACGTGTACCAGAGGTGGGATCAACTGTCTAAGGCTGAACTCAAGGTGCAATAGACGTGGAGTACAGACGGCTAATCAGACGGGTCTCTATTTTTGAGATGACGGGTTGCCTCCCGTTAAGCGCTAAATTTAATGCCTTCAGCCGAGCGAAAAATGGGGTGGAGAGGGAGTGGTCAAATCAATGGAGTTTTGGAAAACAAGCACCTTGATTAAGAGCCTGGTTGGTCCAACCAGGTACTTGTTCAAATCAGTGGGCTGATGATGCAGCCCAAACCCAATAAGTCTGGTGGGTTGATAGATGTAGATTAGCAGATGTGGGACCCACCAAATGCAGTGATGTTCTAATAGATATGGAAGTGAAAACTCGAGTTCGGGCTCAGTCGAATCAGCCTGGTGGGGGTAGGGTTCCGAAAAATAATCAATGTAAGATGTGGAATCCCTACAGGGATGGTCAAAGGATGGAGGCTCCTGATTTGTGGTCTGATCATTGTCTGATACCCGGTATAGATACGGAGTTGAATCATCTGCAATCGGCTCATTGAGAGGTGAATCAGAATAGAAATTGAGTCCGGTTGCGGGTCGAGGTGGGGAACGGGTTTTGATTGGTGCTGTATATGTGGAGCAGGTGGCTTCAAAGAAGATTGACATGTTATAATCAGGAGGCAGATTTTCTCCGATGTTATGGTCAGATTCGAGATCGTCGGAGAGTTTGCGAAAATCAAAGTTTGAATGAGATTCTAGATCATGAGTTCCACCATAGAATAAATCATATGTTGTATATTCAGCAGCCTGACTGGGATCTAGCCTAAATGTTAATTCTGAGCTTACAAAGGTGTCCCTATCTGGAAGAGGCTCCGGTTTAAGGTTAGTAGGGCAGAGCCAATCGAAACCCTGCTCGTCCAAGTCCTCGGTTTCTGTATCGTAGATTGGCATGACTTCCGAAAACTCGATTAGTTCTTCTGAGGAGGTTGACGAGGGATATTCATCAAATCGAGGCCCAGAATCATATTCTTCATTAAGAGATTGATTTTCTTCATATGGGGCCTTGAAATCTTCAATATAGGTTTCAGATCTAGGTTCTAGGCTTAGGATGTGGGTGGAATTACTAGAATCTAGGTCTGAATAACCTTCGCGGGCCACCTTATCAAAATAAGGGACGGAATTTATACCCGCGAGAGGTTCAGTTCTACTCTCATACTTGCAGGAGTCTTGGGATTCTAAAATGGGTTCATCATGGTCTTTTCCTGCATTTGGAGCTTCCCAACCTTCTTCAATATTAGGTGCATTATACTCCATCTGGGTTGGGAATCCACAACCATTTTGTGCCTCAAACCCGAGATCAGATTTATCCTCGATGTTGTCCCAAGATAGTTCATCCTCTGTTGGCGGTATGTACGGGTATTTCTGATCAATCACTTGTTTTATTAATCTCATTATCTCTTCCCGTTTTTCAAGACTATCTTGGTGTTGCTTCCAAAGTCGAGGATTTGTCATACATTGAAGGTATTCACTATTATGCAATTTTTCTATTTCAATGTATGCAGTAATGAGCAAGTCACGGGTTGATCCTTTGTTGGCTTCTGCTAATAGTACTTGGGCACAAGTTATGACAAAGGTTGTGGTTGTTGGGACATCAACCTGAATGTTTCCTACGGTTGTTGAGGTTTCTTCATTTTCATAAAATCTCATGGCATCCTCAATCATTTTATCTCTCATGGATCTCTGATATTCAGGTTTCTCGACTGGTAGTCCTAGGTGGTTCGGCTGCATATTTGGATCAGGTGGTGGAATCAAGATCAGAGTTTGACTCAAGATGTGTTATGAAGCAATCAAATCTGAATAACGAGTCCCACTGAAAATGAATGTGTGTGCTCTACAGAGAAAAGATGCAGGACTGGAGATGTTCTTGACCCAATCAAGACATCCAAAAGATGTTTGGATGACTATGGAGGTTTGGGGCGGATGGACCCCTGGATCCGAAGATCGTCCACCTGAGAGTTACCTGGGCAGCCAGAGAGGGAGAGTCCCGCAAAGACCCCTACACGGTAGAGCGTCCCTACGGGTTACAGGGTTTCCCCCACCCGACCTCTCTGAGATTCCAGGTAAACCAGAATGGGGACCTTGACCTCTTAAGTCTATCACTTTTTATTTCAAAGGTGCTTTTAGGGTTCTCACTTGAACTTTAGATGTTTTTGGTATTGTGACCTAATTTAGAGGTTGGTTGACCCAAGGGGTCAACTTCACCTGACCTGTCCTATAGATGGCAGAATGATTCTAAGCTCGGAGCCTAGAGATCACCCTGATTTGACTCCCAGGTTATTAGGTCAAAAGAAAATTTTAAGATTCAAGTGATTTTAGAGCTCAATTTTAGGGTTTGTCTTATTTAACTTTCTTCAATCAAGGGCTTGGGTAGCACACTGATGCGGGAGGGTATATTTCCTTTTACACAGGCATGTGTGACTAGCGCTTCAAGACCCTAATGTGGAAACCCTAATTTGGTTCTATTTCCAATCCTCTTTTTCTTTTTCAAAAGTTCTCTTTGGACTTATAAACAAGAAGTGTGTGGTCCGCCGAGATTAAGCGTTTATTTTCAATTAGGCACAAGAATTTGTGGGATGGAAAAAAAATCACTCCAACTTCAAGAATATTTGCAGAAATTTTCGCAAAATCAAGAAACGTTTTGCCTTAGAGATGGTGATTACTATATAAAGAAGGCAATTGATTCCTAACTTGATTTTCTTCCTTTTGTCTTTCAAAGATTAGGGGATGATTAAGGAAGAAAAGAAATTACCTGCCCTGGAGTGGTTGACTTGCGGGAGAGATTTTCTCATGAAATACCTGCAAGATCACATCAAAGAAAAGTAGGGCAAGTTAGTGTTCAATATGATAAAAAGAATGTAGAGACTAGTGGTAAATTGCGCATTGCTCCCCGGCAACGGCGCCAAAATGTTGTCAACGTTTCTGTGCGGATTTAAAGCGTATTATGTTGTAGTATAACCGACAAAACGTTCGAACAAATACAAAGTTTTTATTACTCGAACAACTAGAGTATCCGAGGTCGAACACAGGGAGCAAATGGAACTTACCACTAAATCAAAATGTAATTGAACACTCTAATTTACTCAAAATGTCAATTCAGGTATGAATGTATGCGATTAAAAGGAGTTAGGGCAAGAAAATATGAAATTGGACGTCTGATCACAAGATCAGACGTCTTAAAAGCATTTCTCCTTTTCTTCTTGATTATTCTTCTTCTTCTTCTGATCTCTGCAAAGTCTTCACTTGGCTTCTCTGTGCCTTTGCTTCTGGCTTGCTCTTTCCTTTCTTCCCCTGCGAAGGCTTCTTTCTTGCTTCTTCTTCTCTGCCTTGTTTCTTCTTCTTCTATTCTTCTCTGCCGTTCCTTCTTCTTTCTTTCTTTTCCTTCTCGCGGCCAAGTCCTTCTCCTCCTGCGTTCATCCTGCCTGCACAGGAGCAAAACCTAACCCTTCTCCCTCTACCCGCGCATCTCTCTCTCTCAAGCAATTCACTCAAACCGCTCTCCCAGAGCCACAGTCTCAATCGGGTCGGATCGTACCCGGGACCAGGCGCACCTGCAGGTGTGTGATGCGCGAGGAGTGCGTAAGTCTAGGTCGGGTCGCGGATCCGCCAGGTCCGCGTGGTCAGGCCGCGGACGAGGCGGGTGGGGTCAGTGAGGGACCTCACCCCTGTGCTTTCGAGGCAGTAAACGTATATCACAAAAAACCTTTATACCATACCTGTGCCTTGAGATTCCACGATGTGGGACTAAACGTTCCGCCCTTCCTTTGCGTGCGCCCGCAGACTCTCGTGTGCAATTGCCCACGCTGAAGGCCCTGCTGCTGATCCTTGCTGAACTCAGTCACCTCGCAACACTTGCGAGAGTCTGCTGCACCTGCCGCCTGGGAAGCCTGACGCCTGCTGCTGCTCCCAGCTTCCTGCTGCTTCGGCTGTTAATGGCGGCCGGGGCGTTCACCTGAGCTTCCACAGAACGGCCTATTGGCCCAATTAGAATGGCTGGAAACCTTCGCCGTAGCACGGCGAAGGCGGTGGGTGATGCTGCAGGTTGCCTGTCGGCCTAGGCGTGCCCGCCTAGGTCAACCTGTGGCCGGAGATGGTGGGTTGTTCGGGGGGTGGTTATGGAGGTCTGGAGTGGCAGTTGTGGGGTGGAGCGAGTTCCTGGTGGTGAGGCGGAGCTCACGAGGTGGTTGGCGAGCCGTGTGGAGTGGCGGAGTGGTGTGGGCGGCTCGCCGGAGTTCGGTCGGTGATGTGGAAGATGAGGGTGGTCAGCGTCGGTCGAGGGGTAATCAGATGAGATAACAGGGGGAAAAGAGAGAGGATAGGATGGAGAGGAGTTCTAACCTAATTGTAAGGACGAAAGGGGACAGAAGGCGGACAGCAGTACTTGCTGTCGCCGGGGAAGATGACGCCCAGTGGGGGAGAACGGCGGCGACGACGGGGCTGAGGCGGCGTGCGCTGGTACTGCGCGACGCGGAGGGAGGTCAGGAAGCTAACTCTGCCACTGGTTTTGTGGCAGAGCGAAGAGGGAGGGGAGGGGGGCTCGCCGGAGCTAGCTGGGGTATTTGGCCGAGCAGGAGGAGAGGAATTGAAGGGGGAAACTCGGCCGAATCAAGCTCAAGATGAGTGGCCGGGTCCGAGGGGTGTTTTATAGGTGCTGGACTTGGTGTGCAGGGCGTGAAGGGCACGTAATTGCCTGAGGTTGGTCGCCGGAGATGGAAAGGAGTTAGGATACCCAAATCTCTCGTGCGTTCGCACGAGAGATTGGGTTCACACCAGGGATCGATATCGGTCTTAAATGGAAGGCAATTCTTCAGAGAATTCTCCTTCCATTTCTGGGAGGGAATCTCTGAGGGATTAGAGAGCAATCCCTCTCCGAACCTCGCCGGAGCTCAGTTCTGCCCTAGCAATGGCGGCAGGACCGGTTTGCAAAGGAGGCGAAGAACCTAGGGGGTTTTCTGCAACGGTATTCAAAAGATAGGGACCGATTTGTGATTTGGGTGTACTAAATTGCAAAGTAGGTCAAGATGACCTCTCCTTAGGTCCAAATTTTGGTATAAACCTAATTTGGACCTAAGGAAACCAATGGAGAAGTTAGATTTCAGGTTTGACCTCGTTTGACTGGATATTTTGCGTAAAAACCCAAATTAGGTTAATTGAAGAGCTAGGACCCTAATCTAGGTCAAACTAGGTTCCAAAGGCCAAATTAAGTGTTCTAAACCCTAGAGTATGGTTTTCCATGATTTGTAGAGGGTTTACTTGCTTTTTGTTCTGACCGGAACCTTGTTAATTTAAGCGGGTCTGTTTTAGGGTTACCAAGTGTCTTTTAGTTCTTAGATTGCACATGAACCCATTTCTGATTGACTCAACCCACTTTTTATCTCATTTAGACCATTTGACCTATGTTTTGCCTCTGAGAAATCCCGTTTATCTACTGCAATGGTAAAATTGCAGTTTTAACCTTTATTTCATGTTTTCTTCTTAGAGCACTTGTTTCTTCAGTTAGGCCTTCTTCTAGGTTATGTAGGAGCTTTTATCTTCTTTATTGGGTCAAAATGAGCTAGTTATGGCTTATGATGAGGCTCTCATCATGATACACAAGGGGTGAGGTCCCCGCACCCTCATGTGCCTCGCCCGCGACTCTTCACCCGCGGGCCTGGTGCTCCCGACAACCCGCCTAAGCCTGTCGGCTCCTCGGTCACTACACCACGCCGGTGAACCTGGACACGGGTGCACGCCTACCCGATAACCCGACTACCCTGACTAGCCCAGGGAGGGCAGAACCTAAGAGGAGAGAAAGAGAGAGAGAGCACGGGGTAGGGGAGGGTTTTGCCCTGTGTGACACTTAACCAAATCTGAGATGGCTGCCCTCTGTGTGTGAAGAAATAAAGAAAAGATGGAAGCCTTCGTAGAAGAGGAGGAAAGAAAGAAGGCCTGCTAAGAAGAAGAGAAGTCAAGGCAGAAGAAGAAGAGGCACGTCAAGAAAGAAGAGAAGGAAGACAATCTAAGAGAAGAGAAGAGAAGAAGAAGAAAAACAACAACAACAGTAGAAGAAAAAGAAAGGAGCACTGTAGTAGTGCACTTTAAGTCATCTGATTGTAAAATCAGACGTCTAATTATCTGTTCCTTCATTTGATTATATTCAGTAAATACTATATATGTGTTAGGCTAATAATTGGTGATCCAAATCACCATTATTTTATTTAGAATTCTTCTTGATTCTTCATATACTCATGTTATACATTGCATATTCGTTTTTGAGTAATTAATTGTGCTCGTTTACATTAATTATTGATATTAGTACGTGAATTCCATATTTGCTCCATGTGTTCGACCTCGGACTTCATTTCTGATATTCGAGTTATAAATATTATTTGTTTTCAAGCGATTTCGACCTATACTACGATGCATCTTTTATAACCTCAATTTCGCTCGCCAACACATAATTAATGAGAGAGTTGAAGAGTAAAGCAAGAAGAGTGAGGAAGAGAGGAAAAGGCTTAGTTGAGAAAGAGAAGAATTTAAAGGAAGAGATTAAAAGAGAGAAACAGACGCCTAATGGATTAAATGGAAGTCTAATTTTGATTTTTAATGGAAGAAGAAAGTGAAGAGAATGCCGAAGGCTGAGATAAAAGAGTGTTTAAGTACTTGGGCTTTAATTGTTTAAAGGCAATTGTATTCATTGTAATTTCTTTTATGCCTTACCTGTTGTTACATTTGTAATAATTGAGATTTCTTTTCTTGCTATTCATTATAAAATCCTTTCATGTATATTTCTTTTCATATAATGGAATGGTTGCATGCTTTAAATGTCAATTTCATGTGCAATTATTCACATGCGTAACATATTTTGTAATTAATGAAGTAATTAATTATTTGTTAACTTAAATAATAAAAATGGTGAATTAAACTATATTTATGCCTCCTAGTGAACGACTTAATCTTAACCAATTAAAAGGAAATAAAATCTAAAACATTACGTTAGCTTGACCCTATACTACAATTAACAGCAACTTAATTATTCAAGTTAACCTAAGTTCATTCTTTATATAATTAATTAAGGCTAATAACCTTAATTAACTGTGTTGAGATTTGAACGATCACATATGCCATGGTGAACGAGTACTCCATGAAGCCAGAAGGAGGTTCAATTTGGGCATGATGTGTAAGTCTTATTGCTTGCGGGTCTCACTTCCCACCCCATGGCTTTTAGGTTGTGACCACTCTTGATTTCGTAGCGATACACAACTGAGTTCTTGTTGACTCACTTCAACTTCTGACTATTAATTTTATTATCCAGTTTCACAACCTAACCAACCTTTGCATCTATACATGCCAAGGTGGCTCATGCAGGCATCTCTGTAACAGCATCTCTTCCCTTTTGCTATAAATGGAGTGGCACAGCATTACTTAGGTATATCACACAAGTGCCATTTCCTTATATTTCTCTTCTCCCATTTCTATTAAATCTCTACTACTCTAGAACCAATATGATATCAAAGCATAGTTGTTGGATCTTAGTGTTCATCTAATCCATCTGTGGATAAATGACATTAACAGCAAGTGACACTAGTTCTAGTCCTTACAATCAGCAACACAAGCCTTCCTGTAGCACAACCCAGGCTTGTGTACCATTCAAACTCACATCCTTTAATTACCTTGTTTGAAAAACCCAAATCATACCCATCCTTATGACTTATGATTTAGTGGGTATCATCACTGGCACATATGTTGCCCCTTATTCTTTCATAAAAGATTATGGTGGTCAAGTAATTGGCATTAATGAAGACTATAACGAATGGAGGAGGTGTGACCAGCTAGTGTTTAGATCAATGTTTTAAAAATTGAACTGGTCATTGAATTGGTCAGGTGCTGATTTAATTTTTTAGTGGTTCAACTGATAGTTGTATCGGTGATGGCATCTACACGTGAAAAAACTAGAAAAAGCCAAGCCCTAAGGCTTTTGGATTAGTTTGTATCGGTTCAACCAAGTCTAATTAGGTTGAATCGAGTTTAATAAAAAAATCATTGAAGATATGTAATAGGAAAAGTTATTTTGCAACTCTAATCATACTAAAATTGACATATTTTTATCAAATACTAAATAAAAATAAATGGTATAATCGAAATTGAGAGTCTAATCTCGAACAAGATCTTTGAATCTTTGTTTAAGTTATAAAGTCTCATGCATTTTTCTTTTTTTAAAAAAGTTTTTAACTCTTAAGAGAATGGTCAAACTGGATGGCCGATTTAACCAAATCAACTAGTCCGACCCGATTTTGACCGGTACATCGATTTTAACTTTTATCGCCTGAAACGGTTGGTCCGATCGGTAAGCCATTGGATCCGTTTGATTCAATTTTTAAGACATTGGTTTAGCTCGATCATCTCCTCAGGTATATGCACTCAACTATCCTCCTTTAATCATGCCTGTGATGCTTGGTTATTTCTGGAGTGTCATTTTTTCACTCAACGCCAGTCGAAAATCCTTCAGTATTGTGGTAAATTAAACAATATAAAGAAAGGGGATATGTTAATAATTGATTATGTTAGCAAGGCTAGAGAAATTGCCACAAATCTTTCTCCATGTGGAAAACTCATGGCTGAGGATAATCTGTGTTTAGCAATCCAAGATGGACAAGGGCGATATTATGAGTCCATTGTCAATATAATTACCACCAGAATTGAGACCTGCTCTTATGATGAACTTTTACCTAATCATGAACGACATTTTCTAAAATATCCACAACCCATTGAAATTAATCAAATTAATCAAGCGATACGTAGCAGTACAGAGTCAGAAATAGCTCCTTTAGTCCCTGGTCGAACGTATGCTCCACACTTTAGAGGTACTCGCTCAGGAATTTTAATCCATGTCAAATATGTGGTCACTCCAATCACATTTTACCTCAATGGCATTACTGACATGATCCATAGCCCGATGTTTGCACCTTAGATTAATGCTGCCGAACATGCGACGCCCCATTTGTGGCACCCATATTCAGGTGCCACTCACCACCTTACTAACTTTGTTCCGACTCTTGATATAGCGCAAGATTATGTGAGCAATGACGAAGTCCAGTTTGGTAATGGCCAATGTGAGTTGATTAAACATGTTGGTGCGTACCAAATGCTTTAATCATTTTGCCCGCTCTCTTCATATGAATGATAGTTTGCATGTTTTTGGGGCCTCCAAAAACGTACTTTCCATTTATTGTTTCACCAATGACGATGGTTATTCAAGATTTATCTTAGCATTTCGTGGTCAAGGACATCAAAACAAAGAACCTGCTTTTTAATGGAAAGGCTACAAGCGGTCTCTATCAACTACGTCTTCCCTCTGATGTTGTCAAAGACTCCTCCCAATCCGTCCATCAGCATGCACTCTCCTACAATTTATCTATCTCAGTATGCCTCCCTTCAAATTCGGCACAATTGGCTAAGGCCATGCATATAATAAAACTGTCCATCAAATTGTTCAGCAATCTTCACTTCCTTTTCCCAAGTCATCAACAAATACTTTATGTAATGCTTGTCAAGAGGCCAAGTCACACAAGCAGCATCTTTATCCCACAAATACCATCAGCAACAGACCATCTGCTTTTATTATTATCCGACGTTTGGACTTCTCCTGTACCATCTTTTCAAGGTCACAAGTACTACTATGTGACTTTTATCGATGATTTTAGTCGTCGTCATGTGGGTGTGTTTCCCATATATCAAAAATATGAGGTTTACAACATCTTCCTGCAGTTTATGGCATATATTAAATTAAACTCAGTTTAATCTTCACTGGGAAGCTCTTCATACGGACTGGGGTGGTGCGTATCACAGTATCCACCAATGATGTCAAACAAAAGGTGTGCTTCATTGCATATCTTCCCATAAACATGGGAACAAAATGGCACCGTCGGGTGTAAAATTCGACATCTAACTATGATGGTGTTAGCCCTTCAAAGCCATGGAGACCGCTGCCACCATCATTAACTTTCTACATTGATCACCCATCGCAAATAATATTTTCCCTTACTACCACCTTCATAACCAACCACCCGATTATAAATTTCTTCCAACCCTCGGCACAAACTACAATGTCGATCTACAATACACATTTTTCTTGGCTATGCTACGAATCATCAAGTTTGCCTCTTGCCTACATCCTACCACTCATAAGCTCTTTACAGCTCGTCATATTTGATGACTTGCATTTTCCTTTTAACTTGCGGCGGTCCCAACCCACACCCCCTGCTACATATAGCACCACAATATTTTCCCCCATCACATACACTACCACTACTAGGGATGTAAGTTTTAGTAAATCCAACTTGAATCCAACCCAATTTAACCTGAAAAGAATGGGTAAAATCTAATCCAAACATGACTGGGTTTAGGTATGGGTTTTATCCACCAAATCCGACTGGGTTTGGATATGGGTATGGATATAAATTTATATCCGATTACCCAACCTGAGTATTTGAATAAAATCATTATTTATCCTAGATATATAAGTCTCACCTTAAGTCTCTCATTCCCCCAACCTTAATCTCCCTTATGATTCCCTCCACAATTTTGAACATTGGAAGTACTTTTGAAGCTTTTATTGAACACTTATTTAGAAGATGAGAGTCTATTTATTTAAAATGTACTTATATTTTATCTATATGTAGTTTTTTGTTTTTGATGTATTCTTCTTTTAAGAGCTTTTTTTTATAATAATTTCAGTGAAGATTAATAAAATTGGTGTAACTCGAGTCCCTATGTTTCGAGCTTGTTAATGTTATAGATTTTTTTTGCACCCGATCGATAAATAGGTAAGATATGGATATAATTTTTATAAATAGATATGGATATAGATCTATCAAAACCCAACCCATTTTCATTCCTAACCACCACCCCACCCCCTTCCCCCACAACAATCACCATGCATCCACACCTCCCTCGAGTCCTTTATTGCTTCCACCTCCATCGCAACCAGAACCCTCTGTACAAACCAACTTCTCACCCAATTCCCCATCACCACCTCCAATGCAACAAACTCACGGCATGACCACAAGGTCCATGCACGACATACACAAAAAGAAAGCTTATACATCTTCCACAAGGTCCATGCACGGCCAACCAGTATAGTACTCCTTCTATTCAATTTTTCTCTTGTTCACAATTGGGATGTGTGCCAATTAGATATCCACAATGCATTCCTCCTTGACTATCTTGATGAGGAAATATATATGCTTTAGCTGCAAGAATTTATCCTTATCACGTCTATAAGTTACAAAAGTTCCTCTATGGACTCAAACAAGCACCTCATGCTTGGTTTAGATGCTTAACCCGCATTCTTCAGCCCCTTGGGTTCATAGGCTCAAAGACGAGTACTTCTCTGCACATTCACCATGCAATTGATCACATTATTTACGTACTGAACTATATTAATGATTTATTACTATTTAGTTCCTCCAAGACTCATTTGCAGACACTATTACACGCTATAACAAAAGAATTCCCTCTTAGAGTTATGGGCCATCCTATGTTCTTCCTTGGCATTGAAATTCTCAAGCTTCGTCCGGCATATAGTTGTTTGAATAAAAATATTTGGTAAATCTACTTATCAAGTTCAAATATGATGGTGTTTGGCCATTAAAAACACCAATGTCATTGTTGTTTCAACATTGTCTATGATGGAAGTCCCCTCTTGAAGATGCCACACTGTATCGCCAACTCTTGGGGGGCTTACACTATGACACATTCATGAGGCTAGATCTTGCCTTTGTTGTCAACTACCTATCACAATTCTCGCACACACAAAAAGTGACTCATTTTGAAGCTTTGAAACATCTCTTGCACTATATTAAAGGTACTCTATCCTACGGAGTTTCTTGTAAAGCAAGATCTACAACTAGTCTTCTACTTTTGCTAATGCTGATTAGGCTAGCTGTCCTACCAACTATTGGGTTTACCATTTATCATGGTTGTCGTCCTATCTCCTGGGTCACTAAAAAGCAATCAAGTGTTGCTCGCTCTTCTACTAAGGCAGAGTATCAGGTAATAGTAGATACTACAATAGAACTTCTTTGGTTATGATCATTGATTGCTTAACTTGGTCATTCCATACCAACCAGTTTTGTGATTTGGTGTGATAATATTGGTGCAACCTACATGACTCGTAATCCCATTTTCCATGCTCCATCGAACAAAATATATTAAAATTGATTACCATTTTGTTCAAAATGAAGTAGCCAAGAAGCACCTTCAAGTTCAATTCATCACCAACAAAGATCAAATTGTAGATATTCTCACCAAGAAGATCAAATTGCAAATATTCTCATCAAGCCACTCCCTACTTCTAGTTGTCAACACTTGTGTACCAAACTTTAAGTCGACACCCGCCCCTTCATTTGAGGGGAGTTATTAGCCAAAGTTTTGAAAATTGAATCGGTTGCTAGTTTAACAGTTAAATTGGTGATGATGTCAACATGATGTAAGCATATAAAAAAAATCAAACCGTAAAACCTTTAGATTAGTTTGCATTGGTTCAACTAAGTCCAACCAAATTGAACAAGTGTTCAATAAAAAATCACGGAAGGTATATAATAAGAAAAGTTGTTTTGCAACCAGTGAACATGACAAAAAAGGGGATTAGGATTTTTTTTTAATGCTTTTTGGTTTCTCTTGCTTTTTTCAAGTAAGAATACTTCTATTTATGCATTTGGTGTGCTTTATTTATTTAGTAGTCTAATTAAGAAAAATTAGTATCGACAATTTATTGAGTATTGCTCTAGTAGATCCCAAATCAACCACATAAAAAGGTTTAATTCTAAATTGATAAGTAGTAATTTTCAATTCTTTATATCTGACAACTCTTTTTCATAAGTTTCCTGTGTGCAACTATTTTAGGCAGTGATACAATCTTTTCAACTTGAAATTCTAACATCTTCGTCAGAGTTCGATTAATCAATCAATATACCTTCAGTAATAGTAGCAGCTTTATCTCATGGCTTAATCATATTAGAGGAAGTTTTTCTCTAATACCATTTGTAATGACCCATGTTTAGACTTGAGTTTAATTGATAGAAACTAACCTTGATAACTTAGTAATTAGTATGGGCCTATAATTGAGCTAAAGTTGCCACCTAAAATACTTAAGTCTGAGTTATGAAGTAATAATCCTTAACCGTTTATATCCTACGACTCATCTTCACGGGGATCTTATTAATGATTATTTTAGAGGTTGTTACGGATCTAATTAATGAGAAAAGAGTGATGAGCAAGATGATCTTTTTTTTTTAGGTAAATGGAGAGAGGTTGACGTCCAACAGCGATCTCATGTTTCTAATTCAAAAGATCGATCAGTAGAAACAGAGGACTAATGTTACGCTCAAAATTATTAACTACTGGGAATTGAAGTTAACCGGAGGCATATTAGCTAGGCAGCGGAGTATATCTTTCTGTATTTCTGTGAAATGTATTGACTAAATGACGAACTAATTATCAACAGACCTCGAATGTGGAGAAGAAGCAGGGCTTAAAGTGCTTGATGTCATAAGCGGAGATGACTACGTTGGTGAGTGCGTCGGTTATTTTGGCCTCCCCAAGGACTTCCTTGAGCAACTTGTGAAGATACTCTCCATTGTATTTGGGACGAATGAGCTCCTCAAGCAACTT
This sequence comes from Thalassia testudinum, assembly GCA_037157565.1. Taxonomy (NCBI): domain Eukaryota; kingdom Viridiplantae; phylum Streptophyta; class Magnoliopsida; order Alismatales; family Hydrocharitaceae; genus Thalassia; species Thalassia testudinum. The sequence goes on along the minus strand of JAZHRO010000077.1, from coordinate 12,949,119 downwards.
GAAAATTTTAAACTTGGAAAGAATAAGTTCGTGGTTAGTATGCTCTTCCTGTAAGCTGCAAAGTTTCACGGCCTTTTTGTCATCAATGTCAACTGGAAAAAGAGAGAAATCGGAAAGATTCTGCAATAGTACTGGCACATAAAAGTTACGTAAATTAAACACAACATATATAATACCATAAAAAATTACATATGCGCACAAAATTATGCCTATAATTTTTACTTGTGCACCGGATATCACCAGTAAGAGCGATATTTTGTTTTTCTTAAGAATGTGTAAATTATGGTGTGTGGATATATACATAAATTAATGATTGTAGCTAGCTTCTTTGTCTAAATGCAAGCTACAGAACCTGTTACAATTTAACTGTGGGAAGTAATACTGTAATGCGTAAATCCAAAGACAAAGAACGGACGTCTTGTGGTGAAGATAAAATAAAGAGAGACTTGTAGATCGATGTCAGGAATCCTAAGGAGCGCCCTATCTATGATTCAAGTACGATTATGTAATTAGCAAAGCCTAGTCACGCGTAAAGAGGTTCCTCTCTAGCAACATGCTTCCATTCTGCCATTAAATATTACGTAAGGAATAATTCTTTGATAAAATTAACTAGAGAATATCCGAAGGTGCTGGCATTTAAAACAGCAAAAAATTTTTTACTTCCATTTTTCGGAAATTGAGCACAAAGCATGAGGGTGGGGGGACAAATAAATGTTGGGGAAAGAAAAAAACACTTTGAGAGGCACCAAGATCGGTATTATTGTGTGGTGATAAGAGCAGCATATCCATTTTGTTTCGTTGATGAGTTAGATTAATTAATCAATCTGAGGATAACGTACGTTGAGATCAGGACGTTCCACAGAGATCCGCAGGGAGGCCCTTCCACCCCCTGGAGTATGTAACAAATCCTTTCATTTGTTGGTTAGGTTACCAATCTGGTCAATTCGCTTACGTGAAGTCTCTAATTAATATCGTATCGTTCTTGTCTGCATGTCTGCATGGGAGCAAAAGTGTACACATGGGGGGAGGCGGTTAAATTTGGATGTTGGTGGTTAGCGAGGGAATTGTTGTTGCTTGGAATTACTGGGGTATGTTTGGAATTCTGGGGGTCAGAATCAAAGCAAGTCATATTTTAATTCAAGTATTGTCTTATTCTTTGCGGAATGCTAAATAAATCTTTGCATGGAATGGTACGTACTGTATTCTCTCATATATAATAAAGCTAACGGTGCAGGTCATGGAATTGGGGGATGTCTCGTTGGTTTTCCATCTGAAACTTACGAGTGAATTGTTATATATCCAAATTAAGCATGCATGCTGTTTTGCATCTTGTTATGTATGGTTACCGATCATGATGTTGTGATTTCAGGGTAGAAAAGACGAAAGAACTGAGTTACAGCAGTGTGTGGTTGGACATCATCATTACGTTATGATTTTATGGAATGAAAGTGGATTTAACTTTTTCCCAGCTGGAAATGCTTACCTCTCCATGAGTTGAACATTTTCTGGGTTTCTCAAAAGGGTAAATCGTCCCTGGGGAAAGATAAGCGGGCACTTTTCTTGGTAGAAGGGGATGATATCTGTCGCGGCATAGCGCGGGCGTCCATCCTTCCCAGGTGCTGCCAACATGGTGGTCACCAGTCCACCGGTGCTGGTACCGGCGATTACGTCGAAGTAGTCGGCAATCCTCGCATCCGGTCCGTCGAGCGCCTGCCAACATCAATCGAATTCCAAAAGCACCCGAAAAAGGCATGTGACATCCATCTTAGGCAGCACTTGGCAGCGGGATGAGAGGTGGGATGGGATATGAATAGTATGGATTTCAAGATGTTTACTCTTTCCACGTATATTTTCTCTTCACATCACATCAAAATACATTAATATTCCCTTTTTCCATATATAATTCAAAAAATATTATCTAATAATTAAAATCCATCGCATCAAAACCCACTAACTCTCTCTCCTCTCTCACAAAAGTAACATATCAATGATTAACAATCCCACCAATTAAATACCTTCTATACTTATTTCACTCATATTCTATCCACATACACCATTATCCCCTACCAAATGCAACTTTTAAGTTCTTACCCCCCGACCTTCTTTCGAGGGTGAGGGTGTGAGCGAGTGTGTGTACCTGCAGCTCGGACTCGAGGAACTCGAGGATGGCGGCTGGTATGATGCCGCGGACTCCACCCCCATCGATCGAAAGGATGGTGATTAGCCTATCCGTGGATGCGTTATTTCCACCCATGGTCGTGGATGTCTCTGATCCCAAGTTTGCCAGCTGTGGTTAAAAATGTGGCTGTTGCTGTGCCTTGGGACGTGTCAACTGGCGGTGTGTATTTATAGGCTACACCTTTGGCACGGTCGGATGATAAACAACCTTCAAACGCTCAGACGTCGACAGGACATTGGTGTAGTCTCTCTGGACGTGCGTTCATCTTGCACGTCACGTCTAGCGAAGCTTTCCGATGTAAAATTTAGGTTACCCAATTTAAATGTCAACGTGGACATGAGACGTGGTAGCATTAAAACATTTAAGGTTACGTTTGTAACCTCCCTCCAATACCTTATATCCCATCCAATACGATTGACAAATGCAACCTAAGCGACTTTTGTCTTTCTTAGGATAGTTGTTAATTTTTTCTCTCATGGAATGTACGGAAATGACTATCACAGAGTTTTTGTTATTTCTATTGAAACGAAGGGAATATCTTCACCACAATCGAACTAGAAGCCTCGATTGTTGATTCAGATGACATAAGATGCCTCAACTCGATTTGAGATTAATTTGAGATCTCCTTTAATCAAGAAGTTGGTTAACTTTCGCATGATCTGCGACACGGTAAAAGAAGAAGAGTTACAAAAGGTATAAATTTAGGTCAAACTACAGCAATATCATCAATGGATCTTCTAGATCAATGGTTGAGTCAATTATGTTTAAAACAAAAAGTGGACACATGCTCATCCCGACTAAGGACATGCCATCCCGTTTGTAACCTAGAAGTAAATGAAAAGATGGATAAAAAAAGTATGATTTACAGCTTGAAACCAAGTGCATCTGGATAGGAGGGAGAAAAAAAAAAAATCTTTCACGGATTGTAGCTAAACCTGTTGCAAGAACGGTAGTTGATCGGAGTTGATTGCTGCATTCAAGTAGGAAAGGATAATATATTGCACACATTTAACTCAGTGTGTCCGAGAAGCTTATGTGAATATTATGTGTGTGTGTATATATATATATATTTCAAAGATTTTGTAAATATGTCCGACCAACAATTGGATTTACTTTATTTACGGGGCAAAGCGTCAGGTAGGACAAATAAATGGTACCTATCGATCTCACGTGGGATCGATGACTGCTATCTATATATACCTTTGCTAGACTGCCACGGCTGCAGTTAACCAAGTAAGAAGAGATGCTAATTCGATGAAATTAATTTGTCATGCTGCGACAAATTAAGTATCACTCGTTATGAGCCTCCCTCTCGGTGGGGAAGTATAAAAGTTAATAGGAAAAAAATATATATTTTCCAATGTCACAGCAAAAGAATATTTAAAAAATATAAATAAATAAATAATTTGATGAATATCGTGTCATTTTTCCTGTAATAAATAAAAATTTTAAAAAATAAATAAACGAACATTTTTTTTTATTTTTCACTGATATCAATCGATGTACTTTGATTTTCCATCCATTTTGAATCTTTTATCGATATTAATCGATATATTTTGATTCTCGACGTAAAAAATTAAAATATATTAATAAAAAAATTTCAACTAATGTATTTTGATTTCTTACCTTTCAAAAACAAATGAAAGTAAACTATTTGATTATAAAAATAAAATAAAATAACATTCAAAAATCATAATACATCACATACGGTAAAATATATTATTTGATGTAATTTAATTTTTAATTAATATTTTAAATTATATTTATACAACATTATTTTATACATATATTATTTCACATGTATTAAGTTGGATTTAGAAAGAGATGAATTACAAATTGGATATATATATATATATATATATAACAGTGCGAAGGAAAAATAAAATAAAGAGAGAGAGAGAGAGAGAATGCCGTCCGTGCAGTTACGGTAGCAATTGAAATTAAAAAAAAGAAAAACACTCGGTCGTAGTAATCGAAAATTTAAAATAAAATAAATGTACGGTGCATAACTAATATATAAGAAAGGCACGACCCTTTATATAAAATGATTGGAATGTATCTATTTGGTGTATCTTAACTGCATGCCGGCGCGTGGGTGGTAACCACGAAAGTTTCATTTTATTTTAATCGGCGCCACTCATCGACACACCGTGAGAGAGAGAGAGAGAGAGAGAGAGAGCGAACAGAGGAAAAGAATCCCTTGGGCTTCGATCGGAGCCTCTCCTTGCCTCCGGAGTCATCTTCTACGGTGTACGGATCACCTCCTCGACATGCGTGGTGGGTAGCAGCTCGTGGCGCTTGTTCATCTCTCACGATGGCCATGGTCACGAGATCCGTCGTCGTTTGGTCACAGCGGTGGCGTTGGCTACGGGGGTCGTCAGTGTCCGATCGCTGTGGTTGGAACTTGGCTGCAAGTGCATCGGCTGCGGAGGTCGTTGACTTCAGGTTGTTTTTGGTGGGACTTGGTTGGAAATGTCATTTATTTAGGTGGTGAAACAACCAAAGAGTTAAATATATGATTAAAATAATTATATATTAATATGATGTTAGTAGATTTTTATTTAATAATATAAGTTGAATCTAAGAATGTTAATGGATATTTAACTAATATTAAAAGTAAAAGTAAAAATTATAATAGATATCTTTTAATTTTAAAAATAAGTGAAAATGATTGAAATGATAAAAAAAAATAGGATAAACATGACCCTACATAAATCAATAATTTAATTAAAAGTGAAATTATTTTAACATCGTACCCATTTAAGTCAACTTCCTACTTAAAATATACAGGAGGAGATTTTACAAATAAAACTTCCAAAGCAACTTTCCCCAACCGATGTGGGGGCAAACATTGCAAACTCCAACGGATCATGCTAATTTTGAAGCTTGAGTAACAAGGGGAAACGAGATTACATGTCATTCAGTTGTTTTCCAATTTAAGCACCTCTATATCCATGTCTTGTACCCTAACTACTATCCTCTCAAGTCCTTTTCTCTGAAATTGCTCCTCTAATTGCTCACTTTGTACTGCTGGTTCTCTTATATATTATTTCTCCTCCCTCACTATCAATTGAACCAATCTCTTTCTTTAACCTCTCCTTGGCCTTTTACTAACCGTACATCAAAGATCTGAAGGTCCTGATTTGTTCCTCTTAACTTTTTGGCAAGGTGGATAGATCAAACCTCATCAATGTATTCTCTTCTATTTGAGATAGAAGCAGGAGGAGGATCAGTCCCCTCTACAACCAAGGTCCTCATCCTAACTGGACCAATTTCAATTTAGCTGATCATACTTTCAATAGACATACCCCCCCACTTGGCTCTAAGATGAAATCTTTTCATGTGGTAAGCTGCATAGAACCTTGGTTTACTCGTCTTGACTTGCAGATACACATACAAATCTCTTAGCTCTCGAAGTGTCAAAGACCCTAAAACAAATAATTGGCGTGAATAGACATTAATATGAAACCATGGTTTGTTTACCAAGCAAGTAATCTTTCCCCAACACATCAAAGCCTTTAGCTTCGAGTCTTCACATTAAAGTTGCCAGATTTTTTTTGTGTCCTTTAAGAGCCAAACCGCAGTCAGTAACAAATAGCATATTTCTTAAGACGTAAAGAAAGAGAACAATAACTAAATCCCAAAAACTGTAACATCATCTCATCGTGACAGTGAATACTTGAACGCGACGACATGAGAATGTGGATCGTCATGATGGAGCAATAGTTCCTTCCAAATAAAAAGCTGTTTCAGTGGACAGTAGCGAAGGACTAGGGAATAGCATCTGCCACTGAAGAAGGGCTTATAATAACAGTGCCAAACAGACATCAATTTATACATTATATGGACCTTGAAGACATGTCAAAGGGTACTTGGTGTCAACTTTGCCACGACAAGTCTCAGGACCATCAACAGTACAATAGTTGGAAAAACACATGGATGAGTGTTTGTATCAAGTCTGAACACTATGTTGTGGCGAGTTACTGCTGATCAAAAGTGATAGGTGGGTCGAAATGTTATACGTTATATTTTCTATATTTGTTCTTTTTAGTAGAGGTGTAGAGAGAGAATTATAACTTGTTTGATGTTAAGTCGTTTATTATTATTAATTTTTGTAACGATTTGATTTTTTAATTTCTACGAGATACGAGAATCGAATCAACTCGACTGATCTCAAGATTCAGTCGTCCAACGAGAAAGTAACCAAAAGAGTAGTAAAATAAATCACATTCACCATGTATATAACTAACAGTAACAAAATACAGCAATAAAGAAAAAAAATACTACAGTATACACTACCACAACAGTAGAGGATTAAACAGGTACATAAACATGAAGCTTACAACGAAAAGAATACAGGGATAACATAAACTACTCACTACAACGGAAAGAAAAGTACAGTGGGTACTATAAGTAACACTATTGGGCTCTACTAGACCCAGCACCCTCTGCAGCCACCGACTCTGGCTGTTTAACACCTGGTCCTGAAAAGGTAACAAGGATGACACGTCAGCGAAACGCTGAGTAAAGTAACAACTAAAAGCTAAAAGAAACAGTACGGTGGACAGTAGCTGTTATATTTATTATTTCTTACTTTCATTTTTCCATTTATTCACTATTGAATTATTTCTTAAATCTTTCTCTTGATCTCGAATGTTCCTCATGGGAACGATCTTGATTGCAGTCTTTTCCGAAAAGTAGAAGTAACACGTGATACTCTCCTGGATGGAAGAGTCCCCCGTGGTGGTCCTACCCTCAGTCAACCACCCCAAGGTCGCTGACAGACGTAACTGTGATTACGGCACGCGCGATAGACGCACGGGTAGCTACCCCGCACTGGCACGCGGTCAGTCGTTTCCTTTAACAGGTGCGCCCAAAGTACAGCACGGAACCAGTATAGAGCAGAGCCCTCTCAATAACAAGGGTCCAGCTCCTCCATAGTAACCAAACAGGGGTCTTGCCCCTCCACAGTCCGCACACCTTCGCCTGACTATCCTGATTTGCCCAATGGGCCTAAGTCGGTGTAGGAGGACTAGCAGAACCCCGGAACCCGTGGGGTAGCTAGTGCTCTCCCTACACTAGTAGCTCTCCTCGGTACTGTGTACACGAGGGCCAAAAGTCAGTACAAAGTGGCCAGACCTAACCCTGGGTCCCTGGGGTGGCTAGCTCCACTCTGCACTAAATAGGGGGACAGTTGCTCTCCTTGGTACTCCATACTTAAGGGCCAGCTCACTTTCCCATTTCTATTTCATTCACTTTCCAGGAGTTCTATTCCTAATTCCCCATAGGGTTCATGCTCTTTTAACTCAGCCAATTTAGGTTTCACTGTTCCAGCTTTATATCCATATAACCCATGTTCTAAACCATAATTATCCATTCATAAGCAGGCAGCTGTTAACTAATTTACAGGCAGTTATCATTTCCTTTCTACTTTTCCAAGACTGCAATGTTTATATATTCAACTAGTTTTCCAGTCCTAGGATTCATGCAATACCCTAGGATCTATCATTCAATCTAATTTTTTCAGCCCTAGGGTTCATGTAATGCCCTAGACTCTATTAATTATTTCACAATTGCATAATTTTTGATAAATAATTGAAAAGGCCACTCTACCCGCAAGATCGGGAGTATTGGGGACGTGATTGACAATCCCGCGTGCCTCCGCAACCCCCAGAGCCACAACGGAACTGGGTCCTAACACAAGGATCAACACAAGGGGTTACTCAGAATAGTATACAATTACTGTAAACAGGTAGAGGAAATAAATCTGAGAAGAACGAAACTTGAAACGCGGAAAACGGACTCCGAACGAACCATAAACGGGTCAAAAAACAACGAGTCTACCCAAAATCAGACATCTGGAACTTCTTCCAGACGTCTTAAAAGGCAGCTCAGGTCATACCTTGGTCTGCGCAGTCTTCAGACGTCCAGGAGCCCACTGGATCGTCTGGACTTAGTTTCCAGACGTCCGATTATCACCCCGGACGTCTGGAGGCCCTCTCCGTCGTCTGGTGCTGTGCCCAGACGTCTGATCTGTGTGGGATGGCGAGCCCTCGTGCCCTCCCAAACCAATCCTACACACTCACACGCCCGCTCTCATCACGAAGGTGCAGAAGAACTCGGCGGAATGGCTGCATGGCCGTACACGTGAAAGGAGAATAGAACAAATATTGTACCTGTCAGACGTCTGGACCTTCCTCCAGACGTCTTCTATGTCGTCTGGACTTAAGTCCAGACGCCTGATTCTGGGAAATTTTTCCAGAATCAGGACCCTTTTCGCTCTTCGCCCGCAGTGCACGGCCGCGCCGCGTCCGCCTGCTGCCTGAGCTGTAGCAGCTCCTCCGCGACACCCCACACTAGCTGCTCTCCAACCGACCGACTCTAGCTGCCTTGACAAGCTCGCACCCTTGCGGTCAAGTTCCTTCTTTCTCTCGCAACAGCTCCTCCCTACACCCGCAGCAGTCTCTGCTGCCGCTCTCGCCCGCGCGCTCTCTCGCTGACAGGGTGAAGAAGGTGGTGGAGTAAGGGTGAGGGAGGAGGCACCATTTGAAGGCAACGCGGGGAGAGAGAAAAAGAGGAAGGTGACGTCTACAGGGAGGGAGAGGAAAGAGAAGAAAGAGGGCGGCGGGTTCAGTCTACGCGTGCATGCACGCAAACGCGAACCCGTACGTCGAAAAAATTTCCAGACGTCTGGAAAGGCTTCCAAACGTCTGGCCAGACGTCTGAGACACTTCCAGACATCTTAAACGACTCTTGATGCCCTGATCGTAACAGTTTTCAACCAGCACCTTGTAGCTAAAGTATAAAATTTAAAATTATATCAAAATTTTACTATTTAGGAAATTATTAATAATGATAATTTTTTATCAAAAAGTAAAGAAATATCTCTACTTGATAAATTAAATATATCAATATATTTTAATTTTTAATTATTATATTTCAACATATCTAAAAGATATCAAAATAATGATTTTTTTTTGTTGAAAAATAAAGAAACATCCCACTTCATAAATTAAATGTATTGATATATTAATTTTCAACAGATATATTTTAATTTTCTATGACAACATATTAGATAAAAATTAAAATACACTACTAATCTTTGATTATTTTTTTTTGTCAAAAATAAAGAAACATCCCCACTCATCAAATCAAATGTATCATTTTAGTGTTCTACCGAAACAAACCCATAAGAAATCAACATATATTGATTAAAACATAAAAGAGCAGTGAGTGAGTGAGTGAGTGAGAGAGAGAGAGAGAGAGAGAGAGAGAGAAGGGGGGGAAGGGGGTGCCACGTGAGATGAGAGAGAGATAGGAGAGCCTGGATCAAAGAAATTTAAATTAATAATAATAAGCCGTGAAGTAAACTAATAGCTCCAGTAGCTACTCAACGGCTATTAACATAGATAAAAGATTAGTTTGTTAAAAAGTGAAGTAAATGATAATTAGATGTGATAGGTTAGTTATCATTATAAGTAAAAAGGTGAAATGACTTTCCTTATAAACCCCAACAAACCCATGCCCCTATTCATCAGCTATTCATCCTAACCAACCACACAAGACCAAATCACACATAAACCTGCATACAAACACCACCTGATGCAACATTCAAGGAGTCAAGAAATTAACTTTTCCATTAATCAGAAGCCATGGATTCTGGAAATAAGGCCTAGGCATCAGCATTCAACTAATCCAGTGACACGTCTGGCAGATAATTTGGGAAATGTAAGATAAGATACCAATAAAACAACAGTGGCATGTCCGATTTGCCTCCCTCCCTGCTGGAGATGGTTGCAAGGGCAACAGTTTATAGCAGTGCAAACTCAACAAGAATGGCAACTTCGCAGCAGTGAATTTCTCCAATAAGCTGACGAAAAAGCCATTTCAGCAATCTCACTTTTAACGCATCCCATAACCCCTCTCCTTCAACGTGCCTTCATATGTTTCTAGGCATCTTGAAAAAACCTGAATCTTGCTTGGTTTAGTCACTTCACCCAAAAATCTGCCGTGTTAGTGTGTGCCTGGTCAGCTTCACTAGATAGGAATTTCAACAAACTCACAGAGGCACTTGCGGAGATGAGAACAAATGATGAGAGTTCCATTTCCAAAGGATGAATTATTACAACTACGCAGCAACTGCAGCATTTACAGGCTTCTCAATTCCTTGGATGTCCGTGATCTGCAGCTTAGTTAATTCCTAGAACAAAGCCAATTAGGGGGCTTGAATAGTTGATTAATGAGTAATCAATACTAAGCTGGAAAGACTGAAATATACCTGACGATGACCATTGGTTCTTCGGTAGTTCTTCCTTCGCTTTTTCTTAAATATGATCACCTTTGCATCCAATGCCTGTAGAAAAATATAGAGCTTGTAAGGTTGGAACGCTAGAATTACTGATGTCATACATTCTCAGATATCTAAGTAAAAAGTAGAAGGGATGAGAAATCACCTAACTGTTACTCCTAAACATCAGCTAGGAATTCTGATGAAAACACTATACAACTGAAATTTAGACGGTCAATCAAAAAGTAGAAATTTGTGTTTCCTAAATAATCTCACACAGACAACCATGGGCTGGATCAAGATGTTGGGTGGATGGGACAGGTGAAAAGTTTCATTGCAATTTTAGAATGTCAATCATATTCTTCAAATTATAATCTCCATTTCCAGTTGTGTGTAAATGTTTAATATATGCATCTATCTACAATCTGACAAGATGAGGCTGTTTAACTTGACCAACTTAACTGATCCTTGTTCAAACTTCTGATTCTCCTCATGATCTGGACCATCTTACTTATCGTCACCCGCAATGTCACTCTGGTATTTGCTCAATCCTATGTTCAAGTCATGGCATGCAGCATTGCCTCCACCTACAAACAACAATCACAGCCAGATCCTCATCTTTTCACCTTCAAGGAAATGCTACAATCCTTTAAGCACAGAAGCAGTGCTCCTCATACAACAATCTCTACTTGCTGCCACCTTCTACATTTCAAATGTATACAGATCTTGTCCACGGGAAGCAGCACGTTAGAGTTAGAGGTCCTATGTTAGGAAGGCATGATGAGAGGATTGTGAGATTTGCAATGTAGGTCTCCCTTGAAGCAAAACCCTCACTTTTAAAAGCCACCTTCAGTAAACCTATCTCACGTTCAGGGTCTCTCCCTAAACTACAACCCTCATTTCAACTTCATCCAAGATTCTGACATGGCATTTGGAGCATCATTAATTTTGTTACGTAAGAGATCGTGAGATCTCGTCAAATGTGAGAAGAAATCCCCTTGCCACCTTTTTTAGTAGTTAGCTTGTAGACCAAGTAATTAGGTTGCTTAATTGTCAAGTTTAGTTCTTGTTAGTTTGCTTGGGCATCAAGTTTTAATTTTTTTGGAAAGTCTTTATTAAGTTATATTAGAAATAGGATTACTGATTTCCTAATTTGTTATAAGATTGATTCTCTATAAAAAGAGATCAACATTGTTATTTAAGTTCTCTCTATTAATAAAAATATATGCTCCTTTCTCTTTATCTCAACGTGCACATGATCTCTCCATCATCATGCTCTCTATTCTTTGATATGGTATCAAAGTAGGCATTCCTAAGTGCCTAGCCCATCACCGTGATTCTGAAGATCTAGCATGGGATCTCTCTCTACATGGAAGAAGGCCTTCATGTGTAGGAGAGAAGGAGCATAAACAAGGATGCCTCCCTTGATCTTGTGGTGTTGACGCGTGAAGAGAAGAGGGTCACACAACCCCTTCTCTTCTTGTACGTGGAACAAACCACACTAGAGCAGATATCTTATGTGAGGATCATGGATTGGGTGCGCAGCACCATATATCGCACGGTGCTCTTCCTTGCAACAATTGAAGGAGAGAAAGGCATCCTCAACTACTTGGGATCGCCTCCCATATGTGACCACTACGTCTGCTATCGCCTTCATTGTCCACTACGTCAACGATCGGACCTAGCCCAAAGGAAAAAGCCTCGAACCGTGTCCCCCATGAGGAGGATGACAAGTGGTGGGGAAAATAAGCCCCACCAATGGAAAGCTTCAAATCCAATTCTTTATTCTCCTCCAAGGGAGGAGATTTTGTCTAAAGAAAAGGCGACCATCATTATACTTTGGAACATTTCCCATCCAACGTTTAAGGTCCTTCTCCAAGTTCAAGTACTACCCCAACTATTGTTGCTGTTGTTGCGCTTCCCATCAAGTTGGAGAAGTCCAACTTGAGGGGAATGTTGGAGATCGTGAGACCTCGTCAAATTTGGCAAGCAATACCCTTGCCACCTTTTTAGTAGTTGGCTTGTAAACCAAGTAATTAGGTTGCTTAGTTGTCAAGTTTTAATATTTTGGAAAGTTCTTGTTAGTTTGCTTGGGTGTCAAGTTTTAATTTTTTGAAAAATCTTTGCTAAGTTATATTAGGAATACGAATAGTATTACTTGTTTCTTAGTTTGTTATGAGATTAGTTCTCTATATAAAGAGACCAATACCTACATTGTTATTTAAGTTCTCTCCATTAATAAAAATATAGAGTTTTCCATCATATGTGCTCTTCTCTCATCTATCTCAATATGTGCATAATCTCTCCATTATCATGCTTTTTATTCTTTGACATGTTATATATAGCAGAATTGCCGCTTCAACTGTGCTATGATAAATCTAGAACATCAATACGAGGTGGATAGATTCCAATCAGTTTCTGATTAGGTATTCACCAGGGAAAAATAGTGAAGTTTGAGGTTTTGCATTGTAAAGAAGTGGCATGCAATGTAGTGTGATGTGCCTGTCATTCTTTCTGATTTTCGATTTACCAATAGAAAGGGAGCCTAATGCACAAAGCTCCCCTCATGTGCAAGGTCCAGAGAATACTGAAACCACTTTTGGGTCTATTGTAGGTGTTAGGATTTGCAACTTGTGAAGAGGGCCCTTCTTCTTCTTCTAGTTGACACGTGGAGAGAGAAGGTAGAGGGAGATTGGTGGTGAAGAAGAAAGGGCAGAGTTTTAGGAAACTAGGACATATTAATGCAAAACTGAAAAAACAAAAGAGGAGAGAGAATTGGTCTCTATAAATAGAGAACCAATCTCAATAACAAGTAAAATCTCAATCCTATCAAATCACTAAACTTATTTCCTAAAACAACCAAATCTCTAAATAATGACTCAAACAAATTAGCCACGAGTGGCACATAACACATTTGGAAAACAACTAAACCTAAACCTAATTTCCCAACACACAAACACACACACACACACATCATGCACCCAAACAATGGGCCCACCAACCACTGCCACATGGCCATCAACTACTCCTGCCATGTGAATTTATTTCCATGCTAGCACGCCCCCTCAAGTCAAGACCAGACAAGGGCGAAGACTTGCTTGAACTTTTTTTTTTGGAGCTTTGGAGAGATTATCTGCATCCATGCATGCTCCTAGATCTTCTTTGAGCGCATCTTTTGGTGCAACTGCGAATCACTTGCACCCTTAGTAGTCATTGCTTCTTTAGCAACCTCGAAAGTCAATGTTGTGGCTGTAGTTGTCTTCTCTTCTTCTTTGACTAATGCACGGACCTCTCTAAATTTGCGGATGTAAATAAGACTACGTAATTCTCTTTCTCGCACTTCTGAGCCTTGGTCCCTAAACGATTTTTTGGTGTGCTCTTGAAGAATACGTGAAGTTTGTGGATGATTTTGCCATTGTTGCCTTTAAAAAACAAGTTATCTCTACTTCTACGTCTCCACAGAGCCTGCGTAAGGTGCTAGAATCTCTTGGGGTACGTGAAAGATCACGTTGTCAGAGAGCCTCTTCTTGTATGTCTCCACAGAGTCCATGTAAGGCGTCAGGTTCTCTTAGAGTACAAGAGAGCGCTCCCCCTTCCAGACAAGTCAAGGCGTGATGCTTAGCCTCTAAATTAATCTCCACATGTTCCATGCACAAGGGGATCTTGTGCGCAAAACAAAGCCCCTTTTGCATAAAGCACACGGCCTCCTCACACTCCTTCCCACGCGTGGATACTAGTAGGCCCGAAGAACGTACTCTAATACCATATTAAGATTTACAACTCACGAAGAGGGCCCTTCTTTCTCTTTTAGTTGATGCATGGAAAGAGAAGGTAGAGAGGAAGATCAGTCGTAAAGAAGAAAGGAGGAAGTTTTAGGAAACTAGAAAATATTATTGCAAAACTCAAAAAAAATAAAGAGAATTGGTCTCTATAAATACAAAACCAATCTCAATAACAAATCAAATCTCAATCCTAACAAATCACTAAATCTATTTTCGAAAACAACCAGATCTCTAAATAAGGACTAAAACAAATTAGCCACAAGTGGCACAAAACACATTTGAAAAACTAAACCTAAACCTATTTTCCCAACACACACACAATCATATCATGTGCCCAAACAGTGGGCCCATCGATTGTAATTGCCACGTGGCATTGCCACATGGCCATCAACCAATGTTCAAAATGTTGATTTCGATGCTGTGCCGATGAAATTCTAATTGTGCATTTCGTGGGTATGCTGAGAGCACGCCGTGGAAATGCCTGTTTTTCGATGGACATGCCGATAAGCATGCCGATGCATACCGACAAAAACAATAGTAGTCAAAAAAACCAGCAGCAACCTCGACATGAGCACCTATTTCGACGGCATGCCGACCATGCTGATGGCATGCCGACGATATCCCTATAAATCGACACTTTATCCGTGTTGGCACGGCCCCTACTCGAAAATGGCCTTGTCGATGGCATGCCCATTTAAAACGATGCCATCAACTGTTGTTGCCACGTGACTTTATTTCCATGCTAACACGTCCCCTCAAGTCAAGACCAGAGAAGGGAGAAGACTTGCTTGACCTTTTTTTCCTTAAACTTTGGAGAGACTATCCATATCCATGCATGCTCCTATATCTTCTTTGAGCGTATCGTTTGGTGCAACTACAAGTCTCTTGCAACCTCAATAATCGTTACTTCTTTGGCAACCTCGAAAGTTGTTATTGTGGGTGCAGTTATCTTCTCTTCTTTGATTAATGCTCGGAGCCTCTCTAAATTTGCAAATGTAAACAAAACTACGTAATTCTCCTTCTCCCACTTCTTAGCCTTCGTCCCTTCGTAATTTTTTGGTGCGCTCTCTAGAATAACATGGAGTTTGTAGATGATTTGGGCCTCTGCTTCTGCCATCGTTACCTTCAAAAAATGAGTCATCTCTACTTCTCATCCTCCACAGAGCTTGAATAAGGCATTAAGATCTCTTGAAGTATGTGACAGATCACATCGTCAGAGAGCCTCTTCTTGTACGTCTCCACAGAGTCCACGTAAGGCATCAGGTTCTCTTGAAGTGCATTAGAAAACTCCTTCAAGACAAGTCGGGACGCAATGCTTAGACTCCAAATTGATCTCCACATGTTCCACACACAAGGAGATCGTGTTTGCGAAACAATGCCCCTTCTGCATGAAGCACACATATCACACGCCCAAACAATGGACCCACCAACTATAGTTGCCACGTGACACCGCCACGTGGCCATCAACTACTGCTACCACGTGGCTTTATTTCCATGCTAACATGCCCCCTAAAGTCGAGACCAGAGAAGAACAAAGACTTGCTTGACCTTTTCTTTCCTTGAACTTTGGAGAGACTATCCATATCCATGCCTACTCCCAAATCTTCTGAGTGTATCTTTTGGTGCAACTACGAGTCTCTTGCAACCTCAGTAGTATTATCTTCTTTGATTAATGCTCAGAGTCTCTTTAAATTTGCAGATGTAAACAAGACTACATAATTATCCTTATCCCACTTCTTAGCCTTGATCCCTTCGCACATTTTCTGCTACACCCTGTCCCCTTTAAAAATTACACGATTCCTTTGCAACAACAAAGACCACAAGACAGCAGCCGAATGAGCACAAATCAAAGGATCTGCAAGTGCTCCCTGGCACACCAACACCCAAAAATAAGGAAAAAGGCAATCCACCACCAGGATTCTCAGTTCCCTCATAACTCCTTTAGAAAAATGCCAATGAAAATTTTTGTTTATCCTAAATTGCCTCATTATCCAGAAGATAATGAGGCAATTCAGAATAAACAAAAGTCTATAACAACTTTTCAAAATAAAAGTCTATAACAATTCAATATGAACCTAACCCCATCTATCTTCATCTGACAACATTAATTTATCTTACTTTCTCAATGTGATCCAATTCAAAGAACATTTTTCTTGCAATTTTTATCTCCAATAACATTGGATTCTAGGCCCATCAAGGTATTGTCAAATGGTGAGAATTCCTAACTTTGACAAGAGAGACCCAGATTTAAATCCCCATCATTACCCGTGTCGAAACAAATAATCAAAATAAAATGAACATGAGATCAAAGCATCGCAATTTTTTGTTTTTTTTGTAAAGCTAACAAGTAAAAACAACTTAAAATAAAATAGAGAGCTAAATTTGCAAAATGGCCAAAAAAAACCCTATTAGGGTTCAAATAAATCCCACAGAAGCTTGCAGCCGCCATTGCCTTTTCCCTCTCTCAATAATCCCTTAGCCCTTCATCTGACTCGTTACCAGATGGGCCACCAGACCTTGAGTAGACGGTGGTGATGATGGGGTTGCAGACCGACTCAACCTCCTTGAGTTGCTCATCATAGTCCTCCTTATCAACGCTTTAGTTGTTGTGATGCCACTCGAGGACCTCCTTGACAATTGTATCAATCATTTCCTCCTTCGACTCTTCCTCAACTCCCTCACCAAGTGCTCCCAACGCCCCGGCATCGCCGCTAGGTTCTTTTAGGGATCCAATCTGGATGATCTCCACTCCTTATCACCGATCAATCTCAACAATCGATCTCTCCATCGTACATCTCCTGATCCTTGCACCTGCAGTCACCTCACAATGGGGCTCCGACACACACGCTCACCATTGCCGGTTACCATACACTTCAACTCTCGTAATCCAATCAATTGTTGCTTCTCATACAAGGGTTGCTTCTACGCCAAGTTTGACAATGCCACTAGGACTAATGTCATTGGTAGTCTCCTCACCATGATTTCCACTGAGGAGATCATCCTCAAGATCTCAGTGACTACTCTTGTGCCTCCAAGAATGCATAGAAGAATAAGAACATGCAGACACAAAAGGACAAAAAACTCAAGAACAATGAAGCCAGTGATACCCACCTGGAACATTATCAATCATAAACAATGATAAAAACTCAAGAACAAACCCAAGAAAGACTTGCTCTAATACCATATTAAAACAAATAATTGAAATAAAATGAACACAAAATCAAAGCATCGCAATGTGCAACACTTGGATTTACATGACAACCCCTCTCATGAAAAGAGGGGAGAAAATCACAGGAGAAGCATCCTTATGGGAGAGATCCTATAATATTTCTTCTTGAAGATAAATTAAGGATACAAGGGCCTTTATATAGGCCACCACACATCTCTCTCTTTACCACTCTACTATGTGAGACTAAAACATATAATTGAATCTCTCATTAGCTAATTACCCAACAACAATATTCATCTCTCTCAACAACCTAAGAGTTAGACTGGATGGGGCAGCAGTTTTCCCCAATCTACCTTGCTGCCATAGTCACTAAGTGGTGCTGGGACCACTCCACTATGTGAGACTAAAACATTTAATTGAATCTCTCATTAGCTAATTACCCAACAACAACATTCATCTCTCTCAACAACCTAAGAGTTAAACTAGATGGGGTAGCAGTTTTCCCCAGTCTACCTTGCTGCCACAGTCACTAAGTGGTGCTGGGCCCAGGGTTGTAGGCAATTGGAAAAAAAAAGACTTAAGATTTGTTAAATACGGTCAACGTGTATACCCAATAATTATATCTTTTGAAAGGTGGCTACCTAATAGTTATTAATAATCAACAAGCATACTGATATGGAGGTATTGTTGCTAAGGGAGTAATGTTCCTATGGTACAACCATATTTAGGAGGTAAACCAAAACATTCACAACAGCATCACATGAAAATCAGCTGCCAAAAAACAATTTAGACTTCAAATAATCATTTTTCTTCTACATCTTTATGATAAGAGCTGTACAAATTTGGGTGATTAGATAAGCAGAAATGGTTATCAGATCAAAAATCAACTACAAGCACCAAAATTTGGCTGTATATTAAGAGGACAAGATCAGAATTTGAATGTGCAAGAATTCAGATCGAATGATAAATTTGGGGTCGTGATAGATCTAATATCCACATGAAATGTGATGTGACCGACAACATTTTTTGAAATGGGAAAGGATAGTTTATCCATAAGATAGCCATCCGGAACTCATTCATTAAAAACAAAGTTAAATCATTACAAGTTACATGGAGGACTCCCAACACACCACCTGGGAGGATATGGAGGCAACAAAATTTTCAACATTGGGAGTGTACCCTCCAAAGATCACCCCATTCCACCCTAACCAGATGCCCCACAAAATCGCAAAAACCTTCCCCCTTTCCTTCTTCGACCTGAAAATATTAGGCCTCCCCCCCCTCCCCACACCTCACCTAAAAGAGCCCCAGAAACCATCGAAACTGCCATAGTTGAACCAATACACCCCCAGATGCCTCCAAATCTGACCAGCGAAATCACACCTAAAGAACATGTGCTCAATATCCTCCCCCCGCCATAAAGTGTGCACATCCTCTCCTCCGCCGACACCACCTCACCCTCCAAACCATCGTGGTGAGCCTTCCTTTCCTGAGCAACCACCCAAAAATCTTCACCTTGAGGGACATTCCATCAACCAAACCAATATGCAATCCCGCAAGAGATCAATATCGGTCATTAGAACGTGGCCTCATAACTTGCCGTATGCCTTTCTCACCAAGAATTACCCTCTTCCCAATGGAAATCATCTACTCCTTCCATCTCCTACTGCAAACACTATAAGAGCTCTTGTAGCTCCTCCACCCTGTAATCAGAGAAAGCCCCTTGAAAGTTGGGGAACCATGCACCAGACCAACAGCTTCTCACTGTCGCTTCTCTATGTGTTGCTCTAGAAAATAAGGCAAGAAATCTGTCACAGAAGGGGCCATTTCCCATCCAATCATCCAACCAGAATTTGAATCCGTCACCTACCCCTGGAAGGGGAGTAAAAAAGGCTCACACCTTCGAGGCTACCGACGCCAACCTCCTAAGAAAATGAGAAGCCCCAACCGTAGGCAACTCTAAGGTCCGTCAAGCCAAAACAGACCCATAGCACCTTTGCATCACTTCCCCAAACAAGTCTCGGTCCGCCCCCAGTAATCGGGCAATCCACTTATGTGACCAACAACATGGAAATGAATTAAAAGATAATGAGGCAATTTAGAATAAACAAAAAAAAAAAACAAAAGTCCATAGCAACTTTTCAAAAAGAAAAGTCTATAGCAATTTGAAATGAACTTCACCTCATTGATCTTCATCTGACTAATATCTTACTTTTTAACATGATCCTACTCAAAGAACAATTTTTTTCAATTTCTATCTCCAATAACATTGGATTCTGGCCTCGTCAAGGCATGATCAAATGCTGGCAACTCCTAACTTTGACAAAAGATACTCAAATTTGAATCTCCATACATGCATTACCAAGGGGTTAGTAGACTATATGGGGCACTAGTTTTCCCCAGTCCACCTTGCTCCTGCTATCACTATGTATGCGGTGGTGGGCCTAAGACTCTATACAATTAGAAAATAATAATAATAAAAGACAACAGGTTTTTCAAACACATTCAACATGTACATTGGTCCAAGCTGATATTAAATTTTTTTTAAGGGAGATAGGATGAAAAATTGAAAACTCAACTTCAATAGTCGCCATCAAGTATTAAGATAAAAAGTTTAGAGATTCCCTATTCAAAAAAAAAAAGTTTGAAGATTCATTCAAGCTCACAAAAGCCCTGCAACAATCTTGAACAAGATCCTTCTACATTGTTTTCTTTCTTTTTTGTTTTAGAAACAACATTCTTTTCTTTTTTGAGAACGTAAAGGATGCTTATCTAGTTGTCATCCCACTTTTATTAATTTTTTTAAAAAAAGTATTATAGCAAGGGGTAATCATATTGCCCCACTTCACAAGTTAAGACCAAACACAAGCAATGGCATTTTCAACATATAGTCTTTCACCCCTAGAAATAACCCCCTATCTCTCAATCCAAATAGCCCATAGAAAAGCAAAAGAGTTAGCCCTCTCCATCCTAGTCGTATGAACTAGGCCAATTCCACTATTGGTTGCCCCTTTCTGAAGGACCTCCAAAAAAGCCTCAAATGATGCAACATCCACTCATTTAGTGCCCACTTCCACCCACATGTGTAGCCATGTAGCAAGTGAAAAACAGGTGGTTGACATCCACTTCCCCAACTCCCCAAAAGGACAAGAGATCCATTTCAGGAAGCCATTGTTGATTTAGGACCTTTGTGACCATTCATTTTCTTCTAAGTAAGCTCCCAAGCAAAGAATCTTAGGAGGTTTTTCCCTCCAAGGGAGGTGACAACATCTAAGGGAGTCCTCATCTATGACTGCCAATGTTGGTCGTAATGCATCAAAGCCCAACACAAAGAAAAGTGTGGCCATTCTCCCATCGTCATCCATCCTTCTCTCCTGCAACAAGGTAGATCACACCTATTGCCTCGTAATTGATGAAACTCCTCCTTTCTTGCATCAAAAAGTCTTGAGACAAAAGAAAACATCTAGCTTTCCTAGAAGCCCAGTCCAGAAATCACTTGACTTTGCATCCTTGTCTTGTGCCAGAGAACACAATTTATTTAGAGGTCCTGGGTTGCACCAATTATCCTTCCAAAATCTAGATTCTGCCCATCACAACAACCAAATTGAATAAGTATCCCAAACGTGGAAGGACCCTCACCAGTCCCCTCCAAAAGGATGAATCAACTCCTTAAAAGAGAAACCGTTGCGCCCAATTAAGGATCCTACCATACAAATCGCATAGCACTGCAACAAATAAGCTAGAATCGCCAGCATCAGCTTCTTACACCACTTTGCAAGCAGGTGATATTAATGTCTCTAACCTTTCTAATCCCCTAGCCAGTCGGAGACACACCTCTTTCTAGGAAACTACGAAGCTCCCCTTTGCAGCACCACCAGCTTGCTTGAACAGAAATTTCTTGAAAATTGCTTCTATCCTGCTTATGATAACCTAGGCAACGAAAAAAACAAACATGTGGAAAATTGGTGTTACTGCAAAATTTCCTTCCCTAGGATGAGACGTCCTCCCTTCAGGTCAAGACCGGACCTACAACTATCCAGCTTCCTCTCCAAGCACTCTTAAGAGTGGAGCAAAGTCACATAAATGCAGGATAGATGTAACCAACAACAGGCCCAAATAACGAATCCACAACACTGCAGGCAGGGAAAAGACGACATGGCCACCACAGCCCCAGCCTCCTCATTGTTCTCAAAAGTGATACAGGTAGAGTTTCCAAAATTAATAGAGTACAGAATCTTCATCAGACACCCTTTACCAAAACTGCCACATTCTACCCCCCTTTCATAGAACCTTCCACAAAGAAAAGGTCGCATCCTTTTTTTTTTTTTAAAGGAAAAAAAGGATGATCACATGAAATTAGTGATCATCCTGCTTCATTAAAAAAAAAATGGCTACAACAGTAAAAATTACATAAAACAATCAAATACTTCCTCAATGCTCCTTGAAAGGTAGCATCTTCATATTGCAAGAAAGGAATCATAATAAGAGAGTTTGCATGCCCTGAAAAGCTAGAAAAGAGACCGGTTGAATAGACTGCAAAGGAACTGATCGCTAAGGCATCCATAGCTAACACATGGATGCAAGTGGACCTCCCAAATAAACACCACTCCCTTGGCCAAATACATCCTCCTGTCAGATTCCCATTAAGCAGGATTCCTTCTATATCATAGTACATTTTCAACAATCCTACTCCTTGGGGATAACACAACATTGCTTTCAGGCAAGACTGCCCACAAGAAAGGCATCATATACACCCTTTCAAATTCCTATCTACAGGTAATCCTGCTACCCTACACATTACCATGCTTAAAGCTCTTCAAGGCACACCTCATGGATTGTGGTCAAGCCAATCAAACCCTTCCTTGAACAAGCATATTTTCTGAATTAAAACTCAAGGAAGAGGTGACTCAAGTCCATTACATTGAATGAGATTAGGAAAGAAATGGCAGTTCTTCATTAAGGAAACCTAGCCCTTTTATCTATAAGGTACAAAAGAAAAATCACATAAGATCCCATAAGAGCTCCTAAGCATAATGAGTAACACAATAAAATATGAAAGAAACTACCATGACTTTTCTATACTCCTCAAGTTGGAGTATAGATATCTACCATGCCAGCTTTGGATGTCAACCGTTAAAGGAGGCTAGTGGAAGTAGCTTAGTGAAAACATTGACAACTTGTTCATTTGAAGGCAAATGAATTGCAGGAATGAGGCCTTTAAATAGTATCTTGGATGCAATGACAATCTCCTCCATATATTTAGCCCACTCATAGAAAACTGAATCATTGGTTACAAATCTAGAAGCCCGATTGTCACATTGCCTCACAATGGATTGGCTAGGGGATAAATATCCAAAATGTGCAGCATATGTTCCACTTATATCAGCACTTTTACAATTTGAGCTATAGCCCTATACTTGGATTGGACACTTGAATGAGAACTACATCCTGTTTGTTGTTCCTCTATAAAATATGATTGGCACTAATAAAGATGCAAACTTCCTATTTGAGACTCACCCTAAATACTCTACATCTAAGTATACAACAGCATCAACAGCTTCTTTTTCATAGAAAACCACTTCACGTACCTGAGAATCATCATGGCAATTTCCTTCATAGGTTTGTCCATAAACTGACTGATCATATCAGCCATGTTCCGGTGACTATAACATAAAACCAAAAGCTCATTGCATCAACATAATCCATCCACTGGCGCGCGCGCGCACACACACACGCCCACACATGCCCACTCACACACAACTGTACATACAACTGTAAATATATTCCTAATATGTTGATTCACTTGTGTTCCAAATTTTAATCATTTCTGCTATTTTTGTCGGCATGCATCTGCGTGCCTTCAGCATGCCTCTGAAATGTCATTTTTTCGAGTCGTCGAAATCGTCCAAATCTACCATCGAAAAACAGGCATTTCCACGACATGCCAAAATGCACACCTACAATTTCATCGACACGACGTCGAAATCGACATTTCGAACCTTGATAAACACATGTTTCAAGATCCACGAGAATAGTAGTGAACTCATCATCTACCATGCATGCACATCAGCACATGTAATGAATACAACAATTAAGTCTTTTACCACATTAAGTGGAGTCAACTATATGGATCCCTTGGAATTGCAACATCTTAGCAGATGAAATGAATCATTTACATATTTCTTAAACACCTCAATGCCAAAAAAGTATTTCAAATGCAAAATTTTTCTAAGGCTGCATTTTTTGCGTTGATTATGCCTAGCCTAGCACATCATTTGTAAGGGTATATCATCAAGATAGATTATCATAGCAGCACATCCATGAATAGCGCTTTTTACAAGCAACCAGAGAACCAAAGAGGATCTGTTCAAGCGATAGCTCCCATCACTTCTGAAACCAAGCACATGGACTTTGCTTAAGGCCATAAATGGTCTTCTGTAATTTTCAGACCTTGCTACTATTGTTTAAATTGATTCGATGATGCCATTTGGATGAGATGTGAGGCACAGGAAGTATCATTTATATTCCCAGCAGTGAAAACACTGCAATAGAGCACTAATACAAAGTTCTAAGCCATTTCAGGAACTCAAAGCTTAAATAACAATGTCAAACAGATTCTTTACTTGCATGGTAGCAGTTTTTAATACATTGCCAGCCTCATACCTTTTTTTTTAAGAAAAACAACCATGACAGCCTTGTACCGTCATCAGCAATGAGATATTAATGAAAACCTTGATGACTAGTAGCTACCTGACTCGGATCACATATGCATGAACCAAGCTTCATCTTACTAAGATTCTAGCTTGATGACAGCAACAAGTGGAGAAGCTTTTACAGTTTACATGCCTTGTAACTGCAAAGAGCTGATGATGGAATATGCAAAATTACAGAACATAGCTTGGGATGTGACATGAATCCTAAGCAGAAATGCTGTCAGTGAGGATTTAAATACGCTGAAAGGATGCGCAGGCTTAGTCCAAATGGAAAAATGATGCAAAAGCAAACAGCTTCATCATGGCCATAGCCAATCTAGTTCCTGGCAGCACATCTTGAAACATTAAATGCATTAAGTTAAGCATCGCATTGCAATTAAGCTCTTTGAGGTTTTTACTAACAGAGAGAAGGTTCAAAAGAAAATTCATTGAATGCAACACATCAATCAATTTCAATGCGGGTAACAAATACATGTCATCCAAAAAAGATGTACAGGAATAAAAATTGTTCATCCTGTATTTCCCCAATAAATAGAAATGAAATATTAAGCACCAACTATTTAACACGTGAAGACGGAGAGATGGAGTGGAAACAAAGAAAGCTAGCGGACAAGGGAAAGCAGTTATGCTGCTTGCATGGCCTGTATGTCCAAAGAGCTTTAAGGTGTGCTATTTGTTAGGAGATGTTATGGCTAAGGTGTTTACATGCACTAACAAAAATCATAACAGTGTTATCATCTGTCAGATATAGCGAAGTAGTGGACTTACATGCTCTTCAACAACTGCATGTACAGCTGCTTCAGGTAGTATAGGTCTACCAAGTATGGTTTGGGTTGCTGATCCAAGCATAAGAACCTTGTTGAGTACCAGCTGCAAAAAAAGCAATTAGCTCTAAGTAGATTAGACAGAAGAAAACCACAACAATTGATGTTTACAACCAGGTTTAAAAGGAAATGCACAAGAGAGGTATGTGAGGTGTCAAAAAAATGGCCTAGTGAACAAGTACATGTTTTGGAATAAACTTCAGCTTTATATTAAAGATTGAAAACCATATAATAAAGATTTTAAATGCTGCCACTGATTAGCAACAATCCCAGTTTCAAACTTACAAAATCAATCATTTTTTCAGTTCCTGGATTCATCCAACAAATTCAATAGAGCCCTAACTCCGAAACATGACCTTTTCCGCATCCAACTTATTCCCCCCCCCCCCTCTTTGGTTGTTGGATTTCTATAAGGGTGCTTTTATGATGAGAATTTTACCCTGTAATGGAATGTGCTACAAGAATGTATCTGACTCAAATTGCTCTCACTTCCTATTTGTACTTTTTGCATCTGAATCAAGTTGCTTCTAACTGGCAGTATCCTTTTTTATTGAAGAAGCTGTAGTTTGAACACAACAGCTCACAGATATACCAGATTCCAGACTCAAATAAACCAAGGGCAACCCCCATCATGTGCATTTGCTCTTCAGGCCAAAAAGCCATTTTGTTGTTGAGACATAAGCAATGGTGTTAATTCCATTACCATGCAAAAGGAATGACATCAACATTGTCGCCTCAATTGATACCATCAACACCAATACTTATTGGAGCTTGGACAAAAGTTATTTGATTTGCATGTAATTAATAAACAGCCTAACATATCAATGCTTATACTACGTTTACCAAAGATCTACATTTGGTACCTGCAAATGAGTACTCTTAGGCAGTGATCAAGTTATTGACGGCATGCTGCTGGCATGCCATCGATAATGGGGGTTTTGGGGGAATGGTTGTATCGACACGCAATAGTTGCCGATTTACAAGTGTGCAGTTGATAATGCCATTAATAATCTCAATATTTTGCTCATACATATTTTGTTTGTGCCTTGTTGCTATTGCTCTTGCATGTTGTTGTTGTTGCTGCTCAATGGTGCGTTGGAGGAGGTTGACAACAGCAGAATGTGGTAGCAAACGGTTGCAAGTGGTCGAGTGACATCGGAGGTGGTAGAGGTGATCAGTGTTGCACAGCGAGCAAACTGAACAGGAAGCGAAGCCGGTGGCCGGTATTGGTTTGCACACATTCAATGACTTATATGATTCACAATGATCTTATATTTTAACTTTCTAAATGTCCTAATTAAATAATTTCCTAAGATCATAAGTCTATTGATAATATATCACTACCACTTACTTCAAACTTCAAGCTGGTAGAGACTACTTTATTTAATTATGTGTTAATTCAACACTTGTGTTTTCACATGTATGTCCTTCTTGCATAACTTTTTTAATTTTAAGTTAGTAATTTATGATTTACTTGCAATTTTAATTATTTAAGTGAATTTATCGACATGCATCATCACGCTGTCAACATGCCCTCGATATGCATAATTTTTTTTTCATCGATTACCTCGATAACCCAACATCAAAAGGCAAGTGTTTCCACGATGTAACTCCGATAGCACTTGGAAATTTACCAACATGGCAACGATATCAACACTTAAAACCTTGCTCTTAGGTACTCATTAAAAGTTAGGCATCCAATAAACTAGATACCAATTAGAATGGGTTGATTTGACTTGCAACATACTAGCAAATTGGCTTGAGTCATTTGCAAATGGTTCAAGTACCCACCCCAAGAGCATCTTTATTTGACCCACCCTTAAAACAGTTGCATTAAGCACTAAAGCTTCACTAATAGCTTGCAACCCATCTATCAGGTAACCACCAGCTTCCTTTCGCTCTTGATGGGACCTACATCAAAATCTACATTACCATTTTCAAAAAAAAAAACTGCATTGACACCCTACTTTTAGTGAGTCTCCTCATCACCATCTCAGTTTGTCTAGTAGTCCCCCAACCCTGATCATTCATCCACTTGCCGTCATATCATGGCTCTCTAAACATCTCCAAGCTTCTACCTTACCTCTTTGTTCCACCACATCATGCTTCAACCCCCAATTGAAAACCCTTTGTGATGTAGGCTAAGCAAGTCCTTCAATGCAAACAAACACGAAGGGAGTGGATGCTTCCTCTCCCATAAGAGTATACGAAGCTCTAAAAGAGTCTATCAACTTTTGAAAAAGTGCCTCTTCCTCTTGTCTCGCCAAATAAAGGTGAGGATTCCTCTCAATCTTCACAACTCCTACACACTTCAAATTCTCCTATTGGAAATGACCACTTCACCCTTACTCCACCCTCCTCCACTCTTGGCATTGTCCTCTACCACTAACAACCAACCACCCCAAGGTCACTGAAGATCCCTTCGAAACACCCTCCTAAAACTAAAGCAAACAAAGAAGGCATCTCCTTTGTATGTTTTGCTATTTCAAAGCACAATCCATGAAAGAACAATTCCGTCAACCATCACATCAACCTCCAGCATCATCTTGCACACGTCATTTCCTTTCAAACTATCTTTATATTCTACCAACCTTCCAAGCGACTGTGACCACCTCAACAATCTCCAAGTGCCACAACCTTAGAGGCAAACCCTCCATCTCCACACGAACCCTGTAGTCTCACCAGCATGTAAGTGGATAGCACTCCGTCCACATTCAGCCATTCATGCCAACTCATCCTCCTATTGCCATACAGTCAAGTGAAAAAGATAATCCACAATCACATCTCCAAAGAACAACCCCATATCAAGAAATTTTCATTTCCCACAACCGACACAGTTACGATGGAGCATTGAGTTGGACTTACCTAAGCCCAAGCCCAATAATTTATTTGATTTTTAGGTTGGGCCATGGGCCATCATTTTTCATTTTACAGACCCAAGCCCAAGCCCAACTCAAAATGATTGTGCTAGGCCTAGGCCAAGCTGGCCCAAACTTCGGTGCATGTGGTATGCACCCTTGTGCAACATATTATCAAGCTTTTGAATTTGATCATGTGAAAATTGAGATAGTTACAATACGCTCCAATACATAGTATGTGCTCGTAATAATGCAAAGGATGATTTCAGTAAGCATGTTTATTGTTCTTACTGAATCCAATAAACCAACAATTACATATACTTAGGGCATCAAAATGAGGAGAGAGAATAATAAGAATTTTGGGCCAAAGGATTTGGGATGGAGTGCCTAAATGAATGACCATTAACATTATATGTGTACATATCTATTATTTATATCATATATGAATATACAAAATTTCAATTGTTTTCAAGTCTAGACATGGGCCAAGCTTGTTAGGCTGGGTTGAGTCAAGCTAGCTAGGTCAATGATCCAGCCTGGGCACGTTCGCCTTCTGAAAGAGCTTATCTGACACTGCCTGAATGGAAGTGAAGAAATGTGAACCCACTGCAACATGGTGACTAGGCGACCCTCTAGGAACTTTTTAATCAAGCATATATTCACAGCCACAGTGCCACCACCTCTTCAACCTTTCCTTTAAGCATAACAATCAGAACTAGAGGTCCCTGCACAGACCCTCGTTGTCAACATCCTCTCCTCATAAACAAGCAAGTGAACCTCATATCGCTGTGGCCCCCACAAGAAATACATTTCACTAAGCAACATAACTCAAAATCGATAAAAAAAAAATGCCATGAAAAATTTAGGAGTCCTGACTTTGGAGAAGGTGCATCTTTCTTTCTCCCATGCTTTTTGTCAATCAACAAGCAAGCACAGCTTTCTACAGTTCTTCAACCAAAACTCATACAGAAAGGCTTCAATCCTTTGCCCAATGAACTGACCCTAGCAGTGGAAGCATCAAAGCTTCAAACCACCCCTCCTTCTATGCTGTGCATGTACAAGCATGACCAGCACTCCCTTTGCTCCAACCTACTTGCGAGACCTCCCTTCACCACCTCCAACCACTCGTCACAATCCCTTGCACTCATCCTCCCAAGTCTTCTCCAACTTGACTATCCCTTGGAGTTGGGACAACAACAATGCTTCTCAAAACATATTAAAGTCACCAACTTCAAGTGTTACATGCAACAACAAGATCACATTAATAACTAAAGATAGGTGCATGGAACAAAAATAGGGTGCACCATGCATTAAATATTGGATTATTAATTCTAGGCATGTTCTTTCATAAATAATAATAATAGTAATTCTAGGCATGTTTAGAATATGTGATAATAAGAAGATGTGTAACTACACAAAGAAAAGGTTGATGTCATACCAATAAGAGATGAAATGAGTAAGACCCATTTAAGGTGGTTGGCATTACATCTTGAGAGAAAGCCTTCTAATGCGTCAATTTGAAGGTGTGGGAAATGAGATATTGTATGTGAGAAGAGAGATTGAGATAGACCAAGGAAGTATTATAAGGATATTGTCACACATTGTCTTGGTTCAGAATTACTCGATAGAATCACATTCAAGAGACACTACCAATCATACGAAAGAAACTATATTCCCATCCACCGCCTGCAGCCACAACAGATATGCATGGAAAAAGGCTTTGCTCTGATGTCCTATCGGAAATTTAACACTTAACAGGCACGTTATCCCCCAACTAAAACATCTTCGTCAAATTACACATCCAACAAGAAATGAACCACTTAAGAATTATGATGATGAACAACAACAACGCAGCAGCCAACCTTGTCATTGACCTCGCAATACTTGAGCCTCTCCGTGAATATCGCGTCCCCATTGCTCACCTTGAACTGATGCGACCCTACCTGCAACCAAAGCCAAATCCTAACCTCAATTACCCACACAAAAGGATAGATAGAGGAAAAGCAAAACGACAAAATAAGGAACACAAACTCATAAAGAACTGCGAACACCAACACTGGACCTGAACGACGGCGAAAACCGGCTCGTACCGCTTGAAGGGGTTCTCGGACGGCTCGAGCGGCCCCACCACCCGATACCCGATCTCCTCCGCCTCCGCCGCCTTCTGTGCATCCGTCTTCCCTCTCACTCTCCTCGGAACCGAACCCTCACCCTCCTCCTCCTCCTCGTCTTCGTCACTTTCTTCGAAGGATTCGTATTCGTTGTCGGTTTGTTTCTTGAGAGTTCGCTTCGGGAACGGAGGGGCCTTCGGCCTCGAGAAGTGCCGGAGGGAGTTGGAGGCATACGGCACGATGGGGCGGAGATCGGAGAAGGGGAGAGGTGGCGGAGGGGTCCGATTGGCAGCGAGGGGGCGGTGGAGAAGGGGGAGGAGGGAGGAGAGCCGGCGGCGGGCGGCAGAGGTGGCCATCGCCGTGGTGATGGTGGTGAGGTTAGAGAGGAGTGGCCTCACTGGAGGTGCGAGAGAACGAAGATTGCGTTATTTGACGGGAAGGGTTTTACTTCCGCTCATAGGACCTAAATTACTTATTGTGTTTAC
This sequence comes from Thalassia testudinum, assembly GCA_037157565.1. Classification (NCBI taxonomy): domain Eukaryota; kingdom Viridiplantae; phylum Streptophyta; class Magnoliopsida; order Alismatales; family Hydrocharitaceae; genus Thalassia; species Thalassia testudinum. Next base: position 12,918,711 of record JAZHRO010000077.1, on the reverse strand, counting down.
GACGGGAGCCACCCATAAGTCCATAACCCACTGCATCTATAAAATATAATTTAATCAAACTTGGATTGTTGGTTGATTGACATAATTTTTTTCCTTAATTTTTATTTTCTTCACCTTATTCTTTTTTTCTTGTAGTTGTTGGAGTATAATTAAATAGTAAATTTTATTTTAACATATACTTAAATCATAATTGATAATATAGGAAAAATTTAACAAATTAAAAAAAACTAATGAAATCTCTATCTCAAAAAAAAACTAATTTAGGTTTAAATTTAAAAAAAAAACTATATCAAACAAGAGTACTCAGCTACAATCACGAGTAACCTACACAACTATTTAACTTACGCCAAAGTGACCTCCTCGCCTATACCTATCAACCTAACCCAAGCCTCCCAAGTAGCCTACCCACTTATATTGGACGAACAAAGTTGGAGCTCCCCAAGTGTCCCTCCCACTTGGATCACATGGATTGTCCAACTAGCATGCTTGCTTGATCTGCCAAGCACCTAAGTAGCAAGGTCTACTAAGGTAGCAGGGTGACGACCCAAGAATCAAAGCAACCATGTGAGATTCCCTCTAATCCCATCCTCTTGTTCTTTTATCTTTTTTTTGTGACTTGCGTGCCAAGGATGATATACGGTCTATCCTACTTCACCTCCGTGAAGGTTGCACCTTTGGTAGTGGACTAACCTAAAAAAGCTAACGATTGGCTGAGAGGTTGTCATCTTCACTTTTTCACACAACGCACGTATCGTTTGAAGGAAGGGGTCCATATGAATTCCCTCGAGAGAAGAGGAAAGTCACCTTGTATTCAATGAGCATATGAGAGATATTCACATAGTACAAACTTCAAAAGTCCGAGTCCCTCTCCAAACGTACACCCTCTATGATAAAACTTGTAAAGACTCAAATCTGAATTCTACAGTCATTTTGAACTTAAGTGCATCCAAGTGAACCTATCAATCCTTGTCGAGCGTGAATCAGGTTTATGTACCTTGAAAATGGGAAAAACACATAATTTGGTCAAATTTGATTAATCCTCAGTGAAACATGACTAAAATAATTCATATTTGGTGCAATTGAATTTTTCTTATTACAAGATTTTCAATGATACTTGTTTCATGAAAATCCAAGGTTCATAGCAAAAGTTACGCAAAAAATACAAAAAATGAATTATATATGGGGCTAAACTAAGAAGAAAAAGAAGAGGAGAGAAAAAAAGAAGAGAGCACAAGGAAAGGGTGAGTATGGGGAGAGAGCAAATTTGGGCACAGAGATTGTGGGGGGGGGGAGGAGTAGGGAAGAGGGAGAGAGAGAGGAGAATACGCATGGGCACACAAGGGATGCGTTATGCAACAAGCAGGGTGTGAGGCCGAACGATGTTAACAGCATGCAGTCAATGTCAACAAGGCGCGAATCATAAGGCATGCACACACATGTGCCTTCACATAGGTAAGTGTGTTTTTGAAACCTCCAATTTTTGGGTTCCATTTAATGCCTTCACATGAATTAAGTGTAATAGTATATTACCATTTGATTATATGAGGTTCATTATATCAAATTAATAAGCTAAACAGGTATTTATTGGTTGCTTGCATATATGTAATCAAGATTCATGTTTTATCAATTAATTGATCCTTATCACAATTAATTAATTATCAAGCTATAATCATAAACAAACAATTACAGACATTCAACTGGACTCAATACTTAGTAAGAGGAATACTAACATGATCAGGTGTCATAACCGATTAACATAATTCTGCTGAATCATTCGCCATATGTATCAACATAAGAAAGGCTACTATATCTAAGGTTATTCGTTCAGTTTTCAACCATTACTACTTATTACAATATGATTAATGTTTGTTTATTAATGATAAAGACTCTACGATATCATAAGATAATATGAAGTATGTGAGAGAACAACTTCATTCCATCATTAAGTCCTCTATTAGGCGATAGTGTGGGAATGGGCGATCCTTCAGTCGAATAGCTTCCAGATCATCGACTTATGAAAGAATGAGTTTAGTCATCTGAATACATTATGTTTACACCTACTAAAGAAAGAGCAGTTCACTTAATTTCATATGCTTACCAGATCTCATGCTTTCGACTTAGGAAGGAGTAATAAATTCCTTACATCACACCACTCCCAACCCTCATTCTATAAGACCCTATTTATAACTAGGAATTGTCGTTTGAGAATTTTCCACCTAGTTTTCATGGCTGACACGAGAAATGCATCCATGGACTATAAGTTGAAGGAACGAGCTACACACTGCCATCCAAGCCATGATGATGTACCTCCATGCCAATTTCCAGAACTCTTCACTTCAAACACGCTCATATCAGAATGCGGTCCGCATCACCAGATCAAGAGGAAAAACAACGTAGCATCCTAAAGTTTCGGAGAATGACAAACGTAATGGATTTCAACAAAGAATATAACACAATACTAAATATCATAATAACGAAAATAGTAGCAGGACATGTTCAATAAAGATTACAAGTTTGGTGCAAGAAACTACGATATGATGTACTGTTCAAAACATTAAAGTTCAACAATGGTACGAAGTTAATTGCAAGTAGTCAACATCCTAAGATTATTGAAATGGTTGACCATTCCACTATATCGCTCAACACTCTGAACGACTACCTCAACCTCCAAGTCTTATACCCTCTCCTGCAACTCTACATTTCGTGCATCAGATACCTGCAATTCATGTTGGAGCCTTCGCACCTCCTCATTCTTATAATCAAGAGCACTCTCCAACTCTGCAACACGATCGATCAGCCAATCTACCTGTTCATCACAGTCATCTCACCTCCTCGTTTATGATATTTTTCTCTCTAATTTTCCTACCAAACCAGACAAGAAGGTGAGCTCTACTCTTATAGCTGGAGGACTATATTCATGTAGCTTTGCAAGAACCTTGTATCCACATCCCTGATGGGAGATTGAAATATAAAAAGACCATTGATAACATATCCAATTATGTAAGGTAAAAGACATGGTACTCACATCATTGCCACCTAGACAAAGATAATGTAACCTCTGCAAGATCGTGTCATTTTGACCATTGTCCTCAAATAGCACAAGATTACATAGCTCATGGCATGAGCATCGTCTACCATGAAACCAAAACGGACCACATCGTGGTGCAATCTCCATTCATGCATCGTGACCTCAAAATATATGCATAGTTACTGTAATAATTGTTTGACGATCTAATTGTTTCATTGGATAGTACGTACATATCTAGGCACAATTCATTAAGCAATAAAGTTTAATACGATGGCATATTAGATACATGATATGGTACATGACCAAAATAGAAGGTAGAACATAAACTCCCACGATAGAAGTGCAAACAGTATAGTTTTCCCAATGCCTTCTGCGCGGTATACTGTTGCAGTCTGCCCATAAAGAACTCGATATACAATTGCACAGGATCTCGCCTGCCCTTACATCGGAGTCGTCTACCTCATCGTCAACGTCATCGTCTTTGTCATCATCCGGTTGTCTCTGATGAATGTCTGGATTATCAGGATCATGACGACGTACGTTGTGAATTATACAAACCGTCACGACCAAGCATCATTGCACCTTAATGCTATAGAATGGTCGATGATCTAGTAATCGGAATTTGGCTTTTAAAGCACCAAATATCCCCTTAACAACCTTACGAAGTTGTGCATGACGGTGATTATATATCTACTTCACACTACTGCATGCTCTCCCCCTGTATCTGTTCAAGTGGTATGACAAACCACAGTATGGAGCTAGAAATTGATCTGTATTTGCAAAACCCAAGTCAACCAAGTATTTTCTCTTGTGGGATACGGAATTTTCCAAACTCTAATACCCAATTTAATATACACATGTCAGTTGTTGACCTTCAAATCCGCCGACAACATAAATGAATTTCATATTGAAGTCAATGGCTACGAGGACATTTTGACTTGTCCACCCTTTCCAGCGATAATATCTCATGGATTGTTCTGTCGGAACAGTTGCGTGGACGTGACATCCATCAATTGCTCCAATACAGTCCTCCAAGTAGTGTTAATAACGTTCTATGTCAATGTCAGTTTGTACATAAGAATGTTATTCAAATTAGATATATTAATTTCAATTGAAAAATTTACCTTAATAAGGATAGTACTTCGAGCTATCCTTTATGGTGCTATGAATGGGTGCACCAAGATCGGGAATGCGTATGAGAAGCTTCCTCAACTTAAGAATTTGTCTAAGTACATGATTAACATACCTACTAATTGTCTCTCTCGAGTGTTGGAATCGCTCAATCAAGTGGCGATTGGAACCGCCGTACACCAACACCAATATGAAAATTCTCAACTGCTCTACCGTGGTGTTCTTCGTATCCCTTATATTTGTTCTACTTCTTAAAAGGCCAACAAATGACATGAACGATCCCAAGTGCATTTAGAACTTAGCATGGCACTTGTAATGACCATATAACATCTAGTGCACCAATGAGTGACCAGACATGGATGCAGTATTATGCAGTATTCATTGACCAATTGTAAGTTAAGCTGTAACTAGCACAAGCACGACCATCTCAACTATTTGGAGGTTTTCAACCTCCTCCATAGTGCAATGCTCTAATTCAGAGCTCGTACTTGAATTGTTTGAGGTATTAGTAATCTCAGATTCGGAATACTAAAAGGAAGACATCCTTGAAAGTATAGCTCATAATTTGAAGTTTCCTCCATACAATGTTCACTTATTAAAGATCGTTAGCAACATGAAAACATGAATAAAACATAAGCAGTAAATGAAAAAATGCATACTATATGAAGGAGGGAAGTTGACACAAGGATAACGTAATATGAAACATAATCGCAAGGAATGCGACCGATAATATTCCAAATTATTACATGCCAAAGATGAAAAAAGTGAACAATGACAGAATAGATAACGAAGATAGAGAAGGGAAACATGTTATGCATTGGAGGCCCTACTTCAATATAGACTCCAACCAATTAATGAAGGCATATGGGATTACAACAACATTCCTAAAAATTGCACGATTTCTACTCCCTGCAAAATATTGTGCAAGTCTCACTGTACCAACACCAGAAAGGTTTGGTACTTGCTTAGTAACCATTGCCAGACGTTAAGCAATCTCATCAGATGTATCCATCTTTTTCTCCTGAGGCTGAGACCTAATAGTGACTAGGTCCTACAAAAATGAACTAATTTGGGATATTCCTTCTGAGATCTGGGCATTCGGATGGCCATAACTTGATCGTCTGCTTTTCCCCCCACTGGAATTGTCATCTTCAGTGGGTCTTTTCCCCTTACTACCCTGCGATGAATAAGGGTGGGATGTTTCTAGATCAATAGGCCTATCAATGGATGGAGTTTGGAAGGGGTTGGAGGATGAACCCCCAACAACGCCTTGAACAACAAGCTAAGGCATTCGATGAATCAAAGATTGACTGATGTTAATCCCATGATATGGTGGTTGACCTGACACTAGCAACTCCTCGAAACTGAAGTAGGGATCATTGACATCAAATCCACCCAATGTCGGGTCATGTGTGGTCATGTTGTACAGCTCCTGCTGGTAACAGGTACCAATAGAAACCTTGTTTTGAAAATTTGGGGGTATATCACTTTCACCCCGTGGAGGAGGACCATTATCTTCTGATGAGTTCGACATTCGTTGAGACGACGTTGCGTGCTCTCCAGTAGCAATGTCCCTACCTACTATGGTGTTTATTTCATCATAGTATGAGAATACAAGGCCCCTCAATTTTTGCAACTTTGGTGGTAACTAAGATGTGCGACATGGAGATTAATGTGGTGAAATGGAAAAGTTACAAGAGAGAATTAAGGAAATGGCAATACGAAGTACCTCATCCCAAACAGATGCAGATGATGCTAAAGGGCACTTACTAAAGGGGTCCAGGCCCCACCCACTCATGTTGAGGAGACGATGGTAGCTACGGACGTTTTTCTTCATTGTCTTCCATTTATGCAGGATCTTGAATGATCATATCCCAATTTCGTTTCCTATTCAAACTCCAAGACTAGGTCCATCCATGCATGTTTTGAGAATGATCCCCTATCCCAATGTCCACGGTCATAATGATATAACAAAGTTCTGATTAGTTTCCAATCTTGCTCATTGGTCCACTTCTTTGCTTATCTACTCCTCAATGCACTAGGGCCAACCTCTTCATTGTCTCCCAAGCGATTTTTGTTGTTCGTCCATGCCCTTGGAAAAATTTTCAATGGTTACTCATTAGCAAGCGAGATGGAATATGATAGTAACCCAAACTAGTGAAGTGTAACTATTTCATATGGGTTCACACGTGTATTTAATGTAGGAACACAAATCCTACTTCCATCTACCATTGTTGCCTCCACCTATACAAGCAGTAATTTTCATCATAATCCAACAAGTCACGAGATAAGTTCTCTAAGCATGGGAGATTGCATGTGAATGCCTTTGATTTAATTGCATTCTAATTTGAATTAAAGTAAAGGACTTGGATTAATTTTATTTAATTTACTTATTTTGTGTAGATTTTTGATATGAGAGCTAGATAGTTCTATCGGTTGTGATTGGGTCTCCTCTGGCCCATTCACTTTTGTCTAACTCTTTCAAGGATTGTAACATGATGGGGGTACATGCTCAAGGTGTTTTTTTCGGCAATTAAGCTTATTAAAGATTGGTTCGAGAAAAAAAGAGCTTATTAAAGCTTAAGAGGTAGTTGGTCGATGGTTGAGCGCCTCAGCTCTATGGCGATGACAACTAGGTTTTATTTTGATTGTCATCATGCTCTAGTGCTACTTGTTATGGGATAAAGTCCTAGTAACTGTAAATGAAGGGTGTTTTCTTGCATATGACAGAAAAACCATGGAAAAATGCATTATCAAGAAAACTTGGGTGCTAGGCTTGTCATAGTAGTTGAGAGAATTGCTAACGTCAAAATATGTGTTCTTAGAGCACCAATATTGTGTTAGAAAATCTTTACAAAAACAAAATAGTGTTAGAAAAGTTGAGATGCTTGGCTAAGGCAGCCTCATTGCCTATGATTGTATTATTACTTGGATTGATACTTGATATGTCAAACTTGCTAAAAAATGCCAGGCCCTTGTGCAGAAAATGCATGGCCTTATAACAACAACAATAATATCATTCTCACAACAGTTAATGCAAATAGGAAACAACTGGATAGTAACCCTATTTGAGTACTATTAAGTGTAAAAGTAAACAAAAGTAACTAAAGAAAAGAATTGGTAAAAAAAGAATTCACAAGCACCAGAACCCACGAATATCTAAAGATGGTCGCTCTACATGCCTAGTGCATCACATACCTGTCTAGTAGTTCTTGCCTAAGATTGTTGTGAACCTTGATCTGCTATAACAACAACATAGATTCTGATCTCCAACCGTTAATTCGACCTTCAGAAGATAACACAGTCAGGTTTTCTAACATTTCCAAGGGAAAATCAACTTAGAAGTAGAAGAAAAAAGCACAACCCATGTTACCACTTGTAGTAACCACACAACCAATTTATAATGACCTCTACCCCTTACTCTCCTCCTCACCGAAAGCCATGAGTGAGGACTGATGTGACCACAGGAGGAAAGCACAAGGCTAAGAGGTCTCATTCTGAAGATGGGATATAAAAGAGAAAGGCCCTTTATTAACCAAGTTGACTTCCTACTTGACCCTGTAGATTTCATCATTTTATTTAGGTAAAGGTGTGCTTCGAAACAAGCAAAGCTAAAAAGCAAGTCAGTGAACAAGACGACATCACAAATAAGCAAAATAAAGATGGATAGAGGGATCCGCCATTAATGGAGTCAACAAGTCAAGAAAGGAAGGTAGGGAAAATGATAACACAAAAAGTGCAACAATAGCAAGAACCTAATAAAGCAAAGTTGCAAACTCTATTCAAAGCTCCTCCGTAGACGCACAAGTGCATCATGCCCAAAAATTGACACATCGAAGACCACAACCACGGATCCAAACTGAAATGCTCATTGACGTTACTGGACGAAGAAAATCGACATAAATTGAGGCTATTATTCCCACAACTAATTACAATTTCAACAATAACTTAATAATAGAAGGAGCTCTGAGAAAAAACCCATCTTCATTAGAGATAGTTGAACCAGTAGAGGTTTAGGTCCATCCACGAGGTGGATCCGTGTTGAAGACCATGGGGTTGCCAGAAAATGAAGTAGATATCACCCATTCTCGATCCCTCGCTTGTTGCTAGGGTTTTGCAAGAGAACGACTGTGATGTCTCCCCTCGCAATCAAGAGGAGTAGTCAGAGATCGTTTGAACCCCTTCTCGATCAGCCTTGACGGGTTGCCCCTTTGCATCGATCATTAGGGTTTCGCATGATAGGAGGACCAAGGTGTCAGAAGGTAGTAGCAGTGCGACCGAAGCTAGGTCTTTTGTTTGTTATAGTAATGTCGTTGTGGTACAGATAAAATAGCTACGGTTTGTCGTCATTGCCACTATTATAATTTTACTCAGAAATATTTTTCTTCCGAGGTCGAACTCAGGGAGCTACTAGAATTCTAGAAGTATAATGCTTTTATTACAAAAATAAGAGAGAGAGAGAGAGAGAGGTAGATTTTGTTTCTTGGCTTTTTCTTCTTCTCTTCTTTCTCTCTTTGCTTGTCTTCTTCTTTTCTTTATCTTCTTTTCTTTTCTTCTTCTTTCTTCCTTCTTCTTTCTGCTTTCAACTGCGGCACCTTTTCTTTTCTTTTCCTTCTTCTTTGCTTTGTCTGCAGAGCTTCATCCGTCGTCTGATTTCTCAATCAGACGGCTTAAGTGGTGTCTGCTACAGTGCTTCCTTTGTGCTTCTTCTTCTTCTTCCTTCTTCTCTCAGTCTTCTTCTTCTTCCTGCGGTCTTCTTCTTCTTCTTCTTTCTTCTTCCTGCAGTCTTCTTCCTTCTCCTTCTTTCTTCTTCCTGCAGTCTTCTTCCTTCTCGCACCGTGTCCCTGCACAAAGAGCAAAACCTACCCTGTCCCTCTACCCGCACGTCTCTCTCTCTCTGTAAACCATTCACAAGACACTCTCCTAGAGCCGCTGGTAATCGGGTCGGGTTTCGTGCCCGTGACCAGGCGCACCGGTGTATGGGTGATGCGCGAGGTGTGCTCAGATAGGGTCGGGTCGGATCCGCCGGATCCGCGTGATGAGCTTGCGGACCGGGCGGGTGAGTGGGTGCGAGACCTCACCCCAGTGCTTTCGAAGGCGACCAGTAGAAAGCACAAAATCAATTTATACTACTGTGGGGTTTAGTAAACTCACGATGTGGGGCTATCTTCAGCACTCTTCTCACGCGCGCCCGCAGCTGACCGCAGCTTCGCTTCCTCAACTGCAGGCTCTATTCGCGTCGATTGCTGGGTTAGCTGCCTTTGCACTATCCTCCCGACCTCGCAGCACCTGGAGCCTTGGAGTTCTGAAACCTGGAGCGTGCGTGGAGCTGCTTCAATGCAGTGTCAATGGCGGCGGGGCGTCGAAACTGCCAGACACGAAAAGGGCCTCTCGGCCTAATCAGATCAGCGGGGGACCTTCGCCGTGGCACGACGAAGGTGGTGCGAGGTGCAGCAGGTCATGGGGCGGCTTAGGCGTGCGTGCCTAGGTCGTCCTGTGACCGGAAGTGTGGGTGTGTTCGAGGGAGCGATGAGTGGGTGTAGAGCGACAGTGGGTTGGCGGAGGTTGTTCAGCGTGATGAGGCGGAGGTTATGCGAGGGTCGGCGAGGCATGTGGGGTGGCAGAGCGATGGGAGCGTCTCGCTGGAGGGTGGCCGGAGACGAAGAAGGTGACGGTGGATAGGAGCAATCTAGGGTTTAATCGAATAAAAGACAGTAAGGAAAAGAAAGAGGGGGAGATGGGGAATAGTTCTGACCTAGTTACAGGGACGAAGGGGCTGGAGCAGGGCGGCAGTCGTATCGACTGTCGCCGGAGAAGAAGATACTCAGAGGGAGAGGGCGGCAGCGAGGAAGAGAGCGAGAGGGCGCGCGATGGGTACGGCACGACGCGGGAAGAGCGGGCGAAGGTGGCTCTGCTGCTGGTATTGAAGCGACGGGACGGAGGAGGAGGAGCCGCCGGAGCTGGTGGGTTTCTGCTAGAGTGGGAAGAGAGGAAAAATGAGGGTTTTTCTCCGTTAGGACCGAGCTGCCCCGGTCGGCTGGCGACAGTGGTCCTTATAAAGGCGAAGGCGGAGGGGTGGGCGCAAGGAGGCGACGTGCCTCCCTCGTCGGAGAATGGTCGGAGTTGCAACCCATACCTTCCGCACGTTCGCACGGAAGGTGTGGGCGATGACAGAGGTCATGGTGGTGTCCCTGCGACAACAGGCGTCGCAGGGAACACCCGGTTCAACTGGAAGAGGGCCTCCCTCACCCTGCGCGGCGCCATGCTCAGCGCGAAGTCGCCGGAGCATGGCGCTGCTCAGAGATTTGCAGGGGGACCTAAGTGCAAAGAACGACGAAGAACCTAGGAGCCAAAATGCGAGGGTTGCAAAAGTTGAGGGTCAAAAAGTAATAGATGAGGACCAAAATGCAAAGTCGGTCAAGAAGGTCTCTTCTTAGGCTCAAGTTTTTATGCATGACAATGGGACCTAAGGATTCTAATGGTGAATTTTATTTCTAGGTCAGACCTTGTTTGACCGGCCAATTTACGTAAAAACCCAAATTAAATCATTAATGGGCATGGTTCTCAATGTAGGTCAAAATGGGTTCCCAAGGCCAAATTGAAGGTTCTAAACCCTAGAGATTTTTTTTCTATGAATTTTAGAGGGTTTAGTCGATTTTTACTTTGCCTCGAACCTCGTGAATTGAAGTGGGTTTGTTTTAGGGTTACAGAATGTCATTTAATTCCGTGGAGTTGCTGTAGCCCTTGTTGGATCAAATCATCCCACTTTCCTTCTTATTAGGTTAGTTTGACCTATGTTTGGACCCTGAGTTACCCTGTTTACTGATTGTGTTGGTGAAGTTACATTTTTACCCCTTATGACTTGTTTTCTTTACAAACTCAGAATTCTCTGAGTCAAGCCTTTGTATGAGTTACGTAGGAACTTTTTCTTGCATATCTAGGTTAGATTATGCTAGTTAGGGTTCATGATGAGGTTCTCATCAGAGGGGCATCGGGAGAGAGCCACCAGTGCAGAATAAACAAGCATAATAACTCAATTCTAGGGAGGGAGGAGGGGGGGAGCGGCGGAAGCTCACCATCTTGGAATTAGCTCCAAGGCTATGTTTGTTTTGGAGAATTACTAACCTAATTCTCTGTTTGGGCCTTGAAAGGTCGGTGGAAAAAAAATTTGACATTTGGGAAGTTATGCCGACTCTTCTTTATTCCACGCTAGGGATGAAATAGGGATTATTTCCTTACATTTATTCCGATGCTCCTATACCTACACTTCTTTATGGATCCACACAAAATATAATTCAATTCAAAAAATATTTTATCCGATAAAATAATTATTACTATAAAATTTCCCAAATAATATATCACCTTTGCATGTATTCCTCATTTCCATTTTTCAAATCAAACGTACCAATTTATAAAAAAAAAAAAATTATAACCTATTTCTTCTCAACTTCAACGTCAAACTCAAATACCAAAAATTATTTATTCCTCGAAAGACTCCAAAATCCATTCCTCCAACCAAACTAACCCTGAAACACCGACTCGTACCCATTCCAAATGGGAAATTAAGGCTCAATTCCGGATACGAAACGGCCCAGAGTCCCATCGAAAAAGCGGAGTCGTGAGGTTCCCACGCGTATTTCTAGGGTTTCTCTCCTACCCCGGCAACAGCACCACCGCCGAACTCTTCTGCCGTCTCTCCTCTTTCCCTTCGATCTGCGCCGCTCGACATGGCGGATCGACTCACCCGTATCGCCATCGTCAGCGGCGATCGCTGCAAGCCCAAGAAATGCCGCCAGGAGTGCAAGAAGAGCTGCCCCGTCGTCAAAACCGGTACTTTTCGATGCTTTCTCGCGTTTCTCCCCTTCGCTCGATCGATCTCGATCACAATCGTCCGCTTGCGTCGCAAAGGACCCCTTTTCTTGCCGTAAGTTCTGGAAAAGGCGACGACTCTGTGCTGCGATCCGTCTGTACGGTCGGAATTCATGAAGGATCGACTAGATGTGGTTGATTGGATCTTGTAGGAGTCAAAGTTCCAATCTTTGTGCTGTCGTCGTATGGGATTTTGCAACTCCGCAATAATCAAGTTGGTGTCTTTCTAATGCTTTTCAGGGAGGCTATGCATTGAGGTTACTCCCGCGTCTAAGATTGCGTTCGTATCGGAGGAATTGTGCATCGGTTGTGGTATATGTGTAAAGGTAGATCGTGTTGTTTGGTTGTCACAATTGCTGTTTTTTTGTTGTCATATGGATCTATGCTCTTCGGGCTCACGTTTTGCTTCGTGTTCGATTCTTTTCTTTGTAGAAATGCCCTTTCGAGGCTATCCAAATTATCAATCTGCCCAAGGACTTGGACAAGGATACGACACACCGATACGGGCCAAATACCTTTAAGCTGCACAGGTTAGAGGACGGTGCAATTCTCGTATACTGAGGTAGTGGTTTGCTTGGACTTTGTTGCTGATGCTCTTGTTACAGGTTACCAGTCCCGAGGCCTGGTCAGGTTTTGGGGCTCGTGGGAACAAATGGTATCGGGAAGTCCACCGCTATCAAGGTTTTGGCCGGGAAGCTGAAGCCCAACCTGGGTCGATTCAATGTAATGATGCCTCCTTTGCTTTGCAATGTTTTTTTTTTTTATTATATCTATCTGATGGGTTTTGTTCTCGCATTGGTTGGTCATGCAGAACCCTCCAGACTGGCAGGAAATTCTTACGTACTTCCGAGGATCTGAACTTCAGAATTACTTCACGCGAATTCTAGAGGACAATCTTAAGGTGTTCTTTTTTTCTTCTTCTTTTGTTGACATGATTTCTATGAGGAAAATGACATAATCAGTACCTTGATCTTCATAGGTTCTTCCAATTTATGCGAGTTTCACTTAATGGTTACATTTCTTTTCTTGTTAAACTTTGTGGACTTGCTGATTTATATCCATGTATTTAGAAGCTACCATGATTAAGAAAATGCAGTTTAATGCTTTGGTTTGCTGCATCAGGATGCCCTAGTTTAAATGGAATGCCTTTTTTATAAGTTTTCTTCTATCATTGCTAACACTGGCCAGAACCTGTTTGATGAAAGAGCTTTCACCAATCTCTACGGGAATGAGATCAAAGGCCACCTGAAAGCATCTTCCTTGATTAAAGATTTAAATTCAGCAAGTGGAAAAGGCCACCTCAAGATACTTGGTGGTTGTTTTGGGGGGTTTTTCCATTTAGGAATGCTTTATGCAATCCTTGATCTGGTGGTGCTAATTCCCGTGAAAAGATTTTCCTACGTGGTCATGATTGTTGTAATATCGTGACATGTAGCAATCTGATGGGATTGCTATGCTGTGCTTCTGCAGCAATTTTCTCAGATTTCCCTGCATCTCATTTATTTACGAAATAGAAATTCTCTTTGAGTTTAATTTCTACTGTGACCGACGTGTGGGAACTTTTATTAGGCACTTATTAAACCTCAATACGTCGACCACATCCCAAAAGCAGTACAGGGGAATGTTGGGGAGGTTATCAATCAAAAAGATGAGAGGCAGATCAAAGATGAAATTTGTGATGATCTGCAGTTAAATCAGGTAATGGATAGGAATGTTGGTGATTTATCTGGTGGTGAGTTGCAAAGATTTGCAATTGCTGTAGTTGCTGTGCAAAATGCTGAGATATATATGTTCGATGAGCCATCAAGCTATCTTGATGTAAAACAGCGACTTCAGGCTGCACAAGTAATCCGATCACTGCTCAGGCCCAACAGGTTCGATAATCATTTAGTTGCAGCTGGTTATTGTTTAAGGTCATACCCATTCTTATTATTCATTTTGCTGTCTAACTTAATTGTTTTCTGTATTGCAGCTATGTGATTGTTGTGGAGCATGATCTAAGTGTCCTGGATTACTTGTCTGATTTCATATGTTGTCTGTATGGGAAACCTGGAGCTTATGGAGTTGTGACTCTCCCCTTCTCTGTGAGAGAAGGAATCAACATTTTCCTGGCTGGATTTGTTCCAACTGAGAATTTGCGTTTCCGGGATGAGTCACTAACGTTCAAGGTATGCTTCTAGGTGAAGTATATGTACTATCTTTGTGCATCATTAAATTTGGATTTTAGTTGATAAGCATAGTCTATTTAATGGTCTTTTCAGTCCCTAAAAAATATTTTTGTTATTAGAGGAGCTAGACTGAAGTTTATTTTTGTGATACGCCCTATTTCTTTTAGGTTGCGGAGACTGCTCAGGAAAGTGCTGAGGAAATTCAATCATATGCACGTTACAGGTACCCAACCATGAAGATAACTCAGGGCAATTTCAAGCTTACAGTTATGGAGGGAGAATTCACTGATTCTCAGATTATTGTTATGCTCGGTGAAAATGGAACTGGGAAGACAACATTCATTCGCATGCTGGCAAGTGTCTTTATAATTTTGGTTTGAGAATGCTTTTCAAAGAAATAAGGATTGAGATTATTTTTTGTTTCTGTAGCAATTCTTCTGTTTGTTTTTTATGCTTACATTCCTCTCTTATATTGTGAGTCTGCAGGCTGGATTGGTAAAGCCTGATGAGGTACAGGATGAAGATGCTGAAATTCCCGAATTTAATGTCTCTTATAAGCCTCAGAAGATTAGCCCTAAATTTCCACACGATGTTAGACTCTTGTTGCACCAAAAGATCCGGGACTCCTACACCCATCCACAGTTTATATCAGATGTAATGAAGCCTTTACAAATAGAACAACTGATGGACCAGAAAGTTGTCAACCTCTCTGGAGGAGAGCTTCAAAGAGTTGCTCTATGTTTGTGCTTGGGGAAGGTGAATTTTTAAGAGAATTAACAAATTTCTATAATTTTTTTCAGAAATATCCTGCAAGTTTGTGTATTTAAATTGTTGTTTTTATTTGACACTTGAAATTGGATTGACTAGCAGAGTTTATTTGCTCCTTTTACTTGCAAAATATTGTATTAAAGGTAAACTTATTTTCCGCTACAACTGTTGCATGTTTCCAGATGGCATGCACTTTCCTCTTTCCTTCAAGTATGTAATGTACTTGTTGAGAGAAATGAGAAGCATGATATATTAGAAATCTCAATTCTCATTATATAGAGGATTAGAGATGAAAAATTACTTATGGAGTTCTCATATAAAACTAACAAAGAGATAAACAATAATATAGAATAGAGAAAATGTGCTAATTTTAACATTCTTCCTCAAGTTGGAGTATAGATGCACATCATGCTTAACCTGGAACAACATATGTCAAAACGAAACTTTCGGAGAGCCTTGGTGAAGATGCTCGCCGTCCGATCCTCAGAAGGAATTTGTGTGGTTATGAGATTTCTAGTATAATGGCAATCTATTTCTATATGTTTTGTTTATTCACGAAATATTGGATTATTGGCAATGAAGGCCACCGCCTTGTTGTCTCATTGTATCTCCATGGAAAAATATGTAGATCACTCAACATAGAATGTATCCCCATCATTTCTACTACAATTTGCATCATGGCGATATTTTGACTCCGCACTCAACATGGAAACTACTTCTTACTTCTTACTTCTCTAGGTCACAAGGTTCCCAGCTATGTAAGTATAGAAGTCTGTTGTAGACTTTTTGTCCTCAAGACATCTTGCATAATTTGCATTTGTGTAGGCTATAATGTTATAGGATGTGCCTTTTGTGAATGAAGGCCCCTTTCCTAGCGAAGACTTTAGGCACTTGGTACTATCATAGTTGCATCCCAATGCACTGAAGTTGACTTGTACATGAATTAACTGAGCTTGCCAACGGTTAAAGGGATATCAAGATAAGTAATAGTCAAATATAAGAGCATTTCCATCAATGCCTTAAATTGGTGAGAGTCCATTGAAGTTGCACTCTTGTCATATGGATAGACCTTTGGATTCATGGGAATATATGTAGGTTTTGCCCTCAACATACCAATTCTTGTAAGAAGTTCATCGCATATTTCCTCTGGGATAACACAACACACAACACCTTGTTTGCTTTGAGCAACATTGATCACAAAAAAATATTGAAGATAATCGAAATCCTTGATTACAAAGTTCTTTGCCTAGTATTTCTTCAAGTCGCAAATTCATTGGGCATCATCCCCATTAAGGGTGATATCATCGATATAAATAAGCATCACCATAATCTCCTGGGAAGTTTGCTACACAAATAAGGAATGATTGCCTGAGGACTTGCGAAATCCAAGAGTCTTAACAACCCTAGAACCAAGATTAGTAACTCTATTTAAGTCTATATATTGCCTTCTTCAATCTGCATACCTTGGAATATTCCTTTTGAATTTCAAATTCAGGTGATTACATGTAAACAACATTCTGTAAATCTCCATACAATAAAGCATTCTTCGCACCCAACTGATGTAGAGGTCAATCATGTTGTATTGCTACAAATATAAGAATGCAGACTGCAAGAAGTTGCGTAACAAGAGAGAATGTATCAAAAAAATCTATACCATTAGTCTGAGTGAAGCCTTTCACTACAAGCCTAACTCTTTATCGTGCAATTGATTTATCTGGGTTGGATTTCATGATGAAAACTCATTTAGACCTTATCATTGTGGCATCAGACATTTCCTCCTCCATATTCTGCCTCCATCGTGGATCTATTAAGGTTTGATGATGAGATGTAGGAATCGACGTTGCAGATAGTGCCAGGGAGAATTGCTTGAAAGAGGAGCCAAGGCATGCTATAGAGATATGCTTGAAAATGGGATGCATGGTGTAACTATGGCGTGCCTTTCATAAAGTTATTGGCCTTTTTCAGTCTGTTGTAGTATGATGACTATCACTAACACTTATCTGCTCATTTGCAGCTGAAGTATCTCTTACCTAGATATCGGGCTTGTCATTTACTAACACATCATCCGTGTTATCTAGTCCTGTATTCTCTTAAGGGGATGATGGATGTGTAGGCTCAGAAGTTGAAGGAATGTGACAAGAGACATGTGACTTGAGGAACTCAAGGTTTGGAGGGGGACAAAGATTGGAATCTTTTCTAATGGAGTAGGAGGCATTGAAATAGGCACTTTATCAGGAATCATATTAATGTGCAACCCTACTGAAAAAAAATATGGAACTGACTCGAAAAATGTCATATTTGTGTTGACATAATGGCGATGTTGAAGATGTTCATAACATTGATACCCTTTTGTGACTTGAATATCCCAGGAATACATTCTCGAATGCTTTAGAGGTTAACTTATCTTTACCAAAACTATAAAGATGAACGAACGTCGCACATCTAAATACATGGGGTTGAACAAAGAATAATCTTTCAAGTACATGGGGTTGATCAAGCACTGAGGATGGCATGCAATTAATAAGATAGCATTATGTAAGAATCACATCTCTCTAATATGCCTGAGTTACACTATTATGGATCGATAGTATCCTGGTAACACCTAAATGTGATGATGTTTGCATTTGGCCACACTGTTCTATGATTTTATTGAGAAGTTTGTTGACAAGTTGTTTGATGTGTGATTTCTTTTAACTTGTAGAAGTCACGAAGAAACGTGGTACAAGACTCGAAGGCGTTGTCAGAACAAAAAACCTTAGTAGAAGCCCCAACAATGTCTTCATCTCCAAAATGAAATTATGAATAATCATTGGCACATCTAATTTTTGCTTTAATAGAAGTGCCTAGTTCAAGTGAGAATAGTCATCAACAATCACCAAATAATAGCAATGTTTTAGTCTATCAAGAACATGATTAGGACCCTAGACATCCATGTGAAGGAGCTCACATAATGACCTAGATCTTGGAGTCTAATTGGTGGGAAATGTGCTGTGGTGATGCTTCTCCAACTAATAGGTCTCACTCAATTTTGGTATCGGGAAAAATTTGAGGAATGACACGACGAAGCTTGTAAAGGGGAAGATGACCTAAGTGCAGGTGCCACTAAAAAGTAGAGGTAGAAGACATGGTAGAAGACATTGGAATAGTGGCATGGGTAGCTAACGGTGATTAAAATAACCTTTACCCTCCCCATTCTTCATAGCATCCACCAATCATCTTCCTAGTCAAGACATCTTTGAAGACACATGAGACTATTATCAAATATAACCTTGCAAATAAGTTCCTTTGTTATCCTTGTAACTGAGAGCAAACTAGCAGGGAAGTCTAGTACTAAGAAGCCATTTGTTAGTCTCCTGTTCAAGAAATATGAATCAAGGTTCGAAATGCCGATTTCGACGTCGTGCCGATGAAATTGTAGGTATGCATTTTGTGGGCATGTCGAAGGCATGCTGTGGAAATGTCCGTTTTTCGATGGTAGATTTCGACGGCCCGAAAAAATGACATTTCAAGGCACGTCGATGCATGCCAACAGAAATGATTAAAATTTGAAAGACAACTAAATCAAGATGTTAGAAATATATTTATATAAACAAAAAACAATTGTTATTACAAAAAAATCAACGTGTGTGTGTGTGACCTGAACTCTTCCCGAGGGCATGCCGACAGTGTGTGTGTGTGCACGCGTGTGCGTGCATCTCGGTGCCACAAATCCCTACACACACAATCATCGTATATATCTTTTAGAATCGCCCACATCTCCTTTGTGATTCGGTTAGTACATAACCTCATCTCTAATTCTTGGGAAAACACTATTCACGATCTAGATATGGACCATAGTATTATCTCTCTTCTAAGTTGCGTGCTTGCCATCCATTTCCTCATGTTCTGGCTCAAATAGAACATGGTCTTTTTCATGACTTTCCGTAGTCACGAGAAACATTGGCGACTATTGATCATAGTTGGTCCCGTTTGACCTCTCCATAGGATCGAAGAGTGAGTTCTTCTGACTCTCCATGTCAGTGATATGCTTTGATGTCACCTTTAAAGCCTCTAAGGACTCCATAAATGATATCAACCAAAGCTGGAAAATCACCAAGGTGGAAGGATATAGTTGTAGGGCCTTAAATCACATATCAAATACGTCCAATGTTTGGATTTAAGACATGTTCAGTCCAAAGCACTCCAAGGGGGCTTGAAACAGTGTGTTAGGTCATGAAAACTAGCAAGAAGGCTCATTTCACACCCAAAAGAACACTTAGAATAGCTCCATAGGCCTATTCTAGCTTGTTGGTGCCACTCCAGTCGGTCGCTAGGGTTCGACTGGGGTTGTTGGAGTTGGTTGACGTTTGGTGGCAACTAGGGACCTAGCACTGGGCGACGCTTCGGACTGGAGTGGTCGGAAAAGATCTTCTTAGCAACTTTGTCGCCATTGGGGGTTGTCGGTCGACTGGCGGTGGTTGTGGGTGGCTGGCGAGGATCGACGACAGTGGTGGGTGCCTAGCTGGTGGTGGCTAGGCGATGGTTTGACAAGTCGATTGTCGTTCAAGATAAAAGAATCCTAGTTTTCTTGTTTTATGGCAAAAGATAGGATTTTTTGATTTTTTTGATGATTTTTATCTGGTGAAGAAGAAAAAAGGTATAGGTTTCAAGGGGGGTACCATGAAGCTCTGCTTTGATATCATGTTGAGAGAAATGAGAAATATGACTTATTAGAAATCCCAATCCTCATTATATAAAGGATTTGAGAGGGAAAATTACATATGGAATCCTCATAAAATCAATAAAAGAAATAAAAAATAACACGGAATAGAGAAAATGTGCTAATCTCGGTAGCAATTACCCCTCTTCTAGTCTTTAACATTTCATTTCATAGGTAGGATTGAATGCTTCCAGGACAACAAAGGAGAAAGCAAAAGCCTTGGTGGTGCTTTGGGGTATTTGTTGGGAAGAAATGTTCTGGTATTCAGCAACCTTATTTTGAGAATTTTGGTTCTAGCATTTCCTTGCGGAAGCCTTTTTGGGAAATTTCTACGTAACCTGACATTATTTGTACTTTGTTTTCCCATTAACTAAATTTGGGTGGTTATCAACCAGACAACCAACCTTTCTCTCTCTCTCTTTTTGTTTTTAAAACATTTCGTTTGGACATGGAAGTGCTAATGACACAACCAGTCAGGAAATCATTAGAGCTTTTATGAAAGCCAGCCGCTGCTCCTGAGGCCTCAGAGAGCAGTGGATTTGTCAATATAGTGTATGTGTATATTAAATATATGCTAATTATTGAAGGATAGATGAAGTTGAGCCCATATACACTATAGAAAGATAGTGTATATGTACATTATTAGGAGGAATATTAGTTATTAGCGGTGGAAAGAAGAGATGTGGCTAGGTTGTTGGCGTAGCAACAAGAAATGCTAGTGGCAGAGGCCATAGAGGAAGAGGTAAGGTTGGCATTGAAAGGCCTTAATGTAGACAGTTTGCCTGCACTGGATGGCTTCAGAATCTTCTTCCACACGGTGTTTTGGGAGGTGGTGGGAGAGGATGTGCTGGTAGTGCTAGAGAGTTTGTGACAGGAAACCGTGACTTTGGAGGGCCAAGTAAATTCTTTATGTTTCTGTTGCACAAAAGTGGGTGGTTGAGACAACAGGTGACTTCACCCCTGTTGCTCTCTCTTATAGTTGCAAAAGAGTTGGAAAATAGGCTGACTTCTTAATTCTCCCAGTTCAATCAGTTTTCATTAAAGAGATGCCTCATGAATTGTTTTGTATTAGTCTTAGAGTTTGTCTCTCACTTGAAGAGGACGGGAAAGAAGGGTTTTTGTGGAAGGCCTATAATTTCATGGATTGGGTCTTTATTTGGTCATCTTTTGTTGAGAGGGGGTTCCTAGAGTTATGGATCCAATGGACAAAACATTGCATAACAACCATGTACTTCTCAATGCTGGTGAATGGAAATTATGTGCGTGTATGGGTGCAGCAGCCTCACAAGGGAGCTGTTCAGGAATGCCCACTTGCACCTATGCTATTGTTCTAGCTACTGAGGCTTTGACTATTGGTCCTTCGTAGCATGTTCTATAGGTTTGTTCTCAGGATGTTCCCTTGGGCAGGATGGTGGATTGATGGTACCTTAGATTCAGTATGCAGATGACATGATCACGTTGATGGAAATATCGAAGCATGAGGCTGAAAATGTAGTGGCTTTACTACATGCCTTTGGAGAGGTTTCTCATTTGTGTATAAATTTTACAAATTGACCTATGTTATCTTTGGCATAGAAGTAGATGCCACAGATCTTTTCTTCTCTTGCGGATTCGGAAAGCAGTGTGGGACTATCTTTCCATCATTGGCATTTAGGTGGACTCTTTGGAGGGTTTTTTTGTGGCTTTGAGAAATGGCGTTCAAGCTAACTCTATGGCATGGGCACCTGCCGCTTTGTGGTCGATTTGGCTACAAAGAAACGGAGCAGTCTTTCATGAGGAAAGGGTGTATGGGCCTCATTGGAAATGCTTGATGCTTCTTGGGGATTCTTTGCTGGCCATGGAATCACCAGATAAATTTCTGGCCAAGTATACTGATTCAATCTGGATGCTGCAATTGCTTCGCAGCAATATGAGTGAAAATGTTGTACGCGAGGTGTTGATTTTATTTTGGTTTTGGATGCTTCATTTATAGTTTGGATTTTTTGAAGGAAGTAGTGGAGCGGATGGCTGCTAACATCCAATAACTATTCTTTTTCTTCTCAAAAAAAGACATGGAAGAGCAAGAATCTATTGAAGTGGCTTCCTCGGGATCTACGGTGAGAGGATAACTACCCATACTTGGGTTCGCCTCTTAATGCAAGTGCCCCTTGATACATGGACTTTTATCTTTCAGAGAAGTTGGAGAGAAAGGCACTTTGAGCAAGGTTTTTATAAGAAGGTGCAGATGGTTCAGGTAGGGGAGGCTACCTGGTGGTAGGAAGCAAGTTTGCAGGCCTTTCAAAGAATGTGGCTTGGGAATCCACATAGTTCAACATATGAATGAGGGACTCCTTGCTAAGTAGTGTGCATGGATTGTGGGTGGAAACAACAGGTTACCTTCCCAACTGCTTTCAGAGTTGTATGGAAAGGACCTAAATTGGGAAAACAGATCCATGGTGACTGGTAGGGTCTCAGCTTTTTGGAGGTGTCTTATTTATGTCTTCCCATGACTGGTAGATTTCTATGTGCGAAGGATTGGCATGGGTGCAGGCTTCCGCTTTTGGAGAGACCTGTGGTGTAGTGGTGGTCCACTACAAGAAGCCTTTCCTTGCCTCTTGGTATTAGCTTGGAATTAGGATGTGCTACTACATGAATTGAGTAGTTCTTGGGGAGATCGTGTAGGTGGATGGACCCTTTCTTTTGTTTTGGTTTGGATACCTGTATGGATAAGCTGTTGCAGTTGTGCAATTATCTATGTCACTGGAGGTTGGACATGGATGAGGAGGATGGCTGGGAGTGGGACGGTGGAAGTTTTTAGTTCAAGGAGGCATATGAGGTGCTGCAGTAACTCCTTTTGGATTGGGATGAGGATTTCTCGGGGATTGCAAGTTGTGGTTAGCAAGAGCTCTTCTGAAGGTTTGTTTCTTTATTTGGGAAATGCAGAGAAAGAGAATAATGAAAAGGTCACACTGACACAAGTGGGACCCTCATGCGGATGTTACATGCCCTCTATGTAGTACAGGAGTAGAGGATGCGGAACATCTTTTCTTCACTTGCTAGTTTGCTCGGAGGGTCTGGGCTAACATGTTGGTTTCTTGGATGGGCTCCTCTTTCAATGACTTGTGGTGTTCTTTTAGAAGGGGCTCTGTCTTTTTTGGCCCTGTATGGTATTGATTGAGAATGGAGAAGGCCATTACCTTGGCAGGCCTTTGATTTCTGTGGTTGGAGAGTAATAGGATGGTGTCTGAATTTGGTTGAACTTATGTTAAAGTGGACTCTAGGATCCACTTCGTTCTCTGCAATTATTTCTCCTTTATTCTCTGCAACTCTTTCTCCTTTGCCCTCTTATATTGTTCTGACTTATTAATAAATAGTAAAACAGATAAAATATGAGCTTGTTTTATGGCAGCAGTCCATTTTGAGGAGCTTGGAGGTTCTTCTTATGTTCGTCTGATTCTTGGGAGATGATGAAGACTGCATCAATTTATGCATACCATTTAAAATATTTATAGTATTTAAAGGGTTTCTTCAAGCTTTCAGACAGGGAAATTTTCGTTGGCCAGGCTTTTGTGGCCAAGTGGCCACTTAAAAGCAGCAATTTTCAGCTTTTTTTACAAAATCACCTGATATTGGAATTGCTTCTCTAACATGGAGGATCGAAATATTTGAGTCCATCTATCAAATTCATTATCACAAAACAAATATACGCATTGGACAACCAGAATTGGTCCAAACACCCATGAAGATTATGAGATGATTGGTACCATGAGTTTGCTCCAGTCAAATCCCAGCTTGAGCGCTGGCTTGCTTCACTGGAGATAGTGGCATGCGGGCTTTGTCTCGGCCCTTTTGCAATCTAGAAAGTTGGCCTTAGCATCTTGAGCTATGTGATATCCTTTACTTGGCATGCAAATTTTCCGCATGAACATATTTATACGTGACTGTGGGGCTGAGCCTGCGTAACAAAGGTGCTTGTGGCTGATAACAAATCCCAAGGCCTTTTCTCTCGTCATGGTTACCTCTTCAAATGTGGATTACTTTTCAAGCCGGATGTTCTTTCTTGGTTTCATTTGTTTAGTTTGTCCTCAGAATATTGAAACCCGGTGCAAGAAGTGTCATAGACATGCCTAGCAGTTTGCTTATTTGTTTTCTGTGGTCATACTTTTGTTGTGCATTTCAGTTGTTTGTTAAATTTGGTTCCAACTTGGGATAGATCACAATTTTTACTAAATCTTTGTCAACTAAATGTCGTTGCAACTTGAGATGGATCGCAATCGGTACTGAAGATCTTTATTGATGAGCCCTGAGGCTTGGTTTCATATTTGTTTTCATTTGGCTTATATTTTGCATCACACTTATTTGAAGTCTGGAAATGATTTTTCTTTAGGAAATTAATTATTTATTATCAGCATCTCAAACTTCGCTTCTTGGTTTTCAGCCTGCAGATATTTATCTCATAGATGAACCAAGTGCATACCTTGACTCTGAGCAGCGTATTGTTGCCTCAAAGGTTATAAAAAGGTTCATCCTTCACGCAAAGAAGACCGCCTTTGTTGTTGAACATGACTTCATTATGGCCACTTACCTTGCGGACAAAGTAGTTGTTTATGAGGGAAAGCCTTCTGTTGATTGTGTAGCCAATGCCCCTCAATCTCTGGTGTCGGGAATGAATCTCTTCTTATCTGTAAGTTGTTGGACCTATATTTAATGCATTTAACATGAATTCGTTTTTTAATAGTATAGTGTTATTGTGAAGGATTTTGTTATTTGGTGTTGGTGATTAGCCAGTTGACATCATTTTCCAAATTGAAATTTTAGTTGGAGAAATACAAACCAAAATTGGACCTATTCATAAGTGTCAATTTCATCCATAAAAATTAGCATGTGTTGGTCGCCTATTTAAAGTGTCAATTTAGTTTCAGTTTTGCATGTTCTCTTCTGAAGTGGGCAATATGATCATATTTAAACGGTCATTGGTTATATCGGAAGTTTTTTTTTTTCTTGAAGAGAGGTTATATTGGAAGTTAGGGCAGGTGTTACTAAAGTAACTTGTGTAAATTGACACAAATTTTCACATCTTCTCTCCTCCTATATAGAAGTGTAGAACAGTCTGTTAGCAACACTGAAATGAAATGGTTTCCTCATAGGGTTCAGGAATTGTTCCATGTAAAGGAGAGCAATGAAGGAATGCACGGTAGAGATAACTCAAGTCTTTACCAATTCTTGTTTTCAATAATGTTCTCTCTCTCTCTCTGTCTCTCTCTCTCTCTCTCTCTCTCTCTCTCCCTCTGAAAAGGTTTTCCACAACATCAAATGACCCAAGTTCTCAATTAAATTGGGTTCTTTGCTTTTATGCTTGGTTTTGTGTTTTCCATGCTGCCAACCTTCCTGTATTGAGGAGCCAATGAAACTGGACTGTGCCTTTGGAATGGCTTCTAAAAGAATGCGTCTGTTTGCTGATGCCAAGTTTGGATCTGTAATTTGTACATCGGTGGTTCAGAGCCTTTTCCTGAACATTGATAGCTTCATAGAAGGCCCTATAGAATTCTGTACCATTCTTATTTCTGAACATTGTTAATTTCATATAAGGCCCTGTAGAATGCTGTACCGTTCTTATTCCTGAATGTTAACTTCATATAAGGCCCTATGGAACAAACATTATATGATTATTGTTACCGAAAGAAAAGCGGATTGTCTGTTGTTTTGCTTCCTTGATTCTGTTAGTTTCTTCTCCAATCTTTTACTTTCTAATGCAATTACTTTCGTTGTTACGGAACTAACTTTGTGTTGATATGTGCTTGCAGCATCTTAACATCACATTTAGACGTGATCCTACTAACTATAGGCCGCGGATCAACAAGCTAGATTCTATAAAGGACAGGGATCAGAAAGCGGCAGGATCTTATTACTATCTTGATGATTAAGTATGCACCTCTTTGTTTTCTGTTTCTATGATTTTCTAGCTCTACAAGCAACTAATTTACAAATTGCATGATCAGCCTCTTGTATAATCTATTCAAGGTACATGGTCAAAACTAGTCAAGCGCCCAAGATGCATGATCGTGCACGATGTCAAGCCTATAAATCCTTTGGATGGCCTCACTCCAGTTTTCCTTTTAGTGGAGAGGCTGCTGAGCATCTGTTTCTTTATCGTCATTCTTGTTGGGCACAAATTTAATTTCATAGACAACTGTAGTTGCCCTTATTTGGGAAAACATTGATCCAGCCACCAGGACATGGGAATTGAGATTGACCGTACCACGGGAGAGGGCAAAGCCAATTTTTATTTATGACGACTGTGCCCTTAGACAACTGAAGCCACTGTGAGGAGAGTTGAAACGATCTATATAATTTTCTCAGTTGATTTTTTGCCAGTTATGTCCCACTGGAATAACTATTGTGTTCTGTTCTGCCTTTTCTTTCGTGGAGTCAGATTGTCGATCATGGAAAAATTACATTTGTATTTTGCATATATTAGACATTGGATTCGTTGAGTGCAGAAGGTTAAGATAAGTGGCTCTAAATTTTAATCTTCCATGGCTATTTCCTGAGCAATTTCTATTTGATTTCACTGCCAATAAATTTCCTGCTGTTATGGCAGTGATTTTTTTTCCTTTTCCGTGGCATGCGCTTACATGTGACACCTGACACAATTCCATCAAGAGGGTATTTCTATCTTTACCAAGTAAATTCCCCACTGTAGCAAATTACATGGATCACCCGGCGGTACCCTGTGCCATCAAATGAGCCTTTTTGCTTGTCAGTTTTTTTTTATGTTTTGCGAAAAAAAGTTTGTTCCATTAAAACCATTCGAGTGGAGGATGGCATTTGATAAAAAGTGAGAACGAGATAATTCTGTTGCCCCTACCCGGAACCACAAGTTCGGATTTAGTGAGGTGATTTCATCTTGTTGCGCAAGGTATGGATTTAGTGAGGTGATTTTACCAGGTTGGTGGACGTGGTCTACAATTGGAGGACAGGAGTATCGGCTGGTTAGAATCAGGTCTAAGAGGGAGATTGATGAGGATCCAACAGAAACCCCATTTATTGTTAACTTGATGTTAATTGTTATGGTCATTTTGTTCAGCCTTAATACTTTGTAAGCTCCAATCTAGGAATCAAATTGGAATGAACTTCAGACCGTAAGGCCTAATTTTGGTAATTGGGGCAACCCATGAAGGTTGGGCCTATTTGAAAGCTGGGTTAATGCAATGTAATTTAAGGTTGGTCAAGTGTGAACTCATTCCAAGTGTGTGGTGCGGTAAGTTAAAATAATCTACCAGGTTAATTCTGTGTGTACCAAATGGTTGCAGGTTAACCTTTCCGCTTAATCACTCTCTCTCTCTCTCTCTCTCTCTGCATGTCAAACAGAAGTGCAGGTTAGTTTATATCTACAAAAGTTACCCACAAAAGCTATCCATCCTTCTCAGCAAATCAGTTTATCAGAAAATGCAGTTTATTTTATCTTTATAAAAATTGTCCCATGAAGTCCATCTTTACTCACCAAATATGTCTTTAGGGATCCCTGATGGTATGTAAGAAAGCTGCGGGATCAAATTGATTATGGACTTTTCCATCCGTGGCTTTTCTTATTTTCCCTTTTGCTTTCTACCTTGCTATCGTGTTAACAAGTGGTAAGAGTGAGAGATCGAGAGATCGAGAGAGAGAGAGAGAGAGAGAGTAGCTGGGAGAAGGGATGGCTGTTGTGGTTACGGTGGCTATTGGCGGCTGTTGGCTTGCAGAGAAGAAAAAAAATGACAATAGGGGAGAAAAAGGGGGAATGGAGGGAAATAGGGTGGGAAGAGTTGCGGCCAAAATTGATGAAGTATAGGTGGTGATCCAACAAATTAAATTGATGAGGAGGTAGAGAGGAGTAGAATGAGAGTGATTTCGGGCCTAGAGATGATGGAGGTTGTGTGTATTTGGAGGTGGTAGTTATCGGTAGTTGTGGGGTTCAATGGTGGTAATGTCGATGGTCGATGATCAAGGAGAAGAGAAGGATAAGAGAGATAAGAGGTGAGGTAAGGTGGGGAAGGAGATGAAGGAAGAGGAAGTAGGAGAGGAGATCGAGGAGAGGAAATAGAAGAGGAGAAGAGGGAAGGAGGGATGGTCAATGGCAGTGTTAGTTGTGGTTAACAGTGGTGATGGTCGATGAGGCTGTTGGTGGTGGTGGGTGTATGGGTTAATGCTCGAAAAGGGAGGGGAGAAGGAAAGGAAGTTGAGGAAGTATGAGAGGAAAAGAGATGAGGGTGATGCCAACGTTTGGGGTGCCCAGTTGGTGTTGGGTGGTAGAAGTAGGAGAGGGAGAAGAAGAGGAGGAAGTAAGAGATTCAAGGGAGAGAGATAGAGGCAATGAGAGTTACAAGGAGAGAGCTGTGGCTCCAATAGTGTTGAGCTACAATTGATGGTGAAGGGAGGACACAGGGAAAAGGGAGGAAAGGAAGAGAGGGGAGAGGGATTGGGTGGTTGCCGCCTTTTTGTAGTCCAAATGTGGTCATTTGTGTAGATGTAATCCATTGGATGACTTCTATATATTTTTGGTCAGGCAAGAGATAAGCTATTTTACTTTATAGGGTTGAAATGTTTTATGTCTGATTTTTTTTTTCCTTTTGATGGTAATAATGTATTTCCTTTGGCAAATTGGATTTTTGTGGCATGACATCTCCAATGATGATTTGATTCTAACTACTAACGAAAATGAGTATATGCTCAAAGGATATGAAATCATTGATGTATCACCTTTAGATATGTAATCAATAAATGAAAATTTTTTCCTTTAATTTAAGAACATTTTTTTGCGTAATCTTTTGAGCATTAGAGTTTTAATGTAATTTTGACTTTTGCACTATACAATAAAGTGTACGTTAAAAATTATTCTTTAATGAATTTGCTTATACTTCTTGTGAAAAGAGTCTCTGTATATATGTTTCACACCAAATATCACAAATTCAAATCAAATCTAATTGTATATTTAAATTAATAGGAAAATAAATCAAATAGCTTTTCTACAGTAAAATTTAATAGCCCCATCGGTGACATGTGAGGAGAGGGTGCGTGGTGGGTGGGGCAGGACATTGTGAGAGATGGAGATGGCGCCACCCGAAGTTTGGGTGCAGATGAAATAGCTTGAGAATGAGATAAGTAGGGATGGATAATTATTTATGTGATGGAAAAAATGGTGAGATAAGTGAGATGATAAAATAATTATTATATTAATGTGATATTGATAGATATTTATTTAATATTAAGATATAAATGTGAATAAATTGATGTGACATGATAAATATATTTTAATAAATATTTTATATTAAAGTAAATATAGTTTAATATATATTCATCTAATAAAAATGATATGTCAATAAAAATGATAAATGATACGGAGAATCTCCGAAGTAGTGCTTCAGGTCCTCTCAAAGTGTCGCTGTGGATGGAAGAATGTGCAGAAGAGGTGGAGAGGAGGGATTACTGCCACTGGAAATGCGGAAGGGCACTGGCACACGTGATCGTCGAGTGAGACGGATGGAGACCCTTCATCTTAGTATATACATACTAAGTTCAGATCACCTGCGCGGTTTTGATTTTGTCACATAGATTAAAAAAATGATATAACATTTTAAAAGATTAATTTCTCTCTTTTAATTTAAAAATAAAATCAACCTCATATCTTTCAAATATAGACCATTGATACTTCTAAACATAGAATAAAAAAGGGAAGGCCAGAACTTATCACTG
Organism: Thalassia testudinum; assembly: GCA_037157565.1. Taxonomy (NCBI): domain Eukaryota; kingdom Viridiplantae; phylum Streptophyta; class Magnoliopsida; order Alismatales; family Hydrocharitaceae; genus Thalassia; species Thalassia testudinum. The sequence goes on along the minus strand of JAZHRO010000077.1, from coordinate 12,889,337 downwards.
GAAAGCAAATGACCCAACCAAGGTGAATGAACGAAATTACTCAACTATGGTTGAAACAAAGTTTCAAATGGAAAATTAAGTGCGAATGTTATTTGTTCACGTAACGTACGGAACTGTGCCAAAAAACTGCAAGTTGCTTTAAACATTTGACATTTGTTACATTCTCGATTACCCGAATGGATAGGGAAGAAAAACACCGCGGAGAAAGGAGAGTTGGGTGAGTTGACGCATCAATTGGATCAATCGAGAGTAATATATAAATAGATACTTCACACATAATTAACCATAAAATTTGGGGTGGGGTGGGGGAGGGGGGAGATTATGATTCATGGTCTCAAGAAACTGAGGGGCTTTATGAGGTGTTGACGGCTGTTAACAAAAATCTTTGTTTTGATTTATATAGAAGATGTTTCAAGCATGACTACCTGCATAGGAACGGTCAATGTTTATACAAAATTTCTACTTCTGATACATACTCTACAAGTACAAATGCATGCTGTTTGCGTGTAAGCACACGTATGCCTTGGTTTATGAGCGCATGGGTGCAAGCATGCCACTATACCGGTGTTCAACCAAAAGCATATGGTTAAGCGCGTCTGATGGATTTTAAACAATTCCGATGGGTTTATAATTTCAATTCGACATGTGAAGAGACCATTGAATTCGAAACTTCGAGCCAACATTGAACAGGTAAGTAATCATCATATCGATTCTCTCTGGAAGCATATTGGCCTCATTTTTCTTCCAAAGCTTTTGTCCAATCTTTTTCGTGGGCTCTAATGAAGAAGGCCTGTATTTTGTAATGGTTGAAAAGTAGGAAGGGCAGGTCTGGCGTAAGAAGTGATAATAGGATATTATTTTTATATTTTATAAAGTATCGAGAATAGTGATTGATAATTGATATTTAATATAAAAAAAATAAAAAAATATAAATTTTATTACACGATAGTTTTATCGGATTAAAAAAATTTATAATATCACTTTAATAGATAAAAAATTTTTATATTAGTGATAAATTATTTTACACTAATAATAAATTATTGTAAGATATTTTTACATCAATGAAATGTCATTTTACATCGGTGTAAAATTATTCAAAGGTTAGTTTTACATGTCTAAAGTGATTTTACACCCTTACAAAGTAATTTTGACCTATAAGTTTAAAGTTTAGGTTTATGGAAAGTGATTTTACATATGAGAATTGATTTGCACTTGAAATGTGATTTTTCACCTTATGGTTTAAGGTTTAGTCTTTAGTGTTTTGGATTTAAAATCTTAAGATGAAAAATCACCCTTCAGGTGTAAAATCACTTGTCATACGTGAAGAAATACTTTGAATTTAATTTTGCACCGATGCAATCTTATTTTGCACCTGCAAAAAAAAATATTACACTCGTGTAAAATAATATTACACCAGGACAAAGTAGTTCAAAGTAATGTGTAATCTTACTTTACACCTGTATAAAAACATATGTACCCGTACAAAAAAATTTTACACCGATGTAAAGTAGTTTAAAGTAGGGTGCACCGGTACAAAATTATTTTTCATCAGTTTAAAATTATTTTGAAGTTGCAAAGCCCCTATGAAAGTGATTTATTATTATTTAAACAGTGATAGATTTCACCATGTATCAATACTTTTTTTACATAAAAAAAAAATACAGATTAAATCATATTTATAACTGTACATCAACTTTTACGTTTTCATACTCACATCCTCTGTAACATGCATTTGTTTCTTTTGACGACACCGTCGTCGTTGCATCGGACGGAATTAGAGGAGTAATAGAGCAAATAAAAAAGATTTGTAAGATTTATTTTGTAATGTTGGCATCAAATTGAATATCTAAATATTTAACTGTGACGATTATATTGTCGAAGCATCTCATGGGTGGCGATTTCATTCTTATATAACGTGGGGCTTTAAGCATATTGAGGGTGAAGATATGCTTTTGCGAATTTAAATCAAATATAAAATTGGAAGGTCAATGATGTGAGTTTCTCGCCAATCCACCCAGAAACAATCTAGTAGCAAACTGTTCCCACAGAAACAATGTTCGATGATGCTGTACAACACTAACGACTTGCTTAATTTGGTTAATTAGAAAGAGGGAACTGAAGCTCAAGCAAAAGCATCTTGTGCTCGTCAAAACTATGGAGTGATTCTAAAGTGGATCATTGCTGGGAACCTTGGAATAAGAACAAGGATATATATTATGGCAAACGTCTAATACCTATAAGATTGAAGTTGCAGAATCGGCTCTCTTTTAGAAATTAGAGTAACAAACATTGTAGTTCATGTACTAAGAATCTAGGATGTGGGAAATACCCTTCACGCTGTTACTATCAGATGAGTTGTGAGATATTACATTGGTATTTTTTTCCTTTTATTTATTTTTTTACGGCTAAAGATCTATTTTATTAGCAGGACTCTGAGCCATGGGGACAACAAATTCATCCCGTGATTAGGAGAATTCTCCTTCCTCTTAAAGGAAAGGAGTGATGCACGACAGTCAGCTTGTGAGATATATGTCGATGTTAGTAGTGACCGGTGAGATCCATCTGTTATTATCTACCAAGTTCCAAAATCGATAGATTCATGCACCCGAAATTAGATCTTAATTAGCTCATAGAATATACTACACCGCATCCATTTCTTACTTTGGTATAGTTCAAAATGACATTCTTAACCGTGCTTCCCTAGCTAGAAGCATTTGCAATAACACAAGTGTCTCTAATGCTTTACGGAGATACCTCATTCCGTCTTAAAACCTCTGATCCTATCATGAAAAACTTAGTTAAACTTCATGGAGTTGATTTCAAGAGTGCGATTTTCTCGTATTACAGGGAATCAAATCCCAAATCCAACTAGGTTAGAAAACGTGGCAACTTTTATAAATAGGTTGTTATATATAAGTTAAAAGCATGGGGGTCGTGGTTTTAACATCTACTACTTGTTGCAGGCGTGTCTTTAGATGGCGACCTGACATGGTTGTCACCAAGTACTACTGGTTCACCACTGGTTCGTCATCCTTATCTTTAGCTGAGGTCAAGGCGGGAAATTAATATATAATCTTGTTACGATCAATGGCATCAGCCAATAGGCCACAGTTTTGTTTTTGCCTTCTGGTGGTTTGAAATACGTAGAGGTTCGTGTGGATCTGCTCGATTGAAATACGTAAGATTGAAATTACGTCACGTGTATTTCTTTTACACAAAAACCTAACGTAAGTACTATTATTCGATAAGATCCACTTTCACTCAATAAAGTCATCACAACTACTTCTGAATAAAAAAAAAACACATAGGTATAAAATTAAAATTTACATGTGTAAAATTTTAAATTAACGTAAAAGATGTACTTTAATATTATTTTACACTGTCACGTCATTTTAATTCAAAATACTTACAAAATGGTGGCACTATTCTTAAATGAGACGACACTTGTGACGTAACAAAATTTACTTTCTTTTTTTTTTTTCCCACATTAAGTATCAACGGTACGGTAAAAATCACGTTCACCATATTTGCGTGCAGTAAAACATGTCATGATTTACATTTTCATACATTGTAACTTAAAAAAAAAAAATATCTCCACGAACCGCGACAAAGCCTCCGTGCTCGGATTACCGACGATCTCAAATAATTGGAGGTAACACCTTGACCAAAGCAAAAAAAAAAAAAAAAAAAAAAAAAGAAGTTATCGGTATGAATATCAAAGCCCATCCACGTGCTAAGGTGATGGGAACCTTTGCCCCCTTGGGAAAGGGATGTTGCGTGTGGCTTCCACTCACCTCACCGTCAGTGGGCTCTTTGGACGTGAGAGGCCAAGAGGCGAGCCAAAGGTTCCATCAATCGATCCTTTTTGGTAAAATTGACATACAGATGGATGGATTGTTGATTGATTCCCTCTGAATACTTCTTCGTGGGGGAACCGTGATGGGAGCTTCTGATTAGAAGGGAATCAAGTGCTAGAGAAGTTCTTTGGTACATTTATAGGAAGACCAAATTGTCAAAGAGAAAATGGATGGAACAACTCTTTTGGAGGTTAAAGTAATCGGATACCAATTAGCGCGCATCGTCGCAAAGGGGATTGGTGATGATCAAAGAGAGTCAATAGATGCTCCTCAGAACAATTCTCCTTTTACCAAGGAGTAAACCTTATCTGTTAAGAAGAAAGAATGAAAGGGCACGTAAGGAATCGGTCGTGAAAAAGAGCTTATAGCTATATAGAATAATGAACGGTCAAAGAAGATTGGATGTAAGCTAGGATAAGAAGTCAAGATAAAGGAAGCCATGGAAGTAGATAGAGGGCTTGACTCTTTCTCCTCCTCTAATATCCGAAGCATCCCGCTAATAAAATATATAGCAATTGCGTATAAGTTTTCATGCTAGATTTTGTTTCTTGGTAAATGTAACTTTATATTTGCTAAAAAGATGTCTAAGAACTGAGGAGTAAATGCCTTTGCAGTGAAATTATCACGTAGGAATACAGTAATATAATCAAAGATGGAAACCAAAATGTATCGTGCCACCAACCCCAATACACCACGGTGGTAGTTCCCCCAGAGCTTTGGTTAAGACAAACCATGCAATATTAGTAGCTCATGACGAAGCCCTGCAAGTGTTACCGTCGCTTGGAGAAAGACCTCGAGGAGAGGAGCCCTCGTGGAGGAGATATCATAGGAAGCCCGATGAACCATGTTGTCCTAAAAAGAGAATGCTCTGTGCATCTTTCCTCCTCTCGTTTGAGAGCCCCTTATTTCTAGGTTTGGTTGTAAGACAAATTCAGTTATTATCTAAATATTTGCATGTACACCCTCAAATCTTCTTCATTTATCCAATCCTTTCTTTCGTCCTTAGGTATCCGAATTCAAACATATACCCTGTACTCATCGACCTATTATATATCCATCTACGTTTTTTAAGGTTAGTTTATTTGAAAGATGAAGAAAGTGATGTTAAAAAAATATAAAATTGATATTAATTTTTAATTATGTTTATTTGTAGAGTGACATTAATATAAATTTATATTTAATTAAATTGTTATTAAGTTGGTATGTTAACCTTTATTTTATTTATTTGATAATTATGTTAAGAATTTAAATCAAAAATTGTAAAAATATAATAAAATCGTGAGAATTAAATACGGGTTGACCTAACATCAATAATAACTGATATTAGATAAATCAATATTAAGAACTCTTAACCTGTATTACCTAAAAGAAAGTTAATCCTCTAAATAAATAAAAATTAATCTTTCGAAAATAAAAAGATTAATCTCTTAAATAAATTAATCCTAAATATTTTAATTTACGGGAGTGCTAAGAGGTTATAAAGAGAAGGCCATGTGACCGGTTGTACTTTAAAAAGAAAATAATAGAATATCTACACGTAGGGAGGCGTCTCTCGTGATTTTTTTTTTTTTTTTTTCATATAAGAAAGGCTTTTGGCTTAATTCCCATCTTTGTGCTGTGATGCTTGATTTCTCATTTTCAATATGGTATCTAAGCCCTCAATATCTATGAATGCATCCATTGAGAGAATTTTCCATGAATACCGTGTGTGTCGAGGAATATTGAATATTATTTGCTGCCATAGAGTTGAGGTCAACTAAGTACAAGACACACATATCACGTCAATCGTGATATAGATGTATCCTCCAACAATTGCAATACCTGCGGTTTATGTGATTTGACACCTTATTGGTTTTATGGGTTTATATATATATATATATTAGAAAAGACATACATACTCTTGTCTTTTTTGTATATATATGTATATGCCTTTGTAATAAAAAACGTATATGTTTTCATAAATTTTAATTTATTAAATTGTATATCTTCAAAAAAAAGAAAAAGATTGGAGTAAAATTAGAGATTTTTTTTAAATAATCCCCTTACTTTGTTCTCTCGTTTATTATTTAGTCTCCCCACCTTCAATCCCTCACCTCCCATCCATTGTGATGGTTGCGATGTTGAGGAGGTTGGGTAGAGGAGGGGATTTTGCATTGGCAATGGTAGCGGTTACATATTTGTAGTTGGTGGTTTTCAAGAGAGTTGTATTGTTGGCTCCAATTCTCTCATTTGTTGGTGTTGAACTCACTTCTACCCTAGCTAGTTGCTAATTGATGAGGGAAGAAAAAATATTCAATTAAGCTCAATCACTGAAGGCCTTTTAAGGTTAGTTTACTTGGAGGGTTAAGGAAGTGGTGTTAGGAAATGTGAAACTGGTGTTAACCCTCAATTGTGTTTACTTGTAGAATGGTGTTAACACCAATTTATGTTTAATTGAATTAGTGTTAAGTTGGAGTGTTAACCCTTCTGGTGTTTAGTTGTTAATGGTGTTAAGAATTTGAATCAAAGACCACGAGAGCACAACAAAATCATGGAACTTAAACACAAGTTTGCCTAACACTAGTAGTAACTGGTATTAGACAAACCAGTGTTAAGAGCTCTTAATTCATGCTAACCAAAAGGGGGTTAACCCTCCAAGTAAACAAGGGTTAACCCCTCAAGTAAACTAGCATTTAAAGGCCCAAGAATAAACTTAAAGAGGCACAACAAGTAAAAGATAAAAAATCCAACAATTGGATAACACCTCACCATCTGCCTAATGAAGGTAGGAGGAAAAAAGGATAATCGCTTGAAAGGAATCGCAGCTACAAAGGCTCTATGTCCTCCTAATTGACCAGGTGGATGCCTTTTATCTCTACTCACCTAAAGGGCTCGGCATCTAGGAGGAGCTTGGTCCGGCTACTTAACCCGGCACATGACCTGTCAATCCACCAAAAAGTTGATTACGACTAATTAAGACCATGTCTCCACATTTATGGAAGAAATTGGCTCACACTAGATAATAGTCATCAACTGACAACTAAGTATATAACTTTAATCACCACAATCCAAAAAATCTCAACTGATTAATGCTACGCGTGTTATGGGATGTTTAACACATAAATAGGCTGTGATCCTATGGAGGAGGGATTATGTGCAATGAGAAAAAAAAAAAAAGAGGGATACTTTCCAATATTAAAGAGTAATACAGTGAGAGTAATCCTACTATCTCTAAACATATGCCTTTCACATGTATAGCCAAATCCTTTTATATCTTTATATGATTGTTGATTAAGAATGGATCTTTCTTTCCCCATTAAGAAATCAAATAGAATCCGCCTGAGAGGAAGGCTCGAGCACTTTCTGTTTTATGAAATTTCTTAGTAATTTAATATGTAGGTGGACCTTCGAGGATCTCGCTGAGCAAATTAAGCTTCTCTAATTTTGCGGTGACTTTTCCTTGATTTGATCCTTTGTGTTTGGGTGAAATCTTTTGTTCTTAGTTCACTGATCATCGTGAATCGTAGTCATGTTGTGCGATAGCCTCAAAAATTATAGTTTCAATTTTGTGCTCGCTGATGGTGATAAAGGAGGTTTTATTTTATTATGTAAGAAATTTATTAGTTGCAATGCTGTTTGATTTAATACAAATTTCATCATTGATAGTACATCAAATTTTACTTAACAAAATTTTGTTTTCCTTTTCTTTTTACATTTTGAGAGTTTTTCAAGGATATAATTAGAATTTGATAGTTTTATTTAGAATTTGATTTCTTTATCCAGTATGATCAAGTTGGAATTTAATTGTCACGATTCTCTCTGCATGAAGAGATTAGTGCCCTAATAATAATAACAAATTTTAAATGTTTGAAAATTTCATATGTTTTCACGAGGCACGTGCATAAATTTTTGAAAATATTCATGTTACAATATATTTTATAATATATGATTAAATTTAATCGGTTGAAAATTAAAATTAATTAATTGAAAATGAGAATCAACCGATTAAAAATTAAATAAATCAAATATATCAGTCGAAAATAATTTTCAATCGATTAAAAATTAAAATACATCAGTTGAAAATAATTTCTAAATGATAGAAAATCAAAATATATCGGTTTAAAATGAAAATAAATCGATCTATTTTAACTTTATATTATTGGTAAATAATTTTTTACTTTGAACATGATTTTTCATCAATGAGAAATAATTTGTTACTTATAAATTGATTTTTCATATATAGAAATTAATTTCTACTGATGAAAAATTAAAATACACTAATTAAAATCATCACTCTCACTTTATACGTTAGAAAACACTTTAGAAATGTACATTTGTTTACTTTTTCCCTTTCTTACCACAGTTCAAACTTGTCCTGCATTAGTGGTCCTCTGCTGATCGAAGGGAACTATGCTCTCTACCGATGATCTCAATTTAACATTACCTCAGCTGAAAAATACAATGGCAGGGCAAAAACGAGTGTTGATAAACTTATTAATTCATTTATGCACATCGATCTAAAGTTTTCTAGACCAACCTTTACATGGTCTAATAAAAGGCCCAGTGTACAAGCAGGACCTTATATTTTCGAGACCACGGAGTGCTAGCAAATACTTAGTGATGCACGTTATATGCGATTTTGCTAGAGTTTTTCATCTCCCTCGATGTGAGAGTGATCATTCCCTTGGCTTGGACTAATCAAAGAAAATCTTTAGGTTAGTTTGGATGAGGCTATAGATTTTATGGGATAATTTTTTTTGCAGATAGATTATCTTGTATTTTTATTTGGAAGTTATACCGATTATCATGGTGGGTTAACATATGAAAATACATAGAATAACTCATAAAAATAATTTATCCAACATCAACCTCAAAATAACTTATTTTAGATTAACTTAACTCGGGTCAAAAGTATCTTTCTCATCAAACAAAATTAACCCATATTTTGATAGATTATCCTCCTTACCAAATTATATCTTAAAGTTAACCTTCTAAGTGGCGTGAGGTTAGCTCACTTTTTTATGTTAAAGTTAGTAAATATGAAACCTCTCTTATCAAGCATACTCTTGATTATTATTGAAACATTTTTTTTTGTTAGGAATGGGGATAAATCCTCAATCAGAATTAGCCCAAATTGTTCTATGGATTCACAAAATGATGTCAAAGATATTTTAAATGTATACAACTTTTAGCAAGAATTATATCTTGGTAATCCAATTGGATGGAATAATTATAAAAGGCAAGTTGTTAAGAAGTCTCTTGATATGATTAAGAAAACTTTGCAAGATTGGAAGATTAGTTCCTTTTTCCAAGCTGGTGGATTCGTTCTTATTAAATCCACTTTATCATCTGTTCGTCTGTCTCCTATCGACTTGTATCATTCCAAAAGCCTTCTCTGATATATAATATGGGCATATTAGATCTTTTTGATGGGGGGAACAAAATAATTAGAAGAACTTTCGCATATAAAATAATGTCTCCAAAATATTTAGGAGGACCTGGCTTCAAAGATACACATCTAAACAATCTTGCTTTGTTTATAAAGTTTGGTTGGAGATTGCTTCAAGATGACAATTCATTATTATTTAGAATTGTTAAATGTATCTCTTGTATCATTCAAAGTTCTGAAAGGATATATGCAGTATTCAACCCTATCTCTATCTCTATGGTGGTCGCATTTGCAGAGTTGGAAGTGGAGAATCTATAAATATATGGTTAGATAATTTTATACTTAAGGCTCCCATCATTACTGAAAAAGGGGGTTAAACTACGTCCACCAATGTCAGTTCTTTAATAAATATGGGAGGCAAATCTTGGGATGTTGATTTGACTTACAAAATTTTTCCTACGTCTACTGTTGAGGGAAATAAGAACATTTTCATTAATATGAATTGTCATATTACGGAGAGGCTGATATGGCAACCAATAAGAAAGGTGAGTTTTCTACTAATTGTGCTTATCACTTTCTTCTTAATTTGGTCGGAAATGCTCCTATCTATGAAACTGATACAATCAAGCTGGTTAGGATGATTTGGCCTTCTAGCATCCCCCAAAGAATTAAAATTTTCCTTTGGAAACTTGTCTTAAATGCTTTGCTAGTTAATTCTTGTACATCAAGATAAATATCATATCCTTTGCTGCAAAGATTTGGAACCCACTGAACATTTATTTTACAAATGTGAATTAGCCCAAGCATTATGGCTCAAGCTTAACTAGAGAATTGGCAATGCTTTCGATTTTCTTCTCTTCGATATAATTAAAAACTATATGAGTGATGATATATGTAAGATAACTATATTTATTATGGATGCGATGGTTTGCTAGATGCAAACTATTATTTGAGAAGAAAGCTCTGACTATTCTTAAAATTTTCCAGCACGCGTCGAATCTATTTCAAGGTTTTATGTTAATGCAACCAAGAATGAAACTCAGAGTCAACATGTTTATCATCCAATTAGTGATTTATCCAAATATATGGTGAGCATATTCTATCTACTTATAGTTTTATGGTTTATGTAGTAGATGCTTGTGATGATGTACAACCATATTGTGCTGTTGTTTGATTCTATAATGGCGATTGTTTTGGGCTTATGATTTGCAATTTTCCTTGGTACTCAACCGCAAATGTTGAAGCTGCTATTTTGCCAGAGTTAACGAAGAAAACTATGGAATTAGTTCACACTAGGTTGATACTAAATATAGATTTTGTAGTCTTGTGAACGGATTGTAGAGCAGTTTATGTGAGTGTTCAAGGGAATTACTCAAATATGACTTGGGAGTCATTTAATCTTTTGGATAGTTGTATTTACTATTTAAACTCTTTTAAGTAGTGCTAAGTGTATGTTAATTCCTAGGATGATTTTACCCTTACTCTTAATCATGTAAAACTATGAAACTTTTTGGTTTTTGATTCTTTCATGATACTCTATCTCTCGTTATGCTACATTGTCGACATTTATTAAATATTAATGGATATTAGTATTTTTAGCTGAAAATTGAAAGAAAAAAAAAGGAAAAAGCAACTTCCTTTTCTGGACTTGTGAAATCATACACTTCTCTCTTATCACATGTCGGGTCCCACTTTATTCATCCTAGATTATCTTTCTTCTTGAGGCTTGTGCCTATATACTCCCAAGACTTCTCGTAATTTGTGCCTTCTAACAAAAGGGGATTTTTACGTAGTTGTTCCTGAAATTAATTGCAATAACACACACCCTCGTGTTCTTACTATTTACATGGATACTCGTAAAAGCCTTGTTTGGCTTACAAAAAATCGTTTTTGCTGTCAAAGTTGGCAACATTTAGACCTAAAAATGAAGAATTTTTGCATTTAAGTAATCGTGAATCTATTTGTCTCTTCCCTGTCCTCTTCTTGTATTTCTACCTTCTTTCTCTTCCTCCTCCCCTACCATTCTCTTTTTTTATTTCACGAGTGCAATGGCATCTCTAAGTCGGTGTAGCACCTCATCGGTTCAAATGGAGCCATTTCAAAGCCCTAAACATGTGAAAGTTGGAGATACAAGAGATCAAATGGAAAAATTGTCGATGCCCATTCCATCAAATTTGTTCAAACATCTAAACAATGGAATATTGATGTACATATATGACAAACTTTTCGAGGAATTCGAGTAAATAACAAGAAGTTAGTTGTATGTCAGACTTCCATTGCAAATGGTTCTAGAGACATCGGTATAAAAATTCCAGCGAAGGTATTGCTATATTGTTGGCATTGCCTATAAATAAGGGCCAAGTGCTTGCCTCCCTTCTCACACAAGTTCCAAGTGTGAGCAAAGGCCTCTTGCTATCACTCTACCCTTACCTTTGCATACACACTAATCTTGTGGCAAACATGTCGACCTGTGGCAACTGCGACTGCATGCGCCGACAAGAGCCAGTGCGTGTAAGTTCTCTTCGCTCTTCTCTTTCAATCCTAATTGACCCTATATATCGTATAGTAATTGTGCAATATATTCTTTAAGCATATATATATATGGCCATCTTTCTAAAGATGGAGGCTTGTAATTAAAGATTCGTATCTATGTTAGATTTGCAAGGTTAATCTAACGTGAAGTCAACAATGTAGTTTAATTGTTGCCTATGTTTTGTTACCTAGGCATAACTTTCTATGATTTTATATATATTTATTTACCCTGTGATTTACGCAATACAATAATGTATATATGTGGGAAGAACCTTGGCTTTCTGCAGAACAGGGTGACTGGATAAGTTCACAATCCAATCCAATCCAATGGACGTCACATTGTTTGGAAACAACAAATAAGCAAAGCGTTGATAGAATATATATATATATACTATTCAAATTAAGTCATCGCCTTCTGCAAAATAAACCATTACTTCATCCAAATGCGATGCATATAATTGCAAACCATTTGGTGCAGCATGCATGTGTTTACGTAACTCTGAACCTTAATCCCATTTTTTAGATAATATATATATATTTTTTCTGAAGATTTTAACCACAATCTCATGATTCTAAGAACCTCATATCAAACTCTCTGAAAACTGCAGCAAGAAGGGGAATGGCTACGGGATAGAGATTATTGTGACCGAGAAGAGGTAATTTAACTTCAACAACACTGATCTATATACTTACATTCTGGTTACCTTTTAATTTTTAATTAGTTGGATATTGAAATTGCTAAACTATATATAATTAATCAATATTGCAGCTACCGTGAGACTGCCTCAACCAGTGGGGAGAATGAGGTGAAGTGCAAGTGTGGGCCCAACTGCACCTGCACAACATGCACCTGTGGCCATTGAAGAAGATGGAGACCCCCTTCCCCCCACTGCTGATTAATATTCGATGCTGGTTTAACTACTACTGCTTATGTAAGGGGGAGCAATTGAACCACAAAGTATGGTGTGTTGTACGCTTCTTGTCGACATTGGAATAAGTTGGAGGGCTGTCATGTTTGTCTTGGTGTGCCTTCTTAGTAGGAGGTCAATCTATCTGGTTGCCTCGTGTTTAATGATGATGTTGTGGTGAGCAATCACCAACCTTGCAGATATGTGAAACTTAATTATCTTTATGTATGTATATGCTCACGAACGAGATTTGCGGGTCTTGATTATGTTTGCAAGCTCGTGAATGAAACTGGGGTGTCGCTTATTCTAAGGAAGATGGTTGGGATGATATTTGAGATTCAGAAAGATGGGATAATGATGGGAAAACTGATGGATCTAATTGTGCAAGCAAATTATGGAAGAGTCGAGTGCTGGGGTTATTTCATAAGGGTTAATTTGGATGGAGGGATAGAATTTATGAGATAATTTCTTTGCAGATTGGTTATCTTCTATTTTTGTTTGGAAGTCATAAAGGTTATCCTGATGGGTTAACCTGTGGCTGTTTGGAAAATTTTTTGGGTTAACTTGCAAAAATATATCGGATAACACACAAAAATAATTTATCCCACATCAACTCCGGAGTAATTTATCCTAGGTTAAGCCTTCTTAATCCGAGTTAAAATATCATTCCCACCAAACAAAGTTAACCATTGTTTTTGATGAGCTATCCCCCTTACCAAACTAGGCCTAAATGACCTACCTCTATTAAGACCCACGACATCAAACATCTTTTAAGGTGTCTGGGAGTTGGTCCTGACGTCTGGTAAGACGTCTGGATGCCTTCCCAGATGTCTGGAATTTAATTTTTGCGGCGTACGATTGCGAGTCTGCGGGCATGCACGCGCAGACTAAATCGCCGACCTCTTTTCTTCTCTCTCTTCCCTCCCCATCCTGCAGGCGCCTCCTTTTTCTTCCTCTCTCTCTCCCCCGGCGCCTTCAAATAGCCTCTCTTCCCCTTTCCCTCTCCCTCAACACCACTCCACCATCTCCTCCTTCTTCTTGTTAGCGTGAGAGTGAGGGCAGCAGTTGCTGCCGGGTGCGCGCGAGGAGGAGGTGTAGCTAGAGGGAGAGGAGGCGGAGCGCGTGAGGGAGAGAGGGCGAACTCGCTAGAGTTGCCTAGGGCCGACCGACGGGTGCGCACAGCGGGAGCGTAGCGCTGGGGGAGGTGCTGCTGCAGCTCAAGCAGCAGGCGAGCGCAGCGCGGCCGTGCGCAGCAAGCGGAGGGCAAGGAGGTCCTGATTCTGGGAAATTTTCACAGAATCAGATGTCTGGACCTACATCCAGACGACGCGGGAGATGTCTGGAGGAAGATCCAAACGTCTGAAAGGTACAATATTTCTTTTCTTCCTCCTTTCGCGGGTACAGCCTGCGTCAAGGGTTCTGCTTCATTTCCGTGTTAAGGACAGTTGGGTATGTGTGCAGGTTTTGTTCGGGAAGGCGCAATGGTACGCCCTCCCATACAGATCAGACGTCTGGGAACAGCACCAAACGACGGAGAAAGTCTCCAGACGGATGTCTGGAACTAAGTCCAGACGGTTCAGCAGGATCCTGGACGTCTGAAGAACAGCGCAGGAGTGATGTATGATCTGAACCATCATTTAAGACGTCTGGAAGGTGTTCCAGACGTCTGATTTGGGGCAGAGTTGTCGTTTTGATTCGTTTAGGGTCCGTTCGAAGTCCGATTTTCGCGTTTCAAATTTCGTTCTTCTCAGAATTAGTTCCTCTACTTGTTTAAAGTACTTGTATCCTGTTCTGGGTAGTTCCTTGTGTTTGATTCTTGTGATAGGACCTTGTTCTGTTGCGGCTCTGGGGGTTGCGGAGGCACGCGGAGCTGCTTATCACGCCCCCAGTACTCCCTATTTTACGGGTAGAGTGGCTCCTCTTGATTATTTATCAACATTTATGCACTTGTAAGATAAATAATAGATTCTAAGGTATGACATGAACCCTAGGATTGGAAAACTAGGTTGAATGATAGATCCTAGGGTATGGCATGAATCCTAGGACTGGAAAACTATATTAAATGATAGATCCTAGGGTGTGGCATGAATCCTAAGAACAGAAATACTGAAACGAATGTCATAAATACATGAATTGCAGTCTTGGAAAAGTAGATAGAACAATGTTAATTGCCTGTAATTGGATAATAGCTGCTTGTATAAAAATGGATATTAAATATTGGAAACACGGGCTATATGAGAATAAAATTGAAATGATGAAACCTAAATTGGCTTGGTTAAAGAAATATGAGCATGAATCCTACAGGGAATTAGGAGTAGAGCTCCTGAAAGGTAAATGGAATTGGGGAAATGAGTTGGCCCTTGAGTACAGAGTACCAAGGAGAGCAACTGTCTCCTTGTTTAGTGCAGAGCGGAGCTAGCCGCCCCATGGACCCGGCATTAGGTCTGGCCACTTTGTATCGACTTGTGGCCCTTGCGTACGCAGTACCGGGGAGAGCTACTAGTGTGGGGAGAGCGCTAGCCACCCCACGGGTCCCGAGGTTCTGCTAGCCTTCCTACACCAACTTGTTTGGCCCACTAGGCAAACCAGGGTAGTCAGGCCAGGGTGCGCGGACTGTGGAGGGGCAAGACCCCTATTTGGTTACTGTGAAGGGGCTAGACCCCTGTTACTGAGAGGGCTCTGCCCTATACCGGTTCCGTGCTGTACTTTGGGCGCACCCGTTAATGGAAACGACTGATCGCGTGCCAATGCGGGGTAGCTACCCACGCGTTTATCGCGCGTACCGTAGTCACCGTAATGTCTGTCAGTGACCTTGGGGTGGTTGACAGAGGGTAGGACCACCACGGGGGACTCTACCGGCCAGGAGAGCAATACGTGCTACTTCTATTTTTCGGAAAAGACTGTAATTAAGATCATTCCCATGAGGAACATTCGAGATCAAGAGAAAGATTTGAGGAATAATTCAAGAATGAGTAAATGGAAAATAAAGAAAGAAATTAAAAATAACAGCTACTTATCCACCTTACTGTTTTCTTAGCTAGTTAGCTGCCACTCTACTCAGCGTTTCGCTGACGTGTCACCTTTGTCACCTTTTCAGAACTAGGTGTTGAGCGGCCAGAGCCTGCGGCTGCAAAGGGTGCTGGGCCTAGTAGAGCCCAGTAGTTTTACTTGTGTTGTACCTACTGTACCGTTTCTTCTATTGTAGTGAGTATTTTCTGTTACAATTGTACTCTTTTATTGTAAGCATCATGTTTATGTACCTGTTTAATTCTCTACTGTTGTGGTGGTGTGTACTGTAATAGTTCTTTTCTTTACTGCTGTACTTTTGTTATTGTTAGTTACATGCATGATGAATGTGATTTATTTTACTGCTCTTTTGGTTACTTCTCGTTGGACGATGGGGTCTTGGGATCAGTCGAGTCGGTCCGATTCTTGTGTCTCGTAGAGATTCTGGAATCGGGTCGTAACAACCTCTAACTTAGGGTAGACTTGAATATTAACTAACTTGAACTAAACTTTATATTGAATGGGTATTGGTATTGGTGTACCAGTACCGGTATCCCTTTATACTAAATGAGTAATGGTACTGGTACACCAGTACCGATATCCCTTTGTATTTAGTAAGTACCGATACTGGTGAACTAGTACCGTTATCTTTGATTTACAGGTATAAGTCCCATATCCAAGAAGTATCGGTACTGATGTCAAGTACCGATACCTATGACTTAAGTTCAGTTCAGTACTTGTTTAGTACTCATGGTGTATCGATATTGAAGACTAGTACCGGTAGTCATGACATACTGGTATCACTCCATAATCAACTTATCTCAATGAGTACCGATGAAATGACCCACCGCCTTTGGGATATTTAAGACGTTTGGGAGATAGGTCAGGCATCTGGATTGAGGGTCGGACATCTGAAAGTGGGGGAGAACTGTACGCCTACTTGCTTTTAGCACGCAGGCGACACGCATGCATCCTTTTTCCTTTTTCCTCCTCTGTTCTCCCCACCTAAACCCTAACCTCCTCCTCTATTTAAACCCCTCCATCTCCACTCCACCCCCGCCACTCCAACCACCACCACCTTCACCTTTCCCTTGCGTTAGCGACCTCCACCTTCTCAGCGAGGAGGGAGAGCAGGGGAGAGCGAGAGTGAGGGAGTGAGGGGGGGGGGGGAGTAAGGGGAAACTGAGGGCGAGGGGGTATGATGAGAGCCTCATCATGAGCCATAACTAGCTCATTTTGACCCAATAAAGAAGATAAAAGCTCCTACATAACCTAGAAGAAGGCTTAACTGAAGGAACAAGTTCTCTGAGAAGAAAACATAAAATAAATTTTAAAACTGTAATTTTACCATTGCAGTACATAAACGGGATTTCTCAGAGGCAAAACATAGGTCAAATGTGTTGGTGCTAGAGCACCACGATCACTTGTTTTAATGATAACAAAACACGTGTCATTTAATATTTGCGCTTTGAGTCCTAGATTTCAGGTCAATCGCAAATGGATACGTGATTAGACGGAGTTCGAGCTCGCATCCAGGACGGATTGGAGGAGCTTGATGGAGAACAGAAGAGATTCGCGAGGAGCGATATATTAAAGATGGAAGGAAATGAAGAATATGATAGATTTTCTTCTTTTGTACTTGTATTTTTCATTTCTTTTGTTGCTCTTTATTTCCTTAGATAATTCATGTTAAAGAGCATCAAAGTATCCTAACAGTAGTCCTAGGAACACCTGCACAACCTTAGGATACTTAGGTTTTCTGTAGAACAATTAGAAAACCAATATAGGGTTCAAACAGAGTTTCCAGACGTCTAATTCCCAAATCAGACGTCTGATAAAGTATTTTAAGACGTCTGACTGTTGTTTCAGACGTCTGATAACTATTAGGCTGGAGATAGTTATTTCTGTCTGATGAAATCAGACGTTCAGACCTTAGACCAGATGTCTTAGGAGACGTCTGATGGATTTGCCAGACGTCCAATTAGTGGACCATTGGCTGCTTAGCATACACTCAAGAATATGACCGTTAGAGCCCTATCAGACGTCCATAAGACTGTCCAGACATCTGATAAATGACCGTTTTGCCTCGGCTGACCGAAAATCTCTTCTCAGAGATTTTCTAGCCGTTGCAACGTTTGGAAAATCCATTCCCACAGTAAAAGTAGGTTTCCAGACGTCCAGACATAGTGCCAGACGTCATATATGTCGTCTGACGGACTTGCACTAGAACTCTGTTTAGATCTGATCGAAGTCAGGAAGAGACCCGCCCAAAATCAGACGTCTGACCTTGAAATCAGACGTCTTAAAGTGAAATTCCAGACGTTTGATGCCAGAATTAGATGTCTGATAAGCCTGTCAGAACAATGATTGTTTCTGATTTCGGGCTGATTCTCTTGGGCTTTGTTCCCAACGGCTATAGAACCTTTCCTAAGCCTTCCAAAGCCTTCCTAAGGCCTCTATAAATAGAGGGGAACCTTTGCAACATAAAGACACACCTAGAAACACCAAGACACACCTTGCAATATACTTTCAAACCTTTTTGTGTCCCTCTTGCTCTCTAAGCTCAAGTTCTACATCTTGAGAGCAACAAGCTGTTGCGCACCCGCTCTCCCGCCGTTGTTCACGAGAGCGAAGTTGCGCCGTCGCGTGGCTCACGCACCGCGTCATCAACTCGACGCACTCCTTGCAAATGAGAGTTTCCTAATTCCTATAGAAGCTAGGTTCATAATTACTTTGTTGGCTCTATAGGATTACTTATTTATTTTATATTTGTTATTTGGTTGGGTATTCGCTTTGCGAATTCCCATCTCCTTCGCGAGACAAAATCCTTCTCGTGCAGAGAAGGGGTTGAGGTACGCTACCCTCGTTTAAGTAGCGTGGTTGTATTGAGGTTGAATCACTCTCGTTTAAAGTGATTCGGTTTAGTGGATTTTGATAAACTTGGTTGATCAGAAAATCCTAACTCGAGAGGGTTAGGTGGTGGTTTTCACCCGGTTTGGGTTTCCACCTATAAATTCTTGTGTACTTTATGTGATTGCTTATTTGTAAGATTATATTTCAATTCCGCAATTATTACGTCACCCCCTCCTGATAGGGACTCAAAAACTACAAAATGGTCTAAATGAGATAAAAAGTGGGTTGAGTCAATCTAAAATGGGTTTATGTGCAATTTAGGAATTAAATGACACTTGGTAACCCTAAAACAGACCCGCTTAAATTAACAAGGTTCTGGTCAGGATAAAAATCAAGGAAACCCTCTAAAAATCATGGAAAAACATCCTCTAGGGATTGGAACACTTAATTTGGCCCTTGGAACCCAGTTTGACCAAGATTAGGGTCCTAGCTCTTCAAGTAACATAATTTGGGTTTTTATGCAAAATATCCAGTCAAACGAGGTCAAACCTAAAATCCAACTTCACCATTGGATTCCTTAGGTCCAAATTACGTTTGTACCAAAATTTGGACCTAAGGGGAGGTCATCTTGGCCTACTTTGCAATTTAGTACACCTAAATCATAATTTGGTCCCTATCTTTTGAATATCTTTGCAGAGAGCCCCCTAAGTTCCTCGCCCCCTTTGCAAACCGGTCCTGCCGTCATTGCTAGGGCAGAACCAAGCTCCGGCGAGGTTTAGAGAGGGATTACTCTCTAATTCCTCAGAGATTCTCTCCCAGAAATGGAAGGGAGATTCCCTGAGGAATTCCCTTCCTTCTAAAGCCAATTATAATTTCTGGTGTGAACCCAATCTCTCGTGCGAACGCACGAGAGATTTGGGTATCTTAACTTCTTTCCATCTCCGGCGACCGACCTCAGGCGATGGCGTGCCTTCCACGCCCTGAGCGACTGGCCCAGTGCCTATATAAGAACCCACACCTCCGGTCGCTCATCTTCGGCTTGAATTTGACGGAGATCCCCTCAAATTTCCTCTCTCCCATCTCCGGCCAAAAGACCCGCAAGCTCCGGCGACCTCCTCCCCTCCTCATCGCTCTGCTGCCATACCAGCAGCAGAGTCAACTATGCCGCTTCCTCCCACGTCGCGCTGTACCAAGCGCACGTGCCCCTGCCCTCATCCTCGTCGCCGCTTCCTCCCTCAGGGTCCGTCTTCCCCGACGACGACAGTTACGCGTCGTCCACTCCGCTGCCTCCCTTCCTTCCAGATCACCCCAGATACCCTCTCCATCCTCTCCTCTCTCTTTTCCCCCTGCTATTTTATCCAATTACCCCCCGACAGTGCCTAACCACCTCCATCGTCCTCGCCTCCGACCGCCCTCTGGCGAGCCGCCCACACCACTCCGCCCCTCCACACAGCCCGCCAACCCTCTCGTGAGCTCCGCCTCACCACCAGGAACTCAGTCCACCCCTCCACTGCCACTCCAGACCTCCACAATCACCCCCCGATCAACCCCACACCTCCAACCACAGGTTGACCTAGGTACGCACGCCTAGGCCAACCTGCGTCCTGCAGCACTGCGCATCATCTTCGCCGTGCTACGGCGAAGGTTTCTAGCTAATCTGATTAGGCCAATAGGCCGTTCTTGTGTATGACAGGTTGCAGCTCTTGCCGCCATTGACGGCCTAAGCAGCGAGGAGCTCGTAGCAGCCTCAGGCACCAGGGATCCCAGGCTGCAGGTGCTGCAGACTCACGCGAGTGTCGCGAAGCGAGTGAGGCCAGCAAGTTGCACTGCGAGGCCAGCAGCTGGGGCAATTGCACGACGGAAGCTCTGCAGGCGTGTGTGAAATCGGGACTGATCAGATAGTCTCACATCATGGAATCGCGAAACACAGGTATAATATAAATTGTTTTTGTGTTTTAAGCTAACTGCCTTCATATGCATAGGGGTGAGGTCCCTCACCTGCCCTCACACTCGCCTCGTCCGCGGCTTGACCTCGCGGATCTGGCGGGATCCAACTGACCTAAACCTCGAGCACTCCTCGCGCATCGCCACCTGCCGGTGCGCCTGGTCCCGGGTACGATCCGACTCGATTATCCGTGTGGCTCTGGGAGAGCATCCTCGAGTGAATTGCTGAGAGAGAGAGACGCGCGGGTAGAGGGAAAGGGGTAGGTTTTGCTTCCCCGTGTGCAGACAGGCTGAGTGTCGAGAGACTTAGCCGCAAGGAGAAGAGAAGCAGAAGAAGAGATTGAGTGAAGCAGAGCCAAGGAAGAAGAAGAACCATTGCTGAGAAGGAGAAGACTGCAAAAGATCAGAAGAAGCCTTCGCAAGAAAAGAAGAAGGCAGAGAAAAGAGGCAAAGCAGGAAGAGAGAAGAGAAAGAAGAAGAGAAGCCAAGACAGAAGTCGAAGAAGAAAAAGAGTCTGCAAACTTCTTCCTGCAAAAGAAGAAAGAAAGCAAGATCAGAAGAAGCAGAATAATCAAAAAGGAAAAGGGAAAACACTTTTAAGACGTCTGATCCCAAGATCAGACGTCCAATTTGACTCTTGTCTGAATTATTCTTTTAGATACCTCTGAATTCTAATTTTGAGTAATTAGAGTGTTCAATTACATTTTGATTAGTAGTAAATTCCATTTGCTCCCTATATTCGACCTCGGATACTCCGATTTTTGAGTAATAAAATTCTCTATTTGTTTGAATGCTTTGTCGGCTATATTACAACGTCATATTCTCCTTTAAAACCCGCACAAAGCGTCACGAACAGAACCCTAGGGTAGAAATGTATGAGCCTGATTTTGAGCAACTTTGTTTACTTGAGATGCTTGTTAAAATACGAGTTGCCTGTATGTGTACGAGAAATAAAGCTGCGAAATAAACCTTAGGAAGAAACCTGAACCCTAGGGTAGAAGCAAATGAAAATGGTTGAGCTACTTTGTTTACTTGAGATGCATGTTAAAAAAGTATGTTGCCTGTATGTTAATGAGAAATTGAATTGTGAAACCACCAGTTGCATGTATATGATTGAGAATTGAACTATGAAAACATGAGCTGCCTGTATATGGATGAGGAACTAGTTATAAATCATGAGATCATAATATTGATAAATGGAATGAATACGGTGTGTGAACCTTATGGGGAATTAGGAGGAGAACTCCTGGATATGGAAAGTGTTACGAACCGTGCTTTCAAACGTCTTTTAAGACGTTCGGGAGGTGTCCCAGACGTCTGGTATCACTTCCAGACGTTTGGGATTCATTTTTCTGCGCGCACACCGTTGCGTCGGCGCTCCTGCATGCGCAGACCTGCTCCGCCTCTTCTTTTTCCCTCTCCCTCCTGCGCCCTCTGTCGCGCGTTCTCTCTCCTCATGCGGCCTTAAAAGGCCACGCCCTCCCCCTCACTCCCGTCACCTCCGCCCCCTTCCTTTTCTCCTTCCAGTCGGTGCGCGAGAGCGGGCGCGAGTTAGCGGTGGCGGCGACAGCCGCGGCGGGTACGGGAGGAGGTGCTGCGCGGGGGAGGAGGCGTCGGCCGTGAGGGCTCGAGCTTGCCGGGCCAGCGGGAGCCGATCGGCGAGGGCGCAGCGGGCGCGGAGCGACGCGGGAGGCCTGCTGCAGCTCGAGCAGCAAGCGGAGCACTCGCAGCGCGGCCGGACGTCGCGAGCGGAGGGCGAGTTGTGCCCTGGTTCTGGAAACTTCTCCAGAATCAGACGTCTGGGCTGATAGCCAGACGACGGGCACAATGTCTGGAAGACTGTCCAGACGTCTGAAAGGTGAGTTATTTCCGTCTTCTTCCTTTTCTTCGACTGACCGTACTGAGAGAGAGATGGGTATGTGCAGGTTCGGTGATTCGCCATCCAACGCGAATCAGACGTCTGGCTGTAGCACCAGACGACTGGAACGACTTCCAGACGTCCGGGGTGACCATTGGACATCTCGGAACTAGGCCAGACTCCCCCGCAGGCTTCTGGACGTCTGAAAGCCCACGCAGAGCGAGGTAATTCGCTGATCCACTTTTTAAGACGTCTGGAATAAGTTCCAGACGTCTAATTTTGCACTGTTTCATCGTCTTCGACCCGTTTAGGGCCCGTTCGGGTTTCGTTTTCCGCGTTTCGAGTTGCGTTCTTTTCGGAATTAAATCCTCTACCTGTCTACAGTAGCTGTATACTGTTTTGAGAAGTTCCTTGTGTTGATCCTTGTGATAGGGCCCCGTTCCATTGCAGTCTCGGGGGTTGCGGAGGCGCGCGAGATTCCCGACCACGCCCCCAGTTCGCCTGTTGTAACCGGTAGAGTGGCTTTAAGTATAATCTGTTGAATTATGAAACAATAAATAGAACCTAGGACATTGCATGAATCCTAGGAATGAGAAATAGATTGAATGGTAGATTTTAGGGTGTTGCATGAATCCTAGGGCTGGAAAACTAGATTGTATGATAGATCCCAGGGTATGACATGAATCCTAGGGTAGGAAAACTAGTGGAATATGTGAACACTGCAGTCTTGAAAATGTGGAAAAGAAATAATAGCTGCCTGTGAATTGAATTAACAGCTGCCTGTTATGAATAAATGAACATGATTAAGAATATGGGATGTATGAACGTGAAACTGGAAAGGTGAAACCGGAATGCGTTGAGTTAAAGAGCTGGAACCCTACGGGGAATTAGGAGTAGAACTCCTGGAAAGTGAATGGAATAGAATTGGGGAAGTGAGTTGGCCCTTGAGTACGGAGTACCAAGGAGAGCGACTGTCCCCCTGTTTAGTGTAGAGCGGAGCTAGCCGCCCCAGGGACCCGGGGTTAGGACTGGCCACTCTGTACCGACTTGCTGGCCCTCGTGTACGTAGTACCGAGGAGAGCTACTAGTGTAGGGAGGTACTAGCTACCCCACGGGCCCCGGGGTTCTGCTAGCCTCCTACACCGACTTGTTAGGCCCACTGGGGAAAACCAGGGTAGGCAGGCGAGGGTGCGCGGACTGTGGAGGGGCAAGGTCCCTGTTTGGTTACTGTGTAGGGGTTGGACCCCTGTTACTGAGAGGGCTCTGCCCTGTACTAGTTCCGTGCTGTGCTTTGGGCGCACCCGTTAACGGAAAGGACTGACCGCGTGTCAGTGCGGGTTAGCTACCCGTGCGTTTACCGCGCGTGCCATAGTCACCGTTACGTCTGTCAGTGACCTTGGGGTGGTTGACTGTGAGTAGGATCACCACGGGGGACTCTCCCGGCCAGGAGAGCACCACGTGCTACTTCTACTGTTCGGAAAAGACTGCAATCAAGATCGTTCCCACGAGGAGCATTCGAGATCAAGTGAAGAATCTGAGAAATAGATAAATTGTGAAACAATAGAAAGACGTAAATAAAGGAAGAAAGAAAATTAAAACAGCTACTGTACACTTTACTGTTCCTTTAGTTTAGCTGCCACTCTACTCAGCGTTTTGCTGACGTGTTACACTCGTTACCTTTCAGGACTAGTTGTTGAGCAGCCAGGGTCAGCGGCTGCAGAGGACGTTGGGCCAAGTAGGGTCCAGTAGAGTTACCACTGTTCTCTTGTACCTCTTTTTGGTTCCACTGTAGTGAGTAGTTCTTGTTTCCGCTGTACTTTTCTTTACCTGCAGTTCATAGTATGTTATAAATGTTGTTCTACTGTTGTGGTGGTACATACTGTAGTGGTTTCTTTCCTTACTGGTTATTTTCTTACTGTTAGTTATATTCATGTTGAATGTGGTTTATTTTACTGCTCTTTTGGTTACTTCCTCGTTGGACGACCAAGTCTTGGGTTTCGTCGAGTCGGTCCGGTTCTCGTGTCTCGTAGGAACTCGGGAATCGGGTCGTTACAAATGGTATCAGAGCAAGGTCGTCCCGAGAAGTGAATCTACTGACTGGAAAATAACCAATTCACATGCCTATAACTAGAGTAGCCACCACAACATATCTTTTGACTTGAGCTCTTAGACGTTTCCGTTCGGTATCGTTCTGTAGTGACGTGTTCCGTTTTGTTTCGCGTCTCCTTCCAGGAGATGCCTCGTCGTGGGACCAGTGAGGCGGGCTGCGGGCGCGGCCAAGGAAGAGGTCGGCGAGGTGGGCGTGCCGTTGCCGACACCCTAGTGGACCAGCCACTACTCCCGGGCATCCAGGCCCGGGATCTCGCCCGGCTGATATGAGACATTGTACGAGAGGAGCTCCACCCACCGCCCCGAGCACCTCACCCTAGGGCTGTGGAGGGGGAGTCCTCTGTGGGACCACTCGACGGACGCGGCACTGGACACGGGGGAGGGGATGGGCCGCCGCAGCCCCCACCTTCCTCCGATGCTTCTGTGCACGAGGCACCGTTTCCTGGGGGTGGACCAGCATCCCCATTGCAGTGCCACTCCGAGCTCTTTGGGCAGTTTCGGAAGCTGAAGCCCCCCTCCTTCAAGGGGGATGTGGACTCGACCGAGGCAGAGTACTGGCTTGAGTAGCTGGAGAATATTTTCGACACCCTTCGCCCCGCGGTGGAGTGCCGCGTGGCCTTTGCCACATACCAGCTGGAGAGTGCGGCACACTGGTGGTGGAGGGCGGTCCGGGGACAGGAGAGGGACGAGCCGACCTGGGACCGGTTCGTCCTCTTCTGCGAGCAGTACTTTCCCCAGACGTGGCAGGACCAGAGGAAGCGGGAGTTCCACACTCTCCGCCAAGGGACGATGACCGTGAGCGCGTACAGCACGTGTTTCCTAGAGCTGTCCCGCTTTGCAGCGACAGCTGTAGCTACTAAGGAGGAGCACCTTTGGAGGTTCACCGAGGAGCTACGGCCTGCAATTCGGTGGTATGTCAAACCCCTGAAGCTTCCTACGTTTTCGAGGGTGGTAGAGGCAGCTATGACTTACGAGGAGATCAACCCGTTCGCACGAGACACTGACGGCGGGCGGAAGAGGCCCTTTCAGCCAAACTTTTCACAGGGTCGGCGAGAGAGGAGACACGTGGCATCCGCAGGAGAGCCGTCACATTTTACAGGGCCATCAGTGGCCTTTGGGGGCCCTCGACAGGGGCTAGTCGCCAGCACCGGACCCCTGCCCAGCCGACAGCAGGGACCCACTGAGGGCGGGAGTTGGGTTCCCCTCTGTTACCAGTGTGGCCAGCCGGGCCACATCAGGAGGTACTGCCCGTCTAGGGCAGGAGGTCAGCAGATACTTCCTGCGCAGAGCACTGGAGGACGCGCAGGAGGCCGCGGTTACTAGGCGCGAGGAGGAGGACAGCAGTCACGAAGAAAGTACCGGCCAGCACCTACCCGTCCGACGTAGAGTGTGGCTGCTTCGTCTGCACCTAGAGCTGAAGGGCGTATCAACGCCCTGACACACAGGGACGCCAGAGCTCCGGGATCGGTGGTAGCAGGTATGGTTTCAGTTTCCGGCAGACTCGTTTACACGCTTTTCGATTCCGGCGCTACGCACTCGTTTGTCGCAGCCAGTTTCGCAGTTAGTTTGGGCTAGGATTATACACTGTTAGAGAATCCGTTCGTAATCAGAGGTCCAAGTGGTCAGCTGTTTGTAGCTGAGGAGGTGTATACGGATTGCGAGGTCAGCGTCGGGGGCATAGCCTACCAGTTGACCTGATTATGTTACAGATGGAGGACTTTGGAGTGATTCTGGGGATGGATTGGTTGTCCGCTTACCATGCCTTGGTGGACTGTTTTGAGGGGAAGATCGTCTTCTCCATTCCGGAGTTGCCTTCTTTCGAGTTTCACGGACAACTAGTGGACGGAGGTTTCGGGTGCATTTTGGCACTTCGGGCGGTGAGACTTTTGAGCCAGGGGTGTGAGGGTTTCCTAGCTTGTGTGGTGGCAGAGCCCAACCCTGTGGCATACTTCCAGAGCATCCCGGTGGTCAGAGAGTACCCTGACGTGTTTCCAAACGAGTTACCAGGACTACCGCCCGAGCGTGAGATCGAGTTTGAGATCTCACTAGTACCAGGGACCAGCCCCATCTCCACCGCGCCATACAGGATGGCACCGCTTGAGCTACGAGAGCTCAAGTCTCAGTTGCAGGACCTTTTGGAGAAAGGTTTCGTGAGGCCCAGTGCGTCTCCCTAGGGAGCCCTGGTACTGTTTGTGAAGAAGAAGGATGGGACCTTACGCCTTTGTGTGGATTACCGACAGCTGAATAGGGTCACCATCAAGAACAGATATCCGCGGCCGAGGATCGACGACTTGTTTGACCAGTTGCGGGGTGCCACGGTGTTTTCCAAGATCGACTTAAGGTCTGGATACCACCAGTTGACGATCAGGGAGACCGACCTCTCCAAGACAGCTTTCCGCACCCGGTACGGACACTACGAGTTTTTGGTCATGCCATTTGGGCTGACCAATGCCCCCGCTGCTTTCATGGATCTGATGAACCGGGTGTTTAGACCGTACTTGGACCAGTTCGTGGTGGTTTTCATAGATGATGTACTCGTCTATTCTAGAGATCAGACGCAGCACGGACAGCACTTGCGGATGGTTCTGGACACACTGAGACGACGTAGGTTGTACGCCAAATACAGCAAGTGCGAGTTCTGGTTAAGGGAGGTGACCTTCTTAGGTCATGTGATCTCTAGAGACGTTTTGGCGGTGGACCCAGCCAAAGTTGAGGCAGTACTCAGGTAGGAGAGACCACGTTCAGTCACTGAGATTCGTAGTTTCCTGGGACTGGCAGGCTCCTACAGACGATTCATCAGAGGTTTTTCACAGATTGTGCGTCCGATGACACAGTTGACCCGGAAGGACGTGCCCTTCGCTTGGACAGACGCCTATGAGGTGTGTTTTCTGGAGCTGAAGGAGAGGTTGACATCGGCTCCCGTGCTCACCATCCCTGACAGTAGTGGCGGGTTCGTTGTGTACACGGACGCCTTCTTGCAGGGGTTAGGAGGTGTGCTCATGCAGAGGGGTCACGTTGTCGCTTACGCTTCGCGGCAACTGAAGCCCCATGAGCACACCTACCCTACCCACGACCTAGAGTTGGCAGCTGTTTTCTTCGCGCTGAAGACTTGGAGGCACTACTTGTACGGTGAGACCTTCAAAATTTTCACAGATCACACGAGCCTCAGATACCTTTTTGATCAGAAGGAGCTCAACATGAGACAGAGACGTTGGTTGGAGCTCCTGAAGGACTACGACTGCAGCATCTCCTATCACCCGGGAAAGGCCAATGTGGTGGCTGACGCCTTGAGCCGTAAGGCGGCCGCACACTTGGCCAGTTTACAGTTACAGAGTTGGAGCCTTTTGGAGGAGGTGGGCAGTTGGCAACCTCTGGAGTTACGGGGGCACTGTGGGGCAGTGACGGTGACACGACAGACCAGGCCAGAGCTGATAGACCGCATCATCACAGGACAGATGGCCGATCCGTACTTGCAGTCCTTACGCGACAGAGTACTGTCGGGAGACCCGGGGGACTTCTCTTTCACAGACCAGGTGCTGCGCTTGAGGGGACGGTTGTGCGTTCCCAGAGACGAGGAGCTGTTGAGAGAGCTCCTGACTGAGGCACACGGTTCCAGATTCACCATACATCCCGGAAACATGAAGATGTACCACGACTTGAGACGCGAGTTTTGGTGGAGGGGGATGAAGCGGGATGTGGGTGAGCTCGTGCAGCAGTGCTTAGTGTGCCAGCAAGTGAAAGCCGAGTATCAGAGGCCTGCAGGGCCACTACAACCGCTTCCAGTGCCAGAGTGGAAGTGGGAGAGCATCACCATGGACTTGGTGGTGGGCTTACCTGTTACCCAGCGAGGACACGACGCAGTCTGGGTAATAGTGGATAGACTGACGAAGACGGCGCGATTCTTGCAGATCCAAGTCACTTTGGGACCAGCACAGTTGGCAGAGACGTATATCCGTGATGTGGTACGACTACACGGAGTTCCGCGGGAGATCGTATCCGACCGGGATACCCTCTTTACGTCCCAGTTTTGGGCTGAGTTTCAACCGGCCTTGGGGACGCGGTTGAGGTTTAGTACGGCTTACCACCCCGAGACGGACGGACAGTCTGAGTGCACGATACAGACACTTGAGGACCTTTTGCGTGCCTGTGTACTGGACTGGAGGGGCTCTTAGGAGGAGCACCTGCCCCTGGCGGAGTTTGCATACAACAACAGTTATCAGTCGAGTATCGGCATTACTCCCTACGAGGCTCTGTACGGACGGAGGTGTGCGGCACCCTTGAGTTGGGTTGAGGTGGGGACCAAGTGGGAGGTTGGCCCCAGGTTGATTCGGCAGAGTCAGGAGGTAGTCGAGCAGATCCACAGGCGACTCCGCACTGTTAGGAGCAGACAGAAGAGCTACGTGGATCGGAGACGCAGAAAGGTGCAGTTTGAGGTTGGGAACCACGTCTTTCTTCGTGTGTCGCCCATGAAGGGCCTGCAGTGGTTTGGGGTGAGAGGGAAGCTCGGGCCGAGGTTTGTGGGGCCCTTTGAGGTCCTGGAGCAGGTTGGACCCGTTGCTTACAGGCTTGCCCTCCCCCCGTAGCTTTCTGGTGTGCACGGCGTGTTCCACGTGTCCAACCTCACGAAGTACGTAGCCGATCCCAATCACGTACTGAGTCACGAGAGCGTCGAGGTGGGCGACGACCTGACCTACCCCGAGCGGCCAGTGCAGATTCTAGACTGAGCCGTTCGCAATTTGAGACGAAAGCAAGTACCCCTGATAAAGGTTTTGTGGAGGAGCCAGCGGTACGAGGGGGCTACCTGGGAGCCTGAGGCGGCAATGCGGGAGCGGTACCCGGAACTCTTCGCAGGTACGTCTTTTCGGACCGGCTTCGGTCCTCTTTGAGTTTGTTATGGTATTTATGACGTTCTCCCACACTCTAGTTAGCGCAAGTTTCGGGGACGAAACTTCCTTTGAGTTTGTTATATTGTTACGAACCGTGCTTTCAAACGTCTTTTAAGACGTCTGGGAGGTGTCCTCGACGTCGCACCAGACGTCTGGTATCACTTCCATATGTCTCGGATTCATTTTTCTGCTCGCACACCGTTGCATCTGCGCGCCTACACACGCAGACCTGCTCCGCCTCTTCTTTTTCCCTCTCCCTCCTGCGCCCTCTGTCGCGCTCTCTCTCCTCCTCCTCGCGCGGCCTTAAAAGGCCATGCCCTCCCCCTCACTCTCGTCACCTCCGCCCCCTTCCTCTTCTGCTTCCACTTGGTGCGCGAGAGCGGGCGCGAGTGAGCGACGGCGGTGACAGCCGCGGCTGGTGCGGGAGGAGGTGCTGCGTGGGGGAGGAGGCGTCGGCCGTGAGGGCTCAAGCCTGCCGGGGCAGCGGGAGCCGGCCGGCGGGGGCGCAGCGGGCGCGGAGTGACGCAGGAGGCTTGCTGCAGCTTAAGCAGCAGGCGGAGCACTCACAGCGCGGCCGGGCGTCGCGAGCGGAGGGCGAGTTGCGCCCTGGTTCTAGAAACTTTTCCAGAATCAGACGTCTGGGCTGATAGCCAGACGACGGGCACGTCTGGAAGACTGTCCAGACGTCTGAAGGTGAGTTATTTCCGTCTTCTTCCTTTTCTTCGACTGACCGTACTGAGAGAGAGATGGGTATGCGTAGGTCCGGTGATTCGCCATCCAACGCGAATCAGACGTCTGGCTGTAGCACCAGACAACTGGAACGACTTCCAGACGTACGGGGTGACCATCGGACGTCTCGGAACTAGGCCAGACGCCCCCGCAGGCTTCTGGACGTCTGAGAGCCCACGCAGAGCGAGGTAATTCGCTGATCCACTTTTTAAGACGTCTGGAATAAGTTCCAGACGTCTGATTTTGTAATGTTTCGTTGTCTTCGACCCGTTTAGGGCCCGTTCGGGTTCCGTTTTTCGCGTTTCGAGTTGCGTTATTTTCGGAATTAAATCCTCTACCTGTCTACAGTAGCTATATACTGTTTTGATAACTTCCTTATGTTGATCCTTGTGATAGGACCCCGTTCTGTTGCAGTCTCGGGGGTTGCGGAGGTGCGCGGGATTCCCGACCACGCCCCCGGTTCACCTGTTGTAACCGGTAGAGTGGCTTTAAGTATAATCTGTTAAATTATGAAACTATAAATAGAACCTAGGACATTGCATGAATCCTAGGAATGAGAAATAGATTGAATGGTAGATCCTAGGGTGTTGCATGAATCCTAGGGCTGGAAAACTAGATTGTATGATAGATCCTAGGGTATGACATGAATCCTAGGATGGGAAAACTACTGGAATATGTGAACACTGCAGTCTTGAAAATGTGGAAACGAAATAATAGCTGCCTGTGAATTGAATTAACAGCTGCCTGTTATGAATAAATGAACATGATTAAGAATATGGGATGTATGAACGTGAAACTGGAAAGGTGAAACCGGAATGCGCTGAGTTAAAGAGCTGGAACCCTACGGGGAATTAGGAGTATAACTCCTGGAAGTGAATGGAATAGAATTGGGGAAGTAAGCTGGCCCTTGAGTACGGAGTACCAAGGAGAGCGACTATCCCCCTGTTTAGTGCAGAGCGGAGCTAGCCGCCGCAGGGACCTGGGGTTAGGACTGGCCACTCTGTATCGACTTGCTGGCCCTCGTGTACGTAGTACCGAGGAGAGCTACTAGTGTAGGGAAGTACTAGCTACCCCACGGGTCCCGGGGTTCTGCTAGCCTTCTACACCGACTTGTTAGGCCCACTAGGGCAAACTAGGGTAGGCAGGCGAGGGTGTGCGGACTGTGGAGGGGCAAAGCCCCTGTTTGGTTACTGTGCAGGGGTTGGACCCCTGTTACTGAGAGGGCTCTGCCTTGTACTGGTTCCGTGCTGTGCTTTGGGCGCACCCGTTAACGGAAACGACTGACCGCGTGCCAGTGCGGGTTAGCTACCCGTGCGTTTACCGCGCGTGCCGTAGTCACCCTTACGTCTGTCAGTGACCTTGGGGTGGTTGACTGAGAGTAGGATCACCACGGGGGACTCTCCCGGCCAGGAGAGCACCACGTGCTACTTCTACTGTTCGGAAAAGACTGCAATCAAGATCGTTCCCACGAGGAACATTCGAGATCAAGTGAAGAATCTGAGAAATAGATAAATTGTGAAACAATAGAAAGACGTAAATAAAGGAAGAAAGAAAATTAAAATAGCTACTGTACACTTTACTGTTCCTTTAGTTTAGCTGCCACTCTACTCAGCGTTTTGCTGACGTGTTACACTCGTTACCTTTCAGGACCAGGTGTTGAGCAGCCAGGGTCAGCGGCTGCAGAGGACGTTGGGCCAAGTAGGGTCCAGTAGAGTTACCACTGTTCTCTTGTACCTCTTTTTGGTTCCGCTGTAGTGAGTAGTTCTTGTTTCCGCTGTACTTTTCTTTACCTGCAGTTCATAGTATGTTATAAATGTTGTTCTACTGTTGTGGTGGTACATACTGTAGTGGTTTCTTTCCTTACTGGTGTATTTTCTTACTGTTAGTTATATTCATGTTGAATGTGGTTTATTTTACTGCTCTTTTGGTTACTTCCTCGTTGGACGACCAAGTCTTAGGTTTCGTCGAGTCGGTCCGGTTCTCGTGTCTCGTAGGGACTCGGTAATCGGGTCGTTACAGAAAGGAATTCCGTGTGCAGACGGGAAGTGAGTTCGCCCTTGAATACGTAGTACCAAGGAGCACAGTGGTTCTTTTAATGTAGAGCGGAGCTAGCCTCCCTTGGGTTAAGACCAGGGGTTAAGATGGCCACTCTACACTGACTCTTGTAGGCTCTCGCGTACGTGGTATCGAGACGTGCTACTAGTGTAGGGAGGGAGCTAGCCACCCATGGGGCTCGGGGTTAAGTTAGCCACCCTACATCGACTTTGTTTGGCCCACTAGGCAAACCGGGGTAGTCGGATGAGGGTACGTGAACTGTGGATGGGCAAGACCCCTGTTTGGTTCTGAGGGACGAGACCCATGTTTTGAGAGGGTAAGGTCCTATACTATTCCGTGTTGTGCCATAGGCATACTCGCTAGCGGAAACGACTGACCGCGTATCAATGCGGGGTAGCTACCCGTGCGCTTATCACTCTTGCCGTAGTCACCGCTACATCACGACAGTGACCTTGGGGTGGTTGACTGGGTGTAGGACTACCACAGGGGACTCTCTCGATCAGGAGAGCACCACGTGTACCTTCTACTCCACGGAAAAGACTGCAATCAAGATCGTTCCCACGAGGAACAAGCAAGATCAAGAAATACTTGGATCCTTTATGAAACAAATGAACCAGAAACACATAGATGAGATAAATCTAAATGAGAATAAAACTTGGCTATTTGTTTTGCTTTACTTGCACATAATAATGTAAACACCACTCTACTCAGCGTTCGCTGACTCTGTTTTTTTGTAACCCTGTTCAGGACTAAGAGTTGTGCAGCTCAAGTTTCCAGCTGTAGAGGGTGATGGGCCCAGCTGAAACCAGCTGTAGTCGTTTCCTGTTGTTGTAGTGAGTACTAGAACTCTATTTTACTATTTCTATTACTTCTATTTACTGTTTCGTTGTTGTTGTTGTGATAGCATGTTGTACTTTGTTGAGACAGTTATTCTACTTTCCTTTACTGTTTCATTTTTCCTTCTGTTTAGTTACAGTGCATATGTGAATGTGATTTATTTTCTGCTTTTGATTATTTCTTGTTGGACGACTTGATCATGGGATTAGTCGAGACGTGCCGGTCTTGGGTTGTGTAGAGATTCGGGAACTAGGTCGTAACAACCGGTACCTATGACGAGTATCAGTACTTGTTGAGTATTGGTTCCTCGGCCTGTACCCAATAGGTACCAGTACTAAAGGTTAGTACCAATACTCATAAGCTACGGATCTTGGTCACTTTAGACCCAGAACTTGATTTATATCTTACGTGTACCAATACTCCTTATGAGTATCGGTATTAGTAAGCTACAGTATATGGGCCTCGACTTTTCGTGCCAAAACAGTAGTACACATGTACTGGTACTTGTGATGGGTACTGGTACTTGTGTTAGTTACGAGATGAATTTCTATGTTTCAAAGATTAGGAACAATCCTTAAAATTCATGTTTATGTAGAAGCTATGATCTACTAAAAGTTATGCGTGTACATGCTACAAATAAGAAACATAAGAATAAACACATGCTACTCATCATAAGCTTAACATGAAACATACATATACATTAACATCATCAGATCTAGCACTAATTTCTTTGATGAAATCTGCACAGATATCGTTGATGAGAAGATTACTTGTGTTCATCTTTATGATATCTAATGGGATTGGTGGGAATGTTCTTTCAAGAGAACCTTCAACTAAATCGAGGTTAATCAGAGAATCAAGAAGATTCCTCTTCTTCTCCTCCCGTAGGGCTTTTCTCTTCTCCTCTCTCTTTGTGTTCACGATGGGGATGTTGCACATAGCAAAAATCAAAGGTCTCTTGGTGACCATTAACTTCATTTAGTAGCAATTATGAAATAACTATAATTGCTATGTGTGTGAATTGTAAATCTACCCATCAAAAATATGCAAAACACAAAATGGTCTCTACATATTTATTTTCCATAAAACCACACATCTCTTGATGCATTTTATGTTCACATCCAAAATTAACATTAGATGATTACTTTAAATTATGGACATTTAGAATGAGAGTATATAATCTTTATACTGATTATATCTATATGTAAATACATATATTAATACATATGTTGGATTATAATCTTTAGAATGATGGAATACCTGTGCGGAAAATTGAATGGTGCCTTTTGATTCGAAGATTAAAACAATATTCAAGACATCAAGAAAAGGATTACTAATCTCGACATTTGATTGGCATCATGAAAGAGGACATTAAAAGGGAAACATTGAGATTAGGTCCAAAATATTAACATTAAATGAAAACCAACGTAGAATACGAACACTCGCTTCAGATAGTGGGGCAAATAGAAGGATGTTTTTTTTAACATCTAAATATTAAAATAGGAAACACGTTCTAACATTTTAAATGATTGAAACTAAGTTACATATGTATATATAATTTGTTGCACTTGCAGTTGTATCAATACTCTGTGAATTCTTTTTCAAACTTCGTTTTGGAAAAGAAAATATTGTTCTTTCATTTATTCATTCATGTTTTGATGGCATGGAAATTTTAAACATAAGAAGAAAATCACCAAATTAGTAATTGCATTATTAATTTAAAAAAGAAAAATCTATAAGCACTTCAATATCCCCTCAAAAGATAGTACCACATGAACAACTAAGAGAGTTGTAAGTGACATACAGGTGTGAAGATATGCTACTAGTTAACATGGATTTAAACATTTTAGGCTAGTTGGTGGTAGATTTATCAAGACTTGCAACTCAACGTTCTTAACTAGATGGTAGCTAGGTGGCATGCTTAGAGTGAGACCTCGAGATATCAAGGAATGATATCAGAGCACAACTCCTCTCTAGTAGGAGGAAAAGGCTATCAAGAGGATGGAATCACCACCAACGAGGAGACTAATAGGAAAGGATTAGCTTTGAAGTGAAACCAATACTACTACTGAGGGAAAAAGATTGCAATCCTAATGTTGACGAGAATTTAGCACCTCAATGCCCCCAAAAGATAAAACCACGTGGAAAACTCAAGAGAGCTTCAAGTGATATATAAGGGCAAAGACATGCTACTACTAATATGGATTTCAATATTTTGGACTAATTGGTGGAAGGTTCATTGAGACTTGCAACTCTACAATGTTAACTAGGTAGTAGTTAGGTGGGATGCTTGAAGTGAGACCCCAGGTTCTCACAACTTCCCATGTGCCTTTGAAGCTCTTAGAAAAGTGCTCAAAATAAGTTTTAAAGCTAACCAAATAAATGCCTATAGAGTTTCAATGGACACCATCCAAACCAAAATCATAGACATGTTAGCCCCTAGTTACATCTTTAATTTGAATCCAATGTTGGTGATGATATTAAGTCAAAGGATTGTTGTAGTAAATTGATAGTATACTTTAAGGATAGTCATATGAGATTCAACTTTTACAAGATGGTAGAAGGCATCTAATTGGTGTATACATGACAAACCAACTCTGACTAAGTGCAACCACTACATTAACTAGTTTTTTGTCTCAATTTCATAGGCATCATTTCAATTGCATAGATTTAGATAGTTTGATGAGCTCAAGATAAATTCTTATGCATGGAAGGAAGAAGATAGAGTCGTGGTTATGATAAAATTAATGAAGTTGACAATTTCATTGAGATATCTTTTTCTTTTTTCTAAAACATCACAAAGAGATCTATGACAAAGGATCTACAAACACCAACTCTACATAATAGGGAAACATGTCACAAAAAAATTTTGTTTGTTGAGGTATTTTCACATGACTAACTACAAGAAAAAAGATTATATGCTGGGAAGATATTCTAAGAAATATGCATGGCAATGTATGCCAATAATTATTCTTAACATATGCCCATAATACAAGAATGATGTCTCACAGTGTCAGGGATGTTCATTGAGAAATATACCTTCACAAATACTCTCTTAAAGATAGTAATTAGTATCTTAATGACAATCTCTAATTTATATCTTAAATCAGGCTATTTTTACCAAGATGTAAGTCAAAGACAACCCTCAAAAAAGGATCTTAAGCTAGGGATTTAAGATTTGAATCCTTGATTTATTTGCCTTGACATAAGGTTGTCTTTTGTAGCTAATGATGACCCAACTTATAAAAGGATCCATTTTGAGAGCTTTATCATGTAACTTGTATATGTTGGAAAATTCCAATACTCATAGTTGAGGTCAAAACCACCAATATTTTGTAGACCAAAAGGCATAATTGCTGGATAACTAAGTAACATGAGGTAAGCTATTAAACGGTAAGACCACTAGGATTGATATATTCCACCTACTACTAAGTTCTTCAAAAACACCAGCTATAGAAGATTGCGTCAAACAAGCCTAAGATATGTGAAAGAAGAATGTTGGGGATGACAACCAATAGATCATTGAAAAGGAAACACCTATTAGAGCTCTATTGACAAAAAAATCTCATATAAATGATGAGATTTATGACCAGTAAATTCAATAAATCTTCTCAAAAAAATAATAAATTTAATAAATGAATAGAGAAATTTAATTAATGAAATCAAAAGGGAATTGTTATGACTCGATTCCCGAATCCCTACGAAACACGAGAATCAGACCGACTCGACTAATCCCAAGACCCAGTCGTCCAACAAGAAAGTAACTAAAAGAACAGTAAAATAAACCACATTCACCATGTATATAACTAGCAGTAACAAAAGTACAGCAGTAAAGAAAAGAACTACTACAGTATACACCACCACAACAGTAGAGAAATAAACAGGTACATAAACATGATGCTTGCAATAAAAGAGTACAGTGCTAATAGAAAATACTCACTACACAAAAGAAAGGGTACAGTAGGTATTACACAACTAAGACTACTGGGCTCTACTAGGCCCAGCTCCCTCTACAGCCGTCGGCTCCAGCTGCTCAACACCTGGTCCCGAAAAGGTGACATGTCAGCGAAACGCTGAGTAGAGTGGCAACCAAAAGCTAAGAAAAATAGTAAGGTAGACAGTAGCTATTATATTTTTTTATCTCTTTATTTTTCCATTTACTCATTATTGAATTATTCCTCAGATCTTTCTCTTGATCTCGAATGTTTCTCATGGAAACGATCTTGATTGCAATCTTTTCCGAAGAGTAGAAGTAACACGTGGTGCTCTCCTGGCCGGGAGAGTCCCCCGTGGTGGTCC
Source organism: Thalassia testudinum (assembly GCA_037157565.1). Classification (NCBI taxonomy): domain Eukaryota; kingdom Viridiplantae; phylum Streptophyta; class Magnoliopsida; order Alismatales; family Hydrocharitaceae; genus Thalassia; species Thalassia testudinum. Next base: position 12,852,096 of record JAZHRO010000077.1, on the reverse strand, counting down.
TACCCTCAGTCAACCACCCCAAGGTCATTGACAGACGTAACGGTGACTACAGCACGCGCGATAAACGCACGGGTAGCTACCCCGCATTTGCACGCGGTCAGTCGTTTCCGGTAACGGGTGCGCCCCAAAGAACAGCACGGAACCAGTATAGGGCAGAGCCCTCTCAATGACAGGGGTCCAGCCCCTCCACAGCAACCAAACAGGGGTCTTGCCCTTGCACAGTCCGCGCACCCTCGCCTGACTACCCTGGTTTGCCCAGTGGGCCTAACAACTCGGTGTAGAAGGGCTAGCAGAACCCCGGGGCTCGTGGGGTAGCTAGTGCTCTCCCTACACTAGTAGCTCTCCTCGGTACTGTGTACACGAGGGCAAAAAGTCGGTACAAAGTGGACAGACCTAACCCCGGGTCCCTGGGGCGGCCAGCTCCGCACTACACTATACAGGGAGATAGTCGCTCTCCTTGGTACTCTGTACTCAAGGGCCAACTCACTTCCCTAATTCTATTTCATTCACCTCTCAAGAGCTCTACTCCTAATTCCTCGAAGGGTTCATGCTCATATTTCTTTTACTAAGCCAATTTGGGTTTTATCATTTCAGCTTTATATTCATATAGCCCATGTTCTCAACAGTTAATATCCATTCATAAACAAGCAACTATTATCCAATTACAGGCAATTATCATTTTTCTTTCTACTTTTCCAAGACTGCAATTCATATATTCACGACATTCGTTTCGGTGTTTTCTGTTCCTAGGATTCATGCCACACCCTAGGATCTATCATTCAATCTAGTTTTCCAGTCCTAGGATTCATGCCATACCCTAGGATCTATCATTCAATCTAGTTTTCCAGTCCTAGGATTCATGCCATACCATAGGATCTATCATTCAATCTAGTTTTCCGATCCTACGGTTCATGCCATCCCTTAGAATCTATTAATTATATCACGAGTGCCTAAATGTTGGTAGATATTTAAAGGGAGCCACTCTACCCGCAAAATCGGGAGTTCTGGGGGCGTGATTGGCAAGCCCGCACGCCTCCACAATCCCCAGAGCCGCTACGAAATGGGGTCCTAATACAAGAATCAATTACAAGGAGCTACTCAGAACAGGATACAAATACTGTAAATAGGTAGAGGAACTAAAACTGACAACGAAACTTGAAACGCGGAAAACGGACTTCGAACGGACCCTAAACGGGTCAAAAATGACAAGTCTGCCCAAAATCAGACATCTGGAACATCGTCCATACGTCTTAAATGATGGCTCCGGTCATACCTTAATCCTACGCAGTCCTTCAGACGTCCAGAATCCCGCTGAACTGTCTGGACTTAGTTTCCAGAGGTTCGACTGTCACTCCGAACGTTTAGAGACCCTCTCCATCGTCTGGTGCTATGCCCAGACGTCCGATCTGTGTAGGAGAGCGTGCTCTTGCGCCTTCCCGAATGAGACCTGCACGCACATGCGACCGTCCTCAACACGAAATGAGGAGAAACCTTCAGCGGAATGGCTGCATGGCCGTACACGCGAAAGAAGAAGGAGAGGAAAAATATCGTACCTTTCAAACGTCTGGACCTTCCTCTAGACGTCTCCCATGTCGTCTGGACGTATGTCCGAACGTCTGATTCTGGGAAATTTTCCTAGAATCAAAACCCCCTCGCCCTCCGCATGCTGCGCACGGCCATGCCGTACCGCGCTCGCCTGCTGCCTGAGCTGCAGCAGCACTACCCCAGTTCTGTGCCCCCGTTGCGTGCCCGCCAGCCAGCCTTGGCTGCTCCAACGAGCTCGCACCCTTGCGATCTAGCTCTCTCCCTCTCGCAGCAACCCCTCCTCCCCGCGCACTCATGGCAACAGCTGCTGCTTTCCTCGCCCGCTCACTCTCACGCTAACAGGAAGAAGAAGAAGGCGGTGGAGTGAGGGTGAGGGAGAGGAGAGGGGGAGTATTTGAAGGTGTTGTGGGGAGAGAGAAAAAAGGAGGTTGTGCCTGCAGGGAGGAAAGAAAAAGAAGAAAGGAGAGCGGTGATAGCCAAGGTAGGCTGGCTTGTTGAGCTTGTTTGCGTTTGTTATATGTCAAGTTACAGTCGTTGGAGTAATAAGAGAGCTACCAGGTTATCATTACAAAATTTTTTACTCGGAAATGGTTTTCCCAAGGTCGAACTCAAGGAGCTACTGGAATTCTAGAAATACAAAGGTTCTCTATTAAATTACAAAAATAAGAGAGAAAGAGAGAGAGAGAGAGAGAGAGAGTTTGTCTTCGCTTATTCTTCTTCTCTTCTCCTTTTCCTCTTTTTCTTTCTTTGTTCTTCTCTTTCTTTCTCTCTGGCGGCTATGTCTTCTTCTGTTCTTCTTTCTTTTTCTTCTCTTCTTCTGCGGCTGTGATAATCTTCTTCTTCTTCTCTTTCTTCGGCCTTCTTCTTTCTTTCTTTTCTTACTTTGTTTCCTCTGGCCGCTGCTCAACCGTCGTCTGATGCAGTGGTCAGACGACTTAACTGTAGGTTTGCTACAGTGCTTCTCTTCTTCTTTTGTTTCTTCTCTCTCTCACTTCTTCTTCTCTACCCTGAGCGGCTAAGGCTTCGGCCGCCTTCCTTCCTTCTTCTCCTTCCTTCTTTCCTTCTCCTTCTACTTCTGCACGCTCACACAAGGATTAGAAAGCAAAACCTACCCCTACCGTTCCGCGCATCTCTCTTTTTCTCAGATTTCTCTCATAGGATCGCTCTCCCCAGCAGGGTATCGCGCCCGAGACCAGGCCCACCGGCGTTCGGTGGTGGGCGAGGAGTGTGCGGTTTTGGGAATCGGATCCGACCCAGACCCGCAGGGCGTGAGCGCGGGCAAGGGCGAGCGCGTGGCGCGCAGCGTGCGTAAGGGTCCTAACCCTTGTGTTCGAAGGTGAATAGCCTTGAACACTTTTCAAATTTATGTGCGGGTGCTTAGCCACGCCCTTTCGAGGTGGGACTAAAGTCCCACCTCCCAGATTGGCGCCCGTAGCTGAGGAAGTTGCAGGCAATTGCAGCAGCGTGCGAGGCCTTCGCCCCGGCTGCAGGCCTGGGATGCTTCCCGGAGGCAAGCCACGCATCCTGGGGAATGAGCTTGGGCGAGAGAGCACCTGCAACTGTAGGTGAAGGAGCTTCAGAAGCTTGGTAATGGCGGTGAAGGGGCGTCGACCTGAAAACAAGAATACGGCCTCTCGACCCAATCAGAGGATGCAGGGAGCTTCGCCGGAGTGTGGCGAAGGCAGTGCGGGTCGTGGCGAGGTGTGAGGCGGCGTATGGTGGTAGCCGTAGGTCAAACTGTGGTCGGAGAGGTGGGTTTGTTCGGGGGGTCGTCGGGTGGCGTTTGGTAGTGGATGGGAAGGGGGGATTTGTTGAGTGGAGTGAAGGGAAGATTTTAGGGTAGTTGGCGAGGGGTGAGAAGGTCTGTGGAGGTGGGATGAGCTCGCCGAAGAGAGTGGTCGGAGATGGAGTAGGCGGAGGTGGAAGTCGTGTGCGGTGAGGCGAAAAGATAAATTGAGAGAGGGAAAATGTAAGGGAGGAGGAGAGGAAGCTATTTACCTAAGTTTTGGATGAAGGGGCAGGGTGGAGCCACCTTCTCGTATCTGCCGGAGCTGGAGATGAAAGGGCCCTGGAGGAGGAGTGCGGCGACGAGGAAGCAGGCGGAGGGTGCCAGCAGGTACAACACGTCACAGATGAGAGGGCTAGGAGAACAATGCTGCAGGTAAGGCGGCAGAGCGACGAGGAGGAAGAGGAGGGAGTCGCCGGAAGCTGCGGGCCGTCTGACGGAGGAGGATCGATTGAAGTGGGGGGTGTTCTCCGTCAAAGAGAGCTTGAAGGAACCGGCAGGGGGTGCCGGTCCTTATAAAAGGGCTGGCGTAGAGGGAGGTGCGGGCTGGCGACGTGCCAGTGTCGCCAGAGCGTGGCCGGAAAGGGGACCCATACCTTCCGCGCGTTCACACGGAAGGAATGGGGGCCGGCAGAAAGCATGGTCGGGTCCTTGCGACAGAGGACATCGCAGGGAACCCCTCATCTGTTTTGTAGGGCGGTCACCCCTCTCAGCACGGCACCATGCTCCGCGCAAAGTCGTCGGAGCATGGTGCTGCGCAGAGTTTTGCAGGAGGGACCGTTCTGCAAAGAACAATGATAAAGTTGGGGGCCAAAACGTAAGGGTTTCGAAAGATAAGGGTCAAAAAGTAAATAAAGAGGACCAAATTGCAAAGTCGGTCAAGGAGGTTTCCTCTTAGGCTCAAGTTTTTATACAAGAATAATTTGAACCTAAGAATTTTAATGGTGAATTTTATTTCTAAGTTGGACCATATTTGATCAGCCAATTTACATAAAAACCTAGATTAAGTCATTAATTGGGTAAGGTTCTCTTTGTAGGTCAAAATGGGTTTCTAAGGCCAAATTGAAGGTTCTAAACCTTAGAGATTATTTTTTTATGAATTTTTGAGGATTTAGTTGATTTTTATCCTACCTTGAACCTCGTGAATTGAAGTGGATTTGTTTTAGGGTTACAGAATGTCATTTAATTTCTTGAAGTTACTATAACCCTTTTTAGATCAGACCATCCCACTTTTCTTCTTATTAGGCTTGTTTGACCTGTGTTTGGGCCCTTAATTACCCTGTTTGCAAACTGCATTGGTGAAATTGCAGTTTTACCCCTTATGATTTATTTTCTTCTTAAACTCAGAATTATCTGAGTTAAGCCTTTCTTTGGGTTATGTAGGAGCTTTGTCTTACATATCTGGGTTAGATTGTGTTAGTTAGGGTTCATGATGAGGTTCTTATCAGGCGACGGTTCAGTCTGCGCGCGCATGCGCGCCGACGCGAAACCGTCGAAAAAATTAAATTCCAGACCTCTGGATCAGCTCCCAGACGTCTTAAACGACATTTGATGCTGGGGTCATAACAGGAATTAATTGGAATTACGAAATTGGGGGCAAACAAGCCACAAGAGATCCTAAATATGTAGGTGGTTCTTTGGCATTGAAGAAGACATGAACAGAAAGTGAGTCCTAAGATCCTGAACCCTTGATCCTTCTATTATTCTACTTCTCATTGTATACAATTTAAGTATAGATCAATAATCAAGCAATTGATAATTTGGATGCCAACCTTGGGCAAGAAAGGTACTAATAACATTGAAAGTGTAGTTTTTTTGGTAAGGCTCGACCTTAGATTCAACTACAATGCAAAAATCTTGTGTTGCCTTAAGCTTAATTTTTGATGAGGGCATTATGAGGTAATGAGAGGGAAACAAAAATTGAAAAAAAAATGGGAAGGAGTATGGGGAGGTGATTCAAAGAGATTTCACTCAAAATCAAAGAGGTTGAAAGGAAAAAAAGGAAACTCCATCCTAGAGAAGGCAAGGGTCATTCTGCTTTTGCCTTAGTTTGTAGGTGTCAAAAGTTCAACACTAGAAAAAGGCTATAAGGTACGAAGAGACACGATAAATGGATCTTGATTATTGTAATAGGGCACAACAAAATCCTTAGATTTTGGTTTGTATCTTTTACGAAAGAAAGGGTAGGCCTAGAGGGAAGTCAACTATCTTTGATATATATGTATCTCCTATGGAGTTGGTTGTAGGGCTTTTCTTTCACCGGAGAGAGGCACAAAAGAATGCAAAAGAAGATTTGTAGCCATCAAAGGTGGTGGAAAATTTCTTTCTTTTATTTTACTAAAGATATCATTCTATAATCACAAGCAAAGAGGAAGTGATATTCGGACCGGAGATTAAAGATGATTCCTTTTACCTTGGGAAGAGTTCAATTGGTGGTCAAGAATGTGGAGGTGTTGCTAAAGAGAGAAGTGCATGATTCTCTTTGCTTTTAAAATGACTATGCTAGATTCTAGGAATATATATGTGATTGGGGTTTTGTGTAGGGACAACAATGGCATGCCACTAGGAATTGAAGGGCTTGTGAAGATTGGAGAGGGCTGAGGGGGTAAAGCAAAGTGAAGGAGGTGGAGTTGGGGGTAAGTAATGAGGTTTGTGAAGTGGAAGAGGTTGAACCCGAGAGAAAGGAATATATACGTAGAGAAACCTAAGGGTGCGGGCATATAATTTACTCTTCTTGAATCCATGGCCATTAGTCACTAACACGATAGCTAATGGAGATAGATGAAGAAGCATAGGAATCATACATATGATGTAAATATTGGAAATATGGGGATTTCTTGTAATATGAATGTTTACATGGATATTATGTTAAAACATATATCTTTGTAAATATGTATATGTCCTTTATAGTCATTCAATCAAAACTTTCACATTCATCTCGCATTTTAAATATCAGTTTTAACTGTCAGACCACAACATATATCCACATCCTCGCAAAATAGATCACGAAAAATCTAATCGCAATTTTGGCGTTAACTACAGAAGTGGTATTTTCATTTTACATCTAGCTAGAACCTCCTATCAATTCCATGAATGGGTTAAGTGGTACAGAAGAAGACCTTGGTTCCATGAATAGCAATGGATACCTAACCATGGTTCAGTCAGGATATTCCCCTCTTCCCCCTCATAGACATCTTGATTTCTTTGGCAGGATAGTATCTCTTGACTAATTATTCTAGATAACAATTGCATTATTGGATATAAATAAGAAACAAATAACATCCTATTCTCTCTATTTTCTCTCCTCGCACTCTTAACCCTAATACCTAACTAATCAAGTAATAAGATTTTCTTATTTACGCAAAAGTTCTGCACACAGTCATGGAAAAGTAGAAAAATATTACATACACTTAAACTAATTGTTTTTCGTTATGGAAATTTAGATTTTGTTTTATCTTCCTGTAAATTCTATTTTATTAATAAAACCTTAGTCCAAATCTTGATACGTCTTGGGAAAAGTATCAAAAAAAAATTTCCGTTTCCTTGCTAGCTTCTGTTTCCTTCTCCCAAGCACCACTTGTTTATACGAATAAGTAAGTTTAATTTTTTCAGAATTTATATATATATATATCTCAATAAATTTTTGATAAGATGTATATCTCCATACATTTTTAATATTTACATATATATTTTTATAAATTTACTCGTTAAGATGGTATATCTTATTATGTTAAATCAAATGAAAAATGTTTAAAAAGAAAGAAAATAGAAAATTTATATTTTCATCCTCCTATTTTCCTTATAAACCTTCACACCTCCTCTCCTTCTCTCATATTTTCCTCTCCTTCTCCGACCTTGGCAAATTCGCTCCCAGACCTATATTCGCTGCAAGTAGCCCCACCGTGTAGAACACCACATCGTTCGTGCGGTTACCTTCCCTACTACGATCCCAAGGCCCATCACGTACGTGGGGTATGACGACATTGTGTACGGTGGCATCAAGATGATGAAGATGGCGAGCTTGTCATAGGTGGCTACGCGAAGGTCGTAGTAGGAGAGGTGGAAGTAGAGGCATTGGAGGAGGGGGAGGAGGAGGATGAGATGTGAAGGTTTAAGGGGAAAAATATAGGGATGAAAATATAAATTTTTTTATTTGTTTATATTTTTTTTACATTCTCCATTTAATTTAACAAAATAGGGAAATACAACCTTGACGAAGTAAATTTATAGAAGTATATATATCAAGAACATAAAAATATATACATCTTGTGAATATATATATATATATATAAGTTTCTTTTTTGTTGTCCGATATTACTTATTTGATAATTAAGAGATTCCAAAATAATATTCAAATTTGTTGTCTGTTTTGTACTTGATGTAACGTAAAAAACACTTATTCACCAATGTTAATATGACCCAAAATCTAATTTTCTAACTTACTTTTACCGATTATTCCTTAAATCAAATACCTTTTCAAATTTATTCATTGATATGACCTTGATCACCACTAACAAAAAAAAATCGATCTTTTCAAAATGAATTTTTATTCCTCATATAATCCCTTAAATCTTATCTCTCCTTGCAAACGCTAGGAAAAATATACTCTTTTTTCAACGTTAGTTTTAATCTTGTATATATAGATTAGTTCTAATCTTGTGTACGTAGATTGAACTACGTGAACCTTATTCTCTCCGATTTCAAAATTTATTCTGAAATGTTTGCAAGGGAAGAGAAAAGGCCGCGATGCGATGCCTTCCAACCATTCAAATCCAATGAACGAAGAAGACTCCTAAAAAAAAATAGAGCAATTATAGAAGGATTGCGTGTAGGGTAGAGCAATTACAGAAGCATTTTGGTTTGGAAGAGAGTTGTTGCTTGTGTGTACTTATCACTTCCATTCGTGGATGTGGACGTGAGAGATCAGGAATGAATTCAAATTGGCATCCATTCGTTTTAATTTATTTAAGGATGGATGGATACATTGATTTATTTTTTAAAAAATAATTATATACGAATATCACTTTAAATATGAATTCTGATATTTACTCATAGAAAAAATGATGCCTTCCGATACATGTGATTTTGTCTATATACACAACCCTCCTTTTAAATAAGAGGAAGTTACGTGTGTCACATTCTATGTATGCTATAACATACACGAAGCATATCCCCTTCTTTCGAATGCTTCCAGAGACAACTTTAATCCAGAGCTTTGAGTAACCGACCATATCAGTATTGCGTATTGATTTGAGCTCTCAATGGAATTAATAAGCTCGGAAATTTCACACCGTCATCCTCTGAATTCACACGCATTGCAAATGAAGGACTGCGGTTGCCAAGTGTTTCGTACATCCGCAAGATTCTGTTTTCGTTTGCCTTCCTATTTCCTTTCGAATATATAGAATGCGTACCACCCCAGATCTAAACATGAATGACAATCAGAAAGATTGGAAGGTTGACGTTGATGATTTTCAATTGTTTATAGACGTGCGTAACGACGTCTAGGGACCTCATTGAAATAAAAGTCAGAGATTGTGGCTCTTTTTGTGAATTACCCACATACATAGAGCTTTGAATACCTTTTTCTTAGACGGAGGGATACAAATGTACAAGGCATGCATTTTGCAACGAGAGCAGGTGAGACCATTAAGGAAGTAAATTAAAAAGTATGGATCATGTGCATCCCATATTTCTCCTTTATACGTAGAAAGGTAACGTAACTACCGTCATGGGATGAGTTTCACCGCCACTCAAAATAATCATACCCTTTCAAACCACAAAAAAAAGTACTAATGCAAAATAAGACACATCGATACCAATCAAAATCCAATGATATAAAATATCAAAATTATCTTTATAATTATTTCATATCAGTGCAAAACAATCAAAATTACTTTTAAAATCATCAAAATTATCTTCAAAATAATTTACACCTATATAAAATTACAAGATACACTTTAAAGTTATTTTGTATCTATGTAAAATTATTTTACACCAGTATATTTTAATTTAAAATCAAAGTACACTCCTATACCCACTAACTTACATGGTGTTGGCTTTTTAAATTAGGTGGAACTTACCATGTTGCAAAACATACGTTACTTTTTATATTTTTTTATATTAGGAAAAATAAACAGAAGTACTTTGTAAGGTATTTTAAAATATAAAGATAAAAGTGATAATTTTAATCAATATATTTTAATTTTTTATTTATAAAAATCACTTTTTATCGATAAAAAATTACTTTTCAAATCACTTTATATATATATGAAAAATTATATTTCAAATAAAAAATTATTTTTAACGGATAAAAAAAAAATACGTCAATATATTTTTATTCAAAATCGAATAAAAATTATTTTCGATCAATATATTTTATTTTCTTAAATTTTCAGCCGATCGATAATTATTATGAGCAGATTAATAGTAATTTTCGACAGATTAATTTTTAACGACGTGTCAAGATGCATATTTTCCAACTCACATCCCATTAATTATTACATTTGCGGTGAAAATCACGCCCACACATCGCAAAATACGTCACGTTACGCCTTTTCCTGAGTAGATGCCGGAGAAAGAGAATATCTGCATATTTTTATGTCCGAAAGGGACATGTAGGGCGGTAGCTCGACTTGGACGTGTCCACTTAACTAGTTTGGAAGAAGGTTTCACTTCCGCCAATTGCCATATTCCAGGGAGGTCCTCGAAAGGTTGAAATCGTAGAGCAACAACACCCAAAAATACCATCGTGCAAAAAAGAGGGGTAAGACGTGGACGTCTCTACGGTGGGAGGGGGCTATAAATGGAGCCGAGGGGGCATTCTCCTTCCTCCCACACAAGTGTATGTAAGAGTAGAAGCCTCTTGCTATCTCTTTGTTCTCTCCATTTGGACCTCTCCCTCCTTCCACACCTCCAGGTAACCATGTCGACCTGCGGCGACTGCACCTGCAAGGACATAAGCCAGTGCGTGTAAGTTTCTCCTCATCCCTTCCCTTTTCGATCTCCTCCCCTCAAGGAAGTAACATATATGATAGAAAGAAACGTATACCTACCTACATAGGACGTACGTGTATGGCCTCAAGAGATACTGATTTATATATTAATTCTTGGTTGAATACAAACCATGTGGATAGAACTGTATATGCATTATTCTACGTGTGCATGTGTGCGTGTACGTGTCAAATTAATTAAAGAAATCGAAGGAACTTATCTTACCAGACTAGACAGATTACCGATCACTCCACTAGTATTTAAGGGATCGCGATATCAAATCACACGATCATCATATTTATTTTTTCGAACGAAAGTCAGAGAGAAACTTACCATGCATACTAAATTTCAAAATCTACATCGGCCACATATGTCTTAATAGCTAAATAGCAACTTCTAATGAAGGGGAAAAGATCGCTGGTTCGATTTTTACTCCATGTATCATTTAGGACATTTTGGTTCCATTTAGTATTATTCCAATTAATTGCACCCGTCCTCGTAAAGTGGTGGAATACGTGTGTGGGAGTGGAAAAGTTCTCCGGTTGTCTGTTGAAGAAGAAAAGAAAGTGGCGTGAAAATCCACAACCAAAAATACATGAAAAATATAAAAGGGAACGTCTTGATGCAATCATATAGTTCAATTACACGATATTTCGTATATGTCTTCGGAGTTTGGATTAAAAAAAAAAAAAAAGGACATCTTACGTAATATCCTAAATCTTAAGGATACATTAGAAATATAAATTTTTGTGGATTAAGTGCTAATAAATAAAAACTCATGGTTTTTGGATGTGGAAAAAGTGTTAACCTACACCTCAAGTTCGGTGCTCCCTCTCTGCTTTCAGTAGTATTTTAAGCAGTAAAAACAAATTCCCTATTATATTTCGCTTTTAATTTGGTTACATAAGTTGACTTTTCCGTGTAAGGAAGGAATAAGAAGATGGACAGTGAAGTTATGACCTCACAATTTGATCATAAGTCATGTTTAACCTTCAAATACTTTAAATAGTTGCTTTCCATCCATTAATTTCATATCTAGAAAGCTTACAAGATTGACTTTCCTGATTCAGAATTTGGGTTCATATTAATAAGTCATTGAAACTTGGACAGGGTGGAAGAACCACACAAGTAGAAAAAACTTCATGTAATAAGTCCATATGTTTAATTCACGAAGGTGAGATGCACTTAATAGCAAGGACCGAGAATCACTCGCTCATAACTTTTGCTTTACATATTTTTGGGTGATTGTTGTGATTTTATTGTTAAACTAATTTTTATCAATTAGATTGAAGTACACTCAAAACTCAGTGGAATTTTATGTGCGAAAGGAAAAGTTACATGACTAATTTACTTAAAGGTTTGAAAATTAACGTAAAAAAAATGTAAAATCGATATTAAATTTCATTTTGATTTACTTGTAAGGTGATGTTAACGTAAGTTTCTATTCATTCAAATTGGTGTTAAATTAATCCTTATGAGTTTACTTGAATTAATGTTAACATCATTTTCTGAAAAATAAAGATTTGATGTAAGAGAGTTGTGAAGTTAATACTCATCTTACTAACATCCCTTGGAACTAGTGTTAGGTGTTAACCTCCCAAAATATATATCAAAAGTATACAAGTTAACCTCCCACAAGTAAAAGTTCCCCCGGTCCTCCAAAGTTGACAAAATAAGCTTCTATTTTACATGTAATAGTCTCGTAACTAAGTTTTCCAATCTACTAACCTCGAGATAGTTTCAAGCTAATTATTATTATTAGGCACAGCAGAGTGCACCTTCATTTCAGCATAAATTCAGCTTTTCAACCCCTAGTTGTTTACGTCTTAAATGTTGCCAATTGCAGGAAGAAGGGAAACAAATATGACATTGTGATAGTTCAGACTGAGGAAAGGTAATTAGCAGATGTGATCAATTCAAACTAATCATTACTTGCTTAATTAGAGGATACTACAATACCCTTCAGCCTTCATTTACCTTCTTAATTACTGAGCCTTATGTTGATTTGTAATTAATGAAAATGAAAATATTGCAGCTACTATGACACTGCCACAGCTAGTGGGGAGAATGATGGGAAGTGCAAGTGTGGACCCAACTGCACCTGCACCACCTGCACCTGTGGTCATTAAATTCCAGAACCCTTCCCCCTTCCATGTCTCCACATTCCATCATTCAATGTGGTTTATGGGGGGATATGATATCTGAGGAAGCAATGGAGTCACTATGTATGGTGTGATTAGCTTCTATGCTAATGATTGGAATAAGCTGGGAAGTTTGTTGTCATGGGTGGTTGCCTTTGTACTGGGAACTATCTATGTGGTACTCTAATGTCTAATTATGATGATGTGATATATATGCTAGCACTAAGCTTGTGGTTATGTGGATCTTAATTGTCCTTGTGTTCCTTGGAAATGATGCAAATTAAAATTAATATAGATGTAATTCTGCATCTGTGATGTGGCTTTCACGTACTTACCCATGCAATGGTGGTGTTCAAATTTTGAAATCAAAAAAGAAAAAGTCAGTCTCATGGATGGTAAGACAATGTTTCCAACATGATAGATTTCATCAATTTGTCAAATTCCTTAGATAATGTGTATACCTTGTATCCCTCCACATGTTATATGTAGTATGATTTGTTGGACAGCTACGATAAAAGGGTTCAAATTAGACCATGTTGACCTTCAATGGTCAAGAAAGTGAAGGCAATGATAATTGGCTTGATTTGAACATCTGTAATACATAGGTGTTAGAGATCTATAAGGTAAATTTAGGGGCTAGGCAAGACATCCAAGGTTGATTTGGAGGTGAAGAATGGGCATCCAAAGTCCTATAAATAGGCATCGATTCAAAGCGGATGAACACGAAAGAAGGGATCTTGAGAGCCCCAAAGAACTATGATCCAAGTTTGTTTTTGTCAATTTTATTCATAATTAACTCCTCAAGCTCATCCCTGAAGATCTCCTCAAATTTCCAAATATAAAGGTGGTGATGTTACAATCTATGTATATGAGCCATAGTCGTTTGTATTACAAGATAGCGAGAGTTGTTCACACAATCTATCCGTCCAACAATCTAAATCCCATTGATCTATCCCTCCAATTGTCTAAATTCCATTGCAAACAATATGAACAAACACTTGAAATTACCTTAATTTCATTTTAAAGTTGTCTTTGAAATCCACTTGCATCCAAGAGGGCTGTACCGAATTTCCCGTGAAATATCAAATACATATATAAGAATCTTTTTCTCCCTCTTACATCCTCCTTCAAAATGGGAGCAATAGACACATTATTTTCTACCATATTTGAATGATTCATAACTCATTTTAAGTTTAATTATAGTTAATTTTTTTGACAACTCACATCCTCTTACATGATTCGAAAGAACTTATTTCTCCATGTATACATACAAGATAGCAATTTTTATACAGATATCATTAAAATATTTTAAATTTATTTAAATATCATTCAATACAATGCATTATAGATATATTATTTAAAAAATAGTGTTGTTTTTGTATTTGTCACTATATTAGCAATAATCGTTTAATTTAACGATTTTGACCTAAATATAATAAAAAATTATTTTTTAATCCTTACCTTTTTTTTACTCCTCAAAACTTTTTTGTCCTCAAATTTTAATTTTTAAATTTTTTAATTTTCACTCCTCCCTCTCCCCTTCCCCTCGCTAATTCACTTCTCTTCATCACCTCTGACCACCTCCTCCATCCCCACCTTTCAACCTTTGACCACCTCCTCTCAACCACCTCGTACTCCCAAGGCGACGACCTGCCCTCGCTCTTTGTCATTTTCTTGGCGTCGGTAATGGTACCCTTCTTCAACTTCTCGTTGTTCATTATGATGTCCTCCTTGTATTTGTGGTCGAAAAGGTGTCCAAAGATGTTATAGTGGTGGTGGTGGAATTTTTGGAATCTCCTTTTAGATGTTGGTTTGGGATGAGGAAGTGGTGGTTAGAGAGAGGGTAAAAGAGGTGGGAGGTGAATTGGTGTGTGGAGGGGGTGAAAAATTAAAAAAAAGAAAATTGAGGATAAAAATTTTTTCGGGGATTAAGATTTTTAAGAATTAAAAAATATTTTTTAATTACATTTTAATAAAAATTCATCAAATTTAACGATGATGATTAACGAAATAACAAATACAAAAACGTCGTACAAATCTATAAATATACTAAATTAAATTACATTTAAATGATTTTAAAATATTTCAAAGTAAAAATCCCTGAAAGATAACTGACGGCTTTGACGCACAAGAAGATAAAACTCTGCGACCTGCACCGCTCAGCGGAACGAAAAGCTCTGGATAATTTAAGTCAGTGACATGTTAAATTCTACGATGCGGAAAGTGACATGGAGAGAAGATCCAGCAGCGGGTTAAGAATTATTTTGAGATAAAAGTATCACAAGAATAAATAAAATAAAATATTTATATAGGATAAAATAAATGATATTATAATAATATATTAGTAAATGAATTTTAATATTATAATATAAATGTAATAGATATATTATTATTAAATTAGACATATTTTAATATATATAATATTGATGTAAGACAATGAAATAATTTTATATTTACATCGAGAGATCGATAAAATAAGATAAAATTACATCTCTTAATTTTAAATTTTATTCCTTTAATATTTATTTAGCCGAGAAATATCATCTTATCTTATCAAACAGACTATCGTCCCTGATAAATCTACCCTCTTGCCTGCCGTGTTTCCCTCGCATGCTCTCTCTCTCTCTCTCTCTCTCTCTCTCTCTCTCTCTCTCTCTGTTGGAATCGTTCTGTTTCCTTAATTTGGTTTTAGCGACCTTTATCTTTCGTCCTATTGTTCCTACCTTACGGAAGAGATAAACTTTAAAACCTTATGGTCTCTTTTAGATGAAAACAAAAAACAGGGATAAATATCCCTAGCGATTCAGATCGCTTACCCGCTATTTCCTCTTATTCCACTGACGTGTAGGATCATAGGAGAAACTGAAGTATCTTCTTGAGATCTGCCTGCATATGAGGGTGGAAATTTATGTTGTGGGATAGAGAAAAAGGATAAGCAAGTTATAAATAAGAGTGTTATACCACTTATAGCATACTCTGGCAGTGATATTCTAACTTTGTTTTCTTTATCCTTGTATTTAGAACATATTTTCATTAAGAAAATAAAAATGATACAAGATGTAGGTAAAATAGAATGACAACATCAACTTCCCACGGAGGAGTGAAAAGTAACTCTCTCTTAGGTGAGGGAACTCAAAAAACACCAAACTAAAAACAAAAAAAAATTAAATTAAATTAAAAAGAAGTGTCCAAGAAATCATTTCCGTTACAAGAAAATCAGCACTACACAGTAGATACTACAAGGTGTCGCCGATATCGTCGACGTGCCGCATCAACGGGTGATACGCGATCGAAATGAGGTCGACCATCGACCCAATAGTGATGAGCCCGACTTTAACGTGACCTCAACAATAAAAATGATGTTGACATGTGGAGGTGGAGTGGAGGTGAAGTATTGACATCTAGTGAAGGCCTCCTCCAACACGAAGTAGTCGCGATACGACAAACATTCTTAGCGCGGCCTGATGTTGTAGCACCACCACGACCGCCTGCCATCGAAAACAATGGCCACAAGCCATAGAGGAGAAGCTATCGGAGTGCAGCAACCCAATATGTGATGAAGGGGAAAAAGTGTCATCGGATTTAAAACTCCACGAAAAGCTCAACAAGAGGAGTTCGACTCGGAAAGACTAGAATATAGGCAGGTCCTAGGATTCGACCCGCCTACACCCGAAAAGACTCAGATACGGGCGAGTTCGGGGATCTGACCCACCTACACCTAGAAAGGCCCTGATATGGGCAGGTTCGGAGGACCTGACCCGCCTATGGGTCCGATGACAACAAGAAGATGGCGAAAAAGTCTAACGCGGTCACGCCATCAATAAATGATGGCATGACCACCGTAATTAATAACTTAACAACATACATACCATTGCAATGAGTGTATCTAGTCAGAAGATCTTGCAAAAGGACTGACCCCAGCACTATGAATAGCTAAGAGAGGCCCTTGAAGCCATCTCTTAGGCAATTCAAAAGAAATAGAGAGATTGTATTCTTGTTCCTTACTAAGGCATATTTAGGAGCAACGCTCTCTCGCCAAACGTACATCCTTTCGTAGTAGAACTGGACTATCAATTGTCTTGTCTCTATGTGAATGCTTGAGTTGTTGAGTCAGATCCTCCGATCACTTAGGAGGTCTGATCACAATGGAATGGATGGGAGAGGGGGATGTGGGTGGAGCAGGGGGACTCTAATCAACGATCAAGGGCCGATTGAAACCACGACAATAGATCTCAGGAGTGGTTGAGGAAGGGGAGCAAAGGAGGGTTCTACCTTACTCCGCAAGACGTATTTTACTCAAATATAAAAGGGTAGAAGAGAAGGATATTTGATATTGTAACATCGTTGAATGCCACACACAGCATGCTGATATCGATGTGAGCAGATCAGTAGGATGTGTTTGTATAGAGACACATAAACATTAGTTTCCACTTCTAATCGTATGAGATCACATTGCTATATATTCATATCGTCTCAAGAGAGTGTCGTGATCTGCACGATTAGAGATCAGAACGGAATTGGAATTTGTTTTATCTTTCTCTTAATGCATTTGCTTAGAAACAATGGATTTTAGTTAACATTACCAACATAATTTTCTTTCTGAGAGGAAAAATTGACATGCAAAAAAGAAAAACAATGCGTCAAATAAAAATAAGTAAGACTAACTTACTAAATGCGTGATCGATGAGCAATAACCTTTCAAATAAAAAATTAATAATTTATGATAACCAAAGTCAAATAGAATTGTAATCATACTTAAATGTATTAACATAACACAGTTGATTGACATAATAATACTCAAAATGTACGCCGATTTCATCCTATTAAAAAAAACATTTTCTAAATGAATGATTCATGGGAAAATGGATATGAATGATTGGAGCGGTCTTCTTTCTTGTGAATAGGGATGTTATTAGAAAAACAAGCGAGTAGTTGGAAGAGTACATAGAATACCCGACCAGAGTATTCCCATAGATCACATATTGACATGTTTATATATACACATGCATGCTTCGGTAAGGGGAGCACCAAGGAGTACTAGGTCACCAATTAGGTCAGAGCAGCCTTTTTTTTTTTCAGAGTTAAAAGTCTTGTTCATTGCAACCTCAGAAAATATAAGAGAATTCCAACCAAACTCGAGGACCATAAACATGGAAATCAATATAATATTTTAGTAGGTTGTGAGCCAAAGCAATAAATTCTTTAGGGACTTTAACAAGAGAAAGTGGGAGAGTTTCCCCTTATTAGTAAAAATTTAAAATACATCAGTTAAAATCATCACTCTTATTTTATATATTACAAAATATATTACAAACATATATTTATTTACTTTTTCTCTTTCTTACTACAGGACGAACTTGGCATGCATTTATGGTCCTCCACTAATCAAAGGGACATATTCTCTATGTCGATTAGGGATGTAAATGGATCAGGTTTGAGTTAGATTTGACTCAACTCATATCCATATCCATTTACAAAATCTATACATATACCATATTCATTTACCCATCAGGTACAAAATTTCAAACCCATACCTATACTCACCTATCCATCGGATACTCATTTATAAATTAATCTTACAATCAAATCATATCAAATTAAAGTAAAAGGAGAGGAAAAATTTATAGTACAAATTATTTATTTTTAGCAAGCTCTTAACATATAAACCCAGGTTATTCTAATTTTATTGATCTTCATTAAAATTATTACAAAAAGAGCATTTTAAAGGGAATACATCAAAAATAAAAATACAAAGAAAAACTAAACATAAGTACATTTCAAATAAAGTATCCCCATTCCAAAATAAATGTTTAATGGAAGTTTCAAAAATATTTCTAACCTTCAAAATCATGAAGGGAATCGTGAAGAAGAATAAGGTTGAGAGAATAAGAGACTTAATGTAAGACTAACATATATATCGAATAAATAGGAATTTTATTCATTTATGAAAGACCAACCTTTACATGGTCCAATAAAAGGCTCAATATATATACACAGAAGCTTATATCTTCGAGACCACAGAGCGTTAGCAAATACACAGTGATGCACGTTATATGCGTTTTTGTCGGAGTTCTTCATCTCCCGCGGCGTGAGAGTGATAACACCCTTGGCTTGGGCTAATTGAAGAAAATCTTTGGATTAATTTGGATAGAGATATAGATTTTACTAGATAATTTCTTTTCAGGTGGGTTATTTTATATTTTTATTTGAAAATTATAAGGATTATCTTGGTAGGTTAACATGTAAAAATATATGAGATAATCCACAAAAATAACTTATCCCACATCAATCCTAAAATAACTTATTTTATGTTAACCTAACCTTTCCACTAAATAAGATTAATCCCTATTTTGATGAGTTATACTCCTTACTAAGTTAGGTCTTAAAGTTAACCTTCCAATGGATGTGAGGTTAGCTCCCCGCAACAACCACACCCCACCCCCCCCCCCCCCCCCCCCCCCCCCCCACCAATGTACTTTTCAATTTAAAGTTAGTAAATATGAAGCCTCTTTTATCAAGCATATCCTTAATATAGTCGAAAGAGCGTGGACACAGGAGCTGTTCACGCCACTATAGTCGATTTCAAGTGGCATTCACATATATATATATATTAGGAAGGTCTTGCCCCTTTCGTTTTGTTTGTCGACGTCCTTTGCCAAGTTTTTCGAATCTACTCGAGATTCCTTCTTCGTAATGCCCTCCGTTCTCTGCACACCCCCCTCCACCACAGCGTCCTCCCCTACTAGAGTGTTCCCTTGTCCGCTTCCGTCCAGCTACCTCTGCTGCATCGCGAGGAAAGTTCCCTACCCTCTGCCCCTCTTCTACCTCTCTCTCCCCATGCTCCCCCACACCGCGAGGTGAGTTCCTTGCTCGTTGCCCCTCTTCCAACTCTCTCTCTTCCCCTCGCTGCCCCTCTCCCAACTCTCTCTCTCTCTAGCCTTTGTACTCTCTCCCTCTAGCTCCCGCTGATTTGGGTTTGACAGGGAAGGGAGGGAGCGGCATAGAAGACTCATCGGGAGGTGGAGGAAGTCCCCCCCTTCCCTGCTCGCTACTCCTCTTCCACCTTTCTCTCTCCCCTTCATTTCCCCTTGCCCACCTCTCTCTCTCACCCTCTTGCTCACTCACCGCAACAAGAAGCCGGAGATATCAATGAGGAGGTCAATGGGAAGAGGAGGAGACGATTTGCAAGCCTTGGGGAGAAAGGTGGTGGTGATTGTGTAGAGGAAAATTTTTGTTTTTTCTTTTTAAAATGGAGAAGCTATTTTAGTTGTACTCTTGTTGGCCAACAAGGGAGGGAAAGGTGGTGGTGATTGTGGGACGGAGGAAGGTGGTAGGAGAGAGATGGTGGTGGGGATAAGGATGCCAACAATGATGCTGGGAGTGGTGGCGAAGAGGATGTTGGTGGTGAGGTATTTTGGATTTGAGTGCTATGTATTCTGTGGTGTTGCAGTAGGGGAGAGTGGTGGGTTATTTCCATCAAGACCAAAAGACCTTTGGTCGTTTGTTGCAATGATGCTGAGAGTGGCGGTGAAGAGGATGGTGGTCATGAGATATTTTGGATTTGGATGTCGTAGTCTATGGTGCTGCAGTGGATGTCTACTAATGTGCTAACTTTGTAAGACCATTTCATGGAGATGGTGACACAGGACGTGCTAGTTGATGGATGGCTTTCGATAATTATAAGAAAGTACTATTGTCGAGTTTTTGTCTTCAATAACGGTGTCAAAAATATGATCGCCAACCTTCAATTCACAAAAAAAATGATGTTTAAAATTGTCGTTGTTGTAGTATATATCACAAAATGCAAAACGATGTCGCATAAATTTTATTTATTTACTATTTTTATTACTTTGTTTCCATGTTGTTCACTAGGAGACAGTTATTAATATACATTACTATCTAAGTCAAAAATATTCTTTACTTCAAAAAATGTTTACGCTATTTGCAAAATGAATGAATCAATCAAATAATTAATGAATTGACTAATTATTTATAAAAGAATCAATTAATCATTATTACAATGTCTGAAAACATGTGTACATAAATAAGCATTAAAAATTATATATAATTACTCTATATTAGTTATATATAACTAATATAAGTAATACCTAAGTATAGGTACAAAGATAGTTAATAATATTCACTATACTAAATCATAATAACATACTAATGTTTATAGTAACATATATAAAATATACAGTAACATATATAAGAATCGCTAAAGCCTTAATAAAATTATATACAAAATATAAGACAAAATAGCTATCTATACTAACATATATGCATATATATAGTGACGGAAATATTTATCACTAAAGTTCTAGTTATTTATATACATATAACAGCTCAAACTCTTTTATATTACACATACATACTATATACATATATATTACAATATACATTATTTATTTATATACATATATTTATTTAATTACATTATTTATGTACATATGTATTGATACTATTATACGTATATACACGCACTCAACACACACAACAAGCACATAGGTCTCAACACTTAGTCGGTTCACTATTCCTTTTCTTTTCCTCTCTTCTATTCGCATATACTTAGTCATTTTTAAGGCAACACCTTCATCAGACCAGTTCAACCCCAAAATTGGGTTTTTAATGGTCGGGCCAGCTAATTTTGTGGGATACACAGCACCTAAAACGATGGGAGCAAACCACTACTAGTAAGTCAGCCCTAGTGTTTAATTAGGTGCATTTTATCCGGTTCACGCTCCACATTGGACCCACTTAGGCTCTACTATAGTGTATGGTCCTCGACCCATGCACTATGAAAATATTCATCAGTATCACATGCTCGGATTGGAGAGAGAGGAGAGGATATGTGCTTTATTTACACCCTGTGCTTTCGCTGAGAAGCCAATCGTGCAAAATCCATTTATACTACGGCGACGCGTCTTAAGTTAACAATGTGGCGCTATCCAACACCACATTTAGGCATTGCTCAATGCTGAGTAATGTTCTAATTTCAAATCTTTGGTTCTCGATTTGAGAGTCATAATTAAATGTAAAATAAAATTAAATTATACCATTGTAAAGCCCTTATATAGGGTTAGATAATTATATAATTAGTCTACATAAATAAGTTATTCAAATATATAATAAAATTAGTTAAAAGTGATTGTTTGTACATATTAAATTATATGTTAATTTGTTAATTAAAGTATAAATTAGTTAATTAATAATACAATTGACCTTATACAGTACTAATATACATAATAAATTATTTATTACATATTTTTATTATATTTTAGGAACTTTATTTTAATTTATATATAATAAAATATATGTTTTAGATAGTTTTACATATAAATGATCTACAAATACTATAATACAGTATAAATATAATAAAAATACATTAAAAATATTTAATATATTATTATACAAGTATACAGTATAACTTACTTCAGTATTATATTAAATTACTAATTTATTTTATTTTAAGTTAATAAATTACCTAGTTAACTTAATAACTTGATTATTTGCTGTAAATATATAATTAAATTAAATTATAGGTATTATATAATTTATATTATATAGTTAAATATAGATTTACCATGTTAGGTACAATTACATACATATAGATAAGTTTATATAATTATTTAGATTATTATACATTTAAGTTAATATAAATTAATAGATAGTTATTTAATAAGGTTATATATACAATAAGTTATTTTAAATACTTAATTTAATATATAGAATACAGATATAAGTTATATATAAATATTTTGTACATATTGTATACAATATACATATAGCTAAGATTTAATTTATGTATACATGTATATACTTAATATACAAGATAATTTTGGATATTTTTGGAATTTTTCTTATTTTTAGGGTTTTTATAGGTTTGGGGGAGTTAGGGGAAGAGAGAGAAAGAGTGCGATGAGAGAGATAGAATTGTTTTTGATGTTTTTGGTTTTTGGGTTCTTTATTAGGTTCCAAGGTAGACAGAATCGTCGACTAATGTTACAACTCAGTTCCCGAATCCCTACGAGATACGAGAATCGGGCCAACTCGACCGATCCCAAGACCCAGTCATCCAACGAGAAAGTAACCAAAAGAGCAGTAAAATAAACCACATTCTCCTTGTATATAACAAGCAGTAACAAAATACAGCAATAAATAAAGGAAATACTATAGTATACACCACCACAACAGTAAAGAAATAAACATATACATAAACATGAAGCTTACAATGAAAAGAGTACAGGGGTAACAGAAACTACTCACATACAACAGAAAGAAAAGTACAGTGGGTACTACACAAGTAACACTACTGGGCTCTACTAGACCCAGCGCCCTCTGCAACCGTCGACTCTAGCTACTCAACACATAGTCCTGAAAGGTAAAAAAGGTGACAAGTCAGCGAAATACTAAGTAGGTGGCAACTAAAAGCTAAGAAACAGTAAGGTGGACAGTAGCTGTTATATTTTTAATTTCTTTCCTTATATTTTCTGTTTACTCGTTATCGAATTATCCCTCAGATTCTTCTTTTGATCTTGAATGTTCCTCGTGGGAATGATCTTGATTGCAATCTTTTCCGAAAAATAGAAGTAGCACGTGATGCTCACTTGGCCGGGAGAGTCCCCCGTGGTGGTCCTACCCTCAGTCAACCACCCCAAGGTCGCTGACAGACGTAACGGTGACTATGGCATGCGCGATAAATGCACAGGTAGCTACCCCGCACTGGCACGCGCTCAGTCGTTTCCGTTAACGGGTGCGCCCAAAGCACAGCACGAAACCAGTATAGGGTAAAGCCCTCTCAGTAACAGGGGTCCAGCCCCTCCACAGTAACCAAACAGGGGTCTTGCCCCTCCACAGTCCGCGCAACCTCGCCTGACTACCCTGGTTTGCCCAGTGGGCCTAACAAGTCGATGTAGGAGAGCTAGCAGAACCCCGAGTCTCGTGGGGTAGTTAGTGCTCTCCCTACACTAGTAGCTCTCCTCGGTACTGTGTACACGAGGGCCAAAAGTCGGTACAAAGTAGCCAGACCTAACCCGGGTCCCTGGGGCGGCTAGCTCCTCTCTGCACTAAATAGGGGGCAGTCGCTCTCCTTGGTACTCCGTACTCAAGGGCCAGCTCACTTCCCCAATTCTATTCCATTCACTTTCCAGGAGTTCTACTCCTAATTTCCCCGTAAGGTTCGTACTCTTTCAACTCAGCCAATTTAGGTTTCATCTTTTCAGCTTTATATAGCCCATGTTCCCAACCGTAATTATTCATTCATAATCAGGTAGCTGTTAACCAATTATTGCCAGTTATCGTTTCCTTTCTACTTTTCCATGACTGTAATGTATATGCATTCAAGCTAGTTTTCCAATCCTACGATTCATACCATACCATAGGATCTATCATTCAATCTAGTTTTCCAGTCCTACGATTCATGCAATATCCTAGGATCTATCATTCAATCGAGTTTTTCAATCTTAGGGTTCATGCAATACCCTAAACTCTATTAATTATTTCACAATTGCATAATTTTTTATAAATAATTGAAAGGGCCACTCTACTCGCAAAACCAGAAGTACTGGGGGCGTAATCGGCAAGCCCGCGCGCCTCCGTAACCCCCAAAACCGCAATGGACCGGGGTCCTAACACATGGATCAAAGACAAGGAGCTACTGAGAACAGCATACAATTACTGTAAACAGGTAGAGGAAAAAAATCTAAGAAGAACGAAGCTTGAAACATGGAAAACGGACTCCGAATGAACCCTAAACGGGTCAAAAACGACGAGTCTGCCCGAAATCAGATGTTTGGAACTTGTTCCAGACGTCTTAAGTGATCGCTCAGGTCATACCAAGATCTACGCGGTCCTTCAGACGTCCAGAAGCCCGCTGAACCGTCTGGAGTTAGTTTCCTGACGTCCAACTGTCACTCCGGACGTCTGGAGACCCACTCCGTCGTCTGGTGCCGTGCCCAGACGTCTGATCTGTGTGGGATGGCGTGCCCTTGCGCCTTCCCGAACAAGTTCTGCACACACACACACCCGCTCTGATCACGAAAGCATGCAAGAGACTTCGGCGGAACGGTTGCATGGCCGTACACGCGAAAGAAGAAGATAAAAATAACGTACCTGTCAAACGTGTGGACCTTCCTCCATACGTCTCCTGCGTCGTCTGAACGTAAGTCCAGACGTCTGATTCTGGGAAATTTTCCCAGAATCAGAACCTCCTCGCTCTCCGCCCGTAGCGCACGACCATGCCGCACTGCGTCTGCCTGCTGCCTGAGCTACAGCGACTCTTCCCCAGCACCACACGCTTGCTGCGCACCCGCCGGTCGGCTATGGCTGCCTCGCACCCTCGCGGTCAAGCTCCCTCCTCCTCTCACAACAGCCCCTCCTCCCCACACACTCGCCGCAGCTGCTGCTGCCACTCTCGCCCGCTCGCTCTCTCGCTGACAGGGAAAAGAAGAAGAAGAAGGCGGTGGAGTGAGGGTGAGGGAGAGGGAGAGGCGTATTTGAAGGCAGCGCGGGGAGAGAGAAAGAGGAAAGGCTGCGTCTGCAGGGAGGGAGGAAAGAGAAGGAGAAGGGCGGCGGGTTCAGTTTGACTAGACGTATGGACCACTTCTCAGACGTCTTAAACGACACTTGATGCCCGGTTATAACAACTAATATATTCTACCAAGCCGGTGGTTCAGATTACCTTGAAAATTGGCATACACGTAGAAAAATATCTAATCCTTCTCAAGACACCTTTATTTTAATTTTTTTGAAATTTTTTTATGATCTATATTTATTTACAAAATAACCCAACTTTAGGCCTTAAATAGTGTTTTATCAATGAACATAAGGCCTAAATCTGAGATCTAAGAGCAGGAAATAGAACAGAAACATTCTAAATCATCCAACACATCACATGAAAGGTATATAAGTAATAAAGCTTGATTTTCACTTTAAATTTCCTTAATTTTCATATTTGGACAGTTAAGCATGATACAAATAGCTGACAATGGATCTCAAAAACAAATTACAAGTAATTCTAATTAAGTTAAGATTCAATCTCAGTACACGAAAGCTTGTAATGCCATTCTACAATTGTACATAAGGTCATCTAATTTCAATCTCTGAAAACATTCGAATCTCCAGCTCAAATCAGACATATCAGTGGTTGTTGCTGCTAATAATAACAACAAAGAACTTCCAGTAGCTGCTACTATCAAGCGGCAGCAATTGCTACCAAAATTTAGCAGCAATAGCTGCTGCGTTTTCATTAAAAATCAGATGTCTCACCTGCTACCAAACGTCTTACATTTCTGATGTAGCCACCGCTGTTATTTTAATAACTACTCAACCAAAAGGTCAGTAGCTGGAAATGCCTATGTAACGACGTGATTCCCGGGTCCCTATGAGACACGAGAATCGGACCGACTCGACTGATCCCAAAACCTAGTCGTCCAACGAGAAAGTAACCAAAAGAGCAGTAAATCAACCACATTCAGCATGAATATAACTAGCAGTAACAAAATACAGCAGTAAGAAAAGGAACTACTACAGTATACACCACCACAACAGTAGAACAACAAATATGTACATAACATGAAGTTTACAATAAAGAAGTACAACGAGTAACAAGGAAACTACTCACTACAGTGGAGGAAAAGTACAAAACATAACTGCGGGTAACTCTACTGGACCCTACTAGGCCCAGTGTCCTCTGCAGCCGCTGACCCTGGCTGCTCAACACCTGGTCCTGAAAAGTATTGAGTGTAACACGTCAGCGAAACGCTGAGTAGAGTGGCAACTAAAAGCTAAAGAAACAGTAGAGTGTACAGTAGCTCTTATATTTTACTTTCTTTATTTACGTCCTTCTATTATTTCACGATTTATTTATTTCTCAGATCCTTCACTTGATCTCGAATGTTCCTCGTGGGATCTTGATTGCAGTCTTTTCCGAAAAGTAGAAGTAACACGTGGTGCTCCCCTCGCCGGGAGAGTCCCCCGTGGTGGTCCTACCCTCAGTCAACCACCCCAAGGTCGCTGACAGACGTAACGGTGACTACGGCACGCGCGATAAGTGCACGGGTAGCTACCCCGCACAAGCACGCGGTCAGTCGTTTCCGTTAACGGGTGCGCTCAAAACACAGCACAGAACCAGTATAGGGAAGAGCCCTCTCAGTAACAGGGGTCCAACCCCTTCACAGTCCGCGCACCCTCGCCTGACTACCCTGGTTTTCCCAGTGGGCCAAACAAGTCAGTGTAGGAGGCTAGCAGAACCCCGGGGCCCGTGGGGTAGCTAGTGCTCTCCATACACTAGTAGCTCTCATCGGTACTGCGTACACGAGAGCCAACAAGTCGGTGTACAGTGGCCAAACCCACCCTGGTCTCAACCTGAGGGCGGCAAGCTCCCCTCTACACTAAGAGGTAATGTGTGCTCTCTTTGGTACCACGTACCCAAGAGACAACACACTTCCATGTTCCACTTTCTCAGTTCTGTTCCATTCTCTTTCCAGGAGTTCTACTCCTAATTCCCCGTAGGGTTCGTATTCTTTTGTTTGGCCATTGTAGGTTTCACTGTTCCAGTCTTACGTTCATACAACCCTTATTCCTAATCATAATTATTCATTCATGACAGGCAGCTATTAATTTACAGGCAGCTATCATTTCCTTTCCACCTTTCCAAGACTGCAATATATGTATATGTTCCACTTGTTTTCCAGTCCTAGGATTCATGCCGTACCCTAAGATCTATCATTCAATCTAGTTTCACAATCCTAGGATTCATGCAATACCCTAGGATCTATCATTCAATCTAGTTTCTCAGTCCTAGCGTTCATGTAATGCCCTAGACTCTATTAATTGTTCCACAATTGTAACAAATTATGCTAATTAATTAAAAGCAACTCTACCAGCTACAACGGGAGTACTGGGGGCGTGGTCGGAAGTCCCGCGCGCCTCCGCAACCCCCAAAACTGCAATGGAACGGGGTCCTAATACAAGGATCAAACACAAGGAGTATCTCAGAACGGTATACGATTACTGTAAACGGGTAAAGGATTTTATTCTGGAAGGAACGCAACTCGAAACACGGAAAACGGACTCCGAACAGGCCCTAAACGGGTCGAAAACGACGAAACTGTCCAAAATCAGACGTCTGGAACTTCTTCCAGACGTCTTAAAACGTCGATCATGCCATACCTTCTTCTGCGTAGTCCTTTAGACTTCCAGAAGCTCGCTGGATCGTCTGAAGTCAGTTTCCAGACGTCCGATTGTCACCCCGGACGTCTGGAGGACCTCTTCGTCGTCTGGTACTGCGGCCAGACATCTGATTCACGTGGGATGGCCTCCCGAGCAGAACCTGCACGCACCCACACCTGCTCTCAGCACGACGGATCGCACATGAAGGCGCGGCGAACGGCTGCATGGTCGTACACGCGAAAAAGGAAGAAGATAGAAATATCTTACCTGCCAGACATCTGGACAGTCCTCCAGGCGTCTTCACCGTCGTCTGGTCGTAAGCTTAGACGTCTTCACCGACGTCTGGTTCCGGAATCAGAGCCCGACTCGCTCTCCGCCCGCGACGCACGGCCGCGCCACGCCCCGTCCGCCTGCTGCCCGAGCTGCAGCAACCCCTCCGTGACACCCCACGTCCGCCGCTCCCCCACTCGCTCGCACTCTCGCACTGGCAGGGAGAAGGAGAAGAGAAGGGCGGAGGAGATGAGGGTGAGGGAGAGGGCGAGAGCTTATATAGGCAGCGAGGGGAGAGAGAAAAGAGGGAGATGGCGTGTCTGCAGGAGGAGAGAGAGAAAAAGAGGGGCGAGAGTGGCGAGTGCAGCGCCGTACACCGCAAAAATTGATTACCAGACGTTTGGAAAGGGTTCCAGACGTCTGGGACACTTCCCAGACGTCTTAAAAGCCCGCCTGATGCCTCGTTCTTAACCGCCTAGCAGCAACTCTGACCAGATCAAGTAATCCTCACTCCTAGAGGACCTAAACAATTAATTAATCACTCTTTAGTGTAATAGACAACACGAGAGTAAATTAATACAATTTTCTCTGAATATTTCTAACTTAATACAATTCCATTTAGAAATCAAGGAGCATGAGAATTCTTAATTGGGTTTTACCCTTACACTATAGACAATATAAGGATCAAAACACCAACTAAGATTTATCAGATGGAAGGAAAACTTCAATCTATTCCTCCTCTCATGCTATTGATGTCATAAAGAAAAGGATAAAATCAGATCTTAAAATCCACTGAAAACATGCTCCAACCCTCAAATGCTCCCAAAATATATATCACTTCTCTTCCTCACCTCTGACCACCTCCTCCATCCCCACCTTTCAACCTTTGACCACCTCCTCTCAACCACCTCGTACTCCCAAGGCGACGACCTGCCCTCGCTCTCTGTCATTTTCTTGGCGTCGGTAATGGTACCCTTCTTCAACTTCCCATTGTTCATTATGATGTCCTCCTTGTATTTGTGGTCGAAAAGGTGTCCAAAGATGTTATAGTGGTGGTGGTGGAATTTTTGGAATCTACTTTTAGATGTTGGTTTGGGATGAGGAAGTGGTGGTTAGAGAGAGGGTAAAAGAGGTGGGAGGTGAATTGGTGTGTGGAGGGGGTGAAAAATTAAAAAAAGGAAAATTGAGGATAAAATTTTTTTCGGGGATTAAGATTTTTAAGAATTAAAAAATATTTTTTAATTACATTTTAATAAAAATTCATCAAATTTAACGATGATGATTAACGAAATAACAAATACAAAAACGTCGTACAAATCTATAAATATACTAAATTAAATTACATTTAAATGATTTTAAAATATTTCAAAGTAAAAATCCCTGAAAGATAACTGACGGCTTTGACGCACAAGAAGATAAAACTCTGCGACCTGCACCGCTCAGCGGAACGAAAAGCTCTGGATAATTTAAGTCAGTGACATGTTAAATTCTACGATGCGGAAAGTGACATGGAGAGAAGATCCAGCAGCGGGTTAAGAATTATTTTGAGATAAAAGTATCACAAGAATAAATAAAATAAAATATTTATATAGGATAAAATAACTGATATTATAATAATATATTAGTAAATGAATTTTAATATTATAATATAAATGTAATAGATATATTATTATTAAATTAGACATATTTTAATATATATAATATTGATGTAAGACAATGAAATAATTTTATATTTACATCGAGAGATCGATAAAATAAGATAAAATTACATCTCTTAATTTTAAATTTTATTCCTTTAATATTTATTTAGCCGAGAAATATCATCTTATCTTATCAAACAGACTATCGTCCCTGATAAATCTACCCTCTTGCCTGCCGTGTTTCCCTCGCATGCTCTCTCTCTCTCTCTCTCTCTCTCTCTCTCTCTGTTGGAATCGTTCTGTTTCCTTAATTTGGTTTTAGCGACCTTTATCTTTCGTCCTATTGTTCCTACCTTACGGAAGAGATAAACTTTAAAACCTTATGGTCTCTTTTAGATGAAAACAAAAAACAGGGATAAATATCCCTAGCGATTCAGATCGCTTACCCGCTATTTCCTCTTATTCCACTGACGTGTAGGATCATAGGAGAAACTGAAGTATCTTCTTGAGATCTGCCTGCATATGAGGGTGGAAATTTATGTTGTGGGATAGAGAAAAAGGATAAGCAAGTTATAAATAAGAGTGTTATACCACTTATAGCATACTCTGGCAGTGATATTCTAACTTTGTTTTCTTTATCCTTGTATTTAGAACATATTTTCATTAAGAAAATAAAAATGATACAAGATGTAGGTAAAATAGAATGACAACATCAACTTCCCACGGAGGAGTGAAAAGTAACTCTCTCTTAGGTGAGGGAACTCAAAAAACACCAAACTAAAAACAAAAAAAAATTAAATTAAATTAAAAAGAAGTGTCCAAGAAATCATTTCCGTTACAAGAAAATCAGCACTACACAGTAGATACTACAAGGTGTCGCCGATATCGTCGACGTGCCGCATCAACGGGTGATACGCGATCGAAATGAGGTCGACCATCGACCCAATAGTGATGAGCTCGACTTTAACGTAACCTCAACAATAAAAATGATGTTGACATGTGGAGGTGGAGTGGAGGTGAAGTATTGACATCTAGTGAAGGCCTCCTCCAACACGAAGTAGTCGCGATACGACAAACATTCTTAGCACAGCCTGATGTTGTAGCACCACCACGACCGCCTGCCATCGAAAACAATGGCCACAAGCCATAGAGGAGAAGCTATCGGAGTGCAGCAACCCAATATGTGATGAAGGGGAAAAAGTGTCATCGGATTTAAAACTCCACGAAAAGCTCAACAAGAGGAGTTCGACTCGGAAAGACTAGAATATAGGCAGGTCCTAGGATTCGACCCGCCTACACCCGAAAAGACTCAGATACAGGCGAGTTCGGGGATCTGACCTACCTACACCTAGAAAGGCCCTGATATGGGTAGGTTCGGAGGACCTGACCCGCCTATGGGTCCGATGACAACAAGAAGATGGCGAAAAAGTCTAACGCGGTCACGCCATCAATAAATGATGGCATGACCACCGTAATTAATAACTTAACAACATACATACCCTTGCAATGAGTGTATCTAGTCAGAAGATCTTGCAAAAGGACTGACCCCAGCACTATGAATAGCTAAGAGAGGCCCTTGAAGCCATCTCTTAGGCAATTCAAAAGAAATAGAGAGATTGTATTCTTGTTCCTTACTAAGGCATATTTAGGAGCAACGCTCTCTCGCCAAACGTACATCCTTTCGTAGTAGAACTGGACTATCAATTGTCTTGTCTCTATGTGAATGCTTGAGTTGTTGAGTCAGATCCTCCGATCACTTAGGAGGTCTGATCACAATGGAATGGATGGGAGAGGGGGATGCGGGTGGAGCAGGGGGACTCTAATCAACGATCGAGGGCCGATTGAAACCACGACAATAGATCTCAGGAGTGGTTGAGGAAGGGGAGCAAAGGAGGGTTCTACCTTACTCCGCAAGACGTATTTTACTCAAATATAAAAGGGTAGAAGAGAAGGATATTTGATACTGTAACATCGTTGAATGCCACACACAGCATGCTGATATCGATGTGAGCAGATCAGTAGGAGGTGTTTGTATAGAGACACATAAACATTAGTTTCCACTTCTAATCGTATGAGATCACATTGCTATATATTCATATCGTCTCAAGAGTGTGTCGTGATCTGCACGATTAGAGATCAGAACGGAATTGGAATTTGTTTTATCTTTCTCTTAATGCATTTGCTTAGAAACAATGGATTTTAGTTAACATTACCAACATAATTTTCTTTCTGAGAGGAAAAATTGACATGCAAAAAAGAAAAACAATGCGTCAAATAAAAATAAGTAAGACTAACTTACTAAATGCGTGATCGATGAGCAATAACCTTTCAAATAAAAAATTAATAATTTATGATAACCAAAGTCAAATAGAATTGTAATCATACTTAAATGTATTAACATAACACAGTTGATTGACATAATAATACTCAAAATGTACGCCGATTTCATCCTATTAAAAAAAACATTTTCTAAATGAATGATTCATGGGAAAATGGATATGAATGATTGGAGCGGTCTTCTTTCTTGTGAATAGGGATGTTATTAGAAAAACAAGCGAGTAGTTGGAAGAGTACATAGAATACCCGACCAGAGTATTCCCATAGATCACATAATGACATGTTTATATATACACATGCATGCTTCGGTAAGGGGAGCACCAAGGAGTACTAGGTCACCAATTAGGTCAGAGCAGCCTTTTTTTTTTTCAGAGTTAAAAGTCTTGTTCATTGCAACCTCAGAAAATATAAGAGAATTCCAACCAAACTCGAGGACCATAAACATGGAAATCAATATAATATTTTAGTAGGTTGTGAGCCAAAGCAATAAATTCTTTAGGGACTTTAACAAGAGAAAGTGGGAGAGTTTCCCCTTATTAGTAAAAATTTAAAATACATCAGTTAAAATCATCACTCTTATTTTATATATTACAAAATATATTACAAACATATATTTATTTACTTTTTCTCTTTCTTACTACAGGACGAACTTGGCATGCATTTATGGTCCTCCACTAATCAAAGGGACATATTCTCTATGTCGATTAGGGATGTAAATGGATCAGGTTTGAGTTAGATTTGACTCAACTCATATCCATATCCATTTACAAAATCTATACATATACCATATTCATTTACCCATCAGGTACAAAATTTCAAACCCATACCTATACTCACCTATCCATCGGATACTCATTTATAAATTAATCTTACAATCAAATCATATCAAATTAAAGTAAAAGGAGAGGAAAAATTTATAGTACAAATTATTTATTTTTAGCAAGCTCTTAACATATAAACCCAGGTTATTCTAATTTTATTGATCTTCATTAAAATTATTACAAAAAGAGCATTTTAAAGGGAATACATCAAAAATAAAAATACAAAGAAAAACTAAACATAAGTACATTTCAAATAAAGTATCCCCATTCCAAAATAAATGTTTAATGGAAGTTTCAAAAATATTTCTAACCTTCAAAATCATGAAGGGAATCGTGAAGAAGAATAAGGTTGAGAGAATAAGAGACTTAATGTAAGACTAACATATATATCGAATAAATAGGAATTTTATTCATTTATGAAAGACCAACCTTTACATGGTCCAATAAAAGGCTCAATATATATACACAGAAGCTTATATCTTCGAGACCACAGAGCGTTAGCAAATACACAGTGATGCACGTTATATGCGTTTTTGTCGGAGTTCTTCATCTCCCGCGGCGTGAGAGTGATAACACCCTTGGCTTGGGCTAATTGAAGAAAATCTTTGGATTAATTTGGATAGAGATATAGATTTTACTAGATAATTTCTTTTCAGGTGGGTTATTTTATATTTTTATTTGAAAATTATAAGGATTATCTTGGTAGGTTAACATGTAAAAATATATGAGATAATCCACAAAAATAACTTATCCCACATCAATCCTAAAATAACTTATTTTATGTTAACCTAACCTTTCCACTAAATAAGATTAATCCCTATTTTGATGAGTTATACTCCTTACTAAGTTAGGTCTTAAAGTTAACCTTCCAATGGATGTGAGGTTAGCTCCCCGCAACAACCACACCCCACCCCCCCCCCCCCCCCCCCCCACCAATGTACTTTTCAATTTAAAGTTAGTAAATATGAAGCCTCTTTTATCAAGCATATCCTTAATATAGTCGAAAGAGCGTGGACACAGGAGCTGTTCACGCCACTATAGTCGATTTCAAGTGGCATTCACATATATATATATATTAGGAAGGTCTTGCCCCTTTCGTTTTGTTTGTCGACGTCCTTTGCCAAGTTTTTCGAATCTACTCGAGATTCCTTCTTCGTAATGCCCTCCGTTCTCTGCACACCCCCCTCCACCACAGCGTCCTCCCCTACTAGAGTGTTCCCTTGTCCGCTTCCGTCCAGCTACCTCTGCTGCATCGCGAGGAAAGTTCCCTACCCTCTGCCCCTCTTCTACCTCTCTCTCCCCATGCTCCCCCACACCGCGAGGTGAGTTCCTTGCTCGTTGCCCCTCTTCCAACTCTCTCTCTTCCCCTCGCTGCCCCTCTCCCAACTCTCTCTCTCTCTAGCCTTTGTACTCTCTCCCTCTAGCTCCCGCTGATTTGGGTTTGACAGGGAAGGGAGGGAGCGGCATAGAAGACTCATCGGGAGGTGGAGGAAGTCCCCCCCTTCCCTGCTCGCTACTCCTCTTCCACCTTTCTCTCTCCCCTTCATTTCCCCTTGCCCACCTCTCTCTCTCACCCTCTTGCTCACTCACCGCAACAAGAAGCCGGAGATATCAATGAGGAGGTCAATGGGAAGAGGAGGAGACGATTTGCAAGCCTTGGGGAGAAAGGTGGTGGTGATTGTGTAGAGGAAAATTTTTGTTTTTTCTTTTTAAAATGGAGAAGCTATTTTAGTTGTACTCTTGTTGGCCAACAAGGGAGGGAAAGGTGGTGGTGATTGTGGGACGGAGGAAGGTGGTAGGAGAGAGATGGTGGTGGGGATAAGGATGCCAACAATGATGCTGGGAGTGGTGGCGAAGAGGATGTTGGTGGTGAGGTATTTTGGATTTGAGTGCTATGTATTCTGTGGTGTTGCAGTAGGGGAGAGTGGTGGGTTATTTCCATCAAGACCAAAAGACCTTTGGTCGTTTGTTGCAATGATGCTGAGAGTGGCGGTGAAGAGGATGGTGGTCATGAGATATTTTGGATTTGGATGTCGTAGTCTATGGTGCTGCAGTGGATGTCTACTAATGTGCTAACTTTGTAAGACCATTTCATGGAGATGGTGACACAGGACGTGCTAGTTGATGGATGGCTTTCGATAATTATAAGAAAGTACTATTGTCGAGTTTTTGTCTTCAATAACGGTGTCAAAAATATGATCGCCAACCTTCAATTCACAAAAAAAATGATGTTTAAAATTGTCGTTGTTGTAGTATATATCACAAAATGCAAAACGATGTCGCATAAATTTTATTTATTTACTATTTTTATTACTTTGTTTCCATGTTGTTCACTAGGAGACAGTTATTAATATACATTACTATCTAAGTCAAAAATATTCTTTACTTCAAAAAATGTTTACGCTATTTGCAAAATGAATGAATCAATCAAATAATTAATGAATTGACTAATTATTTATAAAAGAATCAATTAATCATTATTACAATGTCTGAAAACATGTGTACATAAATAAGCATTAAAAATTATATATAATTACTCTATATTAGTTATATATAACTAATATAAGTAATACCTAAGTATAGGTACAAAGATAGTTAATAATATTCACTATACTAAATCATAATAACATACTAATGTTTATAGTAACATATATAAAATATACAGTAACATATATAAGAATCGCTAAAGCCTTAATAAAATTATATACAAAATATAAGACAAAATAGCTATCTATACTAACATATATGCATATATATAGTGACGGAAATATTTATCACTAAAGTTCTAGTTATTTATATACATATAACAGCTCAAACTCTTTTATATTACACATACATACTATATACATATATATTACAATATACATTATTTATTTATATACATATATTTATTTAATTACATTATTTATGTACATATGTATTGATACTATTATACGTATATACACGCACTCAACACACACAACAAGCACATAGGTCTCAACACTTAGTCGGTTCACTATTCCTTTTCTTTTCCTCTCTTCTATTCGCATATACTTAGTCATTTTTAAGGCAACACCTTCATCAGACCAGTTCAACCCCAAAATTGGGTTTTTAATGGTCGGGCCAGCTAATTTTGTGGGATACACAGCACCTAAAACGATGGGAGCAAACCACTACTAGTAAGTCAGCCCTAGTGTTTAATTAGGTGCATTTTATCCGGTTCACGCTCCACATTGGACCCACTTAGGCTCTACTATAGTGTATGGTCCTCGACCCATGCACTATGAAAATATTCATCAGTATCACATGCTCGGATTGGAGAGAGAGGAGAGGATATGTGCTTTATTTACACCCTGTGCTTTCGCTGAGAAGCCAATCGTGCAAAATCCATTTATACTACGGCGACGCGTCTTAAGTTAACAATGTGGCGCTATCCAACACCACATTTAGGCATTGCTCAATGCTGAGTAATGTTCTAATTTCAAATCTTTGGTTCTCGATTTGAGAGTCATAATTAAATGTAAAATAAAATTAAATTATACCATTGTAAAGCCCTTATATAGGGTTAGATAATTATATAATTAGTCTACATAAATAAGTTATTCAAATATATAATAAAATTAGTTAAAAGTGATTGTTTGTACATATTAAATTATATGTTAATTTGTTAATTAAAGTATAAATTAGTTAATTAATAATACAATTGACCTTATACAGTACTAATATACATAATAAATTATTTATTACATATTTTTATTATATTTTAGGAACTTTATTTTAATTTATATATAATAAAATATATGTTTTAGATAGTTTTACATATAAATGATCTACAAATACTATAATACAGTATAAATATAATAAAAATACATTAAAAATATTTAATATATTATTATACAAGTATACAGTATAACTTACTTCAGTATTATATTAAATTACTAATTTATTTTATTTTAAGTTAATAAATTACCTAGTTAACTTAATAACTTGATTATTTGCTGTAAATATATAATTAAATTAAATTATAGGTATTATATAATTTATATTATATAGTTAAATATAGATTTACCATGTTAGGTACAATTACATACATATAGATAAGTTTATATAATTATTTAGATTATTATACATTTAAGTTAATATAAATTAATAGATAGTTATTTAATAAGGTTATATATACAATAAGTTATTTTAAATACTTAATTTAATATATAGAATACAGATATAAGTTATATATAAATATTTTGTACATATTGTATACAATATACATATAGCTAAGATTTAATTTATGTATACATGTATATACTTAATATACAAGATAATTTTGGATATTTTTGGAATTTTTCTTATTTTTAGGGTTTTTATAGGTTTGGGGGAGTTAGGGGAAGAGAGAGAAAGAGTGCGATGAGAGAGATAGAATTGTTTTTGATGTTTTTGGTTTTTGGGTTCTTTATTAGGTTCCAAGGTAGACAGAATCGTCGACTAATGTTACAACTCAGTTCCCGAATCCCTACGAGATACGAGAATCGGGCCAACTCGACCGATCCCAAGACCCAGTCATCCAACGAGAAAGTAACCAAAAGAGCAGTAAAATAAACCACATTCTCCTTGTATATAACAAGCAGTAACAAAATACAGCAATAAATAAAGGAAATACTATAGTATACACCACCACAACAGTAAAGAAATAAACATATACATAAACATGAAGCTTACAATGAAAAGAGTACAGGGGTAACAGAAACTACTCACATACAACAGAAAGAAAAGTACAGTGGGTACTACACAAGTAACACTACTGGGCTCTACTAGACCCAGCGCCCTCTGCAACCGTCGACTCTAGCTACTCAACACATAGTCCTGAAAGGTAAAAAAGGTGACAAGTCAGCGAAATACTAAGTAGGTGGCAACTAAAAGCTAAGAAACAGTAAGGTGGACAGTAGCTGTTATATTTTTAATTTCTTTCCTTATATTTTCTGTTTACTCGTTATCGAATTATCCCTCAGATTCTTCTTTTGATCTTGAATGTTCCTCGTGGGAATGATCTTGATTGCAATCTTTTCCGAAAAATAGAAGTAGCACGTGATGCTCACTTGGCCGGGAGAGTCCCCCGTGGTGGTCCTACCCTCAGTCAACCACCCCAAGGTCGCTGACAGACGTAACGGTGACTATGGCATGCGCGATAAATGCACAGGTAGCTACCCCGCACTGGCACGCGCTCAGTCGTTTCCGTTAACGGGTGCGCCCAAAGCACAGCACGAAACCAGTATAGGGTAAAGCCCTCTCAGTAACAGGGGTCCAGCCCCTCCACAGTAACCAAACAGGGGTCTTGCCCCTCCACAGTCCGCGCAACCTCGCCTGACTACCCTGGTTTGCCCAGTGGGCCTAACAAGTCGATGTAGGAGAGCTAGCAGAACCCCGAGTCTCGTGGGGTAGTTAGTGCTCTCCCTACACTAGTAGCTCTCCTCGGTACTGTGTACACGAGGGCCAAAAGTCGGTACAAAGTAGCCAGACCTAACCCGGGTCCCTGGGGCGGCTAGCTCCTCTCTGCACTAAATAGGGGGCAGTCGCTCTCCTTGGTACTCCGTACTCAAGGGCCAGCTCACTTCCCCAATTCTATTCCATTCACTTTCCAGGAGTTCTACTCCTAATTTCCCCGTAAGGTTCGTACTCTTTCAACTCAGCCAATTTAGGTTTCATCTTTTCAGCTTTATATAGCCCATGTTCCCAACCGTAATTATTCATTCATAATCAGGTAGCTGTTAACCAATTATTGCCAGTTATCGTTTCCTTTCTACTTTTCCATGACTGTAATGTATATGCATTCAAGCTAGTTTTCCAATCCTACGATTCATACCATACCATAGGATCTATCATTCAATCTAGTTTTCCAGTCCTACGATTCATGCAATATCCTAGGATCTATCATTCAATCGAGTTTTTCAATCTTAGGGTTCATGCAATACCCTAAACTCTATTAATTATTTCACAATTGCATAATTTTTTATAAATAATTGAAAGGGCCACTCTACTCGCAAAACCAGAAGTACTGGGGGCGTAATCGGCAAGCCCGCGCGCCTCCGTAACCCCCAAAACCGCAATGGACCGGGGTCCTAACACATGGATCAAAGACAAGGAGCTACTGAGAACAGCATACAATTACTGTAAACAGGTAGAGGAAAAAAATCTAAGAAGAACGAAGCTTGAAACATGGAAAACGGACTCCGAATGAACCCTAAACGGGTCAAAAACGACGAGTCTGCCCGAAATCAGATGTTTGGAACTTGTTCCAGACGTCTTAAGTGATCGCTCAGGTCATACCAAGATCTACGCGGTCCTTCAGACGTCCAGAAGCCCGCTGAACCGTCTGGAGTTAGTTTCCTGACGTCCAACTGTCACTCCGGACGTCTGGAGACCCACTCCGTCGTCTGGTGCCGTGCCCAGACGTCTGATCTGTGTGGGATGGCGTGCCCTTGCGCCTTCCCGAACAAGTTCTGCACACACACACACCCGCTCTGATCACGAAAGCATGCAAGAGACTTCGGCGGAACGGTTGCATGGCCGTACACGCGAAAGAAGAAGATAAAAATAACGTACCTGTCAAACGTGTGGACCTTCCTCCATACGTCTCCTGCGTCGTCTGAACGTAAGTCCAGACGTCTGATTCTGGGAAATTTTCCCAGAATCAGAACCTCCTCGCTCTCCGCCCGTAGCGCACGACCATGCCGCACTGCGTCTGCCTGCTGCCTGAGCTACAGCGACTCTTCCCCAGCACCACATGCTTGCTGCGCACCCGCCGGTCGGCTATGGCTGCCTCGCACCCTCGCGGTCAAGCTCCCTCCTCCTCTCACAACAGCCCCTCCTCCCCACACACTCGCCGCAGCTGCTGCTGCCACTCTCGCCCGCTCGCTCTCTCGCTGACAGGGAAAAGAAGAAGAAGAAGGCGGTGGAGTGAGGGTGAGGGAGAGGGAGAGGCGTATTTGAAGGCAGCGCGGGGAGAGAGAAAGAGGAAAGGCTGCGTCTGCAGGGAGGGAGGAAAGAGAAGGAGAAGGGCGGCGGGTTCAGTTTGACTAGACGTATGGACCACTTCTCAGACGTCTTAAACGACACTTGATGCCCGGTTATAACAACTAATATATTCTACCAAGCCGGTGGTTCAGATTACCTTGAAAATTGGCATACACGTAGAAAAATATCTAATCCTTCTCAAGACACCTTTATTTTAATTTTTTTGAAATTTTTTTATGATCTATATTTATTTACAAAATAACCCAACTTTAGGCCTTAAATAGTGTTTTATCAATGAACATAAGGCCTAAATCTGAGATCTAAGAGCAGGAAATAGAACAGAAACATTCTAAATCATCCAACACATCACATGAAAGGTATATAAGTAATAAAGCTTGATTTTCACTTTAAATTTCCTTAATTTTCATATTTGGACAGTTAAGCATGATACAAATAGCTGACAATGGATCTCAAAAACAAATTACAAGTAATTCTAATTAAGTTAAGATTCAATCTCAGTACACGAAAGCTTGTAATGCCATTCTACAATTGTACATAAGGTCATCTAATTTCAATCTCTGAAAACATTCGAATCTCCAGCTCAAATCAGACATATCAGTGGTTGTTGCTGCTAATAATAACAACAAAGAACTTCCAGTAGCTGCTACTATCAAGCGGCAGCAATTGCTACCAAAATTTAGCAGCA
This sequence comes from Thalassia testudinum, assembly GCA_037157565.1. Classification (NCBI taxonomy): domain Eukaryota; kingdom Viridiplantae; phylum Streptophyta; class Magnoliopsida; order Alismatales; family Hydrocharitaceae; genus Thalassia; species Thalassia testudinum. Next base: position 12,811,699 of record JAZHRO010000077.1, on the reverse strand, counting down.
ATAGCTGCTGCGTTTTCATTAAAAATCAGATGTCTCACCTGCTACCAAACGTCTTACATTTCTGATGTAGCCACCGCTGTTATTTTAATAACTACTCAACCAAAAGGTCAGTAGCTGGAAATGCCTATGTAACGACGTGATTCCCGGGTCCCTATGAGACACGAGAATCGGACCGACTCGACTGATCCCAAAACCTAGTCGTCCAACGAGAAAGTAACCAAAAGAGCAGTAAATCAACCACATTCAGCATGAATATAACTAGCAGTAACAAAATACAGCAGTAAGAAAAGGAACTACTACAGTATACACCACCACAACAGTAGAACAACAAATATGTACATAACATGAAGTTTACAATAAAGAAGTACAACGAGTAACAAGGAAACTACTCACTACAGTGGAGGAAAAGTACAAAACATAACTGCGGGTAACTCTACTGGACCCTACTAGGCCCAGTGTCCTCTGCAGCCGCTGACCCTGGCTGCTCAACACCTGGTCCTGAAAAGTATTGAGTGTAACACGTCAGCGAAACGCTGAGTAGAGTGGCAACTAAAAGCTAAAGAAACAGTAGAGTGTACAGTAGCTCTTATATTTTACTTTCTTTATTTACGTCCTTCTATTATTTCACGATTTATTTATTTCTCAGATCCTTCACTTGATCTCGAATGTTCCTCGTGGGATCTTGATTGCAGTCTTTTCCGAAAAGTAGAAGTAACACGTGGTGCTCCCCTCGCCGGGAGAGTCCCCCGTGGTGGTCCTACCCTCAGTCAACCACCCCAAGGTCGCTGACAGACGTAACGGTGACTACGGCACGCGCGATAAGTGCACGGGTAGCTACCCCGCACAAGCACGCGGTCAGTCGTTTCCGTTAACGGGTGCGCTCAAAACACAGCACAGAACCAGTATAGGGAAGAGCCCTCTCAGTAACAGGGGTCCAACCCCTTCACAGTCCGCGCACCCTCGCCTGACTACCCTGGTTTTCCCAGTGGGCCAAACAAGTCAGTGTAGGAGGCTAGCAGAACCCCGGGGCCCGTGGGGTAGCTAGTGCTCTCCATACACTAGTAGCTCTCATCGGTACTGCGTACACGAGAGCCAACAAGTCGGTGTACAGTGGCCAAACCCACCCTGGTCTCAACCTGAGGGCGGCAAGCTCCCCTCTACACTAAGAGGTAATGTGTGCTCTCTTTGGTACCACGTACCCAAGAGACAACACACTTCCATGTTCCACTTTCTCAGTTCTGTTCCATTCTCTTTCCAGGAGTTCTACTCCTAATTCCCCGTAGGGTTCGTATTCTTTTGTTTGGCCATTGTAGGTTTCACTGTTCCAGTCTTACGTTCATACAACCCTTATTCCTAATCATAATTATTCATTCATGACAGGCAGCTATTAATTTACAGGCAGCTATCATTTCCTTTCCACCTTTCCAAGACTGCAATATATGTATATGTTCCACTTGTTTTCCAGTCCTAGGATTCATGCCGTACCCTAAGATCTATCATTCAATCTAGTTTCACAATCCTAGGATTCATGCAATACCCTAGGATCTATCATTCAATCTAGTTTCTCAGTCCTAGCGTTCATGTAATGCCCTAGACTCTATTAATTGTTCCACAATTGTAACAAATTATGCTAATTAATTAAAAGCAACTCTACCAGCTACAACGGGAGTACTGGGGGCGTGGTCGGAAGTCCCGCGCGCCTCCGCAACCCCCAAAACTGCAATGGAACGGGGTCCTAATACAAGGATCAAACACAAGGAGTATCTCAGAACGGTATACGATTACTGTAAACGGGTAAAGGATTTTATTCTGGAAGGAATGCAACTCGAAACACGGAAAACGGACTCCGAACAGGCCCTAAACGGGTCGAAAACGACGAAACTGTCCAAAATCAGACGTCTGGAACTTCTTCCAGACGTCTTAAAACGTCGATCATGCCATACCTTCTTCTGCGTAGTCCTTTAGACTTCCAGAAGCTCGCTGGATCGTCTGAAGTCAGTTTCCAGACGTCCGATTGTCACCCCGGACGTCTGGAGGACCTCTTCGTCGTCTGGTACTGCGGCCAGACATCTGATTCACGTGGGATGGCCTCCCGAGCAGAACCTGCACGCACCCACACCTGCTCTCAGCACGACGGATCGCACATGAAGGCGCGGCGAACGGCTGCATGGTCGTACACGCGAAAAAGGAAGAAGATAGAAATATCTTACCTGCCAGACATCTGGACAGTCCTCCAGGCGTCTTCACCGTCGTCTGGTCGTAAGCTTAGACGTCTTCACCGACGTCTGGTTCCGGAATCAGAGCCCGACTCGCTCTCCGCCCGCGACGCACGGCCGCGCCACGCCCCGTCCGCCTGCTGCCCGAGCTGCAGCAACCCCTCCGTGACACCCCACGTCCGCCGCTCCCCCACTCGCTCGCACTCTCGCACTGGCAGGGAGAAGGAGAAGAGAAGGGCGGAGGAGATGAGGGTGAGGGAGAGGGCGAGAGCTTATATAGGCAGCGAGGGGAGAGAGAAAAGAGGGAGATGGCGTGTCTGCAGGAGGAGAGAGAGAAAAAGAGGGGCGAGAGTGGCGAGTGCAGCGCCGTACACCGCAAAAATTGATTACCAGACGTTTGGAAAGGGTTCCAGACGTCTGGGACACTTCCCAGACGTCTTAAAAGCCCGCCTGATGCCTCGTTCTTAACCGCCTAGCAGCAACTCTGACCAGATCAAGTAATCCTCACTCCTAGAGGACCTAAACAATTAATTAATCACTCTTTAGTGTAATAGACAACACGAGAGTAAATTAATACAATTTTCTCTGAATATTTCTAACTTAATACAATTCCATTTAGAAATCAAGGAGCATGAGAATTCTTAATTGGGTTTTACCCTTACACTATAGACAATATAAGGATCAAAACACCAACTAAGATTTATCAGATGGAAGGAAAACTTCAATCTATTCCTCCTCTCATGCTATTGATGTCATAAAGAAAAGGATAAAATCAGATCTTAAAATCCACTGAAAACATGCTCCAACCCTCAAATGCTTGAAATCTTGATTAATCCCAAAAAATGTTGCTGCTAAGCAGCTATTTGATGTACTGGAATGGAGAATTTAAAATAAAAAATCACACATTCAAGCAATGAAAACTCATTCAAAAGCAAGTTCAAGTGATGCTTTCTGAAAAGCTAATGAGATAAATCTGAAAACTCTTCTAATTAGGTAACTCTGCATGGTCTCCCGTAGCCATAGGGAGAGCTGCGAGATCTGCCTCGACTCTGCAGATGATCCCTTCGCAACGTGCTTCATCCGATATGGGCAACATGTACAACTCCTCTATGGAGATCATCCTCAACTCAATCCACTACTTTGTAACGAAGATCAAGGACATGAGAGGGAACCAAGCATGCCTTCGTAGGCCTCGGCTTCTTCAACTTCAGCGTCCCCCTGCCCGGCCACAACGAATGTGTTTGCCCTTTGGTATTTTTTTAGGGAGGGATTCATGTGAATAATGTTGTCTGCTGAAGCTTTGTTCTTTTCATGGATCTTATTTCTTTTCCTTAAATTTTCTTCATGTGTTTGATTGTATGTGATATTTTTTCTTTTTTATTTTTTTTTATATTCCCATGCTAGCATGGAATTTGATGACGATTTTTTTTTTTTTTACTTACTTAGGCTGATACCAATATTTTTTAGGATGCATGACGAGAAAGGTAGAATATGACATATAAGTTGATGTATAACGGTATAAATGTAATTTTAATATGTATTTATTTTTTTATATAAAAAAAATTATATATGGCGACATCTATCACTATTGAAACTAATAATAAATTATCTTTATTTGAATGTAAATCACTCGAATCACCATTACAATCACTTTGTACAGGTGCAATCTTATTTTGCATCTATGTAAAATCACTTTCACCTTTCAAATAAATTTGTACGGATATAAAGTAAGATTACACCGGAGTAAAATTAAATTTCAAGTATTGGTAAAATCAAGGCTCACATGGTTTACACCAGAGGGGGATAATAATTGATTATGACATGCCCTACACTTGGGAAGTGAAGTGAATCATGCATTGCTGGTCTTAGATATTTTATGTTGATCTCAATGTACGAATTTGTTCATGTAAGTGGATCTAGATTTTCTTTTTTTTCCCTCTTGACATAAGCTAAGAAGAGAGTGTACGTTAAATAGATATGTAAAACTCTTTATAATGAAGGCTCTCCATGGAGCATCAATTACATAAAGTTGACCAGTTGTCACTAAGTTGCCTTAAACTTTTGTGTGTTCAAGTGGTTGCCATGGAGTGGCTAATGACCATTTATTATATGTTTATGATGTGTTTATTTCCTACATAGGCATCCTTAAAACGATCTGTTGTCTCCCTACTAAGGAATGGTTTGATGGGTATACTCGGGAAGGGTGGTTGTCGTGTTTCGCTTTAGAATTTACTTCATTGATACAAAGCAACACTGTGAAGGAAATAAGAGTGGCTCGTACCCATGTTGGCAACTCAAGATGGACGGAATTTTGTGAAGAACAATTGAAGGGGTGCTATTGTTATACGACAATCTATTTCCTTTGGAAGGTGTGCTACTGCTTTGTTAATTTTAGATCTGGACATTATATCTCATCAAGATCAAGAGGCTGCTTTAGATTGTATGTATCATTTAGATAATGCCGATGTTACTTTTTGGTGGAGCTGAGCTGTTAGTGGCTTCACAAGTTTTTAGGGAGAGAGAAAGAAAGCTAAGCTCCAGTAATCTGTAGGCTACGTATAACCGTTGTTAAAGATTGATTTTGTAGTACTTTTATAAATATATTAAAAGTTAAATAAATGTCGTATTGAAGATTCCTTTTATGTCATGTTTGGCTTTTGTGTTTCCTTGAGGCAAAGGATGATTTTATCAATTATTCTTTAAATCAAATACCTTTTCAAATTTATTCATTGATGTGGCCTTAATCACCAATAAAAGAAAATCGGTTATTTCAAAATGTATTTTTATTCCTCATATAATCCCTTAAATCTTATCTCTCCTTGTAAACTCTAACTTATGCTCTTTTTTCAACATTAGTTTTAATCTTGGATATATGATTAGTTGTAATCTTGTGTACGTCGATTGAACTACGTGAACCTTATTCTCTCCAATTTCAAAATTTATTCTGAAATCCAATGAACGAAGAAGACTCCTAAAAAAAATAGAGCAATGATAGAAGGATAGCGTGTAGGGTAGAGCAATTATAGAAGAATATGGTTTGGAAGAGAGTTGTTGCTTGTGTGCCTTTACCACTTCCATTCGTGGATGTGGACGTGAGAGATCAGGAATGAATTCAAAGGAGCATGCATTTGTTTCTAATTGTTTAAGGACAAGTAGATACATTGATTTGATTCCCAAAAGATAATGACATACGGACGTCACTTTAGACATACACGAAACATTTTTCCTTCTTTCAAATGCTTCCAGGGACAACTTCAATCCAGATCTTGAGTAACCGACCATATCACCATTGCATATTGATTTGAGCTCTTGATGGAATGATAAGCTCGGAAATTTCACGCAATCATCCTCTGAATTCACACGCATCGTAAAAGAAGGACTGCAGTTGCAAAGTGTCTCGTACATCGACAAGATTCTGTTCTCGTTTGCCTCCTTATTTTCTTTTCAAACATATAGAATGCGTACCACCCATTTCTTAGCATGGATGACAATTAGAAAGATGGAAGGTTGACGTTGATTATTTTCAACTGTTTATAGACGTGCGTAACGAAGTTTAGGGACCTCGTTGGAATAAAAGTTGGAGATTATTGGCTTCTTTCTTCTCAAACAATATGAACAAACGTTTGAAATTATCTTAATTCCATTTTGTCATGACTTGGACATCAAGAGTTGTTTAAGACGTCTGGAAACTGGTCCAAACGTTTGGAAACCTTCCCAGGCATCTGGTATTAAATTTTTTCGACATACGGGTTCGCGTCTGCGCGCCTGCGCGCACAGACTGAACCCACCACCTTCGTTCTTCCTTTTCTCTCCCTCCCTGCAGACGACGCAGAACCTCTCTCTCTCTCTCTCTCTCTCTCTCTCTCTCTCTCTCTCTCTCCGCGCTGCCAACAAATACGCTTCCCCTCTCCCACACCCTCACTCCACCGCCATCTTCTTCTCCTTCTCCCTGCCAGCGAGAGCGCGAGCAAGTGAGTAAGCGAGTGCGGCAGCAGCGGCTGCTGCGAGCGTGCGGGAAAGAGGAGTTACTGTGAGAGGAAGAAGAAGCTCGACCGCGAGGGTGTGAGCTTGCCAGGGCAGCTAAGCCGGCCGGCGGGGGAGCACCGAGCGTGGGGTGTCACAGAGGGGCTGCTGCAGCTCGGGCAGCAGGCGAACGCGGCGTGGCCGTGCGTCGCGGGCGGAGAGAGAAAATGATCCTGATTCCAGAAAAAATTCCCATAATCAGACGTCTAGACTAACATCCAGACGACGAAGAAGACGTCTGGAGAAAGGTCCGAACATCTGACAGGTACAATATTTTCCTACCTTCCTCTTTTTACGCATGTACGGCCATGCAGCCGTCCGCCGCATTCTTCTGCGCCTCTTCGTGATGAGAGCGGGAGTGTGTGTGCGCAGGTGTTGTTCGGGAGGGCGTGAGGGCTCGCCATCCCACACAGATCAAACATCTGGACACAGTACCAGATGACGGAGAGGACCTCCAGACGTCCGGGGTGTCAATTGGACATCTGGAAATTAAGACCAGACGATCCAGCAGGCTTCTGGACGTCTGAAGGATTGCGCAAACCAAGGTATGACCTAATCGACCTTTTAAGACGTCTGAATTTAGGCAGACTTGTCGTTTTTGACCCGTTTAGGGTCCGTTCGGAGTCCGTTTCAAGTTGCGTTCTTTCCAGATTTATTTCCGTTACCTATTTACAGTAGTTGTATACTTTTCTGAGAAACTCCTTATGTTGACCTGTGACGACCCGATTCCCGAATCCCTACGAGACACGAGAACCGGACCGACTCGACTAATCCCAAGACCTAGTCGTCAAACGAGGAAGTAACCAAAAGAGCAGTAAAATAAACCACATTCAGCATGAATATAACTAACAGTAAGAAAATACAGCAGTAAGGAAAGAAACCACTACAGTATATACCACCACAACAGTAAAACAACATTCATAACATAATATGAACTGCAGGTAAAGAAAAGTACAGCGGTAACAAGAACTACTCACTACAATGGAACCAAAAAGAGGTACAAGAGAACAATGGTAACTCTACTGGACCCCACTCGGCCCAGCGTCCTCTACAGCCGCTGACCCTGGCTGCTCAACACCTGGTCCTGAAAGATAACGAGTGTAACACGTCAACAAAACACTGAGTAAAGTGGCAGCTAAACTAAAGAAATAGTAAAGTGTACAGTAGCTATTTTATTTTTTTTTCTTCCTTTATTTACGTCTTTCTATTGTTTCAAAATTTATCTATTTCTCAGATCCTTCACTTGATCTCGAATGTTCCTCGTGGGAACGATCTTGATTGCAGTCTTTTCCAAAAAGTAGAAGTAGCACGTGGTGCTCTCCTGGCCGGGAGAGTCCCCCGTGGAGATCCTACTCGCAGTCAACCACCCCAAGGTCACGAACAAGCGTAACGGTGACTACGGCACGCACGGTAAACACACAGGTAGCTAACCCGTACTGGCACGCGGTCAGTCGTTTCCGTTAACGGGTGCGCCCAAAGCACAGCACGAAACCAGTACAGGGCAGAGCCCTCTCAGTAACAGGGGTCGAACCCATCCACAGTAACCAAACAGGAGCCTTGCCCCTCCACAGTCCGCGCACCCTCGCCTGACTACCCTGGTTTACCCAGTGGGCATAACAAGTCGGTGTAGGTGAGCTAGCAGAACCCCGGGGCCCGTGGGGTAGCTAGTACTCGCCCTACACTAGTAGCTCTCCTCGGTACTGCGTACACGAGGGCCAGCAAGTCAGTACAAAGTGGCCAGACTTAACCCCGGGTCCCTAGGGCAGCTAGCTCTGCTCTGCACTAAACAGGGGGACAGTCGCTCTCCTTGGTACTCCGTATTCAAGGGCCAGCTCACTTCCCCAATTCTATTCCATTCACCTTCCAGGAGTTCTACTACTAATTCCCCGTATGGTTCCAGCTCTTTTGACTCAGCACATTCAGGTTTCACCTTTGCAGTTTAACGTTCATACAATCCATGTTCTCAATCACGTGTATTTATTTATAGCAGGCAGCTGTTAAACCAATTTACAAGTAGCGATTATTTCCTTTCCACATTTTCCAAAACTGTAGTATTTATATATGCCACTAGTTTTTCCATCCTAGGATTCATGCCATATCCTAGGATCTACCATACAATCTAGTTTTTCCAGCCCTAGGATTCATGCAACACCCTAGGATCTACCATTCATTCTAGTTTCTCATTCCTAGGATTCGTGCAACACCCTAGGTTCTATTTATGGTTCCATAATTTAACAGATTATACCAATAAACTTAAAAGCCACTTTACCAGTTACAACAGGCGTACTGGGGGCGTGGTCGGGAATCCGCGTACCTCCGCAACCCCCGAGACTGCAACGGAACGGGGTCCTATCACAATGATCAAACACAAGGAGTTTCTCAAAACAGTATACAACTACTGTAGACGGGTAGAGGATTTAATTCCGAAAAGCACGCAACTCGAAACGCGGAAAACGGACTCCGAACAGGCCCTAAACGGGTCGAAAACGACGAAACAATGCAAAATCAGACGTCTGGAACATCCTCCAGACATCTTAAAAAATGGGATCAGATGGTACCTTGTCCTGCGTGGTCTCTCAGACGTCCAGAAGCCTGCGGGGGCGTCTAGCCTAGTTCCCAGACGTCCGATGGTCACCCCGGACGTCTGGAACTCCCTGCAGTCGTCTGGCACCACTGCCTGACGTATGATTCGCGTTGGATGCGAACCTCGAAACCTGCGCGTACACATCCTCGTGCTCAGTACGGACGGTCAAAGGAAAGGAAGAAGGTACGAAAAATAACTTACTTACCAGACGTCTGGACAGTCCTCCAGACGTCTTCCCCGTCGTCTGGTTGGAATCCCAGACGTCTGATTCTGGAAAAACTTCCAGAATCAGAGCGTGACTCGCCCTCCACCCGCGACGCACGACCGCGCCGCGCCTCTTCCGCCTGCTGCTTGAGCTACAGCAGGCCTCCCGCGTCACTCCGCGCCCGCTGCGCCCCCGCCGGCCGGCTCTAGCTGCCCCGGCAGGCTCGAGCCCTCACGGCCGACGCCTCCTCCCTCGCACAGCTCCTCCTCCCGCACCCACCGCGGCTGTCGCTGCCGCCGCTCGCTCACGCTCGCACTCGCGCACCGGCTGGAAGGAGAAGAGGAAGGGAGCGGAGGTGATGAGAGTGAGGGAGAGGGCGTGGCTTTTTAAAGCCGCGCGGGGAGAGAGAGAGAGAGATAGAGATAGAGATAGATAGAGCGAGACAGAGGGGGCAACGCCTGCGGAGGAGAGGGAAAAAGGAGCGCATCTACAGGTCTGCGCGTGCAGGTGCGCAGACGCAACCGCGCGTGCCGCCGAAATCGAATCCCAGACGTTTGGAATGGGTTCCAGACGTCTGGTCCGACGTCTGGGTCACCTCCCAGATGTCTTAAAAGACGTCTGAAGCCACGCGTTCGTAACATGACCCTTGCGTTAGGATCCTGTTCTGTTGCGGTTTTGGGGGTTGCAGAGGCGCACGTGATTGCCGACCACACCCCCAGTACTCCCGGTTTCGAGGGTAGAGTGGCCCTTTAATGTATTTAAAAAAATTTGTACAATTATGAAACAATTAATAGAGTTTAGGGCATTGCATGAACCCTAGGACTAAGAAATTAGATTGAATGATAGATCCTAGGGTATTGCATGAATCCTAAGACTAGAAAACTAGTTGAATATATAAACATTGTAGTCTTGGAAAAGTGGAAAGGAAATGATAACTGCCTGTAAATTGGTTAACAACTGCCTGTTATGAATAAATATGGTTGAGAACATGGGTTATATGAATATAAAGCTAGAACGGTGAAATCTAAATTGGCTGAGTTAACAGAGCATGAACCCTACGTGGAATTAAGAGTAGAACTCTTGGAAAGGGAATGGAATAGAATTGGGGAAGTGAACTGGCCCTTGAGTACGGAGTACCAAGGAGAGAGACTGTCCCCCTATTTAATGTAGAGCAAAGCTAGCCGCCTCAGGGACCCGGGGTTATGTCTGGCCACTTTGTACCGACTTTTGACCCTTGTGTACACAGTACCGAGGAGAGCTACTAGCATAGGGAGAGCACTAGCTACCCCACGGGTCCCGGGGTTCTGCTAGCTCTCCTACACCGACTTGTTAGGCCCACTGGGCAAACCATGGTAGTCAGGCGAGGGTGCGCGGACTGTAGAGGGGCAAGACCCCTGTTTGGTTATTGTGGAGGGGCTGGACCCCTGTTACTGAGAGGGCTCTGCCCTATACTGGTTCTGTGCTGTGCTTTGGGCGCACCCGTTAACGGAAACGACTGACCGCGTGCCAATGCGGGGTAGCTACCCATGCGTTTATCGCGCGTGCCGTAGTAACCATTACATCTGTCAGCGACCTTAGGGTGGTTGACTGAGAGTAGGACCACCAAGGGGAACTCTCCCGGCCAGGAGAGCACCACATGTTACTTCTACTTTTCGAGAAAAAATGCAATCAAAATCGTTCCTACGAGGAATATCCAAGATCATGAGAAGGATCTGAGAAATAATCAATAGTGAATAAATGGAAAAATATAAAGAAAGAAAGTAAAAATATAACAGCTACTGTACACTCTACTGCTTCTTTTAGCTTTTAGTTGCCACTTTACTCAGCGTTTCGCTGACGTATCACCCTTGTTACCTTTTCAGGACCAGGTATTGAGCAGCTGGAGTTAACGGCTGCTGAGGGTGCTGGACCTAGTAGAGCCCAGTAGTATTACCTGTAGTACCTACTGTACTTTTCTTTTCGCTGTAGTGAGTAGTTTTCTGTTACTCCCTGTACTTTCTTTATTGTAAGCTTCATGTTATGTACATGTTTATTTCTCTTCTGTTGTGGTGGTGTATATTGTAGTATTTCCTTTCTTTACTGCTGTATTTTGTTACTGCTAGTTATATACATGATAAATGTGATTTATTTTACTGCTCTTTTGGTTACTTTCTCATTAGATGACTGGATCTTGAAATTCTGTCGAATCGATCCAATTCTCATATCTCCTAGATATTCAAAATTCAGGTTGCACATTTTAAAGTTATCTTGAAAAATTAGGTACATCAAATTAAGAAAATAAATTTAAAAATTAGGATCACGTGTGTAACATATATCTTCACTTTACGTAAAAGGGTAACGTAAGTACTCTCACGTAACAAGATTTACTATCACTCAAAATAATCATGAGCTTTTTAAATAAATAAATGTTCTAAGCAAAATAAAAAATATACACGGATATAAAATTAAAATTCACTTATTTAAACTATCAAAATCATTTTACGTTATCGTAGAATCATCAAAATTATTTTTAAAATTATTTTATATCGATTTAAAATTACTAAAATTATCTTTAAAATTATTTACACATATATAAAATTATAAGATATGTTTCAAAATCATTTTATATCAATATAAAATAATTTTACACTAATATATTTTAATTTAAAATACCTGTATTTTGATTCAATTGGGGGGAAGGTTTCACTTCCGCCAATTGCCATATTCCAGGGAGGTCCTCGGAAGGTTGAAATAGTAGAGCAACTACACCCAAAAATACCATCGTGCAAAAAAGAGGGGTAAGACGTGGACGTCTCTACGGTGGGAGGGGCTATAAATGGAGCCGAGGGGGGCTTTCTCCTTCCTCCCACACAAGTGTAAGAGTAGAAGCCTCTTGCTACCACTTTGTTCTCTCTAGTTGGACCTCTCCCTCCTTCCACACCTCCAGGTAACCATGTCGACCTGCGGCGACTGCACCTGCAAGGACATAAGCCAGTGCGTGTAAGTTTCTCTTCATCCCTTCCCTTTCCGATCTCCTCTACTCAAGGAAGTAACATATATCATAGAAAGAAACATATACCTACCTACATAGTACGTACGTGTATGCGTAGTACATATGCGTACAGGATAGTGGTCTTGTGATGTCTAAGATCCATGAGGCCTCAAGAGATACTAATTTATAAATTAATTTTTGGTCGAATCCAAAAACATGTTGACAGAACTATATATGCATTATTCTACGTGTGCATGGATATGTATATGTGTGCGCACATGCTTGTATGCATGCGTACACGTGATAAATTAACTAATGAAACCAAAGGAACTTCTCTTATCCAAATAGATAGATTAAATTTTAAGAACATTTTGGTTCCATCGGCCACATATGTCTTAATAGCTAAATGGCAACTTCTAATAAAGGGGAAAGGATCTCTGGTTCGATTTTTACTCCACCTATCATCTAGGACATTTTGGTTCCATTTAGTATTATTCCAATTTATTGCACCCATCCTCGTAAGGTGGTAGAATACGTGTGTGCGAGTGCAAAAGCTCTCTGGTTATCTGTCGAAGAAGAAAAGAAAGTGGCGTGAAAATCCACAACCACGGAAATACATGAAAAATATAAAAGGGAAGGTCTTGATGCAATCATGCAAATAGTTCAATCGCACGATATTTCGTATATATCTTCGGAGTTTGGATAAAAAAAGGGCATCTTACGTAATGTCCTAAATCCTAAGGATACATTAGAAATATAATTTTTTGTGGATTAAGTGCTAATAAATAAAAACTCATGGATTTTGGATGCCAAAAAAAAAGTTAATTTACACCTCAAGTTCGGTACTCCCCCTCTACTTTCAGTAGGACTTAACTAGTGAAACCAATTTCCCTATTATATTTCTCTTTTAATTTGGTTACATAAGTTGACTTTTCCGTGTAAAGAAGGAATAAGAAGATGGACAGAGAAGTTGTGGCGTCACAGTTTGATCATAAGTCATGTTTAACCATCAAATATTTTAAGTAGTTGCTTTATATCCATTAATTTCATATCTAGAAAGCTTACAAGATTGACTTTCCTGATTCAGAATTTGGGTTCATATTAATAAGTCATTGAAACTTGGACAGGGTAGAAGAACCACACAAGTGGAAAAAATTACATGTAATAATTCCATATGTTTAATTCACGAAGGTGAGATGCCCTTAATAGCTAGGGCCGAGAATCACTGCCTCATAACTTTTCTTTTACGTATTTTTGGGTGATTGATGTAGTTTTATTATTAAGTTAATTTTTATCAATTAGATTAAAGCAGACTCAAAGCCATTTTATGTCTGAAAGGGAAAATCTTAGGGTTAATTTATTTTGAGGGTTAGAAAATTAATTTTAGAAAATGTAAAATAGATATTAATTTTTATTTATGTTTACTTACAAAATAATGTTAATATAAATTTCTATTTACTTAAATTAATATTAAACTATGGTGTGATTAAGATTATAAATGTTAACCTTTTAAATAAATGGATTAACCTTCTAAAAGAAAAATTAACCTCCCAAGTAAAAGCACCCCAGGTGCTCCAAAGTTGACAAAATAAGCTTCTATTTTACTTGTAATAGTCTGGTAACTAAGATTTTCAATCTACTAACCTCGAGATAGTTTCAAGCTAATTATTATTATTATTATTATTATTATTATTATTATTATGCACAGCAGAGTGCACCTTCATTTCAGCATAAATTCAGCTTTCCAACCCCTAGTTGTTTACATCTTAATGTTGCCAATTGCAGGAAGAAGGGAAACAAATATGATATTGTGATAGTTCAGACTGAGGAAAGGTAATTAGCAGATGTGATCAATTCAAACTAATCATTACATGCTTAATTAGAAGATACTCCAATACCCTTCAGCCTTCATTTACCTTCTTAATTACTAAGCCTTATGTTGATTTGTAATTAATGAAAATGAAAATATTGCAGCTACTATGAGACTGCCACAGCCAGTGGGGAGAATCTAGAACCCTTCCCCCTTCTATGTGTCTCCACATTCCATCACTCAATGTGATTTAGGGGGAATATGATATCTGAGGAAGCAATGGAGTCACTATGTATGGTGTGATTAGCTTCTATGCTTACGATTGGAATGAGCTGGGGAGTTTGATGTCATGGGTGGTTGCCTTTGTACTGGGAACTATCTATGTGGTCCTCTGATGTCTAATTATGATGATGTGATATATATGCTAGCACTATGCTTGTGATCATGTAGATCTTAATTGTCTTTATGTTCCTAGGAAATGATGTAAATTAAAATTAATATAGATATAATTCTACATCTGTGATCTGACTTTCGCGTACTTATCCGTATATACATTGGTGGTGTTCAAATTTTGAAATAGAAAAAGAAAAGGTCAGTCTCATGGATGGTAATACAATGTTTCTAACATGGAAGATTTCATCAATTTGTCAAATTCCTCAGATAATTTGTATATCTTGTATCACTCCACAAGTTATATGTAGTATGATTTGTTGGACAGCTACGAAAAAAGGGTTTAAATTAGACCATGTTGACCTTCAATGGTCAAGAAAATGAAGGTATGATAATTGGCTTAATTTGAACATCTGTAATACATAGGTGTTAGAGATCTATAAGGAAAATTTAGGGGTTAGGCAAGACATCCGAGTTGGATTTGGAGGTGAAGAATGGACATCCAAAGTCCTATAAATAGGCATCGATTCAAAGCGGATGAACACGAAGGAAAGGATCTTGAGAGCCCCAGATACCTAAGATCCAAGTTTATTCTTGTCATAATTAACTCCTCAAACTCATCCAGGAAGGTCTCCCAAAATTTCCAAATATAAAGGTGGTGATGTTACAAGCTATATATGTTACACCCAATATATGTATGTGATCCATGGTCGTTTGTATTACAAGAGAACGAGAGTTGCTCACACAATCTATCCCTCCAACTGTCTAAATTCCATCGCAAACTATCCGAGCAAACACTCGAAATTACCTTAATTCCATTTTTAAGTTGTCTTCGAAATCCACTTGCTTCTAATATGATGCTATACCGTATTTTCCGTACAATATCAAATACATATATAAGGACCTTTTTCTCCGTCTTACATCCTCCTTCAAAATGGGAGCGATTGACACGCTGTTAATCTTTGAATGATTCAAAACTCATTTTCAGTTCGATTAAAGTTCAAATTTTGTCGACTCACATTCTCTTACATGACGGAAAATACTTTTTATTTTTCCCATGCATACATAGAAGGTGAGGTTTTTTAAAATCTATTGAAATTATTTAAATATCATTAAATTTATAGATATGTTATTAAAAAAATAATGTCATTTTTGTATTTATCACTTTATTAAAATTAACGATTTTAAATCTAAAATGTAATAAAAAAATTATTTTTTTAAAATTTTTTTTAATCTTCAAAAGTTTTTTTTGTCCTCAAATTTATTTTTTAATTTTCACCTTCTCTCTCTTCCCCTTCCATCGTTAGTTCACCTCCCTTCATCATCTCTGACCACCTCTTCCATCCTCACTTTACAACCTCTAACCACCTCATCTTCTCTCTCTATCATTTTCTTACCATCTGCGACGTCATCTTTCTCAAACTTCTTGCCATCCATGATGATGTCCTTCTTGAGTTTACGGTCGAAGAGACATCCAAAAATGTTATGATAGTGGTGGTGGACTTTGAGAGCCTCCCTTTCGATGTTGCTTTGGGAGTAAGAAGTTGTGGTTAGAGAGTGAAGGTAAGGGAGGTGGGAGGGTAACCGAAAGGAGGTAAAAAATTTTAAAAAAAAAAATTAACGGTTAAATTTTTTTTTAGGATTAAAATTTCTTTTTATTATATTTTAGTTAAATTTTTTTAAATTTAATGATCATCATTAATGGAGTAATAAATATAAAAATAATATTATTTTTTTAATAATATATCCGTAAATATAATAAATTAAATAACATTTAAATAATTTTGAATGACGTTCATCGGCTATAGGCACAAGAACACAAGACTGCTGACCCGCAACGCTGAACGAAACGAAAAACTCTGGATAATTTAAGTCAAATCATCCAGCTGTTCAGTTCGAAAATATAGCACGATAGGCTCAATCGTTTCAGTCGGAGGAATTTCAAAGCGAAAGATCGTGCCGTGATCGAAGACGTTCGGCGCTCCATCACCACCACGATGGAGAAAAAAGTGACATGGAGAGAAGATGCCCCTGCGCTGAGTTCGGTGGCGGGTTAAGAATTATTTTGAGATAAAAGTACGATAAGAATAAATAAAATAAAATATTTATACAGGATAAAATAACTAATATGATAATATATTATTAGTAGGTTGATTTTTAATATTATAATATAAACGTAAACAGATAGATACGATATAATAAATATATTCTAATAAGTATATCATATCATATTAAAATAGATATATTTTAATATATATAATATTGATGTAATATAATGAAATAAATTTATATTTACATCGAGAGGTTGAAGTTTATTTTCATAAGGAAAATAAATTAAAGAAGTAGAATTAATGAATTAATTCGTTTCAATGTTGTGATGGATTAAAATTATTTTACAGATAAGTTGAAATAATATTATCTTAAATTAAATTTATTTAATTTGATATTAATAGTAAGTACATTTAAGTAACAGATTAACTTTTTTAATCCATCAATAAATAAAATAAAATAAATTATATCTCTCAATTTTAAATTTCATTAACCGAGAAATACTGTCTTATCTTATCAAACAGGGTATCGTCCCCGATAAATCTTCCACCCTCTTGCCTGCCGTGTTTCTTTCGTCTTAGTGTTCCTACCTCGCGGAAGAGATGAACTTTAAAACCTCATGGTCTCTTTAACGAAGAAGAAAAAAAAAAAGGATAAATATCCCAAGCGAGATACTATCCTGCAAGACGACTCTTACTCAAATATAAAAGGGTAGAAGAGAAGGATATTTGATATTGTAACATCGTTGAATGCCATAGACAGCATGCTGATATCGATGTGAGCGGAATAGTAGGATGTGCTTGTACAGAGACACGTAAGCATAAGTTTCCACTTCTAATAGTATCGGATCGCATTGCAATATATTCACATCATCTCAAGAGAGTGTCTTGATCTGCACGATCAGAGGTCAGAATGGAATTGGAATTTGTCTTATCTTTCCCTTAATGCATTTGCTTAGAAGCAATGGATTTGAGTTAACATTACCAACATAATATAGGAAAAATTGACATGTCCAAAATAAAAACAATGCACCAAATAAAATTAAGTAAGATTAACTTACTAAATGGATGTTCTATGAACAATAATCTCCCAAACAAAAAATTAATAATTATAATTATACTTAAATGTGTTAACATAACACAATTGATTGACATAATTATATTCAAAATGCACGTCTATTTCATCCTATTAAAAAGAAAATTTTCTAAATGAATGATTCGTGGAAAAATGGATATGAATGATCGGAGGGGTCTTCTTTCTTGTGAATAGGGATGTTATTAGAAAAACAACCGAGTAGTTGGAAGAGTACATAGAAAACCCGACCAGAGTATTCCAACAGATCACACAATGACATGTTTATATATGTACATACACGCTTCGGTAAGGGGAGCACCTAGGAGTACTTGGTCACCTATTAGGCCAACGTAGCCCTCTTCTTCCTCTTTTTTTTTTTTTTTTTTTTTGGTTAAGAGTTAAAAGTCTTCCTCGCTGCAACCTCAGAGAATATAAGAGAATTTCAGTCAAAACCAAGAATCATAAACAAGATAATCAATATAATATTTCGCTAGTTTGTGAGCCAAAGCAACAAAGAAATCATTATTAAAGAAAGTGAGGGAACTTCAATAGCCAAAGCAACAACATCCCTTGATCTCCAATAATGAGGTTGTAAGAGATTCGAAATCCAGTTGACGGGAGCAACGGCCGTCGCTGATGATCGTGCCCACCTCAATAGCCAAACTCAAGGCAAGGAGGGTGCCTTGATGTAATCACCATCTATTCAGTTATTCACCTTTTGTATCACATTAATAAGAATGCGGTTACCGTCGCTGTAGCTGGCATCGATAACATTCGCCATAGCCAGTCTACTAAATCCTGTCTCGGCCTAACTTCCCAAGATATCATATCATCGTCATGCCCACTATTAGATGGGAGTGGACATGATTAAAAGCGCAAAACAACTACAATGTTCGAGAGTTGATTCGTAGACCGGAAATGCTCCTTATCAGGGGGTGTGAACAATGCGTCAGTAGATTGGAACACCTTTTCCCAAACAGAAAAAAAGAAAGAAAGAAGGAAGGAAAGGTTTGGAACCAGTGGAAAGGCCCTTTAAGTGGCTCTCATATCACCTTTTGATGCATCATAATATGAATCCTCCTTTCTACAATTAGATCGACATCAGACATCGGTCACCATAACAGAAAGGACCTCGCAACCTATTTCGGAGGTTGAGGCGATTATTTCAGGACAGCGTAAAAGATGCCTCCTTGGGAGCTCAAGCATTACCGATTCCATTCTAATAAAAACCTTCGTACCAACATCACATGCATGATGATTTCATGTTGTGGTTTGAAAATGTAAAAGATGGCTGGCAAAAGGGCTTCCTAATCTGTCGGAGGAGTCCTCCAGATCTTGAAGAAACTAATGGAAGCAGGCATGCGACTGGAAGGGAATGGAAAAGAAGAGTGGAGCTTCTAAGAAATCCTTGTCATCTTCTTTCACACAGGATCTAAATAAAAGATGAAGATGATCTGGTCAACAACAGACATTTTGACAATTAAAAATGATGTTGCACGGTATTGTTTTCCCTGATGAGGGGAGCTGAACACACAGGAATTGTTCACAAGTGGAAAAACACAAAAAAAAAAAAAAAATCTAAAAGGTAGGCAGACTGAAGGATCTGCCAGCGATCCTTCACATGGCACAATCTCCCTTCCAGAGCCGTAGCTTCACATTCAACACAGAGGGGAGCAAAGTTCACGGAAGCAAGACAGCATAAGAGACAAACGGAAGGTCAAGACCAAGCCCCAAACATAGCCAATCAAGAAAACGCCAATCAAAACACCGGGGCAAGAAGGGAGCTGAAGTTGACTCGAGCAGGAAAATATAAGAAGAGCAGGAGAGCTGAAGGCGCAAGATGAAGTCCAACCATGCGCAATTGCCAGTCAGAGATTCAGAATAGGGTGATTTGTCAATGGCAAACTCTTTAGCAAAAGCCTAGTAGTCAGAAAGAATGGACGTTTGATTAGTTTAAGTGAATTCAGATTGTTCAATTCAAATCATATTCAATTTCAGTTAACAAAATGACCACTTATAACTCAATCAAATTAAATCAAATTTTAACCGATTCGAGTTGAGCTCAAGTAAGGTGAAACCTAAATTTTACACTTGTTTGTTAACCAAGAAAGACTTGTTCCTTTTTCGATATACTTTGCAACATAATAACAAATAAATACTTCATCCATCATATGAAAAATTAAATACTATTTATAATTATAAGAAGAATATTCCTAAATAATTATATCAACATTATTTACAAATCAATTCACCAATACATATAAGTTTAAATCAAGTAGATAAGCGAGACTAACAAGTTACCTAATTTAATAATTATGATTATTTGAATGATTCAGGTTACATATATTTGACTTATCTACCAACCCAAAACCCATACAAATTATACGATTTAGATATTGACCTGACCCAAAATCCAACTAACCCAAATCAAATGATCCATTTCCAATAATTTACATGAATTATTAGAGTTTTGGCCTGAACAGCATCCACCCCTGACCTTCAGTGGAAAGAGAGCAAATCAATGAATGCAACATACTCCTGTTGAATTTTCAATGTTCGTCCAAAAATTGGATACCCAAGAGCCAGAAACTTAATTTTGGAGTTGAAAAATGGACAAAAATCAGTCCTCTCAATTACCTAAATAAACACCCTAATTCATCTCCTTAAGCCCATCAATTTCCTTTTAATCTGTGGCGTTCTACAGTCATAAGACTGCATCTATTTCCCGCTTCCGTCCAATAAGAAAATGGATACGGCAGAGATGCAATGGAGTGAAAGAATGGAAGACAAATCGGCAGCTTTTCATGAAAGAACTTCAAATCTTGTATTGTTTATTTTCCTTAAATTGTTATTTACATATGAATCAAATGAACTATTTGCAAATCCTCGAGGAAAAAATTAAAAGTACCATTCCTCTGAACAAAAATTCCAACCAACTATGCTCAGCACTGAATCGAATAATTTGCAATTGGGCGGAAAACGGCATCTAAACTTGTTATAGCTCGGATTCTAAATTGACCTATCATCCCTTGAATTACCCAATCTAGAATGCCGCCGCCTAGAACCAGATTTTCTCTCTCTCCCACGCTTTCCACTGGGTTTCTTTGCAGCATCCATATTTATAATGGGCCGTGGTAATGGTAACGGTTTTCTGGCAGCTTCAGTCCTTGCTGGTGGCCTTGGGGGCGGGTGAACTGGGTGCAGCTTCATGTAATCCAATAAATCTTTGTGATATCCCTGCATGAAATATGTTAGTATTGCTTCGTCTCACAACGAGTCTAATAGATGGTTGGCTAAACTGTAGCATCCAACGTACCATTAGAATTTAACACATCTTCTAGGACATTAACGAGGATAAGCTAGAATACCAGGCAAAATGATCCTAACAAAACAACAGAGTCATGATGCCACTGCATAGACGATATACAGCTACCATGTAATTGGATTATGTCATCGTAAGACCCATATCAAGACGAAAACATGCTAAACTTAAAAGGAATCAAGAAGCATGTTAGATTTATAAGCTAGATAGATGAGAACAGATCATTGTTTTATTTACGAAGATGTACACAACTGGAAGATGAAGAGCATACCCAACTAATCATAAAAGAAAAAAGGCTATTTGGTATATTATTTTATGCACTCTTCAAAGCTCAGCCGTGGGTGAAAATCTGAGGAAAAAAACATACCTGAACGACAAAGTTACGCCTTTCACAATCCCAAAACATCTCTATACTCCAATTTACTTGAGACATGATTTTATCTCTTACTGTGGAGAAACTAATCTGATCTCTTGAAGTAAAGCGATCAACTTCATTGAACCAAAGACAGGTGAAGAGGTTTGTAATGGGTATATGCTCTTTGATGATCACACAACCCTCAGGTACATCTGTAAAAATCCATTGATCAGAGGAGTTCCAACTTTGGTAACTGGAAACAGAAAAAAAGCTTGGTCGCTTACCACTTGTAATTGGAAGTTTAGCTTGAGAATAATGTGTCAGTCCCTCCTTTTTATAGAACTCGACCTGGAAATCTATAGAAGCATTGTCATACTTCCCAGCTGCCTTATTTGCCTCTGCTTCTTCAAATACATCGAAGCGCCTATAATGCCTTGAGATTGCAAATGTAGCATTCTTCCGCCACAAAAATCTGCAAATCAGATCACACCACCAAAGAGATCCATCAAAGCCATGGCCTAATACTGTCCAAAAGGTAAAAATATGAAGAGCAAATCGCTTGTTAAGATATGAAGCCACGAAAGATTTCACAAAGTCAAAATCCACATGCAGTGCTTACCTCACTTTTTTTTTCTTTTTTTTTTTTTTGAGTACCTCACAATATTGTTTCTTCCATTGTGAAGTAATAGCAAGGAAATCATTTTTTGTATTCATAAAAAGGAAGGTTAAAAGGCTCACAGCTGTTCCAACTGCATGAAGGGATGTTTGTCTTGCATCCAAACAGAACACTAGAAAAGCAATTTGAAAACCCAACATATTTTGAGGCAACAAATGGATCTACCAGAAATGAGAAATGTATAAAAAGGCCAAGTTTATTGGCCTTTATTTTGATATACAATTATAGATGGATGTTAAGATCATATTTATCTCAAGATTTTTCAGATTGTATCTTCAAATTAATTGCTATAGAATATCAAGAAGCCAACTTTTAGGGAAACGCTGCAACCTAACTCAATATCATACCTCTCAAGAACTTGGAAGGGATCTACAACAAGCTCAAGCTTTCCATCAATCCACAAAGAGAAGTGGGCATTTGGGAAAAGCCTGTGCAGCAGAAGCTTTGGAACCTGCCTCCAAGCATGCAAGGTTTTAGTAAAAGCAAACATCAGAATCTCAACCTGATTGCATTCAAGGACTTCAAATTAATATAATCATCAGCTGACCATTGAAGAATTCTACTCAAAACTTTTCATGAAGCACTTGCCATTAACTAATTATTAATTGCTGAACTCTATCATGTTCCTGCAATTGATGACAAATTTCCTTTTACACTATTCGCCATTCTAAATCTTAAGCTCATTATTGTTGACCTTGGTGTATATGTTTATATTAAGTCTTAAAAATTGACCAAAATGTTATATAGGATGTGGAAATACAATCTTACATACACGTACAAGATTTATATGGCTCAGCTCCAGACCTACTTCCCATCATGAAAATGGAACCTGTGAACATTCAAAGCTTTGGGCATTTCTTTCATGTCACACTAGTGCCTAGTGGTTATGAGGCTTATTGATCTGATAGCATCGGGTTTTGATTGTAATAGTACACTAGCTTTTTTGAACCCTCAATGCCCCTCACTATGAAGCACCATTTTCAGAAGGCTTCATTTATGACATTGTTCCAAAAGAAAAAAGGAGACGTAGGATAAGAAAGATTACTAGGCTATGAACATAGCTGAAGAACAGTTTCTTGGATAAAGAAGAATTTACCTTTCCATTGCGTCGAGCATCAACATAAGGAAGATTATGGACAACCACCACTCTCCACAACCCTACACGCTTTTCCTCATCAAGAACAGTAGAATTTTTCACATATGCTTCAGTTTCTTCATCCAAGAACATATAAAAGCAAGCATGTCTTTTTGTTATCTCATTTATATTCTTGGGTTGCTGAATGACATCATAATTTCCTGGAGAAAGAATGGAGCACCCAATTAGAAATAAACAATAGAAAATCTTTGGTATTAATTTTAATAGGACCAAAAATGATGATGCAAGAAAAGCAAACAAACATGCTTTAATGTCCATTAATACCAAATATTGCTGAGGCCACTACTAAACCACGACATGTTTCCATCTCAAGAAGATCCAACTCATCAATGTCAAAACCACTTCCAGTGCCAGGCATGGTCCCATTAAAGAATCTGCCATTTCGTAATAAAAAATATTCATGAACTCATTAAAGAAAAGATGTACCTATTTTAAGCAGGAACAACTGAGGGTTTGCTAAGATATAGAACACAGAAATCAATCGGAAACATTAGATCATAGGATGCAAAAAACAAACTAAAAGGATAGTACCAACATACCCACAATGAACAGTCATTGACTCCTTAATTTTAAAAGATTCATTTCTATGCTGTAGAGATGGATGCCCAGCAAACTGCAAGCCCCCATTGGAGGCATTCGTAGGTGAATTTTCTTCAGAATAATATGTCAAGTTCTTAAGAACTGGTGAAAGTGATGGAGAAGACGGCATAAGGGCCAAGGCATGTTCCACAGGAACATAACAAACCTCACATGCTGCACGGGATTTGGAAATGTCAGGACTTGTGCAGCTGTACACTGCCCCTTTTAATTTGGAACAGAAAGAAGATAAATACAAGAGAGCTTACGTCTTGGACCAGTGTGCTTGCTATCAGGAGGTGGTGGAGGAATAGCAAAGGTTTCACAAGGATGTCTTGAAGGAAGTACAGTTGCATTAGTACGTACAGCGAAGTCCTGAGGTTTCGTATGAATTGGTGGTGATAAATGAGACAAAGTTACATTCTTCTCTTCTTTTTCAGGCAACAACTGAGGTTGTGCAAGAATTGGCCTTCTTGAGCCTGTTAGTGGACGGGAATAGGAACTCCAGCTTATCCCAGGGCCTTCAGAATCTTCGTCTGCAGCAGCCAACAAACAATGCTGAGCTTCAACCCACATACAACCCTGCATTTATTAGTTTATACATTGTAGATTTTTTTTTCTTTTTTCAGAGGGTATTTATTGTAGATGGTACTCATCACAAAGTTCAAAATTCAAAGTTTTCTTGAAAGGGTTTGAAATTCAAAATTCAAAGTTCATCGCTTGTTTTTAAAACAAATGATAAAAAAGAAGCATAAGTACACTTTCATAGAAAGCTATGACAAATAAGCAAAAAAGTTCAATTTATAATTCAAAATCAAAGTACAAGTACAGTAATTGGAAGATAAACCAGAAGACTGAAAGGGCAAAACAGGAAAGTGGAGGAACCTCCAGCTCTCCTTTTTAATGAAACAAGGGGTTTACATCCCTTGTTAATCCCTCTCTTACCTAAAAAAAAAGGACAATAGAGAAACTAATGTTCAGGAGTGCCAGTCATAATTGGTGACCACTGCCCTAGCCATCAGACGGCAGACTTGCGAAATGAGGAATGACTTATGTCAAATAAGGTTTTTAAATCCTCACAAACGGTAAGGGGTAATCCACATTTTGGAACTTAATACCCATGTGAAATGGACACCATAGAAGCACTTTGCAGCCCAGCCTAGCATTTGTTTTAAAAATTTATCCTATACAGTGAGATTCTTTCATGGATTTAATGTTCATTTCTTTTTTATTTGATCATATACAACTAGCATAAATTGTTTTCCTCCTGATACCTTGAACCCATTTTGCAATAGAACATTCCCCACCAGGAGTTTGACCATGAAATGAGAGAAACTTAATGATCTGGCCGGCAATGATGAGCAAATTCCACTATGATCGACAATAATATGGTCTTATAAACCATCTCATGACACTTCCTGAAAGAGAGGAATTGAAGCCATAAATTTCAAGGATCCTACTTTTATCCAAATCATGGGGTATTGCAAACACCTGGCTGCACTCATGCACTGTGTGGAGGTTTGCAAAGAAGTCAATATCGCTCCATTAGTAGCATGTCGAATCATGCAACATTCATATGTCAGCAACTGCTACTAGAGCAATAATGCACAAAGAGATGGTTGTGACTTGATAAATGAATGAAAAAGCGGCACTTAGGCCTATTAAATGAAGAAATGGGTGGTTAGGGGTCCCATGTTGTACACGACAAAACTTCATACAGCATTGATAAAAGATCACGATGCTCTACAAGTGAAATGCATGATAATTGACATATGCTTTGCGTGATTTTTCATTGATAAACTTTAACCTGGTTATATGTAGGATTTATTTATATGGACTTTTTTGAATTTTTTATTTATATGGACTTAACACCATAGAACTAAGACCTGTTTATTTGTGTCTAGTTTTTTAAAAGACAATTTAGGTGAATTCAGAGGCCTTTCAGAGGGCTGTCAAAAAATCTTGAGCCTGATGAGTTTGATTCAGGCTCTACTTGATAAGGGCTCCCGAATTTGGCCGGATAGGCTAACAAGCCTGAGCCCAAAAATGAGGCTTGATAGCTTAACAAGCTAACCCTATGCCTACAGAGGCTCAGCTTGACAAAAGCTCAAGCTCAAAGAAAACAAGTGTGCATGCATGCACCCATGTCTCTCCCAACAGCAAATCATAGCATGGTAGCTAGGAGTTCAAATCCTAATTATGACTATTACTTTTGAAGAGAAGCCTTGTTAGACAAGGATGGGTAGGTGTAATTTTATAGGGTATAAAAACACTATCCTAGAAGTATTTATTATATAATACCAGTTAAGACTTTATTTGCATCTCAAGGGAACTACATCTAGGGGTGTCGAAAGAGCACTAGCTCGATGGTTGGCTTAATCTTAGGCTTAGACTCAAGGAGGGCTTTCGAACCTAGCTAGATAGCTTAATGAGACGAGCGACCCCAATACTTAGGCTTGATTGCTTAACGAGATGACCATGAGCCAAGCCTGACTTGACTTGTTGGGCTCAATACACAACTAGCAAATCCTTTATGACACAAATGCCAATGCATTCCACATGTCTAAGGGTTTTTTATGGCACTTCTTTATCATGATTTCTATCTTAATTTTGATTAGAGTTTTTACATAAATGCTCTAAAATTTTTGCACTTATGTGGGCACAATAACATGTCAGACCCTAAAAAAATACACCATTTACACCTTATTCCCTTCATCAACTTCTATGAAAAAAATATGCTAAGAGTTATGGAAGACTAAATATACAGAACTTTATGTTTAAACACTTAGAAACATGTCCACTTCTCTCTCCATAGTATCTCCCTCTTCCACCCCCCTTTTCCATCTACCGTCCACCACTGTCCCCACTTGCTCCTTTACCCCTCTTCATGTGGCATCTTCTACTCAAGCTTTAAGAGATGGAGATATATTTATATGTAAAAGTTCCGAATTTTTATCCTAAATTTGTTGCACTTAGTAGATTCTGTGATGATACCTAACAAGTTGGTTACAAAGCAAAAGATGCAAAATTCTTGGGTTATGTATATAAATAAAATTTCCAAAGGTGATAATTGCACAGCTGCAAAAGTTTACAAGGTTCTAATTTATAGATGAAACGTATATAAGAAGATGAGTGATGTCCCATGTATACATGCTTTTTGGTGTGTGCAACCATCGGCAATAACTGGATTTCAGACTCTTGGTTGCGACTAATCTTCAAAAACCATCAGAGTATTGCCCTGCAACTTGTCTCTGATGCTATTTTAGTATGCAATTCCTGATGTGTCAATTATACATGAAAGCAGTTGGAGTATAGAACGTGAATAATAGAGCAACATCTTAAGTAGACCCATAATTCTTCTGTATTTAGTCTTCTTCTTCTTACTAGCAAAACCTGGGACTGATAAAAAAAAATGCTTTGTTTTTTGTTAGGCTTTGTGCACAATCCTCACCTTCAAATATCCTTTCTCATTGCAACTAGGTGACCCAGCAACAATTAGCCATAAATCTACATTTATCTACTCGGAAGGAAAAATGAACTTTTGAAAGTGCAACCATGTGCAGCCAACAAAAACTGAAACCAAACATATTCCAAGCATCAAGTTAACTAGAAGGATTACTTGCCTCCTCTCCTAGCTATATATTATTTTGAAGAGGGGAAAGGGTGGTTATCCATATGATAACCACCCGAAATTATATTAACAAAAAAGGCTTATGCCAAATTACAATTCAGCACTCTAGTAAGAGATAAAAGATATCACAGACTCCACAACATTCTCAACATAAGAACGCCTGCCCCCGAACACCACAACATTTCTCTCCAGCCACAACCCCCGCAAAACCGCAAGGGGCTTTGCCCTTTCTTTCTTCATTCTAAACACATTGTGGCTCCCTCTTGTGACACCACATCTATAGGAGCTCCAAAAGTCGTCAAAAGATCCATGCATCCACCACTCCTGGCCAACCCACCCCAACACCTAAGTCGCAAAAGGGCAAGTGAAAAAAAGGTGATGAACATCCTCCTCCCCGCCAGAACAAAGAGGACAGGTGGTTTCCGCATTTGGGGCCCATCTCGCCCTCGAGACCTTCGTCACAATCCTACCCCTCCTAAGCAGCCAAGCAAAAATCTTCATCTTCAAGGGGCAAGCTGCCGACCAGATCTGGATGCAATCACTCACCAGGTTGATGTCTCCCACCACCCCCGGAGTCCCTAATCTCCTATATGCAGCACAAACTGAAAAATCCCCTTCATCCCATCCATACATATCCGTTCCTTCTTCTGGATGGAAACCCTTAAGCTGAAGAAGCAGTGTCTGAACCTCCTCAATCCTCTGGTCAGATAGGTTTCCTGTGAAGGTTGGGCACCAGTACCCGTCCCACAGTGACACCACCGAAGCCTCCCTGTCAACTGCCAACGCCACAAGTCTAGGGAAACGTTCACATAGCCTCCCCTTAGCCGTCCAATCATCCTCCCAGAACCTGAATAGCCTTCCAGATCCCAACACCGGAGTAAAGAAAGACCGCACCTCTGGAGCCACCCAAGAAAGGCCTCTAACAAAGTGCGATGCATCCCGGGGGGGGGGGGGGGGGACAACAGCAAATCCCAACGAAAGTGAGTGCCATAACATCTCCTCATAATCCTTCCAACCAAAAACTCCTTATCCCCCAACAACTTGGCAATCCACTTCATCATGAAGCTGTCATTCATTCTTCCCACGTCCCTAACCCCTAAGCCTCCTTCCTTAAGTGGCTTACACACCTACTAACAAGCAACCAACTTCGGGCCCCTCCCTGTCGCTCCATAGTTTGTCCAGAAAAAGCCCCTCGTCAAGTTCACAATCTTCCTCTCAATCTGCTTTAGCATCTTCAAGACAAAAGCAAAATACGACAACATGGACACCAAAATCACCTTCAAAATCACCAGTCTCACTCCCCTAGAGAGAAGTCTAGAGACCCATCCTACCAATCTTCCTTCAATCCTCTCCACCAAGGGGACCCAATCCTGTGCCAAAATCCTCTTATCTGTCAAAGGTAACCCCAGATACGAAATGGGCAACGCTCCCCTCTCCATACCCAAAGCAGCACTAGAGCCCACTGCCTCCTCCGACAAGTGAAATGGAACAAAAGCGGATTTGGAGAAGTTAATCTGTAACCCAGAAGCCTCGGCAAACATATCCAGAAGGATACGGATCCTCCGCACCTCCCTCTGGCCCCCCTTTACAAAGAGAAGCGTGTCATCTACATACTGCAACAGCAGAACAACAAAACCACCATCGAGAGGGAATCCCTGAAGTAGCCCTCCTTCACAAGCTCTAACGGCCAATCTTGCCAATGCATCTGCCACCAACACAAAAGGTATAGGCACCAAGGGACAACCCTACCTAACACCCCTCCTAGGCTACACCAATCATAGATCCCAACATTAAGTGAGATTAGCTAAAATGCATTTTTGCTTCCATTTCTATCTACCATGGGTTGAGCATGGACTTAAGCCATATGAGCAAAATCACAGTTCATGCTTAACAATTAAACTTCAATACTTCTCTAATCATTCTTGATCATTCTAGCAAAGTTCATTAGCCAACTTCCCATGGTATGTAACTAAACATCACTCGATTAAGCTCCGATACTTCACTAATCATTTTTTATCAATCTAGCAAAGTTCATTAGCCAACTTCTCACGGTATGTAACTAAACATCGCTTGTTTGTTGCAGCACATGTGGTAACAACCTAAACCAGTCTCGTTTTATCTTCTATTGTGACAAAGTGTTTTGTTCATGAAAATCTGAATGCGATTTCATGGCCACATCACCTCTTATGTTGATGTCAGACATTGACACCCTCACAAATGTGTTAGATTAATGGCAACTGTTGCATCCAGAAAAGGCTTTCTTACTCTTACTACTACTTTGTGGTATTTACCTTTCATTCTCATATGCATCTCATCATCACATAAAATGCTTGATGCTCCTTTTCATTACGTCCAAACTCCATCAACTCTATGACATCTTGAACACTTCCATGATCTTGTTGACAAACTTGAATTGCATAAGTTCTTTCTTTTAGTAACTAGAAAACCCTTAGTTTCAGAATCCTCTCTTCACAGTTGCAATGTAGAAAATTGCTATAGAATGCCAAGATTTAGTTGAGTTCTACGTACTGGTATATATATAGGGTGCACATGTCTGAAGTTTCCCAATCATCTTAGCCCATGTTGTGATGTTTCCTCAGGATCATTTCCTTTTTTTGTTTTTTGAAAGGGATCATTTCAAGTTACTCTCCATTTTTTTTCTTCGTGCATGTGTTGTGTGTGTGGGAAGGGTTGGGGAGGGGGCTTGTTGAGTCTTGGCTCCAGCCTCCAAACAAGAGATTTCTAACTATTCGATGAACATAAGGACTGAATTGGATGAAATGACTTAATCCATTATAGAAAATCTTAAGCTCTCTTATATATAGAGAGAGATTAAAGGATTGAAAATACAGAACTATCCTTCAGGAGCTAAACACCCATAAGCCCAAACAAGAAAGGAATATAAGAAATACTATATGTCAACACTCCCCTTTAAGTTGGAACATAAATATCTATCATGCTCAGCTTGGAACAACATGCCTCAAAGGCAGATCTCGCTAAGAACTTTGTGAAGACATTTGCAGCCTTCTCCCTAGAAGTGACACTCGTGGTATGTAAAATCCAATGCTGAATGAGATCTCGAGTGTAATGACAATCAATCTCTACATGCTTTGTCCTCTCATGAAACATAGGGTTATTGACAATGTAGGTCGCTACTCTATTGTCACACCGCATCTCCATAGAGCTATCCAAAAAAACATGAAGATCTGCCAAAACTGACTTGACACAAACCATCTCAATGGCTATCCAAGCCATGACCCTGTACTCTGACTCCACACTAGATGTAGATACAACCACTTGCTTCTTGCTCTTCCAGGTAACCAGGTTACCTGCCACAAAGGTGCAAAATCCTGTGGTGGATTTTATGTCCCCAACACAGCTAGCATAATCAGCGTCAGAGTATGCTACAATCCCCATGGACGTTCCCTTACGGAACAATAATCCTCATTCTGGTGCTTTCTTCACATACCTGAGCACCTACATTGCAGCCTCCCAATACTGCCTAGTTGGCTTATACATAAATTGGCTAAGCCTACCAACCGACAAAGACAAGTCTGGACAAGTAATGGTGAAGTAAAGGAACTTATCCACTAGCTGCTTGTATGCCCTACTGTCAACCACCTCAGATTTCTCATCATATAAATGGACCTTAGGATCCATGGGAATATTTACAGCCTTAGCTGCTAACATACCAGTCTCCTGAAGAAAATCAAGAGCATACTTCTACGAGAATACCACTCCATCCCTACCACGTGCAACCTCAATGTCAAAAGAATTACCTCAACTATCCCAGATCCTTCATGACAACCTTCTCTGATATGTGCCTCTTGACTTCGTCTATCCCATCTTTATCATCCTCGGTGATGATAAGATCAACATATACCAGGAGTGCCACAATCCCCCTGTCAATCTTCCTGGTAAATAAGGAGTGATCTGAAGTAGAGCACCTCAGACCAAGCTGGTGGAGCACTTCTGATAGCTTGTGGAACTGTGTCCTAAGACTCTACTTCAATCTATAGATTGCCTTCCTTAATCTGCACACACACTCCTCCTGAACCTCGAAACCCGAAGGTTGCTGCATGTAAACCTCCTCCTAAAAATCGCCGTAGAGAAAAGCGTTCTTCACATCAAGCTGGTATAACAGCCAATCTCTGTAAGCAGCAACAGCAATAAATATTCGGACAATGGCAAGCCGCGCAACAGGAGAGAAAGTATCAAAAAAATCCACCCCATATATCTGAGTGAAACCCTTTGCTACTAGCCTGACCTTATATCTCGAAATATACCCATCAAGGTTGTATTTCAAGGCAAAGATCCATCGGAAGCCAACTGGTCATGCACCAGTAAGAAGTGAGATGAGATCCTAAGTCTGTCTACTCCGAACTGCTACCATCTCATCCCCCATGGCTTGATGTCACTTTGGATCAAGCATGCCCTACCGATAGGTAGACAGAATGTGTGATGTTGTAAGTGCCTAACAGAAGTTGCTAAACTGAGGAGCGAGACCATCGATAGCCAAACTACCTGCGACCCGATATCTGAACTCACAGGTGTGTGATGCCCTCCTAATGGCAATAGGGAGATCTGAATCATCCGGTACTTCTGACTGACTCCCTGCACAAGGAGCCTCGCCATTATGGTGATCTGCATTGTCTGGGGAGTCAGGTTTGACCAAACTGTCACTAACATCAGGTACCCTCTCAACTACCTGTGAACCATCGGCTGCTGGTGAGGGAGGAGGCCTCTAAAAAGTAGTGTGATGCCTGTGATAACTATGTAATGGCTCGTGCAATCTCTTAAAGTCATCCAGGGAGAAAGAGCTCATCTATCTATCAACTGGAGGTCTGGATTGAGAAGTAGACACCTAAGTTTCTGTACACGGAACAGGAAGCGGAAGAAAGGCAACATCATCACAAGAGCTCTTCTGTCCAATAACTGAGAAATGTGGTATATCCTCATGGAAAGTCACATCAACACTAACATAATGTCTGTTCTGCAAATGATCATAGCAACGTTATCCCTTCTATGTCCTAGAGTACCCTAAAAATACGCACTTGACAGCGTGAAGAGCCAGCTTGTCACGATTAAGTGACGGCACATGGATGAATACAACATATCCAAAGGTCCTAAGAAGCACATGAAACAACTCGTCTGGATGCAGAAGAAGAGCCGATATCTACTCGTAAAGAACTGAGCTGGGCATCCTGTTGATGAGATAAGTCGTCAGAACTGCGTCCCTCCAATATCTCTGCGGCACATTGTGATGAATCGATAGTGTATAGGTAAAATTCAACAAATGTATGTGCTTCCACTCTGCAACCTCGTTCTATTATGAAATGTAAGGACAAGTGGTCTGGTGGACAATCCCACAGGTCCTATAGAACTCCTTAAATCTGGATGTGTAGAGCTCAAGAGCATTATCAATCTGCACTATCTCCACTATTGTTGAATACTGTGTGCTGATCTCCAGAAGAAGAGTCCCTATGCATCCCCCAATCTCTGCCTTGCTTTTCAGCAAGAACACCCACGTGGCTTTAGAGAAATCATCTACGACAATCAGGTAGTACCAATGTCCCAACCGGTCTGGGACTCTTCTCGGTCCCCATACATACATATGGAGCAACTGAAATAATGTAGAGGATCCAGGGAAGGTGCTAGTTGGAAAAGACGATCGATGGTGCTTACCCAATTGACAAACATCACACTATATGGTAGCAGCTGGGGAAAGATGTGGTATCACCCTCTTAAGATGATCTAAAGACAAGTGGCTAAGACGAACATGCCACTATAGAACACTCCCACTACCATACCGAGCAACTCTTGCAAATGGCTCATGTCCCAGACGGTAAACACCATTCTCCTCCGTACCTCTAGCAACAGTCCTCCCAGTAAACTTGTCCTGAACAACACATCTGACATCATCAAAGATCACTCTACAGTTGAGATCCATCGTGATTCTGCTCATTGGCAACAAGCTCAGTGGGAAATCTAGCACATGCAACGCACCAGCCAACTGCAAACTGGGGGTCACAGACAACTCCCCCTTACCCCTAATTAGGATGTATCTACCATCAGCCACCTGTACAGTCCTTCCTAGGGGAACGGACTGTAGCGAATGAAAATAGGTCTAATCACTGCACAGATGCTGTGACGCACCAGAATTGATCAATCACCCTACTCCATGGTAGCTCCTGTAATGCTCCTAATGCACCAGACTCATAAATTCTACCATATGTGTCAAGTAGACCACATCCAAAGAAAATGGGGAATGCACACCCCAAAGATCATGCAATAAGGGAAACACATCCCAAAATAGTCCGTATAACTGGAAAAAACCATACCACTGCTCGGCAAATACCAATAGATTTGAAACAAATCGGATCCAGATCTACATCAATAACAAGAGGCCCCCTTGGACAGACATTGACCTAACCCGGGTGCAAGGAGAACACCCGAGATGGCCCCGAGGAGACCTTGACTCCCTCGCCCTGTGACAACAAGGGTTGCAGCCCCTAGATCAGGGCAAGAAGCCCCTCACGATCGCTGCACAAGGAT
Organism: Thalassia testudinum; assembly: GCA_037157565.1. NCBI lineage: Eukaryota > Viridiplantae > Streptophyta > Magnoliopsida > Alismatales > Hydrocharitaceae > Thalassia > Thalassia testudinum. The sequence continues at coordinate 12,778,106 of JAZHRO010000077.1, read as the reverse complement.
CGAAGCACTATGCCCTGCCTACGTCACCAGTCTGCGCCGCTTACCGCTGCCTCAGACCGCTACCACTGTGTTGCACAGGGTCACGGTGGACTTGCAGATGGCTATTGCCACCTACTGCTGGCTGCCACAGACCCCTGCAGCACTCATTAAGGCTACAGCGTTGCCGCCTGCTATCGTAGCAGACCCTCGCGCCACTGCAGCACCACTGCGTGGCTACTGTGCTCCACCAGAGTGCCACTGGGCCGGTGCAGCAGCCCCCTCGCGTCGCCGTGCGCCTCCGGAGATCCACCAGGTGCTCTGTCGCCACTGAGGAGGAGAGAGAGACGATCGGGATTAAGTGTTAGGGTTTAGGTGGCCTTGAGGGGTGGGATACCTAGAGTCACAGTCTATGACCAATGCTCTGATACCAAATTGGATGAAATAACTTAATTCATTATGGAAAACCCTAGGTACAAAACTACCCCTCGAGAGCTAAACACCCATAAGCCCAAATAAGAAAGGAATATAAGAAACACCATATGCCAACAGAAACCTATATCCAAAGAAGATGAAAAACTAAAGCAACGACAAATCTCACCCTTTAGCAACAAAAAAAGCCAAAATCAGCCGACTTCCCAAAGAGGACAAATCCACGTTTTACTCCATAAAGTAATCAACCTATGGTGAGCCATCCACCAATATAATCAAAGCCATCACAACTCCAAGTAGACCGCATCAAATTGAACACACTCCCACACTTGTTAATTATTACGGAAACAGCGCTCGGAGGCCAAGCACTCATCCCAAGGCCATCACTATCCAGAATCGAAAACCTCCAATCAAACAACACAACAACAAGAACGTAGGGGGCACAAAAAAGAAAAAAGCAATCATGACATCTCAAACTATTCCTCACATCTCAACAAAGCCGCAAGTCAATATAACAACTCAAACTACACCCCATTCCCATAATATGACAATTCCAGAACAAGTGAAGCTAAGCCGCGCGATCCCATCCAAAACAAAACGTAAGAGATCCCCCAACTCCAATTCTCTCCCACACAACTCAAGCACCCACCACTCACAACACGTACAACCAACCCCCAAGAATCGGACGAAGGAACAACTCGAGATAATAACAATTCGACCTTCCATTGCCAATGACACCAGGCAGAATGGCAGATCTTATCCCTCGCGACAAACTACCACTCCTCATCCAACAAACTGCAGCTCCAACTCAATTCCCGGATCGAATGGCCCGACCGTCCGTTTCGAAGGGGGAATAACCGCGGTCCAGATCGCATTGTCCGCGAGTAACCGACAGGGAAACAGAAACGAGGGAGGGAGGGTGGGTTGTGAACAGATCTCATCCCTCCCCCCACGACTAACAAGAGAACTAACTAACCACCCCGTCGCTTAGATCCGTCCGTCGGGTGAGGGGGGAGAGGAGGAGAGGGGACCTTTGTTGGAGGCGGAGAGCATGGAGACGAAGAAGAAGGCGGAGACGAGGACGAGGAGGAGCATCCCGACCTTCCTCTTCCCGGCGAGCCTGCAGATGGCGGCGAGGGCCCTCTCCCTCGGGGGCACCATCTTCGCGGCCTTCCTCGCGCCCCCCACGATCTGCGGTGGTGATGGTTGAGGCGATTGCTGCTGTTGGTGCTGCTGCTGCTGCTGCTGCTGCTGCTGTTGCTGTAAGAGAAGTGATCCATAACTCCCCGAGCGGAGCCCCAACGACCCCACGGTGGTCATCCTCCTTCCCCCGTCATCCCTTCCAAATCCTACGCCGCCACCCCCCTCCTCCCCCCCTCCTCCCCCTCCCACTCTCCATCCGATCCCCACCCCCACCAATTTGTCCTCCTCTTTTTTTTTCTATCTCCCCACTCACTCACTCCTCGGATCCCCGTCGGTCCCAATCAATCAGTTTGATTCGTCGATCGTCTTCGATGGTTTGCCTTTGGTGGATCGGGCGACTCGAATTCGTTCGAGGGAATGCGAGCCTTCTCGGGGAAGGGAGAGATGGAGGGAGGGAGGGAGGGAGGGAGGTTTTTTGGATCTTTGGGTGCGCTTGTGGGTTGATTGGATAGGACGGATTTAAATCGAGGGGGTTGTTGGTTGGCTGCGGGGGACGACAAGCGTCGGATGTGGATCGGGCGGGGTGGATGGGAGCGGGTTGGGTTTCGCCTTCGTTTCTATGGATTTTGACATTGACGTCCCTGTGAATTTTCGGTATTTCGTAAACGTTCCTGCGTGCGTTCGCATTTTCCACACTGTCGCCTTCCTCGTGGAGTTGCTCGATAGAGCTCGAAATTAAGTAGTTATGATGAAATTAGCAAGGTTTCGTTCGGCAAGAGAGAAATAAGTTCGCGAAATAATTATAAAAATAAAAAATGAGCGAAATAAATAATGAAAAAAATGAGTTAATTTATTTAGATATTTTGATAAATTAAAATTATTTCGTAAATAAAATAAAATTTTAATCTTACATGAATGAGAGACGAGTTGAATACCAAATTTGATACAAACTACCTCTAGAAGAATCAGTGAAAGATAAAAATATCCCCCATCTAGATAGATATAAATAGTGCGACAGCTCGAAGTTCTTCTTTCACCTTTTTACGTCAAAACAAGCAAAATCCTTTTAAAAACTTAAATATACGGGTGTTCATATAAAGGGTAGTAATTTTGTAGATGCTTATGTGTTAAATAAAAAATTAAGGGTGTATGTGTAATATTAGTAGTTTACATGGAATTGATACATAAGTTTTCTTGGAGGTGTTTGATTGGTAGTTTAAATAGATTTACCTCAGGTTAATTATTTAACATGTTACTTAACTAGTCCCTTATTTATATCGAGTTAAGTAAATTTAATCCGAAATAAAGTTATTCCAACCTCTCTGTAGAATAACTTTAACCTGTCACAGCATCCAAATAGGTTAACTCATTTATTCCACCATTTATTTCACTCTTCTCTATTCCTTTACTTGTTCCATAAACTTATTCCCTTTACCAAGCGAGGTCATATTCTTTCGGTGCTCCATTTCTCTAGGAATGTTTTAGGGAGAAATAATTGGTTTACATATAAGTTAAAAAGTAGGGAAATGTAGATTGTGACGTAAAAAATGATGCAGGTATTGTTTTCGTACTTTACACAACGTTGGCTCACTTGATAATTGATATTTAATATAATGAAACAAAAGAACCTAAAGCTTGTTATGTATTAGTCCCCACCACATTTAAAAAAATCACTATACCACTTTAACATAAAAAATGCACAGGTGATAAAAAATTTTACACCGGTGATAAATTATTCTAATAGTAGTTTCACCTATCCAAAGTGATTTTACGCATTTCTAATGTGATTTTGACCTATAAGTTTATGAATTAAGGTTTAAGATTTAGGATTTAGGATTTAGCGAGCTAAAAACTAAATCCTGAACCTTAAAGTGAAAAATCACATTTCAAATGAAAAATCACTTCTCATATGTGAAGAAACATTTGTAATTTAATTTTACACCTATACAAAAAAATATTGTACCGATGTAAAATAATTTAAAGTAAGGTATAATCTTACTTTACATCTGTGTAAATCTTTTTTAAAGCTGTAAATTATTTTACATAATCACCCACCCTTAAAAAAAATAATTTATTTTTAATTTCAAATATTGATAAATAACATCACGTATCAATATTTTTTTATATTTAAAAAAATCTTATTTATAATTAAACGTCAATTTTTACATTTTCAACTCACGTCTTACATATAAATAAGCGCTCACAAGGTGGTCCTTTTATGTGACGTTTTCTTATTTATTTATTTATTTATTTTGCTGCACATGCCTGTGAAATATTATGTTTTTGCGCGTCCGTGCTTCGGAGTTTGGAGGCTGATCCTTTTTCCGAAAAAAGCGAACACTTGGTACTGAAATGGAAAACCCTCAAAACCAACCCGTAAACTAATTAATCTCCTCTTATAACCCGTGGACGGCTTTAACAGATTATTTCTTCATTTTCCGCTCCTTTTGGAGGAAGAAAACGACGAAGACCATTTTTTTTTTTTTTTGCCACATCTTACAGAATTGCGGCATCCTCAAGTCGACCTAAAAAGATTTTCTGTGCTTTCCCACGTCAGTCGACATATGGTGGGAAATAGCTCTTCGTCACGTTCCGTGGGACATACAAACTCAACGAAAGTGATATATATGTGGAAAAATATTCGAGGATTTATTTACATCTCTTGGTCTCTTCCAAAACATCGACGTGTATATTTTTCACAGAAGCGAGGAAAAAAAAAAAAAGGTGGAGATGTTCCTCTTGGAGACTAATTTTAAGATAATGATCGAGTGTGGCACAAAATAGTCACTAGATTATCTTGGTGAAAGTTTAATGACGCAACCCCCCTATAAGTGGGTGGGAAAAATTAAGAAGCACATGTGTAAAACTAATATCTCACAGGGATGTACGTGTAGAAGTCACTTTATCTTCCCGTCTGTAGGAGTATTCTGTAGGGAATGTTTTGGCAGCAATAGCTAGCTCACGTGTATGTATGTAATTATTTAGAGGTAGGGATGAGTATTAGTTCTATTCTTGTGGATTAAGAGTTTAATTTAATTCAAATTTATTTAATAAATATGTTAAAAAGATAACCAAAGGTTTCATCCAAAATAAATAACATGGGTTATAGGTGATCTTTTATGTTGTTTTATCGTTTGCTATTATTGTTATCCTATGTGCTGCCTCTGCGTTTTTGTGTGCTTCAATGGATAATCCTATGTTAGATCCGGAAATTGGGAACAGAACAGTAACATAGAAGGAGAGGGAATTTATGATTGTATTTGTATGTTTTCTGTGCTCCGAAAAAAATAAAAGTTGAATTCGCATATATTTGTATTTTTTTTTTTTTTTTCCAAAGGATCATTTTTCTTTTTATCAACTAATACATAGATGGCTGACGAAAGAAACAAAATCGCTACTAAAACACAGTTATTAAAGGCCTCTTCTAAGTTCAACAATAGGTCCAAAGAGATTCCATAAGCAAAGTATTGAAATCCCTCCCTCCCTCGGACACCAGGTAACCCCCGAAAACCTACATAAAAAGCCCTGATGGATCAAATAGGGACCATCCCTCAAGAATTACAACGGAAGAGACTCTTCTTCTCATCAATGGCGTATACCTGTAGCATGGCAGTTAATATGCATCTATATGCTTGACTTTTATTTTCTGAGAAATGGCAACCATACATATTGTATTTTGCTCTCAACTGTGCTTTGTACGAAGATAGGACAAGTGAGCTCTATCTGAGTTTACGCTCTTGGAGTTCTAGATATTAAAATAAAAAAATAAAAAAAATGTACGATTTATATGTCTCTTGTTTTTTATTTATTAAAAATATATATTTTTAAAACAAATAAAGAAACGGTGAAATAAATAATTTTTAATATTTGAATCTTTCGACAGATAAAAATCATTCTACGTAAAATGTAAAATAAATTTATGTTGAATTAATTTTTCTTAACAAACATCGAGTGACGGATAATAAACAAGCATAAATTAAATTAACTTACTTGATCTATCTATCAAACACCACCTAAAGAAAAATGATGGAGAGGTGAGTATTGTTCCATTCAGCTCATGTTGATGGTGGAACATGATTTATTCTGTATTTTTGCATGACGAATTTCTCTTTCCATATTCTACGGCCCCCAAGAGTGGACTTTGATGGAGGTAGGTCATCCCATATGCTGAGTGGCGAACTCTCATGAAAGTGACAGAGAGAAATTCTTCTCAAAAAATAATAATAATAATAAGAAAAGAAAAGGAAAGTGTTAGGTGGAAGAACAGCGTCTACGCTATTAGTTTATCTCTTGATAGGTGGAAAAACATTTATATTTCTCTTAAAACGTTATTGGTTATCTCTCGATAGGTGGATAAAATATTTATATATCTCTTGATCCCCATCAACATTCTTATCTCGAGCACAAACAAAGGAAAAAGCTGGTAATGTTCCTTTCGGAAGCCGATTTTAAGATGAAGATCCATATACTGCAGTTTGGGGGCAAAATGGCCACTTGATGTATGACACCATTAACACCGTTGCAGCTCGTGATTTACTAAGGAAATATTGTCGTCAACTCACTATTAACCACAGATCGAGAAGGTCCAAATCAGGCACCCATGGAACTTAAGGGAAATTATTTCTTATGCTATTTACTTATTAGTGGTATTAAAAATTTGAATTAGAAATCATAATAATACAACAAAATTTTAGGATTTAACCATAGATTTACCTAATACCAGTAGTAACTGGTGTTAGATAAACTCGTGTTAACAAAAAAAAAATTAATATTCTAAATAAATAAGGGTTAATCCTTCATGTAAATTAGCCTTTAAGATATAGGAAACATTCTATATATGCACACTTTGATTGACAAGCATCACTCACGTTTTTGTAAAGCTAGAAATATATTAATAGGTGGGTTTCAAGAAAATATGCCACATTGAAGTTGAAGGGTAAAAATTAGGATGGGTTTATAAATAAAAGCTAAAAAGTAGAGGATGTAAATTCTAACATAAAAAGTGATGCAGGATGCTATTGTTGTATTTTATATAGCGTTGAAAATGTAGGTCCACTTGATAATTGATATTTAATATAAAGAAACAAAAGAACGTAAAGTTTTTTACGTAGTAATTCCTATCACATTCAAAAAAATTATTATACTATTTTAACTTAAAATGTATAATTGTAAATAATTTTGTACTGATGATAAATTATTTTACATCGGTGATAAATTATTTTAAAGTACCTTTGCATTGGTGCAATTTCATTTTGCACATGTGATAAATTATTCCAATGGTAGTTTCGCTTATTCAAAGTGATTTTAACTTATGTGTTTAAGATTTAAAGTTTAGGGTTTAAGTTCATGTAAAGTTATTTCATATATGAGAAGTGATTTTTCACCATAGAGTTTAGGATTTAGGACTAAATCATAAACATTAAAGATTAAATCCTAAACCCTAAGGTGAAAAATCACCTTTCAAGTATAAAATCACTTCTCATAGGTGAAGAAACACTTGAAATTTAATTTTATACCTGTTCAAAGTAGTTCAAAGTAAGATTACACCGATACAATCTTACTTGCACCTATATAAAATTATTTTTAAGTACAAAATGATTCTACACAGATATAAAATATATTACATCCGTATAAAGTAATTTTATACTAATGTAAAATGATTACAATAACGATTTAAATGATTTACATCGTATCAAAATAATTTTTTATTAATTCTAATAATAGATCCCACCGGATGTAATATTTCTTATATTAAAATAATACATATTAAAATCATATTTACACCAACATCCATGGACTTTTATATTTACTAACGTACGTCCTAAATAAAATCACCCAAGAAAAAGCATACATTAATTATTGTTAGATAAAACACGAGCAATCGTGATTTTTTATGGGAATCCTGAAGAAATGTCAACATCGCCACCACAAACGTAGTGGATACTGAGTTATTATAATATATGTTTTCTTGGAGACCGTAAAGAACAATCGACATGACCACCATAATTGTTGTCATTGTGGAATTATCAGAAAATATTGGATTTAATAAAAAAGGAGCCCTGTTCTAGGTATAAAATTTAGGTACGAATAAACATTTGAGTTTGTTTGTGGTTAAATGCACAACCAAAGAATTCTGATAAAAATATCGACATGGCCACCAATAACTGTTGTGGACACGGAGTTATTAAAAGATTTTGGATATTAATAAAAACGGAAACGTATTCTAGATAGAGCAATCGAGTAGGAAGAAACATTTGAGTTTTTTTCTACTTAAATGCGTAACCAAAGATTCCCAATCAATGGCCTTTTCATAAGAAGCTCTCCAACTCAACCACGGTAGAGCTATAGGGTGGAGCATAAGTTGGGCTGCCTGACCCAAAACCAAAGTGCAATGTGAAGAAGGTCAACCCAAGTCAATTATCAGCTTCGATTTTATTTAGGTTTAAGCTTGACCTAACGTAGGACCGAGTCTGAAAGCCCAAAATTGAATACATACTTAGGCCCTAGAACAAAAAATTCATATATTTGCACACATTACAAATATAGATACATACACCTCATCTCAAATCCAATAACCCAAAATTCTTGTCTTTCTCCCTCCATTTCCCATCGTCTCAAGTATACATAATTGTCAGTTTATTTGCTTACTAAATAACAATGAACATATTTAGAGTGCTCTTTTTTTTGCTCAATTACTAACATACGCTATTATTTGGAATATTCTGAAATTGCTTGCATGGAGATGGAGGGGTTTTTCCTAGTCTTACAGTTATTACATGCATCATCCGCACGCTCCACTTTTGTTTCTGCACCCCGCGCTTTAGTGTGGGATGTCACAAAATCTAAAGTGATTATTTAAACGCACACTGAACATCCATACGTGTTGAAGACACGATCGTTACCGTAACCGCACATACATATCGTGCTCACTTCAAGAAAGGCAAAGCCCACACATTGGAGGCCCCGTTTCCCCTAGAGGTGGCAATGGCACAGTGGAGGACGGTCTAAAAGACAAATTATAACTACGCAGCATGGAGTTATTTATTGATCTCCATATAAGATGGTGCAATCATAGAATCTACAAGTAAAATGCTACCATAGAAAATGATATGAACATGTATACAAGGACCTCACTGGAAAGGCTTCGAAAGGGTGGCACGAGGCTAGATATATGATACTTAATTTACTGAATTTTCGTTGTTGCATCTCGTTGATACGGATACCCCTCTGCCTCATGTTGTTCATACCCTAAATGTCATGATAAATCCAGCTATCTGCATTTGGTCTTTCCATCAGACCATATTTAACCATCGCATTCCCAACAATCACAGTTAGCAGAAGATTATAACAAACGGTAAGTCAGCAGCTAGACCAGCACCCTGCTATGCTCCTTGCCAGACATGCTCCTCAACCCCGATTGCATCTCCAGTGGGATTCATCTGCTAAGCACCTTCCCATCCCCGTGCCATTAACGCAAAGCTATGCGCTGCACTTTCAGGAGTTTGCCAGCAAGTTGTAATCGAGCGTTTTCTTTCTGTTACAAGAATATTCAGTAACAAACCACTGATGCTGTAACCATGTAACTGCACCAATTCCCATCACTAAATTGGATAGGTTATTTGGGTCATGCATTGCAATTAAACATAAAATACAACCAGTGCAAGAGTAAAGAGAGTAGCCAGCACTTCTAACGAGTGCACCATAACAAACAAGTTATTATCAAAATCCACCATCAAAAGAGAGAGCTCAAAAAATAACCTTGTGGCACTCTTTACCCTCTTCTTCGTTATGCCAATTGATGCTTTGCTGGGAGATTGCACATGTGCATCACTCCCCAATTTCTCTTTAGAAACTTTGAATCAACCTTAAAGAACATTATAAGGGCTCCAGCAGATGTCGGGGAAGAGCATCTTGCCAATACCAATATTCACAAACATTGACCAAATACTAGCAAAAATGTGAAATTTTGCGATAAAAAAAAACATAGTACACCCACGAAGACGGACGTTTAATTGGGACAAACTTCAACTACAATCACCTCTACATGTCATACTTGGTGTCCAGTTCAAAAAGACCAGCAGTACCATCTGCAAAGAGTCTGATGCATACACATTTCAATCTCCAGTCTAAGGCAAGAAATACGCAGCTCTGGAGATTGCCCCTTTGCAAAAGAACGAAGAGCGGCAGCAATTCTCTCCACTCTTTGTTTTGACTTGGTGCATCCAATGGAGAGGTTACCACGATGACCATGCCGATGTTGACTCCCTATATATTGTACGAATAATGACCTAAACATTGAAAGCAGCTTCCATCACCAAAACCTTCCAGAGGCTAAGAGAATTCAAATCTTGTGTACGCTGCAGCCAGCATCTTCTATATTGAAGTTCTCTTTCCAATCCTTGAATTCAAGTCCACCAAAGACCACTTGTTTTATGCCCACATAGCTGGCAGATCCAAAGAAATGTCATAAAAATAGGAAGAAGGAATTACTATCATGGCATCTAAAAATTCACAGTAAGGTCACGTGCTAGCAGTTAAAATGACATTATAAAAAGTAAGCAGCTTGACGGTAATAAAAAAATCATTTGATATTTACATTTCAACACTGGATGCGAGCGATGGGCATGGAGTATTCACTGCCGCTCAATGTTTAGAAAGAACAGGTTACTGAACAAAAAATAATCACTAAAAACCCATGCTTTCAAAAATTTCTAGTTTTAGAAGTTCCAACTAGGGGTGCACCTGAATTGGATAAATCCGTGATCCAATCCGATTGGACTGGACTGGATTGGATTTTTCATCATGTGGATTGGATGGGATTGGAAATTTTATAACCTATTAAAAATTGGATTTCATTGGTTAAGACCCAGTCCAATCCAATATGTAATCGGTTAAATTATAATATGTTAAAGAATCTGGGAGTATTCCTATTTTTATTTCACTTAATTTGTAAACTGTGAAGAGGAAAATTCATCGCTCTATTCAGCTACAGAAATCCTAAACTCGAGAAGAAACAGGAAAACTTACATAGGCAGCCCAATGAAACAAAAAAGATAGCAATAAGGTCCCTCAACTATAGAAAGTGTCCCCACAAGTTGGGCTAGAAATCTATCACTCTCAACTTGTAGCACAAAAAATCCTAACGATTTTGCTTGAGGACCTTTGTGAGGATATTAGCTAACGGACAACTCTAGAGCAGCATACAAAGTGCTAATCTTCCCATCCAAAATAGCATTGCAAATAAAGTGGTAGTCGACCTCAACATGTTTCGTACGCTCATGGAAAATAGGATTGAGGTAATGTAGGTTGATGATTTGTTATCACAATATGGCATAATTGGAGCACTAATAGTAATACCAAGGCCCTGTAAGAAGCCAACAACCCACATTATCTCACATGGATTCTCATGCACCTGGGAATGATCAAGGTGCCTCAACTTCAAGTAGAAGTTCAGCTATGGTGGATGGTGAGATTCCAAGCACCACGAAGACTAAAGTTTTTGTTCAAGGCACTACCATGTACCATCAAGTTGATAGGGGTCTCAAACTACATTTTATGGGCACGTGCCTTTAGGATATTCGTTAAAGGTCAAGATAAACTGTGTGATCATAGAAAAAGCACCAAAAGCGTGAGGAGCCAAGGCAAAGAAGTGAGAGAAAGAGAATTATCTCACGGTGAACAACGATAGAGGAACTATTTTCCATCAATGGAGCCTTGTCACCCAATTTTTATTCTTCTTCATGAGAAGGGATTTTTTCCCTAGGAACAAGGTGCCCATTAACATGCATCCTAGACCACTGCCTCATGTTTTGTCTCCAACAAGCCTTTCCTCCTCACTGGGAGTCCAACTTGGAGGGGAGTGTGAGAATTCAAAATAAAGGCCACGCGGCAGTGACAGCAGTTCATGGCGTGCCCATGTGTGGGCATGAATGTGTATGCGTGGGCATGTGTTTGGCTTCCAAGGCAAGTTTATTTTGTACCACATGTGGCAAGTTAGTTTTGATTAGTTGTTAATCCAAAGTAAGAGTGGAGTCAATTTAGAATTAGTTAATGATTTGATCGAGTTTGCTTAGGAAAGAGGATTGGTAGAATCCAAAACCTAAGCTTGTTAGGATTATAATTTTTTAAAAGAGAAAGGGTGGCTATATTGTAGATAACCATCCAAAAATTATATTTTGTTGGGATTACAATTAGCATTGAATCTCTTTAAATAGGAACCAAATCCTCTTGTTTTTTCCTTGAGTCCACTAATCAAAATTTCATAGCACCAAGACTCCTCTCCTCTTTCCCTCTTTACGCCAACTTCTCTCCATGCCATCATCAACTCCACGCTAATCATCTTCTCTCCTCCACGTGTGAACCTCCTCTCCTCTTAAACATGCACCTATTGCACATTGAACATTCCAAGGCCCCAAAATTCTTCACAGTCTCCATGTAGTCAATGTAGTAGGTTTGTGTAAATCCCTTGGCTACCAACCGAGCGTTGTACCTATCAACTGTCCCATTTGCCTGATTTTTCATGGTGTACACCCATCGATAGTCCACCATAGTAGCATCGAGAGGACATGGAACCAATTTTGACATCTCTCTAGATTGGAGTGCCTCCATCTCCTCATCCATGGCAACACACCACTTGGGGTCCTAAGAGGCCTAGGCATAGTCACTAGGTAGAATTGTGGTTGTAATACAAAGGCAAACTATCTGGCTTCCTCCTACAAGTGAGATGAGAAAATGAATGCAACGTGCAGGAGCGGGTAGGCTTTCGCATAGCATTAGGTCTAGTATCACCTGTCCCAAACATATCTAGTGCTACAGAAGCGCTGGAAGATGACAGATCATGAACCTTTGGAGTCGTAGGAAGAGGGTCTTGAGTCTTAATGACGGTGGTAGACTTGAGTCTCTCTAGGAGCTAACTCAATGGTCGCTCCTTCCTTTGAATAGTACGACACTCTCAAAAAATGTGACATTAGCAATCACAATGTATCACCTGTGACTAGATCATTACACCTGTAGCCCTTCTAGGTCCAAGAATACCCTAAAAAGACACTTTACTGCTCGTGGGGAAAATTTATCCTATTGACCAAAAGCCTGAACAAAGCAAGTACTCCCAAAAACATGCAACGATAGTGCAAACGATCTATCACAATCTGGATGTAGAACTTGGCAGGGAACACGCCCCTGAAGTACAGAAAATGGTACCTTATTTATCAGATAAGCTACAGTTTGTATGGCATCCGCCCAAAAGTATTTAGATACCTTCATATGTATCATCAAAGTTCGTGCAATATCCGAAAGGTGCCTCAATTTGCACTTCGCCATGCCATTCTGTTGAGACGTATGAGCACAAGATGTCTAGTGAATAGTGCTGCGAGCACTGAAAAACTCATACATCTCTCTCTGAACGAATTCCAAAGCATTATCACTCTAGAAAACCTGAATGTTACTGGAGTACTATGTTTGGATCTCTGCAAAGAACCATTGAACATGCTAGCCCTTGTACGTCACAGTGAACCAGAGCAAATGGGGTTGTGCTAACTCCATCCAATCGACATGGAAAAGACCTCTTGTGGTGCTTTCCTAACTGGTAATCCTCGCACTACAATGATAAGGTATCTGGCAGTTCTCGATACATCTGACAATCTTACCAATAAACAGATGCCCCAATCATCTGTGTCATAGCCAAGGATCACCAGTAATCAATGTTGCTCCTGTAAAGGCAATAGGGATGTCAAGCAAATAAAGGTCATTGCTTTCTATGCCCCCACGAACAATCTCATCAGTCTTCTTGTCTCGAAAATAGGAATGGCGATCATCAAACACCACATGACACTGTAGATCTTTAAAATCTTCCTGACTGATAGGAGATTCATCAGAAATTGAAGTGCACAATGCACGTCACTAACCCAAAATCCATGTGATACCTGGAAATCTCCAATTGTGGTCACTAGAGATGTAACCCCATTCGTCACTCTAACTTCTTTGACTGCATGTGGCATACAAGGATTCTTCAACTCTGCAATGTTCCTAGTAAGGTGGATTAATGCACCAAAATCAATGACCGACTATCTGAGACTTCCCTAAGACTTCTCTTGAACCGATAAACCTAGACCACATGGATTTGAAATTCACCCCTTTTTGAGGCATTTGGTCCATAGTTCTTCAACGACAACATATACATAAGAACTCATAGCCATAACTTGAAAGAGATGTCTAATAAGGAGTACCACTGCATAGATGCATCAAAGCCACCTAATGAATTTGCGAGAGTACCATGCCCCCAAGTGTCACCCTTGCTAGCCCTAACACCACTGCCAGTGTTGCCATTGACGTTACTAGCCCTACCACAACCCCTGACGTTGTTGTTGTCAATTGCACTACTGCTAAACCACTTTAGTCACGTTGCAAGGTTCGTATCGAGGGTTTGACCATCTTTGATGAATCACCACATATTTGATGACTTGAAAGAAATGATTTTCAGTGAATATTTGGTGGGATATCAGACCATCGATCTAGGATTGCTCTCTGATAATATGTGAAGAGCAAAATTCATCATTATGTTCAACTAAAGAAACCATAGCTTCTTTTATAGAGAAGCAACTAGGAAAATTACATAGGCAACCCAATAAAACAAAAAAGATAGCAATAAGGTCCCTCGACTATAGGAAACATTCACGTAAACAATTAGGGATCCTAATAGATTTAGGATTCTTGAGTCGAAATACGAGTTTGGAATTTTATTAGGGATGGAATTTCAAGTAGGATTTCAAGTTTTATATTGTGACTATAAATAAAGGAGAGGAGCCTCCGAACTCCGCAACGTCGATTGGAGAGAGAAGAGAAGAGGGTATAAGTCAAGAGAGTTGTACTCTATTTTTCTTCGTAGTAGTAGTTTTCTCTTCTCTATTAATTTAAAGAACTAAATTATCAACTAAGATGTGCTACCCACCCCGAACCTAATTTAAAGAACTAAATTATCAACTAAGATGTGCTACCCACCCCCAACCTGATGGCATAAAATATCCACCATTCTCTATTGTGATAGTTGCATAATAGCAATTCTTAGAATAGCTAGCAAAAGAAATTAGAAGCTTCCAGATTGCAAATATCGAACCCATTGTACCACGATCAATGTTACGTATTACATAATGGGAAGTGACAATATCTAGCTACTTGGACAGTTGGACTCTTGACCAATCAAGAGAAGATGCCAACTATAATAGTGCTTCCTCTCTTTCTAACCACCTTTTTTTGTAGATGATTTCATTAGTCTAAAACTGAAGAATCTGCACTTGCTATATGGTAAATGCACTGTGAAGAGACTAAATCGACTGATACACTATCTTGTTTGTAGCTATTTTTTTTTTTTGAAATGATGTTTTAGCTTATTATCTACAACCGAATCATATAAAAACCAAACTTCGAGCAACTTATTCAAGATTGCTTGATCAAGGAAGAAAAACAAATCAAAACCTTGACAAGATAGCTCCTTCAGTTTTGGAAATGCGGTAGAGGAATCAGGGTAAGGCTTACTCAGAGCTTATATTAATCAAGGCATTAATCAGGACATCAAAAAGCAATGGTTCTGCCGTCCCAATATCCACCCTGTATAGTTCAAATCAAATATGTACACTCAGATATCACGGAATACACATGAAAATTCAGCATAAGTGCAATTCAGCCTACCATATAAGAATGAGCATACCATATTCTTGCCAAATTTTCTTGTATTTCAAGATCACCAATATTGTAGAAAGTGGTCTGCTCCTTGTCAGCTCCTTCAATGTCATCATAGTCAGGTTGCTTCATATTCGAAGGAGCTTCTAACAACTGTGGATGCCAAGATAGAGGCCCTTAGCACACATGAGGAGATGAAATATTACCAAATAGAAATAACATCAGTAAAATGATGCTTACATATGTGTTTTTTAATAGTTCCATAATACATGGATCACAGGTTAACTACTAAGTTAATTATGAGCTTAGCCTAGATTGTTGACATATACTGAGCCTATGTTGCTATAACCAATGAAGCAAATACATACCTTTCAACTTTAGCCCCACCTATTTTCTTCAAAAAAAACCTTTAGCTCCGTCTAAATACTACCAAATTCCATGCCTTTGAAGAGAAGGGACCCCTCCCTTAAATGTGGGAAGCCATCAGCGTGCCCCTCATTTAGAAGGGGATGGCAGACCCCAATTCTCAAGGCTAGGATATATCCCATGTTACATTGAGCCTATCCCAAGTTGATTCTCTTTTGGAAGCTGGTATGTGAGACACATCAGTTGAGGTTGTAGGACAAGTCCGTAAGCTATCGGCAATACGTGCTGCAATATATCAAAAATCCTATCTAGTGGGGGTTAAGCTATTATGTACTCCAAATCTAACTCTTCATTGGTATAACTTCACAAACACGTGCTCTTTATTTCCATAAAGAGAGCACTTAGTGTGTGTTGAGTTATGTGGGGCCGTTTCTATTTTATTTTATTTTGAAGGGTATGTCTGTAATTTCTTTCTAGTATCTCTCTATATAAAGACACCAGGGTCTCTTTGGAATAATATATCTCATTTTAACCCTAACATGGTATCAGAGCAACGGTCTTAAACCGGGGTTCTAGTATCCCACCAAAACCCTAGTATCCCAACACCACCACCGAAACCTTAACCTCCTCTCTCTGGCACCACCATCATCTTCGACGGCCTCCCACTGGTGGTCCCTGCCCCACCAGCAGGGTTGAGAGGGTCCCCAACGCCACCTAGCGAGGTGGTCGGACCCCCTCAACGCCACCGTCGGTGGTTTCTCAGGGCTACGATGGCCCTCTGAGGCTCCGGTGAGGCAGTTGCATCACCCACGGACTTTGCCTAGGGCATCCCTCACCTCCACTGGTGGCCTGAGGATCTCGGCCCCCCAAGACCTCCAATGTCGTCGCTTGATCTCCAACAATGTCTTCCAAGGCTGCGAGGGGGCCTAGTGGTGGTGCTACACGACTGACTCTTCTCGCCCCGAAGCGGTGATTCTGATCTAGATCAGGGGCTAGGAGGGCATTTTTCATCCCGAATCTACTTCTAAAGGTCATTCTAGAAGAGTTCCACTCCTTGGAAGGCACCGCTAGGACCTAATTTATGCCCTAGTGCATGCAAAAATATTATTTCTTGGTGCTCTATAACATTTGATTTTTGGCCTCTAAAATTCATGTTTGTTGTGGATCTTGACTCCGAACGACATGGGGGATCAAAAGGACTCTGTAAGCGACTTGGTGGGGAAGTCATTTATCATAAGCGCTCCCCCACACATGCAGGGGACATCTATTAAGTTGGATGGATCCAACTTTTTGCTCTGGTCCACCTCATTTTTCCGGTTCGTCTGATCCCATAGGAAGAAGTACATTCTGATTGATGATGTGCCTACCATGAAGTCTGCAAATTGAGCGGCAAACAATAATTGGGTGGCTACATGTCTCCTCCATGGCATGACTCAGACCATTGCCAAGCAGGACATGGCATATGCCACAGCAAAGAAGATGTGGGAGGTACCGCATGAGATTTACTCCCACAGGAGTAATATTACCAGGTTGTATCGTATTGTTGAGAATATTCACACTCTTCGGAAAGGCACCATGGCCTTATCCAAATACTATGACACCATGAAGAACATGTGGAACGAGCAGGGTGTCTACCAGCTTATTTCTACAGATGCAGCTGTCATAGCCAAGCAAAGAGAGGCTATTCTATCCATCCAGCTTCCATCTGAGCTTGACTCTGAGTACAAAGCGATGAAAGATCAGTTCATGACCATGGATAAGATTCCCACACCGGCACAAATTTATGCTTGTCCCTCTAGACTTGACACCTCTGATCCTGTGCCAACTTCTGATGTCTCTGCTATGGCTGTTGTTAATCGTGATAGGGGATCTTCTGGGGGCAGAGGTGGTCGGAGGCTAGAGCTCTTTCTTCTGTGAGTATTGTCACAGAAATGAACATATTGTGGACCGATGCTAGGTGAAGCACGAATATCCACAGGATATGGATCCACATGCTCATCAGGTATCTGCAAAAGATACTTCTCAGGCACAGGAGGATGATAGCCAGATTACAATATCTAGTTAAAATTATGAACGCTTCATGGCTTCTCAGGCATCTACTTCTGCCTCAGTTCAGAGGTCAGCACGTACTTCAACGATGTCAATGAGATCCCAAGCCCCTATTTGGCTTGCAAATTCAGGTGCCTCTTCTCACATGACTGGTGATGCTACCCTTTTTTCTTCTTTACGAGATCTTGTTATTCCTTTCCAGGTTAAGATAGCAGATGGGGGTTTATCATCAGTTACAGGACTTGAAAATTTCTCTATCTCTACTACTTTATCTCTCTCAGATGTTATGCATGCTCCCAAGTATGCTCTCAATTTGATGTATAGTATCCAGATTACTAAAGATTTAAGGTGCAGGCCAATGTTTCATGACCAATATTTTTTCTTACAGGACCTCCAAACGATGAAGCGGATTGGAAGAGGACTTGAGCAGAATAATCTCTTCTATCTTTATGTCCCACCTTCCTCTAGTGTTGATGTTGTTTGTGTCACTTCTACTCTCCAGTGACATCTTCGTCTTGGTCATCCCACTTTGCATGTTCTTCGCCGCCAATTCCCAGAGTTGTCCTTCCTTGAAGTTTTTAAGTGTGAAGCATGTTAATTGGGCAAGCATCATAGGTCTTCTTTTCCATCTCAAAATAAAAGAGCTGAGTCAGTTTTTGCTTTAGTTCATGTTGATGTTTAAGACCCTTGTAAGGTCAAGAGTATCAGAGACTTTCAGTATTTTCTTGTTCTCGTGGATGATTATATTAAGATGTCCTAGATGTTTACGATGAAAGAAAAGTCTAAAGTCTTTCATCTTGTGAAAATTTTATCCTTAAAATAAAGACTCAATTTTCTACTGTTATAAAAATTTTCCAGAGTAATAATGATTTGGAATTTATAAATGTCACAACTACTGCTTTTTTCAAGTCGTTGGGTATTGATCACCAAACTACTTGCGTTCAAACCACCCAACAAAATGGGATAGCTAAACATAAGCTTCGATATTTACTTGATGTGACACATTCTATTATGTTTCAAATGAATGTCCCTTCGTCATTTTGGGCTAATGCAGTATTTACTGCCACATACCTGGTGAATCGTGTCCCTTCGTCTGTTTTAGGCGGTAAAACTCCATACTCCCTATTGTTTCCTGGCAAGGACATATTTTCTATTACTCCAGTTGTCTTTGGTTGTGTGTATTTTGTCCATCTACACCATATAGATAAGATTTCTCATCATTCCATGAAGTGCATTGATTAACCCATATTTGTGCGCTATTTAAGTATATGAATGCCTAGACATTAAGATATCTTTAACATTTAGATAGCATATATTAGGATGTAAATAAATTAATTCATATTTTTAGCTTAATTTCATAATTCATACATTGCATTCATATTTAAATGCATTTAGAATTAACTTAAAATTGCATGCATTTGATTGGTTAACCAATTAGGTGCATTACATGCATTATGTTAATTTAACATAGAAGTTAAGGGTTTGTGCATAAATAATCCTAATATTTTATTATTTTATTATTCTTCTTCCACAGGTAACGGCTCTGCTTCCTCCTCATGTGCCCATTCACTCCCCACAGCTACCAGCATTCATTCAACGAGAAAAGTGGATCTGCTCCCGCCTCTTTGCAATTCAAATCCGTTGGCTGCAGCTACAAAAGAGAGGAGACGACCGTGCTGCGCAGGCCACCACCCCACTCCACTACTGTGAAGAGAGTGCAACTCTCCTCCACTCCACCACCGCCAGCCTCAACTGTGTACACAAGTCCACACCACCGTGGGCAAGCGGGGTGACAACCGCCGCGCCACCAGTGGCTTGTGTAGCTTACCATGAGTTCCTCACCACCATCACCAGCAACCACCACCATCACCACTACCGCAATCACACGCAAGCAGCCATCCATGCGTGGTTAAGTCGTCTGGGAAGTTTCCGGGACATCTGAAGCCCCTTCCCATCTCCACGCCTTATCACCTTCCTCTTCATTTTCTTCTCCTTTATTCTCTCCTCCATTGTTCATCTTCTCCACGAAGGACCCAACATTTTTAACCCCACAGCCACACTCACCGCCCACTCCCGCACCCATGCCACAAGAGACCATCACCAGCACTCCCGCGCACCACCAGCTTCTCATGCGCATCCTTGTGCACGCCCTCACAGCACGACCAGTGCGTGCACTCTCCACCAGCCCAGCATGGCTAGCAGCTCTCCCCGCACCCTCCCGCACACACGCACCAGCAACGCCTTCTCCGCGCGTGCGAGACCTCCACATGCGAGCTCCTCACAGCAACAACATCGCCTCCCTTCGGCCATGTGTGGAGCAACTCCTCATAGCAACAGACCCACCGTCGCCACCCCTCTCCGCTCCATCCCGCTGGCTCCAACCACCGTTCATTATGCCGCCACCGCCGAATGCGTGCCGGCCCCACCTAGCTCCGGTGAACTCACGGCCGACTGCCGTGCACGCACACCAAGCACAAAGGATTCCCCTGTTTTTCTTCCCATTAATAATTACATGTATTGCCATTGTGAGATTTTATTACTATTATATTGTCCCACATTGCAAAATATCTCCTCTAGAAGTGCATAATTGCCATTCCAACATTAGCTCCTGTTGTTTACTTAATTTAAGAGCGGTTTTGATTTGGTTTCTCGACGAAATTATCATGAACATCTATTTTTAACTCGTGAGAATATTAATAGGTACGTTCCTCCTTATGGACACGACTCGCTCTCTCGAGTGGTTTATTTTAATTGTTTTGTTAAGCAATTTTCCACCACTTTGATACTAAAACGACGCGTCATTTTATGTGCAAAACAACGAAAGCGAAAAATGTCTTTTAATGCATCTTTCTGAATTATCCTAGAACTCAGAAAGAATACCATTGTTATGATCCTGTTTCACAAAAGTTTTATATCTCTACTGATGTTACTTTCTTTAAGGAGACTTCCTACTACCAAAAATAGGGGGAGCAGTCTATTACTCAACCTAGTGATGTTCGTCTTCCTGTCACATCTGAGCCGCCACAACCTAATGAGCCGCCTACATCAGAAGCCAATCACCCTGATCCTAGTCCTTTGTCATCCTAAGGTTTCTATTACAAATACATTTCCTAAACATTTTCAGCGTAGGACTTAGGATGTTCTTCAGGTAGAAGAGCCATTGCCTACTATTTTTGCTCAGTCTCTACCAACTGCTAATGATTCATCTGAGAACCAGATACCTATTGCTCCTGAGGATACTACTCTGGACCTTCCTATTGCACATAGGAAGGTTCCACAGTCTTATGCCAAATATTCTGTATCTCAGTTCGTCACTTGATAGTTCAACTGCAGTTGCACGTCAATTTTCTCTGACTATTGACAATTTACATATACCACCATACCATCATGAGGCATTTCAAGATCTATCTTGGACATTGGCTATGGAAGAGGAGATGGCAACTTTGCAGTCCTATGGCACATGGGCTCTTGTTGAGCTACCCAGGTGCTACTGTTGTGAGGTGTAGCTGGGTTTTTACCTTAAAATATCGTCTAAATGGCACAGTGGAAAGATACAAGGCACCCCTAGTCGCCAAAGGCTACACTCAGATCTTTGGAGTTGACTATTTTGAGGCATTCTCCCCTATAGCTTGTCTCAATTCTATCAGGATATTGCTTTCTCTCGCAATCCATAAGAGTTGGACAGTTCATCGGTTAGACATCACATAAAAAATATTTATTTATGGAGACTTGGAGGATGAAGTATACATGGAACAGCCATCAGGTTTTACTACTCAGGAGGGAAGGTGCGCAACTTGAAGAAGGCTATTTATGGACTGAAACAAAATCCTAGAGCCTAGTTTGAGAGGTTCGGCACTATTGTTCAAGACTATGGTTTTACCATATCGTCTGCCGATCACTCTGTGTTTACACTGCATGGGAAGATAGGTTCTGTTATACTCACTATTTATGTTGATGATATCTTACTAACTGGTGGTGACAGGTAAGGCATAGAAGAAACAAAAAAATTGTTACATCCACATGAGGTGTGTAATGCATAGCTAAAATAATGCCAATCACTATCTGAATGATTAAAAAAAGACTAGCTAACAAACCGAAGACCCACCAATAACTAAGATTGCTCGAGGTTGGACAATCTATCAAATGCTGGTTAAGTGTAGAGTATATGGGTTGTTTCAAAATAGAGAATCGTTGGTTTCTTATAGTCAGTCATTTCTCCTTTCTATCGTGACAACTCTTCTACTAAAGATCTAGGCCCTGTTAGCATTTCCTTGGTATTGAGGTGCAGCATACTAGAGGATGACTTGTGTTATCTCAGCGCAAGTATGTGCTTGACATGTTAAGAGACATGGGTATGCTGAGTTGCAAACCAGCGTATGTAGCTATGGACATGTCCTTGCCTCTGGCAGATGATGAAAGCCCCTTACTATAGGATGCGACTAGATACCGTGCAATTTATTGGTAAGCCATTATATCTAATAGTTACCCGACCTAACATTGCTTTTGTTGTTGGTAGATTGAGTCAGTTCATGCGGTCACCAAAGGAAGTCCATTAGAATGAAGTTTGCCAGATTCTCAGGTACTTGAAGAGTGCACTTGGGAAAGGACTATTTTAGAAACAATGGACACTTGTTTATGGCTATGCAGATGCAGATTATACTGGAGCACATGAGGATAGGAGGTCCACTACAGGATACTGCACATTTGTTGGGGGTAATCTGGTCACGTGGAGAAGCAAGAAGTAGGAGGTTGTTTCTAGATCAAGTGCTGAGTCAAAATACAAGGTCATGTCTCAAACCACTTATGAGCTACTCTGGGTCTAATCTATCCTAGAGGATTTTGGAGTACATTTTCCTAGACCTATTCCTATGCATTGTGATAACAAAGCCGCCACTTTCATTGCAAACAATCATGTCTTCAATGAGAGAACTAAACATATTGAGGTAGATTATCACTTTATCAGGGAGGCAATTGCAATGAAGAATATTTCTACACCCTACATGTACTAAAGATCAATTAGCAAACATTTTCACTAAAGTACTTCCCGAGAAATGGTTGTACTATATTTGTTCCAAACTGAGCATGTTCGATGCTTATGCTCCAACTTGAAGGGGAGTATTGAGTTGTGTGGGGTCTTTTCTGTTTAATTTTTATTTTGAGGGGTATGACTGTAATTTCTTTCCGGTGTCTCTCTATATAAAGGCACCAGAGTCTCTCTAGAACAATCTCTCATTTCAACCCTAACATCAACTATACCAATGTTTTGTCTTTCACAAATCATTGCTTATGTTACTACAAGATATATCAAGCTAGACTAAGTCCCAATCCGCTAGCCCAAACAAAAAGCGAATAATTTCACATCAAACGTAAACAACATCTAGAACTAACAAGGGGAAGTGGATTTAGATATTTATCAAATTCAAATTTGGATTTGGATATTTAGATTTAGATATTTATAAAATTTAGATTTGAAATTGAATGATGAATTTGAACTTTTATCAAATATGGATTCAAATATGGCATGGCAATGTGGAATCAGAATTCCAACCAACTTGATCTATGTGTTGTAGAATCAAATGCTTTTATGTATATTAGCATTTTAGATCTTGTGGTATTTGGAATGCTTAAATTTGCTAACAATGATTTACAAGTGATTTGACTTAGTTTATGGTATAGTAAACATAAAAAAAGCTATATTGAACTCTTTCTGGTCCTCACGCATTCACATTTTTATCCAATTTTATTCATATTGACGACCATGTCTTACGGTATTGTTTGGTTAAAAGGATAGGGAAATTATGGATAAATGAGAATGAGGAATAAGTAAGAGATAACTGGTCTCCTTTGGTTTGGGATATGTAAAAATCAAGCAATAAGCTTTAGGGGGTACTTTCGTTAAGAGAGAAGTTTTTTTTAAAAAAAAAAAAGAAGATAAGATGTAATTATATTTTGATTGATTGTAAACTGTACTTTGTGACCCATTGGAGAGAAAAATATTTCCAGTTAACAAAACATCACATCAAAAAACAAATAAGGTATTAAGTTCATTCTGTGAGGTCAAAAAACTTTAACCTGGAATTAAGGTGCTTATGTCAAGTTACCTTAATCAAACTCCTAGATAAGTCTTGGCAAAGTGTGGGTTTAGTCAAGTTATTCTTAGACCTAAGCATTCCTTTGGAATATTCAATTTTATATTCATATTTAATTTTCAATTAAACAAAATCCATATTTAGTTTTCTTAAGATATTGGTATAGTAAAATCATATCTACTCTACATTTGAATTCGGATATGGAAATACTTATTTCTAAATTGTATCTAATCCATTTTCATCCCTGCTAACAAGTATCTAATTTCAAGTCATTGATAACGTGGAGGAGCTATCTTTTTTTTTATTAGAAGTACTTTATTCAATGTAGCAAATAAATGCACTCCCAAAGTGAGGTGTTCTTCAACCTCATCAAATTACACATTTACAAATTTCTCATTTAGGGACTCTTAAATGACCATTGTGTATGTGATTTGATGATGGTGAGTTAGGTGCCATAATTCACATTGTTGAAAGCACGAACAACGAATCCAAGAGAAAAGACCCATAATAAGGCCTATACTTGTAGCTCCCCTAGTTGGTCCTGGAATTTGGCAAATATGAGGGTTGGGAGGTTACTTAACTCTGTTAAGGTCATGACTAAGCTTCAAGTGTGAGTGTATCATTTATGGAATACAACTTCATATGAAGTTACTAAAGATAATCACTTTTAAGCTAATAAAGTAGCCATCTAGAGTCGAAAGTGGAGTCTTAGTTGTATCTAACATTTTTTTTTCATACTTCCTAGAAGATTGTTTGGAATGCCACATTAGTTCCAGTACCCAATTAACTTAGCTATCTTTTTTTTTTTTTTTGAAAAGAATAAAGGAGGTTAACAAGGGATGTTAACCTCCCAAAGATTCATTAATAAGGGAGATTAGAAACTCCAGGTATTACAAAAGTAAGAGTATAAGTAGCTAACGCCATCAATAGATAAATATTCCTCTCTAAACATAGCATCATTGTGCTCCATCCAAAGGCACCAAATCAAAGTAAACACCCTCCCAATAGTTCTTGAATTAGCAAATGGAAAATGCAAACTTTGTCTGAAGGAGTGCTTAGAGTCGTGCTGGATGGAAGCAAGGCTAGAGGTTAACCAAACCTCTCTTGCAAAGAAACACGTGCAGAAAAGGTGCTCGATGTCTTCCAGTCTGTCACCACAAAAGATGCAGGAATCATCAAAGTCTGGAGCCCAATGGCACTTGTAAGAGCGAATAACAAGGTGTCTCCACCTCAGTAGCCACGCAAAGATCTTCACCTTCAAAAGTAAGTGTGTTCTCTAGTTCTTCCTTAAGTCAAAGGCAAGATCTTGATCATGCTCTAGAGCTCCTCCAAGAAGCATAAGTATGACTTCCACACTGAGAAAGAGCCATATTTCCACACCCAACCATCATGTCCCATGCCAGGAAGTATGCCATGAAGAGTCTGGAGCAACATGGTAAGGTCCTCTAGCCAAGCCTCTGCGAGTGAGTCAGGCAGCGAGGGTGGCCATGAGTCACTCAAGAAATAGCTTGCCACAAAAGCCAAAAGGAACATATAAAGTGCCATGAGTCTGGGGTAGGACTCAGAATGAACCCTTGCCAGGGACCACACGTGGTGCCAAATATCTAAAATAGGAGCCATCTCCAAGACTTGCCCTCTAATTAGGCTAAACCCTCCTCAAGGTCTTCTATAGTCTTTGACAGAATAACAAAGCACCTCCAATGGAGCTCCTCCTTTCATTTCAATCAATGGTGTCCCCATAGAACTTGCAAAGTATTAGCTTCCAGAATGGCTGTTGAGGTCCCATGAGGTGAAGGATCCATTTTGTGAGTAGAGCATCATTCGTTAGTCGCATGTCTAAAACCCCTAGCCCGCCCATCTCACAAAGCATGCACACCTCTTCCCAAGACACAAGAGGGATGTAACTATCATCCAAGGCGAAAGACCACGAGAATCTCCTTTGTTTCACATCTATCCTCCTTAAGACCGCCACTAATATCGTGAAGACCAAAAGATAATACAATGACAAAGCAAACAAAACATAGGAGAGCATAGGGAGAAGTCTAGCCACTTAACCTTATAGCCGCTATTCCAGTCTTTCAACAATCGGAGTCCAATCTCTGGCAGCAACCCATCCAGGCAACAGTGGAAAACCCAAATACTTGATTGGACACTGTAATTGATCGATCCCCGAGATATCACCACACTACAAAGTTGATTCAGCAGACATCCCAAAAGGAAGGAAACCTGACTTTTGCAAGTTAATCTTCATACCCAAAACCTCCCTGAAGACCTTAAGAAGTCTCGCTACTCTGGCCTTAGACACAGGGCCCTCAATAAAGAAGATGGTGCCATCCACATACTGGAGAAGAGGAACAATGGTTCTCCCTACTGGAACCAAAGCCCCTCAAGAGGCAAGTGTCACAGAGGGCATAACACGTATTTGTAAGAAAATCCACAGCAATGACAAAGGGGTAGCCCTATCACACCCCTTTCCTAGGGCTCATCTAGCCACCCTCTGACCTGCCATTGATCAAAACAGAGCAAGAAACCAAGGTAGCACAAGCCTTCATCCATCGTATCCAGATGTGTAGGAAGTCATGCAACTGCATGGAGGACTATTGAAAGCCCCAATCTAAACTATGATAGACCTTGGAGAATTGATCTTCCAGCAGAAAGCCTCGATCCCATTATAATTCCATGCTGAAAAAATCTTTGAGGCAACCAAGTAGTTCTCCGTGACGGACCGTCCTTGGATGAAAGCCAACTACTTAGGTCTAATGAGCTAATCAAGCACCTTCCCAAGACAACGCACCAAGGTTTAAATACCGACAAATAGATGGAGTTGGAGAGTGCAATCAGCCTATAGTCACCCACCTCTCAATTGCTTTACCCTTCAAGAGTAGGAAAAACAAGAAACAATTGATATTGGTCAAGTCCCTACTAGAGGCCAGGTGCTCGCATGTCGCCATGATGACTCCCTTAAGGAGCTGCCGGAACTCCTTAAGGAAGAAAATTAGGAAACCATCAGAACATGAGATCCCTCCTACTTCAGAGTGCACAAGACCTACCACACCTCATCCTCAGTAAAAGGAGAAGAAAGGGTGTCCATCTCGACCTAACCAAGTCTTCAAGGTCAGTAGCCACCAAGGTGCCAATGCCTCACATCCCTCTGGTAGAAAAGGTCACAGTAGAAGTCTACAAATGCTCTACCAACTTATTGCCTACCAATGTGTTATCCATGCCAATCAGAAATAGCTTCGATCAAGTTCCTTCTCCTCCTTCCATTCGCAAAGGAGTAGAAGAACCTAGTGTTGGAGTCCCCTCCCTTTAGCCAAAGCTGCCAAAATCTCTGCCTCCACTCAATCTCCTCTTCCTACTTCATCTGGAGCTAAATATGGAGCTCCTTTCTTTCCACAATCTCCTAGGTGGAAAGGTCGTGAGTCCTCCACTCTGTCCAAGCTGGATATACCAACCAACACGTCTTCTTTAACCCGACAACACACCTCTCTGAGCTCCTTCCTAAACTCACAGAGCCTGTCCCTAGGGAAAATAATTTTCTAGTGAAATGTGGAGGGTGGTGATCCCATAACTTGGCACTCACGTTGCTTAACTTAGCTATCTTCTTTGAATTATTGTAGGTCAATGGCTACTTTGTACATCCCCACCCATCATATACATTAGTTTAAAGAATGATATCTAGCATCCACAAATACACTTGAAATAGGCACGTAGTTACCTGCAGATTCATTGAGTTGCACCCACCCAAGCGACCAATGATGTGCCAAGCTCTAAGGGTCTACAGAATAAGATATTTTATACAACTTATGAATTAACTATGCATGTAAATTCAAGTGTAGAGTAACATGCAACTTACATCGCAGAGTAATGAAATGTCTTTGGGCAAAAGTGGACGACGAAATTCAAACCATATGTAGGAATTGTTGAAATTAAACCTTGCAATAAAATAACAAAAAAGAATCAGATGAAATCATGTAGAGTAAAATGTAATGAGAAACCAGCTCATGTACTCCTTTTAGATGGAGAATATACAGGTGTTAGATGAAAGCTAAATAATATGGGAATAACAAGTTGAGAATATACAATCATGTCAGCTGAACCTACCCAACTCCTCAACATGTGTTCAAATGCCTTGTTTCACTGGGCATTTACATATGGTGCGCTTGATCATTTTAAGTAGGATGGTTACGATGCAACCGACATCAAGTTCTCAAGAGCTCTCCCTAAAAAGAATTGACAAGGTTGCAAAGGTCACCATACTCCACCTATGTTGCATCCCCTCATTACACCTATTATTATTACGCTCTCTTACCCTGCGTAAGTAACCATCCAACTTTTGTATGGACGGAAGTTTACCTTTAGTTGGCCATGACCAAGAAACCGCCAGTTTCGCATGGTGGGCCAAGAATGCCAGACTTATCAATTTATCCGGTACATTACTTGGCGCCCACACAGTGTCTTTACCATGTGAAAATAAGCATATCTTTTCTTCACCCCAAAATATTACATGCAAAGCACGCGAAACTTGCACGGTGAAGTGTTTAGTTTATCATACTATATCCTACTTATTCATCAACATTCTTATACAATTAGCATCTATTAAAATTCAAGCTATAAAAAGATTCAGCACTAATTACTCCTTTCCATGATAATGTACACCCCCAAGCATCAACTATACACGAAAACATCGACCTCTACATCCTAAAATCAAGAACTACATGGAGACGCAGCTTCCATCCCTCGAAAGTATTCGTATTCGAACTTCACTTCCACTGCAGTTTCAGTCCACAAGATCTTAAAAATAAAATAAAATAAAATAAAGTTCGAACAGGCAGCGATGGCCCGCGATAAATGATCCCCAACAGCGGCATACTTGTTGAAGATGACCTGCATGGGCTTCGCGGACCCCACCTTCTCCTGCAGCACTCTGTTCTTCTTCTTCAAAATCCTCTCCTCCACCTTAAACCCCCAAACAAAGTTCACTTACTTACTTAGTTACAGTTTCAACTTTTGCACATTATTCAAAGGACAAACAAAAATCTGCAAATATCGGAAAAAACAGAGTGCAAAACCAACAAATCGATGAGGCAAGGGGTGATTACTCGATCGCGGGCCTTCTTGGGGTCGTCGAAGCAGCTCCCGAGGATCTCCGCGATCTCCGGGTTCTTGTCGTACTCCGGCTCATCGGGCCTCCTACCATCTCTGGTTTCTTCTTCTTCGTCCCCATCTTCCATTATTTCCACCTTGGCGTTCATCGGATCGAGTCGTCGACCGCTTGTCGCTCTGGGGATGTGGGAGAGACGAGGGGTGCAGGCGAGGGGAGGGCAAGGGAGGCGGAGCGGTGGAGGTGAGGGGAGTGAGGTGTGGAGTGGAGGGAGGAAGTTGGGGGCGGGGAGGGAGAGTGGGAGGGACGGCATCTTTGGGTTGAGGGACGTTTCGGCAGCGGGAGCTTAGCTATGGCCCTATGGGTGAGCGTGGGCTGTTTTAAAGGATGAAATTATACACGGATTATTTACTTTGTATGCTCGATGGTGCGTATGCACACAGCAAATCTGTAAATATTGGATTTAATTTTTTATTCTATACGAGTAACAATTTTAAAATTTTTTATTTTATTTAATGGATGAAGAGATGTAATAGTTATCGAATTATTTATGACATCAGACTCTTTTAATAATCAAAGATGATTTGGATGATATCTTTTTTATTATCAAATCATATGTTATTATCAATGACAATATACTTTATCCTTTATCTATATATTTGACAACTCTACATCAATTGAGTTCCTACATTCATTTTTATAATTTACTATGAATGCATGGCTTTTGACATGACATTAGAGAAACTCATCCATTTCTTTTATATAGATGTGGGGATCGGATGATTGTAGAAAAAGGGTGGGATTGAGGATGATATTGAGAAAATGAATATTAAGGTCTTTAGAAAAGTATCGAGGGATTATTTAGATGTAATTGCGATATAATGTAATTAAGGCAAAATATGACTTTTGGCTCAGCTTACAAAACAATCCAAAAAGTTCTAATTGGGAGAAGCGGATTCAAATTTACTTTAGAAATGTCGTTATAAAACAAATAAGTTGTGATATGGAAAAAAAAGTTCCAAGTTTACAAAAGTCATAATGCAGAGCTTTCCAAGCACCTAAACGCAACAACTAAGACTATCCAAATAAGTCCTGAGTGGCAACCATGAGGGGGGAAGACCTACACAACCAGCTACGAAAAAATTTCGAATAAAATTATAAATAGATAATAATCGACAATTACTAATTTCAGAAAAAAAGAAGTAATCTTAAACAATGACAAGAGGATGCAACTTCACTTCCAAATGGATCATTTTAATAAACCCACCGCTTTTTTATTCTCATTTCCTCTCACTTGCAAGTTTCTTTACCTTATCCTGTGTGAGAGCCTACTCAAATTAAATCCAAATAGAGTAATCGGGGACTTAACCACATAATTGGACATCAAACTTAAACTCGAAGAGCCAAGCTTGAGCTCAAACTTAGGTTTAATATGTTAACAAAGGACAAAAAACACTATCAAATTAAAACTTCACACAATACTCAAGAGTTCGATTACCAATAAACTCGGCTACCCAATTACTCAACATCATAGTGGATCCGGTTGTTCAAAAATTCATGGGATCCGACCTAATCTTGGAACCTGGTGAATCCAACTTGATTTCGGATCCCACAACCTGCTTAAGGACCCAGTTGATCGAATTTGAAGAGGCGGTGGTTACGTCAGCATTAGTATTAATGGTCTGCATTAGTTTCCCACTTAAATGCTATTAATAGCCAAGCAGCAAAAGAAACAGCGAGGACTGCAAGATCTGTTACAAGAGGATATTTAAACCAAGGACACAAATATCTTTCTTTGCATCATACCATGTTTATGGATAACCTTTTGGATTTTTTAAAAGCTCTCCAATGAATTTAAACACCTCAGACATTAATTTAGAAGTCGCTTTATTCATAATTTTCATCCGAAATAACTTCAAAAAGAAATGACAATCTCGAAATAGACGTGATACTGGGAGCAATAGGTTCATCTATTGCCCTAAAAACATCAAATAACTTATTATAAGTTTCCCCACCAGTCAGATCTTCATCTTCTGCTCTTACTTCAGCAAGCATTTTATCGATGTCATCTACTTTAATATCCAAAGTAGACTCATCGAAATCTTTCAGGGATCGTCTAACTTCCTTTGTAAGATTCTCTTTATAAGCAATCCACTTAGTATAATGTTGTCATCAACCTTTGCAAATCGTGTGCTCGAATATAATGTTCTTATTATGGTAATATTCATTCAAGCACCTCCTACATGGATAAAAAATTATGTCGAACTTATTTCTTTGTCAAAATGACTTCCTATCATCATAAATGCCTAAGCAAGGAACTCTTTCACTCCATTCTTATTTTAAGAGTAATCCCAGTTCCTCAAATTAATCTAAAACTTGTTCATGATAATGTACATAAATAAAATAAAATCACCTAATAATTATAATCTGATTTTAATGGTGTTTGTATTTTGATTAGGGTTTTTATTTAATTTCCTATCATTAAAAATTTGATCACAACGTTATTTGTTACATAAAACTAGTGTGTAGAAAAATTTTGGTAACAACTTCCCACACTTCTCCTCTATATCCTCCAAGACTAACTTTAACTACATGCTCAATAACACCTAATTAAGGGTGCTTTAGGAACCTAGCTAAGATCAATTGGTATACGAGAAAAGAGCAAGAAGATGATACCAAATTTCCTCTACACACTAGTTACATGCAACAAGTAACTCTAAGCTACGATCAAATTTTCAAAGACCCTCTTTAACTCGATACTTCACCGAATTAAAAACAATCGAAACTTATGACATGCTATAAAAATAACATCGTACATGTAAGTGAAGTATATATACACTCTGTATTGTCTGTATAATATGATTATAAGTTTCGACGAACGAGTATTTTAATACAATTATCATCTCTCAAAACCTATAACTTAGGAGTTAAAATACTTATTGTTTGGCCTCAAGTGATCTAGATTTGTGCAAGTATGTATATCTATAAATTCATTAAAATTTTAAGCAGAGTTTCTCCTACAATATAAACTTATTCCCATTACAAACACACATAATTAATTATATAAGCATTCACAAATTAAATTAGTACGCCTCACATTCTAATCATGTATGCAAATTGAAATTAAAGTTGGTACACTCCACATTCTAATCATGCGTATAAATTAAAATTAAATAAGTTAAAAATACAAAATAAAGATAATTACAAAATTTTAAGCAATCCTTCCTCCCTTTCTCTCCTCTACCTTCCCTCTTATACCCTACCTCCCCTCCTCTCCACTTTTTTTCTCCTCTCTTTTTCTCATTCCCTTCCTTCATATTATTCTTTATGTATCTCTTTCATTCTTCTTCCCAATCATTTAAGCAAATTCATTCAACTAAATCAAGTGATACACCACACAATCATTCAAATAAATTCATTTTAAACAAAATTAAGTTAATACACCTCACATTTACTCACAAATTAAAACAGCAGAACTTTACATAATTATGTAGGTATACCTCACATTCATTCACAAAAAGAAAATAATTTTACATAATTAAGTGGGTACACCCCATAATCATCACATGCATGCAAAAATAGAATTACAAATTAAGTGGGTATATCTCACAATTATTCACATCTACAATAAAATAGAATAAAGTGGGTACACCCTACATTCACAACATAATTAATCAAAAAATTCTACATTTATGCCTTGACGAAATACGAGAATCGACGATGGCATATTTGACGACGAGATAAGCTATATTAAATTTTACAAATAAAACATAATTAATATAAAATTTTAATAAACCAAAATCCTAAAGAATTGAAAAAAAATAAGGGATGGTGGGAGGAGGGGTCAGCTGGGGGAGGGGAGGTGGTGGTAGAGGGAGGAGGGGGGTCGAATGGGGAGAGGGAGGTCGTGCCAAGGTCGGGTAGGGGGAGGATGAGGAGGGGGAGGTGGTGGCAGGGAGAGGTGGAAGAGGATCGAGGGGTCAGGTGGGCGGAGGAGGAGGAGATGGCGAGGCGGAGGAGGAGGGGGCGACCGGAGGAGGAGTAGGAGATGGCGAGGAGGGGGATGGAGGGGGGTGGCTGGAGGAGGAGGAGATGGCATGGAGGAGGGGGATGGACGGTCTTTACCGGAGGGAGGGAGGAGGACAAATGGCAGAGGAGTAGGGAGGAGGACGAACACAGTTGCTGATCGAAGAGGAAGAGGAGAGATTGATGGGGGGGAGCGAAAGGGCTACGTAGTGCCTCAAAAGAGGGCTATTACGACGATTTTAGAGAAATCGTCATATAAGCTACTTTATGGCGCAATAAAATGCCGCCAGATCAAATTTTCCCTTAAGTATACGCAACGGTCTAACACTTAATCGTCATTGGTTTGTATATATGACGGTTGTTAACACCGTCGTAGATATCAACTATCAAGGTGCCCTTCAATTTGTGAAGGGTAATTTTTCAAAGTCTTTATATGTGACGGGTACATTCAAAACCATCGTGTATTCTAAACATACGACGATTTTCCAACTGTCGTCTATTTGATCTGACAACACTTGACCACATTTGAGCTCATAGTCATTATAGAAGATGGTTTTTGTTGAAAACGTCGCATCTTAAATGTCGCAAATGCGATTTTTTCTAGTAGTGATGATTTCACCGGCGATGTAAGGTTTTTCTTCCTTTAAGGAGGCAACTTGATTTATGAACTAAACAATACTTTCCTCACATTGGTCCTCAAAATCCCCCGATGTGGCTACTATTAAAGACTTCAAACCAAATGCCTGCTGCAATACTTTATACAAAGTCATCACCAAGATTCTTGCTAGTCGTCTCACCATTATTATGCTTGCTATGGTTTAGTCTAACCAATTTGTGTTCATAAAAGGTTGCTCCATTGCAAATAACACTCTCCTAGCTAATGAATTTATGAAGGGTTTCAACTCAGTTGGTT
The DNA here is from genome assembly GCA_037157565.1 of Thalassia testudinum. Classification (NCBI taxonomy): domain Eukaryota; kingdom Viridiplantae; phylum Streptophyta; class Magnoliopsida; order Alismatales; family Hydrocharitaceae; genus Thalassia; species Thalassia testudinum. Next base: position 12,744,334 of record JAZHRO010000077.1, on the reverse strand, counting down.
AATCGGCTAGAATGTGTGCAAAAGTAAATCAATCAAAAGCCTTTGACTCCATCAACCATGCTTTTATCCTCCAAGTCCTCCACTCACATCGCTTTAACTCAGTCTGGATTCAATGAATCAAAATGTGAATTTGGAATCCGCATTATTCCCCACTTGTCAATGGGTGTCTTGCTAGATATTTCCCCACTGGAAGGGGCCTCAGGCAAGGGGGCCCCCTATCCCTTCTTCTTTTTGTATTATGCATGAATGTCCTCTCCCCTATGCTTGATATTCATGAACGCACTGCCCGTATTTCAAGGGCTTCAATAAGGGACACTCCCTTCTCTACACATTTATTCTCTATAGATGATATCCTCATTTGTAACAGGGGTGATCTCAAGTTTGAAAAGGCCATCAAGAATGTTTTAAATGTGTTTGCCTTTATATCATGAATGAAGCTCAATGGCACCAAAAACAGGGTATATCTCCCTAGGCACTGCAATAGGCGGCTTTCTATATGTCTTACGAAGGGCTTTAATAAGAGACACTTCCTTCCCTACACATTTATTCTATGTAGATGATATCCTCATTTGTAGCAGGGGTGATCTCAAGTTTGTAAAGGCCATCAAGAATGTTTTAAATGTGTTTGACTTTATATCATGATTGAAGCTCAATGGTGCCAAGAGTAGGGTGTATGTCCCTACGCATTGCAATAGGTGGCTTTCTATATGTCTTACAATTGCCCTTCTTGAAGGAAGACTTCCATGTCATTATTTGGGAGTTCCTCTATCTCCAGGCAATATGGCAAATCCTAATTATACTATAGAAGTCAAGGTCAAATACCTCCTACAAGGATGGAGAAAAATATTGCTTTCTTAAGTTGGGAGAATTTGCTGTGTCAAATGGCTGTTGAAAGTTTACTTAGATAATCGCTAAGGACAACCCATGTCAGGAAGCAAATATTGAACATGATTCGAAAGTATGTTGCAAATTTCATTTGAGATGACATGACACATTTGATTGGATGGAGAGATATCTACAAACCAAAGAATGAAGAGAGTCTTGGCTTATGTGATTATATTGAACTACAGAATTTAGATTATTCAAAAATGATGTTTCGGCTTACTATACAAAGTAATTCTATATGGGTTGCTTGGACAAGAGACAGATATGCGGATTATCTATTTAAGTCAAAGACTTCAGGCGACTAAAAAATTTGGCGTGCGCTTATTGATTTTAAAAGTAGGTTGCTGGAGTTTTTTTATTTAAATAGGGTAGGCATTAGCCCACCAAAAGTGATGGTAGATTAAATACTATTGAAGTTTGGAATACGATTAAGAAGAAAGGAGTGGAGCATTCCCTATAGAATTTTGTGTGGATTTCTTTTTTCTCACCTAAATGGAGCACCTACCTCTGGCTAACCTTTTGAAGGAGGCTTTTGATAGTAGATCGACTTTTCTCTTGGGACATCCTGTGGATGCCTCGTGCACTTTATGCAGTATACAAGGAGAATCTATATCGCACATATTCTTTCAATGTGATTACTTCATCGATATATAAAACTATCTTTCTAGATGACACATATCCCTTGAATAGTACCCACAACTTCCAATAAATACTTTAATCTCTACTTTCTATACCTATTAACTAATGATAATGAATATAATCTCACGTATAAAAAGAAAATAAATCAAACATACACAAAAATTATCTCTCAAACTCCCCCATTTCTTCGTGAAATATTCAAATATTATTGTAATTTATTTCTTATTTATTCGTAACCAATTCCGTGCATTCTTCCCCCCGTTATATATTTTGGGTTGTGTGATCGCTTCTGAGTAATATATATAATCCTTTAACTTCTATCATTCTTGTTAGCAACACGGGAAAAAAGCCTCGTAGATCCCGAGCACCTTCGCGTAGCCGACCCAGTAGTGGCCATTGGCCAACGCAAACCGCCGAGTCCCGTACCAACCGGTGCGGCTCCCGCAACCAAACAAAACCATACCTCCCCTCCACTCCCACCTTCCCCTCCGCTATTCGAAGCTCACGTAACCTCTTCCTGCACTCCATCTCCATCCCACACCTCGGGTCCAATCCGATCCACTCGCAATGGATCTGCTGCCGGCGGAGGGCCCCTCGATCGCGCAGGAGCGGCACCGGTTCCGCTCCCTGAAGCTGGTGACGGTCCCCATGGACGAGCCCCTCCCGGAGACCCCCGTGGGCGTCCACTACGGCGTCCTCGACAACGGCCTCACCTATTACGTCCGCCGCAACACCAAGCCCCTCATGCGCGCCGCCCTCGCCCTCGCCGTCAAGGTCGGGTGAGTCCACCTCTTCCCCTCTTCCTCCGATCGCATCCATCTAGACGTTAGGGTTGTCGACGTGGCGAAGGAAGACGGGAAGCAGTTCGAAGGTGGTCTCGCAGGGAGGGGGAACGACGCGGCTGTTATCGCGCTCGGAATAAGTCGTGGTTGCAGTTGATCTCACGGGATTCAAGCGGATTCTAGTTTAGTTCAGAAACGGTGAAGTTAGATTGGGAGGAGATCCGCCGATTGCTTCTCGGCTTTTGCCGATGTAAAATCGGGTTTCGGGTTGTCTGGAAGTGGACGTGGACCTCCGGTTTTGCTTTTTGGTGGATATGGATTTGGACAACGGCTTTTGGTCGTTGGTGGATGTGATGGGGATTTGGATATCAATTTCAGTTACTGACATCTACTTCATCCGTTTCCTGCTTTTGGCGGGTCGTGATGGAGATGACACATGATTTCGTGGATGCAGATATGAATATCTGATTTTACCATCTGTATGTATGCATGCATGAATGCATGTATTTCTGTGTATTGGCAGCACACAACACAAGGAGGTATGGATATGATGGCACACAAGGAAGTATGGATGCGATGGATAGGAAAAAACATTATGACCATAAACCAGGGCTAAGCCCCTTACTATAGCATTAGTTTTCTGTTCAAACGTCAGTTTGGCACGGGAGCAAGGATTTTTTGAAGAAAAAAAGCATATATGCATTCATGTCCAATACATAGCTCAAAAGATAAATTATCTCAGGAAACCCACATGGAAACCTAAATTATGATCAAAGATGAGTAGTCTGTACTGAACATGGTGGATAGCATTAGGGACATCTCATGAGGCTTCCTGATGATCTACTCTAAGCTGGCAGTGCCATTTTGATCTTTGAAGAATGTGAATGTGGTGGAAGTGAGATAAGCAGGGTCCAAATTTAGATACCTAGTGAGAGGGTGCCCATATAAGTATGGTCAAGGGATCATGAGGTTGCTGGTCAAAGGAGGATAGATGTGTGTAGATGAGTGGCTGAAGAACGTGTTTAGGTTTGTCTATTGAGCCCAATGAGTTGAGCTGAGGTCTGATCAGGTTTGTACCTGATGGAGCCAAGTTGACCCAATCTCGAGCTAGGGCTTATTTGGGCTAGCTTGGGCTGGAGCACTTATGGAGCTCATCAATGAGCCCATTTTCATTGAAAATTGTGTCATGGGCTGAATTCGTGTTTGGTAGTTACTACAGCATAAGCTTACTATATGTGCTACAATTTGTTATTGACCAAAACTTTCAAATTTCGAAAGAACTTTTTATTGATAAACATACATTACAATCAATACAGTTTTGAAGGACATAGATAACTACCCTTATTGAGCGACATAGATAACTACCCTTATTGAGCTTATTAATGAGGCCCACTTCTGTCAAAAAATATATGTCATGGACAACGCTTGAATTCGCATCTAGTAGCTGCTGTATACAAGAATTCACTAGTTTTGTTACAACTTGTTATTTATAGTTATTAAAACATATGCAGCAACCGTCAACACCATTGAGCCTTTTACACATGAAGTGGGATTGGATACATGGATTCCTTGCCTTCATATAGTTTTATTATCCATTATCCTAATATTTAATTGAAAAAATCACGATCATGTTATTGATAAACATACACCACATCTCCGGATTGCTATCGTAAGACGATAGCTTTCCTTTCTGTTTAAAAAAAAAACATACACCACATATTACATACTTTTAAAAACACATATACTTGCCCTTATCAAGTTGAACATGCTTGATTCAACAAGTTTTTTGATATTGGGTCTTCAAGCTTGACTTATTAGCATATGAAGTTGGGCTCGCAAGATTTTATTGAGTCGAGCTTTATGAGTTTATCAAACTTTTTAGCAGCCTCAAATATATTTGGTATCGGAATATTCTAACCCTTTTGTAAATCTCCCTTTTTTTCCTTTCAGATTTTCACTCAAATTCACTTGACATGATGACCAAAATGAATAACGAAATCTAAAACCTAGCTCTTTCCCATATTAAGGTACTATTTTTTTGGCGATATTGTGAGCTCTGTCCCTTGTTTGGGAGCGGAAAACCTGGGATAGGACAATACCGGGATTGCGACGTTAAACCCAACATTATCTAATTCTGTGTGGGGGGTGGGTGGGATGGTCTAGTCCCGCACACAGTCCTACGGGTTTGGATGTATTGAGTTGGGGTGGGATTGGGAAAGAGCGAGTTCTCATTACGCGTGGTTGTTGGAAGAGTAATGTGGCGGTTTGGCGATGGCAGCGTGGTATGGTGATTTCTAAAGAATATGCGTAAGCAATCGTTTGTAGTAATGTCGAATAGTTGTTTGCTTGCTTTCTCGTGATGCCTACTCATTTTCCTGCAAGGCTATTGTACATTGGAGCTGGTTGTACCCACTTTTGCTTAATCTTGGGTGGTATTAAAGCCGTTGCTCGGTTTGAATCCTTCCCGATGGATGGATGAGACTTCTACGTTTTGGGCAAGAGATTGGGTCTGCGTAGATTCGTCTGATGGGAAGCTCCAATTGCTATGTGCACACTTTTGACATTACATATGGATAGTGGGATTACCTTTGTAAATACCTTGCCACCATTCAAATCTATAGAACATGGATTGGACTTGGAATGGCAATATTGTGGTTAATAGTCTTCTTTATACGCTTATCTGGTCTTCTTTGATTTTGTTATTATTTTTTTTTTGGAAGGGAAAAGGGATGTTTATCGGAGGTCGGTAAACATTTGCTTAAGAGGTGAGATATGAAAAAATCGAAAGGTTATTGACAAAGCATTGGACCAAGAATTGAAAAAAGAGAAAGCCTCTCTTGCAACATTCTCAAAATACACGCTTTGGCCTCTGAAGACCTTCGCTCCTTGTTGTAACCAAATTGATCATAGCGCCGCAACAACTCTTAAATGAATGGAGGGCTCTACCAGGATCCCCATTCGGAAGGACTCCCAAAATGCTTGAACGTCGCCCACTTGAAGAACTGGTAGATCCAACTTGGCAAAAATCTCCCTGACAAAATTGCACCATAGCAAAAGGTGCCCCACGTCTTCCTTCACCTCGCACAAGGCACAAGAGCTATCCTCCAGCTGCACCCAACTCCGAATCCTTCCTTTCGTGACCAACATCCCCCCCCCCCCAAAGCCAACCATAAAAAAAATTATAACTTTTAGAGGGATCTTAATCCTCCAAATAAGAGAGGTGCTCACCCCAAGATAGGTGTCTTCTATTCTTTCAAAAAAAAGATAGGTGTCTCTAGCATCAACCTTCTCCTTGAAAATTTTGTAAACCTTCCTCACAGAGGACTTGAGCTTCCAAACCAAGGCATTAGAGACAGGGGCAAGAGGTTCGATTAATTGCAAAAGTTGCGCTAGGTCATTCGTCTTGGCATCTGAAAGTGAGTCACCCACCAGTGGTTGCCAAACACCTCCTCCACCATCATGCAAACTCTCCCAAATCTTAGCTTTAGTGTAGTTCTTCTCCTTAACCAATCCGTATAATCTTTGGAGAGTGACTTTGAAGGGTCTACTACCTATCCAGTCATCCCCCATAATTTGAAGGTAGAGCCATCGCCCAAGATCAGATCTAACATCGCGAAGACTCTCCTTATCACTAGGATTAGACCATGCCAAAAACCAAATGCATTGCAAAGAAAAGAGCACCTTCTCTCCAAATTCAAAGTGCTCCTATAGGAATCGAGCTATAATCGGGCCAACATCGTGTGTCCTCCCCTCTGACCAAGTTGACCACCTATATGGAAAGCAAGGAGTCACCAAAGTCCACAAGGTGTAACACCCTCAAGCTACTTTGACAAATTAGGCTGCAAACATCATCTTAGGAGATGAGGCTTAGAAAACATCCTTCAGGTTTCAGCCCTTTGGAGAAGAATCTTTGTTAGAAACTATTGATTCTCTTCACTGCTAAAGGTGGTTTAAAGATAGATAAGTGGAACACCGGGACAACGGAAAGCACCGACTTTAACAGCACTACCCTTCCTCCCCTAGAGAAAACTCTGCCCTTCCAGCTAGATAATCTCCTCTCCAACATACCAATGAGGGGGCCCCAGTCTCCCATCGCCAATCACCTCCCTTTCAGGGGGAGGCCAAGATAGGTCATAGGCTTGGCGGAAGCCTTAGTGTGCAACAGGTGTGAGCATTCCTTAATTTCAGAAGCCAGGTTAACAAGCACCAAAGTGGACTCCTTATGATTCGCGGACAAGCAAGAAATTTCTCCAAAAATGTGAACTAGGGACTTCAGATTTTTTGCCTACGAGGCGCTACCCTTAATAAAAATAGGGTGTCACTGGCATACTATAGTATAGGTGTAACATGGGCCATCTTAATTTCCATGGAAACCCCTCAGGAGACCCCCCGAGCACGCCTTGAAAGCCATTAAAGCCGGTATTCGTCACTAGGATATAAAGGAGGGGCGCCAAGGGGCACCCTTGCCACACCCCTCGTTGAGGCTGGATCCACCTACTCGTAGGCCTTCTATCCACCAAGATCGAGAAGGAGGTAGTTTAATACACCTCGTCTACTCCATTCATTTATCTAGGAACCCTCCCTTCCTCAGCAGTTGCCACAAGTAAAACCATGATACAGAGTTCTATGCCTTGGAGAAATTGACCTTCCATAAGAAACCTTTCCTCTTGTTCCTTAGCCACACGGACACCATCTCCTTTGCTAGAATTAAAGATTCCTGGAGGGATCTCTGCTTCAAGAAGGCCGCTTGGACCAGACTAACTATCCTGGGTAGAACTTCTTAAACCTTATTGGTGAGTACCGTTGTTGCAATCAGGTATGTGGGGTTGGAGAGTGCAATAGGGTGATACTCATCAATCGACTCAATGCCTACCCTCTTAGTTAGGAGAAAAATATTAGATCTATTCAATCTCTCAAAATGTGAGTTCCCAGCCAAGAACTCGTGCAATATCACCAAAAAGTCCATCTTCATCACCTATCAGAACTCTCTGGAAACAAAATGGGGAAACCAGTCGGGCTTAGTGACTCTTTAGCCTTCAAACCCTTAATAGCTAGCAAAACCTCCTCCTCAGACACAGGCTAAACTAGCCTTTCGGCTAGCTCTTGATACGCGAAACCTACTTAAGGTTAAAGCGTGCAATAGGGCGATACTCATCAATCGACTTAATGCCTACCCTCTTAGTTTGGAGAAAAATATAAGATCTATTCAACCTCTCAAAATGTGAGTTCCCAGCCAAGAACTCGTGCAATATCACCAAAAAGTCCATCTTCATCACCTATTGGAACTCTCTGAAAAATAGAATGGGGAAACCATTTGGGCTTAGCAACTCTTTAGCCTTCAAACCCTTGATAGCCTGCAATACCTCCTCCTTAGACACAGGCTGAACTAGCCTTTTGGTTGGCTCCTGATACGTAAAACCTACTTAAGGTTAAATTGTGTCGTTGTAGTGCAAGTTACGTGATTGCTCAAAATTATCTTTTTGAACTCGTAATGGATTGAAAACGTAATATATGGGAGTCCAGGTTGTATCCTAACGAGGCTTTTGGCTGGGTTGCTTCCTAACTAATCTTAAGTATGCAGGAATTTTTTTAGAATTTTCGGAGGGGAGATGCGAATTTGTGGATACTCGACACACACCACACTTTTTTGGGGCTTTCGAAATAATAAAGCATGTAAACGACTAACTACCAAGAAAATAGAGTAGAGGGAGATGAAAACATAAACATAAATATATTTGTACCAATCAAAGAGTTTACAACAAATAAGACGACGAAGAAGAAGAAGTAGAGAAAGAAGAGAGAGAGTAGAGAAGTAGCCATGAACCTCGAGATAAAAACGGAGGCTCGTAAAGATAGTGAAGAGGCTGCCACAACCTCTGAGAGGTAGAGGGATGCTTGGAGAAGATCGAAGGGAAGTTGAAGAAGTAGTTAGAGTAGAATTCGAAGAAGATCTCGAAGATGAAGAACTTGAGGTAGAATGTTGAGGCAAAGGAGAACCTAAGTAGCCAAGGGATTACTTAATAATCTAAGGGACCTAAGGAGGTTATTGGAAGAAGAAGAAGAAGAAGAAGAAGAAGAAGAAAAAGAAAGGAGGAAGAAGAGGTTAAGGAGGTAGAATAAGACTTAAGGAGGAAAAAGGGGCAAAGAAGGGAGTTGTATGCAACAAATGGAGGCCATGTGGTGTTTATATAGACCTAAGGGGAGAGGGTAGATGTCCATAGGTGTCTTGGTGGCCAAGGAATAGGTTTAAGTTTTGGAAAGTGGGATTAGGTTTATCTAAATAGGAAAGTAGGAATCCTTAATTACCTTCAATTTTCGACCTCTATATGTTTTGAATTTGAAGTTGCATATAAAAGAAAAGTTATAGCCCTTTAAATTAGCTTTCAAATGCAACTTGAATCACTTAATTTAGATTTAAAATGAGAAAGCTATGGTCAAAATATTGAAGGTGTGTCAGGCTACCATGGATTTCGGGGTTAGGATTGGGATTTGGATCTTGATTTGTTAAAATCATGGGATGTGATTGAAATCTAATTAAATTGATTGCTACATTTGTTAGCCTAATACCAAAGAATATTGTTGACAATTTAGCATAAAAAAATTATGTGGCATATTGGATAAGGTAGAGGCTTCTAGAAAATAGGATTAGGACTAGGATTGTGCTAGTGTCACTAGAGTGTGTGCTAGGATTTTAGGACTAGGTTTAGGATAAAGGCTAGGGTTAAGGCAAGGGTTTAGGGAGGTAAATGGAGCTACTTTAGGATTAAGATTAGGTATTAGGATTAGCGTTTTGGGTGAGGCTAAAATAAGTAGGTTTTGATTAGGGTTAGGGTTTTTATAGCCAAAATTAATTCTTCTCTCAATTTGAGTTCTGATGATCTGGATTTCCGCTTCTTCTCCTTACAAGCCTGAGTAAATGATTCCAGCATATAGCAAGACTAGAAATTAGCACAAAATAAGCTCAAAATGACAATTTTACCCATAACATGCATATATACAATTATGTACATATTGACATAAATATAATGCAACTAACAAAACTAAGCACGTAAACATATGATTATGCTCGCTTATCAGCTCCTCATGAAGAACTAGAACCTCTGGGTCCGCCCACTGCCAATTGACAAAGTTCCACCTCTTTGTGAAATTAAAGAAGTGAGCGTCACAACCTCTCCAATCTGAGCCAGCTTAGAGATCACCTTCTCACCAACCCTCAAGGAAGAAATAAGATTTGATCTCCTTTTGACATTAGTAGCCAAATGGAAAAACCTGGTGTTTGCATTCCTTGCCTTCATAAGGATCAACATCCAATTTCCTGCACTTGTTTTTTGAAGATGCTCATTTTATCTTTTATTGGTCAACACCAATTTTTTTATGTTAACATAAGCCAAATAAAAAAAAGTAGTTGATCACTCTTCTCATGTTATTGTCCTTTTTTTTAAAGAAAAATAACCTAAAGAAAAGATGAGTTACATGGGTGAACTCCGCAAGCAAATAATATTTTGAGAGATTACATCAGAATGCCACACAAGCTCCATTTCTTCCAAGAGTGTGTCGAGGTTCATTTTGATTTCTTTAACAACCCATTGACTTAAGATAGGAACATGTGTAGGCTTTCGATATTGGAGGCTAATTGGCCTCCCAAGAAGTGACTCGGCCGAGTAGGTCGACTATGTGGCTCCATACTCATCAATGCTACCCTCTCCACATTGAGTATCATCAGGCGGTCGCAGATAAGGCCGACTACTAAGGCTAAATACCTTAGTAGGTGGTCGATTTTGTGATACAATATATTTTAGTTTTTATTTTTTAAAAAAGGTATTTTAGGTCTGATTTTGTTGTAGGATTGATTGTTATAATTTTAGGTGTGAGTTTAGGTCTCATTTTAGTTGTGATTGATGTTTATTATTTATGTATCATTTATTAGAATACAAATTTTAATAAGTTGACTAATTATTTTGTATTTTTTAAAATAAAATATACAAAACTGCATCCTCATCCACTCACCATATACTCTTTATGCGGTGACCCAACCGACCACATATGGCATATTGACTTCTTAAATCTTGCTCCTAATTTTCACCAAACCTGGCGATGCAACTTTGGAAGTGTTTTTAGAGTTTTGGAAATTGCTGCAATTCTCATTAGTAACCCTCATTGGTTAATAACCCCTATACCCCCTAATGAAGGACCATAATGAAGATATAAAGGACTGTGCTAGTCCAGGCCAAGATTCTTAGGTGGAGTATTGATATGCAGCTCAATCAAATTTAGGGTTTAAGCTTGGGCTTTAGGTTTTAAATGCCAATTTTGATGCTATTTTGAAGATTTTGAAAATATCAATTTTAGAGGCACGTTGGAGGTGTAAAGGAAATGGCAGAATTCTGATGACTTTGACACCCCCAAAAATAAGCATTTTTGGAATTTTATTAGAATGATTAGAATTGTATTGAATTTATAATTGTGTTAGCAAAATTTAATAAACATTTAAGCATTAATGTTATTAAATAAATATTCAAATGTTGAATCCTAAGATCCAACAATCTAGCTATATAAAACATATAGATCAAATAATCATAGAACCAGTTAATCTACCATAAACTCATAGATCTACAAATTAATTGTTAAAACTCCATACTAGGATCAATAAACCTAAGAACTGTAGCTTAAATCTAGCTTAGAGAATGAGAACTATTTAACTTTGAGATGGTAAATCACCTTAAAAATCTAACAAATAAGGATTGAAGACACTTGCAAGAGATCTTATCACTCCAATATGCATGCAATAATAGTAATGGGTAGAAATGGTAGATTGAGCCACCTATGTCGACCTTAAATTATGGAATCAGTCTAAGAATTATACTTAACGCTGCACATTTCATTGAAATTGTTGACATATTATTGATATTTGGTAAAATATTATTGATGTTGTTGCATTTCAACATTTCATGTGTGTCAATACAATTCCACATTAAAAAAAGTCATTTCACCAGCATGCTGTCGGCTTGCCATTGGCATTTAGAATGGTATAGGGGAAGGACACTATTTTGACCATGGAAATGATATCAAATAATTGATCCAAACTTAGATCAACTTATATGAAAGTTTGGTTGAAGGTTTGGTTGCTTGGAGCTCAACCCTTTTTTTTTACTTTAGAAAAAAGTAATTTTGTGTCCATTGTCATTGGAAATAAAGTTTGTTGCCGTTTATCATATTCTCAAGGTTGCATTTGTTAATTCTACTAATTTATGATATGTGGAGAATGATGTGCTTAGTTAGGATTGACTCTTTTTTTTTTGATAAAAGATGGGCACTTGAGGTCCATGATCACCATTCACCCATTTTATTGATGCTTTAATTAAAAGTTATGAGGGAAAACAACCCCATCATAGTGTGGTTACTTCATAACCAATTCTCTCTAGAAGACATAGCTTGAGAAATAATATTCTCAACATAAAACTGCATCATTTTATCCTTTTTTAAGAAAACCTACCTTGTTTTTAGATACACCATTTCATTGTAGTAAAATATTACAAAGAAGAACAAAACCAACAATTACTATTGTAATGAGAAACAAAATCATCGCATAAAGGTTGGATGGTCGAGGAGGTTCCATGGAGAGAGAGGGAGGGGGTGCGAGAGAGAAGAGGGAGGGTGCAGGGGAGGAGGTTTGAGGTGCAGTCTCCTCCGGAGGTCGACTGGGAGGATGCCCTCAGGGAATGGCAGGTGGTCAAGCGGAGGAGGAAGGTGGAGGCTTACATCTTGGGAGAGTGGACAAGGGAAGGCACCTTCGATGGTCGCAGGTAGGGGAGCGATGCAAATCGTTGCTTCAAGTGTCTCAGGCTTGGCCATTGGGCGAAAGATTCTCGGGAGCCCTTGTGATGTTGGAGGTGTCAAGGCTTTGGGCATTGAAGCATGAGATATAGGGGTATCGGGTAGCGGAGTGGAACTAGGTGTCCTCCATCGCCACCCCTGGTGGTTGTGCCCCTGGCTGAGGTCAAGGCCCCTTGGTCGACGGGTGTGGCCACTTTTTGCGATGAAGTTGGTGAAGGACTTTTGGGGAGGTAGTCGCGGGGCAACTGCGACTATTTGAGGTGGAGGCTCTCCATGACCTCTCGTTGGGTGCTGGAGTGAGTGTCCTTCCATCTGGAGAGAGTGGTCTCCTTGTCGTGGGACTCCCCCGGCAATAAGGGAGGACCTTTGCTTCAAGGTCTCCCAGCTGCGGTCTGGCTTTTTGAGGTGGACCTGTGTGCATGATGGGGCGCGGAGGGAACATCCACCGGAGAGGAAGCCGGTGGAGTTGGTGGTTGAGGGTGTGCTGAACGGTGGAGGTTGTTGAGGTGGTTATATCTCCCTTTGTGCGCCTTCAAAGCTGTAGGGGATCTGGGATCTCTAGTGGGTTGCTTGAGGCGATGGTGGAGGTGAAGGTGGGGGCATCGGTGTTGGAGAAGGTGATCCTTTGCCATGGTGGGTACTCGTGGGTCGTCTCCTGCACCCTTATGAGCGCCTCCATGGTGAGAGCCACGTATGCGGAGGTGGTCGGGGGAGGGGGGCAACCCCACTGGCCTTGGATGTGACAACGCCACCACCTCACTGAGCTAGGGTTTGGCACCCAACTCAGAAGCTGAACATATGCTTGCCAATGTTTGACATATCAGATATCGCCGATATATTGATTTCGATGGGTATCTTCATATCGATATCACATGCCATCTTTTTTTTTCATGATACCATCGATATGTATCATTGATATCGGCGATATCGAAGGACTGCAGTTGAGTTTTTCCATTAAATTGGTTATATGTGACCGATATGAGAGATATGTCGGTCGCATATCTTTGTGTGGTTGTTCAACTCACATGGACACATTCTTTCCATTTCTTTTCTTTTCCCTTGCCCTGTGTGACTCACATGGACACATTCTTTCCATTTTTTTTCTTTTCTCCTGCCTTGTGTGACTCAAAGGACACATGATTTATAGACAAACTAAATTATTAAAAGTCATTAAATATTAATCGATGATTCACCACCTTCAAGAGGAAAACAAAATGATGACGGTGATGATGGAGATGATGCAGTGATGGTGGACGAGCCACAGGTAGAAAGTAGTGGTGGAGGTGATGAGAGATATCACCATCAAGGTCCTAGTAGACACTAGAGAGGATGCCCAACGTGAATACACGCAAAGATATACAAATATACATTGAGACCCCATGCTAAGTCCACCTCATGACTATGACACAGGAACATGATATGAGTATGCTTCAGGCCATTCTATGATGTCCATTGATGATTTAAGTTCATCGGTGGGATCCCTTAATCTGGCGGTGGAATCAATCTTTGAAGGTGACCTAGGATCATCATCATCAAGTTATTATGGTGGCTACAGAGTCCAGATCTTATTACACTAGCCCTCAATACCAACCCCAAGATGAGGCATAGAGTTCATTTAATTACTTCCTTAGCTACACCAGCCATCCATCTTATTATAGTTCCTTCTATTGGTATAATGGTCGCCACGAAAGTGATAGTATCCAAAGTGATCCTGCATTTGCAAGTTATGGATGTGGGATATTCCCTGAGTATTTTGCATTTCAAGGTCCCCAACCATTTTCTTATCAACCTTCCCACTCTGTTGCACCACTTCCTCGACCACCGTGAAATTCATCGATGAGACAACGTGAATCTTGTGGATCGTTAGGTTTTACATTGAAACGAGGTTGTTCTACCGGGTCCATAGATTCAAGAGGACATCAAGTTGAGTCTACTTAGGACAGATCTTGAACTAGAAGTAGGGGCAGCTTGTTCGACAGTCACAGTCGATATCCACGTCTTAGAATACTTTTGTATTGCAGTGATGAAGATCATCAACGATACATAAATGAATACAATCCTCGATATAGCTACATGGCGTGGGAATCATATTGTAAATATGTTAGAGTGCTATGAATAGAGGAAGATAATCAGAGGAGAGGTATCAAGTCAGGTCGAAGCTCAACCTGGTATTGATTTGGTGGCATTGGTTGTTGCTTCCGTGAATGGTGTGGTTTACCGATACTTCGACACTATTGATATTTCATTTCTTCTGGTGAGTAGCATTACGATGAACATTTTTTAATTATTATTATATTCTGTACACATTCTTTTCAATATATGATTTTGTCAATATGCAACTAATGCATTTTTATTATGTTTTATTCAAAATTTATGATTTCCGTCTTCTAGGCATTTCATCATGATATACTAGTTACTAAAATGTTAACTTTAATCAAATTTGTAACATTTTGGGCATTTTTGAGCGATTTCCTCAAAATTCATTGATATCAGCGATATATCTCTGATATATCCTTTTTTCGACTTCGACATCGATATTTAAAACCTTGCCACTCTTTGACGTGGACACGATCCCCCAGATTGTGGCGCAGCCGGCTGTGAATGCGGCTGTGATGGCTGCGGGCGCATTGGAGGTGATGCTGCATTGGGGAGTTGAAGAGTTATCAATTTTCGCGCGCTAAGGAGTGGGAATGTCGGCTGGACGCCTCGGATGACCCCCTTAAAGAGGAGATAGGCCCTCGGGTCGAACCCACTCCGGATTTGATTAATCAAGACCCACCTTATGAAGGCCCGACTACTTTAGACCTACCTTGTGAAGCCCCCTTCTCCAGATGAGGTGTTGCAGGAACCTTTCTACTCCAATGTGGAGTGTAGGGCTGCCCTCGCGACACGCTCTCAGACGGGGGAGGATGATCGGTCACGGCGACAACATGGGCGGTAGTAGGCTCGACGGGAGGAGGGGTGTTGACCGATCCGGCCCCAATGGCTAATGAGGCGGTGATCGATTGTCCGAGACCAGGTGTGGACTCCTTGGAAGCCTAAGCTGAGGGGGGTTCACCACAGCATCACCCGGAGGGCACTGCTATGACTTTTGGTGGGGTTGATTGATCTAGTGAGTAGGTGGACATCACTACGACATCTGGTGGGGCTGGTCGATCCGGTGGGCAGGCGGAGATAACCCTCACAGGGTGGCGATCGCGTGTGGTGAATGGGGGCCAGGGCGACGGTCTTAGATATAATCGGCAGTGGAGCTTTCGAAGGGTTGGTTGGGGATCCCAGCTGGTGATTGATGGCCATGGAAGGTCACCATAGCCTCCACACCAGACGTCCTTGATGTTGGATTGGGATGATGAGGAGGTGCTTCGGACTACGGAGGTGGGAGGCTTTTGTTTGACTGCGAAGGAGGCCACCAACATTTCTCGATGAATGGTATCCTTTCTTGGAACATTAGGGGTCTCAACGACCCATTGAGGAGGGCGGCGTTGGGAAACTACATTCGCCAATGGAGGGAGGACGTGGTGCTGTTGCAGGAGACGAACTATCTGCATGTGATGGGAGGTTGTGGTGGGAGATCGGGAGTTCGTGGATAGAGGGGTTTCGAGCTCTTGACGCGGATGGCCGTGCGGGAGGATAGTTGTTAGGGTGGCGCGAAGATGTCTTCGCCTTGGAAGACTACTTTAGAGGAGCTCACGTCATCTTTGCGAGATTGGTGAGGCGTGTGGGAGGGGCTAGAATGGTTGTCATAGGGGTCAATGGTCCATCAAACCCCAAGTGAGGGTGGTTATGTGGGAGGAGTTGGCGTCTGTGGCGGCGAAGTGCCATGAGATACCATGGTTATTTGGAGGAGACTTTAACATCACTCTACAGATTGATGACAGGCCTGATGGGCAGGGGAGGTAAGACCCCAGGTCAGAATATTTTGTGGAGTTTGTGGCCCTGCATGGCCTTATAGATCTGACCCCGACGTCCTGCGCATATACCTGGAGAAACACCAATGGTCAAAAGTCTAGGATAGACATGTTCCTGTCTAACATGGAGATGGTGGAGGCATTCCCTTTGGCGGATGTCTCTCTTTGGAGAGGCCCTTCTCGGACCATACACCTCTTTTATGGAGATCCAACGAGGGAATCTATTTTGGCACATACTTCAAATTTGGCAGATCTTGGCTATTGGAAGAGGGATTCAAGAGCATGGTGGAGGAGAAATGGAACTCCATGGAGGTAGAGGGATCAGTTGCAATTTGTTTGGCAAAGAAGCTGGCTGGTTTGCTGGACCAGTTGAGGATCTACAGGAAGGAACTTAGGGCATCTAGGTGCTGCAGGAAGGAGGAGGCTTTGGCAATGATCTCCAGGATCGACAGGCAGGAGGACCAGGACTATCTCGGTAGAAGATAGAGAGCACAGGGTGAGGATGACGCGAGTAGTGCAGGAGGATAGGAAAGTGGAGGTGGAGTGGAAGACGAGATCGAGGCAAAGATGGTTGAGGGAGGGCGACTCCAATACCAGATTCTTTCACCAAGTGGCCTTGGCCAGGAGGAGGAATTGGATTGAGAAGTTGCTGGTACACAGGGAGGCTTTCTCGGGCAGGGAGGAGGTTGGATGGGTGGCGGTAGATTACTTCAGGGAGTTCATAGGGAGGTGCAGTAGGGGGTACTGGAGGTGAAGGGGGGAGGACGTGCAGAGTGTTACTGGGGATCAGGCGATGGGTCTTACGGTGGATTTCACGGAGGATGAGGTGCGGGGCCTCAATGCGGAAGGGTGCCCTGGTTTGGATGGATTCCCTGTTTTCTCCTTCAAGGAATTTTGGTCTATGGTGGTGGCTGATGTGATGCAAATGATGGAGGAGTTTGCGATTGGGAATAGGGGTTTGATAAGCTGAATAGATACTACCTATTCTTGTTGCCTAAGAAGGAGGGTGCGGAGGCAATCCAGGACTTCCAACCGATCGCCTTATTAAATGCCGTGTACCTTATTGTTGCGAAGGTCTTAGCCAATAGACTCCATGGTCTTTTGGGAGATTTGATCTCTCTCATTCAAACATCTTTCGTTCTGGGGAGAGGGATCCTACATGGTTGTGTTGTTGCCATGGAGGTGCTAGCCGCTTGGAGGAGGGAGGAGGAAAGTGTTTTTGTGGAAGATTGATTTCGACAAAGCGGACGACTCTGTGCAGTTGGAGTTTCTTTGGGCCTCCTTGGTAAGGAGGGGCTTCCCCGCGACCTGGATTGACTGGATGACGAGATGTGTGACGACGGCATTTTTCTGTCCTGATTAATGGAAACCCAGTGGGAGGTTGGGTGTAGCCTAGGAGGAGATTCAGATAGGGCTGCCTTCTCGCGCTTATGCTATTCGTGCTTGCGGCGAACACTCTTGCGAGGGGCGACTTACAAGGCCTGTACTAGGGGTTTGCTTAGGGGTATTGTGGCTGGTGAGGGCAAGGAGGTCCTTGTACTGCAGTATGCGGATGATACGTTGTTTCTAGTGGAGGGATCTGCTTTAGAGGCTAGAAGGATGAGAATCCTGTTGGAGCTTTTTAGCGAGGCCTTGGGGTTGCGAATAAACTATTAGAAATCGTGCTTTATCCCAATGAACCTATCGGTTGAGGATGTGGAGGCAGTTAGTGGTGCTCTTAGGACAAGTGTGGATGCACTACTGTTGATGTACTTGGGGCTGCCGTTGTCTGATTGTCGCCTTAGAGTGCAAGATTGGATACCTTTGTTAGAGAGGATGGAGAGGAGGTTGCCGGGCTTGTCCTTTAAGTTATTGTCGAGGGGAAGGAGGTTGACACTAGTGAGGGCAATGTTGTCGTTTGTACCAGCATATTTCCTCTTCGTGTTCAGGATATTGCGTTAGATTGAGAAGATTTCGGGCCTAATGAGGAACTTCTTTTGGTTTAATGTAGGGTTCAATAGGAAAGGGTGCGAGGTTGGTGGCCTGGGAGGAGGTCTGTAGGCTGATGCGGGAGGGGGGATTGGGGCTTAGGGATGTGGACAAGGTGAACTTGAGCCTCCTTATAAAGTGGATTACCAGACTGGTAGGACGGAAATAGGGTCTTCTTGGGGACGTCATGCAGCAGTGCTATGGGTCCTTCCTTTTGTGGGGGCTATTGGAGACCCCCCCTCCCAGGGCTTCTTTCCTCAGAGGCTTGACAACGGTGGCGCCGAAGGTGCGGTCCTTCTTTTATCCTGGGGGAAGGGGACACCTTCCGTTTCTGACTGGATGATTGGCAGGGGGTCGGGTCAATTCTGAGTGGTAGGTTTCCCTGCCTATTTGGTAGAGCTATGGACTCGGTAGTTACTGTGAGGAGTTGTTCGGACGGAGTATGGTGCTCGACCTTTAGGGGGGACTCTTGTACCAGAGGTACGCGGAGTTCCAACAGTTGATCCAGGAGCTGGAGGGCTGGGCGTCGGAAGAGGGAGGTGACACATATGGTTGGGAAGAGGGGGATTTCTCTGTGGAGAAGGCATTCTGCAGATTGGGAAGTGTCTTGCTGAACCCGGATATCGATTTCTTGAGAGATTGTAGGTTGCTTTGGTCTACAGAATGCCTACTGAAAGTGAAGATTTTCGCTTGGCTGGTGAGGAGGGGGAGAATCATGACAAAGGTGTGGAGAGCGAGGTGGGCCCAAACAGATGATGTGAGATGCTCTCTTTGTGAATGGGCATATGATGACATCCAACACCTATTTTTCTAGTGTCCTTTCATGATGCAGGTCTAGCAAAGGATGGGGATTGACTCGATTGCTCTTCGGGACACAGTTAGCTTTTGATCTTCTTTCCGTAGAGGAAACACCTTGATGGAGATATTACTTTTAGATCCAAGAAGGATAGAGCTAAAGTTTTGGCGGTGTTCTAAGGCATCTGGCTGGGGAGGAATGGGGTGCTGTGTCGGGGGGAGAGACCCTATGTAGAGAATTTTATTTCCTCAAATTTTTCCTAGGTGATTTTTTGGGAATTTGATGAGTAATATGTGATGTAACTTCGGCTTTTCGTGAAATAAAATAATTTTGGGTGGTTATCATGCGGTTATACCGCCCTTTTACCTTTCAAAAAAAAATCCAAAGAATAATCAAATGGCAAAATAAGCTGTTGTTTAGATCTATTCCAAATGTAGCCAGGGATGTACAATCGATTTAGCTTATGTTGACATGATCCTAAACCTCTTAAGCACATAGACATTCAAAATATAAGTGTAGAAAATCCTCCACCGCTCTTTTGCATAGATAAGTGGCCTTGTAGTCTATGGTAAGCCTTGGTAGTTAAATGTTCCTTCCTTAATCATGCAAAAACCTTCACCTTTTAAAGGGGCCTTTATTTCCTCAGTCAATCTACACCATTTAGGAAATCAATATCATGATGCGGTTAGTTTCCATGAAGGCTTTTGTTGTCCTATCTCACATGGAAGATTTCATCCTCCTACTTCCAACTATTGATCATCTCTTGCAACAAAGTGCTCATCTTTCAGATCCTGTTGCAATTGTAGAAGCTTCGTTGGCCGCTACTTGAACAAATTACCTACAAATAAAGGCATCTAAGAAGGACCATGAATATGGGTCACATCATCACCAACTTGAATCCGTGGAAGCAAATATCTCGATATATTAGCGATATATTCATATCCCAACATGACTCACAATTGATATTAGGCAAATATCTTTTTTCCAAGATATTGACGATATATCATCCATATCAGTGGGTCTTGATTAATATCCCCAAATATTGAGGGATATCGATGTGGTTGAAAGGGATCCTGTAAGTCTTTCGAGTCTAGATGTGTTAGGCTTTGGAATCAAAGAACGATACATAAGAGACCAAACATTGCAATCGGTGAGTTCACTCCTTGTGATATTTGTACTTCACCTTTAAACTTTGTATAGAAACCCAAAAGCTTAGATGGCCTACCAAGAGAAGATGATTAAAGACATTACCTTAAGGAGTTTAATTGGATGAAAGTGCTTTGTATTGAAATGAATATCCCATAAAACAAGCAATATGTCCTCGAAACAATTGTGTCCATTGAATTGTTCTTAAGTTTGAAGTTTTATTGGCTTTGGTTTACAATTTTTGAGACTCTTTTCAAGCATCTAGCCCTTCCCTTCTTTAATCTCTTCCAATTCTCTACTTTCTCTATGATTTGATGTTTTATTTTCCCTCCCTCTATCTTTATTCTTTTTATATGATTTTTTTCATGCTTATTATTACTAATCAACCCTTATTATACATGCGATAAATGCTTTGCTCATGTTTATGCTTATGTCGATTATCCTAATTAGTCATATGTGTAACTAATCAATGCTTACATTTTTTTCGGCTTGCCATCACCAATCAACTCATACAATACATGAAAATTATGTTAATGCTTAGCTCATTTTTGATCTTGTATGCTAGTTTTTCATATTTTCTCTATCTATTTCTCATTGATGATCTCATAAATAATGCACTCCAAATCTTGCTTGGCTTATGATCCGATTTGTTCTTTCTTACTAATGAACTATTAATACTCCTTATTTTCTATGATCATTAAATGTTCGGTTATCAACTTTTAGCCATTTTCATTTTATAGTGAGTTGTCATACTAATGAGATTATTATCATGTCTTTTATTATTTCGTTTGAATGCTATGAATGTAGTATACCTCTATTGTGTTATATATCTCTGATATGCCCTTTTTTGACTTGTCGATATCGTGTTGACATCGACATGCTTAAAATATGATACTTGTATTCACGACCTTGACTTCTTTATTTCATTGTTCAATACTTTCATGAAGAATCTTACTAATTTTATTCGCTCGAATGGGTGCCATCGGTGTCTTTGAATCATTTTTCGGAAGCGTAGGAAAAAGTATACCTGAACTCTATACAAAGTAGAAGAGGGGGGCTAATCCATTGTTGTTTGCATGGTTTATAGAATGCCAATGTCGACACCGACGGAATGAAAATGTAAATCACTATTGATATAGAGTCCCTAGATCCACTTTCGAGGGTCGTTGAAAAACTCATTGACAGACTTGATAAATGACTTTTTATTGTTCAAAACAAAGAGTTTCATTTTTCTTATTTTCAAATCCTTCTAAACTATTGAAAGTAGGATGAATCAAATTCACTTTTCCTCATTCTATCATAGAATATCCATTCACTCGATGCTCATCTCCTTTTGTTTCCACTTTACTTAAGCAGTCTTAAGATTTTTTGAGCCACTGAAAAACACCTTTATGCAACTCTTCCTCTGTAACTGTGATCCCAGTAATCCACCACTAAAGCTTAGAGTTTTGATGCCAAAGTAAAATGTCTTGGGAAATGATTTGATAAGCCCCCTGAGCTGGCCAATTATCCAACTTGATGGGAACATATTAACATTTCATAGGTTGGGTTCAAAGAACTGTACCATTGTAGGCATAACGAAGACTAAACGCTTCCAAAAACAGGATGCACCCATTATTGCATGTAACCAATCATCCAAGTTGCTCTTCCTCGTACAGTAGGTTGTCAGCACTAAAGGAAGAAGTCCCCCCTACAACAACAACAACAACCAAACCTTTTCCCACACTAAGTGGGGTCGGCTATATGGATTCTTTGCCTCCACACAGATCGATTTTCAGCCATTTTAGGACTTAAATTAAAGTAATTGAGGTCATACTTAATAGTTTCCTTCCAACACTTATTTGGTCTTTCTCGCCCCCTCTTAGCGGGTTCAGCCTCGAACTTCTCGCATCTCCTAACTGGAGCATCTAGTGGCCTTCTTTGTAAATGTCTAAACCATCTTTGACGGGCCTCTCTCATTTTATCCTCTATCGGTGCCACCCTAACCCTGTTTCTAATAAACTCATTTGAAATACGGTCCTTTCTTGTATGACCACACATCCATCTTAACATCTTCATCTTTGCCATAGACATCTTCTGTACATGTCTATAGTTTATAGCCTAGCATTTAGAACCGTACAACATGGCTGGTCTTACCACAGCTCGATAGTATTTTCCTTTGACTTTTAAAGGAACCCTCTTATCACAGAGAACACCAGAAGCACCCATCCATTTCAACCACCCTGCATTAATTCTATGTGTAACATCTCCATCAATTCCACCATCATGTTGGAAAATGGATCCCAAGTACTTAAAAATATCTTTCATTGGAATGCATTCTTCTCCAATTTTTACATCAATCCCTTCGTTGTTCCCTCTACTACTAAACTTGCATTCCATATACTCAGTCTTCATCCTATTTATGTGTAATCCTTTATCTTCCAGGGCTTCTCTCCAAAGCTCAAGTTTTTTGTTCACTCCATCTATTGTCTCATCAACCAATACAATGTCATCACCAAAAAGCATACACCAAGGCACCTCAACTTGGATATGCTTCGTCAACTCACCCATGACCAAGGCAAAAAGATAAGGGCTTAAAGTCGAACCTTGATGCAGATCAATGGTGATATTAAAGTAGTCTGTCAAATCATCCTTAGTCTTTACACAAGCTGCTGCTCCATAGTACATATCCTTTATGAGGTTGATATATATAACTGGCACTTGTCTCTTCTCCAAAATTCTCCATAAGGTATCTCTTGGGACAGAATCATAGGCCTTCTCCAAATCAATAAAAACCATATGTAAATCCTTTTTCTTCACTTTGTATGTGTCCATCATACGTCTCAAGAGATGTATTGCCTCAATAGTAGACCTGCCTGGCATAAAGCCAAATTGATTTTCAGTTACCATAGAGACTTGCCGCACCCTTCTTTCAATTATTCTTTCCCAAAGTTTCATCGTATGACTCATCAACTTAATACCTTTATAGTTGGAACAATCTTGTATATCACCCTTGTTATTGTATAAAGGTACTACAAAACTTTTCCTCCATTCTTCTGGCATCTTCTTGCCTCTCCACATAGTATTAAATAAATTTGTGAGCCAAGTTATACCCCGTTCTCCCGTCATTCTCCAAACGTTTATAGGAATATCATCAGGTCTAATAACCCTCCCACTTTTTATCATCTTCAAAGCTTCCTCTACTTATTTCTTTTGTATCCTTCTATAACATGCTCGATTCAAATACTCTTCTGAGTTAACTAACTCCACTAAGATGATATCATTCTTTTGTTTTTCATTAAATAGCTTATGAAAATATCTTTTCCATCTTGTTTTTATATCCTCACTAGTTATAAGCACCCTTCCTTCTTCATCCTTGATGCATCTTATATGCGTAAGGTCCTTTGCTTTCTGCTCTCTTGCTTTAGCTAACTTGAAAATATCTTTTTCACTTTCTTTAGAATCAAGTTTTTACTTTGTTGAGAGAGCTTGATTCACCTTAAATGAAGAACATCCAAGCCTCCATTAATCAAAGGTTTGTATATCTCCTCCAATTCAACTAGTGTCGTGCCCTTGTAATCTACCACCTCCTTCAATGCAACCAGTGCCGTGCCCCTATAATCAACCACCTAACCCTTCCTAAAAAGAATCTTCTACCAGTGCACTCCAGCCTATCCTCAATCTTCTTTGGCATTAAGAAGACAACTAAGAAAATTGATCACAATAAAACAGGGCAATCACACCTAGAAAGTAGTTGAGGGAACCAACTTTCCAATCACCTGTCCGCTCTCCATATACTAGAGGCACCTGGTCCTCCACGCCTGGTTTCTCTTCAGAGAGAGAAAGGCCTAGGTATGTCAAGGCGCAACACATCCAGGGGTATGTAGAATTTTAGCATGTCATGCAATCTCATCTTCTTGCATCTTGAAAGGAACAAAAGATGATTCGACCTTGTTTATCTCGAGTGCTAAAGAGTCACTAAAGAAATTAACCAAGATGGAAAGGTTTTCTGCCTCCTTAATCAACCTTTCTATGAAGAAAAAAACAATATCATTTGCATATTGAAGCACCATAGTTCTAGAGCCACAATTCCTTCTCTGTGTAGGCTAAAACCCCTTAAAAATTCTTCACAGAGTGAAAGGGTATCTATTGCCAACACAAATAGTAGCAGTGCAAGAGGGCATCCTTACCTTATTCCTCTCTAAGGTTCTATCCAACCTCCCTCAGACCTATCATTAATAATGACCAGTCTAAAGAGTCATAACCATTGACAAGTCCAAGTACTATGCATATGTGTCCAAGAACTTATAATCGCAATCGTTTTCTCGCAGTCAGTGACATTTTTGTCTGGTATACAATTGACTGTACTTGACTCAGTAAATCATTAACTACCTTAAGTAATTTGTTAGCTTGTATCTTGGCCACAATAAGGTAAACTATATTTAAAAGGAGATTGATATGTAATCCTCCATCCTTTCGGTCACAGACCTCTTTAGAATTGAAAAAGGAGTGACTTTTTCAACCACTCAAAATTAACGTTACTAACATGGAACACCTTTTGCATTGAGACCAATTAGTGCCTCCTTTACTTTCTAACTCTAGGAAAGGTCGATCCAGCCAAATAGCCTGCTCAATAGGTAACCTGCCAGCACCCCCTAGAACACCATCTCCATGCCCCCTTTGTTTTTTCTTTGTGAAGCTTCTAAAATTCTCTGCCCTAGTGCGACCAAATCTTATCTCTCGACCCTCTACGTGGCTTACACCATAATCCTCTTTAGTGTAGTTCCTACATATCCTCTCGCTAGCTGTCATGTGGCAGAATTGAGTATTGGAATTTCTTTCCTTAAACTAGAGTTGTCTGGATCTGTATCTCCACTCTAGCTTTGCCATCCTATCCTTCTTGAAGACTGCATCTTGTTGCCTTCTGCGCTCCCTTATGTCGTCATCATTTGGATCCTATGAATCCTCTGTCTTATCAAGGTTTTGGATCATCATTAGAACCTTCATTCGCTTCATCTCCTTTTCCACCCTTATATTCTCCTTGCAGTTGAGAAGAACCCTTATCAAATCCTACAAGCGCTTTGTAAAAGTAGCTGTTGTGCAAGAGAAACGTCTCACCATTTTTTCAATAAAAAAAAGAAATGTATCACCATTCCTCTGCTATGTCATAAAGCTGGCTCCAAGAACCATGATCGGTCAAATTTGAAATAAGTAGATGATCTCGACCCCTTGTTGGAGACCTAGACAAGGGGTGTATAGTTTGAAAAAGGTCTAGGTTGCGCTTCCACCATAGTTGATATGAAGGCCACCATATACGCAAACCAATTGCTTTGATGCCTTTTGGAGCTCCAAGCTGTGGAATGTGTGATATTCATTTCTTTTGTTCCAAAGATTTGCTATTCAGATAGAATGTAAGCCAATTACTTTGTGTAAGAGAAGCGAGTCACCACTACTATCCATTTGAATCTTGGCTCCAACAACCATGATCTTTCAAGCTTGAAATAACAAGATGGTCTTGACCTACAGAATATTGATGAATATCATCTCGTTTGGACTGAGGGTCGTTTTACCATAGCCAAGGCCTACGGAATGCAGAGGAGGAATGAACTCCTTGCGTCTAATATGGTGGAGGATTGTTGGCTTTTGTGGCATTTGAAAGTCCCCCTAAAGGTCAAGATCCTCCTTTGGCTCCTAGGGATGGCTTGGCTACTAAAAGGCGGAGGAGGAGGTGCATAGAAGACCTTGCTAGTTGCTGCTTATGTGGTTGTGAGGATGAAGACATCTCCCATTTGTTTTGGCAGTGTGGTATTTCTGTTCTATTATGGAGGGCCATGAATCTTGTTGGTGTTGGGGTGACATATGAGGATGCCTTTTGGAGTTCCTTCAGGAATGGGGTCCAATCAAATACCCATGCTTGGTTGGTTGTGGTTGAGATGGTGTGGTCTATTTGGCTCCAACATGATTTGTGTATTTTTAGAGGAGTGAGAGTTTGGATTGAGAATGTTGTTAATGGTGCCCGGACCTTGTCTGATTTGTGGTTGATGTAGTGTTTTTTTAACGACTAATTGATTTGGATGACTACTGACCTCTGGAAGTTGCCCTTTTTCCTTTCCAAAAAAATTTTAAAAGGTCTTAACCTCTAGATAGGGAGACCTAGACAAGGGTTGTATGGTCTAAAGAATGTCTAGCCTGTGCTTCCACCTTAGATAACAGGAAGGTCACTATATATTCAAACCAACTGCTTTGGTGCTTTTTGGAGCTCCAGGCTATGGAGTACATGATGTTTATTTCTTTTGTTCTAAAGGTTAGCTATTAGGATTGGGTGCAAACCAATTACATTGTGATTTGCATGTATTTTGGAGCTCCAAGCTCAACGTGGTTTTTAACCTGGAAGCACTAAAAAATTGTACCACCATGCAGTGTGCGCAAATTTTATTCTGTTGTACAATTCTAAGCTTTTTTCTTGAATATTCTTGATGCAAATTTATCGTTTTGTTTATTTCTTTATCCTTTCTTTTTTCTTTCTTTCTTTCTTTTTGGTTGGGGGTGGGGTTAGCAAGAACATGATTGCTACTATTTGTCTTCATGGCCAATGGGAGTGCTCATTATCTTGCTACAGATAATGTAAGAAGTAACTTAGCTTGACGATTTTATGGCAGCTCAGTTTTGGAAGATGAAGAGGAGCGTGGTGTTGCTCATATTGTTGAACATCTTGCTTTTAGTGCAACCAAGAAATATACCAACCATGACATAATTAAATTTCTGGAAAGCATTGGAGCAGAATTTGGTGCCTGCCAAAATGCACTAACTTCTTCTGATGAAACCATCTTTGAGCTACTCGTACCTGTGGACAAGCCTGATTTGTTATCTCAAGCTATCTCAGTCTTGGCTGAATTTAGCTCTGAGGTACAAATTTTTGCTGTTACTTCATGTGGATTCGACGTTAACGTTGTTTCTAAACTTTTGCTGGCTTTTGCTTGATAATAACATAGATTCGAGCTTCAGCAAACGATTTGGAGAAGGAAAGGGGGGCTGTATTAGAGGAATATCGAGGAGGGCGGAATGCAACTGGGAGGATGCAAGATGCACATTGGGTTCTGTTATTTGAAGGTTCAAAGGTATACATGGCGTATTTTTGTGTTTATCTTACCAGGTGTATGGTTTGTTTTAGTGTATCTTTGTTTCTCCAACCTTTCAAGTTTGAACTTCGTATTAATCCAATCCTTCAGTGATTGATATTAGGTTGATAATACTGCTATTTTGCTCAGTTCATCAGGAAAACATGACGCTTTCCTGTTGCTTTTTTCTCCATGATCCTGACAGCATTTCTCAAGGTGTAGTTGCTGTTGTATGTGAGCTGAATTTTCTAAAAGCAATCACATTACCCTGCTTTCTCTTCTTTTCTTTTTTCGTAGAAGTAAAAGATGGCTACTAGAGACTAGTAGCCATGTAGATTCATTAATAGGTAAATGGTTATGAGAGTAGTGATTGTTAAATGGTTACAAGAATTGTGATACATCTCGCCAACTGGCTTGCTCTTTAGTTGAAGTGGGTAACTGACCACCTCCAGTAGTCATCTTTTACCCTTTCAAAAAATGACCAGACTCAACTCGTATAAGGAAAAGGAGACCTTTTGCACTGCATCCTCTGTGTACACCCTTCTTTTTAAAAAAATGTAGTCATTGCATTCCAACAATACGCAAAGTTAGGCAAAAGGGAGTGCTCTATCCTTCATGTTAGTCTAGTTTTATTGATCACCGATCCTCGAAACTTCTCAAAAAAGTCGAGGAGGAAGAATCAATCTAAGAAATCTTGACTTTGCATCACATTCGTCTTACAGGATCACATAGGAAGAGTGCACATTTCTTGCGCCACAAAAAGAATTGGTAGCATTGGATCCAGGTGGTCATCTTAGGCTATAAGCCTTTGTAATGGTCCCCTCATCTCAGCTGCCAAATAAACAATCTAACTTTCAAAGGTGCCATTTGTAGCCATCAGAAGTCTCATTCTCTACCAAAAATATCAAGTCGCTGTGTAGATTTCCTCAACGATAAGTAAGAACCATAAACAAAATATTCATCACCCTCCTACATCCAATCTTCATGTTGCAAGTTGACTTGATCATCACCAACCTCCTAATGCAAGTGAAGTATGTCGTTAGCATAGGCACTTGATAGAGGCAAAATAAATAGTGTCAATCCAACCACCCACATTGCCTCTTCAGGTCTACTATAGCCAAAGCATGTAGTCTAGTTCACATAAAGGCCAAACACTCCCTTATTAGACAGATCATCATCCAAGAAAATCAAAACCATTTGCCAACATGGCAACAAAGAAATGGGCCACGTTTGGCAAAAACAAATGACAGACTTCCTTGGGATGGAAAGGTGCTTCTGGTACTTGCCTTATTGTGTTGTGTACTTGAAGTATCACACTACCACGAATCTCGGGAGAGTTTAGTCAAATATATTTGTGTAGTGTTGGGTTCTTATAGAGCGGGAGAAAATGACGTGTCTTATTTCTCCAAAAGAACCCTACACCTCCTTATATAGAGAAGATGTACGGGTAAATAGCAGTATATGTCCAAACATAAACAAAAAATAACAAAAGGGGAATACTATAACACTCCCCTTCAAGCTGGAACATAAATATCAATTATGCTCGGCTTGTCACAACAAAAGCAGAACGGGATAAAGGTTTAGTAAAAATATCTGTCATCTGGTCTTTAGAAGCAACTGGAGATGTGTAGATAATGCCCCGCTAAATTAGATTTTGTGTGTAGTGACAATCTACCTCAACCTGCTTTGTATACTCATGGAACATTGGATTATTAGCAATATAGGTAGCTACCTGGTTATCACATCTCATCTTCATGGGAGCCTCAATTTGGACATGTAAATCTTGTAGAATTGACCTCACCCAGACCATCTTTATAGCTGTCTGTACTATAGCCCGATACTCAGACTCAGCACTAGAATGGGAAACAACGCCTTGCTTTTTGCTTCACTAAGTAATAAAATCCTCAGCAACATAAGTATAGAATCCAATAGTCGACTTCCTATCAACCATGCATTCTGTATAACCAACATTAGAATAACCAACTATATGCATGGAAGTACCTCTGGAAAAGAGTAGACCACAGCGAGGTGCTTTCTTCAGATATTTAAGCGCCTACATAGCTGCCTCCCAATGCTGCTTTGTAGGCCTATTAATAAATTGACTCAATTTTCCATTGCTAGGGAAATATCTAGTCTGGTAAAAGTGAGATAAAGAAGTTTGCCTACAAGTTGCCGATAAGATCTACTATCAACTAAAGAGGACTTAGCATCATACATGTCTTTTAGGATCCATAGGAATATTGGCAGGGTTAACACCCAACATTCCTGTCTCCTGAAAAACATCAAGAGCATATTTACGTTGTAAAATAACAATACCTTGCTTCGTGTCACTTCAATGCTCAGGAAATATCTCAAAAACCCCAAGTCTGTCATCACAAATTTTTCTGTTGGAGTTTTCACCACAATTATTCTTGTTTCATCATCACCAGTAATAATGAGGTCATCTATATACACTAAAAGCACAACAACTCCTTTGTTACTCTTCTGCACAAATAAAGAATGATTTATTGAAGATCTCTAAAGACCAATGCCCTGCACCACTTCTAATAGTTTCTGGAACTATGCATGAGGACTTTGTTTAAGGCCATAGATGGCCTTCCTAAGTCCTAATACACACACCCCCTGAGTCTCAAAATTAGGAGGCTGCTGCATATAGACTTCTTCGTGGAGGCCACTATATAAAAATGCATTCTTTACATCCAGCTGAAATAGAGGCCAATTATAATGAGTAGTAATAGAAAGCAAAGAAATAGATCCATGTCACTGGAGAGAACATGCCAAAGAAGTCCACCCCATAGGTTTGGGTGAACCCCTTTGCAATAAGACGAGCCTTATGCCATGAAATAGATCAATCTGGACTATATTTCAGAGCAAAGACCCATTGACAACCTACCAAATACCAAATGAGCACCCGTTGGCAATGTAGTCAACTCCCAAGTTCCTTTTGAATGTAGTTTAGCCATCTCGTCCTCTATGGCTTGATGCCATTTTGTATCAAACATAGCTTGCTGGTGGGAGGACGGAATAGTAGAAGCTGTCAATGCAGAGTTGAAGAGCTCAAAGGACCTCCTCAAATTGGTCTGTGGAGGAACATCAGGAGTCCTGTACTGAGCACAAGAACGTAGAGCTTTTCGAATGGCAATTGGAAGATTCACAGTAGGATCAGGAACCTCTAAACCAGAAACATTCTCCACAGCAGGAGAAATATCACAGAATCTACATAAACATCACTAGAAGAAGAGCCATTAGTATCATCAACATGTACTTGATTCAGGAAGGATGGTGGCATGGGGGAGGGAGGTGTCTCGAGGGATATGAAACATGCAATCTATAAACTCTAAGTGGCTCCTTATATCTGACTTCCTCCTACTCTGACTCTGGCTTAGTTGGGCTAGAACTGACAAGAATATGCTCAAGAGGAATATGAGGGACCGGCATAGTTGCAGACTCTGCCTCAAAGGACAACTGATGCTGTGTGGTAGAAAAATATGACACTATCTCATGGAAAGTAACGTCTGTGCTAACATAGTGCTTCTTAGCCAATGGATTATGACATCGATACCCTTTTTGGGTGCTAGTATAATCCAAAAAGACACATTTTGCAGCCCATGGTGCCAACTTATCACGCCATAGACAAAGTAAATGTACAAAGGCTACATAGCCAAAAACCTTTGGTGGTACATGAAATAGATTCCTCTCAGGGTAAAGAACCTGTCAAGATATCTGCTCCTGAATAGACAAGTTGGGCATCCTATTAATCAAATAGTACGCTGTGAGAACTGCATCCCCCTAATACAAATATGGCACATTATGGTGAATCAGTAATGTCCTAGTTACATTTAAGAGATGTCGATGTTTCCTTTCTGCTACCACATTTTATTGGGATGTATGGGGACAAGTGGTTTGGTGTACAATCCCATGTAAGCAATAGAAGGTAGCCAATTTAGAAGTATAAAACTCAAGAGCATTGTCAGAACGAACAATCTTAATCATTGAAGAAAACTGAGCATTTATTTGCATAATATGTCTCAATCACATTATCAACTTCTTACTTAATCTTATGCAAAAATAGTCGAGATAATATGGAAAAATTAATTATAACCAAATAGTAATAATGACGTAGTCCATGAGGAGTACGACTAAGACCCCAGACATTCGTATGGACCAAATCAATGCAAGCATTAGAACTCAAGGAAGAACTGGCAGAATATGTAGCTCAGCGATGTTTTCTCATTTGACATGCATCACAGAGAAGCTCAGTAGCAGGAAAGATGTGCAGTATCACAGGTCGTAGCCTGTCTAGAGAAAGATGTCCCTGTTGTTGGTGTCACTGTAGTGTTGTACCAGTAGTAAAGGCAACCTCCCCCTGGCAAGAAGCTGCAATAGGTGTCTGGACCAGGTGATGGATACCCCCTTCTCATGTCTGCTGCCAATGATCCTCCCCGTGAGTTTGTCCTGAAAGGTACATCCCACATCATCAAAATAGTACGGTAATTGAGATCCTTGGTAATTATACTGATAGACATCAAACTAATCGAAAAATCAGGTACAAATAAAACACCAGGTAATCTGAGAGTAGGGGTAACTATAACATCCCCCTGCTCATCTATCTTGGAATGACGACCATCTGCGACTTGTATTGTCCGACCTGGTGCAATAGATTGTATATTCTTGAAAGAATGGTCTCCACTCAGTTGCCTAGATGCACCTGAGTCAACCAGCCACATAGTGCCATCTGTAGACCCATTATACGAACTAAAAGGAAGAGCACTACCTGAAGAGGAAGCAAAGGCTACGATATCTGAGGTAGGGATGGAGTCTTGTGTCAACTGAGAAAGTCGCTGCATGATAGCATCGTACTCTGCACGAGAAACCATGTCGGACTACTCAGAAGAAGTGGTGGCTTAGTTCGCCACTGGAGGTCTATCGTGTTTGGCAAAACAGGTAGTCTGAGGCCTATTGGGTTGACCCCATCCACATCCTTTGCCACGAGTAGAAGGAGCTCCATGACCTCCACAACCTTCAGAAGTTGCCAAAGTAGTCGTCTGCCCAAGAGTATCAGTAGCGGATGTCTTCACCATAATCCTGCTTAGTCTGCTGTAAGCATCCTCTAGTGAATGAAGCTAAAAAAGAGCAAAGATCTGAGAATGTACCCCATCATACTTTGGTCTAAGGCTATCTAGAAACTGAAGTACTGCATACTCCCGGGGATACTCCCTCTGACTAGCACAAGTGCACATAGGCCGGGAAGCATTACACTTCTCAAAGAGTCCCTTGAGAGTGATATAATACTGAGCAAGCAACTGTCCTTCCTGTTTGAGGCTTCATAGATCATGGCGAATCTAGAAAACCTTACTGAAGTTCTTTTTATGGGAATGTGTCATGCAACGAATCCCGCATTTCCTTGACCGTCTTATAGTACATGATACCATCTCCAATTCGGGGCCGAATAGTATTCATGATTCAGGAGCATACCATTGCATTATCCTTCTTCCATGTTGCATACTTTCTTGTCATGTTGGTAGGCTCAGGCTTTAACAGTATATGTTCCTTGTCATAACCTTCCACGTTCATGGTGAACGTTTGAGACCACTATGCATATTAGTCTCATCAAGTTTGGAGATGGGCATAATGAAAGGGTTTTTATATATTCCTATGTCTGTAGCGGTATCCGATGACACTTCGGATGAGTCTGACGATGCCATCATGCCTTGACAGGTAGAAAATACCCAAAAATTAGATCTGAAACGCCTATTTTAGGTCATAGAGATCTTTGAAAAATGAAGGTTGAACCTCTTGATCACAAAATCCGTGCATACATAGCCCGAAGATCTGACCAAGAGCATTAATGAAGCCCTTGGAGTCGAATAGGGTTGCATTAGGGTGCGAGGAATCACGTTAGCGCAACTAACTTGGGGGTAGACCCCTCCTCGTCGCCATTGGAGATGAGTAACCTCACCGGCGATGCCTCCATCGGCTAGTGAGGGGTTGGCCGATGGCTTGTTGGGCCAAGGGAAGTCTAGTGGTGAACCTGGTGGTCACTGCTGGGGCCTCGGCCGACCAAGAGTGCTCAAGAAATGGTGCACCTGTTGCTTGTTAAGTTTATTGTAGCTGGGTCTCTGGCAGCGGTAGCAGTCGGCGGTGGTAGTGGTGTGACAAGGAGAGGAGAGGGGGTTAGGGTGGTTAGCGTTCCGGAGGCCTACTTGGATGGGATACTAGGGCAATGGCCTAGGACTAGTGCTTTTATACTAAGTGGGAGAAAATGATGTGTCTTATTTATCTAAAAGAACCCTACACCTCCTTATATAGAGAAGAGATGTGGGTAAATAGCAATACATTTCCAAACATAAATAGAAAATAACAAAAGGGAAATACTACAACATATAGGATTTGAGGCTTGTACGAGATTGTCTAAGTTTCTTTTTCTGTCGAACATGAAGGCCTTTTTGCCCTTGGATCATTGGACACGGAGAGCGAGCTTCTTGTGTTGTCCCAGATGTCTTTAGCATTTTTCTTAGACAGCATGTTGGTGTTAATTTTTGATTGTATGTTCTTCGTGCCAATTCATGACTATATAATTGTCTTGTTCTCACCTGCCAGTCCTTTACCTATGGTATTGGGTTCCTCCTTGCTCAAGATGTAGAGCTTCTTTTAGCCTAAAATGAAGATCTTGAATGCCCTATAATAAGAGAATATAGTTCTGAGCACCATTAAATTTAATGGAAGTGCCTTTAACCACGACATCAATAGTGGAGGCCAAAGTTTTGGTGTTCGTAGTAGTAGTAGAGGATGATCCTGGCATTGTCATGTTGAGAGGTAGATCAGGTAGTCAGATGTAGTGGTCAAGGAAGAGTCACATGCGCAGAGCGTGCAACATGTAGTAAGGTCATGCGCAGTAGGTGTGTGATCCAGTGCAACACCACATGCATGGAGTGTGTAGGAGGGTGGCATGTGGTAAGCAGGATGGTATGCATGGTGTGAGCGCAACAAGCAGTGATGTGCACATGGTATGCATGCGGTAGGCAGGTCGACATGTGCGCGTGGAGTGCACAATAGAGGGGCTGAGCTTGTGTGGTGTATGTGCGATTAAAGGAAGGCGTGTAAGTAGAATGCACGTGATAGACGCACAAAACATGTGTCACCACATGTGAGAGGCAGACACATTGGGGAGGTGGCATGCACGGAAGGGTGGGTTCACGCTGAGAGAGTTAGTGCACTGGAAAAGGGTTGATGGGGCTTCCCAAGGATTAGGAATCCTGCTATGATATCATGTCAAAAAAAAATCTTATTTTAATTAGGAACCCTAACCTCCTTTATAGAGAGAGTAGGGCTAGAAAAATTACATAAGAAATCCATCAGGAATAAGAAATCGACAAATAAGACTAGGAAAAGGATCAAGACTCTACTTAAACATAAATAAAACAGGTCTCTACCAACCAATCCTAATACTTTAACACATTCTACAATTTTACCCTCTGTGGAGATTTTTGTAACTAGATTCATTCATCTCAAATCTCCAAGAAATCAATCATCCCTTAATATAGAGAGGGATCAATCCTACTTCTAATATTAATTCTAAACATGGAAACAAATTAAATCCTAAATAAATTAAAACATATCCTTTACAATTTAGAAAGAGATAAACATAGAAAGAGATAATTTCTTCTTTCTTAAATACTATTTTCTCAATTATCTCTAACACTGCTACATTGTAGAGATCCCTCCATCTAACACAGTCCAGGCTGGAGCAGGCAAGTAGGTAGTTAGGAGGTGATCTCAAGCTGGCTACAGTAGTAGAGTAGACGATCTCACACTGTAGTGGAATATGGGAATCGATCCAAAGTTAGCAGCAACGTAAGGGAGACAATCCTAAGCACTAGTAGTGGAGACGATTGTATCTCAAGCAGTCACCAAAGGGGAGACGATCCTAAGCACTAGTGGTCATCTTACACTAGCAAAAAATCCTTCTTGCTACTAGGAGGCATAATTGACGCAGGGTATTTATAGATAGGGCTGAGTGCGTGGCTTAGTTACCTCACCACTCATTGGCGTCTTTAGTGTTGATCATGTATTTTGAGGCTTCAATAGTCCTTCGAGACAGTTGCAGGTTGGGCATAGAGTACTTTTACGATATTAGTGGTCATAGTTGTAACAATTGTAGGAGAGGGTTTTTTGCCCTTTAGAAGATTCCTGAGGCAGTCCATCGAAGTCTCTCCATTCGCCATTGTAGCAATTGGAACCTTGCTAACTAAGTAGACTATAAATTGATTGGAGAGTGTTGGGAATCAAAGAAGAGCCATGTGGTAGTTCCACGTGGCAGCCATCAGGCCATGTGGCAGTGCCACTTGGTAGTTATCTAGAAGGCCACTTGGGCCACCGATTTTTGGTCTATAGGATAAAAAATAGGAATTGGTTTCTTAGTTGGCAATTAGCCTAATTTAGTTTATTTGTTTTAAGGAGATTTGTAAATATTTTGTTACTTCAAATCTAGAAGATTTGATTAAATTTGATTAGTTGAGCCTAGTTTTAGAAATAGGAATATTTATTTACTATTTTTAGGGGATATGTACTCTCTATAAAATAGAGAGCCTTCCCATATTTTTTCTTTGAGCAATAAAGAAAATTTTTCCAATCAAGCTCCTCTCCTCTTTCTTCTTCAAACCACAGTAGCCAACCGTCTAAAGGGGCTTCTTGCCCCCTTGCTCACACTTGCAACAGACTGGTCCAAGGTTGGACTTGCCATCCACGTGCTGCAGCAGTAGCTAACAGCCAGTTTAACCCCTTGCAGGGGTCGGTCCAACCTCCAGCCGTTGATTTTTGAACTCCTCCACGCTCCGGATCGTCACAAATCTTAACATGGTATCTGAGTGGTAACGCTCTAGGCAACTATTCTCAAGTTAGCGTTCTTCCCAACCTTCTCTATAAGCTAACTTTCTTCCGACTAGGTCGACGTTCTTCTTGGCCTCAACTCAACCGAAGTTCTTTTCGATTTTCTCTCAACTCAAAGTCGGAGTTCTTCTTGACCTTCTCTATAAGCCGACGTTCATCTCGGCCCAAATTCAATCGAAGTTCTTTTCGGTCAAAATTCTTCTTGACCATCTCTAGAGTCGACATTCTTTTCGGCTAGGCCGAAGTTCTTCTCGGTTGCAATCAGAATTGAAGTTCTTTTCGGTTGAAACTACCTTGGAGGATGATGGCGAAATCAAAGATACAAGTTTCTGGTGAAGAAGAAAAGAAGAAGAAAAGTGATGAGGCATTTAGGCCAAGGTTGAGTCATCAGCCTCTCGATCTCCGACTTGAGAGGGAGTGTTGGGAATCAAAGAAGAGCCACATGGCACATGCCACGTGGCAGCCATCAGGCCACATGGCAGTGCCATGTGGTAGTTATCTAGAAGGCCACTTGGGCCACTAGTTTTTGGTTTATAGGACCAAAAATAGGAATTGGTTTCTTAGTTTCCAATTAGCCTAATTTAGTTTATTTGTTTTAAGGAGATTTGTAAAGATTTGGTTGCTCCAAATCTAGAAGATTTGATTAGTTGAGTCTAGTTTTAGAAATAGGAATATTTATTTACTATTTTTAGGGAATATGTATTCTCTATAAAATAGAGAGCCTTCCCATATGTTTTCTTTGAGCAATAAAGCAAATTCTTTCAATTAAGCTCCTCTCCTCTTTCTTCTTCAAACCACAGCAGCTAGCCATCCAAAGGGGCTTCCTGCCCCCCTACTCGCACCTGCAGCAGATCGGTCCAAGGTTGGACCTGCCATCCACGTGTAGTAGCCAGCAGCCAGCAGCCGGTTCAACCCCTTGCAGGGGTCAGTCCAACCTCCAGCCGTTGATTTTTGAACTCCTCAACGCTCTGAATCGTCACAAACCCCAATAGAGAGGATGATCGGATTGCTGAACTAGATCCAAGCCGATTTGGTCTTCTTGTGTGGCATCACTTGGTCACGTAGCAACCCTTGTTGCATGATAGGGGCCCACATAGTGATGCAAGGACTAGATTTAGTCCCCTCAATTGGTGTTGTGTCGACGATAGGCTAAGCACTGACACTTAGCGACACTTTGGGTGAGATGAAGATCGACGCGTAGAGGAGGAAGAGGAGAATCGAGATGAATATCTCAGTAGTAGAGCAACACACAGTGTCGCAGATTGGAGCTATGGGAGCTGTGCATGCATCCTGAGGTAGGGAGGTGCCAGTGGCACCCCTATAGCATGGTGAAACACGTTGGGGTCCCAAGATGGACTCGCTCTGAAACTAAGTGGAGATGTTTGTAACTAGATTCATTTATCTCAACTTTTTAAGAAAACAAGTATGGTTTACCCCTTTATAGAGTAGGATTAATCCCACTTCCAATCCTAATTTTAAATATGGAAATTGTGGAGAATACAGTGTCAAATTGACTGCCATGTGGATAGTTCATGTGGTAGCCTACTTGAAATCCTAATAAGGCCGCATGGCCATTATATATTTTGTTGGCTTGTTTGCTAAGATTTTGTGCCGAACTTGTGGCAATTTGATTGAGTCAAATATTTTGTTTTCCTTATTTAGTAAATTAGGATTGTGATTTTTGTTTTTCTATTTTAGATAATAGGCTTGTTAAGTTGTTTTCCTATTTTGTAGGAGAGTTGTTCTCTTTAAAAGAATAATGTCTTCATTGTTTCCCTTAGTCAATTAATAATATTTTCAAACTACAAAGGACTCCTTTCCTCTTCTCTCCACCGTCCCTCATCTCTCTCTTTCTCTTGCCAAGCGTCTCTCCTCTTATCTTCTCTTCATACGTGAACACCACACGCATAAGGAAAGGTCCACATCATCTTAAGTGCTGTGATTCTTGACATTGTATTAGAGCATTTCCTTAAGCCCAGTTGATTTACGCATACGAGGAAGGAGCACGTGTTCTCGTGCAAGGATCTTCTTTCATGTGTGAGACACGTGGTGGTCATCTCCAAACCAAAACCACACGCAGGACTTGTCTGACAAGGAGTACTCTTACATAGTTCTGGAGATCTCGAGCGACTTACGCAGGGCTCCAAGGAGGTGTTGAAGACGAAGATCCTTGACGAGTAGACCTCTCATGTACCTAGCAAATTACACGGGACATAGAAGTAGAGATAACTCATTTTTGAAGACAATGATGCTGGAAGCAGAGGCTCAAGGCACCATGGAGGCGCAAGAGGGAGCCAAAGCCTAGAAAAGGGAAGAGGAGATTTATTGAGTTATGATGCAGTTGGTGATCTTTATGCTTGTCCAATGGACACTTCATATCCAATTTTTTACTCATTCAAAAGAGATTTTCTCGGAGAAAAAGTGTCAAATATCATGCGTGGGATCATTTATCTTTCTATCATTTCAAGAAAATTGGACACTATCTTGAAGTAAAGAAGAAACATCCATAGTTATCGCAATGACTTTCGAGGTTGTTAAAAGGAGCAACAACTTTTCGGGTTGCAAAAGG
Organism: Thalassia testudinum; assembly: GCA_037157565.1. NCBI lineage: Eukaryota > Viridiplantae > Streptophyta > Magnoliopsida > Alismatales > Hydrocharitaceae > Thalassia > Thalassia testudinum. Next base: position 12,705,821 of record JAZHRO010000077.1, on the reverse strand, counting down.
ACAAGCAGTTGATCTAGGAAGTTCATTTATTAAAGATCTAAGCAAGTTGCAAGAAAAAAAATGATGGGGCCTCTAGGCTCACTAATATCAAGCAAGTCTTCGACCTCCATCGGCCTCGACTTGAGGGGACGTATGGAGAATAAAGTTCCATGTGGACTGCCATGTGGCCCCATTGCCACGTGGACAGTCCACGTGGCAGCCTACTTGAAATCCCAATAAGACTGTGTGGCCATTAGATATTTTGTTAGGTTGTTTGGCAATCTGATCGAGTTTTCCTTAGTTAGTAAATTAGGATTGTGATTTTTGTTTTCTTGCTTTAGATAATAGGTTTGTTAAGTTGTTTCCCTATTTTGTAGGAGAGTTGTTCTCTTTAAAAGGAGAGCAATCTTTTCATTGTTCCTCAAGTCAATCAATAATATTTTCAAACTACAGAGGACTCCTCTCCTCTTCTCTCCATCATCCCTCATCTCTCTCTCTCTTGCCAAGCCTTTCTCCTCCTCTATTCTCTTAATGTGTGAACACCACCTGCACAAGGAAGAGATCCACACCACACTAAGTGTTGCGATTCTTGACATGGTATCGGAGTAGTTCCCTAGGCCCTACTGATTCATGCAAACGAGGAAGAAGGAATGAGCATGTGTTCACGCACAAAAGCTTGGCTAACAAGCCAACAAAATATCTAATGGGCACCAGCCTTATTGGGATTTCGAGTAGGCTACCACGTGGACTGTCCACGTGGCAATGGGGCCATGTAGCAGTCCACGTGACACTCTGTTCTCTATAGAAACAAATCAAATCCTAAGCAAATTAGAATATATCTCCTATAATTTAGAAAGAGATAAATATAGAAAGATATAATTCCTAAAATCATAGAAAGAAATAATTTTTACTTTCTTAAATACTATTTTCTAAATTATCTCTAACACCCTCCATTCACATGTGGTTGGAGCTTTAGGACTAGCCATTTTCCCTAGTTGCTGATTGGTAGGGGTTGTCATTGTACTCTGATGTTGATGTGTTCCTAAGTATCCATTCTTTGTTTAATTGTTCAAGGAAGAAGAAATGAAAATATACTAATATCATACATATCAACTAGTCGGAAATAAATCTTTGTAAAAAATTGCTGCAAATAAGTACAAGATGACATTTTGACAAAGATGTTTAGGGGCTTATAAGATAGTGAGATGTAGCTCTTATTTTAGTAACTTGAGGTAATAAAAAAATGTTAGATCGTGTGTGTGTCATGTAGGGAGTCTGTGGGGTTAGGATATGCTCCTTCGTCACCCCCATCTCTACCTTGTGTTCTTTAAAGTGGTTACATTGTGCAACAAATCAATAAACTAACAATGTTGGCAGGTTCCATTCTCCTAGTTACAACCGTCCAAACTACCATTCTCTCTACTCATTACAATATCCATTGAACACAGAAATTCATCTCATCTTTGCCATCTGTACTCAAACTCTGCATTGGTCATAACTTAATGAAATGCCTGCACTGGCTGCTGCCTCTCTCAAAACAGATATTCTTTCGTTCCACTATCAATATTATCTTTTTCTGGACATCATTGTCCCCATCAATTCACTTACAGATTTCTGGCTTTGACTGCTCTTATGTTCTCATACCCACTACATTTTCCTTCTTCCTTCCTACCACAATTCACATCACTCTTTCAAGTTTCAACTTATGGTTATTATCCTATAAACCGAGCCATTTCTATAGCAACTTAGCTTCTTTTCATTAATTCCTACCACTGTTATAGTCAAGGTTCAACATGTCGATTTCGACGCACTTTCAACAATTTCGAAAGGGTGCTTTTTGAAGGCATGTTGGAGGTATGGCGAAGAAAAGGACATAAATAGATGTCACTATTTCAATGATTTTGGTAATCGGAGGCATGCCAATGCATGCTGATCGAACTCTAGAAAAAAAGAAATTTACTAAGAAAAGAGAGAACTTGATATGTTTGTGACCATATTACATAAGTAACATGCAAATACTTAATTAATACTTCATAAAGGTAACGATGTTTATCATTCCAATTTTCATACATAATGCAAAGAGTAGACATGACCACTTCCCCAACCCAAGAATTTACTATTTACTTAGTAATAAATGTCTAACCGGTTAATAGTTATTATCATACCAAGTATTTACTTAATTAATAATTCATGTTTAATAATACCTAATTGATACTTTGTGATTCCTTTTTTCTTAAAAAAATACTCTGTAGTAGTTTTTTTGTGTTTTTTTGAAAAAGTAAAGGATGGTACTGCACTTTGAAGTAGTAAATATTAGTAGTTAGCATCAGTAATTGGTAATTATGACTATGAAGTATGAACCACGATCAAAATGTTTATGTTATTATACAATGACAATTCACATGCTTTTACTTTATTTCTACATCTGCGTCACTCATACTTATGAGTGGCAATACCTTGATTTTAGTCAAATAAGACGTCCCAACCTTGATTTTGATGATTTAACATTATGTTGATAGGATTTTGTCAATGCTGGTTGATTTCCTGCAATGTCGATAGACCCCTATGTGCTGTATGTGACTTGGTCGAAATTGCAAATATTGGAGGCAGGTTGCCAGCATGAGATTCCATGCATATAATTTCCTTTGTTTACCTCAACGTTCTCATGGCACTCAAATTACAATTCTCATATCCTTGTACATTTTAGCTCAATCAATATGTTAATTATGCGAGTATCTAACCAAATAATAACCAAAAAAACCTAACATCAAATATAAATCAAATAAACTATAACCCATGACTCTCTACTTAAATCACATCATTTTACCTGCCACATCTCACATACCAATCCACTACCCAACCAAACCCTCCCTTCAAGCTCAACTGTTGTTCTTTTGGATACAGGAGTGGATTAGAAACCACAAACACTAGTTAATACTCTCACTTAACCCTTGTACAATTGGTCATCCTGCATTGAAATGTATCTTTAGTGACTGTAATGGCAGCCAAATCTATTTATGTTCAGTTTGGCAAAAGGTTAGAAGTGACAATGTTATACTCTCTTTTGATATTAGTCATTTGTACTAATTATCCTTTATTTTCCCTTTTATTCTGCCTTATCAATAGCTTGACACCCCTGTTGTCACTTACCATTGCATGTTCTGTGCTAATATCAGTATGCAGAGCGATTACCAATTGGATTAGAGAAGGTAATCCGATTGGTTTCTCCTGATACAGTGAAACGATTTTATCAGAAATGGTACCATTTACACAACATGGCCATAGTTGCTGTTGGGGATTTTGTGGACACACAGGTTAGGGCATTTTCTTTATGTTACTCTTAGCAATTCTAGCCATCAGTTTTATCTTTCAAAAATTTATCTGTCAGTTTTTCTTCTGTGTCTTTCTTGTGATGGTTTGATGTTACCATGATTATTGGTCCCTTTTGCAGGGTGTTGTGGATTTGATAAAAACTCATTTTGGCAAGAAGCAATCTTGCCATCCACCTCCTACTATTCCAGAATTTCTCATCCCCATGCACATGGAACCCCGCTTTTCCTGCTTTGTTGAGTCAGAAGCTGGAGGGGTAAGTAGTGCAAAGCCATGCTCATATTTGTTAAATGCTTGCAGAGTTTGAGTGAAAATAACAATCCATCTAGTTTTTCACCCTTGTTATGTCTGTTCAAGTGAATACTTTTTTTTTTGAATTGGAAAAAGGATGATTGCCATTATCACTAGACATTGAAATCGTATAATACTTTCAAATAGAGATTACAGAGATGTGGCAAGAATCCAAGTAAAACCACTACTTCAAGCTCAATGTTCACTAACTCGGGTGTTTCTTTAAAATCAACTTTATTCCTTTTCAATCACAAAGCCCACAGCCCTACGAAACCGTTCTCCCATTTTCCATCTCTACCCTGCTGATCCTTTCTAAAAGCCTCCTTAAAGTCATTACATGACAAGGTATCACGAAACTCCCATCAACCTGATCCACACTCCCTTGAATATTCACATTGAAAGAAAAGATGTTCAACATCCTCTGTTAAAAAAAAAATAAATGGAATAAAATGAATACCAAATCAAAGCATCGCAACGTAGAACACTTGGATTTATGTGGAAACCCTTCTTAAGAAGAGGGGGGAGAAAACTATGGGAGATGCACCCTTATGGGCGTGATTTTTTAATATTTCTTCTCAAGGATAAATAGCAGGTACAAGGGCCTTTATATAGGCCACTACACACCTCTCTCTTTCCCACTCCACTATGTGGTAGTAAATAACTTGTAATTGGATCTCCTACTATGCAATTACCCAACAATATTCATCTCTCTCAACACTCCCCCTTACGTTGGAGCATAGAATACTCGGCTTGTACAATATAAATCCTCACTCACAAGTAGAACACAACACTTCAAAGGTGCAACTGGGTCATGGCTCTCCTTTAGGCGAATGAGGATAGTTGCATTCTCATTCTTACTTGTAGGTGAGTGTGTTGATGATGACATATTGGTAAGATTGGAGTCTGGTAGATGAATTGCTGAAGCTGGCTCTGATTGATCTCTCTCCTAACGACCTCAACTAGTGTTGGTGCTTGATTGCCTTCGCCATTGGAAATCTCAGAAGTGGGTCTCTCCCTTGGAGACCTCGAGACTCGACCTCTCCAACATGAAAACTTGAAGTGGGCCTCTCCCTTGGAGGTCCTGAGACTGTCCTCTCCCATATAGGAACTCGAAATAGGCCTCTCCCATGGATATTTCAAGATTGGCCTTCCCATGTAGAAGTCTCTCAGTAGACTTCTTTCATATAGGGACTAGGAAAGTGCTCCTCTCATATAGGGACTAATAGTGCGTTTCTCTTGTGTGGGAACCTCGAAGAATGACTTTCCCTTATATGGGGTCACAATAGGCTCTTACTCATACTCCTTTCTCTCATACTTGTATGGGAGAAAAATCAACATAGAGAAGATAACAAATAGAGAAGAGCTTCTCGCACTTCTTTTCTTTTACTTCCTTTTTTTTGTATTTTCCCTTTTTTGTAACTCATTTTCCATTTTGTTTCTTTTTTCTTTTCAATCCTCTCTCCCCTTTTTCCTTATCTTTTTTTCTGTAAAGGAAACAAGTAAGCATAAGAAATAGAGGGCTAGAAATGCAAAAACCCAAAATATCTCTTCTTCTCAGGGTTCAAATAAACCCAAAGAACAATCACGCAGTTGCAAGAGGACATTCTCGTGATTGCACGTGAGATCTCTGTCGAGACTTCCTCTACTGATCGTGCCATCTTCTCCGTTGCCATCTTGTCCTCCACAACTCGAGCTTAAGGCCACAGTCAATCAATGCAAAGCTTCTCGATGTCTTGTGCCATCTTCTCCATCACCATGCCCTGCTCCATGACCGTTGTGCTCCCCTTCTTCTCGAACTTGATTGTCGACCTTATGCACATAAGTTCATCGCCATTATGATGTACGTTGTGACCCTAGGGGTTTCTCTTCTACAGTCTACAAGCTCACCAGGAAGGGGAAGGTTAGGATGCTCCTCCTCTCTCTCATCCCTGTCTTCTTTATTCCTTGTCTCCTCGAATTTGAGCTTTGTTATCACTAAGATCTGGTTAAGAATCCCACGACCATTAGATCTTGTTGTTGTAGGCATTGGTGCCGATGATGAGGAACATTGTTGTAAAAGTCGGTAGTTGGTAGTCAATATTTAGTTAGTCAGGTCATTAACTAAGGAGAATACAGTATGCGGGAGAGTAGTTGGGGAGTACTCGATCGGGTATTATATATATATATATATCAAGTAAAATATACTATTACATAAAAGTAAACTATTTTCAAGCTTAAGATTATGAAAATAAGCTACAAACCATAAGTCTAACAAAATAAAAGCACAAGATCGAAGTGCTGAAGAGTTGAGCAAGAGAGGAGCAATAGCAACAGCAACGTCGGTGTGGTTGGAGTAGTGATTGAATCAGTAGTAGGGTTGGGCGATCTAAGGATTAGCAGCAGGGCTAGGCGATGGTAGCAGCAACAGTGGTAGGGTCGAGGCTGTCAGGTGATCCTCAGAGTAGTAGCAGCACTGGGTGTGATTAGTCGGAGGAGTAACAGTGACGTTGGCGGTCAGCTCTTTATGGAGAAAATAGACGCATAGTCAACTGAGTAGACTGACTACTCGACTAAGTAGTCAGGCCTGTCGACTATGTGCTCGAGTATGGGTTCAACCGGTTAGCGGTCTGACTAGGAGTAATCAGTCGACTACTTGACCAACTTGGTCGATGTTTACAACAAAGACGAGGAATATGTTCCACGATCATCATTGTCTTTCTTCTCCTCATGTTCTTCACACACAATAGGTGACACATGTGAGGTCCTCTCTGCTGTGCAGAGCTCCTTCGCGGCCCTGACCATGGGAGGGCTCTTCTCCTTGACATGATAAAACAATGAAGCTCAAGCAAAAAAAAAAATCCCAAGAAAGATATCATGTTAAAATAAATAGACGGAATAAAATGAACACGAAATCAGAGATTGCAATGTAGAATACTTGGGTGTACGTGGAAACTCTTCTCACGAAGAGAGGGGAGAAAATCATGGGAGAAATGCTCTTATGGGTGTGATCTTTCAATATTTCTTCACAAGGATAAATGGGGGGGGAGGGGGTTACAAGAGCTTTTATATAGGCCACCACACACTTCTCTCTTTCCCACTCCACTATGTGAGACTAAACAACTCATAGTTGGATCGCCCACTATCTAATTACCCAACAACAATACTCATCTCTTTTAACATCCTCATCAGCACTACCACAGTAGGCATAGATTGCATCTACAATGGAATACTCCTTTTTCTGAACATCTTAGTCACCAACCTATCCTTTGTAAAGATTCCGCTTAAATGATCTGGTGGTTGGGGTAGTGTGCCTACCACGCAAAAGAAAACTTCTTCTTGTTGTTATGGTTTTTTTTAATAGAAAACCCCTCCCATCTAGACAAACATCCAAAAACTTTTACTTACCAAGTTTAGAGGGGCTGAATTGCATAGCATTCAATATTAGCATCAATGTAAACCGTCTCCCCCACTCAACAACATATGAAGACTTTCTTCATACTGAAACCTCCCAATACACAAGGGCATAGGCAACACCCTTCCAAAGCTAGAAATACTCAACTGAGTATACACTTTAGAAATTCTAGGCACTGGACAAACCGCCTCCCATATCTGATCATCTGATGCCTACACACCACAACCTCTCTTCATGTGTCCACTCTAGTATGATGACACTAGGCACCCACTACTGCTAGGCTATGTGGCTTAATTATAGTTAGTGAGCCCGAATAATTCCCCAACAATGGAACAAAGTAGTCTGGCCCCAGGGATGCTACCTCACAGAAATTCCTCCAAAAGTATGAAACACCTCTAGGAGCAATCTTCCTCCTGTCCCAACTCAAGGTGGGATAAGTTTCCACTTCTGACTGCACAATCTACTTTGTTAGAATACACAGACCACCATGTTACCCTACAAACTTTATCCAGTCACAGCTCATCCATGCAGTTTACTGGTACACATGTTGTCCATGTTGGAGATTTATTACCATTTATCTCAATTCTATTAGGTGCTCTGTCCAGTAATCACACATTTGTGTCTTGTGTGTGCACCTCCCTTGAGTTAGCTCTTTCGAGATTCTTGGTAAAGAAAAGATAGAAAAAAATCACATTAAAAAAAAAATGGCTTCCATTTGAAATGTTTTCAAGGTGGTAGATGTATCCAAGGTTAAAGAAGACCTCTTAATTTATTGTTTACTTGAATTATGTCAATCTTCAACTTTTAAATAGATAAAAAATATTGAATTTCTCATTCTGATTTCCTTCTGTGCTCCCATGTCCTGATGAGCTCAATGCTATCTGCATTTCTGCTAGAATTGTTGATTTCTTCCAACCACCTCATTCAACAAGGTGGCATTCCTCATCATTGTAGTGCCCTATAACCCTGAAGAAAGACAAGCAATTTGCAACTGAATGACAATTTAGTTGAGGGCTTGCTTGACTTGTATCTAATTTTTAGCAGAGCTATATCTTTTGTCCAGTTTCCTTGAAAATTCCATGTGACCTTCTCTTGTTCCATTTAAGAATTTCTGACATTCTTTGTTCTTATTGGACCTGAGTCTCTTCTCATTTTTTTAGGGTGAATGCCTCCATATTCATGGAATAATTATATAGTATAGATGAATATCTTCTCAAAAAAAAAAAAAAAAAGAACAGCTGAAAAATGTTTCTTACATTTGAATCAAAAGATGGTTATTTCATATTTGTTATCTGTTAAAGATGTTCTAGCTTGCGAATATAGGATTACAGCATAAGACATGCTGCCAAGTTTTTGTATCATTTTGGTAGTGAGTGTGGTTCATTTCAGTCTGCAGTAATGGTGAGCTGCAAGCTTCCTGTGATGGAGATGAGAACGGTGAAAGACTACAGGGACTCTCTCGCTGAAGCAATGTTCCATTGTGCATTGAACCAACGTTTTTTCAAAATTTCTCGCAGAAAAGATCCACCATTCTTTTCATGTTCTTCTGCTGCCGATGTTCTTGTTCGTACAGCGAAGGCTTACATAATGACTTCAGGTTGCAGAGAGAAGGGTACCATACAAGCACTTGAGTCTATGTTACTAGAGGTATCAAAGGAAACTTAGAGACATGATTTCACCTTTGTTTTTTCCTTTTAAATTCTAGTTTAAATTCTATAATGCAGGTTGCTAGGGTTCGACTTCATGGGTTTTCAGAGCGAGAAATAGCTATTACAAGAGCTCTAATGATGTCTGAGATCGAATCTGCCTATTTGCAGCGTGACCAAATGCAATCCACAAGCCTGAGAGATGAATATTTGCAAGTAATTGACATCCACCAATTTTCAGTTGACTAAAATTCATTTTGTCTCATCATATACTCGGCATTCTATTCTACTGACAGGGAGAAGTGAAAAGACTTGGTGGAATGGGTGCCTGCTGTTGATAGTACTTGTTTTCTTTGCGGTAGCGGAGTGGAAGATATTGAGAATCTCTTCTTCACCTGTCCTTGTGCTCAGGAGTGTTGGGTGAACTCTTTGGATTGGCCCCTGCTTCACTCTTCTGAGTCGGAGTTTTCGTCTAGCTTGCATGACACCCTTGTTGATGCCAACACTATTAGGAGAGCTTTCTTATTAATCTGGGCGATTTAAGTAGAGCACAGTGATTAGTCTTTAGAAGGGAAAAAACCTCAGTGGATGGAGTTTTTCATCTTTTTAATTCTCTTTACAATCTTTGTTGCAAGTAGCTCTCCTTTTGTAATAAAATTCTAGGGATTAACAACCTTTGTTATTAAGGAGATACAACAGGCAACGACATTGATCAATGCACTTTTAGATTGAGTGGATTAAATCAGTCATCTCTGTTAAGCCATCCTCATTCAGTTTTTCTCCTATAACATTGTTCATCATTGTTGCTACTATAGGCCATTATCTGTCATTTTGTCCACCACCCCCTCCTCTTCCTAATAAGCTTATAGCTCCCAGTGCATCTCATTAGCAGATTAACTTCGGTTCAGTGCCACATACGGCCAGAAAGTGCCAGCTGCTCATTATTATGGAGGCTGAGCAATGGTCATCTGCTGTGTATGCCACCTCTGCTTCCTAACGTTTGTACCACCATTAAACACTGTCTTCTTGTTCTTTGTTAAGCTTCCTATTATTGGTGTACTTCGACATTTGATGCCGTGAAATTATGTGAGATTTAAGTTAAACAAGGTTAGCAGGAGATTCCCAGTGATCCTTTCCATTTTGCTATGCTGGCTGTAGGGTGAAATTTATAATTGTTTGAAGAAAATGTGGTTTTTAAGCACAAAGCATGCAATCTTGACATGACTAGGGATCTCTTCTAGATAACAGTAAAACTGAGGCCTTCAAGAGGAAATTGCACGGTGTTACTCTTTTGTTTGCTAGGCATTACTTGTCTTCATTAATGTTGACTGTGATAGTGTAAGAATATAAAATCATGAGCACGAAAAGATTATAGCTTTAATTAGAAATTATCATGAAGAGAAGGGGTTGTTGGGAGGGTGACTTGTGTTGCTGTTGTGAAGTTTGATAGCTTTAAGAGGTGGCGTAACAACATTGAAAATGAAGGTTGCAGCAATGGGCTGTCAAGGTTGCAACTTGCAACAGTGAGCTTGGAAGGTTGATATTGAATACTGAAGGTTGCAGCAGTAATCTGGGAAGGTTGCTATGGTTGGCACTTTAAAGATGTCAATGGATCCTTGACTTTTGAATCACGACAATTATGCTAGATCACCAGGACATGGTTGATTAGGGTTAGTTAATGGATTTTATATTGCAGAGTAACCTCCATAGAAGTTACATACCTACTTTCCATCAGTTTTTGGGGTTTCCTGCTTTGTCTTGGGTTCAATTGTTACAGGAGGTTCATCTTGATCTTTAGGCTTTGTTCTCCTGTTAAAACTCCTCAGATTGTGCTACTCTTTTTAAGTTGCACATTTTGGACATTTTGCTGCATAAGATCTTTGTTGGCCCTTTTTGACAAGGTTCTTCATTATTGTTTAGGTTTAGATGTGGATATCGATGCCATACCGACATGTCAAGAAGGGGGCATGCCAGGAATATATTGTTGATATACTGTCAGTATCCTGAAATTAGTTCAAAATGGCTCAAAATAGTTGAAAATGATCGGAATCGTAAATTTTTAACATACTCAATAGAAATACGCTAGAGATGAGTTCGTAAGTCATAAATTCTAAAGGAAAAATAAAAGATATGATGGTAGATTTATAAGTAGCATGAAAGTCACCATGAAATGAAGATGACAAAAAGTTGAGAAACTTGTCTTTAATGTTCTTAGAATGCTAGGGGTAATAGTAGTCTCCTGGAAAGAAAGAATAAAAAAGATTATTATTTACGCATGATTTGGACTGTACTATTAGATGATCTATGAGAAATAGATGAAAAAGACATGAGAGAGCTAGCGTATAAGACAAAATATGAGCTTAGCATAACCATGCATACATGGTATGGGTTGATTATTGAAGGCAAGCCCAAAAATACATAAGCATGGGAAGATTACTTGTAGATTGATTAGTATGGTAAGCACAAGCATAAATTTCAGCTAAGCAAAGGGAAACTTGAGCTAAGCATAGTGCATACAGAATGAGTTAATTAATGATAGTAAGTGAACAAATGTTCACATAAAAGAATAGAGATAAAGGAAAAGCAAAATAGAACCTTAAACCATTTAGAAAATGAAGAATCCAAAGAGATTAGAGAAGGGAAAAGGCTAGATACTTGAGAAGAGGCTCACAAGCTACAAACCAAAGCAATGACATTTAGATCTGAGAACGGTGTAATGGACATGGTGAGATAATGGACATATCGCCCATTTCGCCTATTTACGGAATATTTGCACCAATATTTGGGAATATTGCACCATTGCTCTTTGTTATGGCAGCTGATGCTTTAGCGAGGGCCACTTCTAGAGCTTGCTCAGTAAACCTTTTTTGTGGTTTCTCCCCAACTACCGATGTTTTTGCTGTCCTGATCCTCTAGTATGTAGATGACACTATCTTTTTTATTGAAGGCTCTACTAACGATGCAAGAAGGTTGAGATACCTTCTTGAGCTCTTAAGAGATGCTTTGGGCCTGAAAATTGATTTTTCCAAGTCAAACTTTGTACCTTTTCAGATGACTATTGATGTAGCTCGGACTTGTAGCCTTTCCCTCAGGACCTTGGAAGGTTTGTTACCTTTGACTTATCTCGTCTTCTGCTTTCTGACAGATCGATTACTCTTCAGGAATGGATGCCGTTGATTAAGAGAATGGAGAAGCTCTTAGGATGGGCATCTCAAATTCTTTCAAGAGGAGGACGTCAGGTGTTGCTAATGTCAGTCCTGATGTCCATACTGACTTACTTCCTGTCTATCTTTCGGTTGCCACAGAAGATAGGAAAGCGCTTGACTGAACTTTTGAGGTATTTTTCTTGGATGAACTATGGGTCCAATGGCAGGGGAGTAAGGTTGGTAGCTTGGGAGGAGATTTGTAGGCCAATCAAGTAAGGTGGATTAGGTGTAAGGGATCTTTGGATGATGAATGACAACCGTCTTGCCAAATGGGTAGCAAAAATTATGGGACTTGAGGTCGATTTATTCACTACTGATTTCTCTTTGATTGTTATGGGTGATTTCTGAATTAGGGATGGAGGGCCTCATCGCTAAGAGGGGCATCTTCCTTCCCTAAAGGAACAACGGGTGTCTTCCCTAAATTGTAACAACATTTCACACCTTATCTTGGGGCGGGGGATCGTTTTTATTTCCAGACTAATGATTGGATGGCTATAGATCTTTGAGATATCTCTTTCCAAGTCTTTATGCTCTGGCAGGAAACAAGGAGGCACAGGTCATTGATTGTTGGGGTGATGGTTGGGGACCTACCTTTTTTGAGAATCGTTTTGATCAAAGATCACAGGAGCTTGTGGAGTTGATTGATATTCTTACAACACACCATCCTGAGGGTGGTAATGATGCATTCTTATGGGATAGTGATTTTTTTTTTTGTTTAGGAAGCAAGCTTATGTTAGACTGCAAGGAGTGACGCAACTGCCAAACATTGATTTCCTTAGGGATTGCAAATTGTTATGGTCAGCAGCCTGCCCACTTAAAATCAAGATTTTTGCCTGGCTTATGTGGAGGGGAAGGTTAAGATGGGTCCCTGAATCAGTCACTTCTTTTGCCGTTTGCCAAACTGGTCAGGAGGACATCACACCAATGAACATGAGTTTTGGAGCTCCTTCAAGCCTGGATGGCAACATCAAGGCCCTAATACATTCCGCATGGAGAAAGAGAAGGCAAAGGTTTTGGTTGTTATGTGGGGCATTTAGCTTAGAAGAAATGTAACAATTTTTAGGGGAGAGCACCCATATTTAGAGAATTTTGTTACTTGCATTTCTTCTTTGTTCTCTTTTTAGGAAACATTCTTGTAATATGCTTGTCTTTCATTGATTAGTTTTAATGAAGTTTATCATCCGGATAACTACCCTTTTATTTCTCAAAAAAATATTGGTTGACACATTGATGTTGGAGACATATCATTGATATATTGAAAAAAGATATTCCTATGATATCGATTCAACTCATGTTGGGGATGTGTGATATTGATATATTGGAATATCTGTTTGTGGACCCTATGCTACTTGCACAATCACCCTTTTACTGCTCCAAAAAAAAATCCTAGTAATCTATTCCAACAAGGAAGTTATCACATGATTGCATCACATGAAATAAGTCATTTTGAAGTTTAAGGCAACACAAGCTCATAAAGCAAGGTTCACATGTTGAAAGGAAACACGGAAAGCAATGAAGTGGCAGGGGGACAGAATGAATCGTCATTGAATTTTTAGATGATGTTATTAGGTTTTTGAATAAGTGAATTGACCAATAGGGCTTTTTTTTGTCACCTACTTGGGCAACTAATCAGTTATGCACCCAATTACTTGGGCATGTCATCTATAAACTTGACTATCTATATATTAGTTGGCCTATGGTTGGCTAATATTAATTTTCCGGTTCATGGTTGACTGGACTAATTTTTGCATAATAGGGGGTGGTGGATGAACAATGTTGAATTCATGTTGGTAAAGAAAGGAACTGCTAGAGTGTTGGGTCCAAGTTATTAGACTATTTGAGGGGCTGATGAGGCCAATCATTGAAAGTGACGTCAAGGAGGCATAACATATGCTTCGAGTGGATGAGTATTTTCTCGTGAATGTGATGGACCTGCGGATCTAGAACTACACTAGAGGGGAGGGGGAATAGTGTAGATGGCAATTTCAAAATAATATTGGAATATAAATGCAAACCACAAAAATCATTCACACGAGTGCACCTGTATTTATAGTGGGAACTCTTTCGGGTAAAAACCACTACCTAAGCTTCCCAGCTTAATCAATCCACTAAAACACGTACCACTTAAAAACAAGGGTGACACAATCTCTTACAATGACCCTTCTCTTTGATCCTGAAGAGAGGAACAACAACAACAGGATCTCCTAAACAGGTTGGGACCTTAAATCAAACTGATAGAAATGAAATAATATAAATTATATCCTAAGGAACCTCAAATGAGCAAAGATTTTCAAATCGAATGTTTCATGGGGGCTTAGGACAAAGTGCTTGAAAGGCGAGACAGAAAGAGCGCAGAAGCACTTTGAAAAGAGTGTAAGAGCACCTTTTTGAGTAGAGGATTTTCTCTTGAAAGTTGTGTGTGAAAGAGGCTACAAGGGTGTCCTATTTATACTTGTAATCCAACCTATTTTGGAAACTTTTGAAATACAGTTGGTCGATCAAATAAATGTATTGGTCGATCAAAAGATTTGATTGATTAAATAAATTGTTTGGGTTGATCACCTATTGATCAATTAATCTACTATTTTGATCAATTAATCTTTCAAATCCAGACTTCCTAATTTGATTAGATTTGATCGATCTATTTTATTAATTGGTCGATCATTTTTATAATTTGATTGATTAAGGGTCCTAAACTATGGATTTTAATGTTCATCAATTCATTCGGAAGATATTTGAGGTTCCATACGATGAATCTAGACTCAAGAAAATAAAAGATACAAGACTTGATTTCTGAGATTGTGCTTTTACTCGCCAAGATCCAAGATAGAAGTCCTGAAAGATTAGTTCATGCATAACATTTGATGCATCAAAACTGAGGTGTCGATAGAATGTTGGTTGTTGTGGGCTATAATGTTTTTTGGAGAGGAGTTGTGGGCTATAATTGGATCAAATTTCTTGGAAGTGATGGGAAGTTTGTGCACTGGAACACTTGGTTTGTGAAGGTTGTCATGCTGGACATACAAAATATTCTTATTTTAAATTTTGTGAAGTTTTGAGGCGAGATGACTACTGATCTCAAGTAGTTATCTTTTTAACCTTAAAACAAAAACTCTTGTGAAGGTTGCCGTGCAGGATATACCTTATTCATCTTCTTCATCAACAATCGATGCTTTGTCTTTGCCATATGGGAAATAGCTGTCAGTTGGTTGATCTTTCCTGATGAGAACAGGTATAAGAAATGTGTTTTCTTTGGTGATTGAGATATATAGTGCATTTTCTGTGATGAGTGAGATATTCAAGTCATGGGGTAGTTTTGGGGTTTGGGATTGATTTGAAATTAATCTCTCCAAGTCCTACAACCTGGTGGACTAGCATTTTTTTTTCTGAAATGTTTGTTGACAGGTGGCTTGCAACCATATGGATTGCAATCAGTCAATCTGTACCATGTTTTATTTCTCTATTTCATGCGATAGGGCCTGCATGTATGCACACACACGTGTGTGCACATACGCATGTGCACATGGACTTGCATGTCTGTGTGCGCATGTGGGTGTGTGTGCGTGTGTGTGTATGCATGCATTTGTGGTGATTAGGATGGAAGATGCCAAGCTTATGCAGTTTTATATAGATAATTTTTCTGTCAAATCCAAGGTCTTCTTGCATATGCTTTGAGCAAAGAGGGTTGTAGAGGGAAACTCTTGAAAGACAAGTCTATGTAGATGAGCCACCGTTGATTAACATTGAGGCAGGCTCCTGAAACTGCAAAAGCAGCACATGCTTGTCTGCAATCTGGTGGAACATGTTTCTACAAAGATAAAAGCCTTTATGTGGCCACTTGGATGAGGCAGATTCTGCACATAGGGGTTTGATGAGAATGGATGGGGCAGATGACCTGTAATTTACTAATTTGTCATTTGTGTTGACGGATAGTGGATATGAAACTTTTTTTTTTTTTTTCCTTAAAGCTTTGCTTGGATGATGTTGGTCCCACCTAACCTAGTCTATGCAGGTTTCTAGGAATCAGCAGCAAGGAAAGAGGCTGCATATGGGAAAGCATTGATCGCACTGCAAAAGTATCATTCTGTTAATGAGATTGAATAATTTTTTGGTGGGGAAAGTTAAGAGAGTATATGGATATAGGGGAGAGAACTCCAGGAAAGATGAGAGCCAAGAATTAAGATAAAGATGAAGGGGAATTTGGTATAAGGTGTAAGAGTGTTTTGGGGAGAGAGGAGATATTTCCATTTGGACTTTTTAAAATACATCTGTATGCATGCCTACTCACCAATGAACTCATGTAATCCTCAAAATTCGATACTCAGATAATGAAAGAAAATGAGAAGACACATAGCTTACAACCTTCATTTTCTTGCAACTGTCGAGCTTTAATTTCCCTAAATCAAATGACTGAATCAATCCCTATCTTAATCAAACGACTTAAAAAAATGTTAATTAAAATTAATTCCCTATCTTAATCTATGAAAAAAAATGTTAATTAAAATTAATTCCCTATCTTAATCTATGATATCATGTACTTTTGTTTGAAAGCTCACTGCATTAGATGGCCTTTCTATGATCTTGACTTGAGAATCCAATCCCAAAAAAACTGTGCAGTTTGCATGCAAGAGCATTAACAATCCTCTCAAAGATGGTGAACGTTTCCTAGATTGAGTTTGAATTAATTGATTGGGATACATGAAGTTACTCAAACCATTTACATGTATTAGTGTTAGACTTCATGGAGCGTAGTAGGGGGATTGGGGGAGAGTGGGTGAAGGTTGAGAGAAGACAACGGATGAGCAGAGGACCGAAGGAGAACTTGTTGTCTATAAGCATCTTTTCTCTACAATCTTGGAGTGGGAGGAGGGGGAATGTGATGAAGGGTCTTAGCCAATGTCAATGAGGCGGTGAAGGAGAGGCCACTGCCAAAATGTCTCGTTTGGATGTTCATTTTTGACATTCTTGTTCCCTTGAGATACCTGGAGTTGGTGGAGGCAATCATCTTGCTCATTTAGCTTCGGCCTTGTGACAGGGCTGATGTTGAGCTTGAGGACCTAGGGGAGGTTGAAGTACTAGTGAAAGTGCACTCGGTATCTCTATTCCAGGTTATTCTGCAGGTTGTTGGATTGCCTTGGCTTTTGCTTTGCTGGGCATCAATGGAGGGACTGAGGCTAGGTCTTCTGTGGAGGTTGCAGACTCCTTTTCATTAGCGTTGCTTGTGAAAGAAGTGTTGCAACGATGGTTTGCTAATCCTAAAGATTGAGACAGACAAATACGTGTATATCCTTGAGATTTAGAGTCGATTTGCTTGGTGACATCTTTGGTTGGTTTTCATGGGGAGACAATTTCGTAGAGGTAGCTTTGGAAGGCGTGACCCCCAGGACACCACTTGCTCTTACTCTGCTTCTGAAACTATCTCTAGGGGTACTTTAAAGGATACTTTAGGATCCTATGTGTGTAGATGGGGCTTATTTGCTGGCATGAACCTTCTATATTTGGAAATTGGCATCTGAATCTTTTGGATCCAGATCGAATCTCTTTTGGGCTGGGCTATTCCCTTCCCTTTAGATGATGCTTAAGGACCATGTTTGGGCCCTGACCATTTGGGACCTTTTGCAATGATCTCTTGAGGGGAGCAATAGTGGCCAGAGGTACATGATAGTGGACAGATGGCATCACCAGTGAGGAAGCTCGGACTGAACTTGAGCTTAAGGTGTAAGCTTGGGATGACATGGTGGACACTGGCTTTGGAGCTCGACCACGACATTGTTTTCCCAATCCCCTTGGTTTGATTTTTCTACATGTACTTTCTGAAGTACTTCTCTTGCTCCTGGATTTGTCACCGATGACTAGAGAGAGGAAGACGGGAAGGCTGTCTTTCACTTTCACTAGGAAGAATGAGATCAAGAGGGTAAGTAGATTGATCGCCCTATACCGACCTCCCCCATGGAGGTGAGGGTTCCACAATATATGTAATTTGGAGATCAAGATTTTTAGGAGAAGGTCTAGTCGTACCGAAACAATAATATTCTAGAGGAAAATGCACCTAAGATCAAATATTTCAAGCTGACTTCCATGGAAACTTCTGACTTTCTTTTTAATGCAGCATGATGTTGTGAAAAGTGCAAGTGGATTAACCATTAAAGATCTTCTACTTGCAAATGGTGGTTGATTCATTTATAGTAGGTCGGGGGTGGGGGGGGGGGGGGGGGTGGTGGTGGTTTGTTGGGGGGATGTTGGATCACATCTACAGAGTCAGTGAAAGTTATCACGTGGAATGTATGCAGCCTTAGAGGCCCTACTTGAAGAAGGTGCTTGGGGAGGTATTTTTAAGAGTGGCGTGCTTCTGTTATCTTCTTACAGGAGTTCAAGCTGGAGTCTTGTAGTGGCAAGATTTGGAGTCTTGCTGGAGAAAATAGATGGAGTTTTTCTCACTAAATTTTGATGGTCTGTTGTACAGTAGATGGATGCATGGAATGAAGATGTTTTTACCAAGCCGGATGTAGTAATCGAGGTTCTCATCTTAGTCTATTAAGAAATCAGATGGGGTTAGGGTTCTCTTTTCTTCTGTTGATGGGCTACATACTGATTCAAACAGGGAGAAATTTAGAAAGTATGATGACAAGTTAGCAGCGAGTATCTGGGGTTGCCTTGGTTAACTATTGGCAATTTTAATGTTACTTTATATATGAGGAATGACGTGTCTGGAGGATGTCTAGGGCCGAAGGTGATTATTAAGGTGATGACAGAGTCAAGCTGATGGTGTACATTATTATTAACTGTTATTATACTCGTAAGACTCATCTTCTGTCATGCTCGCATGTAGACAGATTCATCTCGTCTATTGAGCTTATGGAGTTGTATTGCCTATCTGACATGAGCCCATTCAATAGGCCTTTTCTTTGACCACACTTCTTGTGCTGGAAATGAGAAGATGACGTTAAGCATGGCGCTTATTTAAGTTTAGTTGGGTGAACCTGGCTCTTGTGAGTTGGAGGAATAATGGAGAGGTGCTGCAACTGTAGATACCACTGCCTGCACTCTTGTTATGAAGCTTGTCTACCTTCAGGGAGTTCCTTAGAGGCTATAAGAAGCAGATGGAGGAGGAATGCCTCTGGAGAAGAAATGAGTCCCTGGAGGCCATTGCCATGTTTGACCAAGTCCATGATTCACATACTCCTCCGGTAAAGGAAGTAGCAGAGTGAGTGAAGCATGAAATGTGACCCTAGAAGAAGACAAGAAGATTGCAATTCACTAGAGACAATAGTCATGTTAGAGATGGAGAAGAAACCTCATTGAGAGGTTGGTCATCGATGGCAATGAGCTCTGTGACAAACAACAGAGATTGGCAGCTTGCTTGCTTCCCACCTCAGGTAGTTCTATGGTAGGCAACACACTAGTTTTTGGTGGTGGAAGGGAAGAGATGTGGCTGGATCGTCAGAGGAACAACAGGAGATGCTAGTGATGGACATCATAGAGAAGGAAGTAAGGTCTGCCATTTCTAGTCTTAATGCTGAGAAATCACGTCCAATTTTCTTTCATAAGGCCGTGCGGAATGTGATTGAGATAGATGTCATGGCAGTGATTATAGAATTTATGGTTGCTAATAATGGCTTTGAGAGAGATGAATTTGTTCTCTATATTTTTGCTGCCAAGGATGGAAGTTGCTGAGACAGTTGATGACTTCCGCCTTATTGTGTTGTCAAATGCTATATACTTGATTGTTGCAAAGGTGCTCGCTAATTGTTTCTGGTTGATACTTGACTCACTGATTCTTTTGATTCAAGCTGCTTTCATGAAGGGCAAGTGTGTAACAGATTGTTTTATCTCGGCATCTAAAGATTGTTTCTTATTGGAAAAGGATTGTGAACAAGGCCTTTCTGCATATAGTAGACTTTGCAAAGGCATATGACACCAGGCACTAGGGATCCTGTGTTCCTCCTTGGTTAAGAGAGGTTTTCCAGAGGCTTGGATATTGTATAACAAATAATTCTTGTTTTTGCTGAATGAGAATCCTGTAGGTGGATGGATACAACCTTGCAAAGGTGTATGTCAGCAGTGCTCTGTGACGTCGTTGCTATTGATGCCATGTAGCTTGTCCTTTTTTGTGGGTTCTCTATTCACCTAGATGCCGAGTCAGAACCTGATCTGACACATTTATCAACTTCAATGATCGATTTCATACGTAAATGAATGAAGAATCCATAGGAGTCGAAGATCGTGAGGTTCAAAGAAGTCACCCACAGTTCCAACATTTGCAGATCATGAGGCTCAAAGAAGAGGTTGCCCATGGTTCCATCATCTCATTCTAAACAACTTTTATGAACTAATGAGTCAGCCTTGTTACATTTGTCCCACTCCTTAAAGGGTAGAGTTGTCAAGCAAGTGCAGAAGGAGCTGGAGCAGGGTGCAATGAAGCATTGGTAGCTATGAGTTTGTCCTTCTACATCTTTGACTTGCTTCATCTTGGAAGCATGCAAGCATTAGTCTCATAAGCGAAAGGAAAGGAGTGAGGTGCAACATGAAGGCCTAAATAACCTGATCTAGCGACACAATACAAGATTCCACATAGTGAAATCAAGGTGAAGGCTAAGAAGCCGATTCTGCAAAGTGTACGAATTGAAGCGGAGTTTATGATCGCCCTATTACAGTATTCTGTTATTGTTTTCCTGGAGGAAGGGCTTTTGGTAGAAGCTGAAAATGCTGCTTCCTTGATACAGATCTTTGGTTAGGCTTGTGGACCTGTAATTAATTGGCATAAGTCTACACTTGTCACATTCAATAGGGATGATTTTGGGGTCAGTAGTGGCTTCAATGCTTCCTACATGGTGCATCGGCTGGGGGGGTGGGGTGGCGGCGTTGTATTACCACTTACCTTAAGTTGCTACTCTCTAGTGGTGGACTTTGGTATATGAACTTCGCTTTACTTTGGTGAGGATGGAGAAGAAATCGGTAGGATGGAAAGCAAGGCTGTTATCAAAAGGAAGAAGGCTTGTCCTATTGAAGGCATTATTGTTACCCACCCCTCTTTTCAACATGTCTGTATTTTGGTTGCCATCCAAGGGTGTTTCTTGGATAGAAGTGCTTTATAAAAGATTCTTTTGAAAGGGTGCAGATAAGCAAGGAAGTGGAGATAGTTTGGAAAGTTGTCTCGACCCTTGAAGGAAGGGGTGAGGACTGTGAATGAGGCACTTCTGTCAAAGTGGTGCATCTGTTACTTAATCTTTATGTGAATTTTTAGATCGTATATGGTAGAGTTTCAGCTTTTTTTGAGAGGATTTCTAAAGGTCCTCCTGCAACCAGAGGAGCACCTTTTCTTGAGGGTTGGCAACAGCTTTAACTTCCATTTTTGGAGCAATAGTTGGTGTCCCCACAGGTTGCTCATGAAATCTTTCCCTTGTCTTTTGGCTTTGGCCTAGGATCAAGATGTTGCACTCGTGGACTGTTGGAGCGGTGCCTTGGAGGCTGGAAGTGGGAGTTGGACACCATTGTTCATATCTGCTCCCTAGATACCTTGGTTCTGCAGGAAGATGTGGAGGATGGTTGGGAATGAGAAGATGGGGTTTTTGAAGTCTCGGAAGGCTTACAATGCACTAAGACCACTTTTATCGAACAAAAATGAGGATGCCCCCTGGGATTGTAGCTTGTTGTGGGCAGCAAAGGCACCCCTGAAGGTCCGATTCATTGGATTGAAGATATGGCAGAAAAGATCGTAACAAAGCTATGATTAAAGAGGACCGAATCTATTGAACAGAAATGAGGATTTTCCTCTGGGATTGTAGCCTGTTGTGGGCAGCAAAGGCGCCCCTGAAGGTCCAGTTCTTTGGATTGGAGATATGGCAGAAAAGATCATGACAAAGCTAATGATGAAAGAGGTGGGATCCTTATGCGGATACCAGGTGCTCCTTACGTGGCAAAGTGGAGGACAACATTGATACCTCTTCTTGTGTCCTCCAGTGAAGAGGATGTGGACAAACTATGGAGTATGAATTAGATCGGCTGACTTCTAATCCCTTTTTATGATTTTTGAAAGTCATTGAAGAACAGGAGGGATCTGCTGGGATCAACTCAATATAGAACCTGGGAGAGTGCTACATCTTTAGCAATTCTTTGGGCTAAATCAGGTTGGAGAGAAATGCGTTGATTTTTTATTCTTTGAGACCTTCTGTTAAGAGCATTTTATTCCTTGCTAAGGGTTTCATTGACGCCTAAAGTAGTGTGCCTCTTTAGTTTGTAATCTAAGCCTGTTTTTGTATCAATAAAGCAGGAAGGTTACTGACCTTGAGTCGCCCACCTTTTTACCTCTTAAAAAAAAAACTAGTCATGGAAAAAAAAAAAATTGTGGTCTCTGTATTGAAACTTTTATTGAAATTTGGGAATTTGGTTTTCGGTCAATCTTTGTTGGGTTTTGGGTAATTTGATAATCAAAATTTTGGATTGATATGGGCCCTATGGCTTTTCTTGTCTTGAGTCTAAAAATCTAAATGCAAAGTGGCTGTATCCAGCCAGCCCATTTCTAGCAATGCTGTTTTGCAACTTGTCAGGTTTCTCAAATCAAATTTCTTAAGTTGGAAGATGGAGAGCTCCTTTTGTGTTTGGCCAGATTATGGACTGAAAATTTCCATTGGAATGTGGTCTATCCATCGAAAAGTTGATATTTGCTTGTTTTATTGATGGTTTTGAAAATTTGTTAGGAAGTTTAGAATGGTTTTAGGAAGTCAGATATCATAGTACTAGTCTTGCCAAATAAGTCCCATCAAGAGCAACTTGATGTGGCTCTTCAATGGATCTGTAGGGATTCTTTTCATGAATGTGAATTCTTTCCGTCCAACATGATATCAAAGTAGCAGTCCTAGGCCAGTGCTCTGTACCCATTTAACTTCTCTCCACTTTCTTTCTTCCGCCACAAGAAAAAAAGGAAATGCCTTGGAAACCCTAACCCAAGGGCCCTCCTGATGGCATTGCTGAGCCTCGTGGCCATTAGCGAGCCATCAACGACCCTCCTCCTCTTTAGGCGACCTCTTCTAGGGCCCTCATCCCCTCTCATCTCTCAATCGAGGTCATGATCAACCTTTCTTTCTTACTGTAGTGTCCTGGGTGGCAACCTAGAAGCTTCACCGATACTGCCTTCGGTGACTAAGGTTTCAGTGAACCATCTCCACTGCGTCACTCTACCCTTTGGGTACTTGGGTGGCTGAGCATCACCACCAACTCCTTCGTTGCGTTGCTTAGAAGGCCTTCGCTGGTCACCCTTCGATTCGGATCTGCTATGTTGTTCCTCTTATAATGCCATCAACATTGCCTCTTATTGCTAGTGGGTTTGATGGCCCTTCTCTCGGTTTAACGACAACGCTAAGGCCAGAGCAAAAGAGTGCTTGTGTGTTGCCTATGCTCAGCATCCTGCTGTGGCGTTTTCTGTGCCTGTGTGTGAGCCTAGATTGCCTAGAGCACTATTGTGCGTTGGGATCATCGTTGATATGGGGCTATAGATCCGTGAAGTCTCTTGCTGCAGCTGCCATTGTTGCTGTTGCTAGTGTTGTTGATCTTGTGGGTGTATTGACAGTGGAAGTGATTGGTGCCTCCCCTATTGCGCTTGGGATTGTCTCCCCTATTGTGCTTGGGATTATCTCCCAGTACCTACTGATCTTCCTTCTGACTACTATATTGTCAGTTGGAGGTTGGGTTGCATATGTGTGGCTACACAAAAGGTCATTGTGTTGTGGTATAGCCATGGTAGTTGTGAACAATTGAGTACAGAAGATTGTGCCTACTGCTACACATGAATAATGGGTAATTGACTTAGGAGCGTCAAGCCATCTCACCGGGAATATTAGCATGTTACAGGCGTCCAAACAGGCCATACATGTAACATCGGTAAAGGTAGCTAATGGCTCTCGTTCATCGGTGAATGAGCTAGTGACGTCCAGATATCATCCAGACTGCACCTACCAGAGGTGCATTGTGCTCCGAAGTTTCCTATGAATCTTTTGTTTGTCATTAGACTTTGCATGGATCTATGATTCAGAGTTATCTTTGATGACAAACACTATTACTTTCAGGATAGACAAACCAATGAGATTATCAGTAGAGGTATAGAGAAGGATGGATTATATCTTATATCTTCTTGACATCCCATCGTTGTTTGTTGGCATTGCTTCTCTCTTCAGATCCCTTGTCGTGGCGTCAATGCCTTGCTCATCTCTCTGTAGGCAAGATGTGGCAAAATTTCTCAGATCTCACGCCTAGTACCACCTTTGACTACGAGGCCTGTGAGTTAGGCAAACACTATGGGATCTCGTTCTCTCATCATACTAAAGGGTTGAGTGCCTCTCCCTTTCGTATTGTACATTGTAATGTTTGGGACCTGCCAGGATTATTAGTGCTGGAGGTTATAGATGCGTTATGATATTTGTTGATGACTATAACCGCTTTACCTGGGCCATTCTGATGAAGAGTCAATTTGGGATTTTTTAGATTGTACAACAATTCTTTGTGGAGGTGCAGATTGGATATTCATAATCCATTTAGATATTTTGGAGTGATAATGCTCTGGAATTTATGCAAGTGGATCTCCAGACGTTTTTTACCAGCGAGACTATTCATTAGACTTCGTGTGCTCACACCTTCCAACAGAATGGTGTCGCGGAGCAAAAACTCAAGCACATACTTGACATTGCTCTTATTCATGAAGGTTCCCAAGAATTTTTTTTTTTTTTTGGGTGATGCACTTTTGACGACTACTTACCTTATCAATCAAATACCGTCATCCATTCTTCATGGCAAAATACCTTACCAGTTGTTGCATCCAGACTTAGAGTGTCCCTTTGCATCACCTCTGCGTGTGTTTGGGTGTACATGTTTTGTTAAGGCTTTTGGCTTGCAGGATAAATTTTCTTCATGGACAATGAAGCACATTTTTCTAGGGTATTTCTGTATCCAGAAAGGATATAGATGCTATGACCTAGGCATATGCCACATTTTTTGAGAAGATCACGTATTTCTCTGAAGAGAGATCGAGTATTGATCTAGCACTTAGAGAGGCCTAGGCGTATAATAAGCAAGAGACTCCATTTCCTACGACCTTAGGTTCTTTTGAGGAGCATCCTACTAGAGTATCTCCCCCTGTATGCCAGGAAGAGATGGATGATCGACCTATTGCTTTTTGGAAGTCCAACCAATCTTGCGCTCTACATTCGACTTCTACTGACCACCTAAGTCATGATCTATAGTCTACAACAGTTTGCCAATGTTCTTGCTAGCACAATTCTACCACACGATCATATTGAGGCTTCATAGGATCCCCATTGGAGGGCAGCTATGGATGATTAGATGCGTGCTTTGATCTCACATAGCACGTAGGAGTTGGTATCTTGTCCACCAAGTGCAACATTGGTAGATTGCAAATGGGTCAGCATGGTCAAATATCGGCCAGATGGTGCAGTTGAGAGGTTTAAAGCAGGCCTAGCTGCAAAAGGCTTTACCCAGACTTACGAGGTTAATTATTTTGAGACTCTCTCCCGAGGTGAGAGTCTCATCTATGCAAGTCATATCATCTGTTGCAGTAAATAATTTGTAGTCATAATGTCAACTAGATATCAAGAATGTCTTCTTATATAGGGATTTCACAGAAGTCTATATGCACCAACCCCTTGGATACGAGACTAAAGGGGGGAGTGTGTCTGTAGATTGAAAAGGGCCATCTTTTGCCTTAAATAGAGTCCCAGAGCCTAGTTTGAGAGGCTGAGTTTAGAGGTATTGGAGATTGGGTTCAGTTGGTCTTCCTCAGATCATTCGATCTTTATAAGAAAACGTGTAAAGGGGATTGTGATCTTAATAGCCTATGTGGATGATATGATCCTGATTATTGATGATGTGGAAGGCATGAAACATACTAAGGAATTCTTGCACAACACCTTTGTTACAAAGGATTTTGGACACTTGAGATTCTTTTTGGGAATAGAAGCAACACAACAGGATAATGGCTTGTCTTGGTCCCAACGGAAGTATACTTTGCAGATTCTTATGAGGTAGGATTGTTAGGCACAAAACCTTCTGGTGTACTTGTAGAACATCAGAGGAAGATTGCTACTTGAAGATGATCTGTCCTTTGAATATGTTACTTGCTACAAGAGTATTGTGGGGAAGTTATTGTATTTGATAGTTACTCACTCGGACATCAGCTTCGCAATGAGAGGAGCTAGCTAGTATATGGAGAAACCATCCTATAGCAATTGGCGTAATGTATGCCCAATATTGAAGTACTTGAAGGGGAATCCAGGAAAGAGCCTTCATTGTGAAAATAACAGCTCTATTGATATTGTCTCATATTTAGATGTTGATTATGCAGGGATAGTTGAGGATAGAAAATCTACTATAGGTTAGGATGTTTTCCTCAAGGGAATCCTTGTTTCATGGTGAAGTAAGAAGCAAACAGTGGTGGCCCATTCCAGTGCTGAGGCAAAGTGTAGAGTCATGGTGCACATAACATGTGAAATTATGTGGGGTTGTCTCCTTGAATGATCTTGGTATTTTTGCGCAAATTCCTACTCCCCTGTACTGCGATAACAAATTGGCCACTTACAATGCTTCCACTTTGGTATTTCATGAAAGGACCAATCACATCGAAGTGGATTGTCATTTCATATGAAATGTAGTCATGGAGGGAAAGATAGTCACCTCTCACGTCACCTTTGAGTTCTAGTTTGCAAATATATTCACGAGGGCATTGAACAAGAAGAGGCAGCTATTCTTGTGTGACAAGTTAGGTCTCATAGATATCTATGCCCCAACTGGAGGGGGAGTGTGGGGATTTATGTACTTGACATTTATTCTCTGATTCCTTTTGGATATATTCGTTACTTTCCCATATCTCTCTACATAAGAGCGATTAGGGTTTCTTTTCGTGCATGTGACCATTCTTTCCATCCAACATTGTGTGATTCTTGTTTGATGTTTCAATTGCTGGACAGAAACCTTTCTTTTAGTTCATGTTGGCTTAAATAATTCTGCATAATTTTATCTGGTGTAGCTCCCATTAAAACATTATGGCAAAGATAATATAAGGGTAGATTTGAAAATGCAGAGAGCATTTGCTTTATGATTTCCAATTTTTACCTTTCCATAGAAACATTTCTCCACCCTTCCAGGTGATTATCCTAGCTGTTTTTCCTTATCCTTGAAGGGTAGTAAGAAATTAAATATTTAGAAGCCTAATTTAAGAAGTATAAATCCAAGAAGCATTTATGATCTATTTTTTTTCTTATTGTATTGAAAAGAAAGGTACTTGTTATTATTTAGATGGATCTAAACGTTGCCCTTTTTTTGTTTGTATTCTCCCGAGCAGACCCAAGCTATATGATTGCAACACAGAAGAGTCGGGGATGTTCTTTAATGAACAAATCATAGAATGTTTTTCCCCAACAGTAATGGTTGAAGAAGTTCATGTCAAGTATTATTTTGGGTTCATTTCTTGTAATTATTTCTTAATGGTTTGGATGACTTATTTGGGTGCCTAATTGGATTTTAATTGTCAAAAATACTTTTGGTGAACCATTCAGCATTTCTTCCAAAAAGAGCCAGTTGTTGGGATTGAGTATGAAGCACAATTGCAGAAGACCATCTTACCACGTAAGTTATTTTCTACCTATATTTTATGCATTTTAGATTTTTTTTTTGGTGAAAAATTTTCTGGTAATCAGTTAACTAATTCCCATTGTAGATGTCAACTTTATCGTATTTTAAATATTTAGGATCAATGTTTCTTTAAGATGGAGAAATGCTGGAGTTGCCATTGTAAAGAATTAATTCAGGTTGGTTGAAATGGAGCAGATCTTTTGCTGTTTTTCATAACAAGAAGATTCTTTTAAAAGTTAGTGGATGGATAGCTGCTCTCTGAGGAGGGAAAAAGTAGTCTGTTTTTTGACTTGAGGGGCTAGGAGCTTTCATCAAAAGCAGGATGGTATGGTTGGTCATACTTCGTGGTGCATGTGAAAGTAGATTTTGAAACTTTTTGTAGTATGGTTTGAGACTACAGAAATCTACTGGTTGTATATCACAATGTCTGGTGAAAGCCAGTGGAAATTTTTCCTGCCAATTGATTTGGGCATGGGGAAAATTTTTCCTTTAAAGTATATGTGAAAGCATGAAACTCAACCTATTGGAAACTGAGAGGTTCCACATTTTATCTCATTCACATGGACAAATGAGGGAAGTACTAATCTTGGTTATTAGGTGGATTTGGCTTTGCTACAATGTGAGAGCACCTTTTTTTTCCAATTGATAAAAGACTCAAAGTAGCCACCCAGTACTTTATGGTAACGAAGCCATGTGAAAGCATCCAACTTTAAACCAATTGGATTGAGTATAGTGGCTCAAAGCCTTTTCAAAAAAAATTCTAGTGGCTTAAAGTTTATTAACAATCACACTTCTGAGTTTGATGTTTTTAGTTTTAGGACTATTTTCTCCGTAGTTTGTGAATTCCAGTTGCTTCTGCAAGTGTTCACTGAAGAAACACAAAGAAGTTCTTGATTATGCAAGGGGAAGACCTGCCATACTATCAGATTTATGTTGCCTTTATTTGGATTCATCTGGTATGATTATAATCTTGCTTGTTAACTGGGGTTAAGTACATAAAAATGCCACCCATATGGATCTCCGTTCACATTCTTGTGGCATATTGGTTGCTTGTTTAGTCTACCTTAAGAGCAAATAATCACATGATGTCAATTGGTTATAAACGGTTAGATTATGTATGGTTTTGTTCGTGAGGAAGGCAGCCAAAGTGTGGTGTTCTGTCTCTGTCGCTTAAACCTTTTCTCATGTCAATTCCCATGTCCATGACAATCCCATGTCCATGACAATGATGACTGGTGGGTATTTCTCTTAGGTAGGTCTCTCTCTCTCTCTCTCTCTCTCTCTCTCTCTATTGTATGTGCATGCATATAATTATGACTAAGGCCATCCCTCGGTTACCTCTCTGCCTGATTTTGTCCTCTGTTTCTGCACTCTTCTCTCTTCTCATGAGGTTCTGTTGATGATTTCTATTTTTCTTCCTAGGTTGCAGTTTTAGGAGAATGTTTTAAGAGAGGGCAACTGAACATAATAGAGACTTGTTAGGACTTCTTCTATTGATTGAAAAACCGTATAAAAAATTGAAAATTGCACATCTGGGAACACATCCTCAAGCTGGAAACTATTTGTGTGATTTTTCACAAAAAAAAAAAGCATGTCAATTATGAGCTGCCATGCATGTCAAACTGGCCTTCAATAATCTGTACTCATGGTGCAATTGGGTTCTCGCTGCAGATATCATGGCGTCTGAAGTCTCAAAATTTGCTTCCAATTTCCAGACAACATGTAATTGCGTGATAAAGATTGTTGAACCTCGAGCCTCTGGCACAGTGGAAGATCTGAAATCAGTGGTAAAAAGCGTTATTACTTTAGAGAAACAAATGAGAATTCCTCCTTGGGATGACGAACATGTTCCTGATGAAATAATCACTAACAAGCCAGTTCCAGGGTAAGTGCTTTTTGAATACTTCTCATGCTTGGGGTCAGATACAGTTAGCACTAAATTGAGATAGGTAACATAATGGCTAGTGAAGTAGAATCCAAAACTTTACTGAGAGAGCCATGACCTCATCACTCACAAGATGTAAAACATTAATATAAATACACCCATGCTCAGACTATTGACCCACATGAAAGAATCCCCTAGACAAGGTCCAAAGAGCCCCTTTCAGATCCTCCTCAAACTAACAAATAAGATCCATATCACGTAAAGTAAAATGGATGCCAATTTCCCTTATTCTTCTTCATGGCTCTTATTACATTGAAAAAAACCTTCCATCTGTGGCACCCTCTCCATGACTTCGTAATAATTTGAATCATCTATCTTGAAGTTTTCACCCGGAGAATTGTAATCAAAATCCTCGATATCTGTTGAGAGATAGAACCCTCCTTCAATCATATTGTTTGGGATGCTGGGATCACATGCAAAGCCATCAAATCAAAGGTGTGAAACTCTTGCTTGGAGGGTACAAACTCTTAGACGGTTGACCAACAATTTTTGGTGAATCCCTAACGATATTTGGCAATTGGCCGTGCATCTATGAAAGTTGACTCTAAGATTCCCTTCGATCATTGCTGAAACATGGATCTTTTGTGATCTTAGGGATCTGAACTTCGCGACTAGTCGGTTCACATCTGCCACAATTGTTGGACCATCTGGCTTATTAAATAAAAGTGCTACCCAATATGCAAAGGATATTGTGTATTGATTGTATGGCCTGCAATTAAGTCAAGTGAAGAAGGATGATATGCAAGGATATGAGTGAGAAGATCATGGCTTTTGGATTATGCGAAAATAAGCACATAAGTAGATGAATGGCTTGAAATTGAGAAAATGAAATTACTCCAAGAATAATTGCTTTGTATAATCATGTAAGTACTTAATTTTTAGTTGAAAGAAAGCAAAAAATATTTCTATTGCATGTATTGGGCAGACTATTGAGCTTCAGTCATCCTTCTCCCACTAAAGAAAACATTTTGGAGTTTTGCTTCATCCAATATCCAATATGCATTTTCAGTTTTACATGCTGGTTATCACAAGTTGATTGTAGACGTAGTGGAGTATTTATGAAAGTAGAGCAATTTTGTTTCACTATTCTGCTACCTATGTCTATGTTTACATTTAGTAATCCATGTTGCATTCTTCTTATCATCCAGGAGCATTGTGCATGAGTCTGTATTTTCAAGCATTGAAGTTACGGAGTTACTTCTATCAAATGGGATGAAAATCTGTTATAAGTGCACTGACTTTCTTGATGATCAGGTAATACTTGCTAAAGATCAATTTATGAAAGCATATTGAAGTCCTTAATCAGTTGTGCATGTACATAAATGTTGGGCTATTGTGTTTATTGTCGTGAGAGCACTCAATTCTAAACTTTTTTTGAAAGGTCACTCAATTCTAAACTAATTTATCAATATAGACCAATTCTCAATTTCAACATCCATAGATGTCAGATTATTATCTCAGCAACCCTTTGTTTGTGGTCTCCCCTAGGTCTGATGTGTGGACAAATAGATGTGTCTCCTAGAAGTTAAAATGTGTCCATTAGATCGGTATCTCTTTAGTATCATGTGAGAGCAGTTGATTCAAAGCCAATAGGTGAGAGTGGAGAACTCTGATAGTCAATATGAACTGTGAAGGAGAAAAAAGCCATGTGGCACAGTGGCCACGTGGACAAATGTGGCATGGTTCACGCGTCTAATAAGGCCACCGGCTTTGATATTTTGTGTTTTCTTAATTACGAATTTTTTCCAACTTGTGGTATTCATTTTTTCCAAGCTGAGGTGCCATGGTGCATGTGTTTTGCTGATGACATTGTATTGGTTGATGAGACAAGAGATGGAGTGAACAGAAAACTTGAGCTTTGGATAGAAGTCCTGGAAGCTAAAGGCTTATGCCTAAGCAGGACAAAGGCTGAGTATATGGTATGCAAATTTAGCAGTAGAGGGAACAATGAAGGGATGTATGTAAAAATTGAAGAAGAATGCATTCCAATGAAAGATGTTTTTAGATATTTGGGATCCATTTTTTAACAAGATAGTGAAATTGATGGAGATGTTACACATAGGATTCATGCAAGGTGGTTGAAATGGAGGGGAGCATAAGGTGTTCTCTGTGATAAGATGGTTCCTTTAAAAGTCAAAGGAAAGTACTATTGAGCTGTTGTAAGACCTGCCATGCTATAGTTCTGAATATTGGGTTGTCAACTATAGGCATATGCAAAAGATGTTTGTGATAGAAATGAAAATGTTAAGATAGATTTGTGGTTATACAAGGAAGGACCGTATTTCAAATGAGATTATTCGAGAAAAGGTTGGGGTGGCACCAATAGAGGATAAAATGAGAGAGACACGCTTAAAGTGGTTTGGATATTTGCAAAGAAGGCCACTAAATGCTCCAGTAAAGAGATGCGAGGAGTTGGAGGTTGAACCTGCTAAGAGGGAGCAAAGAAGATCAAACAAGTGTTGAAAGGAAACTATTAAGTATGACCTCAGTTACTTCAATTTAAGTCCAAAATAACTCAAAATAGTTCTACGTGGATGCAAGGAATCTATATAGCGGACCCCACTTAGTGTGGGAAAAGGATTGGTTGTTGTTGTTGTTGTGGTGGCATTTATTTAGTAGAATAATTGGAGTTGTTAGAATAATTAGTGGTTGCTATTTTTAGTTAATTGGGATTTTATTTTGCTGTTTTTCTTCTTTAGAAGTAGGATTACCTCTCTATAAAAAGAGAGGACCCTGCCAATTATCATTTGAGTTACTTACAATAATAAAAGTTTCTACATCAACAACTCCTATCCAACTCTCTCTCTCTCTCTCGGTTCCACACGTGAAACTCAACGCCCAAGGAGCCTCCAGGACCTCCACCACGCTGCCAATTCTCCACATGAACAATTTTACATCTCTGAATTTGGAGCCCTTATCTCAACAATGGCAATCAGGCAAATAGGCTTTCAGATTTCAAATTTTCAGCAAATTGATACAGTTATCGGAATTCCATGAACTAGAGCTGTATTGTAGTTACTTTGCAGCAGAGGTGGTTGAGATGCTTGTTTTCACTTGTTTATGATAGGATGCAAGCTTTCACTTATGGATTTACAGACTATGAGAAAGACTTATGATGAACATCCTCCTTTTGTGATCATCACTCAATAGCAGTAGGGTTCTATAGGGAGATTACAAAGTGGGATCCTAGCAACAGAATAAATGTCCAGCCTCATTTTTTTCTAAATACCAGAGTTTCAACTATAAATACCGAATTAAAAGAAGAGCAACATAATGCACTAGTGTAAATACAATAGTCTGTGCTTTTATTTGGTGTCAGGATGACACATGGTGGATTGTAGGTATGTGGTATCTTTGTATATAGCCAAAAGCTGAATCTCCATGAAGAAATCCTGAACATGTATCATTTCTGCATGTGTATTGTGGGATTATGCGATCCTATTGTTGTCAGCCGCATTTATTGACTTGCTTATTTTGATTCCTAATGATAACCTTTGCATTTCATAGAATTCCTGTCTGCTCCCTGAAATCCAGATATATATAAATATGAGTGCTTTTGGTGAGCCTAAGGTTCAAATGGTATGCTTAAGCCAAGCACATTTTTTACAAATGTGCCTTTGAACGTCAAAAAGCATAACTATCTAACGAGTACTTTACAAAAGTCATCAAATATTTAGAAGTTTGTCTTAATCTTTTACAATCTTAATGTAGTTGCATTATAAAATTGTATTAGCCTTTTACACAATAATATTTTGAATTTTTTTCTTTTAGGATGAGTGTCATAAGTTTTTCCATTCTTGATGAAATTTCACATACTATGTGTTTAAGTTGCAAACTTTACGTCCATATGGTTGAATTTCTCATGTAAGGTTCAAAATGCATCAAATATCATTTCAACTCATTTAACTTATTTGAGCCTTGTGCTCATTAGAAGGGTTAGACATGCATATATATTGGTAGAATCACATGAGTTTGACTGGTATTGGAGTTGTTCAATGGTCCACATGATTCTTTTGTCACACTGATGAATATCCTGGCTCGTAAAATGTTATTGAACATGGGCATACATGAAAAAAACTGTAACTTCACAAAACCTGTAGAGCTCTTTATATAACCAACCAAGGGTGTCACTCCTCTGGTCATGATCTCGCATGGGATCTTCTTCACATGCCAGGCTAGTTCACTGCATAGGTACTATCATATGTTACTGTCAGTGCACTAACCCATGTATGCTCATTTCTTGTGGATGCATCAGAGCTTACATTGCATTTGCATAAACAAGGCCTTGATCTTCCATAAAAACCACCAAAAAAAAGCCCACACAACATGTAAATCTTTAAAATCATTGACAGATCCTTTTTTTTGGAAAAGGAAAATCAATGGCAGATTGATCCATATTTCTTCCATGGTAGTGGAATCGATCTTTTCGATGACTTTGATTCAATAAGGCACAATCGCTTTCTTTGCTATATGGTTTCCTCATTCTGACGACATGACATTTGGTACTCATTTTTGCTTATATACATGTGAGAGGATTGACTTTTAACAAAAAAGGATCAAGTTTGGTTGGTCATTGATCGTTGGACTTGGCTGATCAAGATAGAATTGGAGGTGATGATTTATTATTATTATTTTCCTGTGGAAGTCTATTTTCACACAACTGTCAAGAATCAGACCTGTTTGATTAGTGAAGGCACTATTTACTTGGCCATGAAAAGTCTCCCTGGTATTTCCTTATGAGCCATTACTAGATACTAGTTTTTTTGAACAAAATACGTATCTGAAGTTGCTTTCTACTTGCTGGTCCCCTCTCCTCGCAATCTAAAACCACTACAAACTGTGTTCCTACGAAGAGTGGAGGATAACTCATTGTTGGACGAGAAACTGATCCTGGAAAAGGTGAAATGTTCTGTTAAGTTATCACATTCTGAAATCTCCCAGTCAAATAAAGCATTCCTTTCATATTGGTCTGTGCTCCTTGGTGCTGTTGTTGATAGTCCTTTCTGGATAAGATCAAGGCCAGCTGGTAGTTATTTTCTCCCTATTTGATTACAGATAGGAACACAATTAAACTGAGATGAGGACTTCTTGATAAATATTTTTGAAAGACAACCATATTCAGGATGGATTTTTTTTTAATGGATATTCAATATGGATATTTGAGTAGAAACTATGCATCCTTATTAGTGGACTATAGATTTGCTGGTTTCTTTCTGAAGTTATATCTTAGTCCTTTTCCTTTCGAAAAAAAAACCTTGCTTCTTATTTACTGTCCATGAGCTTTACTGAAAGGGTGATGGTACATGTTTAACAAAATTCATGCTCTGCTTCCCTCTTTCTTAAATTACATACTTGATCTTTTCTGCTTAGTTATGTTTTGATCGGGTATGGGCTTTTGAAACTCTGTACATTTCTTGTCTGAAGTCATTTAATTTGATCAGGTTCTTTTCACTGGTTTTGCATATGGTGGGCTGTCTGAGCTTTCAGAAAAAGATTATATCTCATGCTCCATGGGCTCTACCATTGCTGGAGAAATTGGTATATTTGATTACAAACCTTCAGTTCTCATGGATATGCTTGCTGGCAAGAGAGCCGAAGTTGGTACAAAAGTTGGTGCCTACATGAGAACCTTCTCGGGTGACTGTTCACCATCAGATCTAGAGACGGGATTGCAGGTGGCCTTGATATTCTTTAATGATCAGCTACTTTATTGGTTATTTCCTACACTTCAACTGAACAAATGACGAGCTCATTTTTGTTATTATTCATGTGAAAGAGAATCTCCATTGTAGGCTAAAAAGCTTCCTTTTCTGCTATTGTTGAGATTTTTTGAAAAGGTTATTGTTGACATTGATGTCTTTTTCTTTTGTTTTTGTTTTGAGAGTATCCTTCTTGCATTTTTCTTTTTTCTCTTCTCTATTCCTTCAGGGCATACTTATAAATTATAGCTTTCCCACTAGCTTCTTTTGTATAACGAGAGCTAGAATTTCTCTAATAGACAAGTTACTCATTTACTTCTACATTGTATTAGCATGGCATTCCTAGATTATTTTCTTTTTTTCTTTTTTTTTTGAGCTAGAATTTCTCTAATAGACAAGTTACTCATTTTTTTTCTTTTTTTTTCTTCTACATCAAGTGGAGTCAATAATTTGCCCAAAAGTTTTGGACATTAAGCAAGAGTTCTAGAATCCTTGTAAGACTAGGGATTCCCTTGATTATGAGCTTTCCGTGCATGACACATACGTCACTTGATTCTGAATGATTGAGTCCGATAGTGGGGATATTTCCCATATTTGTGTTTAGATCATCACATCACAAACACTAATTATAGGCTGCCAACACCTTCAGAATCATTTGTAGCGTGTAGATTTTTTATCACTTGATTACAATACTTCTCTAGTTGTTTTCTTTTCAAATAGGTCCATATCATTAAAATTTCAGCATTTGTTCCACGGAAAAATTCATGTCTGTGAGGATTCAGATAGGGAAATGCAAGGTTCCTATGTAACATTTTCCTTAATGAACAATCTACTGAAATATTTTAATTTTTGATGAGAGTTATATTATGATTTGTAAGAACCAAAATTTTGGCACGTAGCTAGCTTTCAAATCTGTCCAAGTTGATATGTACCTACGAACGTGAATCCTACAAGTCTTCAAACCTTATGAATTTAACTACTTTGTGATTGAGAATCCTACTTCATTTCTTCACATTCAACAACCAACACCATATTCCTTGAGCAGTGGTTTGCAGTGGAAGGGTGCATCCATCATGCCAAGGATGCCATCTATGAGGTTTCTTCTTTGGTGGCAATGGGGGGTCGGGTTGATTCCTTTGGTAATGGCAGTTGAAACTTGCAAGTGGCAAGAATTATGGACAGTTAGGTATTTTTTTGAAAAGGCAAGGCAATGGTATGATCGCTCACATGTGAAGTTGGGAATTGTAAGCATCATTGTTGATTCTCACACTGATCCCACATGGTCAAAGACTGAAGTGGTGGCAAAGAACAAGAATCCCTTTGTTTCTAGCTCAATTGATCCTTATTGGATTTCTATTATTGATCCACATGTGACCAAGCAACTCCCTCGTTTGTGGGCCTCATATAGAATGTATTGGGATCTACTTCTGAGCATTTTTGGGTCTGTGGGAGGTTAGGTCTCAGAGATGGACCCATTCTATCATGGTGAAGAGGTGGGAGCCTCTGATGGTCATGGAGACATCATGGGGGCAATAGTTATTTAGATTTAAACATTTGAAGAAACGTCAGGTGGTGGAAGCTCTTTCTGTGGAAATGTCTTCTAATGCTCATAGGTGTAGAAGGAGTCTTCTTGGTTATTAAGCATGTTCACTCAAGGAAAAGGGGCAATAATTATGCTATCTGGGTATGAGAAAGGGTAGATAAGGGGTTGCTAGGAGCAATAAGGGAACTTGGGTTGGATAAGGTTGAGTCAATATCAATTTTGTTTGCAGATATTCTAAAGATGGAAATGATAACAAATGATGTGGGCATTTAAAAGGAGAGGTATGGTTTTTAGGGGGCACATAGGTCAGTAACTTGTAAAGTTCCTCATTTAGTATCTTCTAGGGCTTCAAGATCGAAGAAGACATGGATTTTTGGGGAGATATTTGGCTAAATGGGCATTGTTGCTTTGTTAAATAAATGAAGCTCGAGGCTTGTGGTTAGTTAGAGTGGAAGTTGATTGTAGGAGGTGTTTGGATCAGTTTTTTACTGATTAACTCCTAGGGGAGATCAAGGGGCTGGTGGTTCCCTGGAGCAGCAACTTATTTGATGTGGAAGGAGAATGGAGGGGGAGACATGTGCCGGCCATTTTGATCAAAAGGATTGATGGATTTACTTTTAGGGCAACGTTTGGGTGGACCCACTGATGCAAGGCTCGTACAAAACTTTGGGCACGTGTCAAATTGTCAATTATGACTTTTTTGGGAAAGCCTTTTCTGCTTGTTGGGGATTTCAACATGACGTTAGACATGGATGAAAGTCCAAATGAAGGTAGGGGAAATGATGCTGGATTAGTATAGTTTTAAAAGGTGCTTGCTAAACTAAACTTGTAAGATCTAAGCCCCATCAATTGCATTATACACGGAGGAGCATGGCATTTGAGTCTTCTAAGTCCAGGATTCACGTATTCCTCAACTTCGTGGAGTATATGGAGCCTTCCTTGCTCTGTAGTAATGGTTGCGGCTTTCAAATTTTTTTTTGGTCGCACTCCTTTGCTATGGAAGTTGAACATCGCCTTCTACTTAGGTTTGAGAAATAGTGGTTGTTATAGCCTAACGAGGG
This sequence comes from Thalassia testudinum, assembly GCA_037157565.1. NCBI lineage: Eukaryota > Viridiplantae > Streptophyta > Magnoliopsida > Alismatales > Hydrocharitaceae > Thalassia > Thalassia testudinum. Next base: position 12,668,094 of record JAZHRO010000077.1, on the reverse strand, counting down.
CTTGGTGGCATGTGGACCCATCTTTTTCAATCAACAACTACCATGCTGGCGAAGAACCTGTAGGAGTTGAGAAACTTCCTTATTGACCATGAGAATAAAGTGAAGATTGAGAGGTTGAAGAAAGAGATTCTGCAAAAGATATGGGAGTTGGACCAAATGGTGGATACAAGGCCTTCAATTGAGGGGAAAGTGCGAGGAAAGAAATGCCAGATAATAGGTGGTCGAATAGGAGGATAGGAAAGATGAAATTGATCAAATAGAGTATACAAGGCAGGAAGTAGGGTTGTCACAGTTGGTGCACCTGTGACCCATAAGGCTTTCCCTGTAAGGGGTGCACAGGGTCGAATCCCCGCGGCATCCCCATACTCGCAAAGAGTCGGGGGAGGCGATTGCATCACTGTGGCAATTCATCCGACATGGGATACCATGTGATTAAAAGCGCACTGCACCACGGGCCAGGCTCCATGGAGTTTACCTTGAAAGAGGCTTCCTCATCGTCAAAAAAAAATAGAGGATACAAGGCCTTTGGCAGAGGGGGGAAGTGGAAGGGACACAAGGTAATAGGTAGACCTGTTCAAGGTCTAAGCCGAACTTAGAAAAGTGCCCGGCCCAAGGTTGCGTTGGTCCATCAATCCACATTTTCTGACCTAATTTTGTAAAAAGATTATAGTTTTCTACTTAAAAGAAGCTAAAATGTACATAAAAAGCACATCTTATTAATTAGACAAAATAAAAAAGAAAAGAAAAAAAAGCATATTTAACTAAGAAATAAGAACAATAATGACATAAATAAAAACTAAGCATCTTAACTTTGCAAAGTACATAATCAAAGAAAAATATGTACCTACTTGTCATGGGGAGGTGGGGTTTTGTTTTTTTTGAAGATGGGAGATAGGTTTGAATTGTAGGTTTGGATAGGAGATGGAGTTTTTTTGCTTGGGGGATAAGTAGTGCTGTAAAAATCAATTTAGTCGGTCGAGTAGTCAGTTGACTACTCCTAGTCGGATCCTTAATCGATTGAACAATCCATACTCAGGCACATAGTCAGTAGGCCGGACTACTTGACCAAGTAGTCGTCTACTCGTCCGACCATGTGCATGATTTCTTCAAAGGGCACTAATTGGCCAACCTTGCTGTTGTATCTGTTGCTGTTGCTATTGCCTGACCCTATTGTTGTTGCTGCTTTCTTGCTCGACTGCTTTAGCACTTCAATTAGGTTTCCTACCTCTCCTCTCACTTTAAAATTTGAATAATGGTTGTCTGAATCATTAAATGTAGTTTACTAAGGGTCGGGTTATTACTTTGGTTGTTTTGTTTTATTTTTTTAAATTTGTTTAAGAAGTTATTTAGTTGTTTTTGTCGATCATTAAATGGTTGTCTTGTTTTGTTTCATGTTTAAGTTAAAGTTTCCATAGTTTTTTATAGCTAATTCTTAAATTTTCATAATCTTAAGCTTGAAAATGATTTACTTTCATGTAATGATATATTTCAATTGTTAATGTGTGTGTGTGTGTGTGTACTCCCCGACTACTCCCCCACATATCATATACTCGTTAGTCAGTGACCTAATCAACTGAAAGCCGACTATTGACTTTTACAACACTGGGGATAAGTGGGTAACCTTGTTTGAATCAACTCTAACATTAAATCGGGTCAAGTTGGGCTGGGTTTAAAATCTCAAACCTAAGCTCGGCCTGCACTAAATTGGGCCTAAACTTGGGCCAAGCTGGGCCAAAGCCAAATTTTCTGAGCCTAAGTTGGACCCATGGGCGTTCGAGGTCGGCAATGGCCCGGCCCATGGATGTGGCCCAAGAGGATGGGAAAGATGAAACTGAGTGGAGGCAAAGCTCTTGTTAGCTATGGTTGGAGGGTGAGGCAAACATTGCTAATTTCACATGATGGCTAATGATTGGAATGTGGCCCAAGAGGATGGGAAAGATGAAACTGAGTGGAGGCAAAGCTCTTGTTAGCTATGGTTGGAGGGTGAGGCAAACATTGCTAATTTCACATGATGGCTAATGATTGGAGATGGAGGAACTTGATTGAGAAGAGCGTTGATTTTGGTAAGGATAGAGTTGAAAGGCAAGAAATAGGCATATAATTGGCATAATATTTCAGAAACTTCACCAAAAGAGTCCAAGAGGGGGATAGAGGTGGAAAAATTGGCTTCTGCAGCTATTTACAGTGAACAAGTAGAGTTCCTTGTGGGTCCTTTCTTTGAGACTGAGGTGAAGAGGGCCTTATCTTGGATGAATGCTGAGGACACCCTTTGTCCAAACGGTTCCTCGGTTTTATTGTTTGGAAACTCTAGTCGATGGTTGCTCCATTCTTGTGCAAACCCTTGGGGAACTCAAGGATGGTTGGGGTTTTGAGAGATTGAACAAGTCATTGCTATTCCTGCAACCTAAGAACTCAATGGAAAGGATTAAAGCCCACATGCCTATCTCTCTTCATATGCAACAAATTTTCCAGTGGGGAAAATCTTGGCTAATAGATTGAGAGTAGTCAGTTGAGATATCACTAATTGAGAGTAGTCAGTTGAGATATCACTAGCACTATGCAGACCTCTTTCCTTAAGGGGAGATATATGGTTGACAAGGTGTTGATAGCCATGGAAGCTGTAAGCTGTTGGAGGAGGACGACAATGAAGGCCTTCCTTTGAAGGTTGACTTCACAAAGGCATATGATTTTTTTAATTGGCCTTTGTGGAGTTTATTATATAAGAGACTACGCATGGTTTTCCAAATTATGGATTGCATGAATGAAGAGATGTTTTGTGATTATTTTCTTCTCCGCGTTGGTTAGCAGGAGATCAGATGTGAGATGGATCCAGCCGTAGAGAGGATTGAGTTTGGTTTGTCCACTTCCTCCTTTCCAGTTGTATTTGTCACTCTAGCTATGTGCTCTTCTGCTGCTTGTAAAGGATGGAGCTTTACGTGATCTAGATCTGCAAAGAAAAACGATCTCATCTTGGTGTTAAATGTAAATGACACAATATTCTTGGTGGGACAGTCTGAAGAGTGTTCTAGAAATATTATATGCTCTTGGAGCTGTTTGGAGAATCTTATGACTTAGAATTAGTAGGGAGAAGCCTTATTTTGTTGCCTTTGATGTATGATGAAGTGGAAAGGTGTGGTTTTATTCCTTGGACACCGGGGAGTTTCTTGCCTTTGTAGTACTTGGGACTAACTCTCTCCCTAGGCCTTTACATGTTATACATTTGGGTGTGTGGAATGGTGGAAAAAAGGTTGCAAGGGTGGAAGTCCCATCTTCTTTTGAAGAGGGAGATTAATTAGTCTTCTGAGGTCTCTTTTGTCTGCCATTCCTATTTTTCATGTTATGCTTTTCGTTGTGGGACGAAACTGGATAGCTTAAGACAATGATTGTTTCAGAATGGTGTGAGTCAGGAGGTAGAGAAGTTGCTTTAGTTACATGATAGGAGGCCTACAGGCCATATCTGGGGCTGAGTTGGGTGGCTTACACTTGAGATCAATGAAAGAAGCCCTGTGAGCAAAGTTGATTATGCAAGTGATAGGTATAGAAGTTGATATGTTTTCCTTAGTTATAGGATGTTACATTAAATGTTGAACTGGGCAGTAAGATTGATTCCTATAAGAGAGGTAGCCATGTTCTAGCAAGGCCTGTTTCAGGCAATACTGTTGGTGGTTTCTCATTGTTTTGGCATCCCTTGGTGATGGATCTTCTTTCAGCTTCCGTCATGACAAGTGGCTGGCTAGAGGGGCCTTGGTGGAGTGATTTTCTCTTTTCTTTATCCTTGGTCTTGGAGGAACCGATGCCAGATTATTGGGATCCTGGTGTTGGTGGATTGAGTGGGACTTGGACATCAAGTTGGTGGACCACCTCCTGACCAGAGGGTAGAAGAGCTGTTGCAACTGTCTAAGAATTGTTGACTGTGCACTTCTGGGAAGGAGCCCTTGATGGGTGGTCATGGGAAGATACTTCTCAATGAAATCATGGTAGAGGTGCTAATCCCCTCATTAAGGGACAATGATGAAAATCTTGTGAGAGGCAAGGATGACTTAGAAGATTAAAGTTTTCGGATGGTTGCTGAGGAGGCAGAGTTACAACTTAGCATTATCAGAGTGGTCACTTGCTTTTTGTACATCTGCGAGATCTGTTTGGGAATTGAGTGGGGTTATAGTGGATGAAGCCATGCTCTTGGATTCCTGGTGCAGTTTTAGGGGAGGCATATACCACACGAACGTGGAATATGGGCATCCCCTTTCAGTGTTTATGGTCCTTGTGAGGGGATATTGTTTTTGGCTGGGTTTGTAACTCCTAGAAATGGATGCTCACTAACCTCCAATGGTTACCCCTTCTCTTTTTTTTTTTTAAGAAAAAATCTTAGTTTAAGTTTAAAAAAAATTTCACTAAATGTGCAATTATATCACCTACTAAGCATGGTTCATCTGTTAACTAAAACAAAATGGAGAAAGGTATATCAAGTCTTTATTAAAAAAGAAAGAAAGAAGACGATAACACTGAACCAACCTTGAGAGAAAGTCCTTATCGTGAAAACCCTATCACCTGCATCTTTAAGTCAAAGGCTGATGCCTACACTAAGTCCAAATTCCATCAATCAATCGCAACCTACTGCTCACAAAATCACTGGATAACCTACCTAAGTTGAAGATTAACAGTTAAACAAAGACCTAAGCTAAATGAAATCAGAATCTTGCTGTTGCCATCCCTGATTTCCAAGCATTAATTCTTACATATTCCTGCCTTGAGTTCAGGGCTCCAAGAGAATCACATACATCAATACAGGCCCAATCCCAGACTTAAGGTTGCATTTGGATGGGGGTCCGTGTTTACCACTACTTAAGTTCTAGGACATATTGAGTTAGAAAGATGGTGGTTGGATGTGGGATAGATTGTAGTGGATTTGATATGATGATTGGGTTGATGCCGCTAAATAGTGGAAGGTCCTGGTTTATTTATTTTATATTTGATGTTGGATTATTTTTTGTTGTTAATTTGTTGGAAGTAGAAGTAAGTGGTGCTTGGATGTGATAAATAAGTTGATATGTTGTAAGTAGAGATGTGAAATGGCACCCCTTGTTGTAGACCTTGCCTGTTCTTTTTTTTTTTTTGAATTAAAAAACATGTGATTCCATTGATGAGAAACCAAAAAGTACATCTCAAAAGGGAATACATTGTGAAGGCAAGAGAAGGCACAAGGAGAAAAAAAACAAGAGAATGGTCACCTTCTATGACCGAGAGCAACACCCATCAACAAAAGGCAAAGAAAGCTGATTATTACAAATGGGGTACATGCCTCCCAACGAACAATGAAAAGTGGTTTCCAGCAACTATCATACACACAAGAAAAACCTGGATCACCTTCAAGGAAAGCACATGGAGAGAATACACCAAAAGTTTGGGGATTTCAAACCCAAGATAGGCATAGCAATCTGGAAGCCTATTACCTTATGCATCTTCATCTATGACAACATTTAGGATAATAGTGGCTGTGGGGGTGGATAACTGGCATACCGGAAGCAAGAGAGATAAGGCTGGTGTTGACAATGAGAGGAAGTCTGTGGGGAGCAGAAATGTGCAACAATGAGAGGCAGTGGAGCACTCTCTACAAGAAAAAGGGATCAAGGCAAAGACAACGTGGGAGGGGGAACCCCTTGCTACATGAGGTAGCCTTGACTCTGAACAGCAGACAAGAAAGTCATCAAAGAAGGGGAGTCAGAGATGGCTCCCACACTACCCCCTGGAGAGAGGCAAGAGCACTTTAAAGGGGTCACAACCCTGCCTACTCCATTCACATTTCACTTAGACCTAAAGCTCTTCCTTAGCGCACCCACCAGCCCTCATACAAATAGGGCCTGAAACTCATGCAAAACTTAATCAATCTAAAGAATTCCTAAAGGAGTGTAGAAACCCTGAATCACATAGAAAAGAAAATCAAAAGTGAATCTAAAGGGAAACGATTAATCTACAGCTTCAAGAAACAAGAATCTGGACTTGCAATTAGATTTTCTAACCAATCCAGAAACCTGAAATGTACTAAAAAGTGTATAACTCTTAACTGTTTTCATGTCATAGCCTCCTCCCTCCCTCTCTCTCTCCGCTCCCCCTCCCTTTTCATCATCCAAAAATAGAGGGGGTTTGGGTATCCCTAAATTGTGCCAACTATGTTCTTCTTGTTCTTTTTTGTGGATTTTGCTTAAAGTTTTGCAATTATTCCCTTTTTATAATCCAAAATTTTGTTTTTTATTTTGAAAAAAATTGGTTGCAATAATTACACATCACTAATTTACAATATTACATTTAGGATCTTCCTTATAGTGGGAATGGCTCTTAGTTGGTGAAGTGTGGTCCTAAGGGAAGTATTTGATAGACTTACTACAGGAGACATGCATGTAGGTGTTTTGAGCCAGCCTTTATCCCTGTGATTCCTGATATACATTTTTATGATGGTAATCTTGAGTATGTAAATGCAAGGGTATTACTAGGAAAGCTGCTCCGTCACTTGTGCCCAACATTGCTCATGAGTTGAGCAAGGTTAGACGGTTCATGGAGAAATCCACCGACGCTTACTAGTAGACGGTCATGATAATAGTTATATCCATGCCAATCTCACCCATTTAGGATTCCAACAGAACACAGTAAAATGCATCTAACATGATCCCTCTGGATCCAGTTTTTGAAAATGATAGATGTTGGTGGTTTAAAGGCTTATCCAAATCCATTACCATATGCCACACTAGTGCATATATATATATATATATATATATATATATATATATATATATATATATATATATATAACGTGTAGTCCTGATTACCTTTTTAGCTTAATACCTTGCTTCTTTGAGGTAACTGAAACCTGTAATTTCCAGAATATAAATATGGGAGCCATTCAACTACGGACGTTACCAAATGAGCAACATTTCAAAATTTGTTGTTCTTAATAACCTCTTAATTTAACCTTTCAAAAACTATTAATTAATCTACAAATATTTTGTGAGTGTGTGCAGGGTCTGTAGGAATTAAATATACACTGGGCAGGTGAATACTGTACTATCGATATCGATTGCAGAATTTAAAATAACATTCACGGCAGATCAAAAGATAAACAAATCACAAAGATAGATGACACTTGGATTTTAGAGTGAAAACCCTTCCGGGTAAAAATCACCACTCAAATCTCTCAGTTTAGGATTTCTCCGACTAGTCGATGCTTGTCAATTCCACTAACGCACCATTTGAACGAGGGTGGCACAACATCTTACAAAACTTCTCTTATACACCTGATCAAGAGAAGAAAAACAACGGGATTCCCGAAACACTTTGGGTCCAGAATCAAAATAATAGGAATAAAATATAACAGTAAGTCCTAGCTTAGAAAAAAAAGATAAACTGAGCTTTTTGAGATCACAAAAAACCGTGCTTTAGATCGCAATAGTTGCAGGCACAGAGGCGCGAAAGCATTAGAAAGAATTGTTTTTTGAAAGCTCTTTAGGTGTGTTTTGGAATGGGGGTCGAGGGTCCTATTTATAGGTATTTTTTGACCGGTTGTAGAAAGTCTGGAAATATGGCTTTAGTCAATCAAAAATAATACTTGGTTGATCAAAATGAACTTTGGTTGATTAAATTAAAGTTTTGATCAATTCCATGTTGATCGATTAATGTAGGAAATTGATCGACTTTTGGTGCATAAATACACAGAGGCGCAAAAGCACTAGAAAGAATTGCTTTTTGAAAGCTCTTTAGGTGTGTTTTGGAATGGGGGTCGAGGGTCCTATTTATAGGTATTTTTTGACCGGTTGTAGAAAGTCTGGAAATATGGCTTTAGTCAATAAAAAATAATACTTGGTCGATCAAAATGAACTTTGGTTGATTAAATTAACGTTTTGATCAATTCCATGTTGATCGATTAATGTAGGAAATTGATCGACTTTTGGTGCATAAATACACAGAGGCGCAAAAGCACTAGAAAGAATTGCTTTTTGAAAGTTCTTTAGGTGTGTTTTGGAATGGGGGTCGAGGGTCCTATTTATAGGTATTTTTTGACCGGTTGTAGAAAGTCTGGAAATATGGCTTTAGTCAATCAAAAATAATACTTGGTCGATCAAAATGAACTTTGGTTGATTAAATTAAAGTTTTGATCAATTCCATGTTGATCGATTAATTTAGGAAATTGATCGACTTTTGGTGCATAATTAGAATTTGGCCATTAGAGGCCTTGGATCGATTAATCAAATTGTGTTGGTCGATCAATATGGATTTGGTCGATCAATGTTAAAAAGTTGGTCTATCAACAGTACTAAACACTTAGGGTTTGAAACCTAACGGAGTTTCAAAACGCATCGGTTATCTTTGAGGTTCCTTACAATATTCTAGACTTAATAACAAAAGGTGTTACCAAAAGTCAAAGGATTTTTTTATGTTCAATGGTTTCTATAACCCAAAACCATAGCTCCTCTCCCGCCAATCACCTCCCTCCAGCATGCACTACACCCACTAAAAGAGTCTCCATTTCAAGTAACTGGGGTATTCCTCTTTGACTATAGGGGGAGGGGTTTTTATATGGAGATATGATTGGGGGTACACTTGTGAGTATCTTAACAGTTATTCCTTTTTTAATATTTGTTGCATGTGTGATATTTTATCGATTCCACTGTTCCAATTTTTTTTCTTTACAACTGTAACACAACGATCTCTACATGTTCTTAAAGAATAGAGGAGAATTTGGCCTAATTTGTGTTAGTGCTTTCACGGTATCAGATCCCTGTTCCAGTGAACAAGCCCATAGTTATTGGCCACTTTTTTTGAAGAAAAAGACAAGTAATTGCCCACTACTAAAGTCTACTGTCGGTACTCTGCTCAAGTAAAAGTCCACAACTATATCATATCCTCTGACTCTTATTCCATTCAAATTAAACCAATCTGCCTTGTGTCCTGGAATACGCCCTTCAAAATGTTTTTGCTCATGACATATTGATTGAGATTTTGGTGCAGTCTTCCCCCTTACTAGGATCAGATTGATACTCTGATGATCTGTACACTTTCCAGCTCTGACCTAAAACCAATCTCAATTGTCTGACAAAGTGGTGCCTTCCATGATCAGATCCAGTTCCCGCTCATAAAATCCCAACCTAATTCCTTTAAGCAATCTTTCCCAGTTCAACCTGTAAAGCTCAGTCTGACTCTGGTTACTGGGCCTTGTTGTGTCTGTGCATGCCACAGGTTTCTGGGTCGTGCACACTTGTGAGACTGCTGGACCCAATTGCTTGAGTTTAACTCCCCCTAGTTGGATGATTTTATCTCGCTTTTTTGAAGATGACGGTTTTATTCTTTAGGTTTCCTAACTCTTATTTCAACTCACTGCTGACTATCTGAGCTCCAAAACCTGATATCACTCAATTCTCTAATCAGGTAATGCTGTGTGCTTTCTATTTAGTTTCTATACTGATGCCGTTGGATGGGACAACGTTGCTGTATTCAAATATGTTGAATGAAATCGAAATTGATTAAGATCTACAGTATTTCAAGGTGCTAAGTTTTATGTGATGTAGAGTGCTCATTATTGGCATGATTAGAAGTCACATGCTTGTAAATATTACCATGCGCATGATCCAATAAGTGTAGATGCTTATCAGAATGTTTTTTACCCCCCAGGCACTTTGTTTTAATTGGAACCTGCGTTTCCATTCCATGTTACCCAAATACTTGACATCTTTGTTGATCTTGAGAGCAACATGCAGTATGCTGGAAAAGTCAAAGCCATTTATCAGATGCATTCTATTTTATCTATATAGGACCTCTTTTTTTTAACACTTTGCCTCTTGTTGTGTATGAACACATGCAGCTTGTCTACCAACTATTCACAACAAATGTGGTACCTGGTGATGAAGAGGTGAAAATTGTAATGCAAATGGCAGAAGAGGCAATACGTGCCCAAGAGAGGGACCCATATACTGCCCTTGCAAACCGTGTTAGAGAGCTGAATTATGGGAACTCTTATTTTTTCCGGGTACTTTGATTGCACCTTTGAGTTTTATTCTTTTGTTATGTTATTATCTCTAAGCTTATTGATTCTCTATCCACAGCCAATTCGAATTTCAGACCTCAAATCGGTGGATCCTATAAAGGCTTGTGAATATTTTAACAATTGCTTCAAAGATCCCTCCACTTTTAGTGTTGTGTTAGTAGGAAATATCCATCCTGATGTGGCTCTTCCCTTAATTTTGCAATATTTGGTATGCCACAATTTTATATTTAAGAACTGTTATTTTCTTTACTATCCGAAGAACCTAGTGTAGATAATTGGTTCATCAACTTTCTGCAGGGTGGAATACCAAAACCTACTGAGCAAATTATGCATTTAAACCGCGATGATTTGAGGGGTCTGCCATTTAATTTTCCAGGGAAGACCATTAGGTATATATCTGGTTCAAATTAGGCATGGAAGCTTCTATTTTGATAAAGCTGCCTCTATTTCTTTTCCATTTCTATCTGTATCTGTTCTTCAATAGCAAGGCCATGCAGATAACTTATATGCTCTATCTGGTAGGGAAGTTGTGCGCAGTCCAATGGTGGAAGCACAGTGTTGTGTCCAGTTAGCCTTTCCAGTAGAGCTCAAGAATTGCGCTATGGTGAGTCATGTTTATGCAAGATACTATTTCTGGGAGCATTAGCTCGATTTTATTTCTATGCGAAAGGCTTATAGTCTTTGATTTGACTTAATGGATCCCATCACCTGCAAGATGGAAGAAATTCACTTCATTGGATTTCTTAGCAAGCTTCTGGAAACCAAAATGATGCAGGTTTTACGATTCAAACATGGCCAGGTAACCTTCTGCAATTTATTCTAATTGCGACCTTTCTCCCTGCCTTCTGTTCTTTTTTGTATGTTTGTTATTTTAACTTATTTATGCATTATTTTGCGTGCATGCATAGTTCAGATCTACTCGGTTGGTGTTTCTGTATTCCTGGGTGGTAATAAGCCCTCTAGAACGGGTGATGCCCGTGGAGATATAAGTCTCAGTTTCTCGTGTGATCCTGACATCTCATGGAAGCTTGTATGCTATACTTCTCAAAAACTTGATTTATCAGTCTATTTCACTAGCAAGCATTTTGCAATGCTTGTCGTTTCCTGATTGTTCTTGTGCTCGGCGGGTGTTGTTTTCTTTTTGATCACGTATTCTCTGTGCAGGTTGATGTAGCTTTGGATGAGATTTTGCTGCTTCAGGAGCAGGGCCCTTCAGAAGAAGATGTATCCACCATTCTTGAAGTTGAGAAGAGAGCCCATGAGAATGGATTGCAGGTTGGGTTTTCTTCTTGCTAGTGCAAGTGTGAACCCTAGCCACTGGCCTTGAAAAGAATCTTAGCAAGGATGGTTTTCTCTTTGCAGGAGAACTATTACTGGTTAGATCGAATTCTGCGTAGTTACCAATCACGGGCATATTGTGGAGATGTCAGTGCATCATTTCAGGTAGTTTGCAATACTATCTTATCTATTATACTTAAACCAGAACAGGCCATTGACAAAAAAATGTATTAATTTATCTCCGTAAGCTAAGCAGCCTTTTTGTGAGACTTATTAGGCATGTCATTCTATATTTTCTAATATGTTATCACCTATTGAACTGGGTGAGTGGCCTATATAGATAGAAATAAAGCAATTTAACTATTTCTAGAAATGAAGTTTATTATTTCAAATATGCAAATAAAGCTCAGGCATCGAGTTAAAAGTTACTTGGAAAATTTGCTGCAGTATTCTTCTGCTTCTTGATAAAAAGACAATGAACTTGATTTCTTTGATTGGCAGGCACAAGATGATGCACGCACTAAAGTCAGAGAAAACTTGACACCTTCTACTGCCCAAATGGCACTGAAAAGGATTTTGCCTTCTCCTTGCAAAAAGAAATATACTGCTGTGATTCTTGTACCTCAGCCATCTTGCATGAAGTTTCTCAAACCTTTCTTCTCACTGGCATCGAACGGATTTGCCCAGGATTCAAAGGTTAGGAAAAGAACTAGGACTAGTACCTTTATTTACACTTTTTCTTTTTTAAAAAAATTTATATATACAACTATTGAACAGCATCCATGCTATTTCCCAGTTATATACTGGTTTATTCTAGCTTTGACCATGTTCACACAACTGGGTTGACGAATCACCAAATGTAACATCGTCCCTAGGTTCCTTTTACCAGGTTTCTTTGATTCATTGGAAAATAATTGCATCTGCTTATGGTTTCCATAGTTATTGGCTCTAAATTTAGTAGACACATGGAAAATTCTAAAGGTAGATGATTTAATGTGGAATCTCAAGTATTGGAAATCAGTCCCTAGTAGATTTATATGCTTTCAGGCCACGTGTAACTGACCACAGTTTGCATCTATTGTATAAATATCCACCTGATACCATTGACCACCTACCTTATTTTATTTGGTCTTATCTTTACATCCTTCCCCGTAAAAAAGGTGTGGAAGTAGAGAAGTAAAGATACATCCATATTCATTTTAACAAGTGCTCAACTTTCAGCTTTTACTTTCAGATAGTAGCGGCTGTAAGTGTTGTATAGTTAATGAAAAATCTCATGAAAGGAGCCTCTCAAAAAGCATATCCTAAGTTCAGGATCTTTCTGTTACAGTAATAATGTCAATGTTAATATTGCTAATCGATTGTGCAGTGAGGGATCAAGTGGACCAGCTGACATCTCTAAAACTCCTTGTGCTCCAACCCATGTTATGATGGCAGTCATTGACATCCTTTGTTCATATGCAGATTCTAATAGGAGTAGCCAGCGCGGTTGTCCTAGTGGTTGGCTTGTGGAGATATTTGAGGAACACATCAAGATAGTAGATGACCGTCCACTGAGATTACATATTTTGACATCAGATTGACACACGGCTGAGTGAAGGATCACTTCTTAGAAATTGAAGATACCGCAGAAGGTGATACTCATTGGAGATGATGATGGTAACATTTCAGCTGCAGTTTGGTGGTTGGCTACAGGATCAGACAGAGTATTCTTTGCTGATCGAGAGAGAGCACATTGGGTGTATTCATTCTTGTGTCACTAGCTATATTTTCATTATTTTTCTTGTCGCCTGTATCAGGCGACCGTCCTGATTGATGCATCCCCCGTGGTGGAAAAAGTGATCCCTGCTGAAAATCGGTGTTGCATTTCTGTCAGGACTGGATCACCATCGAAATTCTCACTTGAGCTAAAAACATACCTATATACAATATCTTATGGTTGTTGTTCTTGCCGATATACATTGAGCATCCTCATTTTTTATTTTACATATGGACTATAGTATTATCTTGATATAAATTTTTGCATGCATGCCAGTTTTCCTTTTTTAAACTATACACTTATACAAAAACATAATATTTAGATTCACTCCCTGCAGACAAACTGTGTTGGTAATCTAGATTTGCTGAAAATCAGCTTTCCCAAGAGGATAAAGCCCACGACTGCATGGTGCTGGCTGCTGCCTTGTGCAGTGTTGCAAGGTTTGTTCCTGTTGCATCTCTGCACCCTTCCCAAGGCACTGTTTGTTTCATGAGAAATGCCGATATGGTCATGCATCTCTTCTTATCCTCCCTCTTGTGATACATCTCCACTTATTCTCTCAAATATCCCTATTTATCCCATAATTTAACCCACGTCTCCCAGACATTAAAATGGTGGATCGGAATGAGAGGCAAAAACCTTTGCCTTATTATCCCATGGCCTACCCATCATTCTCCACGCGGTTACTCCAGAGCATGCTACGAATCAGGGAATTCTGAGAAAGGATAATTGATGTCATATTGATAACTTAAAACTAGTCAAGGACAATCGGCTAGATAGTCTTGGCAGGCTGGGTGATCTGATCAAGAGGGCATGAATTAGACGAGTAGACTTTCCGTATGGAGGCATCTTGTCCACCGTTGTTTATTTGAGGATCACATTGACAACCCTAACTGGAAATTGTGGTAGGCATCGGCGGACATCGAGGTTCTAATTTGAAGAGAAGCACACCAATGACTCTGGTCCATCTGGGTGGGACGAAGGATAAAAGGAGTGATTAGTCGTGGGACATCCCATTCTCGAAGTTTGGATGGTTACTCATGGAATGAAGATACCGCGCCAAGGGATAAATTTTTTTTATTTTTTTGATAATACCAAGGGATAAATTTTAAAATGTATCTGATTTAATATTCTAGGTGTTTTATGATCACGTCAAACTATAATCGGTGTAGCTTCTGTCAAATCATGAATTGAAGTGCGTCGAATAACTCTCATCTCTCGTGTCAAAGCATTAGGTCGATAAGGCAGACAGGGCATGACAATCCTAAATTGCACTTAATCAAGGAAAAATGATGGCCTGAGGGGAGCAATTCTAAGGTTAGACTTTTGCCATCATAAAAGATTATGAATCACAAGTGGAGAGGGGAATTCTACTTAAATTGACCTAAGTGAGGGTAAGAGGCATATCAAGCAAACGAGAGATGCACCAAGCAAGCCATTGTGGTGTCAAGGTAGAATGGACGAAAGAAACTAGAAAGCCAATAAGATGCAAGTAAAATGTATGCGTGAAGCTTCATATTTTGCATCTCTGCCTAAATTGTAATATTCACAATAATTTAAAGGTCGATTAGGAAGTGGAGGGGAGGAAAAATTAAATGAGAGATCGGCCTTTACACCTCTCCTCCACTCTCAACACATGAGTACCTAACCAGAAAAAAATAATCCACTCCCAAAAAGTGCATACGCTAGCATGATCAGATTTTATACTTAGGTACTTTGACCTTTCACAGAAGATGCAGATATCAAATCAGTTTTAGGGGATATTGCTAAAACATCCCCTTCAGTTATTGACCCATTCAGTTGTGATGCAAAGAACGGTGGCATTGCATCCTTAAACCAAACGGTAAGAGTCCACTCCTCCGAACCATTGTCTCGACCAAGAGGAATCTCGTAGTTTGAGAGAATCCTTCGGGCACCAAAATTGAAAAGAAATTTTCGAAGCTGTTAGAAACTTTACGTCAACGCCTCTATAATACAAAATCATGACGCGAAACTCTACTGGCTTACATCCATATCCTAATCAATCCTCCAGCAATATGTGCTTTTTAAAGCCTGAGGTATTAACCCCTTAAGAGGGAGGTTAACCCTCATTTACTTGATCATGTAACCCTCCCATCCGATAACCTGGATTTAGTCATTTTAACATGAATTTGTTTAACACCAATTTTAATTGATGTTAGTCAAATCCATGTTAAAATCATACACCACTCATATTTCATATCCCTAACACCACTACCAAGTAAACGTCACAAAAGTTAGCACCAAAACTTAATACCAATTCAAATAAGTACAAACTAATGTTAACATCGTCATACAAGTAGACACAATTACGAGTTAACATAAATTTTACATTTTTTAACACCACTTTCCTAACCCTCAAATAAACTAACCTTAAAAATTCTTTATAATGTGCCTAATCCCAAGATTAGTCCCAGGCTTCGTAGGAAAAAAGATAATAGCTAAATGATCACTGATATCATTAGCCATCAACCTTGCACTTGTGGGTGGAAAATGGCAATTCCCACCCCGAGAGGTACTAAATAAATGGCTTTTTTTTGTAGAAATAAAGGGTGGACGCAAACCCTTTGGATATGGTGATACATATAAGAAAGGATAAGCACGTTTATTATTTTTGCAAGAAAGAAGTCTTAAGACATCTTACCTGCATTTATCATCAATCAGCTAGTATTTTACCAGTCACATTAAAAGTATCACTGCTTCATCATCAATGCTAAGGAGATCCCAACTTCACAATTATCAGCAAATCATCAAGACCCAAAAAACAAAACAAATGACTACCTGGATTACGCATCTAACAAAACTCTTTCAACTCTCTTCTTTGGTTCCCCTGTTACAGAACATCCGCGTGGGGGTGCCGATAATGAAGTACAACTAAAAACTCGGTTCAAGGTAAAACCCATGGCAGAAGCCTTACCTCGCTCAAGTGAGTGCCCATCTTCTCCATGGTCCTAAATTTGAATGCCTGTGTATGAAGATGAGCTTAGATTCACACATCCAAGTGATGGTACGGTCCCTGTGTTATTGCATTATCTTTTATTTCTTCTTCTTGGACTTTAGAGATTGTACACATGCAGTTACACATGCAGTTCCCTAACAGAAAGCAAAGAGAAGGGAAGCACGCAAATATCCTGATGGAATAAGAGGGACCTCTTCAAAGTCCAAATTCCAAAACCTCGGGAGATGTAATAGCCAAACCAGGAAAGTAATCGTTTTTGCAGGAGATAGAAACTTACCTGCAAGCACTCATCCATGTTAGCATCAGTTGTCGCTGTTCCAACCTCCACCTTCGCAGCCTTTTTGCTCTTCTGAAATAAAGGAATGAATTGACAATTACAAGCTAAGACAGGCAGTATGGGAGAAAATTATAATGATAGGATGACGATAATATCATAAAAGTTGAGATACAAAACTGTATTCATCAAGCCACGTCGTTTTATGAATGGTTCAAAATGGCAGACGCAGGCCAAAGTAGCAGGACCAAAGAAAACATGTCATCCATGTACAGGCCAAAGCAATTCTTGGAGGTAATGGATTACGCATAACAGGATGAATAACAGATGATTTGAAAGTAAGGAATCCACGATCTAAACTATAAATTATTTTCTGAAAGACAATAGAGGGTCCATTATTTGTCATGAATTTTTTTTTACCTGAAAGACTATACCTCTCAAAAATTGTGAGTGAAAAATGAGAGCTTTCATCCAACATGGAATAATTACCATAGAGAAACTTTGAAGTTGACTGAATGCCCAGAATCCTAGAAAGCCGACAAGGGTGATACCAAGTGCAAAAAGAAAGAAAAACTCAAAATAGAGAAGCCCTCCAGCTTCAACAACTTCAATTGTGCCGTTGAAGAAGATGTTTTGGTATGGATGCTGATCCTCCAACAAGATTGAAGGTACCTGGCTACAGAGAAGGAGAACCTTCAAGCAAATGGTATACTATTAAGGCAAAACAAGCAAAAGAATAGTATGCTATCCATCAAAATCGTCCACCTGTAAGTATTTGCTCACAGCAGAAATGTAGGGAAATGTTGCTTGAGCAGATGATGGCACTGATGCATTGCAAAACTCCTGCAGATAATGAAGACGATAGATAATAATGAAAATGTCAGAGAAAGTAGATGGGGCAAATGCAGAATTCAAAATACATACGGTCAAGAGATAAAGCCCATAAGTAATATCCTCAACAAATTGCATAATTTAGCATAAATTGATAAAATCAGGATAATAATCATCCAGTAGACAACAGCATTTTTTTGCATTTCAATTCATGGCAGGCAGCAGTGACTAAAACAATCATGTCAAAAGGACTCTCCTAGGAGCTGTTTGGTAGGCAGGTTAAAGGATTTAAGCAGCATTTGGTGGAGTTTTAACCCGGGGTAACCCTTGTCCCCCTGGCGCCCTGCCTCCTTCACCCACCCAAAGAGCCATTCCCTTTTATAGGTTCGCGGGGATTAAAGACAGATAAGTCTTCACTTTCAATTCTAAAATATCTCATTTGATTAGTGCTCCAATTTTTGAAGGAATGTACAGATGCAGTATTCCATAGTTTTCACGTCTTGTTGATGGATACGTACAGCTGCTATCTTTCAGGAGGATAACCGTGGATTCTATCTTTCACGATGTATGTGCTGCTGCTGGTATTTTTGAGGATTCTATGCTGTCATCGTTGAGGACAATATGTGCTGCTACAGGACAAATTTCAGATCTCAATGTTGGATTTAAACAGCATCATGTAACCGTGCTGCTGCCTAAATATTTTTGAAAGCCGAAGCTGCTGTACTTGTGGATGATGTTATGTGTTGGATTAGCATTGCTGCCAGTATTTGGATTGGAAGCTCTGTGCTGGACGATCAGTTTCAGTTTTACTTAGTTCTGTCAGTGTTGCTGTCAAGTTTCTGTTACTCAGTTCTATTGAACTTTTGTGTAGTGTTGACTCCATTGAAAGGAGCTTAGCGTGGTCTTGCTGGCACAATCATCTGTAAATTTCAGTATTGGGAACATGGTAAACATATATTCTCTCTATGTCATTGTATTTCATTTTCTATGTCAATACAAAAGCTTACATGTAAAACAAATACCCCATGTCAACGTTTTACAGTAATGTTAGTAAAATTTCGTTTCCAATATTACATTGTCTTATCATGGCTTTCGCAACCCCTCCTTTGTCGCTGTCTCGTCAGTTTGCAAGAATATTCAACTTGGCTTTCACAGGCTTAGTTGATGTGTGTTTTCAACTCCTCATGTATTCCAGAGATAACATGATAAACGGAGTGGAAATATACCCTGTTAAGTTTAACTCTATTGAAATCTCACCACATGAAGTCCATATACTACCATCCCATCGAAATACCTATCTTCATTTGTAGTTGCACCAATTGTGGATAATGGTCTTTGCCAAGGATTCCTAACGACTCTTAACTGATGTAAGCACTTGAAAACATTTTAAATGGAAGTATAAATACTCATAAGTTTGAACAAGGGATCCAATTTAGCACATTTCCCACTATAAAATTCCTAATACATCTTCCTACAAAAATAAATGTCACATTAGTAAGTTTAAATAGGTTGCATAAACATTACTTGTTTAAAAAATCAAACCAATAAACCTAAAGAGCAAAATCATCCAATAATCTACCACTTATTCCACTAATTTATTTCACTTACCAAACACCTCGGGCGGAATAAATCCAATTTACCCACCAAACACCCAAACCAAATTATTCCTCCATTCTATTCCACTCCTCCCCAATTCCTCTAGTTATTCCACCTGCCAACCAGCCCCCTAGATCATAACCAGCCAGAGTTATCTACTCTCCAGAAGAAAATGGGCAGCAGCCAAGAATACCAAACAAGATTTGTCTTGCCAGAGGCATAATCAGGCAGCCAAGCCACAATTCTAGGAATCAAGTGTATGGTATTACCAATAAAAGAATCTTTCATTCAAAGCAATTGATCATGGAATTTTCAAGCCATAAAAAAACTTAAACCCTTGATTACTTTCAAAGGATCAGTATTCTCATATCAAACATAGGTTCAGGCAGCAGTATCCATCTTTCCAAAATCAAACACTAAAACCTTCTAAACAAGTCATTAATGTAAAGGACTTCAAGAATTGGAAAGGACTGAAAGGTAGCATCCAGTGGGTTGGCTGGTTATCCTTAAGAATGGCCCACCAAAAGTAATTCAACTGGAAGATACCTCTAAGTTATTTCCCCTAGAATGTTGGAGTTGGAGTCCTGGTTATAGAAAGGCACCCATCCAAATTTTCTACTATCAAGGAGGAACAAGAGTAACAGAAAAATTCACTCCTCCCCACTAAGTGGTCGACCATAAGAGTAATGGGGTTTGTATTTTGGTTTTGAGAGCCACTTGGTCTCTCCTGATTTTGTGGTTGCTCCAAGTATGGAAAGTTAGGGATGAAAAAGTTAGCTTGTGGGTCAGCTGACAGGTTTTGGAAGTTAGGTTCGGGTTAGGAGGTGGAAGTAGAATTTTCTAAATGGTTTTCCATGTTTTCCATATTCAAATCAGAGGAAGAAGAAAATAAAGAACTTTTGGTACGTGGGGCAAAATCAAATGGTCCCGGGAGACGTGGATTTTGGGACCATCGCTCGTTGATGCGGCAGACTTCGCACGTGGTAAGGATTCGAGTTGGAAAACCCATCGTTGTAGTTCGATTTGCGAGAAAATCTGCTGATCAGATAAAATTATAACCGAAACTCGAAAGGAAGTCCCAGGTCGAACACGGGGAGGCGATGTTTGATTTTATGAAAAACTGCATTTCGTTTTTGTTTGTTTTTGTCATTTTTTATCTTCTATATTTTTTTTGGTGTTTTAATCAAGCAAGAGATCAAATCGATGAAAACATTATCTACTAATCTACTTGCAAAAATAAGATAGAGAGAGAGAAACAATCATATATTTTTAATCAAATATTTATTACAACTATGAAAGCAGGAAAATATTACACTACGAAAGCAAAAAAGATAAATATAGGTGAGAGAAAATCCCCCTTGACGGTTGTTCAGAGGATGACTCTCTTTGACGTCTCCTGGAGGAAGGTGGTGAGGAGCGAGATGAACGAGGATGGAGCTGGAGGACGAAGGGCGGGCTAGGAAGGCATCGCGACGAGGATCTTCTTCCCAAAGGGGGGTGAGAGGATGGCCACGAGATGCTCCACGAATGGGGATGAGAGGCGGGAAAATGTTTGATTTCTACTCTAGAGGAGCATCTCAGGCTTGGGACAAGCTCTCTCTAGAGCCTTAGAGGTGACGAGGAGAAGAAAGGAAGAGATGGTGAAGAATGGAGGGGGGTAGGTCCTTTTATAGTGGAGGGAAGAGGAGGAAATCGTGCATAAGGCATTAGTGACAGCTGCAATCGTCACTAAAAACCCCTGCAACTGTCGCTGAAGATCTACCCTCGCCCTTGCTGGCATGTGCATTACGCACCCGTGCCTCGCGCTCCTTGTCACGTGCGCGCTAGCGCTGAGCTTGTGCACGCTCGGATGCTGTGTTGTGCATGCTTGAGCGCGTGGCTGCATCAATTGCTCAATTGGGGGGGCCACGGGGATTTGAACCTGCGCCCCTCCTTTGAAGGCTAGTGCTTCAACCAACGTGGCAAGCCGGCATTTGTGACGAAAAGATGTCTTATGGGCACGCGGTGGAGAAAGCTTTTCAGCTGTTGGATCAAGATCCAACGACTGAGAATGGATGATCCAGATGTGGGCGGTGGCTGCTGGTAGGCGTTGGGTGGCCCAGATGGCGCCACATGGCACCATCTGGGCCATCCAGTTTCTTTCTGTTGCAGAGGGTGCCACATTGCTCGGATCGAGTTGATTTCTGCATTACCGGACTGCGATCGTCGCTTGGTGGCGCCATCTGGGCCGCCCATTTTCTTTCTGTTGCAGAGGGTGCCATATTGCTCGGATCGAGTTGATTTCTGCGTTACCGGACTGCGATCGTCGCTTCGGATCCATTTGTACGGTCGTATTTTTCATCCAAAGGTCGTAAGGATGTCACATTGCCCCCTAATCGTTGATCTTCCTTGGATTGCATAAAGTGCTACAAGATTCCGATCTAGACGATTTCGGAGGCGTTAGACTCCGATCGTTGTCCTCATCAGATCTGTACGATTAGATCGTCCATCCGAGGCCCTGAAATGAATCCCCTTCCCTCTTGACCATAAAAAGGACGTTTAACCTAAAATAGACACAATTACTTTAAATGCAGGATGATGCATGCTATACAATATTTATAATATGAAATGTAAATCTAAGCCTAGGAATATGCATGAATAGGCATTTTATCCTCAATAATTGTGCCTACATCACCCGTGCATGCACTTAATAGAAGAATGGGAGGGGAGGAGGAGAGAGAGAGAGAGAGATGAGAGAGTGTGCAAATTAAACAACCAAGCCTGATTTGTCCTAAGGTTGACTCCTTAATGCAACCTAAGACTTGAGAATCCAATAAAGAAGAAATCAATAAGTGAACCTACTTCCTCAAGATTACCCAGCTAGACTAAAAGAGGTAGATTCGACCCAAGCATGTCCTAGGAAAATCACCAGGGGCTTGTGTAAACCCACACCCATCGTTTGACTTCCCTCTTAGTCTGTCGCCACGTGTTCAGAAGGAATTATGAGTGCCTAGTAATTCTTAGATATTGGATATCAAGCCTAAGTTTTGATGATATCCTTAAGTGGTCAAATGACTACTTATTTTAATTTAGGCTTGGGTATTTGATTGTTCATGGGAATGTGGAGGGCATTGATTGGGGTAATGCCCTTGATGTGGGGCAAAAAATGCCCTCGGATCCAAACTCTGCATCCGACCCAACAGAGGATCTGACCACCTGGACACAAAGGACACAGGCAAAACTAGGTCCTCATCCTGCCTGGAGACAACCGGATCCCTGATCAACACTGCATAAATCTGCTAGAAGATCCTATGCAGCCTGGGCAGAATATACAGAATGATGGCTTGACAACCTGCACCCTGACAGCTACCACGTAGCCTAGTAGATAGGGGTACCTAGGCCTATTAGTGAGAGTAATCCTTGTAATATAAATAAAGAGGGAAACCCTCGAGAGAGGGGGACTTCTCTCGGGAGAGGGAGCGAGAGTATGTACAATGTAATTGATGGGAACACCATCATGGGCCCTAACTAATTTGATTTAGTCTGCAACGATTGATAAAAGCTCATACATATCCATCAAAGGGTTATAACTACGTAATGTTTTATTTTGATAAGAAGAGAAGAAATCAAGGTTATTTTTGTAATTTTAAGATCATAAAAACCATGGGGTATTCTAGGGGTTAATTGAAGGTCAAATGTTCATAAATATCTAATAAGAGGGTCCATCCAGTTTTCGCTCATTTCGAGAGTCAGAACAGCACCCGAAACCCTAATTTCAGATCCGCTTAAATAAATAGAGGTTCTGGTCAGGATAAAATTTATCTAAACCTTCTGAAATTCATAGAAAAATATTTCATGAGGTTTGATATCTTTGATTTGACCATCTGAACTTATTTTGACCTAAAGCAGAGTTTCAGATGGAAAGTTACTTTAATTTGGGTTTCTGCGTAAATTTCCTAGTCAAACTTGATAAAAATCAAAATCTGAATTCACCATTAAATTTTTTGAGTCCAAACTAAGTTTGTACCAAAATTTGGGCCCAATTAGAGTCTATCCTAACCTAGTTTGCATTTTGGTCCAGCCTGATTCTTTCTCTTTCAATTAGCCTCTCAACTTTCAAAATAATTGCGTTTACCACCCTAACTTCATCGTCTTCTTCACCAATAGGTCCCCGCCACCTTTGCGTATGCATAGTCCTAAAAGCCACCATGCACCGACTTTCAATCAGGGATTTCCCCCTGATTTCACGGTGAATCCCTTCCAAAATTGGAAGAAAGACTCCTGAAGAGATCCTCATCAATCTGAACTTGATCTCACCTTCCAATTCGTGTCTAATTTGTCGAAGGCCAAGAAAGACAAATTAGTTTCCAATGCCAAGTACTACATTTGGGAAGATCCATACTTTTTCTGTATCGGTAATGATCAAATCATTTGACAATGTGTTCTGGAAGTGGAAATCTAGGACATCTTGTCCTGCCTTGACTATGCCTGCGGCAGGCACTTCTCTGGACATAAGATCGCAGCGAAAGTCCACTAATGCGACTTTTATTGGCCCACAATTTTCAAGGATGCACACGATTACTGTAAGGCATGCAATCGTTGTCAGACCTTAAGCAACATGAACCACCATGATATGATGCCCTATACAGCCGATTCTCGTGTGCGAAGTCTTTGATGTCTAGAGGATTGATTTCATGGGTCCCTTCCCTAAATCCGATGGTTTCGAGTACATTCTTCTCGCTGTGGACTACGTGTCTAAATGGATCGAAGCCATTCCAACCCGAACCAATGATCATAAGGTCGTAATCAAGTTCATTCATTAACACCTTTTCACGGTTCGGTGTTCCACGAGTGATCATTTTTTATGGAGGGACCTACTTCACAAATGCGCATTTCCGATCCCTGATGACAAAGTATACAGTGTCGCATCGAATCTCAACTCCTTATCACCCTCAAACTAATGGATTGGCTGAGCTATCAAACAGGGAGATCAAGAAAATTCTTCAGGTCACTGTTCGGCCTGATAGGATGGATTGGTCTGCCCTCCTTCCGGAACTTTGTGGGCTTATAGGATCGATCACAAGACCCAATTAGGCATGTCTCCCTTCATATTCGTGTACGGGAAGGCTTGTCACCTACCTGTTGAAATGGAGCACAAAGCCTACTGGGTAGTACAGAAGTGCAATCTGGATCTTTTAAAGGCTAGAACCAACCGCCGATTACAAATGAGCGAGATCGAGGAACTATGTAATGATGCGTATGAAAACTCATGAATCTACAACGGGCCGGTTAAAGCCTTTCATGATAAGCACATTTCATGCAAGACATTCCATCCTGGTCAGAAAGTACTACTCTTTGATGCTAAACTCAAACTCTTCCCAGGAAAACTCAGATCTAAATGAATTGGACCTTATCTGGTATGATGAATATTTGGAAATAGAGCGGTTGAAAGTAGTGAACTTAGCCATGATTCTGAACCTTTCATCGTGAATGGTCAGAGACTTAAACCGTTCATCGAACTCACCGACTCAAACTTGGTTGCTGTATCTTTTGATCTCCATTCTCCCTAAACTCATTGTGCCTAGCTAATGGCGTTAAACTTAGCACTTAACGAGAGGCAACTCGCCATCTGTTGAAAACCTGAAACCCATCCGACATATCTCTTTGTTACTTGTATCAAAGCTTAAAATCGTCTGCAACAGGCATCCCGACTCGTTCACCCATCCTTTGACACTATTCTAACGTACGGTCTGAGATGAATTCGAACCCACCTAATTTACAATGAGGACATTGTGATGAGAACCTCATCATGAACCCTAACTAGCATATTTTGATCTAATAAAGTGAACAAAAGCTCCTACATAATCAAGAGAAAGGCTTAATTCAAGGGATCATTAATCTAGGAAGAGAACATAAAATAAGGGGTAAAATTGTAATTTTACCATTGTAGTGCATCAACGGGGTTTCTAAGGGTCTAGACATAGGTCAATTGGACTTAATAAGAGAAAAAGTGGGATGGTTCAGTCATAAAAGGGTTACTATGAAATTTAGGAATTAACATTCTGTAACCCTAAAACAAACCCACTTAAATTTATAAGGTTCTAGGCAAGATAAAAATCAACTAAACCTTCTAAAATTCATGAAAACCCTAGGGTTTAGAACCTTCAATTTGGCCTTTGGAACCTGTTTTGACCTAGATTGGGGTCCATGCCCAATATTTGACATAATTTGAGTTTTTGTGCAAAATGTCTAATCAAACGTGGTCAAACCTAAAATTCAACTTCACCATTGTATTCCTTAGGTCCAAATTAGGTTTATACCAAAATTTGGATTTAAGGGAAGGTCATCTTGACCTACTTTGCAGTTTGGTCCACCAAATTACATTTAGACCCTTAACTTTTGGAAACCCTTGCAAATCCCCCCTCAGCTTCTTCGTCACTTTCTTCATTTTGGTTCCTTTTCCATCACAACAGGGACCCATACCTCCGACGACTTTGTGCGGAGGTTTTCTCCTTGATTTCATTGGGAGCTGCTCCCAGATTTGAAAGGGGAGCTCCCTGCGAAGCCTCCTACCGCATGAGCAGCTCCACATACCCTGGATCGCCCCATACCTCTCGTGCGAATGCTCGAGAGGTGTGGGTCTAATCCAGCCATACCTCTGGCGTGATCTTCCTGCCGTTTCCTCGCAACTCTTCCCTCTGCCCTTGCCTATTTAAGGAAACCCAGATCCCTCCACTTCCTGCCGCCTGATTTGGCCAGAGAAATCCCTCGAAATTCATCTCCTCCTCCTCCGGCCAACTGCCCGCAGGCTCCGGCGACTCTCCCTCCCTCATTTCATCACTCTGCCACCATACCAGTGGCTGAGTCCTCTCCACAGTACTCCTCCGCGCCGCGTCGTACCAGCGTGCGCCCTTCCGACCCTCTTCCTCGTCGCCGCTTCTTCACCACAGGACCTTCATCTCTGGCGACGGCAGACACTCGCCGCTCGCCCTTCGCCTCCCCCCTTCACTCCAAACCCCTCAGTTAAGTCCTCTTTCACCCCTCTTCATTTCCCCCTTATCAATTTTTAGTTTCGACCCATCGATTGCCACAGACCACCACCATCGTCTCCACCTCCAGCAAAGCACTGGCGAGGTGCCCCCGCCACTCTACGCCTCCATCCACCTCGCCAAACCCCTCAAAGCTTCGCCACCGTCCACTGAGCATTTCCCCTTTTTCCATCAACCACCACACTTCCCACATTCTGCCCGCGAACACACCCACCTACACAGCCACAGGGTGACCTAGGCATGCACGCCCAGGCCACCCTGCACCACACCGATCACCGGGCCACCTTCGCGTTGTCACGATGAGGCCTGCTGAGTGTTTTGACAGGGCCGTGAGGCCGTATTTGTGTTGACAGGTGTCGACCCTCTCCACCGCCATTGACGCAGCAAGGAGCTTGCTTGGGAATCTCCTCCAAGTCTCTCTGCTCCAGGTGAAGTGCCCCAGGTCACGTGGAAGCCCTTCGCGTACAACCCTAGCCATGCGATTGGCGCTGAAGCCCCTTGCATCTGCTGTAATCGAGTACGTTATTTGCTGCAGGCGCGCGCAAGAAGGTGGGACATTTAGTCCCACCTCGGAAGCTGACGAGCGAGAGGTGCCACTTAAATTGAATTTGTGAATTAGCCTTGTCGCCTCAGATCCATGGGGTGAGGTCCCACTCACCCGACCTGGTCTCGTCCGCGACCCACACCTCCGCGGACCTGGCCTGTCCCGATTACCCGTGCACTTTTCGCCCACCACCGCACATCGGTGGACCTAGTCCTGGGCATGCATACCCGACCCAATAACCCAAGAAGGCTTTGGGAGATCTGTCCTGAGAGAGAAATAGAGAGAGAGATGCGGGGAGGGTAGGGGTAGGTTTTGCTTCGCTCTGTGCAGGAAAAGAAGGAGAACGCAGGAGCAGCTAGGGGAGAAGAAGGTGCATCTAAAGGAAGGACTTAGCTGCAGAAAGCAGAAGAAGAAGGCAGAGGAAGGAGCCGAAGAAGAAGAAGAAGCCAAGGAGGAAAGCCAAGTGAAGAAGAAAAGAGGAAAGCCAAGAGAAGAAAGAGAGAAGAAGGCCAAAGACAGAGAGGCAGAAGCCAAGGAGAAGGAAGGAAGAAGAAGAAGGCTCGGCACTGTAGCAGTCATCAGTTAAGGCGTCTGATTCAAAGAATCAAACGTCTGAGAAAGAAAAGACAGAGAAAGAAGAGAAGGAAGAGAGAAAGCAAAGAAAAAGAAAGAGAGAAGAGAAGAAGAAAGCAAGGAGAAAATCTATTTCTTTTTACATTTTTCTCTCTAGCATTTATCTTCATTGCATTATTACTGAACATCTTTCAAGTAGAAATTTGAGATTGTGATTTTCTGCTTCTAAATACCAATTTGTTCCCTAAGTTCGACCTCGTAATATTTTTTGAATTTCGAGTAATAAAAATTGATAATTGTTTATACGATGTTTTCAAATATATTGCAACGAATATCCTTTTAAAAGCACGATCTAGTCGTAGCACAACGATTATCCTTTTACTAATGACTCTTTCTTTTTCATTTTGTGCTCCTTTTTAACATTTTGCTCTTTTTCTCTTGTTTTTGTATAACCCACAAAAATTTACTCTCTTAATTTTTTTTTAGATGATATGTAATTTTTTTTTTGTTGAAACCTTTTCTTGATATGAGTTTTCGTACATTTTGCACTTTCACATTGCAAATCGTAGCCATGGGGGGGTATTAAAGTGCAAAACACTATAAAAATCAATACAGAGAAGGATTTCACTTAAAAAAAAATGTTGAGGAGAGGAGAGGTTCATTTGAGCTGGAAAAGCAAAAAGGAGCAAATAAAAGAGAAAAGGAGTCCCTTGAGAATTTTTATGGAACCTACCTAACTTCTAGGTTAGATTGAATGATGAACTAAGACTTGGAAGGCTAAAACTTGGGGAATTATTGGCGAATATCGACCTTAGGCCTCTTGGATCTGTTTTAGGGTTTAAACACTCAAGTATTTGTTAAGATCTGGATTAATCCTTAAGAGGTTGAGGAAAGTACGAAGCTTATGTATTAGGTATAAGGCTTAGGGAGTATTCGACCCCGTTGCCTGCCATTTGGTTTGTGGGATTCGGTAACTAAAGTACCCTAAATCACACACTAGTCTGGTTTAGTGCGCTTAATTATGAAAATCATGCAAAATGCATTCATTCTATTATGAAAAACGGTCCTAAGATTTAGATCAGGAGTGGCTCGAAAACACAAGTTGATTTAGATGGGTTTCCGACGCGGAGAGGCGGGAAATTTCCCTCGAAGATGCGTAGTAATACATCGTCTCCTCATTGCTTGTCTCGTAGGATATCTAAATATCCTACTAGGGGCATGTAAGCACCTTGTGCTGGTTCAAGTGCCATAGGTGGGATTATCCCGAAATGTCGATTGCCAGGGCCTGAATTTAGCTACAGAATGCCGTGGGAGGCACTATCTCGAAGTGTCGAAAGCCACGGTTTTGGGGATTGCCATGGGTGGTGTTATCTTGAAACATCAAAAGCCAGGGACCCTTCGAGGATTCATGGTGGGGACAAGGAATCTGATACAGACCGTGTTTAGGGTCAATCCGAGGCTGGATTTAAGGAATAATCTAAAGAAAAGAGAGAGAAACTCTCCAAATAAAAACCTTCTTCTATCTCTCTCTTACAAAAATGCACTAGCAAACTGAACCTGGACTCAATCTGTTACATGCACAGGTGCTTTAACTACTAGGTTCAACGAACCTCTGGGCAATCTTTACGAGCCTTAGAAACCTATGCGATAGACTCAGGCTAAAGTTGTCAGGTCTGGATCTTAACTGATACTTGAGTACCTCTAGGCCTATTGTTGGTATTAAGATTTGATTCTTAGAGATGCGGCTTAGTAAGGCATCCTGACGGTTACATTCGACCTAGAGAACTGGTTTGATCCATAGAATTTTTGCTAAGGGACTAGCAAAAGCTAAGCATTGAGGTATGATGAGAACACCATCATGGGCCCTGACTATCCTAATTTAGTCTGGAACGATTGATAAAAGCTCTTACATATCCATCAGAGGATCATAACTGTGTAAAGTTCTATTTTGATAAGAGGAGGAGAAATCAAGGTTATTTCTGCAATTTTAATAGCATTTCATAAACACAGAATAACCACAGGGTATTCTAAGGGTTAATTGAAGGTCAAATATTCATAAATATCTAATAAAAGGGTCTGTGCAGTCAGAAACGGGTTTTCACGCATTTCAAGAGTTAAAACAGCACCCGAAACCCTAATTTCAGACCTACTTAAATAAATAGATGTTCTGGTCAGAATAAAATTCATCTAAACCTTCTAAAATTCATATAAAAATATTTCATGAGGTTTGGTATCATTGATTTGACCATCTAAACCTATTTTGACCTAAAACAGAGTCTCAGACGAAAAGTTACCTTAATTTGGATTTCTACGTAAATTTCCTAGTCAATCTTGATCAAAACCAAAATCCAACTTCACCATCAGATTCCTTGGGTCAAAATTAGGTTTGTACCAAAATTTGAACCCAATCAGAGTCCATCCTGACCTATAGTGCATTTTGGTTCAGTTGATTCTCTCTTTCAATCATGAAACAACCCTCTCTAAGGGCCCTTTTTTTTTTCCAAACTTTGGGGGCCTTATTGTAATTTCTGTGCACCAAAAGGTTTCTGTGCATAATGTTTTCATCCTTGAGGGGTTTAATGCAAAAACCCCCCACCATGCCCATGCCATACCACCATAACCCCCCCATACCTCATCACCCATAAAACCCCCCCTCCTCCATTTGGCTCTCCACTAGAGCAGCCGAGTGAGGGAGGAGAGAGAGAGCAGGGAGCAGGAGGAGATCGGAAAAGAGGACGAGGTCGTGCGTGTAGAGAGCTTGCGAGAGGAGACTGAGGGTGCTGCAGGAGCTGCTGCAACTCCTGAAGCGAGAAGGAAGCTCGTGAGGAAGTTTTGCGGCATTTATTTCCGCAGATCCAGACGTCTGAAACATTTATCAGACGTCTGGAGGGGTCACCATACGTCTGGGATGGACTCAGGATGTTTGGAAAGCACACAAGGTGTCTAGGTGCCAGAGATGTTGAGAAGGTGCGTTGGTGCGACGTTCGAGGCATTTTAGGACATCTGGGAGCATCGTCTGACTTTTGACTACTCTCCCAAACGATTGAGAGCAGTGCTAGACGTATGGAGACACCCTTTGATGGTCGTGAAGGGTTTTAGACATTTGGAAAAGAGTCAGAAATCAAGGTGAGATCCTGCGTTCATTTAAGACGTTTGAGACTCTTCCCAGACATCTGATTTTGGTTAGGATGCATTTTTTTGGGCCGATTTAAGGCCCAACTGGAGTCGATTTTTCACAAACAAAGTATCGTTGATTTTCTTTCGAAATTCTCTACATATTAGTATAGTGTCTATTCTATTTTGAGCTCGTTTGACATATTGGTCAACAATATAAGTCTCCAGTTCATGGTGCACATGGGACCCACGGAGATGTCGAGATCCACCATTCAAGCCCCCATACCCCTCGTATACCCTGGTAGAGTGGTCCTCTTTACTTCGGTGGTTTGAATTAGTAAAGTGCATGTAAAATTAGAAATATTTGCTTGAAGCCTAGGTTATGAGATGAACCCTAGGATCAAGAATATGAATGGTTTATATTTAGTGCATGAACCTTGCATGTTATAAACTCTGAGAATGCATGTTAAACTTCATACTATGAGAACTGGAATATTTAAATGATGAGGTGATCGCTTATCATGTTGATGATGGTTTATCCTGTTAATTTACGAGCTGCCTGTTGTATGAATTAGAAATCAGTATGTGATAGAGATGCATGCCATGAAATAAAATAAGATGAGTATTATGCATGAACCCTACAGGGAACTAGGAAAGAAACTCAAAGTATACTGAAAGGGATATCTGATGTATGAGGGAACCGGTTGCCTACGAGCGTATTGGTTGTCTGTTTAGACTTGTGTATAGAAAGTGAGCTGGCCCTCATGTACATGGTACCGAGGAGAGCTACTATCCCTTTAGTGTAGGGGGGAGGTAGCCGCCCCTTGGGTTTGGACCCGGGATCAGGATTGGTCACCCTATACCGACTCCTGTTAGGCCTACTGGGCAAACTGGGATAGCCAGGAGAGGGTACGCAGGCTGTTGAGGGGTGAGGCCCTATTCTATTTTGTGCTGTTCATTTAAGCGTACCCGGTAGCGGAAACGACTGACCTCGTGCCAGTGTGGGGTAGCTACTTGTGTGATTATCGCATGTGCTGTAGTCACCGCTATGTCGTGGCCATGACCCCGGGGTGGTAGACCAGGTACATGACTACCATGGGGTGCTCTCCCGGCCAGGAGAGTGTCACGTGTACATCCTGTAGCGCGGCAAAACTGCGTCAAGATGTTCCCTTAGGGAACAAGTGGATTACGAAGTGTTGTGGACCATTATAAGAATTCGAATCAGAAGCATATAGATGATTTAAACGAAAACAAATAATAATACATAACTGGAAATTGCATGATTAGTTAGTTACTTGTTCCTTTATGTTTAATTGCATGTAAATGACATATACACCACTCTACTTAACGTTAGCTGACCACAGATATATGTAACCATGTCCAGGTTTGGGAGTTGAGCAGCTAACACCGCCGGCTGTAGAGGGTACTGGGCCCAGTTGAGCCCAACAGTAGTTGTACTTGCTTATGTTCCATTTTCAAGATTTTTTGTTGTTAGTGAGTATTTTGGCTTATGTTGTACACTTTTATTGGTTGTGATGGCTAGCTAGTGAACTGTACCTTTATTTCATGCCTGTCGCATGTCGCTTCTGTTGAACTTTATTCCTATTTTCCGTTATTGGCTTTTAATCAATTTGCTTAGTTACATTGCATGTGTGGTTGTGGAAATATTTATCCTTGCATTTGGTTTGTTTCTCGTTAGACAACTGAGTCTTGGGGTTAGTTGAGGTGAGTCGTTCCCGGGTTCCACAAGGGGTCGAGATCGGGTCATAACAAATCAGCCCCTCAACTTTCGAAATAATTGTGTTTACTCCCCTAACTTCATCGTCTTCTTCACTAATAGGTCCCTGCCGCCTTCGCGTATACAGAGTCCTAAAACCCACCATGCGCCGACCTTCAACCAGAGATTTCTCCGTGATTACACGGCGAATCCCTTCCAAAATTGGAAGTGAGACTCCTGAAGAGATCCTCGTCAATCTGAACCTGATCTCACCTTCCAATTCCCGCTCTAAAGCTCATGCAAACTCTTGGAAGTTCCAAATCCCAATCCTTGATTTCTCGAGCTTTCAAGCTCGTTTCCAAGCTTGGAAGCTCGTCTAATGCCCTATAAAAGACCCTCATCGACTTCCTCACCTCCTTAGCATGTTTTTGGGCCAAAAACATCTTCCTTTCCCTACCTTCGTCCTGCTCCAAGCTCGTCTCCGGCGACCACCTTCGTTCAACTACTTCGCCAGCCGCCACGTACTATAGGCGGTTGGTTCCAAATCCCCTCTTCATTTCGCATCTCACCATACCTGTGTAATTCCCTCTAGCCCTCTCCTCGTCACTTTCGCCTCTCCCAGAGTATTCTTCATCTTTGGCGCGGGCTCATCACAGCCGGTGCTTCCTCCGCCCTTTCCTCGTCCACTAGCACCTCTCCTCGACTCCTCTTCTTCCATTGAGCATCACCTCACTCCTAGACTCCAAGTTCACGCACGAATCCACCTGTTCCACCGTCGTCTCCAGCGTACCTCCGGTGACTCCATACGACCACTACATCCCACCAATTCACATGCCACCGGTCCCTACACCATCACCATACTCTCACGAGTGAAACCCCTCAAGAAATTGAGGGGATTACACTCCCTATCAACCCACCAAACACCACCACCTTCAAGCTCACAGTTCACCTTCGCCAGCCTTCTAAGACCCTCTCGTAGCACGCCACCACCACCATCGCCCTTACATGGCCATCGGACCATATTTCTTATTTCAGGTTGCTGACCGAAGCTCCGTCACCGCACCTTCTTCTCCGACTTCGTTCAACCCGATCAATCCATGTTCATCCCTTCTAAGCATCCCAGGTCATGCGAAAAGCCTCCAGGAGTGCACCCAGGTCTTCAATTGGAGGAATCGTCTTCTCCTTCAAACGCAATTAGGCACTTCATCGGTTGCTGCTTCACGCAGGGGATTGTAGAGAAGCTAGTCCCACATCGTGGGATTAGGAGTCCCTCACGTGAGATAAAAGGAATTAGTGCAGAGGACCCCTCTCCCAGTCACGAGGGATCGGGTCCCTTTCACTTCACAAGCCTCACTCGGTCATCACCTCACGCCAGTGACCCTATACCTTGTTCTCAACCTGATTACCCGCTCTGAGATCCGATTAGGTGGGAAGAAAGGAAAGAAAGAGAAGAAAGGGGGGGTTTTTGCTCTTGTGTTCTCTCTATAGTTAGTCGCTGCGAGACTTAGTCCCTTGCACTCTAAAGGAGGAAAGAAAGAAGAAGAAAGAGGGGAAAAGGCCCTTGCGCCTCTTGACAGCACTGTAGCCAAGCTTCACTTAAGCTGTTTGGGGCTTATCTTTGTTGTCTAATCTGTGCTGGTTCTAAGCTACTATTGCAATATTGATAACGTGGTGACGTGGATTATTGGTTGATAAATACTGTGCATTTATTTGAGCATATCATATAGGGTTAATTTGGTGATTTAAATCACCATTTTAATCCATTCTTTTTGCATTTTGATACTTGATCTCATATATAAATCATTGTGGTTTGTTCTAAATAAAGTATTGATCATATTTTGCTTATAATTGTGGTTTGTGAAGTTGAATTGCTCTTGAATGGCTTCCTGTGTTCGACCTCGGATTCTTTTTTATTATGAGCATATAAATTTAAGTGTTTTCGAGTGATTTCAGCTTACTACGACAATTAAATCTCTTAAAACATCAATTTCGCGTGCAAACATTTTGACGCTGTTGCCGCGAAGTAACGCATAGTTCAATTTCACTTATTACAATTTCTGATTTGAATCTAACTTGCTTTATCTGATTTGTTGTGTTTATGTGAGGTACATAGGAGAAGATCAGTTGCCTAACAGTCACTCCAGGGGTAGGTCTCAGCCAAGTACATATTAGACAACCCAGCCGACCGGCCTCCAGTGCACGCTCGTCGCCAGGTACCCTCGAGGTGCACCCGGATTCCCCCCCCCGGCCTCCCTCCCTAAGGGAGGAAGCAACACTAGAAGGCATGATAGCCTGGCATATAGAAGGCGATCCGAGACGACCAAGGAGGTTCGTGCCATAAAAAGAAAGGGGGAGCCCAATCCAAGCAATCTAGCAACGGCCAGCCCTGCTGATCTGTTGAGCAACTTCGGGGTAATGACCAAATTCTGCAATCTCGGCACCCCCTGCCTTCTTCTTTAGCCCTTCGATGTGGCCTAGCCCTTCAGGGCTAACTGGATCTCAATCCCTCTGGAGGCCTATCAACAGCGGACCCTATGAAGGGACCACTCTCCCCAAAGGCCGCCCCATAAGGCCATCAGGAGCCACGACGTCCATTCTCTTTCCCAACTCGACAAAATCACCCCTCAAGGATGGTCGACGTGGGACACTCACATCAAGCACAGCCCTGGCCACTCCAAGGGCGATGCTGCGGCCACCTAATTCGACGCTAAAGGCCAAATACTTACCGCGACGGTAGCAAAAGGCCTAGCCGATCTTACCAAGGGTAGGCTCTCTCTCTCTTCTCACAACGAGCTATCACCGCCCACGGAAAGTGACAGCTACTCTCAACCCTTACCAGGAACTGGACTCCGATCCATCAGGCCTTAAGGATGACGAGAACTCGAATGGATGCGTCCGACATTCCATCTATTCCTGCCTCTACAGGCTGACAAGCCTTCTCCTAAGGATGGAGAGAACTTGGACGAACACATCCGACGTTTCATCCATTTTTGCCTCTTCAAGTCGGCAAGCCTCTTCTTAAGGACGGCGAGAACTCGGACGGATGAGTTCGACGATCCATCTATTGCTGTCTCTTCAATCCGGCAAGCCTCCTATTATATAAGGACGGTGAGAACTCAGACGGACGCGTCCGACGTTACGTCTATTTCCACCTCTTCAGGCCAGCAAGTCTCCTCTTAAGGATGGAGAGAACTCGAATGGATGCATTCGACGTTTCGTCGAGTGCCGCCTCTTCAGGCAGACAAGCCTCCTCTTAAGGATGGCGAGAACTCGGATAGACGCGTCCGGTGTTCCATCTGTTGCCGCCTCTTCAGGCCAACAAACCTCTTAAGGGTGGAGAGAACTTGGACGAATGCGTCTGATGTTCCATTGATTACCACCTCTTCAGGCCGGCAAGCCTCCTCTTAAGGACGGAGAGAACTCGGATGAACACGTCCAGTGTTCCATCTGTTGCCGCCTCTTCAGGTAGGGAAGCCCCCTCTTAAGGATGGTGATGGGAACACCATCATGAGCCCTAACTAGCCCAATTTAGTCTGATTTAGTTGATAAAAGCTCCTATTTATCCATCAGAGGGTCCTAGATGCACACTGTTCTATTTTGAGAAGAAGAGAAGAATACAAGGTTATTTATGCAATTTTAATTGCATTCCATAAATATAGAATAACCATGGGATATTTCAGGGGTTAATTAAAGGTCAAATGATCATAAATGTCTAATAAGAGGGTTCATGCAAACAGAAACGGGTTTTTTGCGTATTTCAAGAATTAATGGACATCCGAAACCCTAATTTCAGACCTGCTTAATTAACTGAGGTTCTGGTTATGATAAAATTCACCTAAACCTTCTAAAAATCATAAAAAAATATTTTATAATCTTTGTTATTTTTTATTTGACCTTTAGAACCCATTTCGACCTGAAATAAAGTCTCAAAAGGAAAGTTGCCTTAATTTGGGCTTCTACGTAAATTACCCAATCAAACTTAACCAAAATAAGAATATTATTTTAGCATCAGATTCCTTGGGTCAAAATTAGGTTTGTGCCAAAATTTGGGCCCAATCGGAGATCATCCTGACCTAGTTTGCATTTTAATCAAATCCTAACTCTTTTTCTTTCAAACAACCCCTTAACTTTTGAAATTATTGCTTTAATCTGATTTCAGCATCAGATTTCTTGGGTCAAAATTAAGTTTGTGCCAAAATTTGGGCCCAATCAGAGATCATTGTGGCCTAGTTTGCTTTTTAATCCAATCCTAAATCTTTTTCTTTCAAACAGCCCTTCAACTTTCGAAATTATTGCAAATACCCACCTATCTTCTTCTTCATGGCAGATTGCACCCTGCCGCCATTGAAGGCCTCCATCTAGAGAAAGCAATTTTCAATCTGGGATTTCTCCCTGATTCCTCGTCTCCCTTCCAAAATTGGAAGGGAGACTCCTGGAGAGATCCCCTTCAATCTAAGCTTGATCATACCTTCCAAAACTCGCCCAAGAGTTCATGCAAACTCTTGGAAATCCGAAGTCCTAAACTCGGATTTTGCGAGCTCTTCAAGCTTGTTTCCAAGCTTGGAAGCTCGCTTGTTGACCTATATAGGACCCTCCTCACCTGCCTTACCTCCTTAGCAAGTTTTTGGGCTACCAAGCTCTTCTTTTCACTCTCTCCAAGCCCGCTTCGAGCTTGCTCCGGCAACCCTCTACCTTCAGCCTCTTCGTCGGCCACCACGTACAATAAGTGGTCGGTTCTTCTTCCTTTTCACATTCCGCACCTCGCCATACCTGCGAGGTGCCCTCCGGCTCCTTCCTCATCGCTGTCTCCCTCATCGAAGCATTCTTCGTCTTCGCGGCTGGCCAATCAAAGCCGGCGCCTCCTCCATCTTCTCGTCATCCGTTAGGCACTCCCTTTAACTACTTATCATCCACTGATCTCCGCAACACCTCTGAACTCTGGTTTCTACCTTCATCATGCCCGCTTCGTCGTCATCATCCTCCTCACTGGCATACCTCTGGCGAGACATTCCCACCGCTACGCTCCACCAAATCACCTGCCACCAACTCCTACACCTCTGCCTCACCTCACTGATCAAAATCCCAAAAGAAATTTGGGGTTTTGATCTCTCTATCGCCTCACCCGACTCACGCACCTCCGCATTACCCTCTCGAGGTCGTTAGGCATCTACAACCACTCGCATGCAACGCACCACCACCAACACACTCGCTGTGCTCCAGCAAATCTTCCGAACACATTTGACAAGGCCGAGAGGCCGTATTCTTCTTTTCAGGTAGTTCATTGGAGCTCTGCCGCCGCGTTGTCTTCTCCGCCTTCATTCGTGGTGTTCTGAGCACGATAGCTCTAGGTCTCCACCTCCAGGTCACGCGAGTGACTTCCAAGACTTCTCCCAGGTCCTCAATTGAGACCGTTGACCACGCCAACTGCTTCAATTCAAATGCTCCTCAAATTGCTGCTTGTGCGAAGAATAGGAGACAAGATAGTCCCACATCATGGATTCGTGAGCTCACAAAGACGCATAAAAGGAATTCTTGTCCTTACCCCATCGCCTGGAAACACGAGGGGTTGGGTCCGTCCACACACACTCACCCATACCCAATTACCCGCCTACCTCACTCCTTGACTACTACCCACGCCGTAGTCTTGGTCACAGTGCATGTTCGATTACCCGCTTGTATACCCATTCTGAGATCCGATTAGGTGGGAAGGGAAGCAAAGAAGGAGGAGGGAGGGGGGTTTTG
This sequence comes from Thalassia testudinum, assembly GCA_037157565.1. Lineage (NCBI taxonomy): Eukaryota > Viridiplantae > Streptophyta > Magnoliopsida > Alismatales > Hydrocharitaceae > Thalassia > Thalassia testudinum. The sequence goes on along the minus strand of JAZHRO010000077.1, from coordinate 12,630,631 downwards.
CACTTTGTGGGAAAACCTCAACACTTAGTCGTGAGAAGAGACCTCGTGCGTGAAAGAAGAAGAGTGAAAGAAGAAGAAGAAGAAGAACTGAAGAAGAAAAGAGAAGAGGCACTATAGAAACTCCTATGTTAAGGTGTTTGAGCACCTTATCTGACGTCTGATTCTGCTTGTTCTGAGTTCCCATGGCTTTATTGGTTGCTTAGTTAACGTGGAATATCTGATTGAGTTTACTGTTCATTTATTTGAGATTCTTGTGAGCATCAATTCCAGGGGTTAATTGGTGATTTAAATTACCATTTTACCCCATTCTTTTTGCACTTTGATACTGATTCTCATATATATATCATCTTTGAATGGAATTTTGGTTATAGTTACTCATATCTATGCTTGTGTGATCTTTGAAATTGAATTGCAATACTTGCTCCCTATGTTCGACCTTGGATTCTCTGACGATTTTTCGAGTATAAATTTTATCTGTTATTGAGCGATTGAGGTTGTGCTACAACGAAATTATTTTAAAACCTCGCTTTCGCCCGATTAACATTTTGGCACCGTTGCTGAGGAGCAACGTGCAATTTGATTTCATTGATTGCAATTTCTAATCTTGATACTAACTTGATTTATCTGTTTTGTTGCAGTTTGTCCAAACTACATTCAAGAAGATTAGTCGCACATCGGCCACTCCAAGGGCATGTAATCTCCTTTCCTTTTTCATAAGACCCCTATTTCTAGAAAGATGCTAAAAAAAGGAAGTCAATTAGGATCAACTTGCATTCCATATTTAGAATTAATCATCTTGAGTTGCCTGATTTGATTTAGAAAATCCCGATCCAGACTTCTGCACCTAGTAGGGACTTAAGGTACCTAGGGCTACTCACCTTCTTGATTGAGCCCTAGGTATCAAATTTGGAAGAAATTGATTGGATCAAATAGAGCCAAATTAGGGTTTCCATTTTAGGGTTGAGAAACACACTTGCCTGAAATAAAATCTACCTTCCCGCATTGTGTGTTGGCTAAACCTTTGATTGAACTTACCTAATCATGCAAATCCTAAAATCAAGCTCTAAGTATCCATTTGAATCCTAGCTTTGGGACTTAATAATCTCAGGACAAAACAAGTGAAGTTGATCCACCTTTTGGGGATCAACCAATCTTTAAATTAGGTCACCAATCACAAATCAATCTTAAAGTTCAAGTGGAATCTTAAGCACCTCATCTCAAAATTAAAATTGGTAGACTTACGAAGTCAAGTTATCCATTCCGGTCTACCTAGATCTGCGGTGACAAGGAAGGTTAGGTGGGGGAAACCCTGTAAACCGTGGGGACGCTCTACCGTGTAGGAGTCTTTGTGGGACTCTCCCTTCCTGGCTACCCAGGTATTTTCTCAGGTGGACGACTTTCTGATCAAGAGGTATCATCCACCTCGAATCTCCATAGTCATCCAAAAATACTTGGGTGTCTTGATTGGGTCCATCACATCTTCTGGCCCTCATCTCATCTTCTAGTGTATGTTTGAGAGGAGTTCTTTGAGACCACCCTTGAGGCCTCCAGTACCTTTCCACTCTCGTCGAGGCCAAGCTTCGACTCCCTTGTTTGTGCAACTTCTCGATCAAATTGACATCTCTTCTGACTCTTCCATTTCTGAACCTAAATCTCCAGCCGCAACCGTGGAACATCACGAAGAACAACCTGACCTTGAACATCAATTCTATGACTTTAGAGATCGATTCGATGCATACATCAACCCACCGCAGCGTCCTAAAATGCGAGATCACTACAATCCTGCTGCGGTGGAAATCGAGCCCTGAATACAAATCCTTGTGGGAGGACTTGAGGTGGAGCTCAAGCCAGGTATGCTCCACATGATCCCGATATTTCATGGAATGAATTTGAGGATCCCTTCTAGCACATTAAAAATCTAAAGCATCGGGCCGGACCTTCAAGCCAAATATGCAAAATCGAGATGGCTTACTCATGAGAATGTTCTTCTCTCTCGGATAAAGCCACTTATTGGTTTCAGACTCACTCGTTCGATCAACACTTGGGAAGAACTTCAAACCGTTTTCCGACAAAAATTCTTTCCCATTGGTCGGACGAACGCTATGCAACATTAGATTACGCACTTCTCCCAAGGAGTGGGAGAACCTCTGTATGAGGCATGGGATCGTTCTCTAGATCCCATGCATAAGTGCCCCCATCACGGAGTTCCGAAATGAGAATAAGTCCAATCCTTTTACCATGGGCTCCATGACGATACCAAGTTCTTTGTTAATGCAACCTGTGGTGGCAGCATCATGGGTCAGCATGAAGACATGATTTTGGGGATTCTTAAGAACATGTACGAGAAATCCCTTAACAATGAGTTATTGGGTGTGTATAATCGAACAACCACCCATGCATTGACAAATAATCAGGGGGTACACGAGACCCGAGACCTATCCACGTCTGTTATCTAGAGTTGGTAGCCAGTCAATTGGATAAGGTCTCAATCATTGAGAAGAAGGTGGACGACATAACTCAACATCTGCACCAAACCACTGCTACACCACAAAGCCCTTATGTGCACCCGCCCTTAGGTAGGGAGGCTGCACATAACATCTACCATTCTTTGGGGACGGATGCCTATCCACCCTAGTCTGATTATGGTCATGGAGGAAACTCCGGACCAGCCTACTCTAGTTGGGGGAATTCTGAACCCTCTTTCTCTGATTTCTCTGGAGTTCCTCAGACCTGCGAGGAGCTCCACGCCATCCAGGATAATCTATTTTCAATCACTTATAATCTTGGATGATGCAATATCCCAATTTTGCGTGGTCAGGAAATAACCCACATCCGAGACCTCAATTCCAACCCCAACCACATGCCCAATGCCCATATCAGCCTGATGAGCCTAGGCCCAACCCAAATTACCAATCAAGGCCTAGCAAGGAAGATCAAATGTCTTTAATTCTTCAAACCCTGGTTGACATACAAAAACAACACAAAGACGAGATCACAAAGGTCCAAAATCAGCTAGCTCAGATGGCAAATGCTCGCCATCCTAGTACACTTCCTTCCCAAACTCTGCCTAATCCAAACAACATGTCAACTCACAAACAAGTTGTGAACCAAATCTAGGGTCAAGCATGCTATACCCAGCCAGGTCCATCGACTCATACCTACGAATTTACTCCATCCACCTCAGCTGAGCCAAAACACACCATGACTTACCCGACTACTCAGCAACAAGGGACGACTTTCTCACCTCCACCTCCACATCATGACTGTGCTATGATCAATGTGGTGGGCACAAGAAAAGATCATAAGACCTGGACCTAAGGCTCGTCTTCTAAATCTCACCCGACCTTTGATCAACACACCAAGGCTAAGGACAAGGCCAAGAGTTGGAAGCAGAAACTCGTTCCTCAAGACTACCAGTCCACCACCTTATCTCAAGCCTTCTCTCACCTCCACATTAGCAAATTATTAGAATATGATATAACGGGACCATTAAGGAATGCACAAGTCACTATCTCCTTACTTGATATCCTCACTCTTAACCACACCTCGCCTAACTTATTGATGAGAACCTCATCATGAACCCTAACTAGCACATTTTGACCTAAATAAGTATACAAAAGCTCCTACAAAACCTAAGGGAAAGCATAAATTAGAGAACTATAAATTTGAGTATAAAGTAAATCACAAGGGGTAAAACTGTAATTTTACCAATGCAGTACACAAATGGAATTTCTAAGGGTCTAAACACAGGTCAAATGGGCTTAATAAGAGAGAAAGTGAGATGATTTGATCTGAAAAGGGTTATAGCGGCCTCTAGGAATTAAATGACATTCTGTAACCCTAAAACAAACCTACTTTAATTCACGAAGTTTCAGGCAAGATAAAAATCAATTAAACCCTCTAAAATTCATGAAAAAATATCCCCTATGGTTTAGAACCTTCAATTTGGCCATTGGAACCTATCTTGACCTAGATTAAGAACCATACCCAAGTTTTGACCTAATTTGGGTTTTTATGCAAAATGTTTGGTCAAACAATGTCAAACTAAAAATACAACATCACCATTGTATTCCTTAGGTCCAAATTAGGGTCATAGAAAAATTTGGACCTAAGAAAAGTTTGCCTTGCCCCTCTTTAAAAATTGGTCCTTAAGAATTACTTTTTGACCCTTAACTTTTTGAACCCTTGCACTTAACCCCTCAACTTTCCCTTTGTTCTTTTCAAACCGGTTCCTCTGTCACCCGCAGCAGCAACCCATCCCTCCGGCGACTTTGCGCGGAGTATGGTGCCGCGCAGGGTATGGGGACCGACCCTAGAAACAAGAGGAGGGTCCCCTGCATTGTCTTCTTCCGCATGGACCCCCTCCCATGCCCTACTGACACCCATACCTCTCGTACGAACTCGCGAGAGGCATGGGTCTCTCTTCTGGCCATGTCTCCGGTGGCCTGCCCACGCCTCCTCGTGTTTCCCTCCTCACCAACACCTATTTGAGGAGCGGCAGGGGCTGCCATTTCCTGCAAGCTTAATTTGGCTAGAGAACTCCCCCAAATTCATCTCCTCCTCACTCCGGCCAACAGCCCGAAGCTTCCGGGGACTCTTCCTCCCTCTTCTCATCGCTCTGCCCCCATACCAGTGGCAGAGCCAGCTCCGCCATTCTCCTCCGCGCCACGCCATACCAGCTGGCACTCTCCGACCCCTTCTTCTCGTCGCCGCCCCCTCCTCTGGCACCTTCGTGTCCGGCGACGGCAAAGACGCGTCGATCGCCATCTCCTCCCTTTCGTCCGCTTAGCTAGGTAAAAACTCTTCCTCTTACTCTCGCCTTTATTTCCCCCCTATTAATTTGTCGTTTCGACCCCTCAATGCCAGTGTCCACCCTCACCATCTCTACCTCCAACAACCAACACTGGCGAGGCCATCTCCCCACCACAGACCACTCCACCCCTCGCTAATCGGTCCCTGAGCTTCACCACTTCCCACTGACCACCTCTCGCCCTTCCATCGACCATGCCACCCACTGAAACTACCTCCCGAACAAACCCATCCTCACGGCCGCAGAGTGACCTAGGCGCGCACACTCGGGCCACCCCGTGGCCAGCCAACCCCCGCCTCACCTTCGCCGTGATACAGAGAAGGTTTTCTAATATTCTGACGGAGCCACGAGGCAGTGTTCGTGCTTTCAGGTTCTGCACGCTAGCCGCCATTGTCGCCGAGCTTGGAGCAAGCTAGCTAGCAGCTCCAGGCTTCTGCAGCCCTAGGTGGGAGTTCTAGGCCGCGCAGGAGAGACTTACGCACGATCCCAGGTCCCCAATTGAAGGCGAGAGCTCGCGTATCACTGCAATCGCGAGGATTCCTGTTGCGGGTGAGGGCACAAAATTTAGGTGGGACTTTTAGTCCCACCTCATAAACGTTTAAGCGCGACGCTTCAAATAAATTGAAAAAGTGTTTTGGGCTTATCACCTTTAATACACAAGGGTCTGGTCCCTCGCCTACGCGCGCAACACGCCACGCGCTCGCACCCGCCCTCGCTCGCGCTCATGCCCCGTAGGCTTGGGCCGAACCCGATTACCCGACCAGGCACTCCTCACCTACCACCGTACGCCAGTGGGCCTGGTCCTAGGCGCGTACACCCAACCCGTATACCTGCGAATGCTCTGGCAGCAAACCTTTGAGAGAGAAATAGAGAGAGAGACATGGGGCGGGTAGGGGTTAGGTTTTGCCTAACCTTGTAATGTGCAGGGAAGCAGGAGAGGAAGAAAGGAGGAGGAGCGAAGTAGAAGTGAAGAAGAAGTGCTGCAGCTGAAGAGAAAGAAGAGAAGGAGAAGCAGCCAAGAGCTGCAACAGAAGGAGCTGAAGAAGAAAGCCAAAGGAAAAGAAAAGAAAAAAAAGAGAAGGAAGGAAGCCTGCCGCACAGATGAAAGGAAGTTGAAGAAGAAAGCCAAGCAAAGAAGAAGAAGCCAAGAGGAGAAGAACCTGCAAGGCAATGTAGCAAAGGGGCAGATAAGGCATCTAATTCAAAGAATCAGACGTCAGAGAAAGAAAAGGCAGAGAAAGAAGAGATGGAAGAGAGAAGAGAAGAAGAAAGAAAGAAAAGAAAAAAAAGAGAAAAGTATTTTTGTTCACTCTCTCTCTTTTTAAATTTTGTAAACTAGTATATTATAGTTAATTGTGAATTTTTGTGCTTCTGGAATTAAGTTTGATTCCTGAGTTCGACCTTAGAATATTCTAAATTTCAAGTAATAAATTGAAATAAACTGATCATCGTTTTTCGTAACATACTACAACGAATATATTTTTAAAATTGACAAAAGACAGCCATCACTTATCTAATAAAGAGGTGGAAAAACCAGCATAAGGGAGGGTAGTACTATCTGAAAATGTAAGTGCCCTAATCCAACATAGTCTACCCCTTAAGAAATCAAATCCAGGTGCCCCACTGATCCCTTGCAAGATCGGTGATACAACTTTCAAGCGGGCCATACTGGATCTTGGCGCTTCAATCAACCTAATCCCTACCGCCCTATTTGAAAAATTACGGATTGGACAGCTAAACCCCGCCAATGTCACTTTGCAACTAGTTGATCGAACCTTGATCACACTGATTGGGTTGGTAGAGGATGTGGTAATTAGAGTTAAATATTTTAGCTACCTAGCTAATTTCCTAATTCTTGACATGGATATGCCACAGTAGATACAGGATATGCCCGTGATTTTGGGAAGACCATTCTTGGCTACTGTAGGAGCCATAATCAATTGTGAATCAGGGCACATGATTATTACCTCGGGAGATAAAAGAATTGAGATTAAAATTTTCTAGGTAACAAAAGGAAAATGCTCGGCAGAACATCTAGGTTTTATTTAGGACCTCATGACCATATCATTAGTAGAAAACCTAAAGCCAGAATTAGAAACTTTTCACATGCTAGATAATCCTGATTTTTCCGAGCATAATGACATAAGCACAGTGGAGGCTTTCACCTTTGATCTTGAAGGCGTACCCAGAGAATTGGGGAGACATGGTGACATACTGGATTCAGATTCCATGAATATAGCAACATTTTGTTTTGACCCCCAGGAATCAGGCTTGGTAGATATTGAGAGTGACCTCCACCCAGAGTATGAATCCTTTAGAGACATCAGAATTAGACGATTCGAAAGGCACTCTCCAAGCATTCACTTTTGATTGGGATAAGAATTATAGTAAAGATTCATTAGAAAACCCAATCTATGAGTCATTTCTTGAGGAGACGATCTCACATTCAGCAAGAAAGAATCAAGATGACTCACTAAGTATCGACCTCATGAGAGACTGCAGGCTTCTCTGGGAAGCGAAGTGTCCACTGAAGGTGAAAATTTTCGCGTGGATAATGAAGAGGGGGAGGATTGTGACAAAAAGGTCGAGAGCGACGTGAACCCGGGTGGATGATGTAAGCTATCTAGGGAGGCATTTTAGAGAAGGTGGATGATGTGAGCGAGGTGGACCTAGATGGTCATTCTTAGGGAGGCGTTTTAGAGAAGTGAAATTGATTTTGATCCTTTTTACCCTACTTGCTTAAAATCGTACCCTGGTCTCTAAGGTGCGAGTTAAAGATGCACCAGTCGCTTTATTTATGTGGAAAACGTGTGCGTGCGTTAAATAGATCATGAATGTGAAAACGTGAGTTGGTGTGTGCACGACCTTGATAATACAATCACGATTAGCGAAAAGCATATCGATTGCTAATTCGTTTATATCTTCAGGGATAGACATTTTGTTGCAATATAATAGGAAATTAAAGCGGGCAACTTTTGATCACAAGATATATATAAAATAGGTATTATGCAAATGGTGATTTAATTTCACAAAGATGTCATCATTACAACCACAGGCAGCTGAAAGCTTGTACATGAAAGATTTAGAACATAAATCTAGCTAGCAGAAAATGGATGCATGCATGGATCTAAGAAAGATTATGCATGCATCATTTAGGCAGAGGATTGCTATGCTACTAAGCAGTAAATAATGCAAAGATTAAATGACGAAGAACAGTAAATCTACCTACTAGAAATCAGGGCATTGGAGGTGGTCTCCAATGTCCTGTGTGGCTTGAGGTGGTAGGAAGGAAGAGAGGGATGACCAAGGTGTGGAGGTTGGCCTCTTGGGAAGGTGGTGGAGAGCTTCTCTAGCCTTGACGTAAGGTGGGAGTGGTGGAGATGATGGAGCTTGTGGAGGTGGAGGTGCACATGGAATAGAGCTAAAGGCTAGATAGATGCTTTTGGTCATCCAAGGGGTCCTCTTTATAGAATGAGGGCATGGCTCTCTACAGAAGTGTGGAATTCTCTAGCGAGTCCACCACATGGCCAACCAAATGAGAGGAGAGTGGTTTCTTGGATCCACATTTTGTGGATCTAAGAATGGACTCACCTTGGTTGCTATTTTTAGTAACCAAAGGTGGTGCCAAACTTAGAAGACTCTAGAGAAGTCTAGAGGTGGCGGCCAAGTGTGGGTGTGTGTAGGTGGTCTAGGTCGAGCCCTATAGGTCTAGGTGATTAGGTTTAGGTAGGCTCCTAGAATTAGAGTTATAAACCCTAATACTAAAGTGAATGTGCAATTAAACTTATCATAAGTTTAATTGAGTGAATGTATGTCTAATTGGGAGAGAAAATGCCCAGTTAGGTCAACCTTGGGTCAATTGGACTCTCACTGAGTCCAATTGAACTTGCGTTGGTTGAGATCTGAGCTCAATTGGACTCTATGAGTCCAATTGACTAGGTGAGGGGTAATTGATTGAGATCCAAATCAATTGAGCTTAGTGAGAACCTAATTAGGTTCTTAGCATGGTCTTGAGGTAGTGTACTAGACTTAGGACACTTTAATTTAGGTTTCTTAGGGTGTAGAATTGGGTTTAGGGTCTTAGGAAATCAATATCTAGGCTTGGTTCCAAAAACAAGAATTAGAGAAGGGTATCAAATGTCTGATTTTACAAGCAAACGACTTATACTTCAAAATCAGAAGTCCAGAACTTTGGTCTGGACGTCCAAATTTGAGTCAGGGAGGAATTTAGGTTCTGTCTTGGAATTCTGCAGAAATTTGATGTTTGACAACTTGTTTGGACATCCAATTTCCAACAGAGTTGGGTTTTAGGTCTACGGGCGATGTCTAAGGGTCCTGGACGTCTAGCAACCCACCTGGATATCCAGATATGGGATGGTATTAGGGTTTTGAGGTATCCTAGTCTAAGGTGACCTAATCTACATGTGGCTAGGGTTTAGGAAGGTCACTAGGGCTATCCTAAGGCTAGGAAGGGTCCTATGTTCTTTATAATTTAACTCTACATTAAAATTCCACTTAGTAGAATAGTGTACCTCATCTCTACATTATTTCTTCCACTTTATTCCAAGGCTTCTACTGCAACTCTAGCTTCTCCTTTTCTTTAGATCCAGCTTCAGGCCATCTCCTGAGCTTCTAATTGCCTACAATCCAAATAATGCACTAATTAGTACATTATAACATTATTTCATGAATATCTATATAAAATAGGAAAGATGGAATGTATGCTATGTATGCATGAATTACACTTCAATTATGCTAAGTTCTAGCTTAATTTAGCTCAATTAAGTCCTATGATTGCTGCGTAATCGTACCCTCATGCCAAAATCTTGCTAGTCCTTATCAAATGCAAAACTAAGTTAACTACAAGTGGGTCCTTAAGGGACTGATTATTTTTATCAAGTGTATGACTAGAGATACTTTTCCTTTTCGCTTTCATTCTAAAATCTAGAAATTCAAACAATTGTGAAAGTGCAGCTATGTAGCTTATGCAACGGATTTGAGTGAAAAGCCGATATACCTCTAAAACTTGTACTTGTTCCCTAGTAAAATTATAGCAGGATAGGCAAACCTCTTCCCTCAAGGTATCACTAAATATTCTGTAATTTCCACTCTGACTTTTAGCTTAGGTAGAGAATGTCTGAGTCAAGTTGGTTTATATTTGGTGGCTCACTCTCATTTGGTACTACATAGAGATTAGTACTACAGAATCTAGATTTCCAAGTTATTAAGTAAGTCAACTCAGAGAAAAGTGAGAAAAGCTACGCTCTCTTTGGTTCCTTTGTATTCACTTCCTCTTTTTTTTCTTTTTCTTTCAAGCTCACAACCTTACCAGATTCACACATATAATCCATATTTGGTGGTCTCACATGGTGTTGACACTTTAATAGAGTTCCAATAACCCTAGCACTAAGTCAAAATTCCTCAACTAGGATTCGAGCGGTTAGAAATACAGAAAGGTATGTTAAGGTTGTATTTGGTGGATCGCAAATTTGGTGGGTGGTGTTGCATCGATGTAATTGAAATAAACATGAAAACCCTCATAAACTCATTTTTTTCTGCTTTTCCTTTTCCACATTTTTTCTCGGTATATGTTTTTCTCTTTCTTTCTTTTTTTTTATCATATCAACACGACACAATATAGCACACGACATACGTGACTTATTCAGGAGGCATTATTGGAGATTTGGTGGTGTTTAAGAGACATCGGGTGGCTTATTTGGTAGAAGTGCCTACTCTCAGTACCGAGAAAGATACAGATAAGACGATGTATTCCTGACCTTGACATCAATACCCTCCTTCAATCGAAGATTCCGTAAAGAACAGTTATAACCATCCACCTTAACCCTAGTTTTATTAGAACTCGATCGCCGTGTATTTGCCTTATTTGGTGGATCTTAGAATTCACACAAAATGCATATACATGAACTGAGAGCAAAAACTATGCCTATCTCTGTGTATTATCACTTAATTATGTAGAATTCCAGATTCCTTGCACAAATCTTAGAGCACAAGTACTCGTTACTCTCATCTCACACTATTTGGTGGATCTTTAGAGGAAGATTTGCCTGACTCCCTAAACATTGTTCAGGGGTTCAGGAAAAGAAGCACTGCTTCTTCTTGACAAACTAAAGACGTTTATCAGCCTTCACAGTGAATCCATTGCAAGATCTACGTGTGAGTGTGAAAATTGTGCTGGATTTCAGATTACAGGAATTCATTAGAGGATCAAATCCCTAATACATTCTCTTGATAAAAATCTTATTCATGAATGCCATGTGTATATATGCTATCTACAAATAACCTTTTATGATTTGTACTTTAATATTGTTCCTTTATCGGGTTACATTCAACTTAGTCCTTAATTCAGAACAAAAAGATGAGCGAACGAGTCGGAAGTGACTGTTGCGAATGATTCTAGCTCCAATGCTAGCATTGGAGGTGGAGTCGATGTTCTTAAATAGGGACCCTAAAGTACAATTAACATGCTGCTCTAAGGTTTTTTTTCTTCTAAATGTTGGCATAAAAAAAGTTCAGTTTTAATGTATCTACCCTCACCATGACTAAGTTCTTGCATGTCCTCATCATGAATATAGAGACAATAAATTACGACAGGGAGTGAGTGGATAGAAAGCACCTGGAATCACTCTTGAATATTTCATTCAGCACAGGACAACCTGACAATATACACTATACAAAAACATATGCTCAAAGAAAATATGCTATGTATAAAAAGGAAATAGATGCTATTTATAAATGCTAAGTTTAATGTCTCTAGTTGGGCGAAGACTCAATCACACGTCCTCAATAAAATGAATGACTTCGTTAGCAGGAGGAGGTTCCTAGGCTATAAATAGCTTGAGGCGCTGGCCATTACCGTAGAAACATGCCCAGATTTTGGGTCCATGATTTCGACCACCCCATTATAATAAGGGTGAACCACCATATACGAGCTAGTCCACTTGGACTTGAGTTTTCCCGCAAAGAATTTCAAACACGAATCGAATAACCAAACACGCTGGTTGGACGTGAATTCCTTTCTCCTGATGTGGCGGTCATGAAAGGCCTTGGTCTTGCCTTTATATATTGATCCATTCTCATAGGCCTCCCACTGGATCTCTTCTAATTCACTGAGCTGGGCTTCCTTTCATAACCTCTCTCATCGAGGTTAAAATTACATTTTCTCACCACCCAAAAGGCATGGTGCTCCAACTCGACAGGAAGGTGACAGGCCTTACCATATACCATACGATATGGCAACATTCCGAGTGGGGCCTTATATGCGGTTCGATATGCCCAAAGTGCATCGATTAGTCTATCAGACCAATCCTTCCTAGCTCGTCTAACCGTCTTTTGGAGAATCAGCTTAATTTGACGATTAGACACCTTAGCCTGCTCATTGGTCTGCGGATGATACGGGGTGGCTATATAGTGATGTACCCCATATTTCTTTAATAATGACCTAAAGTGAGCGTGGATGAAGTGACTAACCCTATCACTAATCAAAGCGTGGGGTACACCGAATCTCGCAAAGATGTATTCCCGTAGGAAAGAAATGACGGTTTTATGATTAGCTCGTGTCACCAGGATGGCTTCGATCCACTTCCAGACATAAACCATAGCGACAAGTATATACTCGAAGCCATGTGAATTCGGGAAATGGCCCATGAAATCAATTCCCATACATTGAACACTTCGACCAAGATGGGTTGGAGAGGCATCATGTCTCTCATGGTCATAGAACCGATCGACTGGCATCATCCGCAGCACATGGCATAATCATGTGTATCTCTGAATATAGTTGGCCAGAAAATCCTGACTGCAAAATCTTTGCAATAGTTTTTCCTCCCGAGAAATGACCATCACAGGCCTTGCTGTGGAAATAAGATAGCACACTCAAGATCTCAGAGTCTGGCACGCACCTCCTGATGATCTGATCAACTCCAATGCAAAAGAGCAATGAATTGTCCCAAAAATAGAATTTGTCCTCGGATATGAATTTGAGCTTCTGGTCATTGGATAAATGTTGGTATTGTCAGACTACCAACATGTACATTTTATTTTTATTACTCGAAAAATAGAAACCTTCCGAGGTCGAACTCATGGAGCAACACGTGATTTTAGAAGCGTACAAAATCACAATTTACAATCTGGATATATAATGTTTTACAAAAAGAGAATTAGAGAGAGGAAATAAAATTTCTCTTTTCTTCTTTTCTTCTCTCTTTCTTCCTTTGTCTTTCTCTCTCCAGACGTCTGACTCCAATGTCAGACGACTTAAACTGTCATTTGCTACAGTGCTTTTGCTGGTTCTTCTTCTGTTCTTCTTTGTTGTGCCTTGTCTTCTTCTTCTGATCTTCTCTGTTGCACCGCCTCCTCTTCTTCCTTGGTTCCTTCCTATGCCTTCTTCTTTCCTTCTTCTTCTGTTGCAGTTCTTGGCTGCTTCTTCTCTTCTCTTCTTTTGTGGCTCTTCTTCTTCTCTCTGCTGCGCTCCCTCCTTTTTCTTCAACGTCTGCTGCTTTGTGTGGCTAAGTCCTCAGCCGCTCCTCCTCCTTCCTTCTTTTCCTGCTTCCCTGCACATTACAAGGTTAGGCAAAAAATAACCCCTACCCACCCCATGTCTCTCTCTCTTTCAAATTCACTCCAAGGTTCGCTCCCAGAGCCTTAATTGGGTAAGTGGGTTGCGTAACGCGTCCGGGACTAGGGCCACCGTCGTGGGTGGTGCGCGAGGAGTGCTTGGTCGTGTAATCGAGTTCGGCCCAGGCCCGCAGGGCGTGAGCGCGAGCGAAGGCAGGCGCGAGCGCGTGGCGCGCTGCGTGCGCGTAGACGAGGGACCTGACCCCTATGTATCGAAGGCGATAAGCGTAAGGCATAAAAATAATTTATTCGGTTGCGGTGCTTCAAGGATTTCCGAGGTGGGACAAAATGTCTCACCTCTATTTTACAAACACTCGCAATTGGAGCTGCGTTCAATTGCCGACGCTGCAGGGGTCATCGCAGCCAAACACTTGGTTGGGGTTGTGCGCGAGGGCTTCCGCACGTCCTGGGGGACTTCACCTGGAGCGGAGTGGCCTACAGCTGCAGCAAGCTCTTTTCAAGCTTCTTTGTCAATGGCAGAGGGATGTCGGAACCTGAAATGCATGAACACGACCTTGTGGTCCTGTTAGATCAGAGGAAAACCTTCGCCATGTCACGGCGAAGGTGAAGCGGAAGTTGGCTGGCCACGAACCGACCTAGGCGTGCATGCCTAGGTCGCTCTGTGGCCAGGTTTATGGGTTAGCTCGAGGGGCATTTGTGGTGGTTTAGGCAGTTGGTGAAGGTGCGAAGGATGATCAGTGGGAGGTGGTGATGCTCAGGGATCGGTTAGAGAGGCGAATGGAGGCGTGGAGTAGCGGGGACGCCTCGCCGGAGGTCTGGTCGGAGGTGGAGAAGGTGGAGATGGACAGTGGATGCCGAGGGGTGTTTTTGTGTAATAAAGTGACGGGAATTGAAGAAGGGGTAGAGAGGAGTGGTTCTAACCTGATTTAGTGGACAAAGGGGGAGAGACGGCGACTGGAAGTACCTGCTGTCGCCGGAGAAGATGATGTCCAGTGGAGGGAGACAACGGCAACGATGGGGTGAGAGGTGCTTGCGCGGGTGCTGCGCGAAGTGGAGGAAGGTGGTGAGGACAGCTCTGCCACTGGTATTGTGGTAGAGCGACGGGAAGGAGGGCGGCTTGGTGGAGCTTGCTGGACCACTTGGCCGGAGGAGAGGAAGTTGACTATGAGGGAAATCTCAGGCCAAATCAAGCTTAATCCAAGCGACAGCCCCTGCCGCTCCTTAAATAGGTGCTGGCAGGGAAGGAAAGTACGAGGAGGCGTGGACAGGCACCGGAGATGTGGCCAGAGAAGAGACCCATACTTCTCATGCGTTCGCACGAGAAGTATGGGTATCGGTAGGACATGGGAGGGGGTCCATGCGAAAGAGGACAACATAGGGGATCCTCCTCTCGTTTCTGGGGCTGAGTCCAATACCCTGTGCGACGCCATCCTCCGCGCGAAGTCGTCGGAGGTATGGCCTACTGCTACAGGTGGCAAAGGGACCGGTCTGAAGAAAACGAAGGGGAGGTTGAGGGGGTAAATGCAAAATTTTAAAAAGTTAAGGGTCAGAAAGTAATTATTGAGGATCAATTTGTAAAGTGGGTCAAGGAAAACTTTCCTTAGGTCCAAATTTTTTTATAACCATAATTTGGACCTAATGAATCCAATGGTGAAGTTGGATTTTAGGTTCGACCACGTTTGATCAATCAATTTGCACAAAAATCCAGATTAGGTCAAAAATTAGGTATGGTTCTCAATCTAGGTCAAGATAGGTTCCAATGGCCAAATTGAAGGTTCTAAACCCAAGGGAATGTTTTTTCATGAATTTTAGAGAGTTTAATTGATTTTTATCTTTCCTGAAACTTCGTGAATTAAAGCGGGTTTGTCTTAGGGCTACAGGATGTCATTTAATTCCTAAAAGCCGTTATAACTCTTTTCAGATCAAATCATCCCACTTTTTCTTTTATTAAGCCCATTTGACCTTTGTTTAGACCCTTAGAAATCTTGTTTGTGTACTGCATTAGTAAAATTACAGTTTTACCCCTTGTGAATTACTTTATACTCAAATTTGTAATTCTCTGATTTAGGCGTTCCCTTAGGTTTTGTAGGAGCTTTTGTGTACTTATTTAGGTCAAAATGTGCTAGTCAGGGTTCATGATGAGGTTCTCATCATAACCCGATGCCTAGCTTTTGCTAGTCCCTTTGCAAAATTTTAAAGTTTTAACAGCTATTCTAGACCATGAATTCCTTTCATCAATTTTGATAAGTGCTTTTCCTCTTGTAACCTTGATTAGGTCAGAATGTCAATCATAGGCCTAAAAGGTACTCTAGTACCAACTAAGATCAAGATCTGTCTAGCTTTAGCCTCAGTCTTTAGCAAAGGTTTTTTAAGGCCAACAGGAGCGAACCTAAAGTTTATTGGTGATGAGAACCTCATCATGAGCCATAACTAGCTCATTTTGACCTAATACAAAGGATAAAAGCTCCTACATAACTCAAGGAAAGGCTTAACTCAGAGAATTCTGAGTTTAAGGAGAAAACAAGTCATAAGGGGTAAAAATGTAATTTTACCAGTATAATCTGCATACAGGGTAATTCAGGGCTCAAACATAGGTCAAAGCAACTTAATAAGAATAAAAGTGGGATGAAATGATCTAGCAAGGGCTACAGCAATTCCAAGAAACTAAATGATAATCTGTAACCCTAAAACAACCCACTTCAATTCACGAGGTTTGAGGCAAAGTAAAAATAGAATAAACCCTCTAAAATTCATAGAAAAATAATCTCTAGGGTTTAGAACCTTCAATTTGGCCTTCAGAACCCATTTTGACCTACATTGAGAACCATGCCCAATTAATAACTTAATTTGGGTTTTCGCATAAATTGATCGGTCAAACAAGGTTTAATATAGAAATGAAATTCACCATCAGATTCCTTAGGTCCTAATTAGTCATGTATAAAAACTTGAGCCTAAGAAGAAACCTCGTTGACCAACTTTACACTTTGGTCCTCATATATTTACTTTTTGGCCCTCAACTTTTGAACCCTCGCATTTTGGCCCCTAACTCTCCTTCGTTCTTTGCGTTCAGGTCCCCCCTGCAAAACCTGCCAGCACCATTCTCCGGCGACCTTGCGCGGAGCATGGCGCCGCACAGGGTGAGGGGGAGAGCCTGGCAAGTAAACCGGGGGTGCCCTACGTCGTCAGCCGTCGCAGGGACACCCCCCTGGTCGCTGTAACCCACCATACCGGCCGTGCGAACGCACGGACGGTATGGGTTTCCATCTCCGGCGTCCTCCGGCGAGGGAGACACGTCGTCTCCCTCCGCCTTCCTCCCTGATTTGGTCCCTATAAATACCCCCGTCGCTCCACCGTTCTTCGGAGCTCGGATCTGACGGAGAAAACCCCCAACTTTCCTCTCCTCTCACTCCGGCAGACGCCCACCAGCTCCGGCGGTTCCTCCTCCTCCTCCTCTTCGCTCTGCCGCAATATCAGCAGCAGAGACTTCTTCCCCTGCTCTTCCCGCGCCACGCCGCACCCAGCTGGCGCCTCTCCGGCTCTCTGCTCGCCGCCGCCCCTTCCCCTGGGCATCTTCTTCTCCGGCGACAGTCGATACGACTGTCGCCCTGCTGCTTCCCCTTTCGTCTCCGTAGCTAGGTCAGAACTCCTCCCCATCTCCCCCTCTTTCTTTTCCTCACTGTCTTTTATTTGATTAAACCCTCGACCGCTCCTGTCCACCGTCACCCCCTTCGTCTCCGGCCAAACTCCGGCGAGACCCCCCCATCACCCCAGCAACCCACACGGCTCGCCGACCACCGCAGAACCTCCGCCTCCTCATCCTGATCAACCCCCGCCCTTCCACCTCCCCCACATCACCCTCTGCAACCCCACCGAACAAACCCATCTTCCGACCTAGGGCAGCCCCTGCACGCCGCCCCACGCCTCGCCACCACCCACACGAGCTTCGCCGCACTCTGGCGAAGCTCCCGGCACCTTCTGATTAGGCCGAGAGGCCGTTTTGCTGTGAACAGGCCACCCGACCTCCGCCGCCATTGCCGTGCAGAAGGAGCTGCTTCCGCCTGCAGCTGCAGGCGCGCCACGCCCAGATTCGACTCCTAGGCCTTGCGAGGCATTTTCGACAACGCATCAGGCTCGCAGCTGGGGCGAAGGCCTCGCGTGAAGCCGCGATCGCCCGCTGCCTTCTCCGCTGCGGGCGCTCAATTAGGGTGGGACATTTAGTCCCACCTCGGAAAAGTCTGAAGAGGCGCAGCGGTATAAGGCGCAAAAGTGCTGGAGGCTTACTGCCTCAGCACACGGGGTGAGGTCCCCTTCACCCGCCTGGTTACCCGGTCTCGTCCGCGCTCACGCCCCGCGGACCTGGCCCGACTTAGACTGACCTGCACTCCTCGCCCACCACACACGCCGGTGGGCCTGGACCCGGGCGCGACCCGTACCCGACTACCCGGCAGCTCTGGGAGAGCTTTCCCAAGAGTGGCTTCTGAGAGAGAGAGACGCGGGGGGGGGGGGGGGGAGGGTAGAGTAGGTTTTGTCCTCTGACGTAAACTCTGAAGTGTGCAGGCACAGGTGAAGAAGAAGGACCGCAGAAGAAGAAGGAAGCTGAGGGAGACACTGTAGCAACAAGCGGTTTAAGTCGTCTGATTGGAAAATCAGACGACGTCCTGAAGGGAAAAGAAGAAAGAAGGAGAGACGACGTCCTGACAGGAAAAAGAAAAGAAGAAAGAAGGAGATCTGAAGAACAACAGAAGAAGGCGAGGCAGAGGATAACACAAAAGAACAAGGGAAGAACTGAAAGAAGAGAAGCACGAGAAGATGATCTGAAGAAAGGAAAAGAAGAAGAACATCACTACTGCAGATAAAGAAGAAGAAGATAACAGAAGATCTGAGACAAGGAGAAGCAAAGAGAAAAGAAGAAAAGACAACAATTTCTTTCTCTCTCTCTTTATTTTTGTAAAAGAAACTTGTACCCTTAGAATACAACTTGCTCCCTGAGTTCGACCTCGGGAACTCTTTTATTTTCCGAGTAAAAAATTATATATTTGAAATGATGGCAATAACTGGCAATACTACAACGCTATAACAATAAAACCCGGTTATCTCATATCTATCATTTTTGGCGCCGTTGCCGGGGAGCAATGGCTATTCTAGAGGTAAACATTCTTGTTTCTTTCTAATTTCTGATAATCTCCTCTCTTTTGTGTAGAAAACTACAGGAAATCAAGAAGACAAGCAACCGCACGACAACCACTCCGAGGACAGGTAAATTTTTCCTCTCGCTATTAACCCCTAAACTCTAAAGAGGAAGAAAAGAAAAGAACAAGCAATATAGGGCTAACCTGTCTTCCATACTTAGTAACCATAAAGAGTTGCATGTTTTCAACTCATTAGTCCTGCACACTATTAAGGGTATTTAAGGGCTAACACATTCTTGCTTGAGCCCTAATTACCCAACAAAGAACTAACTGGGCCAAGTAGAGCCAACATAAGATTCAACATTAGGGTTTTAGAGACACACTACTTAAATCAAGAAGGGAGAAAATCCAAAAGAAGTGTGCCTAAACCATTGATTGAAAATACCTATTCAAAAGAAAACCTAAAACAATTGGCTCTCTAAACACTTGAACCCTAAAAGACAAGACCTAAAAGCTCTCAAAGAAAACAAGAGGTAAAGTTGACCCCTTGGGTCAACCAACCTTAAATTAGGTCACTCTTTGCACTTAAAAGACTAAAAGTTCAAGTGAAACCTTAAGCACCCTGATATTAAAATTGGTAGACTTAAGAGGTCAAGATCCCCATTCTGGTCTACCTGGAACCGCAGTGACAAGAGAGGTCGGGTGGGGGAAACCCTGTAACCCGTGGGGACGCTCTACCGTGTAGGGGTCTTCGCGGGACTCTCCCTCTCTGGCTGCCCAGGTAATTCTCAGGTGGACGATCTTTCTGATCAAGGGGTCCATCTGCCCCGCACCTCTATAGTCACCCAACACATTTTTGGGTGTCTTGATTGGGTCCAGCACCTTCTAAACTTACCTCTTCCAACAGTGCATGTACGGAAGGAGGTCCCTAAGACCACCCTTAAGACCTCCTTTAGAAATTCGCTCTCGTCAAGGCCAAGCCTCGACGCCCGTGTTTGTGCAGCAACACCCTCACATTATTCTCTCTTCTGATTCAGAACCAAGTTCTTCTTCTTCCCCCATCATGGCTCAGCCAGTTGAGGAAGAAAATAATCTGGAACACCAGCTCCAGCGACTCAATGACCTCTTCCAAAACTTCGTGCACCCACCACAGCATCCTATGATGCGGGACCACTACAATCCTGCTGCGGTGGCCATTGAGCCTCGAGTCAGAATCCCGACTGGAGGACCTGATTCCGAATTAAAGCCCAACATGATTCAAGCTATACCTAAATTCCATGGGCTTAATTCTGAAGATCCCTTCCAGCACATCAAACAGCTAAAGCATCTGGCCCACACTTTTGGATCAGATGCACAAAATCGGGATATTCTTCTCATGAAGATGTTCTCCTTTTCTCTTATGGACAAGGCCGCCCATTGGTATCAAACTCAGACCCGACCGATCAACACTTGGGAAGAACTTCAATCCGAGTTTTTGAAAAAGTTTTTTCCCGTTGGTCGGACCAACGCCTTGCGCCATCAGATTACACACTTCACTCAACAATCAGGAGAACCTCTCCATGAGGCATGGGATCGTTTTCAGGATCTCATGAGAAAGTGCCCCCATCACGGAGTTCCTAAATGGGAACAAGTCCAATCTTTTTACCAGGGACTCCGTGAGGACATCCGCCTTTTCGTCAATGCAACTTGCGGAGGAAAAATCATGGGTCAACATGAAGACACCGTATGGGAGATTCTCGAAAACATGTGCGAGAACTCCATCAACAATGACTCCATGGGATTATTCGACAGGACGAATACCCACGCAGCGACGAATCTTAAGGGAGCACATGAGACGCAGGGCCTGTCCGCATCAGTCGACCTGGAATTAATGGCCAGTCGATTGGACAAGGTCTCAATCATTGAAAAGAAGGTGGATGAGCTGACTCAGCACTTGCAGCGAGCCACCTCCGCGTGTAACTCCTTTGCACAACCTCCTTCCACACAGGAGACTGTGCAAAACATCCTCCACCGATCTTCCCCTGGGATGGATCCATATCCATCCCCATCTGATTCTTGGATCGGAGGATCATCCGATCCTTTCTACACCAGCCGGGGGAACTCCATTCCCCCTTTCCCTGATTCTCAGGAGGTTCCTCAGACCTGCGAGGACCTCAACGCCATCCAGAACGACCCATTCTCCAACACTTACAATCCTGGATGGCGAAACCATCCCAATTTTCAGTGGGCGGGAAATTCCCAAACCCAAAGACCACCTTTTCAGTCCCGCCCACAGCCCTCTCGTCATTACCAGCCGCCTCAGCCTCGGCCCAACCCTACTTATCCATCAGGGCCAAATCAGGATCAAATGTCCCTAATCCTTCAGACTCTGGCTGACATTCAAAAAACGAATGCGGCTATTCAAAAACAGCACAAGGACGAGCTTACAGAAGTTAAAACTCAACTGGCCTAGTTGGCAAATTCTCGCCAGCCAGGCACACTCCCTTCCCAACCTCTTCCTAACCCAAATAATGTGCCAACCCAGAAGCGCGTTATGAATCCAAATTTAGGCCACGCCCAATGGATTTATCAGGCCCCTACTACTCCATCTCCAGACGAGATGGAAGCCTCAACTTCTTATGCGGGATTTCAGCAGCAGCCACCCCTCCTACCAAACCCAAACCAAAATCAGGCCGGATTAAATTCTGTAACAACACGTAGTGGTAAAACAACTCAAGACCCGCATTATCCAAACCACTCCAAGCCTGATAACCATGACCCTAGGATAGTTATCCAAGATACCGCTGTTCCGGATCCACAACCTGGACCTATCCTAGAAGAACCAACCAAGATCCCGTTTCCCGAGGCCCTAACCAAGGGAAAGAAGACCACCAAACCCGTGGCCCCTGAGGAGGACCTGGTCAAGCTCTTTGAGCAGGTCCACATAAACATCCCCTTGATGGATGCAATCCGCCACGTACCAGCTTACGCATGATTTCTAAAGAATATATGTACACCCCAGCGTAAGCCGCGAACCAAGGGAGGGAGCCCAATTGTTCTGTCAGAGCAAGCCAGCTCTGTAATCCTTAGTAGACTCCCACCCAAGGCAAAAGATCCTGGGACTCCCCTGATTTCCTGTAAGATAGGTGGTACCCAATTTGATAGAGCATTGTTAGACTTGGGTGCATCCATAAACCTGATACCCACATCCTTACTTGACCATCTAGAAGAATCTGAGCTAAAACCAACCGAGGTGACATTACAATTAGCAGATCGATCTATAAAGTCACCAAAAGGGATTCTCGAGGATGTTATCGTAAGAGTGCGGGATTTCTATTTTCCAGTGGACTTTATAGTCTTAGATATGGATGCACCTGAAAGCCCTAGGGATACACCAATCATTCTAGGGAGACCTTCCTTGGTTACTGCTAGAGCCAACATCAGCTGTGAGGAGGGCCAAATAGAGCTTAAGTTTGGAGATCAAACACTGAAAATTGATATATTTAAGGCCCAACAAGGAATTAATTGCGGCGTCATCAAACAAATTTGTGACATCAAGACTTTGGTTGATGAATCACACCTCCAGAATGACTCGATTATGCCTCATCAACCACAGAAGGATCTTGACCCGCAAACAGAGGAGTCGAATCCAGATATGAACAACCCAGTAACTCCCACCCTTGAACCTCACATCTATACTGAACCACCCGCTGCTGCTGAAAACCCCATCCTCGAACTGAAACCCCTTCCTGCTCACTTGAAATACGTCTTTTTGGGTTCTAATCAGACCCTTCCTGTGGTTATCAATTCCAACCTCAGTCCTGAACAGGAATCCCGTCTGATTGTTGTCCTCCAGCAACATCGCAGAGCCATCGGATGGACTCTCGATGATTTGACTGGAATAAGTCCCTCTTATTGTACTCATCATATCTATTCAGAAGAGGGCACACGACCTTCTCGTGAAATGCAGAGACGCTTAAACCCCAATCTACAGGAGGTCGTGAAAAAGGAGATCATCAAGTGGTTAGATGCCGGGATCATCTACCCGATCTCCGATAGTCGTTGGGTGAGCCCAATTCAGGTCGTGCCCAAGAAGGCAGGACTCACCACTATAACGACTGAGACCGGAGAAATCATTCCTACCCGATTAGCCAACTCGTGGAGAGTCTGTATAGATTACCGCCGACTAAATTCCTCCACGAAGAAGGATCATTTCCCACTACCCTTCATTGATCAAATTCTCGAAAAACTTGCGGGAAATAGGTTCTTCTGCTTTCTTGACGGGTACTCCGGTTATAACCAGGTGGCAATCCATCCTGAGGACCAAGAAAAGACCACGTTCACCTGCTCCTTCGGAACATACGCTTTCCGAAGGATGCCTTTCGGTCTTTGCAATGCACCCGCTACTTTTCAGCGATGCATGCTTGCCATATTCTCAGATATGGTAGGTGATTATCTGGAAGTCTTCATGGATGACTTTTCAGTTTTCGGAGCATCATTCGATGATTGCCTCCAGCACTTGGTCCAGATACTCAGGTGGTGCATCGATGTGAATTTGGTTCTTTCCTGGGAAAAGAGCCATTTCATGGTGCCTGAGGGAATTGTCCTGGGACACTCAATTTCGGAGAAAGGTATCCAAGTGGATCGAGCTAAGGTTAATCTGATTTCTCACCTTCCTATGCCTAGCTCGATCAGGGACATCCGTTCCTTTTTAGGGCATGTCGGTTTTTATCGACGATTTATCCCTGATTTTTCAAAAATCGCGCGCCCCCTGACCACTCTTCTCTCCAAGGATGTTCCTTTTGAAATTTCCAAGGAATGCACTCAAGCATTTGAAATCCTGCGTGACCGAGTCACCCAAGCCCCGATCCTACAGCCCCCTGATTGGTCTCAACCCTTTGAGATCATGTGCGATGCATCCGACTTCGCTGTAGGAGCGATTTTGGGGCAGAAAATTGACAGGAAACCTGTGGCCATTTACTACGCCAGCAAAACACTCGATGAGGATCAGCGTAACTATACGGTTACTGAGAAAGAGCTGCTAGCTGTAGTATTTGCCCTAGAAAAGTTCAGATCGTACCTTCTGGGTTCCCGTGTCGTCATATACTCGGATCACACAGCTGTGAGGCATCTCCTTGCAAAGAAGGACGTGAAACCTCGATTAATCCGATGGATCTTGCTGTTGCAAGAATTTGACCTTGAGATTCGCGACAAAGCGGGAAAGCAAAACGTGGTAGCTGATCACTTGTCCCGTCTTCCTTCTGAAATAATTGACCCTTCCGGACCCATCACTGAGCATTTTCCCGATGAGCACCTGCTGACTATTGGTACTAGCCTTCCATGGTTTGCTAATGTAGTAAATTACTTGGCATCTCATCAGATCCCGTCCGATTGGCCGAAGGCCAAGAAAGACAAATTACACTCCGATGCCAAGTATTACATTTGGGAAGACCCGTACCTCTTCCGCGTAGGTGCCGATCAGATCATCCGGAGATGTGTCCCGGAAGGGGAATTCAACAATATCCTCTCTTTCTGCCATGATCAGGCATGCGGTGGCCATTTCGCCGGGCATAAAACCGCATCAAAAGTCCTCCAATGCGGCTTTTACTGGCCCACACTGTTCAAAGACGCATACAATCACTGCAAGGCATGCAGTCGTTGCCAGACTTTGGGCAACATGAGCCATCGCGACATGATGCCTATGCAACCGATTCTAGTATGCGAAATCTTTGATGTTTGGGGGATTGATTTTATGGGCCCCTTTCCTGTTTCGGATGGTTTCGAATACATTCTGTTGGCTGTGGACTACGTGTCCAAATGGATCGAAGCCTTACCGACCCGAACCTGTGATCACAAAATCGTTCTCAAATTCATTCATCAACACATTTTCTCAAGGTTCGGGATTCCTCGTGCAATAATCTCTGATGGGGGGACCCATTTCACAAATGCTCAGTTTAGGTCACTGATGACCAAATACGGGGTGTCTCACCGAATCTCCACTCCTTACCACCCCCAAACTAATGGTCTAGCTGAGCTGTCTAATCGGGAGATCAAGAAAATCCTGCAAGTCACTGTTCGACCTGACAGGAAGGACTGGTCGTCCCGACTTCCGGAAGCATTGTGGGCCTATAGGACCGCCCACAAGACCCAATTGGGCATGTCTCCCTTTAGACTGGTGTACGGAAAGGCATGCCACCTTCCCGTAGAACTGGAGCATAAAGCCTATTGGGCAGTACGGAACTGTAATCTAGATCTTTCCAAGGCTGGGACCCACAGAAAACTCCAAATCAGCGAGATCGATGAATTACGCCTAGACGCGTACGAGAACTCGCAAATCTACAAGGAGCGGGTTAAAGCCTTCCACGACAAACACATCTAGAGAAAGATCTTTCATCCTGGTCAAAAGGTCCTACTCTTTGATGCCCGACTAAAACTCTTCCCAGGAAAACTGAGATCCAAGTGGGTCGGACCATATTTGGTCCAACAGGTTTTTGGAAATGGAGCAATCGAAATCAGTCCACTCAGCCACGATTCTGAACCTTTCATCGTGAACGGTCAGAGACTCAAGCCGTTCATTGATGTAACTTCTACTGATTTGGCTGAAGCATCTTATATCCTCCTTTCCCCTTGAGCTTATTGCGCCCAGCCGATGGCGTAAAACTCAGCGCTTAACGGGAGGCAGCCCGTCATTCTCTTTGAAAACCTGAAACTTGTTCTGACACCTTTTTGCACTTGAAGTTCACACTTTAAGACAGCCGACTCCACCTCAGGTGCTTGCATCTGAGATTAGAAATCGTCCGCAACAGTCACCCCGACCCATTCACTCATCCAAATTTCTGTCTTAAGGAGTGAACTAAATTAAATAAAAACCCCCTAGGTTACAATGAGGACATTGCAAATCTTAGGCATTGGGGGGGGTATGAAAGTGCAAAACTTGTAAGAAAAGGTTTCAAACAAAAAAATTCACATATGCCAAAAACACCATAAAAATTAAAAAATTTTTCGAAAAAGAATAAAAGGAGAAGGAAATTTTGTGAAGGAGAAAAGAAACAAAATGAAAAAGGAGCACAAAATTATGAGAAAAGGTGATAGTCATTAGTAAGGAACTAAGGAATTAACCTAAGTTCTAGACCTCATTCAAGAAAATAACTGAAAAGTGCACAATGAGATTAGTAAGAATGCAAACCTTAGGCATTCTTGAATAGACTCTTAGTGCCCATTAAGATCTGGACACTCCTCAAGAGGTTGAGGAAAATGAAAAGCTGAAGTATTAGGTCTAAGGCTTAGGGAGTATTTGGCCTCGTTAACTAATTTCTGGTTTACGGGACTCAGTAACCTAAGCACCCTAACCTCACACACAGCCTGGTTCAGTAAGCGTAAAATTCAGAATCACGCAGAAGCGTCGCAAAATTCTGAAAAGAACACCTAGAATAGGAGCGGCCGATCAACACAAGTTGATTTGGACGAGTTCCCAGCGCGGAGAGGCGGGAAATCCCCTCGAAGATGCGTAACAAAATATCATCTCCTCGGTGCTTGTCTCTTAGGATATTTACATATCCTACTGGGGGCATGTAAGCACTCTGCTGGTTCAGATTCCATGGATGGCATTATCTCGAAGTGTCAATTGCCAGGGTCTGGATTCGGCCACGGAACACCATGGATGGGATTATCTCGAAATCTCAATAGCCAGGGTTCCGGGGGTTGCCATGGGCGGTGCTATCTCGAAGCATCGATCGCCAGGAACCCTTGAGGATTGATGATGGGAGCAAGGAATCTGATACAGACCGTGTTGAAAAGCCAATCCTAGGCTAGAACTAAAAAGAAAAAGAGAGAGAAAACTCTCCAAACAGAAAAACTTTCTATCTCTCTCTTACAAAACGCACTGCGAACTGAGCCAGGGCTAAAATCATTTCAAGCACGGGTGCTTTAACCACAAAGTCCAATAAACCTTAGGTTAGTTCTTGTGGACCTTAAAAACCTTTGCTAAAGACTGAGGCTAAGGCTAGACAGATTTGGATCTTGATTGGTACTAGAGTACCTTTTAGGCCTATGGTCAGCATTCTAACCTAATCTATGCTCAAATAAAAAAGGCACTTATCTAAAACTATTAAAAACTTCATGGTCTAGAAAAAGGGTTGAAACCATAAGTTTTTGCTAAGGGACTAGCAAAAGCTAGGCATGGGGGTATGATGAGAACCTCATCATGAGCCATAACTAGCTCATTTTGACCTAATACAAAGGATAAAAGCTCCTACATAACTCAAGGAAAGGCTTAACTCAGAGAATTCTGAGTTTAAGGAGAAAACAAGTCATAAGGGGTAAAAATGCAATTTTACCAGCATAATCTGCATACAGGGTAATTCAGGGCCCAAACATAGGTCAAAGCAACTTAATAAGAATAAAAGTGGGATGAAATGATCTAGCAAGGGCTACAGCAATTCCAAGAAACTAAATGATAATCTGTAACCCTAAAACAACCCACTTCAATTCATGAGGTTCGAGGCAAAGTAAAAATAGAATAAACCCTCTAAAATTCATAGAAAAATAATATCTAGGGTTTAGAACCTTCAATTTGGCCTTCAGAACTCATTTTGACCTACATTGAGAACCATGCCCAATTAATAACTTAATTTGGGTTTTCGCATAAATTGACCGGGCAAACAAGGTTTAATATAGAAATGAAATTCACCATCAGATTCCTTAGGTCCTAATTAGTGATGTATAAAAACTTGAGCCTAAGAAGAAACCTCCTTGACCAACTTTACACTTTGGTCCTCATATATTTACTTTTTGGCCCTCAACTTTTGAACCCTCGCATTTTGGCCCCTAACTCTCCTTCGTTCTTTGCGTTCAGGTCCCCCCTGCAAAACCTGCCAGCACCATGCTCAGCCGTCGCAGGGACACCCCCTGGTCGCTGTAACCCACCATACCGGCCGTGCGAACGCACGGACGGTATGGGTTTCCACCTCCGGCGAGGGAGACACATCGTCTCCCTCCGCCTTCCTCCCTGATTTGGTCCCTATAAATACCCCCGTCACTCCACTGTTCTTCGGAGCTCGGATCTGACGGAGAAAACCCCCAACTTTCCTCTCCTCTCACTCTGGCAGACGCCCACCAGCTCCGGCGGTTCCTCCTCCTCCTCCTCTTCGCTCTGCCGCAATACCAGCAGCAGAGACTTCTTCCCCTGCTCTTCCCGCGCCACGCCGCACCCAGCTGGCGCCTCTCCGGCTCTCTGCTCGCCGCCGCCCCTTCTCCTGGGCATCTTCTTCTCCGGCGACAGTCGATACGACTGTCGCCCTGCTGCTTCCCCTTTCGTCTCCGTAGCTAGGTCAGAACTCCTCCCCATCTCCCCCTCTTTCTTTTCCTCATTGTCTTTTATTTGATTAAACCCTCGACCGCTCCTGTCCACCGTCACCCCCTTCGTCTCCGGCCAAACTCCGGCGAGACCCCCCATCACCCCAGCAACCCACACGGCTCGCCGACCACCGCAGAACCTCCGCCTCCTCATCCTGATCAACCCCCGCCCTTCCACCTCCCCCACATCACCCTCTGCAACCCCACCGAACAAACCCATCTTCCGACCCACAGTCCGACCTAGGGCAGCCCCTGCACGCCGCCCCACGCCTCGCCACCACCCACACGAGCTTCGCCGCACTCTGGCGAAGCTCCCGGCACCTTCTGATTAGGCCGAGAGGCCGTTTTGCTGTGAACAGGCCACCCGACCTCCGCCGCCATTGCCGTGCAGAAGGAGCTGCTTCCGCCTGCAGCTGCAGGCGCGCCACGCCCAGATTCGACTCCTAGGCCTTGCGAGGCATTTTCGACAACGCATCAGGCTCGCAGCTGGGGCGAAGGCCTCGCGTGAAGCCGCGATCGCCCGCTGCCTTCTCCGCTGCGGGCGCTCAATTAGGGTGGGACATTTAGTCCCACCTCAGAAAAGTCTGAAGAGGCGCAGCGGTATAAGGCGCAAAAGTGCTGGAGGCTTACTGCCTCAGCACACGGGGTGAGGTCCCCTTCACCCGCCTGGTTACCCGGTCTCGTCCGCGCTCACGCCCCGCGGACCTGGCCCGACTTAGACTGACCTGCACTCCTCGCCCACCACACACGCCGGTGGGCCTGGACCCGGGCGCGACCCGTACCCGACTACCCGGCAGCTCTGGGAGAGCTTTCCCAAGAGTGGCTTCTGAGAGAGAGAGACGCGGGGGGGGGGGGGGGGAGGGTAGAGTAGGTTTTGTCCTCTGACGTAAACTCTGAAGTGTGCAGGCACAGGTGAAGAAGAAGGACCGCAGAAGAAGAAGGAAGCTGAGGGAGACACTGTAGCAACAAGCGGTTTAAGTCGTCTGATTGGAAAATCAGACGACGTCCTGAAGGGAAAAGAAGAAAGAAGGAGAGACGACGTCCTGACAGGAAAAAGAAAAGAAGAAAGAAGGAGATCTGAAGAACAACAGAAGAAGGCGAGGCAGAGGAGAACACAAAAGAACAAGGGA
Organism: Thalassia testudinum; assembly: GCA_037157565.1. NCBI lineage: Eukaryota > Viridiplantae > Streptophyta > Magnoliopsida > Alismatales > Hydrocharitaceae > Thalassia > Thalassia testudinum. The sequence goes on along the minus strand of JAZHRO010000077.1, from coordinate 12,601,634 downwards.
AGAACTGAAAGAAGAGAAGCACGAGAAGATGATCTGAAGAAAGGAAAAGAAGAAGAACATCACTACTGTAGATAAAGAAGAAGAAGATAACAGAAGATCTGAGACAAGGAGAAGCAAAGAGAAAAGAAGAAAAGACAACAATTTCTTTCTCTCTCTCTTTATTTTTGTAAAAGAAACTTGTACCCCTAGAATACAACTTGCTCCCTGAGTTCGACCTCGGGAACTCTTTTATTTTCCGAGTAAAAAATTATATATTTGAAATGATGGCAATAACTGGCTATACTACAACGCTATAACAATAAAACCCGGTTATCTCATATCTATCAATTGGACTATGTGGTTAAAGCACCTATGCTTGAGATATTATTATCCTTGGTTCAGTTTGCAGTGCGTTTTGTAAGAGAGAGACAGAAGGTTTATTTGTTTGGAGAGTTTTCTCTCTCTTTACTTTTTAATTCTAGCTTAGGATTGGCTTCACTACACGATATGTATCGGATTCCTCGTCCCCATCTTCAATCCTCAAGGGTCCCTGGCAGTCGATGCTTTGAGATAGCACCGCCCATGGTAACCCCCAGAATCCTGCCTTTTGAAATTTCGAGATAATCCCTTCCATGATGTTCCATGGTCGAATTTAGACCCTAGCAATTGACACTTCGTGATAATGTCATCCATGGAATCTGAACTAGCAGAGTGCTTACATGCCCACAGTAGGATATGTAAATATCCTAGGGGACAAGTACCGAGGAGATGATATGTTGTTACGCATCTTTGAGGGGAATTTCCCACCTCTCCACGTCAGGAACTCGAATCAACTTGTGTTGATTAGCCGCTCCTAATCTAGGTAACATTTTCAGAATATTTGCAACACTTCTGCATGATTTTGATATTTATGCTCGCTGAACTAAATTGTGTGTGAAATTGGGTGCTTAGGTTACTGAGTCCCATAAACCGAAGGTCAGTTAACGAGGCCGAAAACTCCCTAAGCCTTGAACCTAATACTTAAGCTTTTCATTTTCCTCAACCTCTTGAGGAATATTGATGAGAACCTCATCATGAACCCTAACTAGCATATTTTGACCTAAATAAGGGTACAAAAGCTCCTACAAAACCTAAGGGAAAGCCTAAATCAGAGAATTACAAATTTAAGTATAAAGCAATTCACAAGGGATAAAACTACAATGTTACCAGTGTAGTACATAAACGGGATTTCTAAGGGTCTAAACACAGGTCAAATGGGCCTAATAAGAGAGAAAGTGGGATGATTTGATCTGAAAAGGGTTATAGCGACTTCTAGGAATTAAATGACATCTTGTAACCCTAAAACAAACTTGCTTTAACTCATGAAGTTTCAAGCAAGATAAAAAATCAATTAAACCCTCTAAAATTCATGAAAAAATATCCCCTAGGGTTTAGAACCTTCAATTTGGCCATTGGAACCTATCTTGACCTAGATTGAGAACCATACCCAATTTTTGACCTAATCTGGGTTTTTGTGCAAATTTACTGATCAAACGTGGTCAAACCTAAAATCCAACTTCACCATTGGATTCCTTAGGTCCAAATTAGGGTTATATCAAAATTTGGACCTAAGGAAAGTTTTCCTTGACCCACTTTACAAATTGGTCCTCAGTAATTACTTTCTGACCCTTAACTTTTTGAACTTTTGTGTTTACCCCCTCAACTTTCCCTTCATTTTCTTCAGACCGGTCCCTCTACCACCCTCAGCAGCGAGCCATACCTCCGGCGACTTCGCGCGGAGGATGGCGTCGCGCAGGGTATGGGTCCCAGCCCCAGAAACGAGAGGAGGGTCCCCTGCGTTGTCCTCTTCCGCATGGACCCCCTCCCATGTCCTACCGATACCCATACTTCTCGTGCAAACGCTCGAGAAGTATGGGTCTCTTCTCCAGCCACGTCTCCAGCGCCTGTCCACGCCTCCTCGTACTTTCCTTCCCTGCCAACACTATTTAGGGAGCGGCAGGGGCTGCCTCTTGGATTAAGCTTGATTTGGCCTGAGATTTCCCTCATATTTGTCTTCTTCTCCTCCAGGAAAGTGGTCCAGCAAGCTCCGGCGAGCCGCCCTCCTCATTCTCGTCGCTCTGCCACAATACCAGTGGCAGAGCTATCCTCACCACCTTCCTTCGCTTCACGCAGCACCCGCACAAGCACCTCTCTCTCCATCGTCGCCGCCGTCTCCCTCCACTAGACATCATCTTCTCCGGCGATAGCAGGTACTGCCAGTCGCCGTCTCTCCCCCTTCATCCACTAAATCAGGTTAGAACCACTCCTCCCTACCCCTTCTTCAATTCTCCTCACTTTATTACACAAAAATACCCTCGACATCCACTGTCCATCTCCACCTTCTCCACCTCCGACCAGACCTCCGACGAGGCATCCCCGCTGCTCCATGCCTCCATTCGCCTCGCCAACCGATCCCTGAGCATCGCCACCTCCCACTAATCATCCTCCACACCTTCACCAACCGCCTACACCACAAACGCCCCATGGGCCTGGGCCGAACCCGATTACCCGACCAAGCACTCCTCACACACCACCCAGGCCGATGCGCCTGGTCCTGGGTGCGTTACCCGACCCACTTACCCGAGTAAGGCTCTGGGAGTGAACCTTGGAGTGAATTTGAAAGAGAAAGAGAGAGACGTGGGGCGGGTAGGGGTTAGGTTTTTCCTAACCTTGTAATGTGCAGGGAAGCAGGAGAAGAAGGAAGGAGGAGGAGCGGCTGAGGACTTAGCTGCACAAAGCAGCAGAAGTTGAAGAAGAAGGAGGAGGGAGCGCAGCAGAGAGAAGAAGAGACTCAAAAGAAGAGAAGAGAAGGAGAAGCAGCCAAGAGCTGCAACAGAAGAAAAAGAAGGCATAGGAAGGAACCAAGGAAGAAGAGGAGGCGATGCAACAGAGAAGATCAGAAGAAGAAGAAGACAAGGCGCAACAAAGAAGAACAGAAGAAGAACCAGCAGAAGCACTGTAGCAAATGGCAGTTTAAGTGGTCTGACATTGGAGTCAGACGTCTGGAGAGAGAAAGACAAAGGAAGAAGAAAGAGAGAAGAAAAGAAGAGAAGAGAAATTTTATTCCCACTCTCTAATTCTTTTTTGTAAAACATTATATATCCAGATTGTAAATTGTGATTTTGTACACTTCTAAAATCACGTGTTGCTCCCTGAGTTCGACCTCGGAAGGTTTCTATTTTTCGAGTAATAAAAATAAAATATACATGCTGGTAGTCTGACAATACCAACAAATATCTAGATCTTGACGGGTACTAAGAGTCTAGCGAAGAATGCCTAACGTTCGCGTTTCTACTAATCTTGTTGTGCACTTTTATTTTTCTTTTCCTTAATGTGGTCTAGAACTTTGTTTAATTCCTTAACTTCTCACTAATGACTATCCCTTTTCTCTTTCATTTTTTGCTCCTTTTTCTCACTCTGCTCTTTTTCTCCTCCTCTTTCTGTAAAGTTTTCCAGCATTTTCTTCCTCCTTCAAAGTTTTTTTTTTTCGTATTTGCGGATTTTTTTGTTGAAACCTTTTCTTGTTATGTCATTTCATTGCACTTTCATACCCCCCCATGCCTAAGATTTGCAATGTCCTCATTGTACATTAGGTGGGTTTTTTATTTAGCTTGGTTCATGCATTAGGACAGGTATTTGGTGAGTAGATGGGTCGAGGTGACTGTTAATCTCTGGTACGAGTACCTGAGGTGAAGTTGGTCGTCTTAAAGGATGAACCTAAAGTGCAAAGAAATGTCAGAAAAGGTTTCGGATTTTTCAAAAAGAATGATGGGCTGCCTCCCATTAAGCGTTGAGTTTTACGCCATCGGCTGGGCGCAATAAGCTCAGGGAGAATGGAGGATAAATGATGACTCAGACAAATTTGTAATGGTTACGTCAATGAACGGTTTGAGTCTCTGACCGTTCACGGCGAAAGGTTCAGAATCGTGGCTGAGTGACTGATCTCGACTGCTCCATTTCCAAAGATCTATCAGACAAGATATGGTCCGACCCACTTGGATTGCAGTTTCCTAGGGAAGAGTTTGAGTTAGGCATCAAAGAGTAGGACCTTCTGACCAAGGTGGAAGATCTTTCTAGATATGTGCTTTTCATGAAAGGATTTAACCCACTTTTTGTAGATTCGTGAGTTCTCATGCGCATCAAGGCGTAATTCATCAATCTCGCTGATCTGAAGCTTTCTGTGGGTTACAGCTCCGTACTACCCAATAGGCTTTGTGCTCCAGTTCGACAGGAAGGTGACACGCCTTCCCGTACACCAGTCTAAAAGGAGACATGCCTAATTGGGTCTTGTGGGCGGTCCTATAAGCCCACAAAGCTTTCGGAAGTCGAGATGACCAGTCCTTCCTGTCAGGTCGAACAGTAACCTATAGGATTTTCTTGATCTCCCGATTTGATAGCTCAACTAGACCATTAGTCTGGGGGTGGTAAGGAGTAGAGATTCGGTGAGACACCCCGTATTTGGTCATCAGTGACTTGAATTGAGCATTGGTAAAATGAGTCCCCCCATCAGAGATGATTGCACGAGGAATCCCGAACCGTGAGAAGATATTCTCATGAATGAATTTGATGACGATCCTGTGATCACAGGTTCGGGTTGGAATGGCTTCGATCCATTTAGACACGTAGTCCATAGTGAGTAAAATGTACTCGAAGCTGTCCGAAATAAGGAAGGGGCTCATAAAATCAATCCCCCAAATATCAAAAATCTCGCATATGAGAATCGGCTGTAGAGGCATCATGTCGTGATGGCTCATGTTGCCCAAAGTTTGGCAACAACTACATGCCTTACAGTGACTGTATGCATCCTTGAGGATAGTGGGCCAGTAAAAGCCACACTGGAGGATTTTTGATGTGGTTTTGTGCCTAGAAAAATGGCCACCGCATGCCTGGTCATGGCAAAAAGAAAGAATGTCATTGATTTCGCCCTCTGGGACACATTGCCGGATGATTTGGTCAGCACCTATGCAGAATAGGTACGGGTCCTCCCAGATGTAGTACTTGTCATCGGAGCGTAATTTGTCTTTCTTGGCCTTCGGCCAATCAGATGGGATCTGGTGTGATGCCAAGTAGTTTACTATATCAGCAAACCATGGAAGCCTAGTACCAATAGTCAAGAGGTGCTCATTAGGAAAATGCTCCGTGATAGGCCCAGAAGGGTCGATGATCTCAGAAGGAAGGTGAGACAAGTGGTCGGCTACCACGTTCTGTCTTCCCGCCTTGTCGCAAATCTCGAGGTCGAATTCTTGCAACAGCAAGATCCATCGGATTAATCGAGGCTTCGCGTCCTTCTTAGCAAGGAGATGCCTCACAGCTGTGTGATCCGAGTAGATTATGATGTGGAAACCCAGGAGATAGGATCTGAATTTTTCAAGGGCAAATACTACTACTAGCAACTCTTTCTCCATAACCGTCTAGTTGCATTGAGCCTCGTCAAGTGTCTTACTAGCGTAGTAGATGACCACGGGTTTCCCGTCAATCTTCTGCCCCCAAACCACTCCTACAGCGAAGTCAGATGCATCGCACATGATCTCAAAGGGTTGAGACCAATCAGGGGACTGTAGGATCGGGGCTTGGGTGACTCGGTCACGAAGGTTCTCAAAACCTTGAGTGCATTCCTTGGAAATCTCAAAGGGTACAACCTTGGAGAAAAGAGTAGTCAGGGGGTGCGTAATTTTCGAGAAATCAGGAATGAAACGACGGTAAAAATAGACGTTCCCCAGAAAAGATCGGATGTCCCTGATCAAGCTAGGAATTAGAAGTCTAGGAATTAGATTAACCCTGGCTCGATCCACCTGGATGCCTCTCTCAGAAATTAAGTGTCCCAGGACGATCCCCTCAGGCACCATAAAGTGGCTCTTTTCCCAGGAAAGAACCAGATTTATGTCAATACAACGCCTGAGTATGTGAACAAAGTGCTGGAGGCAATCATCAAATGATGCCCCGAAAACTGAGAAGTCATCCATGAAGACTTCCAGATAATCACCTACCATATCAGAGAATATGGCAAGCATGCACCGCTGAAAAGTCGTGGGTGCATTGTAGAGACCGAAAGGCATTCTTCGGAATGTGTACATCCCGAAGGGGTAGGTGAATGTGATCTTCTCTTGGCCCTCTAAATGAATCGCCACTTGGTTATAACCGGAATACCCGTCAAGAAAGCAGAAGAATCTATTTCCTGCTAACTTCTCGAGAATCTGATCAATAAATAGTAGTGGGAAATGATCCTTCTTCGTGGAGGAATTTAGTCTTTGGTAATCTATACAGACTCTCCACAAGTTGGCTATACGGGTAGATATGACCTCTCCGATTTCAGTCGTGATGGTGGTGAGCCTTGCCTTCTTAGGCATAACCTGGATTGGGCTCACCCAACGACTGTCGAAGATCGGGTAGATGATCCCTACATCTAACCACTTAATGATCTCCTTTTTCACGACCTCCTGTAGATTGGGATTCAAATGTCTCTGCATTTCACGTGAAGGTCGTGCGCCCTCTTCAAAATAGATGTGGTGTGTGCAATAAGAGGAACTTATTCCAGTCAAATCATCGAGAGTCCAACCAATGGCTCTGCGATGTTGCTGGAGAACAGCAATCGGACGGGATTCCTAATCAGGTGTGAGTTTGGAGTTTATAATCACAGGAAGCGTCTGATTGGAACCCGAAAGACATATTTTAAATGATCGGGAAGGGGTTTGAGTTCAAGAATGGGGTTATCAGCAGCAGCTGGTGGTTCAGAGTGAGTGTGGGGTACAAGGGTAGGAGTTATGGATCTGTTTAGGTCAAGTTCTGACTCCTCTAATTGCGGTTCGAGATTTTCTTGTGGTTGATGAGGGGTAATCATGATGTCCTCAAGTTGTGGCTCATCAACCACGGCTCTGATGTCACAAATTTGTTCAACGACACCGCAATTGATCCCTTATTGGGCCTTAAAGATATCAATTTTTAGAGTTTGATTCCCAAATTTCAGTTCTATTTGGCCCTCTTCACAACTTATGTTGGCCCTTACAGTAGCCAAAAAAGGTCTCCCTAATATGATTGGTGTGTCCCTTGAGTTTTCAGGTGAGTCCATATCTAAGACTATGAAATCTACGGGGAAGTAGAAATCCCGCACCCTAACAATAACATCCTCAAGAATTCCCTTAGGTGACTTGATAGATTAACCTGCTAACTGCAATGTCACCTCGATCGATTTTAGCTCAGATTCTTCTAGATGGTTAAGTAGGGATGTGGGTATCAAGTTTATGGAGGAACCTAGGTCCAATAATTCTCTATCAAACTGGGTTTCACCGATCTTACATGAAATCAGGAAAGTGCCTGGGTCTTTTGCCTTGGGTGGGAGTCTACTCAGGATTACAAAGCTGGCTTGCTCTAACAATACAATTGGACTCCCACTCTTGGTTCGCGGCTTACGCTGAAGTGTACACACGTTCTTCAAGAATCGTGTGTAAGTCGGTACGTGGCGGATCGCATCCATCAAGGGGATGTTCATTTGGACCTGCTCAAAGAGCTTGATCAGGTCCTCCTCAGGAGCCACAGGTCTAGTTGTTCGCTTTCCCTTAGTCAAGGCCTCAGGAAATGGAACCTTTTTTGGTTCCTCTAGGATAGGTCCTGATTTTTGATCTGGGACAGGGATAGGGACATCCTGGATGACTGTCCTAGGGTTTGGGTCATTACCAGGCTTGGAGTGGTCTGGATAAGGTGGATCTTGTGTTGCCTTACCACTACGAGTTGTTACGGAATTTATTCCTGCCTGGTTCTGGTTAGGGGTTGGTAGGATGGGTTGCTGCTGTTGGTAACCCTCATAGGAGGTTGAAGCTTCCATCCCGTCAGGTGAAGGAATAGAAGGGGCCTGATAGACCATGTGTGCTTGGCCTGGGTTTGGGTTCATAACGTGCTGTTGGGTCGGCATGCTATTAGGGTTAGGAAGAGGCTGAGAAGGAAGAGTGCCAGGTTGGCGAGAATTCGTCAACTAGGCAAGTTGATTTCGGGCCTCTGTGATTTCGTCCTTATGTTGCTTTTGGATAGCTGCATTCGTTCTCTGAATGTCAGCCAATGTCTAGAGGATAAGGGACATTTGATCTTGGTTGGGCCCGGATGGATAGGTGGGGTTGGGCCGAGGCTGAGGAGGCTGGTAAGGACGAGGGGCTTGTGGACGGGGCTAAAAGAGTGGTTTTGGATTCTGAGAATTTCCCGCCCACTAGAAATTGGGATGGTTTCACCATCCAGGATTGTAGGTGTTGGAAAATGGGTCATTCTGGATGGCGTTGAGGTCCTCACAGGTCTGAGGAGCCTTAGAAAAGTCAGAGAATGGGGGAGTAGGGCTCCCCCAGCAAGGGTAGAAAGGATTGGAGGTCCCTCTGGTCCTGGAGTCAGATGGGGGCGGATATGAGTCCATCCCAGGAGAAGGTCGGTGGAAAATGTTCTACACAGTTTCCCGTGCGGGAGGGGGCTGTGAGAAGGCATTCTACGCAGAGGTGGCTCGCTGCAAGTTCTGAGTTAGCTCATCCACCTTCTTCTCAATGATTGAGATCTTGTCCAATCGACTAGCCATTAATTCTAGGTCAACTGCTGCGGACAGGCTCTACGACTCATGTGCTCCCCTAAGGTTTGTTGCTGCGCGGGTATTCGTCCGGTCGAATAATCCCATGGAGTCATTATTGATGGAGTTCTTACACATGTTCTCGAGAATCTCCCACACGGTGTCCTCATGTTGACCCATGATATTCCCTCTGCAAGTTGCATTGACGAACAGTCTAATATCTTCACGGAGTCCCTGGTAAAAAGATTGGACTTGTTCCCATTTAGGAACTCCGTGATGGGGGCACTTTCTCATGAGATCTTGAAAACGATCCCATGCCTCATGAAGAGGTTCTCCTGATTGCTGCGTGAAGTGAGTAATCTGGTGGCACAAGGCGTTTGTCCGACCAATAGGGAATAACTTTTTCAAAAATTTGGACTGAAGTTCTTCCCAAGTGTTGATCGGACAGGTCTGTGTCTGATACCAATGGGTAGCCTTGTCCATAAGGGAGAAAGAGAACATCTTCATGAGTAAGATATCCTAATTCTGTGCAACTAACTCGAAAGTCTGGGCCAGATACTTAAGCTGTTTGATGTGCTGGAAGGGATTTTCAGAGCTAAGCCCATAGAATTTAGGTATGGCGTGGATCATGTTGGGCTTCAATTCAGAATCAAGTCCTCCAGTCGGGATTCTGACTCGAGGCTCAATTGCCACCGCAGCGGGATTATAGTTATCTCACATCATGGGACGCTGCGGTAGGTTCATGAAGTTCTGGAAGAGATCATTGAGTCACTGGAGCTGGTGCTCAAAATTATTCTCTTCTTCAACAGGCTGAGCCATTGTGGAAGAAGAAGGGGAATTGGGTTCAAAATCAGAAGAGAGGTCTATGTGAAGAGGTTGTTGCACAAACAAGGGTACCGAGACTTGGCCTCGGGGAGAGTGAATTTCTAGAGGAGGTTTCAAGGACCTCCTACCAAACATACACTGATGGATGGGACGAGGTTAGAAGGTGCTGGACCCAATCAAGACACCCAAAATGTTGGGTGACTATAGAGGTTTGGGGCGGATGATACCCCTTAATAAGAAGGTTGTCCACTTGAGAATTACTTGGGCAGCCAGAGAGGGTGAGTCCCGCAAAGACCCCTACACCGTAGAGAGCCTCCACGGGTTACAGGGTTTCCCCCACCCGACCTCTCTTGTCACTGAGATTCCAGGTAGACCAGAATGGGGACCTTAACCTCTTAAGTCTACCACTTTTAATTAGGATCAATGTGCTTAAGGTTTCACTGGAACTTTTATCCTTTCAAGTGCAAAGAGTGACATAAATTAAAGGTTGGTTGATCCAAGGGATCAACTTTACCTATTAGTTCCCGTGAGAGCTTGTTAGGTCCTTTCTTTTATGGTTCAAGTGATTTAAGAGCCGGATTGCTTAGGGTTTCTCTTAATAGATCTTTTCAAGCAATGGCTTAAGCATACTTCTTTTGAGAATTTTCAGTTCTTGATTAGAAGGTGTGTCTCTAAAACCCTAGCTTTGAGTCTTAGGTTAGCTCTAATTGGTCCAGTTAGTTGCCTCAGGATTGGGTAACTAGGGCTCAAGAGAGAAGGTTTTAGCCCTAATTACCCTTAGTAGATATGCAGATAAAATGTGTTGAAATTAAAAGTAGGCAACTTTTGTGATTTATTGTGTATAAAAGACAGGTAATTCCTAGATTGCTTTTCTTTTTCTTCTTCAGCTTTAGAATTTAAGGGGCTTAAAAGAGAGGATAAAAGATTACCTGTCCCTCGGTGTGATTATTATGCAGCTGCTTGTTCCTTCTTATCTTCCTGTGCATGCACAACAAAAAGAAAGTCTAAGTCAGTAGCCAATCAGAAATTGTGATTTAATAGCTTCTAGAATGCCCGTTGCTTCCCGGCAACGGCGCCAAAAATGTTGGTATTGTTAGACTACCAGCATGTATATTTTATTTTTATTACTCGAAAAATAGAAACCTTCCGAGGTCAAACTCAAGGAGCAATACATGATTTTAGAAGCGTACAAAATCACAATTTACAATCTGGATATATAATGTTTTACAAAAAAAGAATTAGAGAGAGGGAATAAAATTTCTCTTCTCTTCTTTTCTTCTCTCTTTCTTCTTCCTTTGTCTTTCTCTCTCCAGACGTCTAACTCCAATGTCAGACGACTTAGCTGCCATTTGCTACAGTGCTTCTGCTGGTTCTTCTTCTATTCTTCTTTGTTGCGCCTTGTCTTCTTCTTCTTCTGATCTTCTCTGTTGCGCCGCCTCCTCTTCTTCCTCGGTTCCTTCCTATGCCTTCTTCTTCTTCTTTCCTTCTTCTTCTGTTGTAGCTCTTGGCTACTTCTCCTTCTCTTCTCTTCTTTTGCAGCTCTTCTTCTTCTCTCTTCTGTGTTCCCTCCTTCTTCTTCAACGTCTACTGCTTTGTGCAGCTAAGTCCTTAGCCGCTCCTCCTCCTTCCTTCTTCTCCTACTTCCTTGCACATTACAAGGTTAGGCAAAACCTAACCCCTACCCACCCCACGTCTCTCTCTCTCTTTCAAATTCACTCTAAGGTTCGCTCCCAGAGCCTTAATCTGGTAAGTGGGTTGGGTAACGCACCGCGAGGAGTGCTTGGTCGGGTAATCGGGTTTGGCCCAGGCCCGCGGGGCATGAGCGCGGGCGAGGGCAAGCGCGAGCACGTGGCGCGCTGCATGTGCGTAGGCGAGGGACCTGACCCCTATGTATCGAAGGCGATAAGAGTAAGGAACAAAAATAATTTATTCGGCTGCGGCGCTTCAAGGATTTCCGAGGTGGGACTAAATGTCTCACCTTTATTTCGCGAACGCTCGCAGCAGGGGTTGCGTTCAATTGCCGACGCTGCAGGGGTCCTCGCAGCCAAACACTTGGCTGGGGTTGTGCGCGAGGGCTTCCACACATCCTGGGGGACTTCACCTGGAACGGAGAGGCCTGCAGCTACAGCAAGCTCTCTTCAAGCTTCTTCGTCAATGGCGGAGGGACGTCGGAACCTGAAATGCGTGAACACTGCCTTGCAGCCCTGTCAGATCAGAGGAAAACCTTCACCGTATCACGACGAAGGTGAAGCGGAGGTTGGCTTGTCGTGGGGCGGCCTAGGCGTGCGTGCCTAGGTCGCTCTGTGGTCAGGTTTATAGGTCAGGTCGGGGGGCATTTGTGGTGGTGTAGGTGGTTGGTGAAGGTGCGGAGGATGGTCAGTGGGAGGTGGCGATGCTCTGGGATCGGTTGGCAAGGCGGATGGAGGCGTGGAGTGGCGGGGATGCCTCGCCAGAGGTCTGGTAGGAGGTGGAGAAGGTGATGTCAAGGGATATTTTTGTGTAATAAAGTGAGGGGAATTGAAGAAGGGGTAGAGAGGAGTGGTTCTAACCTGATTTAGTGGATGAAGGGGGAGAGATGGCGACTGGAAGTACCTGCTGTCGCCGGAGAAGATGATGTCCTGTGGAGGGAGACGGCGGCGACGATGGGGCGAGAGGTACTTGCGCGGGTGCTGCGCGAAGTGGAGGAAGGTGGTGAGGACAGCTCTGCCACTGGTATTGTGGCAGAGCAACGAGAAGGAGGAGGGTGGCTCGCCGAAGCTTACTGGACCTCTTGGCCGGAGGAGAAGAAGACGAATATGAGGGAAATCTCAGGCCAAATCAAGCTTAATCCAAGAGACAACCCCTACCGCTCCTTAAATAAGAGCTGGCAGGGAAGGAAAGTACGAGGAGGCGTGAACAGGCACCGGAGACGTGGCCGTAGAAGAGACCCATACTTCTCACGCATTCGCACGAGAAGTATGGGTATCGGCAGGACATGGGAGGGGGTCCATGCGAAAGAGGACAACGCAGAGGACCCTCCTCTCGTTTCTGAGGCCAAGTCCCATACCCTATGCGGCGCCATCCTCCGCGCGAAGTCGTCGGAGGTATGGCCTACTGCTGCGGGTGGCAGAGGGACCGGTCTGAATAAAATGAAGGGAAAGTTGAGGGGGTAAACGCAAAAGTTCAAAAAGTTAAGGGTCAGGAAGTAATTACTGAGGACCAATTTGCAAAGTGGGTCAAGGCAAACTTTCCTTTGGTCCAAATTTTGATATAACCCTAATTTTCACCTAAGGAATTGAATGGTGAAGTTGGATTTTAGGTTTGACCACATTTAACATGTCAATTTGCACAAAAACCCAAATTAGGTCAAAAATTGGGTATGGTTCTCAATATAGGTTAAGATAGGTTCCAATGGCCAAATTGAAGGTTCTAAACCCTAGGGAATGCTTTTTCATGAATTTTAGAGGATTTAATTGATTTTTATCTTGCCTGAAACTTCATGAATTAAAGCGAGTTTTTTTTGGGGCTACAGGATGTAATTTAATTCTTAGAAGTCGCTATAACCCTTTTCAGATCAAATCATCCCACTTTCGCTTTTATTAAGCCCATTTAATCTGTATTTAGACCCTTAGAAATCCCGTTTGTGTACTACATTGGTAAAATTATAGTTTTACCCCTTGTGGATTGCTTTATACTCAAATTGATAATTCTCTGATTTAGGCTTTCCCTTAGGTTTTGTAGGAGCTTTTGTGTTCTTATTTAGGTCAAAATGTGCTAGTTAGGGTTCATGATGAGGTTCTCATCAATAAATTTGCAGGAATCTTTCCTACGACAAGATAATTCGCAATATTTACATACTAGGGAAACTAGACAAAATGAATATGGGATGTAGGATGTGGGCTGGATCCAATTTGGATAAGTTATCCTCCACAACATTTTGTGCTCCGGCTTTGTTGCTCATTTCGACATCGAATTCCTTCAAAAGAAGGATCTGCCTGATAAGATGGGGTCTGGCATCCTTCTTTGCCAACAAATGTCGGAGGGCAGAGTGATTTGTGAAGATTACTTCTTTAGACCCTAACAAGTATGATCGGAATTTCTCCAACCCGAATACTATCGCTAGCAATTCCTTTTTAGCGACAGTATAATTACACTAAGCGTCATTCAACGTCTTGCTAGCGTAGTATATAACAAAAGGTTGTCGCTCCCGACGTTGGCCTAAAACAGCTCCAATGGCAAAATCAGAGGCATCGCACACCATCTCGAAATCAAGCGACCAATCGGGTGGTTGGAGAATCGGAGAATCAGAAACAGCGCTCTGCAAAGTCTCGAAGGTGCTGAGACACGAGGTATTAAAATCAAATGGGGCGTCAACTACTAGAAGATTCGTTAATGGGCGCGCGATTTTCAAGAAATCATGTATAAATCTTCGATAAAAGCCGACGTGACGTGATGCAAGAATGATCTAATCTATTTAACCGAGCTTGGTGGAGGTAATCAGGATATAATTTCAGACTTGGCTCAGTCAACCTCGAGTCCATTAGATGAGATTCTATGTCCTAGTACAGTGCCATCCCTTACCATGAAATGGCTTTTCTTCCATGAGAGTACTAGGTTTGCTTCAATACACTGTTTCAGAATCTTGGTGAGGTTGTCAAGACAAGATGCAAAATCATCTCCGAAAACAAAGAAATCATCCATAAACACTTCCACATAATCCCCAATCATGTTAGAGAAAATGGCCATCATAGAATGCTGAAATCTCACTGGTGCATTGCAGAGGCCGAAGGGCATTCGCTTAAAAGAGAATGTTCCAAAGGGGCATGTGAACGTGGTCTTGTCTTGATCTTCCAGGCTAATCGCTACTTGATTATACCCAGAGTATCCATCCAAAAAGCAAAAGAAATTGCACCCAGAAAATTGCTCTAAAATCTGATCAATGAACGATAAAGGAAAATGATCCTTCTGGGTGGCTGTGTTCAATTTCCTATAATCTATGCAATCCTGCCATGATGTTGCAGTGCGAGTTGGGATGGATTCACCCTTGTCATTCTTTATTACGATGAGTCCTACTTTTTTGGGCACGATCTAGATAGGACTCACTCATTGGTTGTCAGAGATCGGGTATACAATGCCCGCATCCAGCCATTTGATGATCTCTTTCTTAATAACCTCTAGCATATTCGAGTTCAACCATCTTTGAGGTTGCCTCGAAGGTTTCACCCTCTCATTTGTGTAAATGTGATGAGGCAATACGAGGGGCGAATACCGCGAAGATCAGCAATACTCCACCAAATAGCAGCCCTATGGTCTTGTAGCACAGAAATCAATTGATATTCATGTTCTTAGGCTAAGTGAGCACTAGTAATGACTCGATATGTCTCACTTTCACCCAAAAACACATATTTAAGTGAGTCAAGTAAGGGCTTTAGTTCAATCACGAGTAGGTCAGAATCAGAGGTGGGAGTGGGAGTAGGAGCAGAATCAAAGGCGGGAATTTGATGATCCTGATATGCGTGGATTCCTATTGAATTGCCACCTGCAAAATAATCAGTCATGACTGCATTAGTAGGAAACCTGTTTGTTGGAGTCACGCCTTCCTGCATTAGCAAGGGTGATTCAGTAATATGTGGATCAGGATAATCAAGGTCTGGGGTGTTGTGGTCAGGTGAGCACCCCAGACAATCGAATCCGCAGGGAGAAATGTGCAATGCAATGGTCTCCATCCTGTGTGGATCGAGGTCTAAATACCCTGAAAGTGTAGACGAATGAGACATTGGGTCATCACAAAGGATCCCATTAATACCACAGAATGCTAATTCTTTGTCTTCACCATCCTCCTCGATGTGATCACAATCAAAGTTTCTTGATGCCCTGAATATATCAAGTCTAAGTCTTTCATTACCTAGGGCAATCTCCATACACTCGAATGCGCAGTCAATGTTCGCTCGGGCTATCACCAAAAATGGGCGACCTAAAATAATTGGTGCATCACGAAAATTAAGAGGAACCTCCATATCGAGAACGAAAGAGTCTGTGGGAAAGGAAAATCCGTGGACCTTTACGATCACGTTCTCAACCACCCCCCTCGGTGTTTTCACGAATCGATTAGCGAGCTGAATTGTAATCGAGGTGGGTTTCAACTCCCCAAATCAAAATCGATCATATACGGTAGTGGGAGTCAGGTTGATGGACTAACCTAGGTCAAGAAGGGCTCGATCAAATGAAGAATCTTGTAGAAAGCAGGATATGAGTGGGGTACCAAGGTCTTTCTTCATAGGCGGAAAGTCAGCTAGAATCACGGCACTAGCCTCCTTCGACAGTACCACCTACCATCCATTTTTTGGCTGTCGCATCGGGGTACAATAGTCCTTAAAGAACCTAGTAACAAATGGAATGTGATCAATGGCCTCAACGAGAGGGACCTGAATATGTACTTTCTTAAACATCGACATCAGGTCCTCGAAATTCCACGTATCCTTTTTCCGCATTGTATTTCATGTTAAAGCCTCAAGAAAAGGGATAGAAATTGGTGACGGGTTTTTGATCATCATCGAGTTTGATTAGATTTTATTACTCGAATATTTCAAAAATTCTCCGAGGTCGAACTCAGGGAGCAAGCTCGATTCTAGAAGCATAAAAATCACAATTACAATAATGTACTGTTTTACAAAAAAAAACTAGAGAGAGGAAATAAATTTTGTCTTCTCTTTTCTTTTCTTCTCTCTTTCTTCTCTGTTCTTCTTCCTCTTCTTCTCTATGTCTTTGGACATCTGGCTCCATGGATCAGACACCTTAAATGGCATTTTCTATAGTGCACGCCTTCTTATTCCTTCCTTTGTCTGCTGCTACTCTTCCTCTTCTCCTTGGCTTTTTCTTCTTCTCTTCTCTTCAGCTGTAGCACCCTCCTCTTTTCTTCTTTGGCTCTTTCTTTCTCTTCAGCTCTTGCTTCTGTATAGTGTTTCTTCCTCTTCCTCTTCTTCTGCTTCAACTCCTTGGTGCGGCTAAGTCCTTAGCTGCTCCCTCTTCTCTTCTTCTGCTTCCTCTTCCTTCTTCTTCTTTAGCTTCCTTGCACAAGCATGGTTAGGCAAAACCTATCCCCTACCCTCCCTGTGTCTCTCTCTCTATTTCACTCTCAGGTTCACTCTCCCAGAGCCTGCTCGGGTATACTGGTCGGGTTAACGTGCCCGAGACCAGGCCCACTGGCGTGTGGTGGTGGGCGAGGTGTGCAGGGTTAGGTAATCGGGTCGGGGGCCAGGTCTGCGTAGCGTGGGCACGGACAAGGCGTGAGTGGGCAAGGGGACCTCACCCTGTGTGACTAAGGTGATAAACCTCTGTCACTTTTACAATTTATGCCCTATGGGGCACTCGAAACGCCCAAGGTGGGACTAAAGTTCCCACCTCCTTGTCGCGCGTCTGTCAGCAGAAAGCGCGAGCAATCGCCACTTCAGCAAAGGCTTCTGACGCCAATTGAAGACCTGGAGCTGTGCGCGGAAGTCTTCTGTGCAACCTGGGCTTGTATCCTGGAGCTAGAAGGGCCTGGAGCTGCTTGTGAGCTTGCTCCAAGCTTGGCGTCAATGGCGGCGGAAGCTCGAGACCTGAAATCACGAATACGGCCTTGCGGCCCTGTCAGAACGCTCGGCGAGCTTCGCCAGAGCACGGCGAAGATGACTAGGGGGTCAGCATGGCGTGATGATGCCTGTGCACGTGTGCCTAAGGCACACTGTGTGCATGCAGGTGGGTGTGTTCGAGGAAGGGTTTTAGTGGGTGGCGCGGTCAGTGGAGGGTCACAAGATGATCAGTGGGTGGAGGTGATGCATCTGAGGGGTCTGGCAAGGTGGATGGGTGTGGGGAGGTGACGGAGACACCTCGCCGGTGGTTTGCCGGAGGTCGAGAAGATGGTGGTGGTCTGCGGTTGTCGAAGGGTCGAAATAACAAATTAGTAGAGGGGAAATAAAGAGAAGGGCAAGAGGAACTTATCTACGAGTCCAGAGTGAAAGGGGGAATGCAGAGGTGGAGAGAGGCCGGTACTTCCGTCACCGGAGACGAAGGTGCCAGGGGGAGAGAACGACGACGAAGAAGAGGGGCTGGAGGGCACCCGCTGGTACGGTGCGGTGCGGCGCGGCGAAAGATGGCGGAGGTAGCTCTGCCACTAGTACTGTGGCAGAGCAATGAGAGAGGAGAGGGAGAGTCGTCGGAAGCGCTGGCAGTCGGCCGGAGTTGGGAAGGGATGAATTGGAGGGAGGATCTCAGGCCAATCGAAGCTTGAAGGATGCGGCGAGGTGTGCCACTCCTTAAATAGGCAAGGGCAGGCCGGGAGGCACGCGAGAATGGTGGGAAAAGTCTCACCGAAGGTATGGCAGACGGAGACCCATACCTCTCGCGCATTCGCACGAGAGGTATGGCGATCCTCAGGGCATGGGAACCGACCCATGCGGTAGGTATGGCCGGCTCCCCATGCATGCGCGACGCCATCCTCCGCGCAAAGTCGCCGGAGGTATGGCCTGCGTTGTGGGTGGTAGAAGGACCGAAGTGAAGAAGGAGACGAGAAAGATGAGGGGGTAAATGTAAGGGATTCAAAAAGTTAAGGGTCAGAAAGTAATTTTGAGGACCAAATTGCAAAGTGGGTCAAGACGACCTTCCCTTAAGTCCAAATTTTGGTATAAACCTAATTTGGACCTAAAGAATACAATGGTGAAGTTGGATTTTATGTTAGACCACGTTTGACTGGTTAATTTGCGTAAAAATTCAAATTAGGTCAAAAATTGGGTATGGACCTCAATCTAGATCAAAACAGGTTCCAAAGGCCAAATTGAAAGTGTTAAACCCTAGGGGATATTTTTTCATGAATTTTATAGGGTTTATTTGATTTTTATCTTGCCTAAAACTTCGTGAATTAAAGTGGATTTGTTTTAGGATTACAAAATGTCATTTAATTCCCAAATTTTGTTATAACCCTTTTTTGACCAAACCATCCCACTTTTTCCTTTATTAAGTTCACTTGACCTATGTCTAGACCCTTAGAAATCCCGTTGATGCACTGCAATGGTAAAATTACAGTTTTACCCATTGTGTCATGTTTTATTTTCAAATTAACAATTTCTTGAATTAGACCTTCCCTTAGGTTATGTAGGAGCTTTTGTTTGCTTTATTAGGTTAAAATGTGCTAGTTAGGATTCATGATGAGGTTCTCATCAGAAATCTCAGAGTCAAGTGGCCTCTTGCCCTTATCTACCTCAAATGGCTCCTGAGATGGAGTCGAACCATCCTGCGATGAAGGGTGCGAAAAATCAGGACCTGCCTACCTAAATGGTGGGTCGTATGTCTTCTTTTCGCTCCTCAATGAAACAACTTTCGCATCGACATGCTATCCATAGGGTGGTGGAGCAGAAGGGGCGGAGTATGTGAGGTTTTGCAGCATAGGCAGTTGGCCTTGAGCATAACCGGGTGGTACAAGAGGCGCCTGTAATATAGCATGCGCCTGTCCCTGTGGTGCCTGAAACCTCGACGGGGCACCTTGGTTCTACACATATCGTGGGTTAGGGACAGGTTGGTGGGGCAAGGCACCCTGAGTCCTATGCTCCTACAACAGCTGGTTCTGCGTGTATTGGATGCTCTGTATCTGCTCAGCCATTGCTTTCATAATCTGCAAGCTATCCTGCATATATTTCCGTATTGATTCTTGCAACTCCTCTTTTAGTGCCTCCAAAGGGTCATCCCACTTTAGAGGGTGACCGACAGCTTGATGCAGCGACTGATATATGGAACGGGATTGCTGTTGCTGAGACGGGAATGACTGCTGCCTTGGATACGTGTTCTGCGCATTCTCGTATTGTCTGGTCTGGTTGTGTGGGTCTTGATGTGGTCTCTACGAGTTACCAGACCATGAGAAATTTGGATGCTGGCGTCAACTTGGCTTATACATCTCCGAGTACAGGTTATTACACCCATATCCCTGAATAGCATTGACGTCTTCGTAGGCCGACGACATCTAAGACGTATATTCATCAAGGGAATATGCATTAAAATCATCATGTTGTGCGTAACCCAGATTATCTGGTGCCAAATCGAGATTATTTGCTGGATCATGATATGCGGGATCCCAGGAATACGAAGACGATGCATCCCAAGTGAGTAAATTAACTTGAGCAGGAGGGGCTCAGGATGCATAAGAGGATCTTGGTGCAATAGAATTTCCAGCCAAATATGATCGAGCTCAAATTAGTTCGTCGAGCTTCTTATCCAGCAGATCCACCTTTTATCCAATTGCTTGGTGATGATATCCATATCGGCACGAGCAGACTCGGTGTGAGCCTCATGGACACTAACCCTTTACTGTCTAGGTCGCTGGAATTGGTTCATCAACGCAGCATTCATTGAATTCTTCGCCAAAGACTCGAACAAATCAAATGCATTGTTCTCGTCTTTTGCGAGGAAATTCCCGTCACTAGATGCATCGGCCAAATACTAATGTGTATCATCTAGCCCACGGGAAAAGATCTGAGCTAGGTGTCATCTAGGCACACCATGGTGTGGGCATTTCCTTAAGAGATCGTGAATCAGTCCAAGGAATCATGCAACTTCTCCCCAGGTCCTTGGGAGAATGTAGTAATCGCGTGCCTCATCACAATCATGCGATCGATCGGGAAGAAATTTTGCAGGAATTCACGACATAATTCTGTCCAGGTTCCAATTGGCCCCCCGATGGTCTTGAACCAATATGAAGCTCTGTCCTTCAAAGAGAACGGAAAAAGATTCATGAGAACAATTCCCAAGTCAACATTCCTGGGTTGAACAGTTTCCACGATTCGACTCAAGTCCTATATATGCTGGAATGAATCCTCATTCAAGTTCCCATAGAAGTAATTATGGATCAGACTAAGCACGTTGGGTTTTAACTCAAATGCGTCTCCGCCTGTGGGAATCCAGACTTGAGGTGCGAGAATCAACGTCGCCAGATCATAGAAACCCCGTAGTTGTTCTCCTCGAGGTGGGTGTTGCATTGTGTCCAAAGTCATCAAGATTCGGTCAATATTCTGCTAGTACCACTCCTATAATTCGACAACCTGGGCTTCTAGGCGAGCCATCGGGTCCAAATCTACTGGATCCTGACTAGGTCCAAGGTTAGCCATCTTGGCCAAGAGAGTAGAAGAAGAAGGGTGAGAAGATGGTCCAGGCGATGCGACAAGTCGCCTTCACCTCCTTAGGATTCGCTCCCAAGGTCCAACCAGTTGAGGTCTAAGCGACCTCCTCCCTTGCATACACCAACCAACCCCTGGGTTGGTGCAGCCAAGCCAGACAAGGCTATGGCCTTGTCAATCAAATGGTTCTTAGGATCAGGTGACCAGATTTTTTGTTATGATTCTAATTTACGAAGAAAAATTCTTTGTACAACCAACTGCAAGTAACCCCAACCCCCAAAGCTAACCCAGCCAATCTGGATGAGAGGACTAAGGGGAAGATTCTTCCTTTGGCTTTTGCCTCCAGTTCCTTTGCACCCCCGAGCTGCGATCGTTTGATGCTGCCGCGCAAATTCGGATAAGGTTTGGCTAAGGTGATTGTGATGACCCAGTAGTACAACGAATTCAGGTTAATTAACGTGTTTTATGCAATTTTTTCCTTAACCTCTTTTTCTTCAAGTTAGGGTTTTGGTGAGTGGCCAACAAGATGACCAAGCTTACCGGCTAGCCACTAGACTTGATTAAGTCTAGGTTATCCCAATGTGGTCTCTAGAATGTAATCCTAAAAGTTAAGTCTAAGGGTTCATGTAATTCTAAGTGTTCGCAGACCAATATTCAAATTAAAACTATTCTCTATATCACAATTTGAATCCAATTGATTAAAATTTTGATAGGAAAATTCCTTTTTCAAGTAGTTTTCCAGAGAATATTTTTTTGAAATTTTTACTATTTTTAAAAAATAAATATGAATTTTTAATTATTGAGGAGGTTAGATTTGAAATTTTGACCCCCTGTCGATTTTTCAATTTGAAACAAATAAACTCCAAAAGTTCTGGAAAAATATGGAAATGAAAGCTATTTTGATAGCCTTTCAAACCCCACCATTTTGATCAAATCTGATTTGTGTGCTTTTCGGAATCGCTTTTTGAATTTAAAAAATTTTTAAATATGAGTCAGTTTGACCCTCTTGTATTTTGCAAATTTTTAAAAATTCTACGATTCAAATTTTTTCAAATGAACGGTGCCGTTGGAAAGCTGATTTGAAAATAAAGCTTGTGCCCAAATTTCAGAAGTTTTGGCTCAATAAATGTTCGACAATTGAATTTTTATATTATAGTTAAAAGTCTGGCTGAATTTTAGAAGAAGGTGAAAAGGCTTATAAAGGGTTTGAAATTCAAAGATCAAGACTTTTTCACCAAAACTTTTTTTTCTTTTTTCTTCAAATTTTTCAACCTTTTTCAAAAAAAAAATTATTTTGGAGGTCAATTTTTTTTCCTTTTTTTCTAAACCAAAAACTCTAACCTAATATTCAACCAGAACCCTAAATCTAACTCCTAACTTTTTTTTCTCACGAAAATATGCAGATTTTTGTTTTCAGAAATCAAATCTAGTCCTAGAGACTCAGCTTGTGAGTGTTAGGGATATACAGATAATTAGATCCTCAAAACCCTAGCACTCGAGAAGGCAATTGGTGAAGAAGAAGCTCAAACCAACTGGACTCAACTTGATCCAGCTCACCATATGTGGATTCTAACTCGCTTGGACTAGGATTAGCTCATCCTAGCTCCATTTAGCTCATCTCGGCTGAATAGCAGCTCAAGAGAATTCATCTTAGCTCACCTTAGCTCAAGTCAGCTCAGATCCAACTCAACTCAGTTGAGTCTAGCTCATCTCAGCTCCCATCAGTTTACTGGGAGCTCTAGCTAGCTCAGCTAAGTTGACTAAAGTTCACCTCAACTCAGACCAGCTACATCCAGCTCCACTTAATTCCAGCCAGCTGAAGATGACTTCATCTTAGCTCAGGAAGCTCAAGTCCAGCTCCCGGGGACTCAGCTTAGGTCAACTTAGTTGAGCTAAGCTACCTTAGCTACTCCAACTAGCTAGGTCCTCCCCGGGAACATCAGACCCAGATCACCTCAGCATATTTCAGTAAAAGCCAGCTTGCTTTAGCTTGGCTTAGCAGCTAGCAAAGAACTAGCAAGCTAAGCCAGCTAAAGTAGCTCCATGCTATCCTCTTCAACAGCTACCAGCTCTAGTTTAGTTCCAAACTTCTCCGCTTCATCTCCTCTCCACAAACCCTAGCTTCAGATGCCTCCTACTCTACTTCACTACTAGCTAAGCTAGCTCAGCTAGCTTAGCTTAGCTAAGCTCCAGCTCCCTTGGCCATCCACCTCCCTAAAACCCTACCTAACTAGCTTCACCTACTAAATCCTACCTAACTCCGCCTAAGCTAACTCCACCCCTACTCCTTTTGGCACCACCACCTAGCCACCTTTTCACCCCATCACCACCACCAAAAGGCACCAAATAATTGGCGCCAAAACCACCCTAACTACCCCCCTTGTTGGCGCCAACTTCAGCCCCCCATATCCACCATACATCTTCCCCTCCAAGCCACATCCACCATCCACATACCCCCATTCTAGAACCCAACCTTGGCGCCACCTAACCACCCTTCTAGAACCCATTTTTGGTGCCAACTCAAGGGGCACCTAGGGTGGAAACCACCACCCTTAAGTTGGCACCAAACCCTAATGACCCTAGGATCAATTAACTACCCTAAAATCCCATCCTAGCCATCCATTCCAAGAGCCACCTATACCCCCCATCCTACTCTATAAAAAGACCCTTAACCACCACCATTTTCCCCATCCTCCATTAGTGTAAATTCCACCTTATACCCACATAAACCCAAGGCCAAGGAAGGAGAAGAAGGGAAGGAAATTAAGGGGGCATTCTACCTGCTCCCTTGGTGCCTTCTTCCCCTTCTTACTTCTTCCTTGTGCCATGCCAAGGAGGAGGACTTCTACAACTTGGAGGATGGCCAGGCATTTGAGGAGGAAGGGTGGTGCATGCCCACCCTTGGAGAGCATTTAAGGTGGACGTCCACCCTTGAGAGAAGCAGAGGCATGCCCCCCCCCCGCCCCTCTTAGGGTTTACCATGGAGGACATTATCTTGGCGGAGCTTTACAAGGAAGGAGTTGGAGAACTTCTTTTCAAGCCCGGGAGCTACTAGGCTTGGAGCAAGAAGCTCTATCTCTTCTTCACCAACATCATCTCAGGAGGATTTTTTTTTTCTTTTATCTTCAATTGTTGGAATAGGAGCATTCCTCTACCTTCATTTTGTAAAATGATTTTTCTCCTCAATTTAAGTTGTCATTCTTCAATTGTGTTGCATCTTTTTTGTAGTTTCTAGCACCTTTCACTTTTCCTCTAATTACCCTAGGTCTCCACGTGCCCAGGGTGAGTTTAGAGAGAATATTATCTTGTCACTTTAGTGTTAGTATTAGCAAATTAGGCATAGATTGCTTTTTCGCCTTCAACTTCACATACTTACCTTGTTTATTCAAAAAAAACCTATAAAAATTATATATTGAAAAATACAAAAAGAAAGTTGATTTTCATTTTCAAGCAAGAGACTAGATTTTGCGAACAAATTTCCTCCTTGGACAACCCTAGATACTTCCCTATCTAGGTTTATAAATTTTAAAAGCGACTTGATTTTTGTGTGTTACAACGATAAACCCTAATTTTACAAACCGCGCAAAAACCCGATCACCAACCTTAGAAGACTCTAGAGAAGTCTAGAGGTGGTGGCCAAGTGTGGGTGTGTGTGCGTGACCATGGGGTGTGTGTAGATGGTCTAGGTCGAGCCCTATAGGTCTAGGTGATTAGGTTTAGGTAGGCTCCTAGAATTAGGGTTATAAACCCTAATACTAAAGTGAATGTGCAATTAAACTTATCACAAGTTTAATTGAGTGAATGTATGTCTAATTGGGAGAGAAAATACCCACTTAGGTCAAGCTTGGGTCAATTGGACTCTCACTGAGTCCAACTGAACTTGCGTTGGTTGAGATCTGAGCTCGATTGGACTCTACGAGTCCAATTGACTAGGTGAGGGGTAATTGACTGAGATCCAAGTCAATTGAGCTTAGAAAGAACCTAATTAGGTTCTTATGAGGGTTTTGAGGTAGTGTACTAGGCTTAGGGCATCTTAATTTAGGTTCCCTAGGGTGTAGAATTAGGTTCAAGGGCTTAGGAAATCAATATCTAGGCTTGATTCCAAAAATAGGAATTAGATAAGGGTACTAGACGTCTGATTTCACAAGCAGACAACTTATACTTCAAAATCAGAAGCCCAGAACTCTGGTCTGGACGTCCAAAGTTGAGTCAAGGAGGAATTTAGGTTCTGTCTTGGAATTCTGCAGAAATTGGATGTCTAACAACTTGTCTGGATGTCCAATTTCTCGCTGAGTTGAGTTCTAGATCTACGGGCGGTGTCTAAGGGTCTTGGACATCCAGCAACCTACCTGGACATCCAGATATGGGATGGAATTAGGGTTTTTAGGTATACTAGGCTAAGGTGACCTAATCTAAGGGTGTTTAGGGTTTAAGAAGGTCTCTGGAGCTATCCTAAGGCTAGGAAGGGTCCTATGTTCTTCATAATTTAACTCTACATTAAAATTCCACTTAGTAGAATATTGTACCTCATCTCTACATCATTTCTTCCACTTTATTCCAGGGCTTTTGCTCCAACTCTTCTGTTGCTCTAGCTTCTCCTTTTCCTCAAATCTAGCTTCAAGTCATTTCCTGAGCTTCTCATTACCTACAATCCAAATAATGCACTAATCAATACATTATAACAATATTTCATGAATATCTATATAAAACAAGAAAGATGCAAGTATGCTATGTATGCATGAATTACACTTCAATTATGCTAAGTTCTAGCTTAATTTAGCTCAATTAAGTCCAATCAATTGTCGTGTAATCCATTGCCGCCTCTTTAGGCTGACAAGCCTCCTCTTAAGGTTGGCAAGAACTTAAACGGATGTGTCTGGCGTTCCATCTGTTGCCACCTCTTTAGGCAGGCAACCTCCTCTTAAGGACGGTAAGAACTCAAACGGAAGCGTCCAACGTTCCATCTAGTGCCGCCTCTTCAGGCAGGCAAGCCTCCTCTTAAGGATAGCGAGAACTTGGACGGACGCATCCGACGTTCCATCTAGTGCCGCCTCTTCAAGCAAGCAAGTCACCTCTTCAAGACGGCAAGGACTCGGATGAACCCGTCCGACGCCCCATGTACTGCTACCTCTTCAGGTCGGTGCACCCCTTCTTAAGGGGGTAGATAATACAGACTAACAAGCCCATGAGTTGCCACCCCTTTGAGACAACAAGCCACTTCTTAAGGTAGGGACAGATTGGGGCAGATACATCCGACCCCTTTTTCCTTAGCCATCCCTTTGAGACGGCCACCCACCTCATCGGGTTAGCTGTGATTTGGACGAGTACGTCCGAGAGGCTAGCGTTATCCACCTATTTCGATCGGCTAGACTCCAAGCGGGCACCCAACATTCCTCTCCCTGCCACCTCTCAAGGAAGGCAGGTCGGTCAAGAAATCGATCCAAGCCCGAGCGAATGCACGGCCGCCCCTCAAGACCACTTAGCCACTTCCTAAGGTCGATAGAGACGGGACCACATACCATCGCCTATTTTGACTGACAGGCCACCTTCCTAAGTTGGATAAAGCCCGGATGAACCCGCCCTCACAATCATGACAGATTGTCACCCCCCCCCCCCCCCCAAGGCTGGCAAAATTATTCCTGACGACTCACACAAGCAAAGGCACTCATGCCCCACTTTTCGATCGCTAGAATGCCATTCCCCATAGAATGGCGTCATCGAGGTTTCTACACCTCACTTATAGTGAATGGGACAATAGCTCCACAGGCTGGTAAGGACTCAGGCATACACGCCTGCAAGTTCCATGCACCACCCCAAAGTTTTTGCTGCTCCGCAAGCGCATGACTTCCAAGGCAATTAGTAAGGATTCGGGAAGCCTCGCCTCATGGCCGCCACGATGGCCACTAGAGGCGGAACCAGGACCTTGGAGCCCTATGTCCCAGGTGGCGCGGCGGCACCTAGCGTCCAAAGTGCAAGGTCAAGACCCCCTGCACGTAGCCCCATTGGCGCACCTCTGGCCTTTGCCAACAAAGACCGGAGTGTTCGGCACCACCTTGCAAGGTCGGCCCTACGCGACCTAGGCACAACTCTCGCAGAAGTCCCCCGACATTCGCCCTTTTCAAAGGGACATCTAGATGAACAAGTGCCCAAGAGTACCGTACCTCGCGGCCTCAGTGACACAAGGGATGGGCCTTATCACAAGAGGCCCACCCTAAGAGAACAATCGAGACTCCAACCACCTTCACGGAATCGCTGGGCCACCCGATGCCCAACCTTCCAGGCCCTCACCTCGGAAGAAGGGTCGAGTTGACAGCCTGCGGTCCAACATCCGGGTCCAAGCCAACCCTCCCAGGAGTTCCGCCAAGTTCTATAGCCTCGACCATTCGATTTCATCCTGACGGCGCTAACCAGCTCGGCCAGGAGAATAAACTATCAAAAGGACCAGCGATACCAAACGAGACACGCACAGGTTCCACCCGAAGAGCCCCCCACAAGGCCCCCCTCATCGAGGATAGTCCTCTAGACACTCCTATGAAGGGCACCTTTGCCCAACCCCCGAGAGGGATACGTAGTGAGTACCACCTAAGGCGGGCTCACCTCATCTAAGGGGCCTCCTAGGAAACCCAGTTGAGCATCCCCCAAAGGAAGAGGCAACAAGAACCAGCCCCTCGAGTCAGCCAAAGGCAAAGAACCCATTGTGGACAGCCGTAGCCCAACCACTCCACGAGACAAGTGCTACGCACCAAGAGTAGCTTTAACATAGCTCCTCAAAGGAGTATGTCCTCCCCCTGCCTACCAAGAGGAGCAACAAGACCAAGCGGATAGTTGGCGCAGGAAGGCCAATGAAATGGCCTCCAAGGCCGACCTGCCTTCACCCTTGTGGCCCTAGCCCTTAACGCCTAACCATTGTGACAGACGGCCCCCTCGCGGGCACTCATCCCAGTAGGCCCCGCTAACAATAAGCCGGAAGGAAGTAACAGTACGAACCTCTATGCCAAGTCGCTCGAGCACGCGAAAGGGATCGAGACAAGCCTCCTTAAGCGCGGTTGTGAAACCCATGCGAGCAAATCTCACCCAGAAAAAACATTCTCACACTTGGTATATGAGTAGTTCATACAAGGGATAAAAGAAAAAATATTTTATTTCCTTTACAACAAATATCGACTGTTACATTCCCTAGGACATTGTCTCCGGCTAAGTTACAGCTGAAAAAAGACAAGCTAGTACGAGAATACTGGCTGCAACACTCAACAACACCTACCTACCCTCCACAAAGGAGGTAGGTGCACTGCGAAGTATCACCATGAGGTCCCATCCTCGTCCAGTTCTCCACACCAGCCCGATGGGAAAGGCACCGCTGTATCTCTCCCAGACAGAAAGGGGGTCAAATATTTCCAGAGCTTGTGCCTCCCCCAGAAGGAGCGTACGACCGAAGGCAAGAGGCTGTGCAAGTCTAGGGGGACCACGAACCCTGTAGCAAGGACTCTCGTCCAGCTCTACGATCAACAACCAGCTCGACCGAGAGAACCCCCCTGTCCTATGGCTAGCCTCGCCCCAATCCCTCGGCAAGAGGGATGCTCCACCCGCTTGTTTTTGCTAAGGGTGGAGCTCCTGCACGGCCTCCTCCACCGCGTTCGGCACCTTACCCCACTTCGCTAAAGACTCCTCAAAATGGCAAGCAGAGCTAAGGTGCGAGAACCGTGGACTAGTACAAACAATGTCAGAAAGCATAAAAAATCCCCAACCAACTCCAAAAAGGACTAGAGTAGGGCTTACCACTGAGAGGCAAAGATGTAGGATGCAACCACATCCTACACTCCATGGCAGGAGGGCAAGCCCGAAGTAAGGTGGATCCCAGGAGCCGAAAAGCCAACCGTGTCAAGTGAAAGGGTGTCACCCGACATCAGAGTTGGCACCACCTCCTTCGACAGCGAGGGATCCCCAAGCTACCCCTCCACCGACACCATGCACTCCAGTGGACTCCCTCCCAAAATTCTGCCCCACCTTTGCCCAGGCAAATACACTCCCACAGGAGAAGCACTCGGCAGCAGCAACCCCTACCCCACCTCCGCAGACTCACAGAGGGAGATAGAGAGGCACAGGAAGGAATGGGGTCGACAGGTGCCAATGGACAACACCAACCGCAGGAGGCGGCCTAAGCCACCTGAGCATGTAGAATGCCCCCCAAGCTGCCAAGGAGGGTCCCTACGTAGTCGAAGCTACCAGATTTTCGACCGGCCCTTCCCTAAGGAATCCCCAGACAGGATCAACCAAATGGGAAAAAGCCATCGGGCTGGCGCCCCACTTCTACCCGGGCAAATACACTACTCCCACAAGAGGAGTCCCCAGCAACAGCAACCCCTGCTCTACCCTAGCAGAGTTATCAAGGGAGCTATGCGGGGGCACGAGAAGGGGCTCACACCCTTCCGAAGAGTCACACATATCCCCCCCTTTTCCTGCTTCACCAAATACGTAGACGTTCAAGGACGGAACTCTACCCAGGGAACGAACCACTACTCACAACGGTTCCACCCACAACCCTCAACTTCCTCAAATGCAGTCGAGTACAACAAGGGCTGAAGAACAAGGCCCACACCAAGGGCGATAATGTCTTTTCTACCCCCTGTTAATCGCGTGTGGATCGTCAGTTCCCAAGAAACCAAATCTTGCGAGATACGACACTAATTCCGCGATAGCATAACTGAACCAATAAAACCACTGGTCAAGAGCCCCGCGTGTTATTACACGACAGGCACCCTCGAAGGTTCCACGTCCCTCCAAAAAGGCACGATGCTTCGAGACACGACCTCCCACGGAAACACTCGTACATGCCCCATCATTTCGACTAAGCAAAACGCTGCCTCTGAAGACTAGCACTAGCTTGGGCTCATAAGCCTGACGACCCAAGTTTGTGTCGCCTCTCAAGGCCAGCACCGGCTTGGGCTCCTAAGCCCCACGCCCCAAATTCCTGCCGCCTCTCAAGGTTGGCACCGACTTGGGCTCCTAAGCCCCACAACCCAAGTTCTTATTGCCTCTCAAGGCTGACACCGGCTTGGGCTCATCAGCCCAATGCCCCAACTTCTTGCCGCCTCTAAAGGCGAGTACCGACTTGGGCTCATCAACCCAACACCCCAACATCTTGCCACATCTCAAGGCCGGCAACGACTTGGGCTCCTAAGCCCAACGACCCAACTTCCTGCCGCCTCTCAAGGCTGGCACTGGCTTGGGCTCATCAGGCCAACGCCCCAAGCTCTTAAGGTCGGAAGCGCTAAGACTCATAAGCCCAACACCCAAGTTCCTACCGCCTTGATGAAAGCCTCATCATGAGCCCTAACTAGCTCATTTTGACCTGAGAAAGTAAACAAAAGCTTCTGAATAACCTCAAGGAAGACTTAAGTCAACGGTTTATTGTTCTAAGAAGGAAACATGAACTAAAGCGTAAAACTGTAATTTCACCATTGCAGTACATAAATGGGATTTCTCAGAGGAAAAACATAGGTCAAATGGTCTGAATAAGATAAAGAGTGGGTTGGTTTAGTCAGAAATGTGTTATTGTGCAATCCAAGAATTAAATGACATTCTATAACATTAAAACAGACCCGCTTAATTCAACAAGGTTCTGGTTAGGATAAAAATAAACTAAACCCTCTAAAATTCATGGAAAAATATCCCTTAGGGTTTAGAACCTTCAATTTAGCCTTTGGAACCTATTTTGACCTAGATTGGGGTCCTAGCTCAGTATTTAACCTAATTTAGGTTTTTATGTAATATGTCCAGTCAAATGTGGTCAAACCTAAAATCAAACTTCACCATTGGATTCCTTAGGTCGAAATTAGGTTTATACCAAAATTTGGACCTAAGGGAAGGTCATCTTGACCTACTTTACGAAATGGTCCACCCAATTACATTCTGGCCCCTAACCTTTGAAAAAACCCTTGCACAGAGCCCCCTAGCTTCCTCGCCACCCTTTCATTCAGGTCCCTCAGCCATTATAGCGGAGGAATCCCACTCCGACGAGGATTCAAGGTTGATATCTCCTCGAATCCTCAGAGATCTCCCAGATTTGGAAGGAAGATTCTCTGGGGATCTCTCCATTGATTGAACGCGATCTCCAGATCAAATTTACGCCCAATCTCTCGTGCGAATGCTCGAGAGATTTGGGTATCCTAACCACCTTCCTTCTCCGGCGAGGAGTTTGCGCTAGAAGGCTTGCCCTCCAAGCACCAGAAGCTCGGCCAGCGACTATAAAAGGACCCCCGGTCCTCTGCAAATCCCCCAAGGTTGATTTGGCTGAAGAATCCCTCAGAATTCCTCTTTCCCCTCTCCAGCCAAGTAGCCCACAAGCTCCAGCGACTCTCCCTCCCTCCTCTCGTCGCTCTGCCAACATGCCAGTGGTAGGGTTCGCTTCGCCTCATTCTTCCGCGTTGTGCCCCACCAGCGAATGCCTCTCTGACCTCCTCCTTGTCGTCGTTATCTCCACCTCAGGGTCATCTTCTCCGACAACGGCACATACGCGCCGTTCGTCTCCTCTGCCTCCCCTTCGCTCCAAGTACCCCAAATAAGTTCCTCTTCTCCTACCCTCTATTTTCCCTCCTTTTATTTCACACACCACCCCTCGACTGCCACTGTCCACCCTCATCTTCCTCATCTCCAGCTAACCTCCGGCGAAGTGCATCCGTCACTCCACGCATCCACATGCCTCGCCAACCACCTCACAAGCTTCTCCTCCATCCATTGTCCACTTTTCACCCACTCACTGCCTGCCACACATGCTCCACACCTCCACCGAACAACCCCACACACATGGTCACAGTCCGACCTAGGCACGCATGCCTAGGCCGTTCTGAGCCACGCCGACCCCCACCTCACCTTCGTCGTGATACGGCGAAGGTTTTCCTATGGTTTGACAAGGCCATACTCATGTTGACAGGTATCACCCCTCGTCGCCATTGGAGACAAACTGAAGCTTTCTTGCGAGCTTGCATCAGGTAGCCCCGTCCCAGGAGACCAAGCCCCAAGTTCATAGCTTTCCTCCGTAAACCACAGCAACCACTTATCGAGGGCCAAAGCATTCCACAGCTACAGCAATTAGGGGACATCCCCTGCGGATGCACGCGAAGAAGCGAGTGGGACTTTTAGTCCCACCTCGGTAAGTTTCGACTTGCCTACGTTGTTTAAATTGATTTTATGATTAGTGTTGTTTGCCTCCGACACACAATGGTGAGGTCCCTTGCCCTTACGCCTCGTTCGCGACCTGCCCCCGTTGACCTAGCACCTGACTCGACTACCTAACCTAGCACTCCTCGCGCATCACACTCACGTCGGTGTGCCTAGGCCCGGGCGTGCACCCAACCCGATTACCCGGCTCTGGGAGAGCATACCGAAGTGAGAAATAGAGAGAGAGAGAGAGACGCGGGGAGGGTAGGGGGTAGGCTTTGCTGCGTGGTGTTGTACAAGAAGAAGAAGCTAAGGAAGGAAGAGGAGCATCAAGAGAAGAAAAGGAAGAAGGAAGCAGCTGAGGGACTTAGCAAGGAAGAAGATAGCCGCAACAAGGAAGGAAAAAGGAGAAGAAGAAAAGAGACGCACTGTAGCAGAGGAGAGGCAGACCAAGGGAAGAAGAAGAAGAAGGTAGCTGAAGAAGAAAAGAGGAGAGGCAGGGACTTAGCCGCAGGAAGACAAAGAAGAGAAGTAAGAGAGAAAGCAAGGGCAGAAGAAAGAGAAAAAGCAGGGGAGGCCAAGCAGAAGAAGATAAGGAAAGTTAAAGAAGAAAATAGAAGAAGCAGCCAAAGAACAAAGCAAAGAGTAAGAGAAAGAAGAGAGAAAAATCACATATAAAGCATGTAGCAAGATTTTTTAAGGCATCTGATATTTTATCACACGTCCAATTCTTTTTTAGCATTATTTCTCCATAACATTACTGATGAGAGCCTCATCATGAGCCATAACTAGCTAATTTTGACCTAATAAAGAGAATAAAAGCTCCTACATGACTTAGAAGAGGGCTTAATTGGAGGAATAAGTGTTCTGAGAAGAAAACATGAAATAAAGGTTAAAACTGTAATTTTACCATTGCAGTACATAAACGGAATTTCTCAGAGACAGAGCATAGGTCAAATGGTCTAAATAAGATAAAAAGTGGGATGAATCAATCAGAAATGGGTTCATGTGCAATTTAGGAATTAAATGACAATTGGTAAACCTAAAACAGACCCGCTTAATTCAGCAAGGTTCTGGTCAGGATAAAAATCAAGTAAATCCTCTAAAAATCATGGAAAAATATCCCTTAGGGTTTAGAACATTCAATTGGCATCTGGAACCTAGTTTGACCTAGATTAGGGTCCTAGCTCATCAATTGACCTAAATTGGGTTTTTACGCAAAATGTCCAGTCAAACGTGGTAAAACCTAAAATACAACTTCACCATTGGATTCCCTATGTCCAAATTAGGTTTGTACCAAAATTTGGACCTAAGGGAAGGACATCTTGGCCTACTTTGCAAAATAATCCACCCAATTACATTCTGGCCCCTAAATTTTGAAAACCCCTGCGAAAACCCCCCTAACTTTTCTTGTCACTTTATGCATTCCGGTCCCTCTGCCAATGCAGTAGAAGACCCTTACTCCGGCGAAGCTTCGAGGAGGATTTCTCCTCGCTTCCCTAGGGAGCTGCTCTCAGATGTAAAAGGGGCGTTCCCTGAGCAGTCCCCTACCGCCTGAGCAGCTCCCCATGCCCTGATTCGCACCATACCTCTCGTGCGAATGCTCGAGAGGTATGGGTGTTGTACCTGCGGCAACCTCCGGTGAGAGCCTTGCTCACCCTCCGTGCATCTGACCCTTTGCTAGCACCTTTAAAAGTAACCCCAGGACCAACCGCTTGAAGCAAGCTTGTCTTGGCGGAGAATCCCTCAAAATTTCCTCTCTTCCCTCTCCGGCAGGAAACCCACAAGCTCCAGTGACCACTCCTCCTCCTTCTTGTCGCTCTGCTTCCATACCAGCAGCAGAGCCAGCTTCGTCTCGTCCTCCTGCGTCGCACTGCACCAAGCGCACGCCTCCCTGCCCACTTCCTCGTCGCCGCTCTCTCCCTCTGGGTGCTTCTTCTCCGGCGACATTCGATACGACTGCTCGCCGCTCCGGCCCCCTTCGTCCCTGCAAGCCGGTTATAATTACTCCCCATCTTCCCCTCTTTCTTTTCCCCACATTGTTTCATTCAAACCGACCCTCGACTGTCCCTGACCACCATCACCTTCCCCGTCTCCGGCCACCCTCCGGCGAGTTGCCCCCGTCGATCCGCAACTCCACACAACTCGCCGACCGTCCCAGAAGCTCCGCTTCATCACACTGAACGCCCTCCGCCCCTCCACAGTCCCTCCGCACTCACTCAACACACCACCGAACACACCCATATTTTCGGCCACAGGACGACCTAGGCACGCACGCCTAAGCCGCCCCACGGCCTGCCTCACAGCTTAACACCTTCGCCATGCCACGGCGAAGGTTCCCCAGTAGTTTGATTAGGTTGAGAGGCCGTATTCATGTCTGACAGGTTCTAAGGCTCGACCGCCATTAAAGCCACCTTGAAGCAGCTTCTTCCGAGCTCCAGGCTTTTAGCTGCTGCGGATTGGGGAGACTCCTGCGAAGGCAGCCAGCCAGCAACCGACGAGAATCGAGGCTGCAGCTGAGGAGATTGCGAAGAGGTCTTCCTGCGGGCACGCGCGAGGAGAGGCGACAGGATAGTCCCACATCGGTAAGCCTCGCAGTGATTCACTGGTTTAAATTGTTTTTGTGAATAAGCCTTATCGCCTCTGAATACACCTGGGGTGAGGTCCCTCGCCCATCACACCCGCCTCGTCTGCGGATTCACCTCGTGGACCTGGCGGGATCCGACCTGACACCACCGAGCACACCTCGCGCACCAAATCACGCCAGTGCGCCTGGTCCCGGGTACGCAACCCAACCCGTTAACCTGACTTTGGGAGAGCTTCCTGTGAGCTGTTTGCAGAGAGAGAGAGATACGTGCGGGTAGAGGGAAGGGTTAGGTTTTGCTGTGCCTTGTGTGCAGGAACAAAGCACCGAAGAAGGAAGAACCTCTGAAGAGAGGCTGAGCAGAGGAGAAGGCAAGGCAGAGAAGAAGCAGGAGAAAAGAGAAAAGAGAACTCAAAAGAAGAAGGCTCGCCAGGGAAGAAGAAGATACTGCAGAGGAAATAGGAAAAGGCTCGCCAAAGAAGAAGAAGGACTAGCAGAAGGACTTAGAAGAAGAAAAGGAGAAAGAAGAGCAAGAGAAAGAAAGAACAGAAGAAAGAGAGAAGAAGAAGAAGAAGGACTAACAGAATCAAAAGAAGAAGAAGAAGAACAGTGAAGAAGATCAGAGGCACGCAACAGCAAAAGAAGAAGAAGACTTTCATTTTCAGACAACTGATACAGAAATCAGACGTCCAATTCTGTTCTTTTTAGCAATTCATTTTTATAATTCTCTCATTAAACCAATTGTTTTCTCAAGTTTTTAAAAGTACTTAGATTGCTCCCTGTGTTCGACCTCGGATACTCCAATTTTCGAGTAATAAAATCTTTATTTGTTTTGAATGTTTTTTCGACTATACTACAACATGATAATCATTAAAAACCTGATAAAACGTCGCGAAACATTTTTTTGGTGCCGTTGCCAGGGTGCAACGGGCACTTTTAAAGCTTTTGATCATTGCTTTTGATCCAATATTTGATCTAATTCATCTCTTTTATTGTTCTTATCTCAGGGAAAGCAGAGAAAAGAAGAGCAGCTACACAACAAACACTCCAAGGAACAGGTAATCTTCATTAGCCCTCTCTTAACTCTCTCAAAGTCTGAAAAGGAACAAAAGAAGAATCAACTTAGGGCTACCTGTGTCATACTTAGTAATTCATCAAAGTTGCCTAATTTTTCATTTCAACACATTTTTAACTGCTCATCCAACTAAGGTAACTAGGGCTAAAACTTTCTTGATTGAGCCCTAGATACTAAATTTTGAGGCAACTAAATTGAACCAACTAGAGCCAACTCAAGGATTGAAAAGCTAGGGTTTTTAGAGACACACCTTCTCTTAAAAAAAAGAAACAAAAAAGTTTTTCCAAAAAGAAGTGTGCCTAAACCTTGTTTGAAAAGATCTATACAAAAGGAACCCTAAGCAAATCAGGCTTTTAAATCCATTTGAACCTTAAAAGAGAGGACCCAAAAGCTCTCAAAGGAACAAGAGGTGAAGTTGATCCTTTGGGTCAACCAACCTTAAAATTAGGTCACTTTTTCAGTCAAAATACCTAAAAGTTCAAGTGGAACCTTAAGCACCTTGATCTTAAAGTAAAAAAGGTAGACTTAAGAGGTCAAGGTCCCCATTCTGATCTACCTGGAACTGCAGTGACAAGAGAGGTCGGGTGGGGGAAACCCTGTAACTCGTGGGGATGCTCTACCGTGTAGGGGTCTTTGCGGGACTCATCCTCTCTAGCTGCCCAGGTAATTCTCAAGTGGCCGATCTTTTGATCTAGGGGTCCATCTGCCCTGCACCTCTATAGTCACCCAACATTTTGGGTGTCTCGATTGGGTCCAGCACTTTCTAATCTCATCACATCCTTCGGTGCATGTTCGGTAGGAGGTCCTTAAGACCACCCTTACGACCTCCTTTAGAAATTCACTCTCGTCGAGGCCAAGCCTCGACGCCCTTGTTTGTGCAGCAACCCCACCACATTAATCTTTCATCTGATTCAGAACCAAGTTCTCCTTCTTCTCCCATCATGGCACAACCCATTCAAGAGGAGAACAACCTTGAGCACCAACTTCAACGCCTAAATGAAATCTTTCAAAATTTTGTAAACCCACCGCAGCGACCTATGATGTGAGATCACTACAATCCCGCTGCGGTGGCAATCGAACCTCGAGTACGAATCCTGATTGGAGGTCCTGATTCTGAACTGAAGCCCAATATGATTCATGCCATACCAAAGTTTCATGGGCTTAACTCTAAGGATCCATTCCAACACATTAAACAACTCAAGCATCTGGCCCAGACCTTCGGGTCAGATCCACAAAACTGGGATATCCTTCTCATGAAAATGTTTTCGTTCTCCCTCTTGGACAAGGCCGCCCATTGGTATCAAACTCAGACCCGTACGATCAACACATGGGAAGAACTTCAGTTTGAATTTTTGAAAAAATTCTTCCCCGTTGGCCGAACGAATGCCTTGCGCCACCAGATCACTCATTTCACTCAACAACCGGGAGAACCTCTTCACGAAGCATGGGATCGATTCTTAAATCTCATGCGAAAGTGCCCCCATCACGGAGTTCCTAAGTGGGAACAAGTCCAATCTTTCTACCAGGGACTCCGTGAAGACATCTGTTTATTCGTCAATGCAACTTGCGGAGGAAACATCATGGGTCAACACGAGGACACGGTGTGGGAGATTATCGAAAACATGTGCGAGAACTCCATAAATAATGACTCCATGGGCTTATTCGATAGGACGAATGTCTGCGCATCGACGAATCTGAGAGGGGCACATGAGATGCAGGACCTGTCCACTTCCGTCGACTTGGAACTGATGGCCAGTCTGTTGGACAAGGTTTCTATCAAAGAGAAGAAGGTAGACGAGCTAACTCGACATTTGCAGCAAGCCATCTCTGGGCAAAACTCTTTTGCACAACCTCCTCTGGCAAGGGAAACTGTGCAAAACATTTACCACCAATCTGCCAAGGGGATGGACCCATATCCACCCCCGTCTGCTTCTCAAACCGGAATGACCTCTGATCCATCCTACTCTAGTTGGGAGAACTCTGAACCCTCGTATTCTAACTTTCCTGAGGTTCCTCAAATCTGCGAGAACCTCAATGCCATCCAGAATGATCCATTCTCCAATACCTACAACCCTGGATGGCGAAATCATCCTAATTTTCAGTGGACGGGAAATTCTCAGACTCAAAGACCACTATATCAACCCCGTCCACAAGCCCCTCATCCATATCAGCCGCCTCAGCCTCGGCCCAATCCCACCTACCAATCCGGGCCAAACCAGGATCAACTGACTCTTATCCTTCAAGCACTGGCTGACATTCAAAAGACGAATGCGGCAATGCAAAAACAGCACAAGGACGAGATCACAGAGGTTCGCAACCAACTGGCCCAGATGGAAAATTCCTGCCAACCTGGCACCCTTCCTTTGCAACCTCTGCCCAACCCAAATAATGTGCCGACCCAGAGGCACGTTATGAATCCAAATTTAGGCCATGCACATTTGATTTATCAGGCCCCTGCTGCTCCATCGCCAGACAGGATGGAAGCTTCGACATCTTATGCGGGATTTCAGCAGCAGCCAACCCTCTTACCAAACCCAAACCAAAATCAGGCCGGATTAAATTCTGTAACAACACGTAGTGGTAAAACAACCCAAGACCCACATTATCCGAACCACTCCAAGCCTGATAATAACCAAGACCCTAGGATAGTTATCCAAGATACCACTGTCCCAGATCAAGAACCTGGACCTATCCTAGAGGAACCAACTAGGATCCCATTTCCTAAAGCCTTGACCAAAGGAAAAAGGATAACCAAACCCGTGGCTCCTGAGGAGGATTTGGTCAAGCTCTTTGAACCGGTCCAGATAAGCATTCCATTGATGGATGCAATTCGCCACGTACCGGTTTACGCAAGATTTTTGAAAAATGTATGTACACCCAAACGTAAGCCGCGAACCAAGGATGGGAATCCGATCGTACTATCAGAGCAAGCCAGCTCTGTCATCTTGAGTAAACTCCCACCCAAGGCTAAAGACCCAGGAACTCCCCTTATTTCTTGTAAAATTGGTGAAACCCAATTTGATAGAGCCTTACTAGATCTAGGTGCCTCCATAAATTTAATACCTACATCCCTCCTTGACCACCTTGAAGAATCTGAACTCAAACCAACTGAGGTGACATTGCAGTTAGTTGATCGATCCATCAAGTCACCTAAAGGAACACTCGAGGATGTCATTGTTAGGGTACGGGATTTCTACTTCCTGGTGGACTTCATAGTACTGGACATGGATGCACCTAAGAACCCAAGGGACACACCAATCATATTAGGGAGACCCTTTTTGGCCACTCTAGGGCCAACATAAACAGCGAAGAGGGCCAGATAGAGTTAAAATTTGGGAATCAAACCCTGAAGATTGACATTTTTAAGGCCCAACAAGGGATTAATTGCGGGGTTATAGAGTAGATTTGTGATATCAGAACCGTGGTTGAGGAATTGCACATAGAGGACAACCTGATTATCCCTGATCAACCACTAGAAAATCAAAACCCGCCAACAGAGGAGTGCGAACATGATCTAGACACACCTATAACTCCAACCCTTATTCCTGATACAAACCCTGAACCACCAGCTGCTGCTGACAATCCTGTCATGAAACTCAAGCCCCTTCCCGAGCATCTGAAGTACGTCTTTTTGGATTCGAATCAGACGTTTCCTGTGATTATCAACTCTCGACTCACACCTGACCAGGAACTCCGTTTGATTACTATTCTCTAGCAACATCGTAGAGCCATTGGATGGACTCTCGATGATTTGACCGGTATAAGCCCTTCTTACTGCACACATCGAATCTACACAGAAGAAGGCGCACGGCCTTCAAGAGATGCCTAAACCCTAACCTGTAGGAGGTCGTGAAAAAGGAGATCATAAAGTGGTTAGATGCAGGGATCATCTACCCGATCTCCGACAGTCGTTGGGTGAGTCCAATACAGGTGGTGCCTAAAAAGGCAGGACTTACCGTCATCACGACTGAAGCCGAAGAAGTCATTCCTACCCGAATAGCTAACTCATGGAGAGTCTACATTGATTACAGAAGACTCAATTCCTCCACGAAGAAGGATCATTTCCCACTACCGTTTATTGATCAGATCCTCGAGAAACTAGCGAGAAATAGGTTCTTCTGCTTTCTTGACGGGTACTCCGGTTACAACCAGGTGGCAATCCATCCAGACGACCAAGAAAAGACCACATTCACCTGCCCCTTCGGGACGTACGCGTTTCGAAGGATGCCTTTCGGTCTCTGCAATGCACCTGCAACTTTTTAGCGATGCATGCTTGCCACATTCTCAGATATGGTAGGTGATTATCTGGAAGTCTTCATGGATGACTTTTTAGTTTTTGGAGCATCATTTGACGATTGCCTCCAACACTTGGTCCAAATACTCAAGCGGTGCATCGATGTGAATTTGGTTCTTTCCAGGGAAAAGAGCCATTTCATGGTGCCTGAGGGAATTGTCCTGGGACATTTAATCTCGGAGAAAGGCATCCAAGTTGATCGAGCTAAGGTTAACCTGATTTCCAAGCTCCTTATGCCTAGCTTGATTAAGGACATCCGATCTTTTTTGGGACACGTCGGTTTTTACCATCGATTTATCCCTGATTTTTCAAAAATCGTGCGTCCCCTGACCACTCTTCTCTCCAAGGATGTACCTTTCAAAATTTCCAAGGAATGCACTCAAGCATTTGAGATCCTACGTGACCGAGTCACCCAAGCCCCGATCCTACAGTCCCCTAATTGGTCTCAACCTTTTGAGATCATGTGCGATGAATCTGACTTCGCTGTAGGAGCGGTTTTGGGGCAGAAAATTGACGGGAAACCTGTGGTCATTTACTATGCCAGCAAAACATTGGATGAGGCTCAACGTAACTATACGGTTACTGAGAAAGAGCTACTAGCTGTAGTATTTGCCCTAAAAAAATTCAGATCATACCTTCTGGGTTCCCGTGTCATCATATACTCGGATCACACAGCTGTGAGGCATCTCCTTGCAAAGAAGGACGCGAAACCTCGATTAATCCGATGGATCTTGCTGTTGCAAGAATTTGACCTTGAGATTCGCGACAAAGCGAGAAAGAAAAATGTGGTAGCTGATCACTTGTCCCGTCTTCCTTTTGAAATAATTGACCCTTCCGGACCCATCACAGAACATTTTCCTGATGAGCACCTCCAGGCTATCAGTACAGGTCTTCCATGGTTCGCAGATATAGTAAATTACCTGGTATCACATCAGATTCCGTAAAATTGGCCGAAGGCCAAGAAGGACAAATTGTGTTCCGATGCCAAGTGTTACCTATGGGAAGACCCGTATCTATTCCGCATTGGTGCTGATCAGATAATTCGACGGTGTGTCGCGGAAGTGGAAATCAACAACATACTCTCATTCTGCCATGATCAGGCATGCGGTGGGCATTTCTCAGGACATAAAACCGCATCAAAAGTCCTCCAGTGTGGCTTTTACTGGCCCACAATTTTCAAGGATGCATACGATCACTGTAAGGCATGTTCCCGTTGCCAGACTTTGGGCAACATGAGCCATTGAGACATGATGCCTCTACAGCCGATCTTGGTATGCGAAATTTTTGATATTTGGGGGATTGATTTTATGGAACCCTTCCCGATCTCGGATGGTTTCGAATACATCTTACTCGCAGTTGACTACGTGTCCAAGTGGGTAGAAGCCATTCCGACCCAAACCAACAATCATAAAGTTGTTATCAAATTCATTCAGCAAAACATTTTCTCAAGGTTCGAGATTCCACGGGCAATAATTTCCGACGGAGGGACCCATTTCACAAACGCTCAGTTCAGGT
This sequence comes from Thalassia testudinum, assembly GCA_037157565.1. NCBI lineage: Eukaryota > Viridiplantae > Streptophyta > Magnoliopsida > Alismatales > Hydrocharitaceae > Thalassia > Thalassia testudinum. Next base: position 12,560,510 of record JAZHRO010000077.1, on the reverse strand, counting down.
CACTGATGACCAAATATGGGGTATCACACCGAATCTCTACTCCTTACCACCCCCAAACTAATGGTCTAGTTGAGCTATCAAATCGAAAAATCAAGAAAATCCTTCAGGTTACTATTTGACCTGACAGAAAAGATTGGTCTTCTCAACTTCCAGAAGCATTGTGGGCCTATAGGACCGCTCATAAGACCCAATTAGGAATGTCTCCCTTCAGACTAGTCTACGAGAAGGCATGTCACCTCCCCGTCGAATTGGAGCATAAAGCCTATTGGGCAGTACGGAATTGTAATTTAGATCTTTCTAAGGTTGGAACCCACAGAAGACTTCAATTAAAAGAGATCGATGAATTACGCCACGACGTGTATGAGAACTCGCAAATTTACAAAGAATGGGTTAAAGCTTTTCACGACAAACACATTTCTAGAAAGGTCTTTCATCCTGGTCAAAAGGTTTTACTCTTTGATGCCCGACTCAAATTATTCCCAGGAAAGCTACGATCTAAGTAGGTCGGACCTTACCTAGTCCGACAAATCTTTGGAAATGGAGCCATTGAAATCAGCCTACTCAGCCACAATTCCGAACCCTTTGTTGTGAACGGTCAGAGACTCAAACTGTTCATTGACAGGATCGATATAAATTTGGCTGAGTCATCCTTTACCCTCCATTCCTCTTGAGCTCGTTGTGCCCAGCTGATGGCGTAAAACTCAGCGCTTAACGGGAGGCAACCGGTCATTCTTTAAAAAACCCAAAACCTTTTCTGACATTTCTATGCGGAATTCATATTAGGATTCATCCATTAGAACAGCCGACTTCACCTCAGGTATCCCTACCCGAGATTAGAAATCATTCGCAACAAGTCATTTCGACCCGTTCACTCACCACACACCGGTCCTAATGCATGAACTAAGCTGAAATCGAAACCCCCTAAGTCACAATGAGGACATTGCAAATCTTAGGCATGTGGGGGTATGAAAGTGCAAAACTTGCAAGAAAAGGTTTTAAACAAAAAAAAATTCACATTCACCAAAAATACCATAAAAATTAAATTTTTTTTTTTTGAAAAAAAAAAGACTTGAAGGAGGGGAGAAACAATTCAGGGTCATACAAAATGAGAGGAGGAAAGAGTAAAATGCCTAAAAAGGAGCACAAAATGAAAAAGAAAAAAAATAGTCATTAGTAAAAGATTAAGGAATTAACGGAAGTTCTAGATCAGATCAAGAAAAGAGAAAAAGTGCTAAGGTAACATAACAAGAGATTAGCGGAAACGCCGATTTTAGGCCTCTTGGGCTAGATTCTTTAGATTAAAAATTCATGCATTCATTAAAATCTAGATAATCCTCAAGAGGTTGGGAAAAATGCGAAGCTTAAGTATTAGGTCTAAGGCTTAGGAAGTATTCGGACTCGTTAACTGACCTTTGGTTTGTGGGATTCGGTAACCTAAGCACCCCAAATTCACACACAGTCTGGTTCAGTGCGCATAAATATCCAAATCACGCAAAATCATTTAATGTTCTGCAAAACTCACCTAGATTAGGAGCGGCCAATCAACACAAGTTGATTTGGACGAGTTCCCGGCGCGGAGAGGCGGGAAATTCCCCTCGAAGATGCGTAACAACATATCGTCTCCTCGGTGGTTGTCTCTTAAGTTATTTAAATATCCTACTAGGGGCATGTAAGCACTCTGCTGGTTCAGATACCATGGGTGGCATTATCACGAAATGTCGATCTCCAGGGTCTGAATTCGGCCACGGAAGGCCATGGGCGGGATTATCTCGAAATCTTGAAAGCCAGGGTTCTGGGGGTTGCCATGGGTGGGATTATCTCGAAATCTCGATAGCCAGGGACCCTTGAGGATTAATGATGGGGACGAGGAATCCGATACAGACCGTGTTGAGAAGCTAATCCGAAGCTAGAAATAAAAAAAAGAAAAGAGAGAGAAAATCTCTCCAAACAAATAAATCTTCTATCTCTCTCTTACAAAAACGCACTGCAAACTGAACCTAGGCTGAAAATGTCTCAAGCACGGGTGCTTTAACCGCGGAGTCCAATAAACCCAAGGTTAGTTTCTGTGGGCCTTAGAAACCTTTGCGGAGGACTGAGGCTAAAGCATATCAGGTCCGGATTTTGGTTGGTACTTGAGTACCTCTAGGCCTATTGTCGGCATTCCGACCTAATCACAAAAGAAAAGGAGAATCACTTATCATAATTGTTGACAGACACTCAGGGTCTAAAATGGAAGTTAAAACCTTGATATTTTGCTAAGGGACTAGCAAAATCTAGGCATGGGGGTATGATGAGAGCCTCATCATGAGCCATAACTAGCTAATTTTGACCTAATAAAGAGAATAAAAGCTCCTACATGACTTAGAAGAGGGCTTAATTGGAGGAATAAGTGTTCTGAGAAGAAAACATGAAATAAAGGTTAAAACTGTAATTTTACCATTGCAGTACATAAACGGCATTTCTCAGAGACAGAGCATAGGTCAAATGGTCTAAATAAGATAAAAAGTAGGTTGAATCAATAAGAAATGAGTTCATGTGCAATCTAGGAATTAAATGACATTTGGTAATCTTAAAACAGACCCGCTTAATTCAGCAAGGTTCTGGTCAGGATAAAAATCAAGTAAATCCTCTAAAAATCATGGAAAAATATCGCCTAGGGTTTAGAACATTCAATTGGCATCTGGAACCTAATTTGACCTAGATTAGGGTCCTAGCTCATCAATTGACCTAAATTGGGTTTTTACGCAAAATGTCCAGTCAAACGTTGTCAAACCTAAAATACAACTTCACCATTGGGTTCCTTATGTCCAAATTAGGTTTGTACCAAAATTTGGACCTAAGGGAAGGACATCTTGACCTACTTTGCAAAATAATCCACCCAATTACATTCTGGCCTCTAAATTTTGAAAACCCTTGCGAAAACCCCCCAACTTTTCTTGTCACTTTCTGCATTCCTGTCCCTCTGCCAATGCAACAGAAGACCCATACTCCGCAAAGTTTCGAGGAGGATTTCTCCTCGCTTCCCTAGGGAGCTGCTCTCAGATGTGAAAGGGGGGTTCCCTGAGAAGTCCCCTACCGCCTGAGCAGCTCCCCATGCCCTGATTCGCACCATACCTCTCATGCGAATGCTCGAGAGGTATGGGTGTTGTACCTACGGCAACCTCCGGTGAGAGCCTTGCTCACCCTCCGTGCATCTGACCCTCTGCTGGCGCCTTTAAAAGAAACCCCAGGACCAGCCGCTTGAAGCAAGCTTGTCTTGGCGGAGAATCCCTCAAAATTTCCTCTCTTCCCTCTCCGACAGGAAACCCACAAGCTCCGATGACCACTCCTTCTCGTCGCTCTGCTTCCATACCAGCAGCAGAGCCAGCTTCGTCTCGTCTTCCTGCATCGCGCCGCACCAAGCGCACGCCTCCCTGCCCACTTCCTCGTCGCCGCTCTCTCCCTCTGGGTGCTTCTTCTCCGACGACAGTCGATACAACTGCCCGCCTCTCCGGCCCCCTTCGTCCCTGCAAGTAGGTTATAATTACTCCCCATCTTCCCCTCTTTCTTTTCCCCACATATTTCATTCAAACCGACCCTCTACTGTCCCTGACCACCATCACCTTCCCCGTCTCCGGCCACCCTCCGGCAAGTTGCCCCCGTCGATCCGCAGCTCCACACAACTCGCCGACTGCCCCAGAAGCTTTGCTTCATCACACGGAACGCCCTCCGCCCCTCCACAGTCCCTCCGCACTCACTCAACACGCCACCGAACACACCCATCTTTCCGGCCATAGGACAACCTAGGCACGCACGCCTAGGCCACCCCGCGGCCTGCCACACAGCTTAACACCTTCGCCATGCCACGGCGAAGGTTCCCCAGTAGTTTGATTAGGTTGAGAGGCCGTATTCATGTCTGACAGGTTCTAAGGCTCGACCGCCATTAAAGCCACCTTGAAGCAGCTTCTTTCGAGCTCCAGGCTTCAGAGCTCCAGGCTTTTAGCTGCTGCGGATTGGGGAGACTCCTGCGAAGGCAGCCAGCCAGCAACCGACGAGAATCGAGGCTGCAGCTGAGGAGATTGCGAAGAGGTCTTCCTGCGGGCACACGCGAGGAGAGGCGACAGGATAGTCCCACATCGGTAAGCCTCGCAGTGATTCACTGGTTTAAATTGTTTTTGTGAATAAGCCTTATCGCCTCTGAATACACCTGGGGTGAGGTCCCTCGCCCATCACACCCGCCTCGTCTGCGGATTCACCTCGCAGACCTGGCGGGATCCGACCTGACACCACCGAGCACACCTCGCGCACCATATCACGCCGGTGAGCCTGGTCCCGGGTACGCAACCCAACCCGTTAACTCGGCTCTGGGAGAGCTTCCTGTGAGTTGTTTGCAGAGAGAGAGAGATACGTGCGGGTAGAGGGAAGGGTTAGGTTTTGTTGTGCCTTGTGTGTAGGAACAGAGCGCCGAAGGAGAAAGGCTAAGTACTTAGCCGCAGGAAGGAGAAGGAAGAACCTCTGAAGAGAGGCTGAGCAGAGGAGAAGGCAAGGCAGAGAAGAAGAAGAAGAAAAGAGAAAAGAGAACTCAGAAGAAGAAGGCTCGCCATGGAAGAAGAAGATATTGCAGAGGAAATAGGAAAAGGCTCGCCAAAGAAGAAGAAGAAGGACTAGCAGAAGGACTCAGAAGAAGAAAAGGAGAAAGAAGAGCAAGAGAAAGAAAGAACAGAAGAAAGAGAGAAGAAGAAGGACTAACAGAATCAAAAGAAGAAGAAGAATAGTGAAGAAGATCAGAGGCACGCAACAGCAAAAGAAGAAGAAGACTTTCATTTTAAGACGTCTGATACAGAAATCAAACGTCCAATTATGTTCCTTTTAGCAATTCATTTTTATAATTCTCTCATTGAACCAATTGTTTTCTCAAGTTTTTAAAAGTACTTAGATTGCTACCTGTGTTCGACCTCGGATACTCTAGTTTTCGAGTAATAAAATCTTTATTTGTTTTGAACGTTTTTCGGCTATACTACAATGTGATAATCTTTAAAAACCCGATAAAACATCGCGAAACAATTACTCTTCAATTTTGATTAAATTAGTTATTGCTTTTTATTGAAAGTTGTGTTCTTAAGTTTTAAAATACCCAATTGCTCCCTGTGTTTGACCTCGGATACTTTGATTTTCGAGTTATAAATTCTATTTGTTTTCACGAAGATTTCATCTATATTTCAACAAGACATCTTTTAAAACACGATCTAGCCGCGTAAACTCGCCTCTTAAGGCCGGCACACTCTAGAGCTCATAAGCCCAGTGCCCAAGTTCTCGCACTTCTCAAGGCCAGCACGAGCGAGGGCTCATATGCCCAGAGCCCAAGTTCTTGTCACCTCTCAAAGTTGGCACGCGCTATGGCTCATAAGCCCAACGCCCAAGTTCCTGCCACATCTTAAGGCTGACACGAGCTACGAATCATGCACCCAATTTACTGCCACCGCTTAAGGTCAACATGGGTTCGGGCTCATATGCCCAACATCCAACTCCCCGTTGCCCCTTAAGGCCGGCACGAGCTCGAGCTCATATGACCAACGCCCAACTCCCCGCCGCCTCTTAAGGCCCGCAAGAACTCATACGCCCTAACAAGAAGCCTCTTCCGAGCAACCAGAAGTAGACGAAGGCCACTTAACTCCCCAACTGTAAATGCTCCCCCTGCTGTTATGCAACCAGACAAACATCCGAGGGCATCACCTACCGAGGAGTTTTAGTCATTCTATCTACTCTCTCAGCAGTTCACACTAGCTAAAGAGTGGGGGAATATGATGTGGGGCAAAAAATACCCTCGGATCCAAAACTCTGCATCCAACCCGACAGAGGATTCAGCCACCCGGACACGAAGGACACAGGCCAAACCAGGTCCTCATCCTGCCTGGAGATAGCCGCATCCCTAGCCAACACCACCCAAATCTGCCATAAGATCCTGCACAGCTTGGGCAGAAGATATGGAATGATGGCCTAACAACCTACGCCCTGACAGCTGCCACGTAGCCTAATAGATAGGGGTACCTAGGCCCATCAGTGAGAGTAATCCTTGTAATATAAATAGAGAAGGAAACCCTCAAGAGAGGGGGACTCCTCCCGGGAGAGGGAGTGAGAGTATGTACAATGTAACCCTGAAAACATTCTAGTGCATAGTTGGGAATACTGTTCTCCCCCCAAACGTACACCCCTTAGGGTAGAACTAGGTCACCAAATCCCTACGTCCCCTTGTGGTTTGCTTGATTGTCATTTCCTCTCCCTACACGATGGATGACCAATGGCTACGATAACAAATCTCTTTGGTAGGACCTTTCGAGGCCCATCAGACTTGTTATTTCAGTTTTTTTGGTGTGTACAAATTGCAAGGAGTAATTCCAATGCCAATTCAAGTTGTCAAATAATTTTTGTTATTTTTCTGCTTTTAGGATTTGATTTAGTTTAGTGTCCTTTAAGGTTTTCCTTTTAAGATTTCTAACAAGTTTGAGACCCACAATCACAAAGAAATCAAGTTGCAATTGTAAGAGTAGATTTCCTTTAAAAAGTGAGACTGGAAAATGAAAAGAAATCCTAATTGATTTGACCCTTAAACAGAAATGTTACTACCAGTGAATTGTTTCAAGCTTTTCTTGTTAAGTAGTGGTTCAAACAAAGCAAACAACACCACTACTGGAAGGCAAATCAAACAAGGATTCCAAAAAAAATTTTTATGATTTTAGGAATTTGATTGATATTGTTTTAAGATTTTTCTTTGTGCTGGTGTCGAAGTCCAGAAATGATACCCGTGGGTATTTTGGACTTTTCAATACCACCACTGGCCACCAAAAATTTTTGTGATTTTATATGTTGTGTAGAATTTCCTAAGGATTCTAGAAAGCTATATTTCACATAAATTGGATAAGTAGAAAAATTCCTAAAATTCGTGGATAGTAACAAAATAATGAAATGGGAAGAGATGACCCCCTTGTGGTCCAAGAATTTTTAAAAGTTCTCTACAACTCCAATTGCTTTGAAATTTGGAACAGACGTTCCTGCTTTAATTTGAAATCTTTGGGTGAAATTTCAATATTTTAGGAGGCCTGTGGTGTCACGAACTAATTTTAGAAGTCCGAACAAAAGTCTAGATCCGAGAATTAGAACATCAACACTACAGATAAAGTGGTGTTAAATGATTCAAACAACCAAACAATTGCTTTTAAGGGTCACCACTCTTCCTAATTTTAATGTTTATGATCCTAAAAGCCTTATTTAATGTTTCTTTGTAGTTTTGAAGAGCAATTATGTGACAAGTGAGAAAGCACTAACCTGATTCCGTGAGGCAGCTCTTAAAAGGGTGAAGGATGTGCCACTCACTTAGAAAAAGGATTTGGAGTATTTTATTTAGTAAGAAAAATGAGGAGAAGAAAAATATATTTATTGAAAAAGAAAAAAATAAATTATATACACCCTGCAGTTAAGCATCTCACTACAAATTGATGCTTATGCAATTTTTATCCACCAAATAAAGCATCTCGCTCCAAATGGATGCTACCCCTTCCTCTATCAATAAAAACATCTCATTGCATATGGGTGTTTTAACCTACAAAAAAATAGATTGGAAAAATATGGAGATAAAATATAGGAATAAGAGACCCAATGGTCCACCGGGGAGATATACACCTAGAGTGTTGACCTCGAGATAGAAAAATGGTGAGGAGAAAGCAACCAAATCTGAGTAAGGACAAGACAAAGGCTTGAATTGGAATAACCTGAATTGGAAATTGATGTCTTAAAATCTAAATTTTTGCAACTTCGGATGTCTTTAGGATGAGTCTATTCACGAACACAAATGCTTTAAACTCATAGCTACTGAACCTTTGTATTGGGCAGTGAAGCCTAAGAAATCGAGTTTTGGAGACTAACAGTTAAAGCCTAAAGGAGATAGATTGACAAGGCCCTAGGTCTATAAGTCTATCTTTGATGTTGTGGGCTGGTTGGTCTAGGGATTCTTCTTTTCTCTGAATTTGATTAATAAAGGATGTTTAATTAATTTGCAAAAGCTTAGGATGGTAAAATTGGATTTCATAAACTTAAGGACTAACCTAAGTCTGTTGAATTTTTTAGTTAGAATTTAACTTTTGATTTTTTGAGTCATGTTATCTTATTCATCTTGACCACTTTGATTTGAGTTTAGAGTGGATACAGAGAACAAACAGATTTTCAATGTTCTGACTTGAAAGAAATTCCCATCAAGATTCTGTTTTTACAAATATGTATTTCTGAAAAGTATTTGAGTCTATTGTAAATGGATTCCTGCTAATGCTCTATCTATTTATGGGCATTTAAAATATAAAAATAAAAAAATATGAATATTAAAAAATTCTGACCTAAGCATTCCTCTACTGTAAAATTATTTATAATTATTTAATCACCCTGGTGCTTAAATCATCATATTTTTTGGTTAATTTTGCTAGGGCCTAACAAAACCTTAACTTGGGGGTATGATGAGAGACTCATCATGACTCCTAACTATCCTTAATTAACTAGTTTCTTTAGTTAATTAACCAAGAATACACTTAATACAGGGTTAATTATACTATAGGGGTTGAATTACTAAGGACCTTCAAAATAAGTTTAAAATGCTAAATTAAATATCAATTAATCTTAATAATAATTTAATTAATAATTTGGAATCAATTAATAACCATTTAGATAGTTATTTAATATTTAAACTAATGACCTAAGTATGTAATTAACCTATTTAAATTAATCACTTAAATAAATATAACTAAAAAGGGAAAAAATGTAATTTCAAGGCATAAATATAATATTTACCTAATTTATAATAACATATAAAAAGTTGAAAAAGAAATAAAATTAAAATAAGCTTTGAAACTCTATTTCGTTTAGGTCCTTAATTTTCATTTCAATCGAGTCCTTTTATTCTAATCAGGTCTTTTACTTTTTATTACATATATACGCCTGTGAACATTTTCATCGCCTTCTTTATCTCTTCTTCAACCTCGGACAGCTGTGAAAGTTCGGTGATCGTACCCTCCGATCACGTTCCATCCTGCGTCAGAACACTTTCGCCAATGCCGCCCGACTTGTGGTCACCACCACCTTCACATCCGATGGTCCAGATCATCTCCTAATCCTATTTTTCCTTGGCAAAGAAGCTCATTGACGTCGAAGACGACGCCGGTTCCTTTGAATCTAGACCTAAACCTTTCCAGGTACAAACCCCCTACCCTTCGCCACTGCCTATAAATAGTTAGGACCTCCTCCTATTTCGGGGGGCGACTCCCTACCCTCTTCGCCCACTGTAGTCGTTCAATAAGCTACTCTTCAACTACCTCCAACGACCTCTTCCTCTTTCCTCCGGTCTTCTCCGAAGATCTTCACCTCCCTTCGATCTCCGCCAACCACTGCCACATCTAACGACGAGGTTTTTTTGCCATTCTCTCCATCCTATACGACGCATTCTTCCTCCGTCGGAGCTCTTCCCGAGCCATCTGATTTCTTCCTCTGTTACGAACTTTCAATGGAGATCCCTGATCCCCTTTCATCCAGGTAATGGTAAAGTAGCTTAGATTAGATTGTAGTTTAGTTTAGACCGTTTAATTAGTTAGTTAGTGTAGATTAAATGCTCTGATTCTAGTTTTCTTCCACAACTCCTGCGAGCTCCTTGAACTCGTCAGGATCATTCTTTTGTCTTTTAAATACATGAATCACATTCTATTTCTCCTCATGATCATTTCTACTCTACTAATTACATGATTTGATCACCTATACGTCTAGTCAACCTCACCGTCAACTAAGGTCCTCTGTTGTCCATGGCGAAGGTCTCAAAGCTATTACACGCTCACTTAGATCCTCCATCATGTATTCACAACTTAAGGACCCCATTTCACCTCTCAATTAGACGAATTATTCATCACACACTAAACGCCTAATTCCACGCAACCTTCTGAGCACGCTGTCCATGGCAACTCGGAAGGAGTTCCTTTATCTAATTATTCACCTCTACACCTTCGCCTCACTCTTTTAAATAATTCCCCTCACTCAATTGAGTGAGATGGTGATTCTTGAGTTCAAACAAACTTAAGATATATATCAATTGGATCTTGCCATGTTTCTGAGGTTCTTTACAACCTTAGGAATCATTTGAGACCTTCTTTGGTCTGATTCATGGAGACTTGGTCTCCAACGAACTCAAATGGTACTCACCGGAGCTACAGCGAGTCAAATTAGAGCCACAGCCTCTAGAACTCTCTGAGAAGTCCCAGAATGCTTCTCTGTGGTATGATGTAACGAATGCGTGCCCCAGACGTCTTTTAAGACGTCTGGGAGGAGGCCCAGACGTCGGTCCAGACGTCTGGGATCACATACAGACGTCTGAACAGACGTCTGGGATCGTTTCCAGACGTCCTAAAATCCGTTATTTTCGACACACGCGAGTCGCCTGCGCGCCTGGGCGCGCAGACCGCATATTCCCTCTTTTCCTCTCTGCGGCTGCAGGCGGCCTGCCGCCTTCTCCCTCTCCTCTCCGCGCGGCGTTAAAAGGGGCGCGCCTCCCCTCCCGTCTCCACCGTCTCCTCCTTCTTCTCCTTCCTGTGCGCGAGAGCGAGCGGACGCGAGGTGCGGCGTGCGAGGGCGGAGGTGCGGCGTGCGAGGGCGGAGCTCTGCCGTGAGGGCGAGCTCGCCGGAGCAGCTTGGCCGGCCGACGGAGGGCGCAGGGGGCGCGGAGCGACGCGAAGAGGGACCTGCTGCGGGCTGAGCAGCAGACGCGCGAGGTTCGACGCGGGCGGCGTCGCGAGCGGAGGCCGAGTAGGGCCCTGATTCTGGAAAAATTTCCAGAATCAGACGTCTGGGTTGATAGCCAGACGGCAAGGTCGACGTCTGTAATATCATACAGACGTCTGAAAGGTGAGCTTTCCGCCTTCTTCTTCCTTCTTGGCGACTGACCGTACTGAGGAGGGGGGTTGGCTGTGCGCAGGTTCGCTGATTCGCCATCTTTTGCGAATCAGACGTCTGGAAGTTGTACCAGACGGCGGGAGTGACCTCCAGACGTCCGGAGTTACCATAGGACGTCTGGGATCTAGGACAGACGTCCCCGCAGACTTCTGGACGTCTGGGAAACCACGCTGAACAGGTAATTCTCTGATCCACCGTTTAAGACGTCTGGAGGGAGTTCCAGACGTCTGATTTTGCACAGTATCATCTTTTTCGACCCGTTTACGGCCCGTTCGGGCTCCGTTTTCCGCGATTCGAGTTGCGTTCTTTTCAGAATTAATTCCTCTACTCGTCTACAGTAGCTATACACTGTTTTGAGACACTCCCTGTGTTTGATCCTTGTGATAGGACCTCGTTCAGTTGCAGTCTTGAGAGTCGCGGAGGCACGCGGGATTCCCGATCACGCCCCCATTACTCCCGTTGTACCTGGTAGAGTGGCTTTAAGTATTAATAAAATCTGTTAAGGTATGAAACCATAACTAGAACCTAGGACATTGCATGAATCCTAGGAATCAGAAATATATGGAATGATAGTTCCTAGGTGTTGCATGAATCGTAGGGCCGGAAAACTAGATTGTATGGTAGACCCTAGGATATGGCATGAATCCTAGGATGGAAAAACTAGTGGAATGTATAATACTGCAGTCTTCGAAAAAAAAAAATGGAAAGGAATATATGAAGCTGCCTGTAAATTGAATTCACAGCTGCCTGTTATGAATAAAGAAACATGATTGGGATCATGGTTTGTAAGAACGTGAAACTGGAAAGTAAGACATGAGATGTTCTGGAACCCTACGGGGAAGTAGGAGTAGAACTCCTGGAAAGCGAATGGAATAGAATTGGGGAAGTGAGCTGGCCCTTGAGTACGGAGTACCTGTTGGTGCTAGAGCACCACGATCATTTGTTTTGATGATAACAAAACACGTGTTATTTAACATTTGCAATTTGAGTCCTAGATTTCAGGTCAATTGCAAATATGGATGTGTTTAGACGGAGTTCGAGCTCGCATCCAGGACGGATTGGAGGAGCTTGACGGAAAACAGAGAAGGTTCGCGTGGAGCGAAAGATTGAAGATGGAAGGAAATGAAGAATAGGATAGATTTCCTTCTTTTGTACTTGTTGTATTTTTCGTTTCTTTTGTTGCTCTTTATTTCCTTAGATATTTCATGTTAAAGAGCCTCAAAGAACCCTAACAGTAGTCCTAGGAACACCGGCACAACCCTAGGATACTTAGGTTTTCTGTAGAATACTTAGAAAACCAATATAGGGTTCAAACAGACTTTCCAGACGTCTAATTCCCAAATAAGACGTCTGATAATGTATTTTAAGACGTCTGACTGTTGTTTCAAACATCTGATAACTGTTAGGCTGGACATAATTAGTTCTGTCTGATGAAATCAGACGTCCAGACCTTAGACCAGACGTCTTAGGAGACGTCTGATGACTTTGCCAGACGTCCAATTAGTGGACCGTTGGCTGGCTTCGCAAACACTCCAGATATGACCGTTAGAGCCTTATCAGACATCCATAGGACTGTCCAGACGTCTGATAAATGACCGTTTTGCCTCGGCTGACCTAAAATCTCTTCTCAGAGATTTTCTAGCCGTTGCAACATTTGGAAATCAATTCCCACAGTAAAAGTAGGTTTCCAGACGTCCAGAAATAGTGCCAGACGTCCTGTATGTCGTCTGATGGACTTGCGTAAAAACCCTGTTTAGATCTGATCCAAGTCAGGGAGAGACCCGCCCAAAATCAGACGTCTGACCTTTGAATCAGACGTCTTATAGTGAACTTCCAGACGTCTGATGCTAGAATTAGACGTCTGATAAGCCTGTCAGAACAATGATTGTTCCTGATTTCGGGCTGATTCACTTGGGCTTTATTCCCAACGGCTATAGAACATTTCTTAAGCCTTCCAAAGCCTTCCTAAGGCCTCTATAAATAGAGGGGAGCCTTTACACACCTACACACAACAAGAGAAACACAAGAAACACTTTGCAATACACTAAGATCAAGTATTTCCACTCTCTTGTGTCCAAGAAGCTCTTGCTCTCTAAGCTCAAGCTCCATCATCTTGAGAGCATCATTCCCTTCGCGCACCCGCTCTCCCACCGTTGTCTACGAGAGCGACATTGCGCCGTTGCGTGGCTCACGCACCCGCGTCATCGTCGACGCACTCCTTGCAAAGGGGAGTTTCCTAAATCCTATAGAAGCTTAGGTTTATTACTTTGTTGGCTCTATAGGTTTGTTATTTATTTTACCTTTGTCTTTTGGTTGGGTATTCGCTTTGCGAATTCCCGTCTCCTTCGTGGGACAAAATCCTTCTCGTGGAGAGAAGGGGTTGAGGAACGCTACCCTCGTACTTGTAGCGTGGTTGTATTGAGGTTGAATCACCCTCGTTTTAAAGTGATTCGGTTAGTGGATTTGATCAACTAGGTTGATCAGAAAATCCTAACTCGAGAGGGTTAGGTGGTGGTTTTCACCCGGTTTGGGTTTCCACTTAAAAATACCTGTGTACATTGTGCGATTGATTTTTGTGAGATTGCTTTATATTTTTATTTCCGCATATTTTTGTCACGCTGATCTCACCCCTCCAAGTAGGGAACCTTCAGTACCAAGGAGAGCGAATGTCCCCCTGTTTAGTGCAGAGCTGAGCTAGCCACCCCAGGGACCCGGGGGATAGGACTGGCCACTCTGTACCGACTTGTTGGCCCTCGTGTACGTAGTACCGAGGAGAGCTAGTAGTGTTAGGAGAGTACTAGCTACCCCACGGGCCCCGGGGTTCTGCTAGCCTCCTTCACCGACTTGTTAGGCCCACTAGGGCAAACCAGGGTAGTCAGGCGAGGGTGCGCGGACTGTGGAGGGGCAAGGCCCCGGTTTGGATACTGTGGAGGGGTTGGACCCCTGTTACTGAGAGGGCTCTGCCCTGGTTCCGTGCTGTGCTTTGGGCGCACCCGTTAATGGAAACGACTGACCGCGTGCCAGTGCGGGCTAGCTACCTGTGCGTTTATCACGCGTGCCGTAGTCACTGTTACGTCTGTCAGTGACCTTGGGGTGGTTGACTGAGGGTAGGATCACCACGGGGGACTCTCCCGGCCAGGAGAGCACCACATGCTACTTCTACTTTTGGAAAAGACTGCAATCAAGATCGTTCCCACGAGGACATTCGAGATCAAGTAAAGGATCTGAGAAATAAATGAAATAGTGAGAAAAATTGAAAGATGTGAATAAAGGAAGTAATAGAACATAGCAGCTACTGTACACTCTACTGTTGCCTTTAGTTAGTTTGCCACTCTACTCAGCGTTTTGCTGACGTGTTACACTCGTTACCTTTTTCAGGACCAGGTGTTGAGCAGCCAGGGTCGGCGGCTGCAGAGGACGCTGGGCCGAGTAGGGTCCAGTAGAGTTACCACAGCCTTTTGTACCCCTTTTGTTTCTGTTCTAGTGAGTAGTTTTTGTTTCCGCTGTACCTTCTTTACCTGCAGTTCTTGTTATATGATAAATGCTGTTTTACTGTTGTGGTGGTACCTACTGTAGTAGTTTCTTTCCTTACTGCTGTACTTTCTTACTGTTAGTTATATTCATGCTGAATGTGGTTTATTTTACTGTCTTTTGGTTACTTCCTCATTGGACAACTAGGTCTTGGGATTAGTCGAGTCGGTCCGGTTCTCGTGTCTCGTAGGGACTCGGGAACCGGGTCGTTACAAGATGGTATCAGAGCAAGGTCGTCCCGAGAAGTGAATCAACTGACTGGAAAATAACCAATTCACATGTTATAACTAGAGTAGCCACCACAACATACCTCTTGACATGAGCTCTTAGAGGTTTCATTAGGTACCGTCTGTTTTGACGCTTTTCATTTTGTTTCGCATCTCCATTGTAGGAGATGCCGCGTCGTGGAGCTAGGAGGGTGGGCCGCAGGCGCGGCCGAGGTCAGGGCCCGGGGGACAGATATGTCGGGCTTGGGATACATACTACCCCTCCTCTTCTCCTGAGTATACCGTCTCGGGACCTCGTCCAACTGATTCGAGAGGTGGTTCGAGAAGAATTTCAGCTTCCACCCACGTCGCCACCCCCTCCCCCTTCCGAGCGTACGACAGGGGAGTTAGTGGTGGAACGAGATTTCCGCCGCCACACCAGGCGTGTTAGGAGAACTCAACGGAGACACGTGGCGTCCGCAGGAGAGCCGTCACGTTGTGCAGGGCCATCAGTGGCCTTTGGGGGCCCTCGACAAGGGCCAGTCGCCAGCACCGGACCCCCACCTAGCCGACAGTAGGGACTCACTGAGGGCGGGAGTCGGGTTCCCCTCTGCTACCAGTGTGGCCAGCCAGGCCACGTCAGGAGGGACTGCCCATCTAGGGCAGGAGGTCAGTAGATACTTCCCGCGCAGAGCACTGGAGGACGCGCAGGAGGCCGCGGTTCCCAGGCGCGAGGAGGAGGACGGCAGTCGCGAGGAGGGTACCGGCCAGCACCTACCCATCCGACGCAGAGTGTGGCTGCTTCGTCCGCACCTAGAGCTGAGGGGCGTATCAACGCCCTAACACACAGGGACGCCAGAGCATCGGGATCCGTGGTAGCAGGTATGGTTTCAGTTTCTGGCAGACTCGTTTACACGCTTTTCGATTCCGGCGCTACGCACTCGTTTGTCGCAGCCAGTTTCGCAGTTAGTTTGGACCAGGATTATACACTGTTAGAGAATCCGTTGGTAATCAGAGGTCCAAGTGGTCAGCTGTTTGTAGCTGAGGAGGTGTACACGGGTTGCGAGGTCAGCATCGGGGGACATAGCCTGCCAGCTGACCTGATTATGTTACAGATGGAGGACTTTGGAGTGATTCTGGGGATAGATTGGTTGTCCGCTTACCACGCCTTGGTAGACTGTTTTGAGAGGAAGATTGTCTTCTCCATTCCGGAGTTGCCTTCTTTCGAGTTTCACGGGCAGCCAGTGGACGGAGGTTTCAGGTGCATTTCGGCACTTCGGGCGGCGAGACTTTTGAGCCAAGGGTGTGAGGGCTTCCTAGCTTGTGTGGTGGCAGAGCACAGCCCCGTGGCAGACTTCCAGAGCATCCCGGTGGTCAGAGAGTACCCCGACGTGTTTCCAGACGAGTTACCAGGACTACCGCCCGAGTGTGAGATCGAGTTTGAGATCTCACTAGTACCAGGGACCAGCCCCATCTCCACCGCGCCATACAGAATGGCACCGCTTGAGCTGCGAGAGCTCAAGTCCCAGTTGCAGGACCTTTTGGAGAAAGGTTTCGTGAGGCCCAGTGTGTCTCCCTGGGGAGCCCCGGTACTGTTTGTGAAGAAGAAGGATGGGACCCTACGCCTTTGTGTGGACTACCGACAGCTGAATAGGGTCACCATCAAGAATAGATATCCGCTGCCGAGGATTGACGATTTGTTTGACCAGTTGCGGGGTGCCACGGTGTTTTCCAAGATCGACTTGAGGTCTGGATACCACCAGTTGAGGATCAGGGAGACCGACGTCTCCAAGATAGCTTTCCGCACCCGGTACGGACACTACGAGTTTTTGGTCATGCCGTTTGGGCTGACCAATGCCCCCGCTGCTTTCATGGACCTGATGAACCGGGTGTTTAGACAGTACTTGGATCAGTTTGTGGTGGTTTTCATAGATGATGTACTCATCTATTCCAGAGATCGGACGCAGCACGGACAACACTTGCGGATGGTTCTGGACACTCTGAGACGACGCAGGCTGTATGCCAAATACAGCAAGTGCGAGTTCTGGTTGAGGGAGGTGACCTTCTTGGGTCATGTGATCTCTGGTGACGGCCTGGCGGTGGACCCCGCCAAGGTCGAGGCAGTGCTCAGGTGGGAGAGACCGCGTTCAGTCACTGAGATTCGCAGTTTCCTGGGACTGGCAGGTTACTACAGACGGTTCATCAGAGGATTTTCACAGATTGCGCGTCCTATGACACAGTTGACCCGGAAGGAGGTGCCTTTCGCTTGGACAGACGCCTGTGAGGCGTGTTTTCTGGAGCTGAAGGAGAGGTTGACCTCGGCTCCCGTGCTCACCATCCCTGACAGTAGTGGCGGGTTCGTTGTGTAGACGGACGCTTCCTTGCAGGGGTTAGGAGGTGTGCTCATGCAGAGGGGTCACGTGGTCGCTTACGCTTCGCGGCAACTGAAGCCCCATGAGCATACCTACCCTACCCACGATCTAGAGTTGGCAGCTGTTGTCTTCGCGCTGAAGACATGGAGGCACTACTTGTACGGTGAGACCTTCGAGATTTTTACAGATCACAAGAGCCTCAGATATCTTTTTGACCAGAAGGAGCTCAACATGAGACAGAGACGTTGGTTGGAGCTCCTGAAGGACTACGACTGCAGCATCTCCTACCACCCGGGAAAGGCCAATGTGGTGGCCGACGCCTTGAGCCGTAAGGCGCCTGCACGCTTGGCCAGTCTACAGTTACAGAGTTGGAGCCTTTTGGAGGAGGTGGGCAGTTGGCGACCTCTAGAGTTACGAGGGTACTGTGGGGCAGTGACGGTGACACGGCAGACCAGGCCAGAGTTGATAGACCGCATCATCACGGGACAGATGGTCGATCCGTACTTGCAGTCTTTGCGCGATAGAGCACTATCAGGGGACCCAGGGAACTTCTCTTTCATAGACCAGGTGCTACGCTTGAGGGGACGGTTGTGCGTTCCCAGAGACGAGGAGCTGTTGAGAGAGCTCCTGACTGAGGCACACGGTACCAGATTCACCATACATCCCGGAAACACGAAAATGTACCATGACTTGAGACGCGAGTTTTGGTGGAGAGGGATGAAGCGGGATGTGGGTGAGTTCGTGCAGCAATGCTTAGTGTGCCAGCAGGTGAAAACCGAGCATCAGAGGCCTGTAGGGCCGCTTCAGCCGCTTCCAGTACCAGAATGGAAGTGGGAGAGCATCACCATGGACTTGGTGGTGGGCCTACCTGTTACCCAGCGAGGACACGACGCAGTCTGGGTAATAGTGGATAGATTGACGAAGACGGCACGATTCTTGCCGATCCGAGTCACTTTGGGACCAGCACAGTTGGCAGAGAGGTATATCCGTGATGTGGTGCGACTACACGGAGTTCCGCGGGAGATCGTATCCGACCGGGATACCCGCTTTACGTCCCGATTTTGGGCAGAGTTTCAGCAGGCTTTGGGGACGAGGTTGAGGTTTAGCACGGCTTACCACCCCCAGACGGACGGACAGTCGGAACGCACGATACAGACACTTGAGGACCTTTTGCGTGCCTGTGTACTAGACTGGAGGGGCTCTTGGGAGGAGCACCTGCCCCTGGCGGAGTTTGCATACAACAACAGTTATCACTCGAGCATCGGCATGGCTCCCTACGAGGCTCTGTACGGACGGAAATGCACGGCACCCTTGAGTTGGGTTGAGGTGGGGACCAAGTGGGAGGTTGGCCCCAGGATGATCCGGCAGAGTCAGGAGGTAGTTGAGCAGATCCACAGACGACTCCGCACTGTCAGGAGCAGACAGAAGAGCTACGTAGATCGCAGACGAAGAGAGGTGCAGTTCGAGGTTGGGGACCACGTCTTCCTTCGTGTTTCGCCCATGAAGGGCTGACAGCGGTTTGGGGTGAGAGGGAAGCTCGCGCCGAGGTTCGTGGGGCCCTTTGAGGTCCTGAAGCGGGTTGGACCCGTTACATACAGACTTGCCCTTCCCCCGCAGCTTTCTGGTGTGCACGACGTGTTCCACGTGTCCAACCTCAGGAAGTACGTAGCCGATTCCAGTCACGTACTGAGTCACGAGAGCGTCGAGGTGAGCGACGACCTGACCTACCCCGAGCGGCCAGTGCAGATCCTAGACCGAGCTGTCCGCAGGTTGAGACGAAAGCAAGTACCCCTGGTAAAGGTTTTGTGGAGGAGCCAGCGGTACGAGGAGGCTACCTGGGAGCCTGAGGCGGCAATGCGGGAGCGGTACCCGGAGCTTTTCGCGAGTACGTCTTTTCGGACCGGCTTTGGTCCTCTTTGAGTTTGTTATGGTTTATTGGACATCTTTTTCCCGCACCCTAGTTGGCGCAAGTTTCGGGGACGAAACTTCCTTTGAGTTTGTTATATTGTAACGAATGCGTGCCCCAGACGTCTTTTAAGACGTCTGGGAAGAGGCCCAAACGTCTGGGATCACATACAGACGTCTGAACAGACGTCTGGGATCGTTTCCAGACGTCCTGAAATCCGTTATTTTCGACACACGCGAGTCGCCTGTGCGCCTGGGCGCGCAGACCGCATATTCCCTCTTTTCCTCTCTGCGGCTGCAGGCGGCCTGCCGCCTTCTCTCTCTCCTCTCCGCGCGGCGTTAAAAGGGGCGCGCCTCCCCTCCCGTCTCCTCCTTCTTCTCCTTCCTGTGCGCGAGAGCGAGCGGACGCGAGGGCGGCAGCGGCGGCCGCAGTGAGCGCGGAGGTGCGGCGTGCGAGGGCGGAGCTCCGCCCTGAGGGCGAGCTCGCTGGGGCGGCTTGGCCGGCCGACGGAGGGCGCAGGGGGCGCGGAGCGACGCGAAGAGGGACCTGCTGCGGGCTGAGCAGCAGACGCGCGAGGTTCGACGCGGGCGGCGTCGCGAGCGGAGGCCGAGCAGGGCCCTGATTCTGGAAAAATTTCCAGAATCAGACGTCTGGGTTGATAGCCAGACGGCAAGGTCGACGTCTGTAATATCATACAGACGTCTGAAAGGTGAGTTTTCCGCCTTCTTCTTCCTTCTTAGCGACTGACCGTACTGAGGAGGGGGGTTGGCTGTGCGCAGGTTCGCTGATTCGCCATCTTTTGCGAATCAGACGTTTGGAAGTTGTACCAGACGGCGGGAGTGACCTCCAGACGTCCGGAGTTACCATAGGACGTCTGGGATCTAGGACAGACGTCCCCGCAGACTTCTGGACGTTTGGGAAACCACGCTGAACAGGTAATTCTCTGATCCACCGTTTAAGACGTCTGGAGGGAGTTCCAGACGTCTGATTTTGCACAGTATCATCTTTTTCGACCCGTTTACGGCCCGTTCGGGCTCCGTTTTCCGCGATTCGAGTTGCGTTCTTTTCAGAATTAATTCCTCTACTCGTCTACAGTAGCTATACACTGTTTTGAGACACTCCCTGTGTTTGATCCTTGTGATAGGACCTCGTTCAGTTGCAGTCTTGAGAGTCGCGGAGGCACGCGGGATTCCCGATCACGCCCCCATTACTCCCGTTGTACCTGGTAGAGTGGCTTTAAGTATTAATAAAATCTGTTAAGGTATGAAACCATAACTAGAACCTAGGACATTGCATGAATCCTAGGAATCAGAAATATATGGAATGATAGTTCCTAGGTGTTGCATGAATCGTAGGGCCGGAAAACTAGATTGTATGGTAGACCCTAGGATATGGCATGAATCCTAGGATGGAAAAACTAGTGGAATGTATAATACTGCAGTCTTGGAAAAAAAAAATGGAAAGGAATATATGAAGCTGCCTGTAAATTGAATTCACAGCTGCCTGTTATGAATAAAGAAACATGATTGGGATCATGGTTTGTAAGAACGTGAAACTGGAAAGTAAGACATGAGATGTTCTGGAACCCTACGGGGAAGTAGGAGTAGAACTCCTGGAAAGCGAATGGAATAGAATTGGGGAAGTGAGCTGGCCCTTGAGTACGGAGTACCAAGGAGAGCGACTGTCCCCCTGTTTAGTGCAGAGCTGAGCTAGCCACCCCAGGGACCTGGGGGTTAGGACTGGCCACTCTGTACCGACTTGTTGGCCCTCGTGTACGTAGTACCGAGGAGAGCTAGTAGTGTTAGGAGAGTACTAGCTACCCCACGGGCCCCGGGGTTCTGCTAGCCTCCTTCACCGACTTGTTAGGCCCACTAGGGCAAACCAGGGTAGTCAGGCGAGGGTGCGCGGACTGTGGAGGGGCAAGGCCCCGGTTTGGTTACTGTGGAGGGGTTGGACCCCTGTTACTGAGAGGGCTCTGCCCTGGTTCCATGCTGTGCTTTGGGCGCACCCGTTAACGGAAACGACTGACCGCGTGCCAGTGCGGGCTAGCTACCTGTGAGTTTATCGCGCGTGCCGTAGTCACCGTTACGTCTGTCAGTGACCTTGGGGTGGTTGACTGAGAGTAGGATCACCACGGGGGACTCTCCCGGCCAGGAGAGCACCACGTGCTACTTCTACTTTTGGAAAAGACTGCAATCAAGATCGTTCCCACGAGGACATTCGAGATCAAGTAAAGGATCTGAGAAATAAATGAAATAGTGAGAAAAATTGAAAGATGTGAATAAAGGAAGTAATAGAACATAACAGCTACTGTACACTCTACTGTTGCCTTTAGTTAGTTTACCACTCTACTCAGCGTTTTGCTGACGTGTTACACTCGTTACCTTTTTCAGGACCAGGTGTTGAGCAGCCAGGGTCGGCGGCTGCAGAGGACGCTGGGCCGAGTAGGGTCCAGTAGAGTTACCACAGCCTTTTGTACCCCTTTTGTTTCTATTCTAGTGAGTAGTTTTTGTTTCCGTTGTACCTTCTTTACCTGCAGTGCTTGTTATATGATAAATGTTGTTTTACTGTTGTGGTGGTACCTACTGTAGTAGTTTCTTTCCTTACTGCTGTACTTTCTTACTGTTAGTTATATTCATGCTGAATGTGGTTTATTTTACTGTCTTTTGGTTACTTCCTCGTTGGACGACTAGGTCTTGGGATTAGTCGAATCGGTCCGGTTCTCGTGTCTCGTAGGGACTCGGGAACCGGGTCGTTACATATGAGGATCAAGAAACACTCATTATACTTGTGTGCAAGTAGTTAACTCTCTCAGTCGACCTTTGTCTTCTCCAACTCCGACGAAGTTGGAGAGACTTATCTCATGTGGTGCTAAGCTTGCAAATAGGTCAAGAAGCCTGAGGAACTCATTTAGAACCTTTCTAAGCTTTCAATCAGGACTGAGGACCTTTGATTTAGTCTAACGAACACAACTCCTTCTAAGTTCAGGTGACGAAGCCTGAGAGCACTACTGGAGTGCTCAAAACCCTAATTTGAGGTGCTGAACAGCACTGATTTGAGTGAGTTTTATTGAAATTTGAGGAGAATTCCATATTCTATACAGTTTGGATTCCAAAGGTAACCCAACACTGTTCTGGCTATTTTTGTCGAGATTTGAAGTCAAATTATGCTCAGAACAATGTATCCTGATTCATTGAATGGATCTAAATCGATTCTCAAGGATTAAATCTACCTCCTAGGCTGATTCACTTCTGAATCAGTGTTTTGTAACCTGATTGTGAAGCTCTGAAGCTTCTAAGCTCTTTCAGGTACTCCCAGATCTTTCTTTCTCTTCTAATCAGCACAGAATGCTACCTACAACATTCCATTTCTCTCAAATAAGAGAATTTCCCTCTGTACAAGTCAATTGACCCTAATTTCACCCTCTAAAGCTTATTTCTGACATGGCGAGGCAACCATGTTCTTCCTCTGAATCCTTAGATCAGAAGAAATTCAAGCATCAAATTGATGCTAAAATTGTGTAAAGGATCTCTACAGCTTTCCATCGAGCTATTATTTGCTCGATTTGGCCTTGTGATTCGTTGGGAATCAACATCTGAAGCTCAATCGGCGAAGACATCACGCACGAAGGAGAAACGACTCTGATAGTTCCACATTGGGAGTGTATGAGCACACGCCTTAGTATATTAGGAAATCGTGCACCCGGCGCTTCAGTCGTCAAGCATTGGATGCACATATCCCCTCTATAGTATATCTTGAGCACATGCAGCGCACATGCATGTGCATGTGTGCACACACTTGTGTGTGCATGGGCCCAGGTGGGTGTGAGCGTGTGGGCCTGGAATAGGCCTAGTACTATGCATGAATGAAATGGCTAATAATCCACCTAATAAAATATAGGTTGGGTCTCGAGTAGGGTTTGATTTCACCCCATGGGTACTATGTATCCCCGAAAGAAGCCCAGCCGCCCATAAATAATTTTTGATCGAGAGTAAACATGGGTTTGAGTTCAAAATTTAGCTAAATGTGAAGAAGCAAATGCACGGTAAAGGCGAGAGAAGCTAAGAAGAGGAAGAGAAGGAATTAAGAAAGGAGAGTTAAGAAATAAAAGAAGAGAGGAGATGTAAGAAGGTTAGAAATTAAAGAGAGATGGACGAGAGTGCACATAAAAAGAGGTGAAGAAGTGAAAGAAGTTAAAGAAGAGAGAGAGGGAGAGCTTAAGAGAATGAACTAAGAAATTAAGTGAAGAAATTAAGAAAGAGAAGAAGCCAAGGAAGAGTAAAGAGAGATAAAGAGCTAAGGAGTTAAGAAAAAAAGAAGAGAAAGAGAGACGAAAGAAGAAAGAGAGTTAAGAGAGGGAATGTTAAAAGAAAGAAAAGAAGAGAAGGTTAAATGAAAGATAAAAAGAGAGCAATCATACATCTAATGCTATCAATGGAAGTCTAATTTTATTTTTAAGTTGTCTAATCATTTTAGACAGACCTATGAAAAGAAGGCTGAAGGTTACATCAAGCATAATTAGTGCTTGAGCATTATTATTAAAAGGCAATGGTATTCATTGTAAATTACTTTATGCTTTATCTTGTGTAACAAAAGTTGTAATTGACATTCCTTTGTTTATGATTGTAATAATCATTCTTTTACTTTTGATTATTCAATATAAATCATTCATTTACTTGTTTCATTTTAATGGGATAATTGCAAGCTTTAATTGTTTAATTTTACATACAAATATTCATGTGTTTAACATATTTCATAATTATTATAGTAATTAGTTAATTTTTAACTTAAATAATAAGAATGGTTAATTAAATTATAAATTATGCATCCCAATCAAAGACCTGAACTCAACCAGTTAAAAGAAATTAAATCTAAAATATTAGTTTAACCTGACCCGAACTACGATTAACGAAGTTAACCTAAGTACAATCTTTACATGATTAATTAAACCTAATAACTTTAATTAACTGTATTGAGAGTTAAACCACCAAATGTCAATGTATCTTGGAATGTATTACAAGAATATATTCTTAGCTCTATCAATTGAACATAATTAAATATCTGAAACGAACTTTAGGTTCAGGTGTTATTGCCCCCAAGTCAAAACAGTCGAGCAGAAGGGAAGCCAGCATGACTGCAATGGAAAATGTTGATGAAATTCAAGATGGTTAATGAGAACCTTCCTTAAAGAACGATGATCAAATCCTCACTGAAGAAACAACCAGGGTATCTACTAATACGTGCTGTGAAATGCATACCCCAAGATAAACCGACATAATATGGCATGTCATCAGCATGTCACATCCCAACCCAGAAGAAGAAGAAGAAGAAGAAGAAGAAGAAAGCAAGAAAGTAATTTTAAATAATCTACATGTATTGCTTTGAATAATACCTTCAATGCCCTTTCAATCAACTTATCAGAAAAAGGTACTTAGAAACCAGAAAAAAATATGTCGTTACCTGCATGCATCAGTGATGCAATCTGACCAAAATAAGGTTACAAAAGAAATTTAAAAAGATAAAGATCTATAGGACGTTTGCCTTTACCCAGGAAGAACAAGAAACATAGCCCATTCAAGAAATTCAGATCAAGTTCCATCGATGTATACATCAAACATGACCTCCCTTGCTGACCTTCTTATGGAAACATCAAAACCTTAATCCAAATTTTACGAACATTTCAAACCATTCCCCTGCATAAATTATACAGGAACTGCACAAGGAATGCAGCAATCTTAATTTTGTAAGAATGATGACTTACATAGAGACCAATAATGCAATCTGATAAAGCTCTCTCACAGCGACATTAAAGCATCAGGCCCTTAATCCAAATCAAATAAACTCATCGACACCACACCTCACTCAATCCAAAAATTGTCAACCATGCAATGGAGACCTCCGTCCAAATCGGATAACTCCTTCGGAAACCATTCCATTCTATTGCAAACAAATCAAATGAACAACGGAGATCAAACACGCGAAGATCAAACAAATCAAATACCTCGATTGTTCCCTTGTTGATGTTGTGCCAATAATAAGGGCATACTTCTAAGCTTCAACATATCCAAGTTGTGAGCAACCTACTCCAATCAAATTCAATAAGGGCTTCACCAAATCCATGTTGTGGACAGCATAATCCATTTTTTCAATGTTAAGTTGTTTAGATGCATGTGTAGTAGGATTCTACTATTGTTGTGATAGCTCAAAGCTTGGTGGTTTATCAATTGATGAGGTTAATGTGTTAGATCTTCCTAGGATCTTCCCCTCCATAATCTCATCTCCCTTGCCTTAGAAGATCATCTTATTTGATGCCTTCATTTTAAAGACTTACCAATCTTGTAGGACATCATTCCAACGATGACTCCTATGAGTGCCCTCCTCTTCATACAAGTTAATATGATGATGATATTGATGGACGTAGACATTCTACTCCCACATGAAAAAGCATTCTTCTCTTCATTTTCCCCCTTTTTAAAATTTGCTAAGAGCATTGGTTTCCAATTTTGAGATTTAGTCCTGCGACTTTTAGGGTTTGCAAGTAGTTCCAATACGAGTTAGTTGGGACTCAGTTACTCATTTCTCATTATGACTGGTATACTCTTCTCTTTAATGAATGGAAATCACCCTGCGAAGTCAAGAACAAGAAAACATTCGATATACCATTGATATCTTTATCTTACGAAATTTTGGAATATTTTGGTAGATCGTATTTGCTTGCAAGTTGATTTTCCTTCTTCGCATAAGAGTGTTGCACCGTTAGTAGCGGCGATCGATGAAAGTTTTTCACTTCTTTGTGCCTTAAGAAAGCAATATATAAAGATGCGCAATGAGTTTAGGTAATTCAGGATTTGCCGCCTTTGCTCATAAAGCTCATTGGTTTGTTCCCCCTTTGCTGACTCATTAGGAGATGACACGGGATGTCTCTGAAGCAGCACTTAAGAGAAGACACGGAGAAAGGGGTTCCTATTAAGTATAAGAAAACCAAAGGATTTTACAACCTTGTCAAAATTTCGCAGGCTAATCCATACAAATTAAGACCTTGCTTTCAAACTTCTAATTTACTCATTGGCTCATAACATCACTACCATCAGAATTATAATGCCTGTCTGCCCCACCCATCAACTCTGGTTGGTCATCTTCACGGTCTCCTTCCGATTCTTCTTCGTCATCACTATCCTTGTCCACAAAGATCAACGGTGGAGGGGTGCTTTCTTCCTCAATTTCATCACTGACAATCTGCAGAGAAACATAAAGGCGTTACGTGAAAAGTATTCTAGAGTGAGCTAAGGAGGAAAAAAGATAATGACCCCAGTAAAGAGAAAATCTATAGAAGTGGAGAGTTGGCGCGCTGATGCCAATGTTGAAGTCCTTGATTCAATGAGCTGGAAACAATGAGCAACATGTAAAAAACTGATGAAATATACTTAATGAAAAGAAGAAGTCACCAATCATACAAAAAAGCATGCACCATAAAACAGAAAAAATCAAAAACCAGAAAGCTCGTAACAAGGCCAACGACACCCGCAATGCCATAACAGCTACTTCCATATATGGGTATCACTGGCTTTTACCAACAAATAGCAGAAAATTTAGTCATCCATTGAAGGATGAAGCTACATAACCAGCAACATATCTTGCTTATCCAACACAAAATTTAGGAAATACTGATAGTCATGATAATGTAGGAAGATTCATATCCCATCATGGTGCCTTTCATTTCTCTTGATTATCCATCTGCTTTCTATGATTTCCATTAACGTATCTAAGGACAAGAATATTGCAGAAAAATAACTTCTTACTCTTGAAATAAATGAGGGCTCAAAGAGGAAAAATAAATCACAATAACTGCACATGATCCACAGAACAGGAGGCTTACAATGGCCTGAAGATTGACACAATTTTTTCAGTTTTTTGAAAAGGAGAATTTTTCCAGTTTACAAGGCAAATTTCCAGAGTTCAGATATCTACTGACCTGATACAAAGAGTTGAGTATAGAAAGGGATGATTCTTGGGCCACTATGCTACTAGCATGGTGAATAAGCGTGCTTCTTAGCCATGGAATGGCACAAATAAGCATTGAGCCCCTGGAGCAACCACACACACATGATCAGCCAGTTCTCGTGATAGAACTTCTTGAAAAATATCAGCCAAACACAATATAGAATGAACAAACAGTTCAATCTATGACTACAGTTCGTAACGCATCAAAAAAAAGTCAAAACCAAGAAAACAAAATTTTCATCTGGGTAAATCAAGAAAAAAGCATCAAAAGCACAAACCAATTAGCTTGAATATGGATGCTCAGCTTATTAAATATTTCTCACTTTTCACATTTAGATTTCAGACTATTCTTCCAAAATGCCCCTAACATGTAACCTTCTTTGGCTTAATAGGTGACCCAGGACATAAAGCTTAAATCTTATGCACAATGAGACTATCTAACTCAACCAGTTGACTGGAATGGCAAAATCCAACAATTTATTAATTCACCACTGATTAGTTTCCAAATGTCTATGTTGAGTGATGTCCAATATTTGCAAGTCCCTATGGAGTGACCTCCTACCACCACAACACCTTCCTACTGTCGGTTCCAACCATAGGTGGTGTCACTCCTCACCACTACCGCTTCAATGAAGGGTATGCCAACATCGCCTGTGCCAACATCGCGTCTAGGTATGGGTTCTTCCTAAATTATCAAACCCCACAATCGATGCGACCACCACCTCAACCTTATCATCACAGCCCCCCAATCATAAAAACTAGAACGTTACCATCATCACAAGGAACTTCCAAGCAAGCAAAATCTTCACATCAATCTCTTAACAACCAATACATGGATAGTAGATATCTTTGTATTGACATATTAGTGAACACAAGTGATCAATACAGAAAAGCAATGATGAACGTGACAGTGTATCCATATATGGATTGAAACCGTATGCTATGACTACCTTCAAGCCTTACAAAGCCGCAAGAGGAGATGGAATCAACAAAGTGGAAACAATGGTGATGGAATGCATCCCACACAGCATTCATGGTTTTCATAATTTCCAAAAATCTCAGCAATTCGATAACGAACTTAAAATTTTCGTTGTCTTTTAAATTTTTAATTTGGTTATACTACTTTAGATATGTATGCTTTATTTGAATATGTATTGATTCAATAGTTGTGTTTTCACATGTATATCTTTCTTACGTAACTTTTTAAGGTTTTAAGTTAATAATTTATGATTAACTTACAATTTTAATCATTAAGATAAATTTACCAGCATACGTCCGTGTGCCCTCGATACGGAGAATTTTTGCAGTATCGATAACCTCGATAGGACATTTTTGCAACATGCCCTCAGTGTACCTCCAATACACGCACTTGAAAATTTATCGACACAACATTGATATTGACACTTAAAACCTTATAATAGCCCATGCTACTGTTATATGGAGATAATGCAAATGAAAAGAAAAGGGGGCAGCAAGTCTTATAGCTCAAAAAATTACTGAATTGTGAATGGATAGCATTATCAGAAGGTCCAGAGATATTCCACCAGAAACCAGACAAGAGACATTTAGATTTAAAAGCCCTAGCTGAGATGTTAAAGAGACGGTGGATTTCAAAAAAAACAAAAAAAGAAAAACCTCAAAGGGCAGCAATCTAGCAGAGTGAAATAGATCTGCGGAAGATGGTCATTGGTTGAATATGGATTGAATTTGAATCCACAGATTGCAGTTTTACATTAATTCACACTTATGGTGAAGTGGTTTCAGTCTAGGATTTGCTGCAGGGACTTACAGGATTCTGAATGTAGCAGCACTCTGAGGAGTTAAAAACTGTTCAAAGAACATATGCATTTTAAGCAGAAGAGTTTGGTAGCTGCTGCTACATACTAAGATTGCTGCAATAATGTATGCTACATTTATCTTTCTCTGGACTCTTTCCTACAAGGCCACATAGACCAGAGCTTTATTGTAACCACCCCTGAGGCATCGCTTTTGTAAATATGGAAAGCCTGAGTTCCAAAACAGCTTCCAGTTAAAAAGAATTATCATGAGATATATCATCAGAGAAGGAATGTCTGTCTGCAATCCAATTCAGATGGGATCAAACTGATGCTTATGCAGGTGCCAAGATTGTTGGTTATAGAGTCCAACATCTCTCATTGGTGCCTCAATTATAAAGTTCATGGCCAAAAGGCTACACTCAAACATATAGCATGACCTACTTGCAGACCTTTCACAGGTTGCACATATCAATCCAGTTTGTATAATGATCCCTATAGTTGCTAATTCTGGGTGGCATCTTGATCAGATTGACATGGAAATCCAAAGTGCATACACTCAGTTTATCACTCATTTAAGTATTTCTCAGACATTGAGGTCTCCCCAAGGCTGGAGGACCCTGGTACATATTTTCTACCAACGAACT
This sequence comes from Thalassia testudinum, assembly GCA_037157565.1. Classification (NCBI taxonomy): domain Eukaryota; kingdom Viridiplantae; phylum Streptophyta; class Magnoliopsida; order Alismatales; family Hydrocharitaceae; genus Thalassia; species Thalassia testudinum. The sequence continues at coordinate 12,531,119 of JAZHRO010000077.1, read as the reverse complement.
AGCAATTGTGTCTTCCCAAGAGGAAGTATGCCATTTGTTTCCTTCATGAGGCTTGCATCCAGACTGCTTTTTTTTTTTGGAAAAACCTGCATTATTGTTAAGTATCCTAAGGTCAGATTCGAAGATCCTCATTAAGCACCAGTGGGAGAATTCCTATACTTGGCATTGGCTCACCCCAATACATCTTTTGTAGTTTGACACACAAGTTGGTTCATGGACGCATCAACCACATCAGCTAGAAAGAGATGAAGGCAGTTTCAAGGTCAAGTGCCAAGTCAAAATCCTATGACATTCTAACTTCAGGAAAAAGATGCTGAGCTTGGAAATCATCTGTGGATAGCACAGATCTATATAATTTGATGTGACAATTGACTTTTTGTTATGCCTGTGCTTTTGTAACAGCAAGATGAGTATTCCTTATCCCTCAGCAGATTAGCAGACATTGACAAAAATATTTATTAGAGATTACTCAGAAGCTCAGGATGATAGACCTATATGCCTGAAGGGAATGTTTGAGATGGTAATTATTCTAACACTTGTGTTATTTATTTATTCAGTGTGGACCTCTTTGTACTCTACTCGAAATGCTTCTCTCAAAACCAGACCGCACCTATTCAAGTTTTATTCTAGTTTATGTTCAACATACTATTTTATATGTCAATCATGAGTTATACTAAACGTTTTGAGTGCAAGGATTATTCACCCGTGCTTTTGAATGGGTCTGTTAAATCAAAACTAAACAAGCTGCCTCATAAATGGAAAATGAAATCTTAAATTGCACCATTCTGTTACCATTCCATCAAAACCATCTAGCCTACCTGGAGTGGGTTATTGATACAAGGGAATTCAATAGCCTGAGAACATCTGCTGGGCTAAGCTCAGCAACTGAATTAGAAATGACCTGCAAAGAACCGCTTGAATAATTATAACAGGTTCAACCAGAAATATGAGCTACATAACATTAATTAAGCTTCAGAATAAAAATGATTCAAAGTCTTGATGAGCTAGAAGAGCATAAATGGATCCAATCACACAACTTTGCAATTAAAATCATAGTGGAAGGAAAGAAAATAGAGTACCAAACAAAAAAAAAACTGAAAATCATTTAGGCATTTTTTTTTTTTTTTGAACATAATGCTTTGAGAGCAACATCCTTTACCATTGTTAGAGGTTGAGTTATTTATTTCTATTTTGTTGCGTATGTTGATGTAATTGTTATTTTTTATTTCTTGTTGGACTCTTCATGTAATTTACCTATAGCCCTTCTCTATATAAGAGAAGCTAGGGTTTTCATGATGAGATGAATCATTCCTTTCCCATCAACATGGTATCAGAGCAACGATCCAAGGGCAGTGTTCCGATATCTCACCAAATACCACCCAAAATCTTTTTTCTCTCATTTAATCATTGAATCCTCGATCTTGAGGGTTCTTTGGTGATTTGATCCCCTTAAGGGAGTCTCCTCACTGTCACCACCACCTTGGGTGGCTTCTTCCTTATCGTCGTCAACCCTGGTTGGGCTATCACTGCTACCATTGCTCTTTAAGGTCACTGCTGCTACCACCAGGGCCTCACCGGAGCACAGTGCTCCCTCCTTCAATGCCATTGGGCCCTTAGTAGCCCCCCATTGCCACCAGTTACGCCCTTCTGCCACCGCCAGCACCCTTTAGGCCGCTGTTGTGGCCTCTATTCATCAGAAAACCCATCTATTGCTGCCCTAAAGGGGTTTTCTAATCAAGGACGATGTCGCCCAATCCCCTTGAGGGCTGCACTATTTCTATTGGGTCCACACAGCCCCTATGTGTGACCCTTCTGTGCACGTATGCAGTAGGCATTTATTGCCTATTGTGTGTCTACCTTTGCACATATATTGATGCACCTTTAAATGCATAAGTTGATGACAAGCAGTGTTTACACATGATTCATGGTTGTATTCCTTATGACTGACGTGGGAGTCTCGACTCTTACCTCAAAAGCCAAGATCTCTACCTCTGCTTTTATTCAAGGGACCACTATAAGGCTAATATGTACTCTGGTCAAAAGATTTCCACATTTTTCTTGGAGTACATAAGCACTTGCATGTGCTCACAGATGCTACCCCAAACACCAAGGATGGGAAGTTCCGAAAATGTGAGAGAAAATTATCTTGTCATGAATTGGCTCACGAACAGTGTGGATCCAAAGATAGTAGCAAATATGTTACATAAGAAGACTGCCAAAGATATTTAGGAGGCCCTGGAGTGTAGATACTCCATGCAAACCAGTAGTTCACGCCGGGCAAATATTTATAGGAGGATCTAAAGCACTAACCAGAGTGATATGACTCTGGCATATTAATTTACTACTCTTGAGGGGTTGTTTGAGGAGATTACTGTGTTTCAGCTTGCCTGTTGTGATAAGTAGGTTACTGAGAGATCAGAGTAGCAGACATAGAGATTCCTTGATGGGCTGTCTATCAGATATCAATCAGCCTGGGGACCAAATTTTACCAAGTCTATTCCTAGTCTGCAAACGATCTATGGTCACCTCCAAAAGCTTAACACTAATACTACCCTAGCCTCTACATTTACTATACCTGAGCCTACTACTCTTGCGACATCAAGGAGGAGAGGTTGTCGTTTTGGTGGATGTGGACGTGATGGGGGCCATGGCAGACGCACTTGCCTCCCTTGTGTCCACTCCCTTGGACCAACCATTCCTCTAATCAGTGCTGGGAGAAGTTTAGGCGGCCTGCTTAGGCCAATCAAACTTCTATTGGTGTTGAGCCTTCTCCTGAAACTAAGGCTACTACCAACCAGACTGGATTCCCGTTTACTGCTAATGATCTAGACCTCTTATGATAGTTTCTAAGGTCTAACCAGAGCTCCTCTACTGATGCTCTTGCCACTGGCACACAGCATACGCTGCTTATAAAGGTGCAGTTGACTAAATTATAGATTTTGAGGCTTTTACTAATTTGATGAGTAGAGCCATCGAACTATCTTCCTCCAAAGATTCTAATATTGTTACATCTGTTCAACTGGAAAATGAGAGTATGTCTCCTATTACTTCTATAGGCACTATGCAGTTCTCTCCATGTTTACGATTGTCAGATGTTTATTGTGTTCCTGACTTCCCTTCCAGTTTACTATTTATTACTCAAATTTGGAAGCAATTAAAATGCCATACTATATTTAATGGACATCATTGTTATTTTCAAAACATTTAGATGACGCAGACAATTGGTGGGGGCTATGAGCACTATGGACTATACTACTTGGGCCTACCTTCTTTTTTTGCCGGAGCCACCTCCATTTCTTTCAATCCTCTATTATCACATATCAGACTTGGTCATCCCTCCTTATCCAAGCTTACCAGATGTTTCCTGATATTCCTCCTTCCACAACTTTTGAGTGCAAAGTCGGCCAGCTAGAAGACATCATCGTCATTCTTTTCAATGTTGTGTCGAGGGACTAGGTCTGTGTCCTTGAGTTGATTCATTGTGATGTTTGGGGTCCCTGTCCTATTAATTCTAGTGTCTAAGCATAAGTTTTTTGTTGTTTTTATTGATAACTTTAGTTGTACTTCTTGGGTATTTTTGTTGAAAGACAGATTTGAGTTATTTTCGGTAATAAAGAAATTCTTTTATTAAGCGCAAATGTCCTTTTCCAACAAAATTAAATGTTTCAATTTCAAACCTAACATTGCCCTTGAGTTTATTTGGCACCCTTTACAACTTTACCTTGGGGACAATGGGACTATCCATCAGACTTCCTGCACTGATACGTTACAGCAGAATAGGGTTACTGAAAGGAAGTTAAGGCATTTGCTTAATATTGCTAGGACACTCCTCTTCACACTAAGTGTTCCAAAATCCTTTTGGGTTAATATAGTCTCACTACTACATATCTCATTAATCAGCTTCCTTCTTCTGTGCTTGGGGTTAATATTCCCTTTAAGCTTCTTTGTCGTGACAGAGAGTTGTTTCCTTTACCCCTGTGCAGCTTTGGGTGTGTTTGTTTTATCCATAATTTTATAATCCTAACAAGTTGTTGCCCAAAGCTACCAAGTGTATCTTTCTTGATTATTCTCGTACCCAGAAGGACTATAAATGCTTTAACCAAGTTGGCAGAAAATACCGTGTTTGTACAAATGTTACCTTCTTTGAGAGAGTTTCCTACTCTCATGTGGGTCATAATGCTCAGTTTTAGCCCCACGTGTACCACAGAAGGAATCCACCAACAAATATATCTATGTCCCTTCCTGTTTCTATTACTCCTTAGATTGATGCAGGTACTTGTCCACTAGGTGTTATGGCTCCTACCAGTGCTACTCTAGATGCTCCTCCCTAGGTGGAGGGCCATAGTGGAGGTGATAATGATTGTCCTATTGCTCTAAGGAAACTGATTCGATCTTGTACAATGCATCCTATGCCTCATTATAATTCTACCGCCCACTTTGATTCATTAGTGCGACTATTCTCACAAGCAGTTAGCAGTACTATTTTGCCTAGATCACATCATGAAGTGACCTAAGATCCAAAGTGGGTGGTTGCTATGGATGTAGAAATCGAGTCTTTTACCACTCAGGCACATGGGACATTGTCCATGCTCCTAAGGGGGCAAAGGTGATGGATTGTCAATGGGTCTATACAGTCAAGTACCATGCAAATGGGACAGTTGATAAGTTCAAGACCAAGCTAGTTGCAAAATGTTTCACCCAAACCTATGGGGTGGACATCTTTGAGACATTTTTCCCCAATAGCGAGAGTTACCTATATCAGGAGCATTTTTTCTATTGTTTGGAATTTGGATCAGCCTCTCTATCTGCTTGACATTATGAATGCCTATCTATATAGTGATCTTAATGAAGAGGTCTTATATGCGTTAACCTCTAGGATACGATGTTGAGAGGGAATTCGTCTGCAAACTAAAGAAGGCAATCTATGACCTCAAATAGAGCCCTTGAGCATGTTTGAAACGTCTCAGCAATGAGGTTATGAAGATTGATTTTCATAAATCTACATCTAATCATTCTATATTTATTAGGAAGATGGCATTTGACACAATAGTACTTGCGGTTTATGTGGATGACATGATCCTTACAAGAGATGACACTAGTAGGATTCAGGAGGTCAAGGACTTCCTGCAGGAGACTTTTGTGACTAAAGACATGGGTAAGTTACATTATTTTCTAGGAATTGAGGTGGGCATTATCTCAAAGAAAATATACCTTTGAGATTCTAAAGGATATTGGACTACTTCCTGCTAAGCCTTCTATTATACCTATAGAGCAAAAAGACAAGCACAATCACTGTAGAGATGCTATGTTTGAGGATGTGCATAGGTACAGGAGTATTGTGCGGAAGCTATTATACCTGACAATCACTCGTCCAGATATTAATTTTGCTGTGAGTCAAGCTAGTCGATACATGGATAAGCCTTAATGTTGTCATTAGAATGATGTCTGCCTTATTCTGAAGAATCTAAAAGGATCTCTTGGCAAAGGCCCCTAAAATGGTCCTCTCAAGTTATCATCCTATTCTGATGCAGATTATATTGGTTCTTATGATGACAAGAAGTCCACCACTGGATTTGTTGTCTTCCTTGGAGGGAATATTATTTCTTGGTGCAGCAAGAAACAAACTGTTGTGACGCACTCCAATGCAGAAGCTAACTACAGAGCAATGGCTCATACGGCTTGTCAAGTGATGTGGATTACTACTTTTCTCAGTGACTGGGGCATCTCAATGAGTTCTACTCCTATGTTTTGTAATAATAAATCAGTCACCTATATGCCTCAAATATTATTTTCCATGAAAGGGCAAAGCACATTGAGGTGAGTTGAATAATATAAATAAGTGAAAACGTAATAAGATATCAAAACAAAGCAATAAGAAATACTTGGATTTACAAAGAAACCCCATTCACAAAGAGTGGGAAGAAAACCACAAGAGAAGGCCCCGATAAGTCCGATATATATGGTACTCTTCTCAAAGAAATAAGTGAGTACATGCCTATTTCTAAGCCACCGCACAAAATCCCACTCCACTATGTGGGACTAAACAACTATACATACTCCAATACTCTCCCTCAAGGTAGAGCATACAATGCTCAGCTTGTACAACACAAAAATCTCACCCTATACAACAAAACACAACTCTTTAGTTCTTGTAGGCAGGTGCGCTAACGACAACAAGACTGGAACTACTAGACAAACTACTGTAGCTGGCATTGACAAAGGCCTCCCCCCTAGAGATCTAAACTAGTGCTAATAACTCCCCATTCAGTATCGATGTCATAGGCCTTTCTTTGGAGAACTCGAAATTGGATCTCCCCTTTAGAGTTCACGAAACTAGATCTCCCACATAAAAACCTAATATGGGCCCTTCCTCTGAGAACCTCAAAATTGGATCTCCCTCTTGAAGACCACAAAACTCTGAACTCCTAAAATTGTGGTTTTCATATGGTGATCTCAAACGTGGAGACTCCTAGATGAAGGATGATTATAATAGGATCCACACTCCCCATTTCTCTCATTCTCTATGGGAGAAGAAGATAACATATAAAAGAAATAAAATAAAGAAAAGCTCCTCCACCTCTTCTCTTCATCATATTTTCATCTTTTTTTGTTGGCTTTTTTTGTAATCTTTCATCTTCTTTTTCCTTTTCTCCTTTTTTCTTCTCTCTTTTTCCTTCTCCTCCTTTTTCCTTCCTTTTTTCCTTTTTTATTCCATAAAAAAATTCCCTCCCTTCTTTTTTTCTCTTTATTTTTTTCCTTCTCTCTAATATTTTTCCTCTCCACTATTTACTTCAACTCATTTTAAACCTACCAGCGAGATAGAAAATAAACCTCCGTCGTGATGTCATCTCTCGATCTCGCCAAGATCATCACCATTGCCAGTTAAGCGCAAGATCTGCGCCAAGATGCTCTTCGCAATCCACGCGTTCTTCAATCGTGATCCTCTCCTCGTCGAATATGTCTCATGTCGACCTTCCTCCAACGAGCGACACAATAGCAACAACTCCAACATCACCGTTGAGCCGTAGCAACTCCACCAGTCGCCACCAAGGACCTCTCATCAGCAGCGTGACCCATTGTTGGACCTAGCAACACCGATAAGGGGCCCCATCAGCTGCACGACGATCAATGCTGCATTGGATGATCCCTAGTGACACCACCTATCAGCACCAGGGGCTCCACCGCCAACAAGGCTCCCATGGCGCTGCAATGTCGATCGTGCTTTTTGTGATGCAACGCGAGATTCAATCTCACACAATCTCTTCTCCGCATGCACCTCCTGGTAACCTTTTCAAACTCGAATAGAACACAAATCAAAGCAGCTAACGTCACCAGCACTCAATCAACGTAGAGCCACTCCTTCGTCTTCTTCCTCGTGCATGCCTCCTCTAAATGGAGAAATTGGAACTCCTTTAAATGAGACTTTTGATAAGAGCAATAGCAAGATTAAAAATCTAAGAACAAATCCAAAACAAACTACTTTGATACCAAGTTGAATAATATGAATAAGCGGAAACGTAACAAGATATCAAAACAAAGCAATTAGAAACACTTGGATTTACGTGAAAATCCCACTCACAAAGAGCGAGAAAACCAAAAGAGAAGGCCCCGATAGGGAAGATATCTATATTACTCTTCTCAAAGAAATAAGGAGTACATGCACTTGAATAATATGAAACAGCCGAAACGTAACAAGATATTAAAAAAAAAAAAAGAACGCTTGGATTTACGTGGAAACCCCACTCATGAAGAGCAACAAGAAAACCACGGGAGAAGACCCCTAATAGGGCTGATTTTTCTATATTGATCTTCTCAAAGAAACAAGTGAAAGGAATATGCCTATTTATAGGCCACCAGACACTCCAACACTCTCCATCTCACAATGTGATAATAAACCAACAACACATTCTCCAACACTCCCCATCAAGTTGAAGCATGAAATGCTCAGCTTGTACAACAACAAAATCCTACTCTACATAATATAACACAACTCTCTCAACCGGTTCTTCCTTGTAGTCGGGTGTGTTCATAATGACACATCAGCGAGGTCTGGAGCTGCTAGAAGAACTATTGTAGCTAGCTCTAATAAGGGTCTCTCCTTTGGAGACCTCAACTGGTGCTGATGGCTCCCCATTCAATATCATTGACATGGATCTTCCTCTAAAAACCTCAAAACTGGATCTCCCTCTCTAGAGTCCACAAAACCGAATCTCCCACATAGAAACCTGACATGGGCCCTTCCTCTGAGGACCTTGAAACTAGATCTCCCTTTGAAGATCTCGAAACTCTGAACCTCTCAGAGTTATGATTTATTATGTGATGATCTCAAACAAAGACACTCATAAATGGGAATGATTCTAATAGGATCCACACTCCCCTTTTCTCCCCCTCTTCTCTTAAACATAATCATCATTTTTTTTTCATCCTCTTTTTTATTTTTTTTACTCTTTCCGTTTTTCTCTCTTTTTTCAATCTGATTTTTCTTCCTTTTTCTCCTTCTATTCTCCCTTTTTTTTCCTTTCCTCCTTTTCCTTTGCACTACTAAAAGGAGTCCCGAAAAGAGTCCCGATGGAGATAAAAGGAAGGGCAAATTAAAAAGTCACCTAAAAAAAATGTCTCCTAAGGGTTCAATATAACCCAAAATCACGAACTCACAACTACCATCTCCATCGACCTTGTTGCGACCCATCGTCACAGCACATTGCCACCATCTTTGCACAAGACCTCACCGCAATCTTCGCCGCCATCATCGCCAAGTCTCCTCGCTAAGTCATCTCCGTCATCTTCGTCGAGTAATCTCCTCATCCAATCTTACGCGATTGATTCCATCAACATCGAGATCCTCGCCGTGATCTTCATCAAAGATCGCTCCTCGAGCGCTGATGGAATGGAAGATCCCATGCTTCCACCACTGCTGTCATCGCCATCTCTGTCGCGTGGCTGCCATCGCTACTTCATGCGTCGAAGTACCTCCTGTGACCAGCAGCGGACCCAGTGACATCGCCTAAGGCCCCAACATAGCCATGGCCATCGTCACCTTCCTCTTCCTTAGGTTCAGAGGAATGCAATCAACATAGCCACCGCTGTGCCTTATGGGGGGCTCTCCCTCGTTCCTACTAGGCACAATCACATGTGAGATCTCCATCAAGATCAATGAAGCATCAACAAGATCTATGTATTCAACAACCTTTATCACTAATCGTCTCCCCAACCCCCTTACACTTGTTGCAAAGGTGTTGCATCTGGTGGATCATCAACAGCCCAAGGTGCCGGATCGACACCTTCATCTCTTCTTCGAGCATCCTTATGAGTGGCATCTTATAGATCTGCAACGCAACCTTCGCTACTCATGGCACCATGAACAGCTACCAATGTTGCTCCTCTTTAACATGATAAAACAATAGAGCCCAAGAACAAAAAAGACTAATTTCCCAAGAGCGACTCGCTCTGATACCAAGTTAAATAATATAAAACAGCAGAAACGTAACAAGATATCAAAACAAAACAATAAAGAACGCTTGGATTTACGTAAAATCCCTACTCACAAAGAGTGGGGAGAAAACCACGAGAGAAGGCCCCTGATAGGGCTGATTTTTCTATATTGATCTTCTCAAATAAACAAGTGGGGAGTACATGCCTATTTTATATGCCACCACACACTCCAACACTCCACATCTCACAATGTGATACTAAACCAACTACACATTCTCCAATACATGCCTATTTATAGGCCACCACACACCACACAAAGTCCAACTCCACTATGTAGGACCAAACAACTACACATACACCAACAAGATGGATTGTCATTTCATACACGGTTGACTGTTGTGATGGAGGGCAAGATAGCTACACCTTACATCTCATTTGAGCTCCAATTGGCTAATATTTTCACTAAGACACTTCCCAAAAAGCAATACTACTTCTCTGTGACAAGTTGAGCTTGAAGGATATCTACACTCCAACTTGACGGAAAGTGTTAGATGTTAAGTTATTTCTAGTTTGTTGCTTATGTTGCCATAGCTTTTATTTTCTATTTTTTGTTGAACTCTTCATGGAATTTACCCATAACCCTTCTCTATATAAGAGAGGTTAAGATTTTCATAATAAGATAAACCATTTCTTTCCCATCAACAACCATGTTCCAGAAAAAGAAGGCCTATTATTAAACAATCCAGAAAATGATGTTGCCTGCAGCACATCTTAAAATTACAATAATAAGACCATCACTTTATTCCCATTAAATGGGCTAGGCCACATGTATCCCATAGATCCAGCTAATCTAATCAAGCACCAAATCCTCGTCCTTTATTTTTTATCATCAATCCATAAATATTTCTGACAAAGACCTCCAGCCTCCACATATATTCCCAAGCCATCTTAGCAACTTCTCGGTGATTTGTCCCATGATGGTACTACACTCACTTTGCACCTAATTTTCTATCTCTTGTTAGACTCTTCATGGAATTTACCCATACCCCTTCTCTATACAAGAGAGGCTAGGATTTTCATAATAAGATAAACCGTTCCTTTCCCATCAACCATGTTCCAGAAAAACAAGGCCTGTTATTAAACAATCCAGAAATTCATGTTGCCTGCAGCACATCTGAAAATTGCAATAATAAGACCATAGCTACTTTTTAGGTGGAACAGAAAATCATCTTTGTAAAATCTGTTCTTTTGACAAAGATCTTTGTAAAAACACATATATGCATGTATTAAAAATAAAAAAGAAGGGGAAAAAATTCATCTCTTTAGTTTTCAAGATGTAGGTACGACAAGCTATTCTTATAACAACCAACTAATGCCGATATTTCCATGTTCCACAGTTCATGAATGTACTTACAAATGTATGACTTTTACAAGTAGATGGTCATAGATGTTTGTAGCTTTAGAAGCTCCCTATTAAGAAACTAAGATTCAGAAATAAACATTAGAACCATCAAATAGTCAAAGTCAAAACAAACCTTCTCCTCACGTGTGTTCAAGCAGTTTAGCAGCAATACATGGTCTTCAGCATTTAATGCTTGCTTGAGTAAAATATGCATTGAATCTACGCTGGGGAGCTTGATGTCAGGTGACTGCTCTTTTTCAGGAGCATTAGTTCCAGCATCCTCGAACAATCTTAACATTTCAAGCTTTTCTCCCATTGTAAGCTCACTCATGCCAAATTCTCCATGAGCTTCTATGGTTTCAGCTGAACAAAAAGACAGAAGACATTGTCGTATAGCCTTGGCTCAATCAAATCACTATATATAAGGGCAGATAGAAGCAAAAGTATAATAAATCATTTAAAAAGCACTTCTTAGAAAATTGGGTTAAAGGATAGTCAATTTTTTTAATAGGAAATGGGTACTTAATTTCATGAAAGGCCATTAATTCTTTTATCCTTTTTGCCTCTTGTGCTGAAGGACTCTTAACTCCCACCAATGGCACAACTTAACACTGCCAAACCACAGAAATGTCTCACTCAACCCCACATACACACACAACCCCTCCCACTCCTCCACCCCCCCCCCCCCCCCCCCCCCCCGGGCTCCCTCTCCAAAAAAAATCAAAAAAGGAGATTTTTACATCCATGTCTCTCAAAACATATCAAATTACATCCACATCTCTAAATACTTTATTATTACATCAATGCCCCTACAAACTTGCACCATTATAGGATGACGGGAGGTAGGCTGAAGAGAAGAGGGGGTGGCAGGACGGTCTCTCCCCTTTGATGTCAGGAGGTTTGCTTCAAGTGAAGAGAGGGGCCTTTGGGCGCGGGAGTGCAGGAATGGGGTGGTGTGTCTACGATGCAAAGGAGTTGGGCACCATCAGGGATCGTGTAAGGTGATCGGAATGGGAGTTCAGGCCACTCCTAACACGCGTGTCCTTCCTCCTCCACCCAACAAGCCTCTATTGATTGAGGTGGAGACCCTTGGTCGAACGAAGTGGAGGTGAACGACTCGGTGCTGGGTTCGTCAGTGGTAGGGACCTTTCTTGTGGGCTCTCTTCCGTGGAGATGGTGAGGTCTTTGCTAGCTGGTGTTAGCCTACTCTCTCGTGGCTGGAAGGTGGCGGTCTTTGGTGCAAAGAAGGCTTTGGTGTTCGGTCTAGAGGTCACCAAGTGATGTCAAATGATGAGGTTAGTATTCGTTGGTCCTCCCCGAGTGTCTATGAAGGTGCATGTGATGAGAAGGTGCCTATGCGCCCCACCATTATTTTTCGTATTGTTGGGATCCCTTTGAGGTGGAGGATGGTGGCCACGGTCACCACTTTGTGCACCTCCTTTGCAAAGTCCAAAGGTGCGGTGGTCTTGGTCTCCTTGAGGGAGATATTACTAAGTGTTTTAAGTCGAAGGGAATTGCTAGTAGGAAGAGAGCTGCCTTCCAAGGAGGTTCTACGTTTTGGGGGATGCACGTGCATCATTTCTTTTAGTGAAGTCAGTGGGAATCATCGACGTTCGTATGCAGAGGCAGTTGTGTTGGAACGACTAGATGTGAGCAGCAATGGCGGTCGGCTAGGCAGAGGCAGGAGGTGGCGAGTAGGGGCGATCAATGTTAGCTTCAAAAAATCTGAAAACCAATTGCTAAACTAGGGCCACCAATTTCTCAAAATTCAAACATGGGCCCTATTTTTGGGAACAACGAGGTTGGCCTTCTGAATTTGAACGTGGGCCTTATTTTTGAAAAGGACGATGATGGGCTTCTGAGTTTGGACATTGGTCTAAATTTGGAGGGTGCGCTGGACTTGGAAACTAAATCACACATGCAAGCCGATCCCAAATCCCTAAACAGGTCCAAGCACGGTGAGCATAGTCGGATCCCGAATGACTTGTTGATTCTTGGTTCGAGCAGGCTTTCAATTGCTCAGTGCTCTCAGTTGCAGGACCTAAGTTCCCAGGAGCGGGTGAAGCTCAAGGCATCGTGGACGAAATCGGGAGGAGAAAGGGATGATCACGCGTTCATGACCGAGATAAGCAAGATGTCACGCAACCCACAGATGGACTCCGAACCCGTGAAGGGGTCCAAACGTGGTGAGTTCACCCTTGACACTTTGTTCCCAAAGGTGGCTTCCTTGGTTTCGCCCCAAGGAATGGAATTCACTGTTGTTGTTCCTACTCTTCAGCAGATTCGCAAGACGACTCATGCTTCTAGGTCAACGCGAGTGACCCAACTAGCAATGCTCGAGGCTTCTATATCGAGGGTGATGGCGGAGGCAGAGATGGATGATCGCGCAATCGTGGTTAGAAGCAAGGTGTCGCACGATCCGCAAGTGGACTCCAGACCCATGAAGGGGTCCAGATGTGGTGAGTTTACCCTTGACACTTTGTTCCTAGAGGTTGTTTCCTTGGTTTCGCCCCAAGGAATGGAGATCCCTGTTGCTGCTCCTACTGTTCAGCAGGTTCGCGGGACGACTGGTGCTTCTAGGTCGACGCAGGCAACCTAGCCAGCAATGCTCGAGGCTTCTAGATCGAGGGAGATGGCGGAGGGTGTGTTGGATGACCATGCTTTCGTGAACGAGAGGAATAATGTGTCGTGCGCTCCCCAGTTGGACTCCAAACTCGTGCGTGGGTCCGGACGTGGTGAGTTCATCCCTGGCACGTTGTTCCCAGAGGTTGCTTTTTTTTTCAACCCAATGAATGGAGTTTCCTGCTACTGCTCATGTTGTTCAGCAGGATTGTGGAACGCCTCTCGCCTTTGGGTCCATTTTTGGTTCCCAAAGCGTGGATAGAGGCCATCTCATGGGAAGCTCTGATGTGCTTGGTGGCGCCGCATTCAATGTGGGGGCCTAGGGACGGCAGAGGAGTCGTAGTGCTTAGGGTCAGTCGAGTGTGATGCGATCAACATCAAGCAAGTCTTCTTCGTGTCCCAGTGTTATCTCACAAAAACATAGTTGGTCCTCAATGCGTGTTATAAGCGAAAGAGACCAGTGAAGAAATTGGTTAAAATGGAGAATGATGCTGTGACACAAGGAGAGAGCAGGGAGATTGATGTCAGGTAGCCAAAGTGATTGGTGTGAGGAATGTGCACAAAGGGGGGTCAAGCCATATCTCCCATGATTAAGGCCCTTTCATGGAACGTGCATGGCCTAAGGGACGAAGGTTAGAGGGCGGCTTTGAAGAGATACTTGATGGAATGAAAGGTGGACATTGTGGTGCTGCAAGAGACTCATCTTGAGGGTCTAAATGCTCAAGTCAGGAAAAACATGTGTGGTGATAGATACACAAAATAACTTGAAGTGCAGGCGGAGGGGAGGTTAGGGGGCATTCTGATTTTGTGGCATGGTAACACTATTGCATTGGAGTCTTAATTGATGGCAGGAAGGGTAGCTACGGCAGTGTTTAACAAGAGAATGGATGGGTTTAATTTTGTTGTGTCTGGTGTGTATGGACCACGTGAAGATTTTGCCAGGGGGCTTTTCTAGGAAGAGATAGTACAAGCCTCACAATTTGTGGATGGTCAACCATGGTTGCTTGGAGGGGATTTCAATGCAACTCTGCACATGGATGACAGGCCAGATGGGAAAAGAGACAAGACTTCGGTTGACTTTCAAGTTGTGGTGCAGGAGCTAGAATTGACTGACATACCAACCAGCAGTGCGCATTTTATGTGGAGAAATGGAAATGGGGTGGCCTCTTGCTTGGACAGGTTTCTCTGTAATGTCTCGATGGCAGAATCTTTTCATGGGGCGGGGACAAGTGCGTGCAATAAACATTTTTCTGATCACACACTGATTCTGTGGTCTAGCAACGAGGCAACAAATCTTTCTACGTATTTCAAATTATGTAAGTTTTGGTTAAAAGAACTCAGATTTAGAGAGCTAATTCGGGACACGTGGTTTATCACACCTAAGTCTTCATCAGCAGCGAGAACGGTGGCCTGCAGAGTACGGGCGATGAGACAAGCTATGATTGAATTCAAACATGATTTCGCAGGCATAGGGAGGAGAGGAGGATGGAGGCGTTAAAGAAGATTTGCAACTTGGATAGGCGCGAAGAGGTTTCCCCTTTGTCTAGTCACAATTGTAATGAGCGTAGATAAATGCAGGCGGTGGTTAGGGAGGAGGATCATAAGGAGATTGATTTGAGGCAGAAATCATGCCAATTATGGCTTAAGGAAGGGGATCCTAATACAAAATTCTTTCATTTGGCAGCTAGCAATAGGAGGCAAAATTTGATTAGCACCCTTGAAATGGGTGGTTCTACCCTGCGTCGGAGGGAACAGATCTGTGAAGCTTTTAGGACTCATTTTCATGACTTCACCCAAAGGCAACCTTGCAGATACTGGCAGTTGGGGTCACTTGTTTTCGATCAGGTGAAGGAAAAGATGAAGACGAAGCTTCTGAAGGAGGTGGGTGAGGAGGTCTTGGTAGCACTTAGAGGCCTAAAGGCGGAGGGATCTCCTGGCCCTGATAGCTTGCAAGTTCTCTTTTCCGGCGAGATGTGGGAGGTGGTGGAGCGGAATTTGGCCACCCTTGTGAAGGAATTTATGGAGGGTGACTAGGGTTTTGACATATTGAACTACTTCCATTTATTCCTTTTGCCAAAAAAGCCAAGTGCAGCGTCAGTTGATGATTTTCAACCAACAGCCCTATCAAATGCTATTTATTTATTGATGGCTAAGGTGCTTGCGAACAGCTTACGTCTAGTTATGCCTGATATCATATCACCAGTTCAATCAGCTTTCATTAAGGGTCGTTCACTGCAGGATTCTTTTGTTATGGCTGAGGAAATGATTGCTACGTGGACGAGAGGAATTCTTGCTTTCCTTTGGAAGGTAGTTGCTTAGGAGGTACTTATGGGATGTGCTTAGGAGGGGCTTTCCCGAGAGATGGGTGCAATTGATAAAGTAGTGTGTCACAACGACATCTTTCTCGATTCTAGTGAATGGACAACCAAAAGGGAACTGGATTCAACCACAACCGGGGGTACGGCAAGGGTGCCCCTTAGCACCACTTTTGTTTGATATAGCAGTCGACACCCTTGCAAATTTGGTGGTCAAGGCTTGTGATGGTAAGCTCTTTGAAGGCTTTACTTGTCAAGGGGATGGATCCAGACTCACACACATTCTGCAGTATGCGGATGATATGACTTTCTTTATCCAAAGAAGCTCTTCTACGGCCAAGCACGTTTCTTCCCTAGTGAGAATTTTTGCCTCCTTGTCGGGCCTCAAAATAAACAAAGCCAAGTCAATTCTGATTCCGTTTTCCTTCTCAAGGCTTGAGATTATTGATATTGCAAATATATTGGAAACGTCGGTGGATCACTTGCCAATCAAATATCTTGGGCTGTCGTTGAAGGTGAAGAGACTGACTGCAGCCGATTGGAAATGTGTTGTGCAAAGAGTGTCTAAGAGACTCTCAACGTGGAGTGGTAAATTGCTATCATGGGGGGACGACTAGTCTTGTTGAAGTCAGTCTCATCTTCTATTCTGGTAATTTATATGTCATCTTTAAGCTGCCAAAAAAGGTTGTCAAACAGCTGGAGTTGGTTAGGAAAAGGTTTTTTTCGAAAAGGGCTGATCATGACGGTAAATTTGCATAATCTGCACACCAAAAAAAGGACTGGATGTGAGGGACTTGGAAAATTTTAATGAAGCTTTACTTATGAAATGGGTGGTAAGAATCCTCTCTGGTGAAGATTCTATGGTTTGCATTGTTTCAAATGATGCTTATGGGTTGAATATGAATCTAATTGAAAGATCCAGTGTCAGGCATGGAATGTCAGCCTTCTGGTACTCTTTGCAACAAATTATGAGGATGAACATTGATGTGTTTCAACCGGCACTGGGCGATGGAAACTTATTCAAGTTTTGGGCGGATAATTGGAGTGGTTTGGGACCTCTTTCTGAAATTTATCCAAGAGTTTTTCAGCTCGCTGTAAATAAGGATGCAACAGTGTCTGATTTATGGGAAGCAGAGAGAGGGGCATGGAATTTCCGGCTCATACCCAAGGGCCTCTCAGGGCAGACTTTCGATGATTTTCAGCAACTATTTGGCCTGATTTCGGAGCAGCAGCCAATGGTGGGACAGTCTGATTGCTTTCTCTGGAGGACAGGAAGGCTCACGGTCAAAAAAGCGTATGAGGATAGCTCTGTAAGTGCTGAAATTTCAGATGGGGTTCGAATGGATAGCGGCCTGATTTGGAAATGTCATCTGCCACAGAAAATAAAAATTTTCGTGCCTGTTGAGGAGGGAACGGCTGGTCACAAAAAAGATGATGAAAAAATAGTCCCTCGAGATTGATACTATTTGTTCAATGTGTGGCCAGATGGAAGAAGATGTGGATCATCTATTCTTTGGGTGTGATTTTGCCAAGGATGTCTGGGATCGCCTTCAACTACATACTCCTAAATGTGGTAGCCTGCAACAGCTCTAGAGCTCTTTTCGATACTGTTATACACACATGGCTGGTTGGATAACTGCTTTTGTGGCATTATGGTGCATCTGGTTGCAGAGAAATGGTGTCATCTTTAATGCATAACGGGGTTGGGTGGATAATGTACTGGGGGAAGTTCATTTTTTATCTGTTTTTTGGCTGCAAATCCTTTTATTTCATGATTAATACAACTGCTAGATGATTGCTGATCCCCATTAATCTTCCTCTCTCTTTCTTCATAAAAAAACTTATGCCATTATACATATATGACCTTGACATTACCTCTAACAATAAATAGCAACATCTATAGTTAATATATAACTCTCCATTATAGTTAACCAAAAAATTGATATTTTTCCATCCATACCCCCCAAAGTTTTCCTAATTACATCCAAGTCCCCAAAAAATAAATTTTTTCTCCTAAGAGGGAGGAAGGGGAGGAGGAAAAAGGCGGACGATGGATGGGAAGGAGGTGGGGAGGTGGTGGCCAGGGAGGAGGGAGGAAGAGGGGCAAAGGATGGGGAGGGAGGAGGAGCGGTGACAATTGGGGAGGAGGGAGTAGGGATGCAACGTTTGGTAAACCCAACCTGAACCCAACCCCACCCAATCCAAAAAGAATTGATAAAACCCAACCCGAACCCGACTGGGTTCAAGTATGAGTTTTATTCGAAAAACCTAATCAGGTTTGGGTATAGTATTGGTATGAATCTATACCTGATTACTCGACCCAAGTACCCAATTAAAATCCCAATTTACCTAACAAATATAAGTCCAACCCTAAGTCCCTCACTCGCCCAATTTTAATCCCCCTCATGATTTCCTCCATGATTTCGAAGGTTGAGAATACTTTTGAAACTTCAATTGAACGTTTATTTCATGAATGAGGATCACTTTTTTTTGAAATGTGGTTGTATTTTATCTTTCTTTATAATTTTTATTTTTGATGTATTCCACTTCAAGGACTCTTTTTGTAATAATTTCAGTAGGGATCAATAAAATTAGACTAGACCGAGTCATTATGTTTCACCCTTGTTAAAAATAAACAATTAATGAATTATGTTTTTTTTTCCTTCTTTGACTCTAATTTAACTACACTTTGATTGTAGGATCAATTTATAAATGGATACCCGATAGGTAAAAGGATGCCCGATGGATAGATGGGTGTGGGTATGAGTTTAGATTTTTGTACCTGATAGGTAAATGGATAGGGTATGGATATGAGTATAGCCAAACCCGACCTGAACCCAACCTGTTTGCATCCCTAAGAGGGAGAGGGAGGGGCGATGGTAGTTAGGGAGGAAGGCAACCTCCAACAGTAAGCTCGACATCATTGTCACTCTCGTGACGTTCGACAAAAGGTGCAATCCAAACTTGGGAGGAGGAGGAGAAGGAGGAGGAAGAAGAAAGAAGAGGAAAAAGGAAGAAAATTGTGGATAAGGGTACTAATGTAATTTCAAAATATTGATAGGGGTATTGATGTAACTTTCAAATTTCACACCGTTAACTTTAATGATCGTTTTAGAATATTCGGGGGAATATTTTCTCAAATCTAAATAAGACTTAACTTTGGGGTATAACCAAAGATGCAAGTTTGTAGTGCTGTAAATGTGATAATGAAGTATAAAGGGGTATAGATGTAATTAAGTATGTTTCTAGGGCATGGATGTAAAAATCCACAAAAAAAAAACACTCACATGCACAAAAAATATCCATTAACTCCCTACCAGTGGAGTCACCCTAATCCACTCCAATTCTGCATCATGACTTTGGCAGACCATGGGGTTTATGCACTCACATGCGAGCCCACTGACGAGGGCTTGTGACCCAAGTGAGGGGCATTAAGGTGGTTGGACATTGGTTGAACTCCCTTTGGGTGGGCCTGATGGTCAAAATGGGCCTGCCTGTCCCAAGTTGTGAGTTGGGCCTTGCGGGTTGGGCAAAGGTCTGGACCGCACTGTCCCTAAAGAGGAGTGGACTGCGTGAGGCTGGTTTATGCATTCACATATATTCTTGTGCTCATGATGGATCGTATACCAATTAAACAGGCGTAGGCAGGGGTCTAGCAAAAAGCAATAAAATAGGAGAATTATTGCTGAAACTCAGTTAAAATCCTAACATTTAATTAGACAAAGAGCTAACCCAAAACTTCAGGATTAACTGGTGAGGGACCCAAGAGTCTTAAGCTAACAAGGAGATGGCCAAGGAGGAGAGTAAAAATGAATAGCTTGACAGTCAAGCTGAAAGAAGCCAAGGAGAAAATAAAGCCTTTGTCCAATAGCCAAAAAAGTTGGAAAGAGAAGAGGAAATAACATGAAAAGAGGATCTCAGGCTTAAAGGAGGAGAAAAAGAAACAGTCCAAAGAATTAATTAAAGATTTGAAAATTCAGTTGGCAAAAAAGTGAGAATATAATGAAACAAAAAGAAATCTCATTAAATGTAGCTCTATTCCCAAGCCCTTAGCTAACAACGCAAGTAAACAGTAGTCTCTAGAGACAGCTGACAGGAGTCCAAGGGTCTGTAAACTGCTTGTGTTACTAAATCCTTCGACTACAGCAGGGCATCTTCCTGAGAAGAAAAGGCATCTTGTAATCACACAAGATTAATCATTAAATGCAGTTTTAAACATCTTGAGCTTCATCTTTAATAGAGATATTTTAAGTCACACCAAATTCATAATATTAGTTCCTTTCAAAATGGAATAAGATTTTTCTATCCACCCCACTGGAATAAGGAGATCCTTGATTTAGAATGCGCAACTTGAGTTTCCACTCCTACCTAGAAAATCCAAGCCAAATGCTTCATTAACCCAGGAATCCATCCTTCCAAATGGACCCTTGACTCATCATGGCATCACAATTCAACACATGCATCCTGCATTGTAATGAATAAATTCTGTCTTCCTTCCGAGTCTTCCACAGGCTTTGCACATTCAGGATCTTCTTTTTGGGCTTTCAGGATCTCCGCAAAATTTTCTAGTCATACTTGGATAATATGCCAATAATACAATTCAAGATATTAGATCGCTATGCCTTAAGCAAAAATCTGTTGCTATCTCCACAATTACTAACAGTATGTTGGTATCAGAATGGCCACACTCAAATCATTTCGATCAATGCTAAACCCAAAGGCCATTTGGGCCACATCAGCAACACACAAGTACCTTCTGAAACTTAAGGGAATTCAAAGCTTAGAGGAAATAAACAGAGCCCTGCATTTATTTTTTTCAGAAAAGGGGCCCTGCCTCATAGTTGAGTCACAATGGCAACATCCGAGAAGCTTTAGTCCCCATATGTGGAGCTATGGAAAACAACAGTGGGGAGCATACCAAGCTTGAAGGGAATGGGCATAGCCCTATTGGCTAGGCAAGCTTTGCTGCTTCATACCCCTCAAAAACAATTGTGCCACATTAGCAACAAGCAAATACCACATGTCACACTTAAGCAAAGATTTTATCCTTAATTCAGAAGCATGTCCTAAAAAAGAGGATTTCTTACATTTTGCCCATGTCTTCATTCCAAGACATGAAAACTGCCTAAGGCTGCATTTGGTTGTGGATTAAAGTGTGGGTTAACCCCACCTTACACAGGATTATGCCTGCAGCTTACATGGGTTAGAATGGAGGTTAAGCTGTGGTGAGGTTTCTGATGAAGGATCTATCATGATTCCTAACAAAAAAATCACCAACATTGAATATAAGATGAATAATCTAAAACTCAAATTTTCCAACTTTCAACACATCGATGCACTTGTTACATCCACCCCAATATCTTTTCCAATAACAATAGAAGGAAGTAACATTACCAATTTTCTGTTTACAACACATCAACCCATCTATCACATGTAGCCCACTACTTATTCCACCACCAACCAGAAAAGGCAAACTCCTTTCCACTTGAGCTTAAAAGTAAACCAGAAAAAAAGTTCACCTGCAACAGAGTGCAGCCAAAGTTTGTTGGACTCAGTTCTTTTCAAAAAAAAGTTCGTTCGACTCAGATAACTTAAAGTGCCCCCGAGGTAGAGCTCTACCCTGAAGTCAAACCTTAAATAAACACTCACTTTTAGTCTAGATAAAGATCTCTGTACATGCAAGGAACAAATGAACCAAGGCACTAAAAAGAAAGGGCAGCATTGAGATCAGTCATAACAACAACAAGCTCTACCGACACTAGAGCAGGTTGAGATCAACCGATATAATAAGTGGGAGGGAAGTGATTTATTTCCAGCTTTAAACACAAAGCTTTGAAAAAGCCTGCAAGCTCCTGCAACATTGGAGAACAAATCCACAATTCCACATATTGCAGAAGTTTCATCAGAGGTTCCTGTTGTTTCCTGCTGCTATGCCAAGATAAGCTCTTGAAATCCACTAACCCCAAGCATAGAGAATATTATCTACCCTCATGACGTCTCTCCTTTGCACCTTCACAATAGAAACAATAAAGGTTTCTCTTTTAATGCTAGTCATATGACGTCCAATCCCTCTTCCACCTCCTCGAGCCTGTCTACCCTGGAGTATGTATGAATCACTCTATTGCATCACTTGCAACTATTTAGTGCTCTACTTTGAAAGAGAGATGCACAACGTCATTGAACCTTCTACAATTGTTCAGGCAATTTTCTGGAAAAGAAATAATAATGGCTCTTTGACCACCTTCTCTGCAGCCACTACTGCTGTACCAAAATCTTGTGCAAGCTCGTGACCTGTTGATCGACCACTTACACATGTCCACGGTATTTCCGAATAAATAATCAAATGTATGTTGCAAGGATCCAGTGTGAGAATTTATGAATAGGAGTTATGGCTAAGGATGGTAATGATTGAATTCACTCGAGGAAAGAAGGATATATGGGGAAAACATTTGCAAAGAAACTAGTTTCAAACAATGTTTAACTTAGTGGAAAAGGTTGTGGTTCTTGAGCACAACATGTCTATGAAAACAGCGACCGTGACAGTGCAATGGTCTTAAGCATATCATTGAGATTTGAGGAAGATGGCATTGTATATTCCTAATTCTTAACAAATGGATACCTGCTATTTTCCAATAGCCAACCCATATTCACTCTCCAATTGCCTATCCATGAATATTTGCAAAAGCTTCCAAGTATATCTGCCCTTTGGGATCTAATTATAGGCAGGTAAGAAATAGAGTAAGTTGGCATCACTTCTCTTCCAATCTACCTGAGCCCACCCAAGGAATCCGTGCATGTTCCCTTGGTTAGGCCCAAAATGGTACTTGGAAATCTGCTATTTTTTTCTAAAAATTAAGACATGTCCTATCTTTATATTGATAACAGGAATTGGTGAGAGCACAGATTTCATTCTCCTTTGGTTGGATCTGTAGGCTAATTCACTACGACCTACTAAAGAATAGAGTTAGATCATTTTTTTGCACAGCCAACCTTGAAGGTGAAAGACACCCCTCATGTCATGGATTCCGATATAAAATCGATTTCTTTTATGATGGAATGGCCCGTATAGATTATCCTTATCCATCTTATAGTTTGGTCAACAGGTACTAAATTTACTAATACATCTCAGTCATTATGGCATTCCAAATCCCTTAACCAATAAAACAACGATTAGGAAAATAAACAGGAACATGTCTAAAAAATAGTGTGAATCGATTACCAATATAAACATAACGAATGTTTTCTTTCATCTTCCACCGTATTATATATTCCTTGAAACACCACAACCGACACATGTCAAAAAATTTGTCTCCATCTAAATTGTTCTTGATTCAAAAGCAACATTTTTCTACATAAACATCCAAAAAAACAATCATAAGAAGTTTGTCAGGTATGGGACAAAAATAAAATACATATTAGTAATAATGTATGCATCATCAAAATCAAGCCAACATCATGAATACCCAGACACAAATATATTTTCTTTATTGACAAAATCTTCTTCCTCTCCTATGCTTGTGAGAAATAGAGCATTTAAATTACAGCATTTTACTAACTATTTTACTTTTTTCACGCAACTGAGGAAAAGAAATTAAAGAGCAGAATAGGAGCAGTATCTGAAGCGCAATAAACAAAAAAGGCACCAGGAATGAAAAAAGACAGCTAAGGAAGAAAAATGAGATCGGCACTTGGCCACTTGCTTAGGATGTCTGTACAAAGAAAAGGTTATAACTTATAACCCAAATTGCTATCATAATTCACTCTCTACTATGTACTCACACGATTTTTTCCTCTAATTAAATCCACAAACAATTCCAAACAATTTTCAGAATGAGTCTTAAACATTAAGCTTCCTGACTTTGACGAAGCAATATTTGTGTGCATGAGCATAAAAACAACAATGCAATCCAGACAAATAATACAAGCTCACCAGGACGGGTAGCATTTCCTTCTTGCGAAGGAGACTGATCCGTGGCAGACCGTTTTTTAGCACTTTTCCTACGACTTCTAACCTCGCTGGGTTTAACTTCCATGGTACACCAGGCACTCGTTCCTTCCTGAGATCAACACAAAGTTGTGTTAGAAAGCATCCTCAAACAGCGGTTAATACCAGGAGAGAAGAATGACTTTATTTTTTGTCAAAAAATTAACTAAACAAACTACAATGACAGGCAAATATATTATGACTCCTTGTTATATTAACGAGGAAAATGTAAAAAGGGCAACAATTTGAATACTGCTCAGCACTGTTATCCATGAATAAGTGTGGTAATTACAACAATTGTGAAACTGCAAAGCCACAGCACAAATGATGGTCAGGTTTTTTTGACAGCTTTCTTTCTATTATTCTTCTGTTCTATTACAGTTGCTTTTATAAATAAAATAGGTGAATTTGCTATATTCATTTTGAAAGCTAACATATAACTTTATAGTCAAACTCAATACAGCATGCATTAAAAGATTCAAATACAGATTTCCCACTTTGCCACTTGCCAGCCAAATGAAAATTACTTTCTAAAGAAAATATCATTTTCAAATTTCAAATAATCAGAAACGCCTTAGCATTACCACAAGAAAAGTAAAAAATTTCTTTTCTCAGTATTGCAGTGACTCCCCAGAAGTGCTACATTTAGTCAAAATTTTTTCAATTTAAACAAAGGCAGAGCAAGAAAATCTTGTTTAAAAGCAATATATATAATCCGGTGACATGATGAATTGGAATGTAACAATGACCTTATACATCGATAAGACGACAAGGCCAAAAGGAAACTTGTAAGGACCATTTATGAAATTGATCCAACCAAAAATGCCGATTCAAAATAAAGTAGGCCCAAAAAAATAGATGGAAAGTGACACCCAGGTGTAAGTGACAGCACAAAATGTCAAAAATGGCTAGAAAACCCAACGCAACCGACATGATATTTATGGAATTCATCCACGAAAGCGGGGGCAGGACTAATGTGAGGTCTGTTAGAGAGAGAAGGTGAGAGTGGAGATATCATTTTTTCGGTGATTTGCAGATGAAACCTTCTTGCACTGGCAGTAGAGGGTACCAACAACTGCCACTTTGAAAGCCTTTGCACATCCAGTTTTAGATGTACAATCAAAGTGTGGTCGTTGTTTATGTTGATGTTTCTTTTTTTTTGGCAGGGTAATTGATCTATTGATGCAATCTAGCCATAGCTAAGACAAAGGAGCAACTTGATAGAAGTCGACAACATTGATGATGCAAACAGTCGGATATGGCTATGGGTATAGATCTAGGGCATATTATATCCATATCTGTTTCATAAAATGAATACGGATATGGAAATGTATGTTATGAAGATGGGAAGATGAAAGAACCATATCCTTAAAATAAAGATACGGATACAAAACAGATTTCCACAATCTGCATACGAATCTATACAGATACAGAAATGGATTATCCTACAGATATTATATACCTCTTAATTATTTACATAATAAAAAAATTAGCTACAAAACAAATTGTAAAATACATGAAAATTTTAGCAATAAAATTAAAAGACAACTAGATGCAAACCATCGAGAATGAAACAAGCAAGACAGCACAGATAACTTTAATTCTGGCAAGAATTTACATTTCGAAATGCATTTTGAAAGATAAAAACTTCAAATTACCATCAAACACAAGAGAAACACACTTAAGCACGAATGTACAGCATTCCGATCCACCAAATTGGGGCAGAGCTAGAAATCAGCTTCATTTATGAAGCAAGAACGATTCTTGAGAATTAACATAATTCTATAAATTTCCCAACAAACTCAGTAACTTCTCAAAAGCAAGTTTCTTTTTTCTTCTTATTTTTTAAACATTGTTACTTCTATTTCATTTCACTAGAAAGTCCAACACTGGCAGATGAGACACATCTAAAAAGTCAAAAGTCCAGTATGCTCATGTAGTTGCTTGCTTGAGATTAAGCACGAAACACGAACTGAACCCCACATGTCCACCACCAAAATCCCAAGTCAAGATCGGAACTCCCATCCACAACCAATGAAACCCCCATTACAGAAAAATCATTCCAACATCAGCATCATCCACAACTACCACAAGTTCAGATTTTGACAATTGGGAGCACAACTACTACTACTAAAAGAATACAGACCAAAGGAAGCAACTGCTTACCCTTCCCTTTCTGCGATCGCACAAGGAAGCTGCTACGATGAGGCCGGGTGGGGAAGGTGGTGGGTACTGCTGTGGTGGGGTATCTTCCGAGTGGGGTGGAGGTGGCAGTTGGGGAAATGCTACAGATGCTATGGTGTCGATGAGGTTGGAGGAGAAGGTTGAGGTCATGGAGGTGGACTGAGGGAAAGGGTGGAGGCAACGACGTGAGGTCGGGCTGGAGGCAGCAGAGATGGGTGGCGAGAATCGGAGGAAGAGAAAGAAAGAGAAGACGAAGGAAAAAGAAAAAGAAAAGGACAAAGCATAAAAACTCAAGAAGCAGTGCAAAAGGCAATGCAAGTATTATTATGTGGTGAGATCTACCACTGCATAAAAAGTCACCACTACTTAACAAAAATGCACCAATACACCAATGCAAGTCAAAAAATCATTAGTGAATTTTAGTTCAGAACCAAATTATACCAGTGCAAAATCAAAAATCACCAATAAATTTTAATTCAGAACCAAATTATATCGATGTAAAACCAAAAATCACCGGTACATTTAGTTCATAATCAAATTGCACCGGTGCAATAGATACATTGGCTTTGCACTAGTACGTTTTAGTTCTGCACTGATGTGTTTTGATTCAGAAGTAGTGGTGAGTTTTTAAGCGATGGTGGACCCCATCACGTAATAGTACTAGCATTTTTTTTAAGTAAAAGGGTAGTTATCCAAATGATAACCACGCACATTCAATTCATTCCATCAAAAAGATTATACTAGAAATTACAAATGAACTCTCCAAAACTCCACCTGGGACTGAATGAAGTAGAAAAAATTCTCAACATAGGGTCTCTCTCCCCTAAAAATCACCCCATTCCTACCCAGCCAAACACCCCATAAGACAGCCAGGATTTTAGCTCGATCTTTTTTGGATCTAAAAGAGTTTTGTACCTCATGTGCATTTCCCCTTCGAAAAGAAGACCAGAAGCTAAGCACATCCCAATGGATAAACCAGTCGATTCCCATCCTCTGCCACACCTGCACCACAAACGAACACTGAAAGAAGAGGTGTTGAATGTCTTCCTCTGCCCCACCACAAAGGGGACAACTCACATCATCCATCTGGGCCCACCTCGCTCTCCACCTTTTTGTCATAATCCTCCCCCTCCTCATCATCCACGCAAAAATTTTCACCTTCAGTGGACACTCCGCTTCCCAGAGAAGCCTGTAGTCTCTCATGAGGTCGATGTCCGAGTTGGCCACGTCGCAACGCAATCTACGGAAAACCTTCGCCACTGAGAAATCTCCCTCTTCCCAAGATAAAGAAACTCCACCCTCATCTGGCTCCCATCCTTCCAACTCCTGCAACAACCACTGGAAATCTTCACACCTCTGGTCTGAGAGGCCCACCCCAAAAGACCGAACACCAGGCCCCAGTCCAGCAGTCCCCCACCAATGCCGACGGATCCACTACACCCCCAAAGAGACGGGGGTACCTACCTACCTGGCACCGAGAGGTGACCCAACCCCCTGCCAGTCATCCAACCAGAACCAGAAAACATCACCTTCACCCAACGTAGGGGAAAAGAATATCCGCACCTTCCTCACCACCTTTGCCAGGCCCCTGAGAAAGAACGAGGCCCCTGAAGGAGACTCCAACGGTCTCCAAGATGCAAACGGCCCGTAGCAATACCTCATGATGTCACCAAACAATCCCTATTCACAGCCCACAAGTCTAGCAATCCACTTCATAAGGAGGCTAACATTCACCTTGTCCACTTCCTTGATCCCCAGGCCCCCCTCCTGCACCGACCTACAGACCTCCTCCCAGGCCACCAACCTCACCCCTCTCCCTGTCGCCCCCCTATTAAACCAAAAGAAGTCTCTCATCAACCTAGAGATCTTCTTCCCAACCTATCTCGGCATCCTAAAAACAAAGAGGAAATATAATGGTATAGATGCCAGAACAGCTTTCACCAAAACCAGTCTACCACCTTTAGATAATAGTCTAGATGACCATCCTGCCAACCTACTTTCCATCATCTCCAGCAAAGGAAGCCAATCCTGCAATCTAAGCCTCCTATCTGACAACGAAAGGCCCAGACACACCAGAGGTAAAGACCCAATCTCTGTCCCAAGCGCACTCCCCACCGTCTCCATCTCTTCAGCCCTAATGTTTACCGGGACAAAAGTTGATTTTGTAGTAATTAATTTGCAGCCCTGATGCAACACCAAAAAGCTCCATGATGATCCTCATCCTCCTAGCCTACTAAAGAGGCGGCACTAGATGGAACGTCGAACGCGTCCATTCGAGTTCTCGCTGTCCTTAAGAAGAGGCTTGCCTGCCTGAAGAGGCGGCACTAGATGGAACGTCGGACGCATCCGTCTGAGTTCTCGCCGTCCTTAAGAGGTGGCTTGTCGACTTAAAGAGGCAGCAATCGATGGAACATCAGACGCGTCCGTCCGAATTCTCTCCATCCTTAAGAGGAGGCTTGCCGACCTGAAGAGGCGGCAACAAATGAAACACCGGATGCGTCCGTCCGAGTTATCGCCGTCCTTAAGAGGAGGCTTGCCGGCCTAAAGAGGCAGCAATCGACGGAATGTTGGATGCGTCCGTCTGAGTTCTCGCCATCCTTAAGAGGAGGTGGCTATAGACGAAACATCGGACGCGTTCGTTCGAGTTCTCGCCGCCCTTAAGAGGAGGCCTGATGGATCGAAGTCCAGTTCTGGGTAAGGACTGATAGTAGCCGTCACTTTCCGTGGGCGGTGATAGCTCGTCGTGAGAAGAGAGAGAGAGCTTGCCCTTGGTAAGACCAGTTAGGCCTTTCTCTACCGTCACGGTAAGTCGTAAGCCTTCAACGTCGAATTAGGTGGCTGTGGCACCGCCCTTAGAGTGACCAGGGTCTGCGCCTGATGCGGGTGTCCCACACCAGCCATCCTTGAGGGGTGATTTCGTAGAGCTGAGAATGGGAATGGACGTCGCGACTCCTGATGGCCTTATGAGGCAACCTTCGAGGCAAGCAAGTCCCTTCATAAGGTCTGCCGTCGATAGGCCTCTAGAGGGATTGAGATCCAGTTAGCCCTGAAGGGCTAGGCCGCATCGGAGGGCTAGAGAAGAAGGCGAGAGGTGCCAAGACTGCGAAGTCTGGTCATTGCCCCAAAGTTGCTCAGCAGATCAACAGGGCTGGCCCATTGCTAGATTGCTCGAACTGGGCTCCCCCTTTCTTTTCCTGGCGCGAACCTCCCAGGTCGCTTCGAATCACCTTTCTCCGCAAGGCTGTCATGCCTTCGAGTGTTGCTTCCTCCCTCGATGGGAAGGGGGAAGCCGAGTGCACCTCTAGGGGTCCTAGAGGCAAGCGTGCATTGGTGGCTGATCGGCTAGGTCGTCTAATGCCGTCGTCATCCAGGCCGCCTTGGTATGGCTCATGCCGCCTAAGGTCTGTCCTTCTAAGGGTGGCTAGGCGCGCGACGGGAAACATCAGGCGACAGGTAGCCGGTCGGACCACCTGCCTCTACGGGTGGTCTGGCCATGTTAGGCGTGGCTGCCTGGTTAGGGTGTCCGCCCCCGTCCGAGTTGGACTATAAAGGGGTGATATCGTTCCCCTTTTGTTGGAGTGGCGATGTGCCAAAGGCGCGCCGACCCAAATGGGGTGGGTTGGATGGCAACATCCCCCCGGCATCTTTGAGTGCCGCAGATGTTGCTACTGGAAGCTACGTGGGTTGTCAACCCGTCTCAGACGACGTCGCTCCCGAAGGTCGCATTGGCTGCCGTGCCGACGCGCTCGGGAGGCTAGAGGCGAAGTCCTCAGTTTTTCGTGAGCGTCGTGGTGGGGACTCCCGCCTAATCGATTACTGGGGAAGTGCATTTTCCAAGGGGCTTGGAGCCGCCCTGATGAGGTAGGCTTTTATCGTAGTAAGCCTGAGATGCTCCGCCAGACTATGGGGAGGCTTGGCTGTATTTCCCTTGCCTTCGTGGAGATCGAAGGGAAGTACCTGGTGAAAGCCGCTCCGGAAGGGGGGGCTCAATTCTTTGGGGTGACACTGGATCAAGATCGCTTCAGCTCTTGCACGAATAGGCCTAGGCATTAGGAGAGGAGGACCTCGAGTTGCGCAAGCACTATTGCTGTGGTAGCACAAGCGCTGCTACTAGAGTTTCGGAGGCGATGTCCATTTGTCAAGGGATTCTACCTTAGTGGCATTGCCTGCCCCTCTAGACTGGGCACCGTCCCGCCTGGCTCTTAGTTCACAGTGAGGGTGAGGATGGCCACCTGCAGCTGCTAGGGCCCCATCTTCGGGGTGCCCCCCTTAGGTGCCTCACGAACTTTAGGTTTCTTCACCTCACGGTACCTGGGAGTAGCGACCCTTATTCCGCGGTCCACGCCCCTTCTCTGCACGCCTACCTTAGCTCGCGGCCAACGGATGCTTTCACTAAGGAATCCCGTTGCATTGCATGGGGGCGTTCCTCTGCGGACCGATCCGTCTCGGGGACGTCTGCCTTGCGTGCGGCCAAGGAAGCACGTTCTTTAGACGCAAGGCTTCCATTGCCTGGAACACTCGGCCCTTCGCTGGTGGACAAAGCCTCTTCCGCGAGCAAGTGTCTGGGCCCGCCTAATCTAGGGGTGTGCCTGCCTTAAGCAGCAACTGTCATCGGCACCACATCCTTCGGGTGGTCCTCGAGGGGAGTCACTTCCTTCCACAGCCTGTTGTTGGGTATTTGAGTCGTGAGAATGGGGGCATTGCGCCTGTGCTAGCAACACAGGCGGAGTAGCTGAGGACATTGCACCCGTGGCCCGAGGTGCTATGAGTCGGTTGCCTTACGGGGGTATGACTTGTCGTAATGCCTGGCCTCGAGTTATGTCTGGGCGAGACTAGGCAGGCTTGATCCTCAGGCGCTTGACGGCTGATAGCCTCTTAGGGTTGCCCTCGATTCCTAAGTGCTTGGTGGAGCACTCTTTGAGGCCTGCCCTTCATACCCTCAGGGGGGTTGTCCGGTTGGTCAAGGGACGATCCGCACGCGGACCTTCGCTAGGCTAACGCTGCTAGAAGAGGCTGGGGGGAAGCTCTCGTGGGGTGGCCGGGTGTCCACTCGCCGCGAGGATTGTTCCTCGAGGAGCAGGCTGCGAGGCAAGGCCAGTTGTTCCAAATGCCTCCAACAGGGGACCTCCATCCCTTCAAGCCTGCGTGGGCAAGAGGCGTGCGCGTGGGTGCGTATCCGGGGCCACGAGATTTGGCTCCTAGTTCCTCTCAACCAGGTCGCGCCTCAGGGAAGGAAGATCCAGCCTGGGGGACCTCAAGCAAAGAGCCGAAGTCACCAGGGCGTGCAGATGCCGCGCCTCGACCGGGCTCCTCTGAAGGAAGGAGGGCTGCGAATGGGACTGCGGGTGGTTACAACCACCGCCGAAGCTTTCACCCATAGGGGTTGTAGTAGGGTGCCAGAAGGGCCCTTACTCCTAGCGATCGAATGCTTTGCAAAGCAATGGCTCTTTTGTTGATGCTTCCTACAGGCGATGCCATTTGATGGGCCTCGGAAGGTCCTACCAAAGAGATTTGTTATCGTAGGAGGCGTACCTAGCCATTGATCATCCATCTCCTAGGGAGAAGAAACGAGAATCAAGCAAACCACAATGGGACGTAGGGATTTGGTGAGCCAATTCCGCCCTAAGGGGTGTACGTCTACAAGAAGAACGGTGCTCCCAACCATGCACTAAAATGTTTTGAGGGTTACATTGTACATATTCTCGCTCCCTCTCCCGGAAGGAGCCCCCCTCTCTCGAGGGTTTCCCTCTCTATTTATATTACAAGGATTACTCTCACTGATAGGCCTAGGAAACCCTATCTACTAGGCTACGTGGTAACTATCAATCCGCCATGGGGAAAGCCTCTGCCATATCCATGTTGGAGAGAAATCTATCAATCCTGGACATCTAACCGCAGTTGTTCCTCCACGTAAAGGCACAGGACATCGAACACATATCTATAAGGCCATGCGCAACCACAAACTCATCTGATCCAGGATCTTGCCAACCCCACCCCCCCCCCCCCCCCCCCATCTATCCTCCAGCTACAAGGTAATGTTAAAATCTCCTCCAATCAACCATGGACTCCCATGACAATCCACGACTATCAATGTAAGTCCTCCCACATCACCCTTCTTGCCTAAGCATCTGACAGGCCGTAGATCCTCGTGATCACCATGCTAGCACCACCCAATTTCCGTACCAACTTCACTAAGATGATATGCTCACCCTTGAAGCAATCTACCAAGGAGAATACATCTTCCCGCCACCCTAGAATCTATCCTCTGGACAGGCCAGCTGCTCCAATATAACGGAAGCCCCCCATCCATGTGCCTTCGATCTCCGTCCAAGTTCTAGCATCACAGTCAGAAAGCTTGGACTCCTACAACAGCACGACATCTACTTTCCACAAACGAATGTACTGCCCCAATGAAGCCCTCCTCGATGGGTCATTGAGACCCCACACATTCCATGTAATAACACCATTCATGTGGAACAGGTGGATGCCTCCCTCCTCGACAAGCGAAAGCCACATGCTTCCGTGGTCTGTCAAACCTCCTCGTCATCATATCCATAGTCGCCGTCACCGAAGGCTGTGCTACTCTGTCACGACTATCCACTATCACCCTCTAAACCTTGCTCGATCCTCGATATCTCCACTTCCATTTATAACGGAAAGGTCCTCCCCAACCACCATCCACCACTCGTGGTCTCCATCCAGACAAAGGGACCACCGTGTGGTCGTCCGCCACCATAGAGAGGCCCTCAGCCTGCTGCTGCGGCGACGCTCCCTCCGGACACAGCTCCACCTCCATCGTCACCGCAGCGGAGCCCCCGACCCCCATCTTCGCCACCGAGGGTTGGCCGATGGAAACCTCCCTCCTCTCTGCACCCAACGAAGGGAGAGGCCAACCATCTTCTTCGATGTCAGCAACCCTTGTCTCGCCGGGTGCAATCGACGCCACATCGTCAAGTTGTGTCTCCAACGGAGACGAGGAGGTGCCCAAGCCTTGGGCCTTCGAAGGGAGATTAGAAGTCGAGTGACAGTCCTCACTGCAACCGGAGTTGTTGCTTCCTTTCAGATCCGGGGGGGATCCGACCCGGGTGCCCGACCTATTATAAGAGGGAGACGACGCGTCATCCAGCTATGAACCCTCGACATCTCACGTAATGGACGTCGCCTCCCACTCCGTCGATCGCACCGTAGTTGGCGCCTTCTCGCATTCCAAATGCGGCAACTCCTCCGAGGCAACCGCAATGGACGCAATCAATGGTTGACGCTCCGCAATCAACAAGGTCAACTCCAAGTCAGCGCTCGGACGCTTAGGCTCCCGATGTTCGTGCAAAACCCTAGCACGGGCCATCGCCGCACCGCCGGAGTTCGCCACCCTTCCGACCACCTCTGCGTACGAAGCCCTCCTCCCGCAGGTCCTCTTGCGGGTGCATGAAACCACCCACGAGAGATTACCGTGGCGAAGGAGCACCTTCACCATCACCTACACCCCCACCTTCAGCTCCACCACCGCCTCAAGCTGCCCAGCTGAGAGATCAACCCCCTCACACCGTCAGAGGCGTGCAAAAGGGGAGACCACTGCCTTGAGGATTTCCACCGTACGTAGCCACCAAGGTATCCCTTCAACCAGAAGTTCCACCGGCATCTTTTTCGGTGGTTGCTCCTTCCGCACCCCATTGTGAACGAAGGTCCTCCGCCATGCCACTTCTCCGAACTTCAAGCGAGAGACAGTGGAGCAAAGCCTCTCCGCCTTTGCAGGGGGGAGCCCCACCACAAGGACTACCCCAACTCCCAAGGGGATGACCCTCACTCCTACCTCCGTCGACCCATCACCGAGGGCCTCCATCACCTCGAAGACCCGCAGCTACCCCGACGCCAACTCTCCCACCAGACCTCCACCTACAAGGTTATGGAGGGTCGCTGCATTCGCCAACCAAGGAACCTCCACCTCCGCCAAGGGAACCACCACCGATGGAGGTGGCGAGGGGCACCCCGCTTCTGCACCGTGTGCCTCGCTCCGCCACTGGGTCTCAGTACATTACGCACGTCGATGTCCAACTCCTCGACAACCCCAGCAGCATAGTAGCTCTCGGCAAACCCTCGCCCAGTGACCAGTCCCCAGACATTTGAAACAACGACCACATCGCGCATCCTCCTGCTCCAGGTTCACCGCGACCACCTTCCTCCACTCGACCACCCTCCACTCCCCAAGGTCTCTGACTCGACCACCCCACAGAAGAGAAGGTCCCACTCCCCTCCCCTCCTCTCTCCTCCCTCACCTCTTCTCTCTCTCTCGCTCACCCTTTCCCCATCTCCCCCATTAGTCACCTTTTCTATGACGTTGATCTGATCATCCAGACAAGCTTGGGCGTTACATCCCTCAATCTCTTCGAAGGTGGTATGGTGGAGATTGGAGGGGAACTCGGCGACGACAACCTCCACGTTAAGAGGAGGTGCCTCATAAACCAATAGCACTTGTATTGTTTTTTGCATTGCATTTTACATTTCTTTGCATTTTGACAAAAAAAAGGGAAAAAAAAAAAAAGAGAGTTTTTTTTTCCTTTTTTCTTTCCTTTTTGTGTGTGTGACTTAGGGTTTTTTTGTGCAAAAAAAGAGAATCAAAGGGTCCAAACTCACTCCATCATAAAAAGAGAGTACATCAAAGGAGGGGGAAGTAGAACAAGGAATAACAGCAAGAAGGGTGGTGGTCAGGGGGAAGACAGCAAAGATAATCAGAGAAAGAGGAAAAGGGCACTGATAGCGAGAGGCACCAATTCTACTTGGAGGCCGGATCCAAAGAGCTGAAGGGCAAGGGGAAGGAAGAGAGCAAGGATGATAAAAAAAAGAGGAAAAGAGTCCTAATAGCAAGAGGCATCAGTTCTACTTGGAGGCCAGATCTAAAGAGCTGAGTTTCTTCGAAAGTCATGTGAACAAGGAAAACACATTTGAAGGTTAACTAGAAGGATAGATAAATCATCATTATTAAACGCAATTGTAAATTATAGTAAAAAAATAAATGCTCTTTTTAAAGACATTTAGAGGAGAATTTGAGAGAGTGAAAAATTCTAGTACACCTTTCTTTTCAAGCAAACCAAAGAACAGTGGCTGATAAGAGAAGGGTGAGGTGGACGTCCTGTTTTAGCAAAGGAGTTGGACTTATGTGCAGGGCTTAGTTGTAATTAGATCTAAATATAGTCAAATGAGTCAAGTCAAACCCAACTTAAGCTTGAACTTGACAAGCTCAAATGGGCTCGAGCTTGACCAAGCTCAAATGAGCCCTCACACACTGTATCACTTAAATGGCCTAAGATCAAGTTAGCTTGTGAACCAAATAAGTTCACCTATTACATAAATGAGCCCTCAAAGCATGGCTCATTGAGCTCAATGGGCTCACCCTCACTAAAATGAGCCTAGTTTGTTTTTTTTTATTTTGGAAAAAATGACCTTTATTTGAATTGTAGCTAGCAAAAACAACTAGGGTAATTTTGGGGAGGATGAACAATGAAGTTAGAAACTTGAACTTGGGATGGGATATGAGTATTTTCCACTGATGGTATTAGCTTTTACATGTTTAGTTATTGCTCCATATGTTATATTTATATATATAATGAAATTTAAATGACTCCAGAACTCAATTTGACAGATTGAGTCATGCTCAACTCAAGCTTGACTCGACAACAATGCTGTCAACGTGCTCGCCTAGGCAGGCCTAGGCTCCAGGTTGGGGGGAGGCAAGGCCCTAACGCCTCGACAAGGCTTGCCTCACCTGATTTGCCCGAGATGCTGCCTAGGCGAGCGCCTAGGCCAAGGCGCTAGGCACCCCAGGTGAGCGCCTGAACCAAATTTGCTGATTTTTCATTTTCTTAAATATTTTTAAGGGTTTTAATTTCTTTTTGCATAATTATTGAGTACTCTCTCTTAGTTAAACACACACATATGATTATGTATGAACACATATGCATAGTTATATACATATACGTTTGCTTAAATAGATATATGCATATAATAAATACATATATACATACAAATATACACATATATTCTGTATGTTTGTGTATGTATGTACATGTCAACTTATACATATAAATATATATGTACATACACATGTGTATAACATATAAATATAAAAGCATATAAATATAATGTGTACATTTACATATGTGTATATATAAATGTACGAAACTATATACACACACCAATCATATGTATCAATGCACATATATATGTGTATTGCACATGTTGCTTGCTTCTCTAATCATTTATATATCATGTATATTATATATATGCAATCATAACATACCATATTTTGGTTATTGTTATATGTAATGCATATTTGTATGCCTGTGCACGCACACACACATTAGCGCCTCATTTTTCTCGGGCGAGTACCTAGGCAAGCACCTAACGCCTCAGGCATTTTAGACCTCTCTCACCTTTTAGTGCCTTTCGCCTTTGACAGCCTTGCTCGACAACAAAATGAATCAAGACCTCCAACTCGAGCTTGACTCAAAAACTTAACGAGGCAAGCTCATAAGCCCTTATCAATTCGAGCTCGAGTTCGACTCATCAGGTTCAAGTTGGATGGCCATCCTTAATTGTATGGTTGGGGAGTGTGGAGCATTGGAGCCCAACCTAATCCATCCTGGTCCAAGAATGCATTAGCCTGAAATTTTTTTTCGAGCCATAGGACAGGCCAAAGGCTCAAAAATTATCATCAATCAATAAGGTTTGAGCATGCCCTAAGGCCCATTATTTTGGCTCAGGATTTAGGCCAAGTTAGGTCCATTACTTGATTTTAGGAACTTTTTCCATATATCAAGTGATAAGGAAATTCTTTTATGGAATATATTTTAGGTCACTCTTCTAATAGATTATGTGGCTTTTTCCTTAAAAATGAGTTGGGTCCTTTTTTTATAAAAATCAAGTTTAAGAACCAATTTCAACTATTTTTACAGCATTCTTTCAAAGTGAAAATAGAAAATTCAAAGGAAAAAAACATTAGAAATAGTAGATGATGACCATGGGAATATCAGCTCACTAGAAGCTGAATATATTAAATTCAAGAAGATACTAAAACAGCCACTTTCTTATTATGGACATTAGCATTTTCATTGAAGTGGCACATGCATGCTAGTATAACTTTCATATTTTTTTCGTTGATTGCATTAATATGTGGTGTATCCATAACATATGTATGCTTGTATGTACGTATGTATTATCAATCTCTAATCATTTGAGCGATAGGTGCACTATACTAATCGAACTGAACATAGGTGTGTTCGAGTTCGATAAAATATTCGATGTTCGAGTTTGGTTCAATAACGAAACCGAACGTTCGAGTTCGATTCGTTACTAGTTCATTTGCATTGTTCGAACGAACATGTTCGACTAAGTTCGATAATATGTTCGAAAGTAAAGTTTAATAACAGTTCATTCGATAGCAATTGTTCAATTAATGTTTTAACTTAAATGTTTCCCTAAAGTTCAAACATATTTTAACTAATGAATTAATCTACAAGACTACAATGACTAGCTTAAGTAGACATTATGTCTTGGTGTCAAATCTGAATTGTGGGCTACCCCAATTAAAAAAAAAAATTAACCCTGGTCTTCTGTTACAAAGCAATGGGAATTAATAATTATCCCCTGTCATTCTTCTTCCCTTCCACCTTCTCTTTCCCTTGCTTACTAGTTACCACTAGGCTTCATTGATCGGTCAAACCTTCAAGGATTGCACCAGTTCATAGTAATGGGCAAATGTATCCGAAGTTATGTGTTTTCCCACAGAATATTTCATTTGATTTCAATATTTCTTGCACAAAATTATGTAAAATAAACAACGGAATAATATATACTCGAGTAACTCAGCCAATTCATTGCATAAGCTACTTCAGTACAAAAGACATAGAGTATGACCTCCTTCTCATTGTTGTACGCATAACCAAAAGCATTGCGCAGAAAGAATATGGTAATGTTACCAATAAAAGCTTCAACAGAAGCAATTAGCATGACCACTCATACAGCCACATGGGCTCTCTATGAGTTGCTGGCTCCTAGTTCATTGGATACCCTTGTGCTATAAAATTTTAAAAAAAAGTCACCAATATGCTGATTAGAAGACAGATAAAGAAAATCCTTGCTGCAGTGGATCGAAATTACCTTGCTGCAGCACCAATACCATAGGGAGGGAAATGCATAGAGTGTAGAGATGGTGGTGAGGCTGTTTATGAAGAAATATTTAACAAGAAAATACACAAGGGAACTAAAATTGAAAGATAGCATATTATTCATAATCTCATCATACCACATTGAAAGTACAGATGTTTGGAGCTCTGGATTGGGCAAGAGACCAGATGGCAAGATAAGAAACTCAAAAGACCACTATTCAAGACTAAATCAAATCACCCATGAACGAGAAAATGTGAGAATATGTCAAGTAGAGTATGTCGCATACAATCCCAAAATAGCAACATTTAACCATGAAGATATACTGATAGCTAAAGCAGCTTCAGCATTTCTTGCACAAACTTCCAGGTATTCAAATATGGGTTACTTAACCAATGAGTAATCGAATATGGGTAATCAATATTCATTTGATTTGTTAGAAGGAATGTACTTAAGCATTGAGTAAAAATCCTATCTGGGCACTTTACATTCCAGGTACAGTTCGGCAACTTTTGCTCCAAAGTCAGTGAACTGGTTCATATATAAGGGAAGACAGAATCATTGTATCATCTAAAATCTAACCAAATTGAAATCAAATATGTTCAACTACGAAAATAATAATAATAATAATAACAATAATAATAATAATAATAATAAAGAAAACAATACACGTTTAAAACACTACATGATGGAGGAGGCGGGTAGGCGGAGCCGCGGAGGAAGCATGGGGAGGACTAGCAGGATGGACGGAGGGAGGTAAAGCAGGGGGAGGACAGGAGGGCGGGGTAGCAGGGTGGTCGCCGGTCGGAGGGAGGCAGGGGCCGCAAGGCAGGCCCGCAGAGGGGGAGTATGGGGGAGTAGGGTGGTCGACGGGAGGGAGACAGGCAGAGGAGGAGGAGGCTCGCGGTGGTTGTTGATGGAGGAAGATGGCAGTGCGCCAGCGACGGCGATGGAGGTGGCTGGCAACTTGCGGTGGAGGCGACTGGTGGGTCGGGTCCATCGGGGTTAGGGTTTTACCAGAGGTAGCGAGGGTTGTGTGACCTGGTGATGGTGATCGGAGTGGGAGTAGTGGTGGGCTGTGTCGTCGTTGAACGAGGGGGAGGGAGAAGGGATGACTGAGTAAGGAGTTAGTACCTCGAGGACGACGAGGATGTAGCCGCTGATGGAGGAAGATGGCGACTCCGGCGACGGTGGATGGAGTGACTACCGGCTGGTGGTGACTAACGGCGGGAGAAGTACTGCACGGTGCGCACGTTAGGGTTTTGCGCGGCCGTGGCAGCGTCGCTGCATGGGAGAGGTCCCTCGGTCGGAGAACGGGGGTGGGGATTCTGTCTTGTTTTCTAAATTTTTTTTTTTTTTTTTTTGCTGTGAGAAAAGGGGTGGGACCATGCTCCTAGGGTGCTCTTAGGCATATGCCTCAACAGGTCCATGGGGGATAATAGTTTAAGAGATGGGTTGATTTAGGTTGGTTAAGATAGGGACTTTAGTTATATATATATATATATATATATATATATATATATATATATATATACACACTTGATTTGTTTCTGTTTAAGTCTTGTATTTGAAATCAAGAAGATAGTCTTTCGATCATATTAAATTAGTTTAAAAGGTTCGTCGAAGCACAACAAACGTGGTGGTGGTGGTTTCATGGTGGATGGTCATGCGTGGTGGCTGGACGGTGAAAGAGTTGGGCGGAGAACGGTGGGTTGTCCAGGGGTGTGTTTGGGTGAGTAAAGCGATTGATAGGGAGAGGGATTTGATTGGTGGAGTCGAGGCGGAGGTAACGGGCGTGTCGGCGAGGCAGATGAAGTTGTGTAGCGACGGAAATGCCTTGCTGGAGTGGTCATCGGAGTGGAGGAAGAAGGTGGTTGGCGACGGCGTCGAGAGTTTATTTTTGATTTTCTGGTAAAGGAAAAGAGAGTAGAGGAGGAGAGGAACCTAACTAACTAAACTAACTGGATGAAAGGGGTAGGAGGACGTCAGCTTTAATTGGCCGGTGCCATGGAAGAGAACTTCTCTAGAGGAGGACGGTGGTGAAGACAGGGCGAGGACGACCCTCGCTTTGACGGGCAAGACGCGGAGGAAGATGAGGAAAAGGATGGGCAAGTCAATTTGGCTGTTGGTTGCCCCTAGGGAGACAGGGAAGGAGGCCGTCGGAGGTTGGTCAGAGAGGGGCCGGAGGTAGGGTTTGGAAGAGGTTTTTGGCCCCAAACCATGCTAAGGAGCTAGGGTTCTTGCCCCTGTCCCCTTTATAGGCCATGGGAAGAGTTTTAAGCTTAGGAAACCAAGCTTTCAAGCTTGGAAGGTTCACCGTAGAAGGATTCCTAAGAGATACCCAAATCTCTTATACGTTCGTATGAGAGATTGGGAAGGTTATGGAGATTGAAACCGGGTACATTGGAAAGACAACTTCTCAAGGAATCTCCCTTCTAATTTTGGAAGGAATTCATTGATCAAAGAATGAGTTCTCTTCAATCAAAGATCACCGGAGAAGGATTCCTCCGCGATAATGAGGAGGGACCTATTTGAAAAGAGTGACGACAAAGATAGGGGTTTGTTTGTAATAAATTCGAAAGTTATGGTCATGTGTGTGAGAGAAAAGATTCAGACTGGACCAAATTGCAAAC
The DNA here is from genome assembly GCA_037157565.1 of Thalassia testudinum. Classification (NCBI taxonomy): domain Eukaryota; kingdom Viridiplantae; phylum Streptophyta; class Magnoliopsida; order Alismatales; family Hydrocharitaceae; genus Thalassia; species Thalassia testudinum. The sequence goes on along the minus strand of JAZHRO010000077.1, from coordinate 12,490,388 downwards.
TAGGTCAAGACAATCTCTGATTAGACCTAAATTTTGGTACAAACCTAATTTGGACCCAATGAATCCAATGGTGAAGTTAGATTTAGGTTTTGACTAAGTTTGACTGGGTAATTTATGTAAAAATTCAAATTAGGGAAACTGTTTGTCTGAGGCTCTATTTTAGGTCAAGACGGGTTTTGATGGTTAAATTAAGTATACCAAACCATAGAGAATATTTTTCTATGATTTTTAAAGGGTTTATGTGAATTTTATCTTAACCAGAACCTTAGTGGATTAAGCGGGTCTATTTTTAGGATTTCAGATGTCATTTAATTCTAGAAACGCATGAAAACTCGTTTCTGTCTGCACGGACTCACTTGTTAGACATTTAAGACCATTTGACCTTTAATTAACCCCTAAGAAATCCCATGATTGTTTTGCAATTGAGATATACTGTTAAAATTGCAGTTTTACCCCAGTTTTACTGTTTTTCTCTCAGAATGATTATGCAATGAATTATGGTCCTCTGGCTGTTATGTAAGAGCATTTAATGATGGAATATAACTAAATAAAGCTAGATATGGCTGATGAGGGTGTTATCATCAGCGAGGGAAGAGCAATACCAGGTGAAACTGGTTGCCCTTAGGGAAGAGGAACTCTCTATTACCGAGAAGCTCCTGGAGCTCAAACAGGTCCAGGAGCTTAATCCCCCTTGCATCGAGGATCACCAGCTCGACCCCGATGACAAGCAACTGAGGTGGCGCCGCAAGGTGGAGGACAAGAACGCTCGACTGCGCGAACAGCTCGATCGAGCAGCTAAAGCGCGAGCTCAGTAGCCACAAGGACGAAGCCCCCCTGAGCCTGCCAAAGTCTCCCCACCCTCCTACCTTAGAGGAGATCTCCAGGGCTCAGCCCCCCGCCGCCAATGGGGGATCAATCCCCAAGATCGTTTGCTAGGTCACATGGGCTATGAGGGGCATGCGCCCCCGGGCCTACGTCACTACGTACCCCTTTATCGAGGAGGTAATGACGGTCCCTCTACACGACAGGTTCAAGCAACCCATCATGGCACTGTATGATGGGACAGTGGACCCCAACAGCTTCATGGGGAGCTACCATCAAATGATGCTGGTGCACGGCTGTCCTAACAAGGTACTCTGCAGGGTATTCCTATCTTACTGAAGACGTCGGGTTTTACCGGGTTTGTTATAACGTTGTAGTAAAGCCGGTTGTTACCAACGTTTTATATAAAATTTTTTTTTTTTTTTTTTTTACTCGGAAAAATGAAAGAGTTCCCGAGGTCGAACTCAGGGAGCAAGTTGTATTCTAGAGATATACAAGTTCTATTACAAAAATAAAGAGAGAGAGAGAGAGAGAGAGAGATGAAAATTTGGCTTCTTCTTCTTCTCTTCTTTCTTCCTCTTTGCTTTTGTTCTTCCTGTTCTTCTTCTTCTTCTTCTTCTTCTTCTTCTGCTTTCTTCAGATCTTCCCCTCGTGCTCTTCTCCTTCTGTCTTCTGTTCTTACTTGTTTCCTTTCTTTCTTTTTCTTCAGATCATCTTCTTCTTTTCTTGCTTCTTGCTTCTCTTCATTTCTTTTTCTTCTTTGTCTTCACCTGTCTTCAGTTTCCAATCAGACGACTTAACCCACAGATGCTACAGTGCCGCTTCAGTCCTTCTTCTTCTTCAATCCTTCACCTGTGCCTGCACGCTCAAGAGTCCAGCATCAGAGGGCAAAAACCTACTCTACCCCCCTCCCCCGCGTTTCTCTTTCTCTCTGAAATCACTCTTCGGAAGCTCTCCCAGAGCGCTACCGGGTAATCGGGTTCGAGTCAGGCCCGGGTCCAGGCCCACCGGCGTGCGTGGTGGGCGAGGAGTGCAGGTCAGTCTAATCGGGTCGGGCCAGGTCCGCGGAGCGTGGTCACGGACGAGGCCGGGTCGGGTCGGGTCGGGTGAGAGGGACCTCACCCCGTGGTCAGGAGGCAAACAGCATAAGGCAGTTTTTGCCTTTATGCGTCCGCGCGCCTTCGAGAGGTTCCGAGGTGGGACTAAATGTCCCACCCCAATTGAGCGCGCGTCGCGGATGGAGCAGTGGGCGATCGTGGCTTCCCGCGCGGCCTTCGCCCCGTCTGTGAACCTGGGACGTTTCGCGGAGAGTCCCTGCGCAACCTGGGAGTCAAACCTGGGCGAAGGCGTGCCTGCACCTGCAGGTGAAGCAGCTCTGCCTGCGCAGTAATGGCGACGGCGGGCGAGTCACCTGGTCACAGAAGAACGGCCTCTCGGCCAAATCAGACAGGTGGGGAACCTTCGCCGTGGCACAGCGAAGGTGGTCAGGGTGTCTGCAGGGGGCGAGATGGAGCTAACAGGTTGTCCTAGGTCAAACTGTGAGCGAGGAAGTGGGTGTGTTCGGTGGATCTGCAGAGGGTGTTTGGTGGGAAGTGGAGGGGCGGAAGAGGATCAGGGTGAGGAGGCGGAAGTTCTGCGGTGGTCGGCGAGCCGTGTGGGTCGCTGAGGTGATGGGAGCGGCTCGCCGGAGGGTGGTCGGAGACGGAGAGGATGAGGGTGAACAGGAGCGGTCGAGGGTTTAATTGACTAAATTGAAAGCGGGGAAAGAAAGAGGAGAAGAAGGGGAGTAGGTCTAACTTACTTGCAGGGACGAAGGGGGAGGAACAGGGCGACAGTCGTATCGACTGTCGCCGGAGAAGACGATGCTCAGGGAGAGGGGCGGCGGCGAGCAGAGGGCTGGAGAGGCGCCAGCTGGGTGCGGCGTGGCGCGGGAAGAACAGGGGAGGAAGTCTCTGCTGCTGGTATTGCGGCAGAGCGAAGAGGTGGAGGGGGAGGAAGTCGCCGGAGCTGGTGAGCGTCTGCCGGAGAAAGAAGAGAAGGAAGTTGGGGATTTCTCCGTCAGATCCAAGCTGCCCTGGTCGGTGGAGCGGCGGGGGGTATTTATAGGGATGAAGCAGGGAGGAAGGCGGAGGGAGACGACGTGTCTCCCTCGCCGGAGAATGGTCGGAACATGAACCCATACCGTCCGTGCGTTCGCACGGCCGGTATGGTGGCCTACAATGACCAGGGGGGTGCTCCTGCGACGGCTGACGACGCAGGGCACCCCCGGTATACTTGCCAGGTCCTCCACCTCACCCTACGCGGCGCCATGCTCCGCGCAAGGTCGCTGGAGCATGGTGCTGGCAGGGTTTTGCAGGAGGGACCTGATTGCAAAGAACGAAGGAGAGTTAGGGGCTAAAATGCAAGGGTTCAAAAGTTGAGGGCCAAAGAGTAAATATATGAGGACCAAAGTGTAAAGTCGGTCAAGGAGGTTTCTTCTTAGGCTCAAGTTTTTATACATGACTAATTAGGACCCAAGGAATCTGATGGTGAATTTCATTTTCATGTTAAACCTTGTTTGACCGGTCAATTTGCGTAAAGACCCAAATTAAGTTATTAATTGGGCATGGTTCTCAATGTAAGTCAAAATGGGTTCTAAAGGCCAAATTGAAGGTTCTAAACCCTAGAGATTATTTTTCTATGAATTTTAGAGGGTTTATTCTATTTTTACTTTGCCCCGAACCTTGTGAATTGAAGTGGGTCATTTTAGGGTTACAGATTATCATTTGGTTCCTTGGAAGTGCTGTAGCCCTTGCTAGATCATCTCATCCCACTTTTATTCTTATTAAGCTGTTTTGACCTGTGTTTGGGCCCAGAATTACCCTGTATGCAGATTATACTGGTAAAATTGCACTTTTACCCCTTATGACTGGTTTTCTTCTCAAACTCAGAATTCTCTGAGTTAAGCCTTTCCTTGAGATATGTAGGAGCTTTTATCCTTTGTATTGGGTCAAAATGAGCTAGTTATGGCTCATGATGAGGTTCTCATCATACCCCCATGCCTAGCTTTTGCTAGTCCCTTAGCAAAAAAACTTAGGGTTTCAACCCTTGTTCTAGACCATGAAGTTTTCAATAGTTTTAGATAAGTGCCTTCATAGATTAGGTCAGAATGCTGATCATAGGCCTAAAAGGTACTCTAGTACCAATCAAGATCCAAATCTGTCTAGCCTTAGCCTTAGTCTTTTAGCAAAGGTTTTTAAGGCCCACAAGAACTAACCTAAGGTTTATTGGACTTCGTGGTTAAAGCACCCGTGCTTAAAATGATTTTAGCCCTGGCTCGGTTCGCAGTGCGTTTTGTAAGAGAGAGATAGAAAGTTTTTTCTGTTTGGAGAGTTTTCTCTCTCTTTTTCTTTTTAGTTCTAGCCTAGGATTGGCTTTTCAACACGGTCTGTATCAGATTCCTTGCTCCCATCATCAATCCTCAAGGGTTCCTGGCGATCGATGCTTCGAGATAGCACCGCCCATGGCAACCCCCGGAACCCTGGCTATTGAGATTTCGAGATAATCCCATCCATGGTATTCCGTGGCCGAATTCAGACCCTGGCAATTGACACTTCGAGATAATGCCATCCATGGAATCTGAACCAGCAGAGTGCTTACATGCCCCCCGTAGGATATGTAAATATCCTAAGAGACAAGCACCGAGGAGATGATATTTTGTTACGCGTCTTCGAGAGGATTTCCCGCCTCTCTGCGCTGGGAACTCGTCCAAATCAACTTGTGTTGATCGGCCGCTCCTATTCTAGGTGTTCTTTTCAGATTTTTTTGCGACGCTTCTGCGTGATTCTGATTTTTACGCTTACTGAACCAGGCTGTGTGTGAGATTAGGGTGCTTAGGTTACTGAGTCCTGTAAACCAAAAATTAGTTAACGAGGCCGAATACTTCCTAAGCCTTAGACCTAATACTTCAACTTTTCATTTTCCTCAACCTCTTGAGGAGTGTCCAGATCTTAATGAGTACTAAGAGTCTATTCAAGAATGCCTAAGGTTTGCATTCTTACTAATCTTATTGTGCACTTTTCAGTTATTTTTTTTTTTGAATGAGGTCTAGAACTTAGGTTAATTCCTTAGTTCCCTTACTAATGACTATCACCTTTTTTCTCATAATTTTGTGCTCCTTTTTCATTTTGTTTCCTTTTCTCCTTCACAAAATTTTCCTTCTCCTCTTCTCCTCTTATTCTTTTTCGAAATTTTTTTTTTTTTTTTTTTTTTTTGGCATATGTGAATTTTTTGTTTGAAACCTTTTCCTTACACGTTTTTGCACTTTCCTACCCCCCCATGCCTAAGATTTGCAATGTCCTCATTGTAACCTAGGGGGTCTTAGTTCATTCCTTAAGACAGAAATTTGGATGAGTGAATGGGTCGGGTTGAATTTTTTGCGGACGATTTCAAATCCCAGATGTAAACATCTGAGTTGGGGTCGGCTGTCTACAAGGGTGAACTTCGAGTGCTGAAAGGTGTCAGAACAAGTTTCAGGTTTTCAAAGAGAATGACGGGCTGCCTCCCGTTAAGCGCTGAGTTTTACGCCATCGGCTGGGCGCAATAAGCTCAAGGGGAAAGGAGGATATAAGATGCCTCAGCCAAATCAGTAGAAGTTACATCAATGAACGGCTTGAGTCTTTGACCATTCACGATGAAAGGTTCAGAATCGTGGCTGAGTGGACTGATTTCGATTGCTCCATTTCCAAAAACCTGTCGGACCAAATATGGTCCGACCCACTTAGATCTCAGTTTTCCTGGGAAGAGTTTGAGTCGGGCATCAAAGAGTAGGACCTTTTGACCAGGATGAAAGATCTTTCTTGAGATGTGTTTGTCGTGGAAGGCTTTAACCCGCTCCTTGTAGATTTGCGAGTTCTCGTACGCGTCTATGCGCAATTCATCGATCTCGCTGATTTGGAGTTTTCTGTGGGTCCCAGCCTTAGAAAGATCCAGATTACAGTTCCGTACTGCCCAATAGGCTTTATGCTCCAGTTCGACGGGAAGGTGGCATGCCTTTCCGTACACCAATCTAAAGGGAGACATGCCCAATTGGGTCTTGTGGGCGGTCCTATAGGCCCACAATGCTTCCGGAAGTCGGGACGACCAGTCCTTCCTGTCAGGTCGAACAGTGACCTGTAGGATTTTCTTGATCTCCCGATTCGACAGCTCAGCTAGACCATTAGTTTGGGGGTGGTAAGGAGTAGAGATTCGGTGAGACACCCCGTATTTGGTCATTAGTGACCTAAACTGAGCATTTGTGAAATGGGTCCCCCCATCAGAGATTATTGCACGAGGAATCCCGAACCTTGAGAAAATGTGTTGATGAATGAATTTGAGAACGATTTTGTGATCACAGGTTCGGGTCGGTATGGCTTCGATCCATTTGGACACGTAGTCCACAGCCAACAGAATGTATTCGAAACCATCCGAAACAGGAAAGGGGCCCATAAAATCAATCCCCCAAACATCAAAGATTTCGCATACTAGAATCGGTTGCATAGGCATCATGTCGCGATGGCTCATGTTGCCCAAAGTCTGGCAACGACTGCATGCCTTGCAATGACTGTATGCGTCTTTGAATAGTGTGGGCCAGTAAAAGCCGCACTGGAGGACTTTTGATGCGGTTTTATGCCCGGCAAAATGGCCACCGCATGCCTGGTCATGGCAGAAAGAGAGGATATTGTTGACTTCCCCTTCCGGGACACATCTCCGGATGATTTGATCGGCACCTATGCGGAAGAGGTACGGGTCCTCCCAAATGTAATACTTGGCATCGGAGCGTAATTTGTCTTTCTTGGCCTTCGGCCAATCGGACGGGGTCTGATGAGATGCCAAGTAATTTACAATATTAGCAAACCATGGAAGGCTAGTACCAATAGTCAGCAGGTGCTCATCGGGAAAATGCTCAGTGATGGGTCCTGAAGGGTCTATCATTTCAGAAGGAAGACGGGACAAGTGATCAGCTACCACGTTTTGTTTTCCCGCTTTATCGCGAATCTCGAGGTCAAATTCTTGCAACAGCAAGATCCATCGAATCAATCGAGGTTTCGCGTCCTTCTTTGCAAGGAGATGCCTCACAGCCGTGTGATCTGAGTATATGATGACATGGGAACCCAGAAGGTACGATCTGAACTTCTCTAGGGCAAATACTACAGCTAGCAGCTCTTTCTCAGTAACTGTATAGTTACGCTGAGCCTCATCGAGTGTTTTGCTGGCGTAGTAAATGACCACAGGTTTCTTGTCATTTTTCTGCCCCAAAACCGCTCCTACAGCGAAGTCGGATGCATCACACATGATCTCAAAGGGTTGAGACCAATCAGGGGACTGTAGGATCGGGGCTTGGGTGACTCGGTCACGCAGGATTTCAAATGCTTGAGTGCATTCCTTGGAGATTTTGAAGGGAACATCCTTGGAGAGAAGAGTGGTCAGGGGGCGTGCGATTTTTGAAAAATCAGGGATAAATCGTCGATAAAAACCGACATGCCCTAAAAAGGATCGGATGTCCCTGATCGAGCTAGGCATAGGAAGGTGAGAAATCAGATTAACCTTAGCTTGATCCACTTGGATACCTTTCTCCGAAATTGAGTGTCCCAGGACAATTCCCTCAGGCACCATGAAATGGCTCTTCTCCCAAGAAAGAACCAAATTCACGTCGATGCACCGCCTGAGTATCTGGACCAAGTGTTGGAGGCAATCGTCGAATGATGCTCCGAAAACTGAAAAGTCATCCATGAAGACTTCCAGATAATCACCTACCATATCTGAGAATATGGCAAGCATGCATCGCTGAAAAGTAGCGGGTGCATTGCAAAGACCGAAAGGCATCCTTCGGAAAGCGTATGTTCCGAAGGGGCAGGTGAATGTGGTCTTTTCTTGGTCCTCAGGATGGATTGCCACCTGGTTATAACCGGAGTACCCGTCAAGAAAGCAGAAGAACCTATTTCCCGCTAGTTTTTCGAGAATTTGATCAATGAAGGGTAGTGGGAAATGATCCTTCTTCGTGGAGGAATTGAGTCGACGGTAATCTATACAGACTCTCCACGAGTTGGCTAATCGGGTAGGAATGATTTCTCCGGTCTCAGTCGTTATAGTGGTGAGTCCTGCCTTCTTAGGCACGACCTGAATTGGGCTCACCCAACGACTATCGGAGATCGGGTAGATGATCCCGGCATCTAACCACTTGATGATCTCCTTTTTCACGACCTCCTGCAGATTGGGGTTTAAGCGTCTCTGCATTTCACGAGAAGGTCGTGTGCCCTCTTCTGAATAGATATGATGAGTACAATAAGAGGGACTTATTCCAGTCAAATCATCGAGAGTCCATCCGATGGCTCTGCGATGTTGCTGGAGGACAACAATCAGACGGGATTCCTGTTCAGGACTGAGGTTGGAATTGATGATCACAGGAAGGGTCTGATTAGAACCCAAAAAGATGTATTTCAAATGAGCAGGAAGGGGTTTCAGTTCAAGGATGGGGTTTTCAGCAGCAGCGGGTGGTTCAGTATAGATGTGAGGTTCAAGGGTGGGAGTTACTGGGTTGTTCACATCTGGATTGGACTCCTCTGTTTGCGGGTCAAGATCCTTCTGTGGTTGATGAGGCATACTCAAGTCATTCTGGAGGTGTGATTCATCAACCAAAGTCTTGATGTCACAAATTTGCTCGATGACGCCGCAATTAATTCCTTGTTGGGCCTTAAATATATCAATTTTCAGTGTTTGATCTCCAAACTTAAGCTCTATTTGGCCCTCCTCACAGCTGATGTTGGCTCTAGCAGTAGCCAAGAAAGGTCTCCCTAGAATGATTGGTGTATCCCTAGGGTTCTCAGGTGCATCCATGTCTAAGACTATAAAGTCCACTGGAAAATAGAAATCCCGCACTCTCACGATAACATCCTCGAGAATCCCTTTTGGTGACTTTATAGATCGATCTGCTAATTGTAAAGTCACCTCGGTTGGTTTCAGCTCAGATTCTTCCAGATGGTCAAGTAAGGATGTGGGTATCAGATTTATAGATGCTCCTAAGTCTAACAATGCTCTATCAAGTTGGGTACCACCTATCTTACAGGAGATCAGGGGAGTTCCAGGATCTTTTGCCTTGGGTGGGAGTCTACTAAGGATTACAGAGCTGGCTTGCTCTGACAGAACAATTGGGCTCCCTCCCTTGGTTCGCGGCTTACGCTGGGGTGTACATATATTCTTTAGAAATCGTGCGTAAGCTGGTACGTGGCGGATTGCATCCATTAAGGGGATGTTTATGTGGACCTGCTCAAAGAGCTTGACCAGGTCCTCCTCAGGGGCCACGGGTTTGGTGGTCTTCTTTCCCTTGGTCAGGGCCTCGGGAAACGGGATCTTGGTTGGTTCCTCTAGGATAGGTCCAGGTTGTGGGTCTGGAGCAGCGGTACCTTGGCTAACTATCCTAGGGTCATGGTTATCAGGCTGGGCGTGGTTTGGATAATGCTGGTCCTGAGTTGTCTTACCACTACGTGTTGTTACAGAATTTAATCCGGCCTGATTTTGGTTTGGGTTTGGTAGGAGGGGTGGCTGCTGCTGAAATCCCGCACGCGAAGTTGAGGCTTCCATCTCGTCTGGAGATGGGGCAGTAGGGGCCTGATAAATCCATTGAGCGTGGCCTAAATTTGGATTCATAACGCGCTTCTGGGTTGGCACGTTATTTGGGTTAGGAAGGGGTTGGGAAGGGAGTGTGCCTGGCTGGCGAGAATTTGCCAACTGGGCCAGTTGAGTTTTAACTTCAGTAAGCTCGTCCTTGTGCTGTTTTTGAATGGCCGCATTCGATTTTTGAATGTCAGCCAGAGTCTGAAGGATTAAGGACATTTGATCTTGATTTGGCCCTGATGGATAAGTAGGGTTGGGCCGAGGCTGAGGCGGCTGGTAGTGATGAGAGGGCTGTGGGCGGGACTGAAAAGGTGGTCTTTGGGTTTGGGAATTTCCCGCCCACTGAAAATTGGGATGGTTTCGCCATCCAGGGTTGTAAGTGTTGGAGAACGGGTCGTTCTGGATGGCGTTGAGGTCCTCGCAGGTCTGAGGAACCTCCTGAGAATCAGGGAAAGGAGGAATGGAGTTCCCCCGGCTGGTGAAGAAAGGATCGGATGATCTTCCAGTCCAAGAATCAGATGGGGATGGATATGGATCCATCCCAGGGGAGGATCGGTGGAGAATGTTTTGCACAGTCTCCTGTGTGGAAGGAGGTTGTGCAAAGGAGTTACGCGCAGAGGTGGCTCGCTGCAAGTGCTGAGTCAGCTCATCCACCTTCTTTTCAATAATTGAGACCTTGTCCAATCGACTGGCCATTAACTCCAGGTCGACTGATGCGGACAGGTCCTGCGTCTCATGTGCTCCCTTAAGATTCGTCGCTGCGCGGGTATTCGTCCTGTCGAATAATCCCATGGAGTCATTGTTGATGGAGTTCTCGCACATGTTTTCGAGAATCTCCCATACGGTGTCTTCATGTTGACCCATGATGTTTCCTTCGCAGGTTGCATTGACGAAAAGGCGGATGTCCTCACGGAGTCCCTGGTAAAAAGATTGGACTTGTTCCCATTTAGGAACTCCGTGATGGGGGCACTTCCTCATGAGATCCTGAAAACGATCCCATGCCTCATGGAGAGGTTCTCCTGATTGTTGAGTGAAGTGTGTAATCTGATGGCGCAAGGCGTTGGTCCGACCAACGGGAAAGAACTTTTTCAAAAACTCGGATTGAAGTTCTTCCCAAGTGTTGATCGGCCGGGTCTGAGTTTGATACCAATGGGCGGCCTTGTCCATAAGAGAAAAGGAGAACATCTTCATGAGAAGAATATCCCGATTTTGCGCATCTGATCCAAAAGTGTGGGCCAGATGCTTTAGCTGTTTGATGTGCTGGAAGGGATCTTCAGAATTAAGCCCATGGAATTTAGGTATAGCGTGAATCATGTTGGGCTTTAGTTCGGAATCAGGTCCTCCAATCGGGATTCTAACTCGAGGCTCAATGGCCACCGCAGCAGGATTGTAGTGGTCCCGCATCATAGGACGCTGTGGTGGGTGCACGAAGTTTTGGAAGAGGTCATTGAGTCGCTGGAGCTGGTGTTCCAGATTATTTTCTTCCTCAACTGGCTGAGCCATGATGGGGGAAGAAGAACTTGGTTCTGAATCAGAAGAGAGAATAATGTGAGGGTGTTGCTGCACAAATACGGGCGTCGAGGCTTGGCCTTGACGAGAGCGAATTTCTAATGGAGGTCTTAAGGGTGGTCTTAGAGACCTCCTTCCGTACATGCACAGTTGGGAGAGGTAAGTTTAGAAGGTGCTGGACCCAATCAAGACACCCAAAAAATGTGTTGGGTGACTATAGAGGTGCGGGGCGGATGGACCCCTTGATCAGAAAGATCGTCCACCTGAGAATTACCTGGGCAGCCAGAGAGGGAGAGTCTCGCGAAGACCCCTACACGGTAGAGCGTCCCCACGGGTTACAGGGTTTCCCCCACCCGACCTCTCTTGTCACTGCGGTTCCAGGTAGACCAGAATGGGGATCTTGACCTCTTAAGTCTACCAATTTTAAGATCAGGGTGCTTAAGGTTTCACTTGAACTTTAGTCTTTTTAAGTGCAAAGAGTGACCTAATTTAAGGTTGGTTAACCCAAAGGGGTCAACTTTACCTCTTGTTTTCTTTGAGAGCTTTTTGGGTCCTGTCTTTTAGGGTTCAAGTGTTTAGAGAGAGCCAATTGTTTAGGATTTTTCTTGTTAATTATTTTCAATCAATGGCTTGGGCACACTTCTTTTGGATTTCCTCAATTCTTGATTAAGGGGTGTGTCTCTACTGAAATCCTAATGTTTGACCTTATGTTGGCTCTACTTGGTCCATTTAACTCTTTGTTGGGCAATTAGGGCTCAAGCAAGAATGTGTTAGCCCTTAAATACCCTTAATAGTGTGCAGGAGTGATGAGTTGAAAACATGCAACTTTTTATGGTTACTAAGTATGGAAGACAGGTTAGCCCTATATTGCTTTTTCTTTTCTTCCTCTTTAGAGTGTAGGGGTTAATAGTGAGAGAAAAGATTTTACCTGTCTTCGGAGTGGTTGTGTGGTTGCTTGTCTTCTTGAGTTCCTGTAGCTGCACAAAAGAGAGGAGATTATCAGAACCTAAAAGAAACAGGAATGTTTACCTCTAGAATAGCCGTTGCTCCCCGGCAGCGGCGCCAAAATGAAGACGTCGGGTTTTACCGGGTTTGTTATAACGTTGTAGTAAAGCCGGTTGTTACCAACGTTTTATATGAAAATTTTTTTTTTTTTTTTTTTACTCGGAAAAATGAAAGAGTTCCCGAGGTCGAACTCAGGGAGCAAGTTGTATTCTAGAGATATACAAGTTCTATTACAAAAATAAAGAGAGAGAGAGAGAGAGAGAGAGAGATGAAAATTTGGCTTCTTCTTCTTCTCTTCTTTCTTCCTCTTTGCTTTTGTTCTTCCTGTTCTTCTTCTTCTTCTTCTTCTTCTTCTGCTTTCTTCAGATCTTCCCCTCGTGCTCTTCTCCTTCTGTCTTCTGTTCTTACTTGTTTCCTTTCTTTCTTTTTCTTCAGATCATCTTCTTCTTTTCTTGCTTCTTGCTTCTCTTCATTTCTTCTTCTTTGTCTTCACCTGTCTTCAGTTTCCAATCAGACGACTTAACCCACGGATGCTACAGTGCCGCTTCAGTCCTTCTTCTTCTTCAATCCTTCACCTGTGCCTGCACGCTCAAGAGTCCAGCATCAGAGGGCAAAAACCTACTCTACCCCCCTCCCCCGCGTTTCTCTTTCTCTCTGAAATCACTCTTCGGAAGCTCTCCCAGAGCGCTACCGGGTAATCGGGTTCGGGTCAGGCCCGGGTCCAGGCCCACCGGCGTGCGTGGTGGGCTAGGAGTGCAGGTCAGTCTAATCGGGTCGGGCCAGGTCCGCGGAGCGTGGTCACGGACGAGGCCGGGTCGGGTCGGGTCGGGTCGGGTGAGAGGGACCTCACCCCGTGGTCAGGAGGCAAACAGCATAAGGCAGTTTTTGCCTTTATGCGTCCGCGCGCCTTCGAGAGGTTCCGAGGTGGGACTAAATGTCCCACCCCAATTGAGCGCGCGTCGCGGATGGAGCAGTGGGCGATCGTGGCTTCCCGCGCGGCCTTCGCCCCGTCTGTGAACCTGGGACGTTTCGCGGAGAGTCCCTGCGCAACCTGGGAGTCAAACCTGGGCGAAGGCGTGCCTGCACCTGCAGGTGAAGCAGCTCTGCCTGCGCAGTAATGGCGACGGCGGGCGAGTCACCTGGTCACAGAAGAACGGCCTCTCGGCCAAATCAGACAGGTGGGGAACCTTCGCCGTGGCACAGCGAAGGTGGTCAGGGTGTCTGCAGGGGGCGAGATGGAGCTAACAGGTTGTCCTAGGTCAAACTGTGAGCGAGGAAGTGGGTGTGTTCGGTGGATCTGCAGAGGGTGTTTGGTGGGAAGTGGAGGGGCGGAAGAGGATCAGGGTGAGGAGGCGGAAGTTCTGCGGTGGTCGGCGAGCCGTGTGGGTCGCTGAGGTGATGGGAGCGGCTCGCCGGAGGGTGGTCGGAGACGGAGAGGATGAGGGTGAACAGGAGCGGTCGAGGGTTTAATTGACTAAATTGAAAGCGGGGAAAGAAAGAGGAGAAGAAGGGGAGTAGGTCTAACTTACTTGCAGGGACGAAGGGGGAGGAACAGGGCGACAGTCGTATCGACTGTCGCCGGAGAAGACGATGCTCAGGGAGAGGGGCGGCGGCGAGCAGAGGGCTGGAGAGGCGCCAGCTGGGTGCGGCGTGGCGCGGGAAGAACAGGGGAGGAAGTCTCTGCTGCTGGTATTGCGGCAGAGCGAAGAGGTGGAGGGGGAGGAAGTCGCCGGAGCTGGTGAGCGTCTGCCGGAGAAAGAAGAGAAGGAAGTTGGGGATTTCTCCGTCAGATCCAAGCTGCCCTGGTCGGTGGAGCGGCGGGGGGTATTTATAGGGATGAAGCAGGGAGGAAGGCGGAGGGAGACGACGTGTCTCCCTCACCGGAGAATGGTCGGAACATGAACCCATACCGTCCGTGCGTTCGCACGGCCGGTATGGTGGCCTACAATGACCAGGGGGGTGCTCCTGCGACGGCTGACGACGCAGGGCACCCCCGGTATACTTGCCAGGTCCTCCACCTCACCCTGCGCGGCGCCATGCTCCGCGCAAGGTCGCCGGAGCATGGTGCTGGCAGGGTTTTGCAGGAGGGACCTGATTGCAAAGAACGAAGGAGAGTTAGGGGCTAAAATGCAAGGGTTCAAAAGTTGAGGGCCAAAGAGTAAATATATGAGGACCAAAGTGTAAAGTCGGTCAAGGAGGTTTCTTCTTAGGCTCAAGTTTTTATACATGACTAATTAGGACCCAAGGAATCTGATGGTGAATTTCATTTTCATGTTAAACCTTGTTTGACCGGTCAATTTGCGTAAAGACCCAAATTAAGTTATTAATTGGGCATGGTTCTCAATGTAGGTCAAAATGGGTTCTAAAGGCCAAATTGAAGGTTCTAAACCCTAGAGATTATTTTTCTATGAATTTTAGAGGGTTTATTCTATTTTTACTTTGCCCCGAACCTTGTGAATTGAAGTGGGTCATTTTAGGGTTACAGATTATCATTTGGTTCCTTGGAAGTGCTGTAGCCCTTGCTAGATCATCTCATCCCACTTTTATTCTTATTAAGCTGTTTTGACCTGTGTTTGGGCCCAGAATTACCCTGTATGCAGATTATACTGGTAAAATTGCACTTTTACCCCTTATGACTGGTTTTCTTCTCAAACTCAGAATTCTCTGAGTTAAGCCTTTCCTTGAGATATGTAGGAGCTTTTATCCTTTGTATTGGGTCAAAATGAGCTAGTTATGGCTCATGATGAGGTTCTCATCACTTACCTATCCAGCATGGCTCACTAATGGTTCAACAAGCTCCCAGATGGACAGATCTCCCGCTTCCAAGAGTTGGTGAACAAGTTCTACCAATACTTCACCGAACAACAAAGAATTCGGGACAACATTGAAAGGTTCTCGGACGTCTGACAGCGGAGAAACGAACCCTTCCGATCATATCTGGACTAGTTTAAGACACAGTACTTCAAGTGCAAGCGACCTCACGACACCATCGCCCTCCAATTCTTCAAGTCAGGTCTCCTAACCCAGAGTTACTCCCAACAACTGGCATGAGGCACTTACGCCTCGCGAACCACTAGAATGTCTGTTCCAAGAAAATGGCAGAACTAGGGCTCCTATGCCCCATGATCCAGAAGCTATGATAACAGCTCCACAAGCCGGTAATGACTCGACACATGCACCTCGAAGTTCCATGTACCCACTGACAAACTTTCAACTCCTTGGGCATTTGCCCACTGGAGCAAATGATAAGGGTTCAAGCCGCCTTGCCCAGAGGTCACCATATTGGCCACCAAAGGCTGAATCAGGACTATGGTGCCATGTGCCCCGAGTAATACATGACACACAACACCAATAACGCGAGCTTGGACACATGTGCTCCAAGCCTCGCTCGCCACATCTCCAAACTTCTGTTGGAAAAGGTCTCAACGCTAGCCCTCACCTTTTATCGTCACCATCGAGGCTCGAACCCATCCAGAGGCCCACCAGAATCCCACTCCAGAATCCCCCTACACCTTTTATCATCCGCCAACCACCTTCACCGCGGAATGATTGCAATGCCGCACTTAATGAAGATGTTAATTAATGATAGTGGAATGGATGGCCAATTATTCACACTCTCCTCCCCTCTCTATAAATGCATGCAGTCGTCTATTAACAAATGCAATTATAGCTACATAAGATACAATGACAGTGCTAGGGAATAACACAAGATGTCATATTTACTGGTATATTTTTTGCATGCAAACAAGTACTGTTTGGTAGTATCTGTATCTCCCCTTTCAATGTTAAAATTGACCTAGCCTTGCATGTTGAGGACTAAACTATATTATTAGGGGGTGTTATTATCTTTAATTGCTCTTCACCTCTACTTATGTTCTTACATGAGATTTGATTATGCTTCAATTTACATGTTATCAGTACTTTCATTTATGTCTTATTTTCCTTACAATGTGCTATTAATATCATTTTCAATTTTTTTTTTACAGTTATAACATCGGGAAATGATGATATTTGGACACAATCGTATTGAAGGATTGAAATAAATATGGTAGTCTTGTGATAAGCAAGCGCTATATAGGTTACCTACCTTAGATGGCACACTTGGAGCATGATGGATTGGGATTGAAGATCAGGTATAGGCATCCTTGACCCCTACATTGGCTTAGTACAAGGTTTGGCATGGATGGTCATGCCAGCCAAGTCTAATCCATTCAGTTTATTTTATGATATTTGTTACCTTGAGTTCAGCGGTATTTGCTTTGCTTTGATAGTTACCTGAAACATATTTTCTCTGTTTTATTACGATATTTGCTAGTTTTGCTCTGTTTACCTTTCACTTTATTTTCATTGATATTTTCCATGGTTTCGTCACACTGATTACTTGAATTTTTCTAGTAATTCATTTCTATAAGTTGTTTTAATTAAATCTTCTTGTCTAATGATTTTCGTTAGCTGGTTTTGGTATGTCTCAGTTGTATTCATTATTGCTTTGTAATTGTTTCCGTTATATCTGTTTTATAATGATCTAATGGTTCAGTTGCTAACATCTTCATGTTGCTTTCTTTGGTTATTTTATGATGCTTTTTTCATATTGCTTTCTTTCAATTTATATTATTGGTTATTTTAGGTATATAGATGTTATTGGTTTTCTTTTTTCCAACCCTTCTCACTTTCAAATTAATTTCATTCCATCAATTTGTGTTACGAACGGGCGCTCCAGACGTATTTTAAAACGTCTGGGAGGTGGCCCAGACGTCGTACCAGACATCTGGAATCACTTACAGACGTCGAACCAAACGTCTGGGATCATTTCCAGACGTCTGGAAATCGGTTATTTTGGCACGCTTATGTTCGTCTGCGCGCATGAGCTCACAGACCTGCATTTTCTCTCTCTCCCTCTTTTTCCCTCTCTCCTGTGGCCGCAGACGCCTCTGCCGCGTTCTCTCTCTCCTCCTCACGTGGCCTTAAAAGGGCCACGCCTCTCCCTCACTCCCGTCACCTCCGCCTCCTTCCTCTTCTCCTTCAGCCAGTGCGCGAGAGCAAGCGTGAGGGTGCAGCGGCAGCGACAGCCGCGGTGAGCGTGGGAGGAGGTGCTGCGTGTGGGAGAGGCGCTCGGCTGTGAGGGTGAGCTCGCCGGGGCTGCTAAGGCCGGCCGGCGGGGGGCACAGTGGGCGTGGGGCGACGCGGGGGGGACTGCTGCGGCTCGAGCAGCAGGCGCACGAGGCGCGATGCGGCCGAGCGTCGCGAGCGGAGGGCAAGTAGCGCCCTGGTTCTGGAAAACTTTCTACAATCAGACGTCTGTGCTTCTAGCCAGACGACGGTCACGACGTCTGGAAGACTGTCCAGACGTTGTAAAGGTGAGTTTTTCCGTCTTCTTCCTTCCCTTCGATTGACCGTACTAAGAGAGAGAGGAAATGGGTACGCGCAGGTTTGAGATTCGCATCCAACGCGAATCAGACGTCTGGCTGCAGTGCCAGACGACTGGAGCGACATCCAGACGTCCGAGGTGACCATCAGACGTCTGGGAACTAGGCCAGACGCCCTCGCAGGCTTCTGGACGTCTGAGAGACCACGCAGAGCAAGGTAAACCCTGTTTCACTTTTTAAGACGTCTAGAATAAGTTCCAGACGTCTGATTTTGCACTGTTTCGTCGTTTTCGACCCGTTTAGGGCCCGTTCGAGTTTCGTTTTCCGCGTTTTGAGTTGCGTTCTTTTCGAAATTACATCCTCTACCCGTCTACAGTAGATGTACACTGTTTTGAGACACTCCTTGTGTTTGATCCTTCTGATAGGATCCCGTTCCGTTGCAGTCTCGGGGGTCGCGGAGGCACGCGGGATTCCCGACCACGCCCCCATTACTCCCGTTGTACTTGGTAGAGTGGCTTTAAGTATAATCTGTTAAATTATGAAACCATAAATAGAACCTAGGACATTGCATGAATCCTAGGAATGAGAAATAGATTGAATGGTAGATTCCTAGGGTATTGCATGAATCCTAGAGCTGGAAAACTAGATTGTATGATAGATCCTAGGATATGGCATGAATCCTAGGATGGGAAAACTAGTGGAATGTATGAATACTGCAGTCTTGGAAAATGTGGAAAGGAAATACTAGCTGCCTGTGAATTGAATTAACAGCTGCCTGTTATGAATAAATAAACGTGATTGAGAATATGGATTGTAAGAACGTGAAACTGGAAAGTGAAACCTGGATGTTCTGAGTTAAAAGAGCTGGAACCCTACGGGGAATTAGGAGTAGAACTCCTGGAAAGTGAATGGAATAGAATTGGGGAAGTGAGCTGGCCCTTGAGTACGGAGTACCAAGGAGAGCGACTGTCTCCCTATTTAGTGCAGAGCGGAGCCAGCCGCCCCAGGGACCCGGGGTTAGGACTGGCCACTCTATACTGACTTGCTAGCCCTCGTGTACGGAGTACCGAGGAGAGCTACTAGTGTAGGGAGGTACTAGCTACCCTACAGGCCCCGGGGTTCTGCTAGGCTCCCACACCGACTTGTTAGGCCCACTGGGGCAAACCAGGGTAGTCAGGCGAGGGTGTACGGACTGTGGAGGGGCAAGGCCCCTGTTTGGTTACTGTGGAGGGGTTGGACCCCTGTTACTGAGAGGGCTCTGCCTTGTACTGGTTCCGTGCTGTGCTTTGGGCGCACCCGTTAACGAAAACGACTGACTGCGTGCCAGTGCGGGTTAGCTACCCGTGCGTTTACCGCGCGTGCCGTAGTCACCGTTACGTCTGTCAGTGACCTTGGGGTGATTAACTGAGAGTAGGATCACCATGGGGACTCTCCCAGCCAGGAGAGCACCACGTGCTACTTCTACTGTTCGGAAAAGACTGCAATCAAGATCGTTCCCACGAGGAACATTCGAGATCAAGTGAAGGATCTGAGAAATAGATAAATTGTGAAACAATAGAAAGACGTAAATAAAGGAAGAAAGAAAATTAAACAGCTACTGTACACTTTACTGTTTCTTTAGTTTAGCTGCCACTCTACATAGTGTTTTGCTGACGTGTTACACTCGTTACCTTTCAGGACCAGGTGTTGAGTAGCCAGGGTCAGCGGCTGCAGAGGATGCTGGACCGAGTAGGGTCCGGTAGAGTTACCACTGTTCTCTTGTACCTCTTTTTGTTCCGTTATAGTGAGTAGTTCTTGTTTCCGCTGTACTTTTCTTTACCTGCAATTCATATTATGCTCTGAATGTTGTTCTACTGTTGTGGTGGTATATACTGTAGTGGTTTCTTTCCTTACTGCTGTATTTCCTTACTGTTAGTTATATTCATGCTGAATGTGGTTTATTTTATTGCTCTTTTGGTTACTTCCTCGTTGGACGGCTAGGTCTTGGGATTAGTCGAGTCGATCCGGTTCTCGTGTCTCGTAGGGACTTGGGAATCGGGTCGTTACACTTTGATTCTTCAATACCATTGTGTTACCACATAACACTATTGGATTATTCCGTTCAATTTTCAATTTGATGTTTGTTTTTGCTAGTGGAATTAATTTCTCCCAATAGTTTCTACTACATCGACATCTCTCCGCTTTACTAAACAATTACTGTATACTATTATTTAATTACCATATCATTCCTTCCATCTATTCTACTCTGTGACACAATGGGATTAGGTTAACCGTATACGCACGACTAGTCCTTGACAAATTGTATTTGCCGATATTATTATCCAATACCTGAGCCAAACTACAATTCAACTCAGAATACATGTCCACATTCAATGGGATCTACAACTTGACGCTTGAATAGCCTCACATATTCATCATGAGTCCAATATCTTCCTTTCATGAGTACAACTTCCATTCTATTCATATCATATCAACTAACTTCCCTTGGATTTGCAGGTTACCAACATTGTGGCCAACTCGATTACTACATTCAGCTAACATTGCAACACATCGAATTGGATCCATTAAAGATATATTGGTCAAATGTGAAAGTCCATACTCATTTTCTAGTCGTCAAGAAATGTACAAATGAGACATGAGTTATGGAAGATATTCAGAGTTTATAATGACAAAACTTTCTCTTCAAAATTTCAAAGTTCAATTTCATATCTTAGATTCAACATTTCTCCTCCTACTTAGTTGTTACGAACGGGCGCTTCAGACGTCTTTTAAGACGTTTGGAAGGTGGCCCAGATGTCGCACCAGACGTCTGGAATTACTTACAGACGACGGATCGGACGTCTGGGATCATTTCCAGTCGTCTGGAAATCGGTTATTTTGGCACGCTACTATTCGTCTGCGCGCTCAGGCGCGCAGACCTGCGTTTTCTCTCTCTCTCCCTCTTTTTCCCTCTCCTGCGGCCGCAGACGCCTCTGCCGCGTTCTCTCTCTCCTCCTCGCGCGGCCTTAAAAGGGCCATGCCTCTCCCTCACTCCCGTCACCTCCGCCTCCTTCCTCTTCTCCTTCAGCCAGTGCGCGAGAGCGAGCGCGAGGGTGCAGCGGCAGCGACAGCCGCAGTGAGCATGGGAGGAGGTGTTGCGCGTGGGAGAGGCGCTCGGCCGTGAGGGCGAGCTCGCCGGGGCTGCTAAGGCCGGCGGGGGGCGCAGCGGGCGCGGAGCGACGCGGCAGGCCTGCTGCAGCTCGAGCAGCAGGCGGAGCACTCGCAGCGCAGCCGGGCGTCGCGAGCAGAGGGCGAGTAGCGCCCTGGTTCTGAAAAATTTTCCAGAATCAGACGTCTGTGCTTCTAAACAGACGACTAGAACGACGTCTGGAAAACTGTCCAGACGTCTGAAAGGTGAGTTTTTTCGTCTTCTTCCTTCCCTTCGATTAACCGTACTAAGAGAGAGAGGAAATGGGTACACGCAGGGTCGGAGATTCGCATCCAACGCGAATCAGACGTCTGGCTGCAGTGCCAGACGGCGGGAACGACTTCCAGACGTCCTGGGTGACCATCGGACGTCTGGGAACTAGGCCAGACGCCCCCGTAGGCTTCTGGACGTCTGAGAGCCCACGCAGAGCGAGGTAATTCCCTGATCCACTTTTTAAGACATCTGGAAGAAGTTCCAGACGTCTGATTTTGCACTGTTTCGTCGTTTTCGACCCGTTTCGGGCTCGTTCGGGCTCCGTTTTTCGCGTTTCAAGTTGCGTTCTTTTTGAAATTACATCCTCTACCTGTCTACAGTAGCTGTATACTATTTTGAAAAGTTCCTTGTGCTTGATCCTTGTGATAGGACCCCGTTCCGTTGCAGTCTCGGGGGTTGCGGAGGCACGCGGGATTCCCGACCACGCCCCCAGTTCGCCTGTTGTAACCGGTAGAGTGGCTTTAAGTATAATCTGTTAAATTATGAAACCATAAATAGAACCTAGGACATTGCATGAATCCTAGGAATGAGAAATAGATTGAATGGTAGATTCCTAGGGTGTTGCATGAATCCTAGGGCTGGAAAACTAGATTGTATGATAGATCCTAGGATATGGCATGAATCCTAGGACGGGAAAACTAGTAGAATGTATGAATACTGCAGTCTTGGAAAATGTGGAAAGGAAATAATAGCTGCCTGTGAATTGAATTAACAGCTGCCTGTTATGAATAAATGAACATGATTAAGAATATGTGATGTATGAACGTGAAACTGGAATGGTGAAACTGGAATGTTCTGACTTAAAGAGCTGGAACCCTACGGGGAATTAGGAGTAGAACTCCTGGAAAGTGAATGGAATAGAATTGGGGAAGTGAGCTGGCCCTTGAGTACAGAGTACCAAGGAGAGCGACTGTCCCCCCTGTTTAGTGCAGAGCGGAGCCAGCCGCCCCAGGGACCCGGGGTTAGGACTGGCCACTCTGTATCGACTTGCTGGCCCTTGTGTACTGTAACGAACGCGTGCCCCAGACGTCGGACCAGACGTCTGGGATCGTTTCCAGACGTCTGGAAATCCGTTATCTTCCACATGCGCCGGTCATCTGCGCGCCTGAGCGCGCAGACCTGCATATTCGTTTATTCCCTGCCGCGTCCTCTCTCCTCCTCGCACGGCGTTAAAAGGCCACGCCTCCCCTCACTTCCGTCACCACCGTCTCCTCCCTCTTCTCCTTCAGCCAGTGAGCGTGAGCGCGAGGGCTAGGGCCGGCCGGCGGAGGGCGCAGGGGGCGCGGAGCGACGCGGAGGGGGGACTGCTGCGGTCTGAGCAGCAGGCGCGCGAGGTGCGACGCGGGCGGCGTCGCGAGTGGAGGCCGAGTGGCTCCTTGATTCTGGAAAAATTTCCAGAATCAGACGTCTGGGTTGATAGCCAGACGGCGAGGGCGACGTCTGGAAGACCATCCAGGCGTCTGAAAGGTGAGTTTTCCGTCTCCTTCTTCCTTCCTGTCGACTGACCGTACTGAGTGAGGGGGATGGGTGTGCGCAGGCTCGGTGATTCGCCATCCATCGCGAATCAGACGTCTGGCAGTAGTACCAGACGGCGGAAGCGACCTCCAGACGTCCGAGGTGACCATCGGACGTCTGTGAGCTAGGCCAGACGTCCCCGCAGACTTCTGGACGTCTGGGAAACCACGCTGAACAAGGTAATTCTCTGATCCACTTTTTAAGACGTCTGGAAGAAGTTCCAGACGTCTGATTTTGCACAGTGTCGTCGTTTTTGACCCGTTTAGGGCACGTTCGGGTTCCATTTTCCGCGATTCGAGTTGCGTTCTTTTCAGAATTAATTCCTCTACCCATCTACAGTAGCCATACACTGTTTTGAGACACTCCTTGTGTTTGATCCTTGTGATAGACCCCGTTCTGTTGCAGTCTCGGGGGTCGCAGAGGCACGCGGGATTCCCGACCACGTCCCCATTTCTCCCGTTGTACCTGGTAGAGTGGCTTTAAGTTATCAATAAAATCTGTTAAATTATGGAACCATAAATAGAACCTAGGACATTGCATGAATCCTAGGAATGAGAAATAGATGGAATGATAGCTCCTAAGTGTTGCATGAATCCTAGGATGGAAAAACTAGTGGAATGTTTAATACTGCATTCTTGGAAAATGGAAAGAGATATAAAGCTGCCTGTAATTTGAATTAACAGCTGCCTGTTGTGAATAAATAACGTGGTTGAGAACATGGATTGTAAGAATGTGAAACTGAAAAGTGAAACCTGGATGTTTGAGTAAAAAGGATGGAACCCTACGGGGAAGTAGGAGTAGAACTCCTGGAAAGTGAATGGAATAGTATTGGGGAAGTGAGCTGGCCCTTGAGTACGGAGTACCAAGGAGAGCGACTGTCCTCCTGTTTAGTGTAGAGCGGAGCCAGCCGCCCCAGGGACCTGGGGTTAGGACTGGCCACTCTGTACCGACTTGCTGGCCCTCGCGTACGTAGTACCGAGGAGAGCTACCAGTGTAGGGAGGTACTAGCTACCCCACGGGCCCCGGGGTTCTGCTAGCCTCCCACACCGACTTGTTAGGCCCGCTGGGGCAAACCAGGGTAGTCAGGCGAGGGTGCGCGGACTGTGGAGGGGCAAGGCCCCGGTTTGGTTATTGTGGAGGGGTTGGACCCCTGTTACTGAGAGGGCTCTGCCCTGGACTGGTTCCATGCTGTGCTTTAGGCGCACCCGTTAACGGAAACGACTGACCGCGTGCCAGTACGGGTTAGCTACCTGTGCGTTTATCGCACGTGCCGTAGTCACCGTTACGTCTGTCAGTGACCTTGGGGTGGTTGACTGAGGGTAGGATCACCACGGGGGACTCTCCCGGCCAAGAGAGCACCACGTGCTACTTCTACTTTTTGGAAAAGACTACAATCAAGATTGTTCCCACGAGGAACATTCGAGATCAAGAAAAAGATCTGGGGAATAAATGAAATAGTGAGACAATTGAAAGATGTGAATAAAGACGGAGTTCGAGCTCGCATCCAGGACGGATTGGAGGAGCTCGATGGAGAGTAGAAGAGATTCGCGAGGAGCGATATATTGAAGAAGGAAGGAGATGAAGAATATGATAGATTTCCTTCTCTTGTACTCATTGTATTTTTCGTTTCTTTTGTTGCTCTTTATTTTTGTTACTTAGATTTCTGTTAAAGAGCCTCAAAGTACCATAACAGTAGTCTTAGGAACACCCGCACAACCCTAGGATACTTAGGCTTTCTGTAAAGAACTTAGAAAACCAATATAGGGTTCAAACAGAGTTTCCAGACATCTAATTCCAAAATCAGACGTCTGATAAAGTATTTTAAGACGTCTGACTGTTGTTTCAGACGTCTGATAACTATTAGGCTGGACTTAGTATTCTGTCCGATAAAATCAGACGTCCATACCTTAGTCCAGACGTCTTAGGAGACGTCTGATGGATTTGCGAGACGTCCAATTAGTGGACCGTTGGCTGGCTTAGCAAACGCATGAGGATATGACCGTTAGAGCCTTATCAGACGTCCATAGGACTTTCCAGACGTCTGATAATTGACCGTTTTGCCTCGGCTGACCCAAAATCTCTTCTCAGAGATTTTCTAGCCGTTGCAACGTTTGGAAATCCATTACCACAGAAAAAGTAGGTTTCCAGACGTCCAGACATAGTGCCAGACGTCCTGTATGTCGTCTGATGGACTTACACAAAAACCCTGTTTAGATCTAATCCAAGTAGGAAGAGACCTGCCCAAAATCAGACGTCTGACCTTGGAATCAGACGTCTTAAAGTGAACTTCCAGACGTCTGATGCCAGAATTAGATGTCTGATAAGCCTGTCAAAGCAATGATTGTTCCTAATTTTGGGCTGATTTTCTTGGGCTTTGTTCCCAACGACTATAGAACCTTTCCTAAGCCTTCCAAAGCCTTCCTAAGGCCTCTATAAATAGAGGGGAACCTTTGCAACACAAACACACACCTAGAGACACCAAGATACACGAGAAACACTTTGTAATACACTTTCCACTCTCTTGTGTCCTAGCTAGCTCTTGCTCTCCAAGCTCTAGCTCCATACTCTTGAGAGCATCAAGATGTTGCGCACCCGCTCTCTCGCCGTTGTTCACGAGAGCGACGTTGCGCCGTCGCGTGGCACACGCATCCGCGTCGTCGACGCACTCCTTTCTAAGGGAAGCATCCTATTTCCTATAGAAGCTTAGGCTAAATATTACTTTGTTGGCTCTATAGGATTACTTGTTTTATCTTTGTTATTTGGTTGGGTATTCGCTTTGCGAATTCCCGTCTCCTTCGCGAGACAAAATCCTTCTCGTGAAGAGAAGGGGTTGAGGTACGCTACCCTCGTCTAAGTAGCGTGGTTGTAATTGAGGTTGAATCACCCTCGTTTTAAAGTGATTCGGTTTAGTGGATTTTGATCAACTTGGTTGATCGGAAAATCCTAACTCGAGAGGGTTAGGTGGTGGTTTTCACCCGGTTTGGGTTTCCACCTAAAAATAATTGTGTACTCGTGTGATTGCTTATTTGTGAGATTGTTTATATTTTCATTTCCACAATTATTACGTCACCCCCTCTTCGAAGGGGAAACTTCAACAGACACTTGAGGACCTTTTGCGTGCCTGTGTACTGGACTGGAGGGGCTCTTGGGAGGAGCACCTGCCCCTGGCGGAGTTTGCATACAACAACAGTTATCACTTGAGTATCGGCATGGCTCCCTACGAGGCTCTGTACGGACGGAGGTGTACGGCACCCTTGAGTTGGGTTGAGGTGGGGACCAAGTGGGAGGTTGGCCCCAGGTTGATCCGGTAGAGTCAGGAGGTAGTCGAGCAGATCCACAGGCGACTCCGCACTGTCAGGAGCAGACAGAAGAGCTACACGGACCGGAGACGCAGAGAGGTGCAGTTTGAGGTTGGGGACCACCTCTTTCTTCGTGTTTTGCCCATGAAGGGCCTGCAGCGGTTTGGGGTGAGAGGGAAGCTCGCGCCGAGGTTTGTGGGGCCCTTTGAGGTCCTGGAGCAGGTTGGACCCGTTGCTTACAGGCTTACCCTCCCCTCGCAGCTTTCTAGTGTGCACGACGTGTTCCACGTGTCCAACCTCAGGAAGTACGTAGCCGGTTCCAGTCACGTACTGAGTCACGAGAGTGTCGAGGTGAGCGACGACCTGACCTATCCCGAGCGGCCAGTGCAGATTCTAGACCGAGCCGTCCGCAGTTTGAGACGAAAGCAAGTACCCCTGGTAAAGGTTTTGTGGAGGAGCCAGCGGTACGAGGAGGCTACCTGGGAGCCCGAGGCGGCAATGCGGGAGCGGTGCCCGGAACTCTTCGCGGGTACGTCTTTTCGGACCGGCTTCGGTCCTCTTTGAGTTTGTTATGGTTTTTATGACGTTTTCCCGCACCCTAGTTAGTGCAAGTTTCGGGGACGAAACTTCCTTTGAGTTTGTAATATTGTTACAAACGGGCGCTTCAGACGTCTTTTAAGACGTCTGGAAGGTGGCCCAGACGTCGTACCAGACGTATGGAATTACTTACAGACGTCGAACCAGACATTTGGGATCATTTCCAGACGTCTGGAAATCGGTTATTTTGGCACGCTACTATTCGTCTGCACGCTTGAGCGTGCAGACCTGCGTTTTCTTTCTCTCTCCCTCTTTTTCCCTCTATCCTGCGGCCGCAGACGCCTCTGCCGTGTTCTCTCTCTCCTCCTTGCGCGGCCTTAAAAGGGCCACGCCTCTCCCTCACTCCCGTCACCTCCGCCTCCTTCCTCTTATCCTTCAGCCAGTGCGCGAGAGCGAGCGCGAGGGTGCAGCGGCAGCGACAGCCGCGGTGAGAGTGGGAGGAGGTGTTGCGCGTGGGAGAGGCGCTCGGCTGTGAGGGCGAGCTCGCCGGGGCTGCTAGGGTCGGCCGGCGGGGGGCACAGCGGGCGCGGAGCGACGCGGCAGGCCTGCTGCGGCTCGAGCAGCAGGCGGAGCACTCGCAGCGGAGGGCGAGTGGCGCCCTGGTTCTGGAAAATTTTCCAGAATCAGACGTCTGTGCTTCTAGACAGACGACTGGAACGACGTCTGGAAAACTGTCCAGACGTCTGAAAGGTGAGTTTTTCCGTCTTCTTCCTTCCCTTCGATTGACCGTACTAAGAGAGAGAGGAAATGGGTACGCGCAGGGTCGGAGATTCGCATCCAACGCGAATCAGACGTCTGGCTGTAGTGCCAGACGGCGGGAACGACTTCCAGACGTCCTGGGTGACCATCGGACGTCTGGGAACTAGGCCAGACGCCCCCGCAGGCTTCTGGACGTCTGAGAGCCCATGCAGAGCGAGGTAATTCCCTGATCCACTTTTTAAGACGTCTGGAAGAAGTTCCAGACGTCTGATTTTGCACTGTTTCGTCGTTTTCGACCCGTTTCGGGCCCGTTCGAGCTCCGTTTTCCGCATTTCAAGTTGCGTTCTTTTCGAAATTACATCCTCTACCTGTCTACAGTAGCTGTATACTGTTTTGAGAATTTTCTTGTGTTTGATCCTTGTGATAGGACCCCGTTCCGTTGCAGTCTCGGGGTTGCGGAGGCACGCGGGATTCCCGACCACGCCCCCAGTTCGCCTGTTGTAACCAGTAGAGTGGCTTTAAGTATAATCTGTTAAATTATGAAACCATAAATAGAACCTAGGACATTACATGAATCCTAGGTATGAGAAATAGATTGAATGGTAGATTCCTAGGGTGTTGCATGAATCCTAGGGCTGGAAAACTAGATTGTATGATAGATCCTAGGATATGGCATGAATCCTAGGACGGGAAAACTAGTAGAATGTATGAATACTGCAGTCTTGGAAAATGTGGAAAGGAAATAATAGCTGCCTGTGAATTGAATTAACAGCTACCTGTTATGAATAAATGAACATGATTAAGAATATGGGATGTATGAACGTGAAACTGGAATGGTGAAACTGGAATGTTCTGAGTTAAAGAGCTGGAACCCTACGGGGAATTAGGAGTAGAACTCCTGGAAAGTGAATGGAATAGAATTGGGGAACTGAGCTGGCCCTTGAGTACGGAGTACCAAGGAGAGCGACTGTCCCCCCTGTTTAGTGCAGAGCGGAGCCAGCCGCCCCAGGGACCTGGGGTTAGGATTGGCCACTCTGTACCGACTTGCTGGCCCTCGTGTACATAGTACCGAGGAGAGCTACTAGTGTAGGGAGGTACTAGCTACCCCACGGGTCCTGGGGTTCTGCTAGCCTCCCACACCGACTTGTTAGGCCCACTGGGGCAAACCGGGGTAGTCAGGCGAGGGTGCGCGGACTGTGGAGGGGCAATGCCCCTGTTTGGTTACTGTGGAGGGGTTGGACCCCTGTTACTGAGAGGGCTCTGCCATGTACTGGTTCCGTGCTGTGCTTTGGGTGCACCCGTTAACGGAAACGACTGACCGCGTGCCAGTGCCGGTTAGCTACCCGTGCGTTTACCGCGCGTGCCGTAGTCACCGTTACGTCTGTCAGTGACCTTGGGGTGGTTGACTGAGAGTAGGATCACCACGTGGGACTCTCCCGACCAGGAGAGCACCACGTGCTACTTCTACTGTTCGGAAAAGACTGCAATCAAGATCGTTCCGACGATGAACATTCGAGATCAAGTGAAGGATCTGAGAAATAGATAAAGTGTGAAACAATAGAAAGACGTAAATAAAGGAAGAAAAAAAATTAAACAGCTACTGTACACTTTCCTGTTTCTTTAGTTTAGTTGCCACTCTACTCAGCGTTTTGCTGACGTGTTACACTCGTTACCTTTCAGGACCAGGTGTTGAGCAGCCAGGGTCAGCGGCTGCAGAGGACGCTGAGCCGAGTAGGGTCCAGTAGAGTTACCACTGTTCTCTTGCACCTCTTTTTGTTCCATTCAGTGAGTAGTTCTTGTTTCCGCTATACTTTTCTTTACTTGCAGTTCATATTATGTTATGAATGTTGTTCTACTGTTGTGGTGGTATATACTGTAGTGGTTTCTTTCCTTACTGCTGTATTTCCTTACTGTTAGTTATATTCATGCTGAATGTGATTTATTTTACTGCTCTTTTGGTTACTTCCTCGTTGGACGACTAGGTCTTGGGATTAGTCGAGTCGGTCCGGTTCTCGTGTCTCGTAGGGACTTGGGAATCGGGTCGTTACAAGATGGTATCAGAGCAAGGTCATCCCGAGAAGTGAATCAACTGACTGGAAAATAACCAATTCACATGTCTATAACTAGAGTAGCCACCACAACATATCTTTTGACATGAGCTCTTAGACATTTTCGTTCGGTATCGTTCCGTAGTGATGTGTTCTGTTTTGTTTCGCGTCTCCTTGCAGGAGATGCCTCGTCGTGGGACCAGTGAAGCGGGCCGCAGGCGCGGCCGAGGACGTGGTCGGCGAGGTGGGCGTGCCGTTGCCGACACCCCAGTGGACCAGCCACTACTTCCGGGCGTCCAGGCCCAGGATCTCGCCCGGCTGATACGAGACATTGTACGAGAGGAGCTCCACCGACCGCCCCGAGCACCTCACCCTGGGGTTGTGGAGGGGAAGTCCTCTGTGGGACCACTCGATGGACGCGGCGTTGGACACGGGGGAGGGGATGGGCCGTCGCAGCCCCCACCTTCCTCCGACACTTCCGTGCACGAGGCACCTTCGCCTGGAGGTGCACCAGCACTTCCCCTACAGCGCCACTTCGAGCTTTTCAGGCAGTTCTGGAAGCTGAAGTCCCCCTCCTTCAAGGGGGATGAGGACCCGACCGAGGCAGATGACTGGCTTGAGCAGCTGGAGAAGATTTTCGACACCCTTCGCCCCCCGGTGGAGTGCCGCGTGACCTTTGCCACGTACCAGCTGGAGAGTGCGGCACACAGGTGGTGGAGGGTGGTCCGGGGACAGGAGAGGGACGAGCCGACGTAGGACCAGTTTGTCACCCTCTTCTGCGAGCAGTACTTTCCCCAAACGTGGCAGGACCAGAGGAGGCGGGAGTTCCACACTCTCCGCCAAGGGACGATGGCCGTGAGCGCGTACCGCACGCGTTTCCTGGAGCTGTCCCGCTTTGCAGCGACAGCGGTAGCTACTGAGGAGGAGCGCCTTTGGAGGTTCACCGAGGGGCTCCGCCCTGCGATTCGGGGGTATGTCAAACCCCTGAAGCTGCCTACGTTTTCGAAGGTGATAGAGGCAGCTATAACTTACGAGGAGACCAACCCTTACTAAATACATAATTATAAGAACGACACATCTTTATCAAAACTTCTTGTAAATAACATCATAATTATCATTAATATGTTATCAAATCCTTCACTTCAAATGAAACTAAAACATGCAACAAATTATTACGAAACTAACACATTCGATGAAATAATATGCAAATAAAAAATTTATTGCCTCCATCTCAAAATATTTAAGCCAATAAATATCAAAATATTCCACGAATATACCATCCACATCAAAATTATTTTCATCAAGTATAATGTTTCCAATCACCATATTCTCCAAACGACAAATCACACTACCATATATTTTCCAAAATCATCCCACAAATTAAATAATTCAATTCCCTTAAATGCATAACAGTTCAAATTTATTCTATTTCAAATTCAAAATAAATACCAAATATCAAAACTTACTTATTCCACGCGGAATCTATTCCATAAGTAATTTCACTAAAACTAATTCCACAGAATAAACGAACCTTAGGAAAGAAAGGATTCAGACGTCAATCACTTGTGAGAAAAGGATATGTAAAGGTAGCAGAGGAGATTTGACAAGGGATCTAAAAAAAAATTTCAAACAATATAAGAAAAACATTATTCAAATATGAATGACAATTAAACATAAATAAGATCGGCTGCCACAATCCTTTTCTCAGAAGCGATCGGCGGCCGAATCCCTCCTTCACGAACGGAAGGAGCAGAGGAAGGCGTAGGGCACGTAAGAGGTGGTGAGGATGGCGGGGATGGGGGATGGCTACGTGGGTACCGCGCAGGACGCGGCGAGGATAAGGAGGCTGGAGAAACAGAGGGACGAGGAGAGGAAGAAGATCCAGGCCTTGAAGAACAAGTCCTCATCCTCAGGCGGCCACGGAGGCCTCCTCCAGTTCGGCTCAGGCACCTCCGAGGTCGCCATTCGAGGGTTTTTCTTTACTTTCGATTCCATGCCATACATACATATATATGTGTGTGTGTGCGTTCTTATCCTCTAGCATCCTAATTGCTTAACCTTCTGTAGCTGGTATCAGCTATCAAAATTTTCAACTCTCAACAAACCAAATTTGAGGGCTTTGATTTATTTAGCTATGGGTTCAGGGGTATAGATTATTTTAGGGGCGGTGCTTGTTTCCTCACTTTCCTCCTGGGAGGTGTGTTGCCCTGTCTAGACGAAGATGGCTCGATCTGGGGTTATGTATCCCAGAGAACCGAGGAAATTCTATCGAGCTTGTTGCCACTCTTGTTATAGTGGAAAGGTCCCTTATCCCTGCCGTGCTTGTTCGTGCATACCTATTCTTAAAGCACTCTAGGTGCATGGTTTGGTTCTTTGCATGTACTATTTAGAAGATGAGAAGGAAGTGAGTGGAGGATAAATGTTTGTTTGCTCTCCTCTCCTTGTCGTATAATAGTGACCTGTTCCTTATTCAGTTAATAGCAGGTTAGCAGTTTTGTGCTAGCTTCCGGCTGTTGAACATACTCCTTTGTTATCGAGCTTTGTAAAGGTGAAATTTCGCTGTAGATGAAGGTATTTTGTCTAGTCCTACTAGAATGAAGTGGAAAAGAAATTTAGTGCAACTCCATTATTGGTGTGTATTTGTTATACTTTGTATCGAGCATATTCTGTTTCTTTTTTTTTGAATATATGGGTAGTTCTACTTCAGTTTTAACTGTCACAAAGCCTAAGAAACATAGGATTCATTCACCCCTTACAGAGAACATGCATCCGTAGCAACTAACTTCCCCTTTTGATTGTACGGCTGCAATAATTTTCATATGCAGCTCATCAGGACTTGACTTCTTATCTGCCTGAAGGCATTGATTCCTTCCCTTCTAAATGCACCAAACGGTGCCATATAGAGCTTTGCATTACCTCTTGCCATCTTGGTCAAACACCTACTCAACTCTCCAACCTCATTGCTTGTTGTGAACAATTTCCTTTTCTTCTCCCTCCGAGATATGTGCCCGGAAACTGGAGTTATGCCTGGACGGTGGGATGGTAAGGATTTCAAAGGCATGGTAGTTCTTCCTCATCCAGCTGGTCCACATCCTGCTCTCACTTCTCTCCACTAGTCTCCTTATCCTCAAGCAAGCGGCCTCCCTGTCCTTATCCATTAAGTGCCTAAGCTGAATCCGCCTTCTTCCTTTGAAAGGCAAACTTCCTTCCACTTCAGAAGATGACACCTTTCTCACTACAAGTATCTTGTCTTGAACCCCATTATTTTCTTCGTGACTACAAGTATCTTGTCTTGAACTCCATTATTTTCTTCGTGATTGTTTTTGATACCACCGTTAAGGAAATCCAAAAATTAATCAACCCTCAATTACCCATTTAAGCATTTAAACCCTCCCTGTTTTTAGCAACATGTTTGCACTTCATGCCTCTATCTTTTCCACCACTATGATGACTAGCATGACTTATGACTCTCTCCTACTTGTTTCCTCATGAAGCGACATTCCCAAATGTTTCACTCATAGGTGACCCTCCATCATCATACCAAGGATAGGGCATATCTCCAGCCTTCGCAATCCCTGCAGTATAATAAATGCTCTTTGTTGCATTTAGCCTTACTCCTGACATTTCTCCAAATATGTAACCATCCCCTAATCTGCTCACTTGAAGAAGAAATCATCATATGTGAAGATGAGATGGGAAACAAACTCGATGCCCCTAATTCTTGATTTTGTGTTTTCTTGCACCAACTTCAAGTTGGATAATGTGTGGGAGCATATTCATTTCCGGTGTACATAGTAATGGTGACAAGGGGTCTCCTTGCTAGAGGCCTCTAGATGCTTTAGTTATTCCTATAAGCATCCCATCAACAAGGTTGCAATCCTTAGTCTCGTTGTACATTTCTTGATCCACTTGATCATTCCTTTTGGAAGCTCATGAATCCAACACACGTATATAAATGTCTAAGTTCTAACTAATACTACCATACAGATAGCCTTATTTACACACAACCTCATTAGTACCACCAGTTTTGAACGTCTGCATGTACTCCATGGCTTGTAGAGAGTAGTCAGTGAGGCATCTTCCCTTAACAAAAGCTTTTTGGACAAGTTCTGCTAGCCTAGGCAATATCGCTCATGGTATGTTCGCAAGTAGCTTAGATATGATCTTGTGTAGTGTGTTATCGGGCATAATCACCAAGGGATTCAACACAATCCTCCTTGGATGTCAAGGTAAGGAAATCGTTGTTTAGCACTCTCACTATTTCACCACCTGCGAGAAGAAAGTGGCCCATCGTGACATCACATCTCTCATGACACTTCTCAAAACACTTTGTACAAAACATTAGAATATGTCCATTCTGCCCTGGTGGGTCACCCAAATTGACCAGAGGACATCTCTAACCTCCTCCAAAGTAGCTAGTTGTAGAAGCATTTCATTTTCCTGTGCTGTTACTTTTTCTCATGAGTATTGGAACCTAACTTCCCTGTGCCCCTCATTATCTGCATTAAGTACCTTGTAGAATGTTGTAGCATATGTTTTTTGATGGTATCAAGCTCATTAACAAGTGACCCATTAGCCATGATAATCATGAGTGAGAGCATTTTTATTCTGCCTTGCACACATTACCATAGCAAAGAAACCCATTCCTTTGTCCTCCTCCTTAAGCTGTAGGTGCCCCCAATCACTCCGCTTTTCCCTTCAAAGCTTGTCAATATATCGAGTATATGCTGATATCTCAAGGATAAACACCACTTATAGTAAATGAAAGTTAGGTTTAAGACACAATTGGAAACTGTCTTTCGAAAAAGGAGTCACAGTTGGCAACTCATGCTAGTCGCTAAATAACATTATTGCTGAAGAGAGCAACTGGGTTGAACAATGCTCAATATGAATAATGTACTTTGACATGTATATTCAGTTGCTTGACCTTGAAAAAGAGGATGAGGGAATATACATATATACATACATATGAGTAATATCATCCATCCATGGATGTGTACATGCATGCATGTACATGTGCACATACATCATACATACATGCTCACGTACATATGTATGTATGTACATTTGTACATAGACACACACCCTTTATATACAGACATATATACACGCACATTCACACATATTTATTTAGGTATGCTGCATATCTCTCTCTCTCTCTCTCTCTCTCTCTCTCTCTCTCTGCATGCACGTGCATGTGTTACCCATTCATGCATACATACACGTGTGCACATGCCTGCACATGCACACCTTCTGCCCCCCTTATTTGATCAGACATATAAAGGCTTACAAGTTCCACCATATATTGGCATTTTTTGCTACTGATTTTTTGAATGTCAGGATTTCAGATTCTTGAGACTGCTTTTAAGAAGGATACTATTGGTTTAGTTTCAAGAGAGCAGTATGTTGAAAAGGTAATATGATTTGAATTTTGATATATAGGTGTTTGCTGATGTTCAATTCTTCTAATGTTTGGGTTGGATTGATACTTGGCAGAGAGTTAATATCCAAAACAAAATTGAAGAGGAAGAGAAAGAGAAGCTTCGTAGGCAGCAGAAAGAGTGGGTGAAATGATGTTGTCCATTTATTGTCTGTTTCTCTATTTCTTTCGTAGATTTCTTTCCTTATGAAGGTAAATGATGTTATAGGGAGGAGGAACTTCAGCAGCAGAAGAGGAAGAAGAGGAGAATTAGGGGAAACTCTCGCTTGTCGTTTACTGATGACATCGAGAATGGGAGTGAAGAGGAGAATGGTTTGTTGTTTTCTTTATTTTCAACCTTTACAATTGTTTGGATAATAATTTTTTCAATACCTTTATAGTGGAACATCTGTTCTTCCGTTTGCCAAGAAATCTGCTATTAAACTATTAGCTTGAAAAAATGATTGTGAAATGCAAAAAGGTGCATGTTAAACATGTAGAATCTCAAATCCACAACACTAGAGTATTATTTAAGCTCATGATTAGTTTTCATTTTGTTCAAGATGCAATCTGTTACTAGAACTTTTATTTTACA
The DNA here is from genome assembly GCA_037157565.1 of Thalassia testudinum. Classification (NCBI taxonomy): domain Eukaryota; kingdom Viridiplantae; phylum Streptophyta; class Magnoliopsida; order Alismatales; family Hydrocharitaceae; genus Thalassia; species Thalassia testudinum. The sequence continues at coordinate 12,455,423 of JAZHRO010000077.1, read as the reverse complement.
ATGAAATTTTTTGTTTAAATAGGGGAAAGTTTCTCTATTACATTTTGCAGGTATGGATATATTGTCTTTAAGTTTCCAGCCCCAGGAAGTCTTATTGTTTGTTAGAATAGGATCATTCACATGCAAAATATGTACAAACTGAACTCAAATTCCTAAACAGAATATTTGACCTTGATTTTGTAAGCATATTATATGTAAAGGAAAAGCCTAAAGTCAATTGGTGACATATTGGCACAAATGCCTCCATTATTTATGTATGATAGTTGGGAGATTGGCTGTTGTTTCTATTGAAGACGAAGAAGCAAATTATGACAGTAGAAACAGTTTGAATGTGAAGATCATTATAGCACTGTCTTTCTTTTTTTCTTCCTTCTTTCTCCTTAGGTGGTAATCTTAATTTTAATCTGTTCACCTTATTCACGACATTTATGTTTCATTCTTCCACAGTTGATCTTTACCTGCATCTACATTGCTCAATCAACTATTATTATGTCCTTTGACATTTTGGCTGGGAAGGCTACCTAGGATCATACTGTATGCAGGGTATAGTTGGGGACCATTTAATATTTTTACTAAAAACAGATAATAAAATGTATGTACCTTGCTAAAAATAGAGATAAAAATCACAAGGCATTTTTATTATGTAAGACTAACACTTTACCATCCCATGCTTCATCCAACCAGAGAGAAAAAGATCCATGCTTGAGGAGAAGAAAACCATGAACATTTTGGCATTAAACAACCAAGAGGAATATCACACCCAAGGTCATGTAAATATCCATGTAATGGCCAACAAATTACTTGCTGCAGCAGCCAAGTTGTCGGGCTTGGTTACCTGACACTACCAACTATTGGGTGGCAAGTGTGACTAGTTGGTGTGGCATGTCACTCCTTCAAATACTTGGCTGATTCATGAGTCAAGCTTACCTTTGTAAACCTTGGACCAGACATTCTGTACCATAAATAATGTTTAGTACTCTCTTGCTCCTTACCTGGATATGCTGGTCAGGGATATAGGGACTGACTTTCTTGTTTGGTGGTCTTGCAGGAGCCTTTGATCAAACTTGATACTTTTGGAATCTTTTTATTTTATTTCTTGAATTGTTAAAGAAATGGTTACTCAAAAAAAAAAAAAAGAAGAAAGAAAAAGAGGGAGAGAGAGAGAAGATGGTAAAAAGCTGCAAGAATGCTTAAACTTGTCCCTTGTGGCAATGCATAACATCATCAATAAAAATGCTTAACCTGCTAAACACCAACCTTTTTCTCTGAATCCATAAAGACTATAACTGCCAGAGCTCTAGCCTTCTTTGCCTTGGACCTCGAGACCATGGGGCTACTATGGCCCCATCAAAGCCAAGAAAAACACATAGTTACTTTCTGTCACTAGAGGGATGGGAAGTCTGGGTTAATAGGAAAATATTTACTTTATGCCTTCAGATCCAGCTTGTCATGCTTAGGCATGCCAGGAAAGAACAGATGCAGTACTCCAGACAAGGTAAAGCTATAAAAATGTGATCTTCCAGAGAGATTTATCAACATAAACTGTGAAAAGGAACTCCATTAGTAGGATAATTAAAAAGGTGAATGCTTCGGTACATGCATGTAAGGTAAGCAGTTTGCGAAGAAATATGTTAATGAGTCTTCTTGCTCTTTGATGGTTTATGACAACAAATGACATGGATGTAATCTTCTGATTCAACCTTCTATTACTCGTGCATGAACTATGGCAGCCAAGAGCACTGCTTATTACCCCAAATTGTTGAGTCTTCTATTGCTCAATGCTTTTCATATCCTTAGTAGAAGTGATAAAAGGCTACCCAAAGACTACCCGCTCTTGCTTACTTGCTTGCTGCAAAATAGCTTTCCTTGTCAGCCTTTCCTTTGCCTTGACTTCTTTGAAAGAAAACATTGGCTCCCCTTGAGTGGAATTGAGAAAAAGGGTGATTCAGCCTAGAAAATTTCAACAAAATGAAGAAAGGGGAAGTCCTAATTCTTAGATTAGTTAGTGCATTAGGCTTGATGGATGGTAGTTGAGCATGAGATGGAAGAAGAAAGGCAGTGAACCGTGGAAAGCGCCATGAAGTGGTCCATGCTTTTGTAATGGAGTATTAGGACTTGCTTGCTTTCTATGCCCATTTCTATTTATTCACAGGGCCACTGAAAGGAATGGATGCTTTGGTGGTGGCACAAATCAGCACCAAAAGATAGAGAGCAAAGAGATGGGACTGGAAAGGTGCAAGTTGAATGAAATGCAATGAGAAGTAAACATTTTTCTTTTGAATATTCCTTCAAAGAAGTGGGACCCTTCCCTTGCATTTTCTTCTCTCATCCAAGAATCCTCTAACACCATTTGACTTCATACTTAGGGTTTCTCACGCCATGAATAATATTAGCAAGATTCCTAGGTTATGCTTAGAATATCGAGAGTAGGGGAAATTACAAGCACAGACTCCCAAAGCATTTGAACTCTTGTCATTCTAATTCTAAAATTGTATGCAGCTTCCATCATTTTGCCTTAGAGAATGTGAAATGAGGGAATCTGTTCTCAAACAAAAAGTCTGGCAATCGGCACGCAATTAGAAGAATAGCTATGTAACAGTCTGACGAAATTACATCTGACTTCCACTTTGGCATGCTAGAATTGTGGAAAGTGGGGACAAATCTCACCAAGCATCTTTCCATTGTGAAATATTTTTGGGTGACAACCACTTTGGATGGTGTATGACATGGTGTTGACAAAGTTGTTTAGAAATACTTTCCATCTTTCAAGTTGCATGTGTTGTTCATTAATGAAATCCCTTGGTGGCAATCAACTCTCCTAGCTAATTTACCTGGCTCAAATTATAACATTCATCATTTTTTTTTGTCAAGCATATTTCTTTTTCAGTGCATGTTGTTGTTATCTGCCAGCTACTGCTCATTTTCTTCCTGCTTTACTGAAGATGATGGGTTAGGTTGTGGTAAACTTGGCAAAGATCCAACTGTTGAGACGAGCTTCCTACCTGACAGGTTTTAGTTATTCTGCTACCCCTTACCTCGCTGCTTGTACTGACAACCTGAGCTTTTCTCCCTGTATTATTCTTGTCTGGGTTTTATTGATGAGCCTGTTGGTGCCAAGAATGATTGTTCAGTGAACGAGAAGCTGAGGAACAAGCAGAACGTGAACGATTGCGGAAGCAGTGGCTGTGGGAGCAAGAACTAATTAAAAGTATGTGGTTGACATAAGTGGTCACTATTATTACTTTTCCTGTCATGGGCAGCAAGCTGTACTGAATTAAAGATCATTATCAGTATCATCATCATCATCATTATTATAGGGGCTGAATTGTGAAAAATATATTTCAGATGAGCCCCTTGAGATCACATACAGTTACTGGGATGGAACTGGGCATAGGAGGGTGATTCAGGCAATGCTGTCATTTCTTTTCTTTATAGATTCCCTTTTTTTTTTGGAAGGGAAATAGATTTCATTAATTATGCATAGCTTCCTGCTTTCTAAACCGTCATTTGGAATGCCTTCAGGTTCGTAAAGGAGACACAATTGGTGAATTTCTTAGAGCTGTTCAGCAACAACTTGCACCTGAATTCCGTGAAATTCGAACCACCTCTGTAGAGAACTTGCTCTATGTGAAAGAAGACCTTATTATTCCTCATGTAAGAGCCGCTTTTCCTCTCTTTCATCTGCCTATGACTCATTTTCTATCAAAAATCCAATAATGACTGATGATTATTTGCTTCCATATTACGTGTAACACTTATTTATAGGTTTATAGTGAAGTGGGTGGTTACCAACCACTGTTGTCAAGGTGCTTACCTAGGTGTGCTAGGATGAGGCGAGGCAAGGTCGTAGCACCTCACCAAGTCCTGCCTCGCCTAATTTGCCTGAGGTGTTGCCTAGTGAGCGCTTGGGCCAAGGTGATAGGTGTCCCAAGTGCCTGAACCAAGTTTTTAGGTTTTTCATTTTTTAAAATACTTTCAAGGGTTTTAATTTCTTTTTACCTAATTATTGAGTACTCTCTTAATTAAATACACACATATGCGTATGCATATGCACATATGCATAGATATACATATGTACGTGTACTTAAATAGATATGTACATATAATAGATACATATGCACATACAAATATACACATATATATCCTATATATATAAACATAAAAGCATATAAATCTAATATGTACTTACGAATTTGTGTGTATATGTAAATGTACGAAATTGACTGTATACACACACTTACCATGTCTATCAATTTGCATATGTATGTGTATGGTGCTTATTTGTCTAAGTATTTATATATTATGTATATTACATATATGCATGCATAACATATCATATTTTAGTTACTGCGTGTATATGTATGTATATCTGTGTGTCTGCATGTATATATGGGCATGAATCTATAAATCCTTTAGCATCGCATTTTTCTCGAGCATGCGCCTCACACTTTAGGTGTCTTGGACACCTCTCACCTTTTAGCACCTTTTGCTTTTGATAGCACTGCTACCAACGAAGGGTAGTCATTTTTTATGTTTCCAAAAAAGACTAATGATTATTTTTGGCTTCAACATGCAGCAACATAGCTTTTATGAGTTAATCGTCAACAAGGCAAGGGGGAAAAGTGGACCGGTAATGTTCCATTCTATACTTTGTTGGCATGGTGATTGGTTAAAAAAAAATGTTGTGCTTTCTCAGGTAAATGAGTGTGTGTATGTTTTCCTCTTCTTTGTTTTCATTTTTTTGCTTCTTTGTTCTTGTCTCTTCTGGTGAACCTGCTCTGAACATTGATTGCATGTGCTGGGTCTCTTATAAGCTCTGAAGTCTGCAAGGAATGCTCAATCATGGTGTTGCTAGCGGAACATTTGGTTCACTGTCATAAAAGGATTTCATGTTTGTTGCATGATTCTATGTCTTTAGAGGATCTTGATGATAGCTGTTAAGGATCACATCGTACCTTTCACACCAGACTGTAAGACACGAAATGCAAGATGTAAGAGACATTTATCAGCTCCAACTGGTAAGGAGATCCAGAAAATAATCAACACTGGCGGGGCACCTAATTGCTCTTCGTGCAACTTGAAGAGAAAGCATGTGGCATGGGTAAAGGGATAGGTGAAAAACAAATGCTAAAAACTTTCAATCTGAGAACAGTAGAAATCATCCATTCTTCTCAAACCTCTGTGCAAGCAGGATTGTGGCTTGTGAGGGGGATCCAATTTGTAATGCATTTCAACAGGGCTTTAGTTTGACTCGAGGGGCTAATTCTTCTCTGTCCAGGTCCTCCTGTAGTTCAATGTGTCTAACCCTTCGAGATGGTTCACCTACTTCAAATTTAGCATCAGTAATAAATAGGTGTATCAAAATTTCCTTTGGGATGATATGTCCATATAAGTTCACCTTCTCTATGATATTGGTGGAAAGCCTTCTAATTTTAAGACTTAAGGGGACTCAAATTTTTTAGCAATATCTGTTTATGCCAAGAATGATTTATTCATAAGACCACTGACCATTATTAGTGTCTGGGTAAGGTGATTCACAAGACCAACCTCCATCTCACGGACCTTTTCAGTGGATATCATTGGCCATCTGGGAAGGGGACACGACACCTCTTCTGAAGATGGAAGTACGGCAACTAAATTGTATTTCTTTGCAAAAACTTTGCTTCTTTTTTCTGTAGCCTCTATTAAGAGTTTAATTTAATGTGGTTCTCTGGCTTCTTCTTCCTAATGCCATTTTTAATGTCAGTGATTCTGGACCTGATGAGAAGATCATCCTAATCCCTATTTTCATAACCTATCCAAGTAGTAACAGAAGCTGGGGAGCCTACGTACTTATGTGGAAGGGTAGTGTAGCACTGGAGTCTCCATAGACATAGACCTTGTCCTGTTGAGATGTCCATAACAATCTTAACCTGTAGAAGGAAACCCTCCATCAAAATCCTCATATCTATCACTTCCCAATGAACAACTTATTTGAGCTGGTGCTGTCTGGTTATACGTTCGGGCACAAGATCGAAGAGGGCCCTCTTTAATTAAGAGGGCAAGTTAACCATCTAGATGCCAAAGAGCTTTATGTAGCATTGATTGCATCTCTCTTTCTTCTTTGAAATCAGACATCCAACATCTGGCTGCCACTTTTTGAAGCAGGTGAGTTGAAGTAACCAATAGGGCCTTGCAAAGGACTTCAATAATGGCTACTGATCTGCGTTTCCTGTCTGTATGGATTTCTTCAAGGTCCTGTGAAGAAATAACTGCAGTCTTCTCTTGAAAGTCTGCTTTTAATGAACTTTATATGCCCTTCACCTACTACCGAATGGCTGCAAGGAAAAGGATGCAGGTGTGGTACCTTGAGTGGGACTAGTGGAATAAATGCAGAAAAGTAAATACTGAATGCAATAGGCGAAGTCTGTTGAATGCAATAGGAGGAAATGGGAGTGGCAGAGGGTAGAAGAAAGCAATGCACATTGGGGGGGGGGGGGGGGGGGGGGGGGGGGGGTGTCGGTGGGGTGGTTGGAAAGAATGCAGTGAGGGAATGAAGGAATGGATACAGTTGGTTGAGGAGCGAAGGAGATTCAGCAGCAATCAAATAAGCACCACTACAGTGGAAGAGCATGGGCTGCCACCCTGTGGAGTAGATGGATAAACGGTCTTGAGAAGTCATTGCAGATTGGTGTCTTGAAGAACTTACAGTGCATAGATCTTTCATGGCACATGAACATGATTAATTCCTTCCCTCATGAACATAATTCAGATCTTGGATATAGATGGACGATGGGACCTCCTGCAACTGTGTTTCAAAAAAGGAGTAGACCTCGGAAGAATATGTGATGGGATGGATAATCTTCTTCATCCATACTGCTCCTGAGTGAAGTCATTTTGACATCAGCTTCACGATATTTAATTACATCAAAGCGATGACAAGCACCGATGTGCAACAAAACTTGATAAAAATTAGAACATGGTCTTGCCAAAATTGATAGAGGCACAGACATTGTAAGATGGACTTTAAACAATAATCCAAATCATGAACTTGATGGTGGAACCTAGATCTCGTACCTTGATACTCTGTTGGAACGAATACAACAAAAAAGGGTAATACCAAGGAGCAAAAGATGACCTTGATTTTTGTGGGAACCCTTTCTCAAGTAGGAAAAAAAGCCATGGGAGAAGCATCTTACTGTGTTGTATTTCACATTATTTATTCCCAAATAAAATAGCAGTGCAAGGACTTTTGCCTAGATCAACTCGTGTTCATGGTTCCTTTTAACAGGTGAAGGGGGACTAAACTTGAGCTCGTAGCATGTGTCCATGAGTGCCAACTACCCACCTAATCTAATTCATTATTCCCATTACCCTATTGATTTCATAGATCGGGTCTGTACATGGAACTCAAGTTTGTTTTTTGAGGTGTCTGCTCTCTTTTGGGTATATCCTTGTATCGCACAGAGTGATATATATGGTGCGCTTCCATGCCTACGATAAGATTAAAGATACGCAACCAAGAACTTAGTGAGTTATACTCGGGTTTCATTTTCTCATGGAGCATGAGGTTCATTATATTTCCTCATGTTCATATTTTTGTTTTTCTCAAATGTGAGTCTTCTCCCATAATTGGAATGACCTAAGTTTCACTTGGTTGGCTTTCAACAACTGCCGCCTTCAATGATTGCCTTTTTTCTGAAGATGCACAGAGAGGCAGTGGCTGCAGAAGTATCACTGGTTCAGCAGTGACTAAACGCAAGCATGTGCTGAAAGAAATCCCAACTTCTTGTTTACCTGGCCAACTTTCTTGTTGTTCTTGCCTGACTTTTAGATACCATATCCCCAACAATTTTCATTCCTCTATCCACTGGATTGTGAAATTTTACGTTGCTCTTTACCGAAGTTTTTTCCCTGCAAATAATTGATTTCCCATAAAGGTTTGTTATTGCACTTTTCCAGGGTTGCCTGTTGTTTATATAAATATGGACAATGGTTCCGTTGTCTAATATTCCACATGTTGTAAATGCTTGCAGCTCTTCCATTTTGATGTTCACGAGGATGTCCGGACAATTGCTGATGCTACCATAGAGAAGGACGAGGTAATTTTTGTTTGAATGATCTGGAAATTAAAAAAAAAAAAAAACACCCTCTCTCCATATATGAAGTCGTTAGCTAAGCATCTGCAACCTTATCTGTATAGTTGCTGGATTAACTGAGAAATATGTGTTATCTGATTTATCCAAACATATATTTTGTGTTTGAATCCTTTGCAGTATATATCATGCTTATGTAAATCACGTGTTGTTTTCTTTGCAGTCACATGCAGGAAAGGTGGTGGAGAGACACTGGTATGAAAAGAACAAGCACATTTTCCCTGCCTCGAGATGGGAGGTAATCAATTCTTTTTCCTTCTTTGCAGGGCTCCATGAAAGGATTGATTCCCTCCTTTCAGTTGTATGTTAATGCGCTTGCGAAGGAATACATTTTAATTTGTTTCCATCTCGATTCATTTGCAAGTTGAGAGTGTTCTCCGTCGGTTATAACTACTGTGAAATTATATCTACAAGCAAACATGTTTCATATTATTTGCGTGCCTCAACACGTGTCTATCCAATTTCTTCCAGATCTATGATCAAACAAAGAAGTGGGAAAGATACACGATTCATGGAGACTGAAGATCTCATATCTTCTGCATTGGGCTCACTTTTTTCGAAGATACAACTGAACATCTGAACTTTTCCCACTCGGTAGCAGCTTTTATGGTCTGCTTTAATAGACTAGGAAGGGTAATATCACAAGATACAATAACATTCTGGGAATTTTCCTTCTAATTCATCGTTCATGTATCCTGATGCTGCAAATATTTTTAAGTGCGAGATCTTGGTTTTGGGAGAGATCTTTGGTATGTATCATCAGCTGTTTTTATCTTCAGTCTGTACACTGGCTTCATTCTACGCGGATTTCCAGGTGCCCCTGCAAGAATTGCATACACTTGATACAGACATTATGTGGCTGAAATGGTTTGCCTTTTTTTGGGATCGAAAAGAACTGGTAATTGAACTGCATATGATCATGTAGGTGCCTTGGGAAATTCCGTGTTTCCTTTAGCCTCATAACATCAAGTCGCCGTCTTCATGGATGTGCCGGAATGCGAGGGTTCTGTAGTTTCAAAGGGGAAGAAAATCTTTTACTTAATTCTATAAGATGCGGATGCCCCATGATGAAATCCATGATCAATCAAATCCATGCTCCCCCCCTTACCCAAGCACAGGCTCCTGCCCTCGAAGCGTGTGTGAAGATTAGCTTAGGTACTTTGTGAAAAAAAAAAAAAAATGAAGATAAAAAATTATGTCCCTTATTTTTTTAATTCAGTTGCTTCGCAAGTATCCGGTATTGCAGAAGTATCTTGAACAAGATGGGTGCTCTGGGAACTTTTCGGAGACATTTTTCTCGAGAATCGAGAGATCATCCCTCTGAGAAATTTCCATTTCCGCGATTGACGGGAGTTGAGGTGGTAACGTGGAGGCATGCTGTTTTAAGGGTGAGGTGAGAAGAGGGAGAGGACAAGGGTCGAGATTCGTACCATCTTGACTACACCAACCTTTCCTTGGACTCTTAGATTCGTACTACTCCAACACGAGTCAAGATTATTCCAGTATCTAATCTCGGTCTACTTGAGGGTTGTTTCGGTAAAATGGAACAAATTCTGTGAGGATGTACACGTCAATTTGAAGTTTTCAGACGCTTCCATCGTTTGGTGAAATGAATAATTAGGAAGGATAAAAAAAAGAAATGTAAAAGAATAGAGGAAATTAAAGATTTTTATTTTACTTAAATATTTGATTATATTTATTATTATATCAAAGAATTAAAAATATTTATTTTATTTAAAATATTTGATAGGAAGAATAAATAAATTTTATGTAATAAAATTTATAAAGAAAGATGAAAGTGGTAAAATAAATTAGTGTAATAAATAAATTTTACTTCTTTAGTAGAATTTATTTATTCGAAAATTTAACTCAATTAGAATCCGCTAATGTTTAAATAAAAGTTGTCAAAACGTAAACTTCGACCTTAATTCCTCTTGTCTTCTGCCAAATAAACAGCCCCTCAAGTGCTCATGGGCCAAAAAGTGTTTTTTAATCTTCGTGTCATTTGCATTCTTGGATCAGCTTTGGGATATATACTGACCATAGTATGTATTTAACTGGAATGTGGTTCAATCACTTCGATGATCCTTCTTGTTCATCCCAACCGAACATTCTAAGTCACACATCAGCACCTCGCCATTACTCGCCTACAGCACTTGGTTGCTTAGCTCCGTTCACCGGTAATTGGCCTTCACAACTTTTAAAAAAGTGCAAATATTTCGTGCCTCGAGACTGCAAGAATTGGCATTTCTAGAACAGACACACTTGACGACTAAACCCATTAAGCATTGCTTACTTCTAAGAATTCCTTTCTTTGATTGAGCTTTTCCAGGGAAAACAAGAGAAAGTAATGACAAGCAGCGAGAAGTAATCTAATTTTTGCATTGATTTGTTAGCTATTATATCCCATTTTAGATGTAAATTTTGAAGCACTCCCGCTTTTGAAGATGGGCAAAGGTGAGCACAACATTGCATCTGCGACAGTTACTTGCAGGTTGTAGCTACCTAGAAAATAATTTAATAAGCTTTTTGAGCTCACATTTAATTTTTATACCACTCAAATAGGCCATACAAACTCTTCAAATGCAAAAAACAAAAAAAGGACAGAAGAAGAGGGGGGGGTGTTGAGATTAAGCATCGCTCTAGAATAAACATTTCCAAAATGCTCATATGGATTGTAAAAGCAGGATTTGATAACAAGAACAAATCAAACAGATCAAAAAGCATGTTCCTGTCTATACAACCATACTCTTTCACGATCTGCCATCTCGTTTCTCTTCAGATGCCTCACTAAGATTTTCAAGCCTCCAACTTCTTTCCACAGATTTAGAAAAAACCATCTTTCTGGGAGAAGACACACACAAAAAAGAAAGGAAAAAAGGAAACGGGTATCACCTGGCCTTGTAGTAATACATGCATTCCCTTAGCCTTCTTATTTCCTCGAGAGACTCCTCCAGCAAATGGTCAATGTAGAGGCAGATTGCAGAACCACTATAATGTCACAAAAGGGCTTTCATTAGCAGCTAAAAAAAACTAAAACACAAACAAGCATAAGACTTTCAGTTCTAGGATTAGTACAATCACAGAGGTACATATGAGAAATAAAGGAGGCTATTCATATGGCCTTTATGAACTTTGCATGACCAGATGCGTGATGACAGTATTTTCAACATGTTCTGAGATGGTCCCGATTTCCTAATCCAGCAGTATGGACCAAAGAATGTTGCATCCAATTAAGGATTTTTAGAGGAAAGGCCAAAGATTTATAACTCCTGTGTTACTGATTTAATTTGATTTTAAGCGTTATGAGAGACCACATACTGCAAAAATAGGCTGAAAGACCAAAGAAGTGATAAACAATTAAATGCGAACTCTCTCGTTTGGCATTAAAGGTAGGTGTGTAAGATGGATCAACATGACACCTGGCAAACCCATGTATTCCTGGTGGGAAAACCATAGCTTGTAGAGACATTTCAAGATTTGATATTCTACTACTTCGCACCAAGAAAGAGTATTCAGACTCAGAAGTTCAGAGAAATGTGATGAGAACAAGAATAATCAGGAGCACCTCAAAGGTCCAAGCGGAAGCCATATTGTGTCCCATCGGAACCTTGGCAATCTACAATATCAAAGGGATGGGTGTTAATTTACATAATTTTATAACTGAAATTAATTAGAAGAAATCAGATTTTACAAGGCCATTAGTAGACGTTGTCACCTAGGATAGTCTACTAATGCAAACCAAAACAATGAGCAAATGCATTAAAAAAAGCTTCAAGGAAGAGCCGATGTAGCAAGATTCACCTTGACATATAATAGAGCCAGAAGGCAGCCGGGCAAAGGCCCAAATAGCAGGAGTACCAATACCATCGTTTGTATGAGCTGGACCTTTGAAGTAATCCTTTCAGTGCCAGTAGACATGAAGAAACTGCCATAAGATCTGCAAAATGAAATCCAAAACTTGGTATAGAGGAACTTCAGGGTACTACTTGCATTCACTTTGGACTTTAATGTGCTATAGACTATCCACCTCAAATATATATGAACGAAACGAGATACTTACGAGTACTTACATATGTGTTGGATCTTCTCCAACGGGAACTAACCAAATAAGCAACCGGTTGCACACAACTTGCACCTTTATTAAGATGAAAGTTCTTTGTCCATGGTCATAACTTGGTCTTATGTTTTTCACTTTGTTGAGAGTCTTACTTATTTTGTCCTTTCCTTATAGTAGAGGGGTTTGTTCACAATTTTCCCTTAGCCTTTCCTTTGTAAATAGAGGTGTAGGGTTTCATAGTGGAATTAATTTGCATCATTTTCTTAATATGGTATCAGAGCGATGGTTCTAGACCGGAACTTTGTACCTCCTTGATCTCTCATCCCCTTTTCTTCTCCACTAACTAAGGATTAAGGTATCTTCTCTTGAATTGAGATCCTAAACTCATCAAGAGAAAAAACAACTCTCCAAGTTGAATTGGGGATTGTACCCTAAGCAACCTTTTCCAAGAGAATCGTCGCTGCTGCCACCTTTGGAAGAGACCGATGACCACCACCATCGCCGGCAACCACCTTTGGCTCATCGATGGAGGGGTCGTTGGCCCTTGGTCAATCGATCGAACCCTCTCTGGTTGACCCTCGCTAATAAGAGCACAGCTGGTAGGTCTTGAACCTATTAGCACCGTCGCTGGCCCTGTAGGTGGGAAGGGGGTCATTAGGGGCCTGTTTAGCACACCTAGGTTTTAAAGGGGGTCACCCCAACCCCCTTGCAACTTCAGTAGAGCCCGACAATCATCGAAGTGCTATAGTCGTCGCTGGAGAGCCACCATGACATCGTTGTAGCTGTTTCCATCACTGTTTGGAAAGAGGAAAGAGAAGTTGATTCTTTGATTATTCTTCATCTGTATGGTTGTAAACTAAGTAGATGGTAATTTTCATACATTAATAGTCAAGATTATTTGTTGATTGGAAGTTGTGGGACTTCGACTGTGGGCGATATGGCCTCTGAAGTGGTTGATTCTTCCGCTCAAAGAGATGAGAGTAATGGGAAATTCAAGAGTTCCTTCTTTGGTCCAATCATGAAGTTTGACGGGTCCAACTATGCGCTTTGGTTACAATTGATCCTTAATGTGGTTGAGAGTTATGACAAAAAGTGCATACTAGTCGAGTCGGAGCCCATCAAGAAAGTTGGCAAGTATGTCACATGGAAGAACAATGCCGTGGTTAGCATTTGGATTATGAACACAACCATACAACGAATCGCTATAGATATCATGTATTCCAAAATCGTGAAAGAAATGTGGGAAGTACTGATGAGGTGTGGCTCATCATAATTAAAATACCCAAGTTAGGCTAGAAACGGGGTTAAAACACTATCAATTAATACAAGAAATGAGTTAAGTGTGGGAATTATGGAAAAATACTTAAAACACTCAAATTGTGCTAAAAATGCATCATTAGGTCAATGTTGAGATATTCTATACTTAACTTTGTATATGGATGATCTGAATGCCAATTAAACACAATTTCAACTTGAATAAACAAATTGAAGGTTGAATTATGTTCTAATATGTTCAATTAACATGCCATAAAAATTACATTGCATTTGGACATCATTTGGACCTGGAAATACATACATTACACTTAGGTCCTTAAATCTTTACATTTTATTCACTTAAAAACCTTCTAGGGACCTATTTGAAAGGCGCTAGGGACTTCTTGGTCATGAAAACAACCACTTATGGGTCTCCTAGTAAAATACACACGCTTTGCCTATTTAGGATCTTTCTGATATTTTTCCAATAGACCTGGGTGCCTGCTCGTGCACTGTAGCACTAGATGAACACGGAGAGCAGTTGCCATCCGTTTTTTGATCCAACAATCTGACGGTGGATCTTCCACCAACCGGCTAGTGCCGGTGTGACCACTTTCACGACCACCTCCAAATCACATCTGACAGTCCGTTTTTGCTCCAAAACTTTCCCGTGCACTCCAAATATCATCCCAACCCTTGAGATTCAACGACTCACACCTTTGATTCCACACTGAGCCCCATCACCTATTTAAACACCTATAAAGCCACCTACGCAGGGGATTGGCTCCTCTCCTACTTTCTTGAGCTCGATCATTTGTCCTCTCTAGCTTCCCCTTCCTCTTCATTCAGCTTTGCCTATGCCAGAGGTGGAACTCATGTTCCTCCCTTCAATCCTCGCTGCTAAGGATGATGTGACACCTGAGGGTGACTCAGGAGCTCCATTAATGGGCTTTTCTTCAGTTGGAGATCCTCCCCATTCATCGTTGTAGCCACCAACTGCAGGTCTTCTTCTTAAAGGTCTCGTTTATCCTTTAGATTAGGATTTATTCGCTTTCCTAGAGTAATTTAGATTAGACGGATAGATTAGAGTAAGATTAGCTTCTTAATTACATTAGATTAGGAGTAGATTAGATTTAGTCTTAGTTTACCTTAATCACCTCTTTGATCAATTTAGATCAGAGGGGCATTTCCATGCATTCATCACAATCCATTGATCTTCCCCCATGTCTAACGATCACTTTAACACTGTTTTCTCGCCACTTTAATCCACAATTCACTTCCCCCATCACAGCAGCCACTAAATCTGAAGCTCAGTGGCTTCCAGATCTAATGGTGCGCTAAGATCAAATGAGGATCTTCTCATACATTCCACATATCACAATGGTCCTCCATCTGAGCTGAATTGACTCAATTCAATCGATTAAATGGATTTTGGTTTTCATGTCTGATTGAAAGATTAGAGAGTCAAATAGGTTTTTATTGAATTTAATTGATTGAATTGAGTGGATAATTGTTTAATTGGATTGATTTTTATGGATTTGAGCTAATTGAATTCGATTTTTATTGAGCATTGAGTTCGTGCCCAATTTCAGCTTGAGTGCCTGTTTTGATCATCGCTGAAGAAGCGAGAACCTGTGAAACCCAATGCACTAGGTTGAGGTCTTCGCAATGATTCAATCGGTTTTAAAGAATCGCCTGGGAGTCCTTAGCACTAAACAATAGTGTGCAGGAATTCTAGTTGATCATATCAATTGGGCGAACACACGTCAACAACCTGCCTGGGCAACAATGTATTTTGATTTCAATCTATTTTAATTTGCATTTCAGAGTTTGAATGATGATTGAGAGGTTTTAATGAAGGTCTGGAATCAGTTGTTGAGTGATATAAATACCTGATTCCATTTCTTCTTTTTTTGCTGTCTATATCGGAGGAGGAGAATCGATTAGGGTTTTTTGAGGGTTTATAAGTCTCAATTTGATCCTTGAAGAGATTCATAGTGTCTTTTGAACATCTACGACACTTGTGTTTAGTTTTTAAAAGGTTTGAGTCAATCTGAGATTAATCTCAGATTCCAGGTTGGTCTGGAATACCTGAGGTTCTGAGCTGTGATATGAAGTTTTGAGTGAATCTTAAAATGGATGAAAATACTTATGTAATATGCTGGAATGATTGACAAATAGCTTTGAAGTGGATTTGAGATGTGTTTGACAGTTTAGCAGCTTCAGCTGAATTTCTAAAGGGATTTTGGAATGAGTTTTAATTGTTGGATTTAAAGGAGTTGTGAATGATCTTGTACTTATAATGGATTCATTAGTTTAGATTCCGTGTGGGCATACATTTCAGATACCTGAGCACATATTGGAATGCAAGAAACATGTTGTGTATTGGACTGATTCTAATTTTGACAGTGGCAACAAGAGACACCTTACTGTTGGAACTGATGAGGTTTAGATCTGAGAGTTCTACATGAGTTCTGATCTTATTTGTGGGTTTTTAATATAAATATAACTCTCTGAAGCATTCATCTACAGTCATTTGTTGTCAATGTGAGTTGTAACACATTGTTAATCTGATTGAGACTCCATTGTCAGCTAGTTTGAGAACTGTAAATTGTTTAGATGTATTTGATGTAAATTCAGCATATAAACCTTAATGTTGAGTTTGAATTAGATTTCTAAAGATACCTGGAAGTTTCTATGCTATATTCTTACTCTCCAGAATTTTAGATGACTTTTATGGCTTAATTTCATGTTCTAACCTTCTTGAGCTATTTGCTAGTCTCAATTGTAAATCCATAAAAAATACAAAAATAATTGTAAATAAATAAAAGAAAGTGTCTTGAGTGAGATTACGTTTAGTTTTAGGTGTGTGTTGAGTTAGATTTAGGTCTTGAGCTTCTGAGTTAGGAGAACATACCTGCAGAAGTGTAGGACTTTTCAGGCTTGAAATAAAAGAAAAGTAAAAACATCAAAAAGAGTAGGACTTTTCATGCTTGAAATAAAAGAAAAAAAAGTAAAAACATCAAAAAGAGTCATTCTTCTTTTCTTCTCAACTTTCTCTCCTCTTCCATTACCTCTATAAAACACAAAAAGAAAATAAAAATATGAAAAACTTCAAAAATCCTATAAAAATACTTGTGTGCATAGTATTTATACTTGTATATAAGCTTAAATTATCTGCATATAGTAACTTATATGTATATAAAGTATGTAAATAACTTGTATACTTATTTTATTTACTTTGATAGGTATTTATAATGAAGTACATAGTATGTATTATAATAATATAATTATGTATTTATTTATTTTTATTATATGTACATAATCCATATGTAATTATAAATAGCTATGTATGTACTTTAAAACATAGTTACAACAGTGTATATAACTTAAAAGTAATTATAATGTACAGTAATATACCCCTATATTTATTTATTTAGTTATATATTATATATATTTATATTTATAAGTTAATTAGTTATATTATTACGTTAATATAATTTAAATTAGTAAATTAATAAACTAATGAAATAAATTACTTTGTATGTTTGTATAATATAGTTTAAAATAATTTTAATATATTTATAACTCATTTATACTGTAGAATAGTATTTATACTATATACATATATATGTATAATCCCATAGTTAATTGTGCATAAATAGAAATAAATCAATAAAAATTCATTAAAAATCCATTTTACTTAGGTAATAAGGTAAATTAAGTAATTTACAAATCAATTGCATCATCAATTCATTAATTTATACTTTAATTAAGAAATTAAACCTAATTTAAATGTGCATTTTTCATTAACTTTAACCAATTTTTAAATATATTTATATATTTAATTAATGTAAATAAATTATACCAATTGAAAGCCCTATATATATATAGGCTACATGATTATGTAATTTAATTTTAAAATAACTATTTAATTAACATCTAAATCAATGTATGAAATTGGAGTAAATCACGCTGGTGCATTGAGATTGGGTGCTTTCAATAGCGCCACATTAGAAGATGATTAGCACCTGTTGCGGTATAAAACGAATCACACTGGAAGGTAGCGTATTCAGTATAGGGTCGGATCCCACTAGCATATCTTGACCATTCAATCCCATGAGAGAGAGAGAGAGAGGATGGGCCTGCAAGCGTAGGCGGTGTGTGGGCTTGTATGGGCTCAAATCTATGCAAAAATGCACTAAATAATAAACTACGACCCAACTTTATAGTGGTCGATCCAGCCCCAAGAGGGGCTATTGATTCTATGAAAAGTGGACCTGCAAATCCAATATTTTTTAGCTTAGACTGTAATTAAGTTAGGTTAAGTTAGGGTTAAATTAAGTGTTAGTTGTGTATATAAGTGTTGTGTTGTGTAGCCTGTTAGGGTATACGTGAGTATGTTAGTATATATATATATATTATACTATATACATATATTATAAATAAGGAAAATATACATATATATATATTATTTTTAGCCTTATTTTGTAGATAAGTGTTTTTAAGGCTTTTATATACATATGTAAGTAGTGTCAGATACATATGTTAGTGTATATAGCATATATGTCTTTATATATATATATATATATATATATATATATATATATATATATAGGTTAGTATACTTAGGTGTTGTAAATATGTTTGATGTATACTATTAGTATATATATTGTCTATATTGTATATAGTTTTAAGGCATTAGTTAATTGTGAATGTATAGTTGTTATACTTAGATGTTAATGTAAATAATTAACCTAGATTAGTATAGAGTAGTTTTTGATGCCTTTATACTTGTTTATATTTTTAAGGCATTGTCATTAACATGAACTCATTCATTCTTATACATAACTGACTTAGATTAGTTCATTCTTTGATTCGTTCATTCATGATTCATTCTGATGTAAATAAACTTTATGTTTTTGGAATAAAAGATGATTTTTAGTTAAGAGAGATGTGTATATCAATAATTACCTCCCAGTGAATGACTTGGAATAAAATTAGTAAAAAATGTATATAAATAAATGACATCCGTCTGGATTATGACACTATACTACAATGCGATTAATTAACCCTAATTAACTAGCGATCTAGATGGGACATCATTTCGTCATACATACTCTCAGGACAAAATGCAACACTATAGCTCCACAAGATAGCTCATATGAGGCAAGATGGTAGGCCCTTAGCTTAGTACTACTCTGCATTGAAGTCGGTCTTTAAGAGGCTTAACGCTTATATTCCTATGTGCTCTTGTGAGTCGCAGAAGCTCTGCAAGGCACAAACCATGGTAGGACATTTTCTTGGTAGGTTGGACCTTCGCCTATGAGGTAATATGATCTTTAGATGCCGGTGTTGCCAGAGATACCTACTATAGGAGAAGCATATACCCACCTAAGAAGACTTGCATTGTCCCTCTCATCGTGCGCACGTGTTGAGCACATGAAAACTATGGTAACCTCTCAGAAAGAGCAAAGGCATTGGACAATTCACTCGTGACCATGGTCCATGGATGAGGACGAGGAGACCAGGGGTGTGCCAGGCCCTAATGTTCACATCGTGGGAAACTTGATCATTCTGAGGATAGTTGTTGGACCAAGTATGGCAAATCTTGGATTAGAGACTGGTCCAGAGTCTTCTCCTATTACCTGTGTAGAATATGATGAGTTGATCCAGAGGCTCTCTCATCACGGGTTATCAACACCTATTGTTGTTGCTTTGAGCTCCTCTTCAGAACTTGGACATACCGCTGCCCTCGCCAAGTCTTTAGGTATATGTCTTACCTGTTATGTTGGGGTTGACGATGCAAATTGGTTGGTTGATGCTGGCGCCTCTCGACATATCTGCAGGAAGGCTCAAGGGTTTGCCAAATTACAACTTGACCATCAGGGAGGACCATAGTTGTGGCTAATGGAAGGAATTCTCCTGTCATGGGTTAAGGGAAGGTTCATAAAGCCCCTCATATATGGCTGCCAAATGTTCTTCATGCTCCAAAATTTCCTTTAAATCTTCTTTCAATCAATTGTATTGCAAAAGAATTGAATTGTTGGGCCATACTTAATGTTGTGTCACTTGTTTTTCAAGATATACTGACCAGGTAGGTGATTGGCTGTGGCCCTGAGAAAAGGGAGGTCTATCGTCTTCTATAGTCGCTATACATGGGCCACGCTACGATTTCTTCTAGAGGCTCCTTTAGTTATCTCTGGCACCTGAGATTTGGGCATCTTCCTCTAACTAAGTTGTGACAGGCCATACCACAAATTCCTCCCACTACCACTTTCAATTGTGAGACTTGTCAACTTGGAAAGCACTACAAGATCTCTTTTCCTAGTCGACAATGTCGTAGTGCAGAGTCTCTTTTTTGGTTAGTTCATTTTGATGCCTGGGATCCGAGTCGTGCTCTTAATCATATGGGACACAAGTTTTATCATCTGGCTATTGATGATTTCTTTAGATTTCTTGGGTTTTCTTGTTGAAGTTAAAGTATGAAGTTGGAGATGTAGTAAAAAATCTTCCTTGTTGAAATAAAGAATAAATTTGGTACCAATGTGAAAATTGTTAGAATCAATAATGCTTTGGAATTTTATACCCATTCTCCCTAGTTACTCTACAAAGGGTATGGGATAATCCACCAAACAAGCTGCCTATATGCCTCCCAACAAAATGACGTTGCAAAGAAAAAGCATCACCACATTTCGAATGTTACCTTAGCCCTCCTTATCCAGAATAGTGTCCCCCTTTCCTATTGGGGAGATGCCATGTTATTGCATGCCATTTGATAAACCGAATGGCTTCTACTATGCTTGCTGAGGAGGTTCCTTACTCCCTTATGTTCCCTGACAAAGAGCTCTTTGGAGTGCCCCCTAAGATCTTTGGGTGTGTGTCCGTTATTCATATATTTGATTCCAACATGGACAAGTTGTCACCTAGAGTTGGCAAATGCATATTCTTAAGATATTCTTGGACCTAGAAGGGGTATAGGTGCTACGATACTGTTGGCAGATGCCACTATGTCAGTGCCCATGTCTCCTTCCTTGAGTCTATTCCATATTATTCCTCGACGAGTTCTCGTATTGTTACTTCTACCCTTAAGAGTGAGTCATCCTTATTTCGACTCCTAATGTTGAGCAGGGGTCAATGCCTGATGTTGGATAGGATAGAAGATTTAGACTTGCCTATTCTCATTGCCCT
This sequence comes from Thalassia testudinum, assembly GCA_037157565.1. Classification (NCBI taxonomy): domain Eukaryota; kingdom Viridiplantae; phylum Streptophyta; class Magnoliopsida; order Alismatales; family Hydrocharitaceae; genus Thalassia; species Thalassia testudinum. The sequence continues at coordinate 12,434,783 of JAZHRO010000077.1, read as the reverse complement.
AGATAGGACCCCTCCTCTAGTATTAGAGCTGTCATCTACTCCTAAGGTAATTCCTTCTTTTGATAGTACTGATATTCCGTCAGATACTATCCAAGGCATTCTAGCACCTCAGGATGATTCTCCACCACCAGAGTTAATTGAGACAAACAAGTCCATAGATGATCGGAGGGATGTTGATCTTGATATGCTGATTACATTTTGAAAGGGGATTAAGACATGAATCATTCACCCCATTTCCAAGTATGTGTCTATGGCCAACATGTCCCCAAAGTATGCCATGGCTTTCTCTAGTGTGTTGCCCCTACTATGCATTAGTAGTCACTTAGGGATCCAGAGTGGTCAAAAGCCATGGAAGATAAGATGTCAGCATTGCTCTCATGTGGGACCGGGAGCATTATTGACCCACCATCCAATGCTACTATAGTAGGATGCAAGTGGATCTTCACAATTAAATACTTGCTTGATGAATCCGTGGAGCGATATAAGAGGATATTGGTTGCGAAAGGATATACACAGACCTGTGGGATTGACTACTTTGACAATTTTTTCCTAATAGCAAGGCTCCCTACAATTTGGATTCTTCTTTCTGTCGTAGTTCATCTTGACTAGCAACTACATCAGTTAGATGCCAAAAATGCCTTCCTCTATAGAGATTTCTAGGAGGAGGTCTATTTGTAGCAGCCCCTTGGATTCGAGCTAGATGAGTGTTTTAAGGTTTGCCAATTACGTAAGGCCATTTATGGTCTCAAGCATAGTTCATGTCATGGTTTCAGAAACTGCCTTAAGTTGTTGAGGACATTACGTTCAGGAGGCCTACGACAGATCATTCATTGTCTGCAAGAAAGATTGAAAGGGGGAGAGTTGTGATGCTAGTCTATGTGAATGACATTAGCTTGATTGGAGGTGATATTAGAGGCATCAACACTACCAAAGAGTTTCTAGCGAAACACTTTGTTACGGACCTAGGCCTACTTCAATACTTCCTTGGCATTAAAGTTGCTCACAATGCAAAGGGAGTTACTCTTTCCTAGAGAACATATGTTCTTTATCTTCTCTAGGAGACAGACATGCTTGGTGCCAACCTAGCCTCCATTCCTATGAGACCAAATGTGCATTTGTATGAGGATGACTTTGCTTTTGTGGATGCAAGGCAATTTAAATGCCTTGCGGGAAAGCTACTATATGTGCTTGTTACACGACCTGACATTGCCCTTGCTGTTAGCAAGGCAAGCTAGTTCATGGACAAATTAAAGAGAGTTCACTGGGATGCAACATTCATGATTCTTAGATATTTAAAGTTTGCACCAAGGAAAGAATTATGATTTATCCGAGGTGATTCATTAGAGGTGATTGCATATACTAATGTATGTTGTTGGGTGCTCGATGGATAGGAGGTCCACTATTAGGTTTTGTACGTTCATGGGAGGAAATCTTGTTACGAGGCAGAGCAACAAACAAACCATAGTGTCATTTTGAGCAATGAATTTGGGTAGTTATCATCCGGATACTACCCTTTTATTTTTCAAAAAAAAAAACAAACCGTAGTGGCCAGATTGAGTGTGAAGTCAGAATATGGAGCTATGACCCAAGATGCAACAGAACTCATGTGGATTTGATCTGTACTTATAAACCATTAGGTTCTTGTAATTGATTCTATGGAGTTGAGGTGCAACAACAGAGCTGCCCTATTCATTGCTAATAATCTGTTCTTCCATGAGAGGACCAAGCACGTAGAAGTAGGTTGCCATTATACACAAGATATGATCCAGAAAGGATACATTTGCACTCTATAGGTGTCATCCGAAGATCAAGCAGCAGACATGTTCACCAAGGTGCTTCCTCGCTCCATCTTTGACCGATGCTATTCCAAGTTGAGCATGATAGACATCTATACTTCCGCTTGAGGGGAAGTGTTGAGTCTTATTTTATCCTTTCTGTGTATGTCTTGTTACCTATTTTTATTTTCTTATAGTAGAGGGGCTTGCTCACAATTTTCTCTTGGCCTCTCCATAAATAGAGTCCTAGGGTTTCAAAGTGGAATTAATTTACACCATTTTCTTAATAGGCTTGTTAGTTAAAAAAATTTCAAATGGGAGACGCAGACACTCAAATAAATTTTTTTGTTGCAAACCTCGTAAATGATATTTACCACACCTTCTTTATAAAAACCCAAGGGGTCCCTTTATTGAACCCACACATCCATTTGCAGATAGAAGGCCTTATGTCTCAAGAGAGGGTTCTTTTCCTCTCAAATCTAGCTCCAAGTCTTCTCTTTTCTAGTTTGTTTTTATCCCTTTTCTCTTTTTTGTTCTCTTTTCACATTCATTCTTAGGTTTTTTCTAAATCTTAATCCTTTTTCATGATAGCCAGCAGTGCAGTGGTATAGGTTTTTATTTTTGCACCGGTACACAGCCTCTGTTTTTTTATTTCATCTGTGTGAGATCTTTATAGCCATGGCTCCTTGTGCCACCTGATCGTCATCTGATGATCTTCTGAGATGCTGCAAAGATGATGAGTACAATGGGCTTCACCCACACCATTTCTGCCTGATTTTGTGGGGCGACTTCATGCTGCATGTTTCAAGTCTTCAAGACCTTTATCACCAAGGTCTCTTCAATTTCTTTGATCAATCTTTCTACAATTCCATACCTGGCTTTTATCCCAATGCCAACCTTTTATTTTTTCTCCAATTGTAGAGAGGGATAATAAGGGTCATACTGTTCCAACCTCAAAAGTATATGGACATAGGATTATTATCACACCGAGCTTGCTTTGCCAATTAACCCAATGTCTAATTGAAGGGTTCACACATGCCTTCTCAGGAGAGAAGTTACGAACCCATGACATTCATGATGATCTCCTCCTAGCAAATATGAAGGGCCAACCCTTGATTAACTACAACATGATAATTATTGCTAGGGCTTCATTTAGGATTCTTGGATGGAATTTACGAGCCGAAAACTAGGGGTTCATTAGTCTTTATTCATTTTCTACCATCGTTTTATCAAAGGCGATGGGACTCGAGATGCCAAGAATCTTCTTCACAAAAGGCCAAGGTCAAAATCTCCATCAGGTCATGGAAATCTTTTAGACTTTGCATCCTTTGTTTTTTCCCCCTGAAAAAGGAGGATAACCACTTAGGACTAGTGACCTACTGAGTGACTACCTAGAAATTTCATTATTAACCAAATAGATCATCACTGACATCAAACACATCCCCATCAACCACAGCCTTTTCTTGCTTGAATATCTCTCATTCCTATTTAACCACAAAGGCCAAAGTACTGTGAAAGGCTTGGCCCTTTCCTTCTTTGTCTTGAAGCATGTAGGTCCTGCACCCCTTTTCTGCCTGTGAGACTTTCCCAAAATGCTGTTGTAGAAGAATAATCTATTCAACTTGGATTCACCTTCTCCCAAACATCTTTGGGAAAAGGGCAATCAAAAAACAAATGACCGCAATCTTCCACTCTCTTATGACAGATTGAGCATCCTGTGTCTTCTACATGAAATTCTCTATTGATGATGCTTGGCCATCAACCTCTCCCTCCTCAATAGCCAGGCAAAAACTTGATTTTCAATGGCATCTCTCCCTTCCACATGATGTTAATGTCCCAAACCAATGAAGCATCATTTTGCAGCGGCTAATTTGAATGATCCCATAAATCTCATTAACCTTATTCATGTCGTCTACTAGATTCCACCGATCTCTGCTAGTGATTGGTTTAAACCTCCCAACATCATCTGGAACCGTAGAAACTGTTGAAGTCAATAGTCTGAAATATTGGAAATAAACAATGGTGTCCAACTTGCTCATCTTCTGACAGCTGGTCCCAGTAACAACTTACAGGTGCCTGTAGATCATGAACCAAAGAGAAGAGTCTTGGATACCGGTTAGAAAGATCCCCAAGATCCATCCAATTATCTTTCCGAAATCTAAAATCAAGTCCTCTTCGATACAGGAATCAAAAAGCGGCGTCAGGATGAGAATGGCATGCAAGAAACCCCTCAAAAAATGAGATGTGCCTCTCACCGGCTCCATTCTTTTTTTCCGAACTCAAATACTTGCTATGGCAAGAAAAAGGAGCATCCATCAGAAGGGGCTCTCTCCCCCTGTGAGCTTTGCCACCCACTTTGGCAATAGAGCAAAATTTATGACTTTGAGATCAAGGACCTTGAGGCCATCTTCACTAACTGGAGAAACATCCTTCCACTTCAACAGGTGCATACCTCTAGTATTCTCTGTCGAGCCCTTCCAAAAGAAGGCTCTCTTCAACCTTCCCAAGTTGTCCTCAACCTTCTTAGGCATCTCAAAATTGACAAGTAAAAGAGAGAGGTGCTGCCAAGATCGATCTTAGAAGCATCAGCGTACCTCCTCTAGAGAGCAATCTGGATAGCCACCTTTCTGGTTTCCTTCCAATCTTCTCCAATGCCGGATTCCAATTGACCACCCTAATACATCCTCATGTCAATGGTAAACCCAAGTAGGTTGGTGGAATCGGATGAGTAGTAGTATCCAATCTTGCCGCATACGCCAAGGCTTCTTCATCTTCCATGATGAAAGGAACAGATAGAAATGTTTCCCTATTGATCAGCAAGACTGAAAAACACCCAAACAACTCAACCAATCCTACCAACATACGAGCAGTGGCCACTGGGCCTCTTTTTTTTGAAAGGGGGGCCACTGAGCCTTTTACAAAAAGAGTAGTGTATCATCCACATATTGGAGGACTGGAACCAGTGTAATATCTATCCCAAGCTTAGTAAAACCCCTGATAATACCTTCCAAACCGATGTAAAAGTGCACTTGTTATTATTGAGATTCGATGTATTTTATTTAGAAAAATAGCATATTTCTAGTGGAATTTTGGACTTTTGTTCGAGTAAGTAGACTGGGTTTTGTTAAATGCTCTTAACGCAATTGGGAATGACTGTAGTTTAGAGTGTTCATCCAATCCTTTTCAAGGAAAAATAACTATCTAGTTAAAGTACTAAAGGACATGCAAACATGTAAAAGTGGCAAACATAGTCTATGTCAAGCAGATTCTTGTAGCATTAGCAGGAAAAAAGAACTAATAGCAAATACAAACTCCAGAAGGCCCAACTCAAATAAAGCCACACCTGCAAAGATGACCAACCAAGATTCCATCTCCTCCATGAAATAGGCATGGTATCGCTGTGCAATCAAAAGGAACAAAGATATAAGCTCCTATCAAACAATGCATCCTTCATGACAATTTCTTATCTCATGAGAAATACACTGAACCTAGACTAAAAAGTTGCATTAATTTGAAGAAAACTAGTATATGGAAACAACTTGTTCAACCTTGGTCCAGATAGATCCAATCAACAAGAAAAAAAGCTTGAGCCCGACTTTAAAGCTAAATCACTCCTCAATTCTTGTAAGGCTTATTCCTATATTGACACTCGGAACTCGAGACAGAATCTACACTATTAAAGAAAATGATTACTAGAAAAGCAGGATAATTCCTTACCAATTCCCACGGGCGAACTGCTTGCTGAAAGATGGAATATAGAAGGAACCCAACATAACAAACAAGCAAGGTACCAAAGACACCCTGTAATTGTGATTTAAAACAGCCCCATAAGCAAACCTTGCACACATTCATCGTAGCAATCAACAACAACAGGCAATATCCATCAAATACCCTCCACAGATGGCTCTGCTGCTCTTGGTTCTTCTCAAAGGACCTTACTATCTCTTCTTGCTCTTTGCATGCCAACAGATCCCCACAAACAGAAGAAGCAGTTTTGAGCATCAGAGACCAGCATTTATTTCATTACATAAGAAACAAGGGTGGTGTAGCTAAAAGTTTACCTCTCCGGAAATTGGATTTCATTAAAATCATTTTTCTTTTGTTCATAAATTCACTTTCAAGAAACACCAAAGAGCAATCTGAATGAAATGCACATTAACTCAACTCTGTAAAGCTGGAGCATCTCAAACCGGGTCGCTCTCTTCTTTTAATACTAAAATATTACATCGACAATTCACATGAGAGATCACGAAGCCGCTTCCTTCACTTTATGGAGAGACTAAAGGGAAATGAATAAATCTGAACAAAGGAATTAAAAGGGAACTCGAGAAGGGGCAGATGGGATGGGAGAGAGGGCCCCATATAACTCCAAGGTGGAAGGGGGAGCAGACCAATGCAAAGAGAATTGCAATTACCTAATCTGTTTCTTTCTTTCTTTCTTTCTTTCTTTCTTTCTATTTTTTGATGACCCAGACCCATTGGTGCAATTCCATGGTAAACTGGGGGGGGGGGGGGGGGGGGGGGGGGGGGAAGCTCCCGCACATACATCCCTCCCAGGTAAAGCAGGCCATGATTTGAACGGGTCTTCCACCTAACTTGGATACGCGCTGACGGGCTACCTAATCTGTTTCTTCTCCTCTCATGCATCAATGAAAAATAAAATAAATCCTTATCACGCATTAAGCGAGGTCCGCTACATGAATTCTTTGCCTCCATTCGTGTCTATTACTAAAATAACATGCTGACGGTATGAAATAACTACGAAGAAGCAAAATCCTCACGCCTAATGATTTCCTTTTCCACTTCTAGAAACTCCCATAGACAGCACAGCATCATGACCAAACAACCTCAACCTCCCGAACGACACTTCAAGAATCCCCTCTACTTATTCCCCCCGAAACTGAGAATCTCAGGTGGGAGATTCCAAGTTTTCCCACAAAATGTCAAATCAGTTACGAAATCGACCCCACACGCTCTGTGCCATGAACTAATTCCTGACTTAAAAAAATATATAAAAAAAAAAAGCAATCAAAGAAAGAAAGAAAGAAAAAAAGGAAAAAAGGAATCTCAGGAATGAGCAACGCATGGGTTTCTTCTTTTTCTTCTTCATGTTAATTTCAAAAGGGAAGTAGACCTCGAGTGTCGAGGGGTTGGAAGTCGTCGCGGGTGGGGAGGGAGAAGCGGTCGCCCCCTTCGTCTTCCGCGCGGCGTGATCGCCGCCACTTCCTTGTGAGCTTCATCAGGAGCCCCAGGTTGGCCGATTCCTTGAGGAGAAGGACCTTAGCTTTGCCTGAGGAGAGGAGAGGATCGGCGGCCAGAGGACCACCTCAATCACCGCACCATAAGTGGGGTTTTATGCATTGTAGATGGCCTCTCGCGCCTTCGAGGTCATTTCGATGGTCTTAAGGTGTAGTTTGGCATGGGAAATAGACCTGCGAAAAATGAGGAATAGATCAGAATGGTTGAATAAGCAGGTTAGAGTCTCTTTGGGTGATGTAACCGGCTAAAATTATTTAATGGAGGCGGTCAAATAATTTTATTTTGAGTTAAAGTTTTGTGTAAGTGATAGATGGGTTAATTAGGATTAAATATGAGTTATTCGTCTTTAGTTTGCTTATCAAATATTTTTTAAATGTGTTTAGAATGCATCCACATGTGTCAAGGATGGACCCTTATATGTAATAAGGAAGGGGTACAAAAGGTTTAGTCTAAAGCTATTATTTTGCTTGTGGATAACGTTTTAAATAAGGTTGTCAAAATGCTTGATCTTGACAAGTTTAATTCAGGTTTCTACCAACGAGGGCTTACAGATCAAGCTTAATTGATTAATGAGTTAACTTCGAGATCAAAAATTAGGTTACATAGCTTAGCGAATGTAAGTTGATAGCTTAATTGAGTGTGCTAGACTCGAAAAAGGATGGGCATAGATGTATGTATGCATATACCTGTTAAGAGCAATTATAGCACAAGTAGTTTAGGAGTTCAAATCTCAATCATGACATAATGTTTAACAAAATTGACCTTGTTAACTTGCTAGATTGGAGTAGGTACATATAATTTTAAAATATATAAAATTACTAACCTAAAGGTACTTGGTATATAATGCTAGTCAATTTTGTCTACGCACCAAGAGAACTATATCTAGGAGTGTTAGAATAATCTGAACTTAATAAAGTGGCTCATTCTAAGGCTTGGATTTGATGAGGATCTATAAGCCTACTCCATAACTTAACAAGCTAATTCTAAACTTAAAAATTTAGACTTGATAGCTTAATGAGTACTTAAATCATCATGCTTGATAGTCAACCTTGGGTTCTATGGTTGATTTGTAGTAATTAATAAAGTAGTTGTGACTTGAATTAGATGATGTTATACTTGACATCGTTGACAACAAAATAGATTTCATAAGCTTGGACCCTTTGTCCTTCAGTTCAAAGTAGGAGAGAATGGTGATGAGTGGGTCCTATTGCCTGATGTTGTCCATTGAATGCTAAATGGATGACTCTTATCTTTTGGTTCAATTTGAACATGGAGGGCAATGTTGATATATCATTGCTCTTTGAAGATGTGTTTAACGCGAAGAATGTTACCTAGAGACCCATTTCAAGTCATTTTGTATAAAGCTCTCCTTTGACCACATCCCCCACCCATGAAAAATGTGTGTGCATTGTGAGGTGTTGATTAGAGAAGGAAAGAGGAGACCTCACAAACAAGCCTTCCTTTTTGTTGTGGTCATGCTTTAGACATTTTTCCGCCAAATTGATGAATAGATGTTGATTTTTGGATGGTTATGAATTAGGATGACTTGTTTATGAAGGTGGAATACATGATCTAATTTATGATAGTTCATGAACTTACTTGATTGATATAAATACATGGTTCTTAAGGTTGTTTACAAATGCACTTGAACAAGTGAAAATTTGCACAAAATTGTTAATCACATGTGATTTTAAGTAATAAGAAATAACTATACCACCAATAGAATCGAGTTAAGAAAAATAAATAGTATAACATATTACGCATGCATGCTTAGGGTGCTAAATAACATGTGTGTCAAGAAGTTGCATCCCTTTGACATTTCAGTTGAACCAGCCGACTTATATATTTGAGTTGCCATTCCTTTTCTTAGTGATGTAACATTTAACTCTATATATTTTAGGGAAGATGGTTGTCCTTAATATGTGCCTTTTTTTGAGAAGGTAAATATGATGGGTATGAGATTTGATTCCATGACCTCTTAGATGTTAACAGGAGATTGTAACGAGCCACTCCCTCGACAACTAATATGTGTCTTTTTTTACTAACAATAGATGCCAATTTTTGGTAGATCTAAATTTCCTTATTTAGCAATCTTTCCTTTTAGTAGAACATGGCTTTTCAATCTTATCCCATACTATATAGTAACATCTCCCTGGTTTCTGTCATCACGGAATGTCTATCTTGATTAGCTTGTCCAAATGTTTAATTATGGTTGATATTTAATGTTTATAATACACATTTGTGTGGTTGGTAATATGTTGAATTGATAGCCTATAGCATTATGATGAAGTATACCTTTGGGTTACTTGATCATCATGGTTGGGGTGATGAGCATCCTTCAATTGTAATTCTATTGAGAGCAATTCAATTAAGATTACCCAAAAACAAAGTTTAATTGAGATAGCCATTGAGATAGTTCATAGGGGAAATCAATTAGTTAATCGCCTAGCATTACCTATAAAAGTCTAGATGTGATTCCATTGTAAGAAAGATTCCTTTTATGAGCAATGGTTGTCTCCATTCCTATCCTATGCTTGATTTCGAACCCTCAATCCTCATCGTTGATTCAACAGAAAATAACAAACTTTTTAAGTAATCTCTACACACACCTCCTTGATGACATAAAATGAAGAACCAATAAAGATTTGGACATTAATAAAGAACCACTCCACACACTCAACATACCCCTCAATTATTGATGTGGTGTGGTGATGTGACGAACAATAGAGTACAATAATGTTCCTTCTTGCAATAGAACTTCCTCATGTAGTGAAGTACTTGCTATCGCTTTTTGGTGAAGTTTGTTCTTTTGTCTGGGGGAACATGGGGTTAGGCAATGGGCATTAGAAGCCTGAAGTTGTAATAGATGGGGGCAAAGGGGGAGGATGGGTTGTTCAAACCCATTTGTTGGTCATAATAGAGGTAGAATATGAAGGATTTACAACACCATAACACTTCTCCCAACCTAGCTCAAACCTAGAAAGACTTATAGAAATTTTTGAGCCTTAGGTTGAAACTTTTATGAAATCAAGGCTTGAGCCCAACCCACAACCCATGTTTATGGGGCCTAGGCTGAGTTGGGTTGAACCTAATTTCAGAATTTGGGTAGGCTTTTAGGTTGGGCCTAGAAAGCCTATTAAGACTCATAAAATCTATTAGGATCTATTTTAATAGATTTTTAAATAGGATCTACATAAGCTTACTAAGGTCAATTTTCTATTGTTATCTAGACAAGACCTAGTCAAGTCCATTAGAGCCCAATTGAGAGAGTGAGGGAGAGATAATGCACTAACGTCTAAAGCTTAAAACATATTATGTGAGAGAAGGGAGCTTATAAAGCAACGCACTCAATAAGCCTCTTTGGACTTTTTGAGGTTTAGGCTTGGCTTTACTCAAACCTAAAATTTCTTATATCAAGGCTTGAGCCTAACTCATATAAAATTTAGGCTCGGATTGGATTAGGTTCGAGCTAGGCCTAGAATGACTATAGGCTTGAGCTGCCAGCCCTAACCTTGTGCTCTACCTTACTTCTAACACGGCATTGCATTATGGACACTGCAACGCAATAGTGGTGCTCGCTTGTTACAGCATCGTAGTGTTACAATATTGATCCCATAGCAAAGATCTTGTGAGCATGTCAAGCAGAAAAGTAGGGAGTATGTGTAAAGACACGTGGATCAATAGGGTCTGGTTTGTTTCTATTTTTCTCAAATCTCTCTTTTTCCATTCATCTGACGCGTTTGAGTGAGGTTTGGGCTTCCAATAGAAATCATAGTGCACTCCGAAAAGGCCTTGATATCGTCCAGGGTGGGTGGGTTAGCCCCCTTAATCCGTCATTTAGTCCATTTAGACCCACCTGCAGCCCATTTTAGCAAATTATCACAAGGAATCGTGGATCAAATTAGAAATACGGCAATGTAAAAGGTGCATTACCACTTGATCGTCAGATCTGCATTCTGTGTATTCTCTCATGCACGCTAATGCTAACGTTTGATCACCTCTGATGGACATCATCGCACACTTCCTTTTGACCAAGCTGGAAACAAAGGCTCAAATTACCAAAGCGTATATTTTTTTCAGCTAAAGATATGTACAAAGTTTCCAGTCTCACACCGCTAGCCGCACAAAATTAAGAAGGGACAACAAGAAAAGAAATCCACTCATGTCAGAATGAGTTCCTCAACACACCCAGACATCAGAAGCCGGTGCCCACACCCCCGTGTACATCAAAATTTCAATTTAGAACCTACTATATATATATATATATATATATATATATATATATATATTTGCTTATTCGCCGAGCACTTGATCTTCCAACTCAAAGATCACGGTTCAAATTTTATCCTTCTCGAAGAAATAAATTAGCTCGCTATGCAAATCGCATTTTGGGCATTATTCGCCTATTTGGTGACCTCGTCTCCAAGTATCTCTTGAAGGTAGAGGCAGACAACGGTGCAGTCGTCTGCCGATGAACGAGACTCGCATTTCCAAGCATGGGCAGCTGCCAACACTATGGCCTTTGCAGCATCCTCCTTTTTCTTTATGGACCATGCGATGGAGGCAACTTCATCATTGCTGAGCATATCCCAAACCTACACAACCACACATAGCATGGACGTTATGCTAATTGCCAATGAATAAGTAAACAACTGTTTAATTGATATTACCATGTAAATATATAATATTTCACTGGATGCTAACATCTAAATGGGTTCACCAAGTGTAGGCGAGTGAAGTAGCCTATACACAGCATATAAATATCTAGATTTAAGGTCGTGGATAGGCTCAAAAACATGCAGCATGGTTGTTCTATTGTCATGTGGCATCCTCTTAACATTTCATAGATGTCGCGTAACAAATTATTTGGGAGCTTACATGTTTATTTGAATCTCAGTAACTTAGAAAACACATGGTGGAAGCTATAAATTGTGTTTAATCATTGTCTTACGCCAAGGTCCACGCTTGAGGGGATAGCAAAGGTAGGCGAATTATAAAAGTTGGATATAATATAAAAAATAAAAAAGGATAAATTTCTTATAAGAATATGATGTAGTGATCTGGATCAACTGGAAGTATCCATAAAAGACATCGTTTATTGGGCCGTACTCCATCAGTAGCAAGGATGACGAATTGGTCGTGCAATTGGACATGATGGTAGGATACTTGTGGAGTCGCAATCACCCCGTAGCTCTTGAGCTGGAAGTCGCCAAATGCGCGGGCCATTGCCAAGCCTGGTGAGTCCTTGT